>OY856412.1:336057956-337425456 GCA_963693085.1 Alisma plantago-aquatica | reverse complement strand
TGTGGGCATTCACCTACACCCAGAATCCCAAAATTTATACATGTACAATTTCATAGCTTCGAAGTCTATTTTCTTTGCTTTTTCCAATGGGGATAAGGGAGTGGCATCTATGCTAGGAATTGACGTTAACTTGGAAAATAAATAGTAATGTTTTTCACTAATATAAAGTAGTATTGCACCTTACTCAGAAAATCCCTTATTCATTGACTTGTAATCCTCATTCATATTAAAAATAAGTTCTACTGCAACAAATAATTTTGAAATATCAAATGCAACATAAAAAACACCTATATCAAAGAAAATTTAGTGTAAGTTTCTAAGATCATATTATTAATGGACATCATTCTTTATTTAAAAAGAGTTTATTATTGAAGTTGGACAATGTCAATAATAAATCATGACAATTATATATTTCATGTATATAATATTTGAATATTGGTCTATACCTTCTTTTATGATTATTTTCATTACAAGCAAGTTTTAGTTCATAGAAATAGTTTTCATTCATGTATTATAACTTTCTTAATACCTTATTTAATGATTCATCTTTGCAAGTATATGCTCATCATAGATGGATATTGTGAACCAACTTACATCCTGATTTTCGTACAATATAACAATTACAAATGATAAATATGATAATTCTATCATTATATCAGAAGCAATAAAAGGAAAGAGAGCCCTTTGATTTCTTACTATAGACACTTACACTAATTCAATCACTTAAGATTGAAATATCAAATTGCAGATGATATGCATGTTATTGTTGAAACATGATACCTTGACTATAAAAATGGAATAAGATCTTGAACCACTTCATATTTATTGAAGGACAAAATGTAATCTATTTTGAAGATATTCAATACATCAAACCTTACATTGTTTAGTTTGTAATGTCAATATATAAGTGAAGTGATCCTTAATATTGATATCAAGATGTTTACTATATTTTAGAAATGATATTCTTTTTATAAATTTGAATTTTTTTATTGATATTCTACCATGGAACCATACTTCTGACAATACAAGGGTTAGAGAAGAATTGATCATTCAAAAACAATTAATACATCGAATAGTTACAACTAGAAAATTAATCATCCTTGAAGATGAAAGAATAGAAGTCTTTGTAACTCAAGTATATTAAACATGAAGTAGATGTCCAATGTGTAGTCATGATTTATCTTCAATATTTTCTACTATAATTCTAGGAGAGCTACTTAGCAATCAAATCATTCTTGTAGCAAAAATTAATTAAATTAGAAATGAGACAATTAGCATTTTTATTGAATTATCCAGTAACACTTTGACATGTATTAAAATATTACTCAACAAGGATAAAGCAGTCAACCACCATTAGATGATTTCACTATATATTTTTCACAATTTTTTTATTATTTTTATTTATTGTATATAGACAAGATGATTGTTATAGTCGATATTATCAATAATAAACATATAAAGGTAAAAACTTGTGACTTTTCTAAAGATTACAATGGTTAGTGAAGTTAGGTTTGTAAGAGTATGGATGCAAAATAAAAATTATACCCACCTCAAAACAAACATTTTATGTATAGTAGTTAAGGAATCAAAGTACACATCTATATTTAAAAAAAAGTATACATCTATATGGTTGTCCTTTGTTGGTGAGTTGTTAATCTCTTAAAGATCATACATATATGTACCGATGTGTTTAGATTCAAAGTATTTGGTATGAAGAGAATAGTAAGATTTTTTTACTAATTGGAGAGATGCATTTTCATCATTTGTGTTTTTTCCAAAAAGGAAACAACACATTTCACTACTTGATCTTGATTATGATGGACTTATCATTTACTTATTAGTTTGACACTCAATATCAACCAACTACAAATAAATCTATTATTAATATATATATATATATATATTCTATTTTTTATTTTCTTATTTCATTTATAAATACATAAATTTCTAAAAAACTCAATACTTCTTCTCCAATGAAAAAAGAAACAAAGCATTTTTCAACATATTGTGATATAAAAGTAAATCAACAACAAAATGATGAAATATGTAATACCAAGAGCTGATATTTAGTAGAAAAAGTTCACTTAAAGTAACTTATATTATACTATACTTCATAATAAGATTACCTGTATTCAAAACTCAATCCATCAATGCAGTTTGTTATCTAAATTGATACTCTGAACAAGTTGAAAGACATGATGATGCTACTAGAAAAAAATAACTACTTTCTTCTAGGAGTGGAACAAATACCTTGATTATCTATTTATTCATAATTATAAAGAGAGGTGGAAGTGTTGGTTTATATACTATCACTAAAAATTGTGTATATATAACCTTTTTGAATTTAACAATGACAACTATAGAGAAAAAAAATATCTATTCAGTATTCTTCATAGCATATTTTCTTGCATAGAAAGGTAATTATTAAAGGTCAAAATATTAGTTGAAAAAACATTAATGAGTTTGAAAAATGCATGGATCATCAGCGAGAAGGACCTTCATTATTAGGTTGACATAAAAGTTCAAAGTACTTTATATATCTAAGTCATGTAAAGAAAATCATGAGCTAACAAAATCAATGATTAGAATTAAGAAATACATGTAAAAAAAGAAAAGTATCATTTTGTAATCATTGAATTTCTAAATATGTGACCTAAACCAAATATATATAAAGTATGAAGAACAAATAAAAATAATAATATATTTAAAATAGATGATGATAAGGTTATTAAGTGATATGCAAATATTTTCACTTAATCTTTCTATAGTGAAAGCAAATATAAATATGAAACATCATGGTATCATATACCCGTTTCAATAATTGGTGTCATAAAAATTAATTTAATATGCAGAACTGATCTATTCATATATAATTTGTCTTACTTATTAAATTAACTATGTATAAACGAACGCGGTCCGCCCCTTCTCTCTCTAGGGTTCCGCTCCGCCCTCTTTCTAACCCCTTCCCGACAGCTGCTGCTGGGGGGAGGGTTCGCCTCTTCTGCTCGACCCTCCCCCTGGCCTCCAATGGGCTGGGGTGTTGTCTACAGTTGAGGGCTGCGGTGGTTCTCTGGAGTTAGGGTGCTGGTCGAACTTTGCTAGCGTCTCCTCGGTAGCTCAGGGCTGATGGGGTGATGCAAGGCACCACGCGGTGGTCTTTATGGGCAGAGGTTCGGCGCTTTCGACCCTGTCGACTCCACTCCGTTCAAGTGTGATGGATGGAGAGAAGCCACTCTCGACCTGGGGGCTCTGCGGTGCCGTCTCATCACGTGGTGGACGTTTGGGGCGAATTCTCCTTCTTCACCTGCACCCTTTCACCCTGTCTCTGCCGTGGCAACTTCGGCGGTGCTGGCTCCCTTGCTGGGTGACGGGTCATCCCGTCCTGCTTGGCGGAGCCTCAATTCCGGCTGGTCTCGGCTTTGGCGTTACGACGACGTTGGCTTCCTCGATGGGCGGTGAGGCCTCTTGTCTGCTCGGTGGAGTGGCCACTCCATCACAGATACCGACCAGGTGTTTTTGTTCTGTCGGCTGTTGGACTATGGTCACAGCGTGGAGGTTCTACCTCGCGACACAACAAGCTGATGAGTGGTGGTGGATGCCTACTAGGTTTCTACTGCTCACTGGCATCACGACGGTGAAGTCCATGCCTGCGGGTGCTCTGTTAGTTCGCTGGCGCAGTGGTTCCCTACGGCCAGATGATCCCAGGAGCTGCTCTGCAGGCGTGGCTGTTGTCAGTTACTGTGAGGGTGGCACCCTCAAGGTGTTCGACAGATGTTCTCTGGGTTTGATCCTGATCAAGACTACAGCTAGGTGCTGCAGGGGTCGTTTCCTATGCCCCCTTCCTTGCTGTGTGTAGGAACATCCCTAGGGTGGATTTGGTTGCGCCTATCGCAGGACATCATCAGGTTGGTGCCTAGTTCGGATGCTAGTTGAACCCCAATTTGTTGGCATAGGACCACACTTTGTGGGTGCTTCCATCAGATAGCTGGCACCGTGCCAAGAAGGAAAGGTTGTTTCGAACATCTTAGCCGTGCAGTTCTATGTTGATAGATCGTGATGGGTCTGGCGATCTGGGAAGATCTGAAGCTAGTGATGCAGTTCCAGGCAGGGCTTCATGGTGTTTGTTTGATGCAATATGTTGTTACTATTTGTGGGTGGGCTTATTGCATGTAATTATAGGTTGTAATTAATCGCTCTCCTGGTAGGAGTGTCTGGTTTTAGCCTTGTTACTTTGATGTTCTTCTCGGTTCCTGTTATCCTTAGGTCTAATGTAATACCCCCTACGTGGGGTATATGATCCTTGGTCGAGCTCTTTAGCTCCTGGTCATGTAAGGGGGTACTCAGTGCCCAAAGTTTTGGTTTATAGTAACATGCTTTTTGACTGAACAAAAAAAAAATTAACTATGTATAAGAGTCATGTGCGAAGCACATGCATATATATACTAGTATATATATATATATATATATATATATATATATATATATATGCTAAAAGAATTGTGTACCCGAGTACATGTAGCTTACATGTACCCACCTTCATTTATGGGGATTGTAAAATTGTATTGAATAATCCAACCTTATGGATGTAGAGTATACCCCTTAGATAACATGTGTACTAAAAATCATCGCAATATGCTATTCATAGAGCATACAATAAAAGAAAATGTCTATTTTCTAATCAATGGTAAGTTGCAGAAATTGCATAAACCATTGAATGATGTACGACTATATCTCATGATCTACATAAGATATGGTTATGATTTTTTAAAGACATCTAATCTATATAGAATTGAATCAATCTATATGGTTGGATTTTATCAACATACTCTACATATGCTATTTTAATGGCCGGTACACGTAAGTTACATATATATATATATATAAATAAATATATATATATATATATATATATATATATATATATATATATATATATATATATATATATATATATATCATACTAAGCATGAACTTTCTCCGTCCTAACATGTGCATAACACGTGATATTAGTTCGTACCAGCAATCCCCTCTACTTCCAAACACCATTGCCTCCCATAACGGAAACATTGTCACCTTCTTGGACTCTGGAACGCTTTGGTTCCTCTTTGCCTCCGTTTTCCATAGAATAGCCAGACTCCCTTGTTCCCCTAGGATATAAGTTAATAAGGACGAAAGGGCAGACAAAGGAGTAGATAGACTGGTTACTCGTAGGCAACGGCCAGAGCCAGATCAGTTGCAGAACTATGGATGGCTGCAAAGCAATCAAGATTATGAGTTTTTAGGGATTTTCTTGGGAGGCCTGATGGACTCATAAGGATGTTCGACATGTGCAAATATGGGTTTCAATCTAAGTGCTTCGGCTGCAGTCTTCCCATCTGCTCTATGGGGTATATTCAACGAGTTCAGGAACGCGGTCAGATTTGTCTCCGTAGACAAATTGCTTGACCACTTGCAGAAGGAATCACTGCGACGAAAAAAACTCACAAATCTATTGCTCCCGGTCACTATTTGCAGTATAAATTAGAAAAGAACGCCCAGTCTAATGTTTTCGAAAGCAATGGTTGTGCTGCACGCGAAATCAGACGCCTGCCCGATCATCCCGTTGAGCGTTGCCAAGAAGTGCAATTATCTCCAGCTGACATGATGATGATTGACACAAATATCTAACACCTAACTTTCATATGATTTGGTTACATCGGATGGCATCTTACTAACTGACACGAATTACCATTGCAGTCTTCCGTGTGCCTCTACATCTAGATTAGAATCTGACTTGTGCTCTTTGGTGAGTTTGTGACCTTCTGAGTTGAGACGAATGACATGCATCCACCCGTCCATATGGTACATGGTGCCGAAGAGAGTAATGTCGCTTGGCTCAATGGTTGTGGAGTCAGCATAGGGATAGGGATTGTGCTAGTTAAGACCCAAATGCGGTAAAAACTTGATGGTTAGCTGGGCAGGAAGGATTCTGTGTCGAAGATTGACTTATTGATTGCAGGTGCTTCCATTTGTATAAAGTTAACTTCGTCGGCCCTACATACTGGTTTTATGTATACAAGGTTAGTTGATGGTTTTATATATTGCTTGATTGCAGCTATTTTGTTCTTATTATAGCTAAGACAATCATGTGACATTATGCTAATATTTAATGGGATTGATAATTTATTGTGCAGTATATCATATTGAGACAAGTTATTACCATTTTATTAATTTTGTGTTGTTTAATAGTGAGTAATTTTATCTTATTAATCATTCATGTGGTTCATATCGAGACAAGTTATTACCATTTTAATAATTTTGTGTTGTTTAATAGTGAGTGATTTTATCTTATTCATCATTCATGTGGCTTGTTAATCAAGAATGCCGTAAGTCGTATGATGTTATGGGTGTAAGTTATGATGTCGAGAACAAACTTTACAATGTATTGGACATTAGAGGATACTTAGTTTATGATCTAAATAAAATTAACTATATATTCATTAAAAAATGGATCAAGAATGTAATGGTAATTAAACTTAGGATTTGAAAGTTTCAAAATAATGCTTGTTTTTCTATTCAGAATAGTAGGCTTGGCAAACTTTTATGTCCTGGTCAAGTTTGAGTCTGATACGACCGTTTAATTTACACATGCATTCCAAGAATCCACCTCGGCTGAATTTCTATTAGTTTGTACAAAGATGGAACCGACTCAAACCGAGATTCGGGTCAATCTATACAAGTATAGAACCAATTCAGTTGTCAAGTTTAGAACCAGAGTCGGTCTAGACTCATATTTTAATCAACATGGATCCGATATGAATTCACCAAAACTAAAATACGTGTATCAAAAGTTTTCTCTCAATAGTCTAGATTTTTATTCATTTCAATGGCATCTTTATCCGTTTCCATGGAATCAACCCAGATCCATATTTATCCTAAAATGAAATGGCCCAAACTTGAAATTTAGTCTCTATCAGATGCTAGAATGACCTGGATTACCAAATGTATAACCTATAAATTTTTTCTGTATCAAACGAGATGAAATTCATGGGTATATGCATATCGTTGAATTAGAGGACTAAGTTGCATATCATAATTTTAAATGTAATGCGTGAACTGATTTTATGAAATGTTGTGTTTTGTTAGTTAAATCAGTCCAACATGTTACACTGTATACACACATAATTTATATATATTTAAAATATCCTCTACAAGTATATAACATATATTGAAGATAAGCCATACATAAAGACACATAATTCACAACATGACTATTATGATCAAAATTTTAGAATGACAGTCTGGCATTGTAAGCTTGATTAGACTCACTGATGCCATTGTTTATGCATACATTTTTGAAGTTTTTTTTTGAAGCATTCTGAAGTTACCGATTACCAAGTAATTTATTGTTTGAGCTTTAAAGTATTTCTTCTAACATATTATTTATATAAATGTTTCTCTTACCTAAGAAACATGTTCCAACTATTTATTTTTTTTGTTTGAGATAAAAAAGATCTTATAGTTTGATAAACGTTTGATCCCAATATAAATATTATCTTGATTTTAATATTCTTTATATACAGTATACTTTTCTATAACTGACAATATGTTTTCATGTGTCATTGTTACTTTTTATCTAGAACAACATTAAAATCATATTCTTTGATACATTTCAAAAGATAATAATATTTTAAAACATGAACAAAAAATGAATTGGGGAAGAAGTTATTTATTCTTATACTTATAATTTACTATTGTGCATTCAAGTTAGTTATCTCAAATTAAAATCTTAGACACATCATTGCTAAAAAAACTAGCAACATGTTATTTTATCATTACAAGAAATAATAAGATTTTATTTGATCATATTTGAATTCTCAATCATATTCAGTGACAACGTTTATATTTACTAATTCAAAAGATGTCTGACATGCACTGTAACTATTAATCAGGTAGTATAGTTTTCGTTTGGCAACATTAGAAATGTTATAGGCTATAAGTATCTAATTTATGTATTTCATTTGTTTTAATTCAACGTTTTTAATTTTTTGTCTATATCCAAGGTTACTAATTCATAATGCAATTCAAACAATTAGATTAATCATATAAGCAACTAAAGAATGAACATTTATTGTTATTGTGTTCATCCAATAATTAGTAGCTTAACTCACCAAATGTGTAAACTCTATGGTTGACAATTTCTATCAATCTATTTGAAGGTCTATTATTATTAAGTAATTATGAATCTGAGTTATTAAGCATGTATTATAACATATAATTTACATATATGTGCCTCTTATCTAATCTACATGTTACAAATCATTTGTCTTAGACAATAAAGATTGTATAAATGAAAAAATGTATGGTCACAAATATAAATGTTTTCCATGAGTTCAAGTTTTCTAAGAACACCTTATCTAAATGCTTTTCTAAATTTGAAAACCTATTTTCATGTATGACTGTTATGTTTTCTATTGAACACCATTGAAGTCTTATTAAATGATATACTTTTATGACAACTATGTTGAAGAAAAATATAAAAATATAAGAAAATGGACTCGAGAATGACATGTAAAGCCTATATTTCTATTTACTATTAATATGGAAATCAAGTCTCAAAAATAAAAATACAGATACATCTTGAAGAAAAAACTAGGGAAATATATTTTATAATGATTACAAGTAACAATCATTTGCTTTAATGTACATCTATTTTGAATAATATTTAGTGATCACGTTCATATTGATCATATAAAGAAATTCTTCATAACCGATGTCTGACAAGCGTCACAACACGAAGTATGATTTTATGTTAGCAATATTAAACAAATTCTAAACTATAACTACATAATTTATGTGTTTTATTTTTAGTATAAGTATATATTTTATGTGTACATCAAACATTGATAAATTAAAAATTTAATTCAAAAATAAGATTAGTTGTATGTGTAATTAACGAATAGACCGTCGTTACAATTATGTTAGGCCAATACTTAGTAAATTTTCTCTCAAATATATATACAAACAAATATTACATATAGCACTATAAGTATGTGTAAGCCTTATAGATACCATGCTCTTTATATATGTATTTCTAAAGTATTTATTGTCAAGTAATTTATACTTCAAGTTATTCAATGTTTTCTCTAATGTATTATTTATATAGTTGTTTCTCTTACCAATCTAGATGTTGCAAGCATTATTCATTTATTAGTTTGAGATAATATAGATCATTTAGATTGAAAAAAGATGTATGATCCTGAATATAAATGTGTTTCATGACTAAAATCTTCTATACGTACACTTTAATTGTATACTACTGCAACTGGAAATTGTTTTTCATGTATCACTACTTTATAGGTTGGATTTTTTTTCATAAGTGACTGTTACTTTTTTCTAAACAACAATTATTTGATTTATTTTGAAAGAAAGCAATGTTGATGAATAAAATTACAAAATGGATTAGAGGAATATTTTATTTAGTTTATATATCTATTTACTATTAAATATTCAATTTACGTACTCCCCAACACCTTGTCCAATAATTTACTAACATGTTATGGTAGTATTAGTAAATGTAACAAGATTTTTCTTTGGTAAATTTCAAATTTGGATCATATTTAGTGACTAAATTCATATTGATCAAATAGTGCAATAATCACAAAGGGTGTCTTGCAAGCATTGCATCAATTAATCATGAGGTATAATTTTCATTTGGAAAAATAAAAGAAACTGTAAATTATAAGTATATAATTTATGTGTTCTATCTTAACCGTGTTTGACAAATTTAAACACAATTCAAATATTACCATTCATCATATATATAGTTAAAGAGTGGGCCATTACTGTTATTTTAAAAAAAATTGCTTCAATTAATAATCAACAGGGTACAAAGCTGGGATGAAAGACATGTCTATGGGATCATTACACATTAGCCATGGAGGCCAAGAGGAGAACTCTACTCTTTTATTGCTCTTGAGTACGAACTTGGCAGTTGTGTCAGCGATGGTGATGAACTCCCAGGGACTGCGTAGGATGCAGTACGAGGGAGTGCTGAGGGAAAGCTTCTTCCAATGACGATGGTGAGCAAAAAATTGAGCTTGGGTGCATGTCTTGGTTGTCAAAGCTTGGATGGCCGAGGTAGAATCAGTGATGATGAGCACGTTGGTCCAGCCTTGGGATTTGTCTAAGGTGGCATCTTGCATGACTGCTATTACTTTGTCTTCAGTCACTGATCTGGCCTTGGTCGGGTAGCCTTCCCCAAGGAGAAGATGATCCCTTTGGGATTTAAAGCCACACATCCAAAGCTGGATCTCAGCGAAGACGAAATATAGGAAGCGTCGGTGAAGATTATGTACTCGTGGTGCACTGGTGTGTTGTGCCTCTTTAGTGGATGGGGGCTCAACCCTGAGGTGGGGTGCGTCAGGCTGGGAAGCTTCTTCACCGTCTCCGAGTGCAGCTATATAAAGCATAAGATGAAATGGATAGGTATGATGCTGCCTCCATGAACCTCATTGTTACGAATGGTCTAAAGGTGCCATGACATGACTAGCTATGTTATTGGGTGCATGATGTTATGCTCATCTTTCACCATCTTGGCAATCCATAGTTCTTCATCTTTAAGGAAGAAACCAGGAGCAGGTTGGAAGGCATGCCAGATTGCAACACTTCTTGGGCAGTCTCGGAGGCAGTGGATGATGGTTTCGTCACCTACGTGACATCTCAGACAGTCACTGGTAACATTGATGTGGCGGTAGCGCTTCTCAGCATTGGTGAGCGATGCTCAGTGTTAGAGAAGCCACAAGAAGAACCAGATCCTCTCCGAAACCTATTCCTTCCAGATTGAAGCCCAGCTGCCTGGGACATTTTGCTCTTTGTTTCTTCGTAGCCATCAATACGTGGATCTAGTAGTGAGATTCCCACTCATTTCATGAGGCCATACTAGAGGTGTCTGCCCCGATTGTAGCATCGGGCGGAGGTATCATTTGAATGATATCCCAGATACTTTCCAAAAGGTGGGTGTGGATGAAATCCCAATCCCATTCACCATTGTCTAGTCACATCGACGAGACATGAAGGTCTGTGATCTCTACAGGAATGTTATGGTTAGGTGCTAAGGTGTGGACATCATCTCCGACCATTCATTTATCCTTCCACACCTTTGTGTTCTCTCCATTGGCGATCGATTTGGAGCACATGCTTTCGAGTGTTGGTATATTTGATTTAATGAATCACCAAGTTGTTGAGCAAGAGGCCTTGGAAGCAGCCCCTCTTCCTTGGTATTTTTCTTTTAGGATCCTGACCCATAACTTGTCTACTCGTTTAGGTATGACCAAACATTCTTCAACATCAAAGCTGCATTCTGATCTTGAGCGTCCTTGACCCCTAGGCCACCTCGGTCCTTGCTTGTTGAGATCTTCTTCCAAGAAACTAGGGACATCTTCTTCTGGGCACCTGAGCCTTGCCAGATGATGTCGTACATGGTTGTTGATGTCATCACAGAGAGTAGGCGAAAGCAATGCCGTCTGCATTGTATACGTAGGAATGGATTGCAAGGTTACTTTGGCCAGGATGACTCTTTCGGCTAACAAAACATGTCAGACCGTCCAACTGTTCATTCTTCCCTGGATCGCATCGAGGATGCTTGAATGTGTGGACTTGTTGGTTCTTTTATGGAGGACCGGGACTCCTTGGTATTTCCCAAGGTCGTCCGTCACTTGAAAACCTAATTTCTTGCTAATGCGGCACCTGTCAGGTTGAGTGACATTGGTGAAAAAGAAGCAACATGACTTGGTCGTAGAAACAACCTACCTGGATGCTAAGGAGAAGGTCCTCAAAACCTTCTTGATGTTAATGGCATGTGCAGTCGATGCTTCAGCTAGGAGGATGATATCATTCGCAAAGCATACACCGGTTTCTAGGTGCCGTTAGTGGAGGATAGATGGATCATCTGGCTGAGCTATTCCAAGCAGAGTACAAAGATATAGGGGCTCAATAGGTCGCCTTGACTTACCCCCTGCACTGTCTTGAATGGCGCCATGGGAACACCTTCCCATAGAATGGATGTCTCTCCCGAGTGGATGATTGACACTATTAGCTGAATCAGGCATTGCGGAAGGCCAACTTTGGTTAAGGTGTTGTGGATAAAGGTCCAGTTCATCCTGACAAAGGATTTGGAGAGATCGATTTTGGTGGCCATCCATCCTTTTGCACCTTTTTTGGTCCTCATGGAGTGGATAACCTCTTGAACTAAGAGGATATTATCAGTGATTTTGCATCCCGGGATAAAGATGGATTGACAAGGTGAAATCCAATCGTCTGGTAGAGGTTTGATGTGCTCTACAATGGTTTTTGAGATATCCTTGAGAACCACATTGTTGAGGGAGATCGGTCTGAGGTCACTGCAATTCTATGGCAACTTGATCTTTGGCAGCAACACCATGTGTGAGTTTGCAAGTGTATGTTCCACCTCTGCTGAGCTGAAGGCATGTTGGACAATGCGCACGACTGAAGGCCCAACATGGGACCAACTATGCTGAAGGAAATCCGCCGTGATACCGTCTGGCCCAGGCGCTTTCGATGGTGCCATAGAGAATATGCCATCACAAATCTCGTTCACTGTTGGGGTGGCTGCCAGAGTCTAGAGCATGGTTTATGGGATCATCGGGAAGACACCTACACAGTCGTTAGCATGTACATTTGATATAGGTGAAGGTGTAGTAAGTAAATTGATGAAGTAAGATTGGATATGGGCTTGGAGCAAGGCTGGGTTATAGACCTATAGCCCCTCAGTGTCTTTCAGTCTTGAGATCTTGTTATGGTGTCATCTGGCCTAGACATATGATTGGAAGAAGCTCGTGTTCCGATCACCCTACTGCAACCAGTTGATGTGCGCCTTCTGCTTCCAATCTGCTTCTTCTGTAAGAAGGATGCGGTGGTACTTCTCCTGGAGGTCCACAATGCGAGAGGCGATGTGGGATTGTTCATTTTGATCCAGCCTCCTTTGTAGTTGGTCCAGCTCACGGAGGGTCGCTGCCTTCTCCATGTGCTTGATCCTGGTGGAGTTACGATTCCACCTTGTCACGGCTGTTTGGAATGTCAGTAGGGCATCAAAGAAGGAGGTTGAGGAGTCCCAACTAGACTTTACACAAGCGATGAAGTCCTCATCCAAGGTCAAGCAGGCCCTAGTTTTGAACCCCGTGCGTCCAACAGTTCCTTTCGGTCCATTGGTACCATTGAGTCCGGTGGTGATGAGAATAGGATTATGATCCGAGGTGACTCGGGGAAGAACCTGGATCTTGGTATTCGAAAGGTGGTCCAGCCATGCTTCGTTGGCAATGGCCATGTCTAGCTTCTCACGGACACCACCTCACCTAAAGGTGAAGGGAGGTCCTGTTATGCCTAGATCCATAAGGTCAGTGTTGTGTAGGTATTCATGGAAGAGAGAGGATGATGCTGAGTCAAAGAAGTCACTGACCCTCTTCTCTGTTATATTGAGCATCATGTTGAAGTCGTCAACAACCAACCATGGTGAACCTTAGGGTGGAAGTAGTGAGCCAAGTCACTACCACAGTAGTTTCCTCATCGTTGGTTGAGGGCTTCCGTATATGGTGATGAAGTAGAGGTTGCCGTTCAGCTGACAGTGGATGAATTGACAATGGTTGAGGAGGATCTTGGCGTTGCATATAGCATTGTCCCATAGGATCCAGATTCCTCCTGAGAACCCCTGCGCTTTGACCCAGTGTGATAATGGGAATCCCAACCTTTTGATGATGTCGTCAGCTACTGCACCGCTGCATCGAGGTTTGATGATCACCATAAGGTGAAGTCTATGGGCTCTTCTGAGCTCTTTAATGTAATTGATTTTATTGTCGGAGCGAGATCCTTAGATATTGAAGTTGATGATATTCATTAAGATAGAGGGAGATTGAGAGGGTTAGGAAATTTCTGCCCACAACCCAACTTCATCTTCTTTGTCTACTGTGTCTGAAGATTCCAACTCCTCGTCCAGAATGTTGAAATCCATTGCTTTTTTTGCTGACGAGGATGAACTGGCTAGCTGTTGAGCAAGCCGCCCTTTCTTGTGGATCCTCTCTGGAGTCTTGGAGGGTGCTTGCACGATGATCCGTCGATTACGTAGGATCACTGTGTGGCCTCCTATCCGTTTGGGACTGAGATGAAGTCATCTGATCCAAATTGGAAAGGGTTGGTGGGGTTGATGGTGGTGGATCTGCCCTGGACCACTTCATTGTCCGTTAAGTTGATGAATGTATTTGAGGGGTCAGTGTTGGTATCCGAGTTGGTGTCTTATTTCTTCTTCTCTGCCCTTTTCCATTGGCATCGGCTACCTCCAGGAAGCCACTCACCCTCATCGTCTAGGGGTTTCTCCTTGTTGGCTTCCTTCGATGTCGCTGCCTTGGCCTGGTTAGCTGTGGCAGTGGCATCATCTTTATTTGGTGGGGTGTTCTTTTTCTCAGGTTTCTTTGCGTGGATCGACGGTGAGTAGGTCGATGTCTGCTCACTTGATGGTTCTCCTGCTTCAATATACCTACAATCTACGTCCACATGACCTAGCTGGCCGCAACACATGCAAATGTGGGGTAGGTTTTCATATTCTAGGTGAATTTGTTCACCGTTGAGGATGAAACTTGGGAGCAGGGGGCACGATGTGTCAACTTCAACAACCATCCTCGCAAACTTCCCCCTGTGTCCTTGAATGGTGTTATTATCTATTCTAATTGTCCTGTCAATGGTGTTTTCGATGCTCTCTAGCAACTTGTTCTGGTAAAGATGAATCAGTAGGTCAGGAATCCTTGCCCACACCACAAGTTTCCATGGGATCTAATTCGATGGACGAAACTATGGATACCATGAATGGATTGATAGGTAGTTGCCAAAGATTGTGTATGGTCCTCCAATCATGACCTTGATGAACTCGGATTCACTAGAGAGTTGGACAATGTACTAACCATATTCTAGGTCAATGACTCTGTAGTGCTTAGATAGTCCCCATAGGCTTTGAATCCAGTTTACCAGGGTGTGGTACCCTATGTTCAAGCCCAAGGCTTTGACAATCACTGCGTTCTTTCATGGTGCTAGTATCAGAGTGAGGACGTATGGCTTGACAGTGAAGGAAGGTAGTATGCCCACGCTTTCAATCGTAATATCTTTAGAGTTTAGGGTGTTAGGGGACACTGAGTTTAGTAGGTATGACCCGAGTACTTTACTCTCCGCTTCCTTGAAGGATGGTCTAGGGGACGGTGGGCATTGCATCTCCACATCCATGTCTTGCTAGATATCTTCCATGTCGGCATTCGAGGGCGTATCTCCCCCCGTCAGCGTGGTTGTGTCATCATCCGGAGGGTGGACGAGCCTCCCTTACCCTCTCCCCCCATTGCCTCCTCGTCCCCCTCTACCGCCGCCTCTCCCAAACCCTAGGGGTGGTGTCATTGCTCTCCTCCAACCATTACTGTTATTGTGTTGATTAAATAAATAGGAACTTAAATCACAAATGTATATAACAATTGGTGTTACTTATTAAAGTTTAGTAATCCATTTACTAATATTTAAGTGACCAAAATAAGTTATAGTTACAATGTACACACCATTGCTTTTCAATGAGGATACATTCCAAAACATTTGATAAAGCATGCAACCTCATTCATAGCAATGAGATATCTCTTGCTTATGTAAATATATAAACAAGAAACCTCAACCCAACAACTTCGTTTACCACTTCCAAACATCAACCTTAATAATAGTTTTTCTTTCGAATTATCTTGATTATAATATCTACACAAGTGTTTCTCAAAGAGGATACGTGACTCACAAGCTCCTCCAAAGCATTTAAAAAAAGCAAGAGAACCACATTCAAAGCAACTAAATTTCTTGATTGTAAAACTATCTACAAGAAACCTCAAAAACCAAAATAAGTTTCACCTATGAGCTAATAACATGTCCATGTATGGAGTAACATAAAAGGAAATTATTGAGTCTTATTTTATAAATTAAGGTTAAGGTTAAGTATAGGGTGTATAATTTCGTGAGGCATGATATAGCATTAGAAATCACAATGATGAATCATGATACAAAAATATGAAATGTCTATAACTTAACATATAAAATTGATATGAGAATATAATCACAATAATTCATATAATATTCTTAGATATGTATTTGCATTACCTCAATTATAGAGTTCCACAACAAGAGTCTACTCTCAGAGTAGAAGAAATCATATAGGCATGGTTTCAAATACTTATAATGGTTAGTTGTTAACTTGATTTGGTTTAAATTTCACGTGGAATGGTATATATTACAATGAAAAACCAAAATCCCTCAATTTGAAATATTTAGGAACTAAAAAAGATAAATATTCACATAATAGAAGTATTAATCATAAGTTCTAAGTATTTAATGAGCTTGGGGAGTGTTGTTAAATGTGGCTTGATGTTTTAGGGCTACAATATACAACTCATAATATAATAAACAAGTTGGTCATTGAAAGATGGAATGTATGAACAATATAAAAAAATGATCCCATTTGGTAACCTTGTCACTTTAAATTACTAACCATTAATATAATTATTTTTCAAGTCACTATTACCTTAGTTTGTTACCAATATGTACGCTAAAAGCTCAATTTAATTTGGTCTCTAACTTTTATATATATAAAATAATATTAAGGCATGGAACTAAAATAGAAATAAAACTATTTTTATTGTGAATCTTATACTACAAATTTTTTCCAACTTAACAAATTAATGTAGACAATCTCTTTTGTTTACATTTTTCTCCAATAATAACAAAACCAAGGCAAACACAATTTTACCACTCCAATATGTATTAAAAGCATACATAGAATAATATCAAGGGTATTGGACATCGAATTATTATGTACAATAAGTACCAATTAATATTGCTTGCTAAACATATCAATTAACATGGAAATCTAATCAGCAAGAAACTCTAAAATACAACATACATTACTTACTTTACATCATGAAATTAAAAAATTCCAATTACCAATTACTTTTATTTTCATGATATAATATTAAACTTGATTATATTCTCTCAAACCTTAAATTTTATTCAAACAAAAACCTTTTTATACATGAAATGCATTTGTCAAGTAAATATGTTCATGAAAATGTTATGAAAAAGGCAAAACATTTAACAAGTAAAAATAATTGTCTTATACGCTATTTTGCAAGATGCACTATAAAATGGTTAGGTAATCATCTATCATACGATGCAGATAAAAAGTTTAGATATTATGAAAGAAATAAATGATGTATGCAGAAAAATAAATAGAGTGGTTTTAACTTAATTTTAAACTTCTTTTCAATGATTGAAGGTGTTTTTTCTTTATAACATAAATTAGATTTTGTAAAGACAGATTCAATACCATCATTTTTTGCTACCACGTATATATTTGTTTGAAAATAATATGGGCCAGATAAAAATCATATAAATGATAATATTGATCATACGTTTTACAGATCCCTTTTTCATCTAAACTTTTACATAACCCAAATATTATGTCAAACATGCAACATACATATTTGCAAGCTAAACATGCATTTTGCGTGGATAACTTTTGGGGGTGTAGAATATAGTCAAAATACCACATACTAGAGACAAGTGCATAGAACGTGCACTGACTAGTAACATATTATGCCTAATATGCTTTCCATTAGCAACACACATGAAAAGCTTGATTGACTAATTGTGGGCACACCAAGTGTGGTACGCTATCCATCTCGTGGAAGTGTGATGTTATTAATGTGGACCTACCAAGCAAGGTGCATTACTATCATGTTGGTTTTTGGGTTAGACTTAACTAGGTGATCATAATGAGATTAAGCACCTAGAAGTATGCAAATGGACTATGGAAAAGAGTTATGCATACCATCTATCCAAGAATTTCATGAGATGCAATTGGAAAAAGTTGCCTACCTTTATAATTGGTTATGGATGCTGACATTGGCTGGGTAATAATTCAATTGTTTTGGGTCCTACATCACTAGAAATTGTATGCTACAATCTTATGTATTGAAACATGAGGGTTATCAATCTGAACAAAATAGTGGGAATGATAATTAGTTAAAGGCATAATTAATATCGTCAAACATATCCAATTAAACTAATCAAAAGTGTTTTTACAAAAGTTGCAAAATTTCTTTTGTAGAATCTAATGGCAAACACAAACAAATTATCATTATGATCAGTCCTTTAGAAGGACAAACTAAATGAGATTGATTTCCACGTATGGTTAAGGACATTGACAAATGTTCTCACCTATGAGTGAAATCTCTATGTCCTAGAAAGACCAGTGCCATATTAAACTTCTCCAATTACACCTATGGCTGAAATGGATTCTTTAAAGCATGCCGGTGATGTTGCAGATGTTAAAGATTTTATGTTGAATTGTATGAACTATGATTTGTATGAAAAATGTGAAAACATGGACGTTCTCAAGTGGTAACACATCTTAAAGAATCATGTAAAGAAAGAAAGGTATAGTGTCTCCAAAGTGTTATATGAGTGCAAAATGACGGTGGGAGATCTAGTAGAGTCTCATGTTCTCAATGTGATTGGGCATGTGGAGAGACTGGGATTTCTTTTTGGTCAATAGTTGGCGATGGATATGATTCTACAATCATTTCCTAAATCACATAGCCACTTTATCGAGTGCTATCAGTTGAGTAACTTGGACAAATTGTTGTCTGAATTTCTTAGCATGTTAATGAATGTTGAAGTACAAATAAAGATGAAAAAACCCGTGATGATGATTAGTAGAATATATTTCATAAAATAGAAAGACCTAGAAGAGTTCTAAGTCTAAGCTGAAGTCCAAGTTTTCTGCACGAATGATAAGGAGAAGGGTAAGTGCAAAAGAAATCTGTCCTTTTCACTTAAATGATTAAGAAAGGAAGTGCCACCATTGTCACATGTCTAGACATTAGAAAGGAATTTTCCTCTTTATAGAGGATCTTAGGAAGAAGAAGGAGATATAGATCTCCACTTTAGGGCCTGAGAAGAAGTAATCTAGAAACTATTCGGAGCAAGAGTTGCTGCCACTAAAGTTGGAGCTGCCATTCATGGGCATGTAATAGAATTAGTGAATTGCTATTATGTATCTGCCCTTGATGAATACATCATGTATCTTGTAAGGACAATAATATCATGAATTAATTGATGTTTCATTTTAGAAGATGAGATCTTATATGACAATGTCTCACAATCTATACTCGGTAGCTATAGAGATAAATGTGTGTGACACATATAGTGAATGACTTAATGACTCAAACAATGAATACCTATAGCATTGTCATCTAGAGCAAATAAATGAGAAATTTATTTCTAGAATCTATAATGATGGTTATCTAGACTCTTTTAGTTATTGAACCAATAGTGACACGTAAGTCTTATTTATTGGGCAATATGATAAAAGCATCTTCATTAGATGTAGTGCGAGAGTGACTATTCTATTAGGTCTCATACATACTGATGTATATAGACCTTCTAGAATACATGCTAAAGGTAATTAATAACACCTCATGATATTTAATGATGTTATCAGTAGATATGGAAGTTTTTATTTAATGAAATACAAGTATAAGTCTCTTGAATCATTCAAGGAGATCATTAATGAAGGATGTAAGTAACTTTATAAATGTATTAAGATACCTCAATATAATTGATGTTGAAATATTTGAAATCAAGAGTTTGAGAACCTTCTGGGAGACCATGACGATGTATCATGATGACTCCACCTAAGACGAGCAATGATAGTGTATCAAAACAAGGGAATTAGGATCTATTAAGTCGTAGTGTGACTATTGATAAATCGAGCTGATATTCCAATTTCGTTTGGCACATGTTGTACACTAAAAGAATGTATCCTCTAATATTGTTCAAAAGACACCATATGATATGGAATGGGAGGTGTCCTGATATGTCTTTTATAAAGATTAGGATTAAAATCTTATGTAAGAAAATAGTTTCTTGAAAGGCTTTGTCCACAAATCACATAACTTCTATTTTTTTGAACACTACTTTCACATACCAAGCCAACCACAAAGTTGTTCATTGACTAGGTGGTTGTATTCTTGAAGGGGAACTTGGTTCCAAAGGAATCGGTGGGAGAAAAGTAGAACTTGAAAAGTTCGAGATAGACAAGAATACATTGAACCCAAAGAGGTACAATAGGAATAATGAAAATCACAAATTCTTGTCGAATCTCAAGTTCCTTATGTAACAAAAAACCTCATAGATCTAGTAGAACACACCTTATGTTTGAAATATTATGATATATTATAACTCAAGAAGGTGGTGAGTTGATCATAGATGAAGAGTCAACAACCTACCTAGACGCTATTGAAGAATCATATTTTAAGAAATGGATTGAGGCCATGGGATTAAATATGGACTCCATGTACACCAACAAGGTATGGCCTTGATGGATCCACCTGAAGGGGGTAAAATCCATAGGGTGAATTTATGGTGTATGAGAAAAGATTGACATGGATAGTAGTGTACAAACCTATAAGAGCAGATTGGTTGCAAAGAGTTTCAAACATGTTCAAGGTGTTAAACATGATGAAATATTTTCACTAGTTGGCATGGTTAAATCCATCAAGATAATGTTTGCTATTGGATCTTAATGTGACTATGAGATTTGTCAAATCCACATACCTTAATTGGAATATTGTACAAGATGTGTACGTGAAATTGCCTATAAGATTTTATAAATCTCATTATTACAAATAAAGTCAATAAGATACAAAGGTCAATATATGGATTGAAGCAAGCATCTCAGAATAGGATAATCAAAGAGTTTGACTTGAGTCAGAATCAAGATGAAATTTGTGATTAGAAAATATTTTTTGGGAGCATATTTATATTTCACTTAATGACAGGAATAATATCCTTATATTGTATATATTAAAACTTGGAAAGGAAAGTTCCTTCTCCATGAAGGGTTTAGGTAAAGCATCATAAGTGATAGGAATTGAGATCTATAGAGATAGATCTAGAAAGCTTATCAACCTAATAAAGAGAACATACATTGGAAAGTTGTTGTAGGGGTTCAACATGTAGGACTCAATGAGAGAAAACTTGTCCATATTCCATGGAGTTATTCTCTTAGGAGCATAGTGTCCCAATTCCTATGAAGAATAGGAACATTTCGGTAGATGCCATGTGCATTCTCAATTAGATCTATCATGAATGCAATGTTTTTCACTCATCCCATTATCTCTTGTGTATTAGACATGATGAGAGTTTATGTATCATCTAATTGTCTCGTATGTATTGGACATGATGAGTGGATATCTATTAGATCCCAGTGAGAGTCACTAGAGTGCCATACAAGAACATCCTTAACTACTTGAGAAGTAATAAAAGGACCCATTCCTTAGTTATGGTGATAAAGAGGAGTTGGATGAAAAGTGTTACACCTATGTAATCTTATAAAATGAAAAATAAAATTAATGATCACAATCTAAATTTGTGTTTAACCTTAAAATAGAACTACAATAAGGAAAAGTTCCAAGCTAGAGACATGTGTTTAATTCTACAATAGAAGATGAATCTCTTGGTGTTATGAACACAACAAAGGATACTATATTGATCAGGAAGTTCATATAAATGAACTTGTGGGAAGTTCCAACAATTAATGGCATATTAGAGATATTGTAACAAGAATGGAGCTAGTAGTTAGGCAAAGGAATCTCCGATATCATACTACAACACTTCCATCTCATATGAGGAGTTGTATATAGAGGAGATGTGAAACTTGCAGAATACCGACTATAAGAAAATGTTGGTAACCCGCTATAAAAGCTCTTGTGTAACACATAAATGATAGATATGTTTATATCACTTGTAATAAGATTCATGGGTGATTTTCTCTAAGTGCAAGTGGGGGTGTGTTGGTATGTATGACCAGAGAGCCAATCATATGATGATTGTAATGTGGCATAAGATACCTGATTTGATAATGATAAAGGTAATTTTGTCTATTATGTCTATCTCAATGATGAGATGATGGCACATGCTTAGTAGATGTCTAAAGAATAATGACACTCGATGACATATGTCTTCAAGTTGATGACTTGAACAATGAGATCATATGTATGATAAGAGCACATACATTCTTGATTATGTCCCTAGTCATATATTATTGTAGAAGCAAAGTAGATGACAATAATATATAAGAATAGAGTGTGTGTTGACTTATGATAGAGTCTCATTAGTCGTGATATGTGATATCCAGTCAAACACATAGGTACTTGTTATAGAATAGTGTATCAGATATACCCACCATGAGAGTGATACATGGAGACCATGGAATGGTAGTCAGAATCAGCTCTCATAGAGATAGTGGTGATTGTGGTTCTTAGACCTAAAGTGACTACACTCATCACATGTTGTTCATTGTATGTTGACATCATCCAATGTGACCTTGAATAAGGGTTATTATAAAGCAGATGCTTGAGAACTCTGTGATACATGGGGATTGAGTGCGAGTTATGTAGATGGAATTTGTCCCTCCTACATGAGATTTATATCTAGGACACTTGATAAGTGAGACTGAGAAATTTATGACATACTCATGTGATTCAATATGTAATATGTGAACTCACATTCATCTCAGACATTCTTCTCTAGTTTGAGGAACATGGACCAAACATTGAAGAGGATGGTGATTCCATGCCTCAAGTTCAATCCGGATATCAAAGACAAAGAAACTATATGATCACAGTAACAATGATCATGGGTTGTAGGTTGAAGTTGTAATCCAACATTCAGAATTACTTGCATAGCAATGATGTGTTTCTAGATACCACTCATTGCTTGTTATGTCATAAGTTGGTTATGGACATTCATTGCCAACGTAATTTGAGACCTATAGGGTCACACACATAGGGTACACTTGGAATAGGATTTTATTCACAAATGATGTATAATTTGACTACTAAAGTGTTTAGGAATTTAATTTAAACAACATTGGTTCAAAATTGACAGACTAGTCTTTGAACCGACCAGTTCAAGTGTTGAATCAATCGGTTGGAGTGTCAGGTCAATTGGAAAGAACATTGGTTGAACAATGCCTGAACTAGGGCATGAACCGACCGGTTCATTGTCCCAAATGACCAATTCATGTGATGGGCCACCCGATTCAATGGTTAATTTGATTTAATCAAAGATTGATGTTGAAGTCATTTTTGCATTAATCATGCATTGAATACTAATGTGATTCAAAATAGGAAACTACTAAACGGACCCGTTTAATGGATGAGACAACCAGTTAACCCTATCCACCGACCAATTGGATAGTGAACTGATCGGTTCACCATTCATAGTTTGTAGAAAATTCATGAATTCTATCTCTTTGACTCTTAGACTGATTGGAACACTGACCCTGGCCCTCCTATAAATAGAGGGGTATTGGGGGCTTCCCAGACAGAACAATAAGCTCTAACAATTATTGTCCTCTCTATTTGTGGTAACCAATAGAGAGACCAAGCAATTTCTACCTATCAATGGGAGGAACAATAAGGAAGAGATAATTGTGGAAGAGAAAATCAATCCTAGAAGATTGATGTTCAAAGGGTCAACTCATTTCCATTTTCTCTAGTAGAGGAACATGGAGTTCTTGGTGGTCCATCTGAACTACTTTAGAGGTGAGGGGTCTACTTCCTGGCACTGGGAGGATTTTGTCAACCACCATCTATGGTGCCAGACTAGGAGGTCATTGCTGACGACTGTTTGAGTGTTGTCTGATGAAGAAGCACATTATAACTTAAACAATGGCACATGCTATTGCAACAAGAGTTTTTGCTGGACTTTCTCCAGGACTAGATATAAATATTGTTAGCTTCCTTTCTAGATACATCATTATTGATGATATATTGCTAATTAGGGAATGAAGCATTAAATTTTTTATTTCAGTGACCTTAACTGTCACTGTGATTTCCCTACACGCTATGCATATTAGCATTACAAGTTATATCATAATATCAAGGATTAATATTGGTGGCTCGATCTAAAGCCTGATGTGGTGGAGTTTGTGGCCGATTTCCTAGTGTGTAACCAAGTCACGATAGAGCCTTTGAAACCTACAAGTATGTTGTAGCCTCTTCCAATTTCATAGTGTAAATGGGATCACATAACCATGGACATCATGGTTGGTCTTCATAAGGCAGCCAAAGGCCATGATTCCATCTGAGTGATTGTTGATTGATTGACAAAGTCATCCCACTTTCTTTTAGTCAAGACCACCTACATAATAAAGAAGATTACAGAGATCTACATTGATAAGATAGTTTATTTCCTCGACATACCATTTATGATAGTATCAGATAAGAGTCCTCAGTTTAAAAGAAGATTATTAGAATGACTACATATAGTTTTGAGGACACATTTGAGGTTTAGTACAACCTTTCACCCATAGAAAGATGGTCATTTAGAAAGGTCTATATATACTTTAGAGGATCTATTGAGAGAATGTGTGCTCCAGTTTCTCCAGAGTTGGGTCTTGGTCAAGTTTGAAAGACTCTAGAGGGGGGTGAATAGAGTTTTAGGATATTTTCTGCAAGATTATAACACAAACATTGTTAATTGCATCTTGCTTAAAGAATGCAGAAATATAAAACAAGTTATTGGACAAAAGATGCAACCACAAGAACACAAATATTTAGAGTGGTTATGTCAAATGATGTCAATCCACTACATAGTTGTTTCCTGCCAGGATTTTTAGACCATGTTTTTATTCTTTTTATATACCGATACACAATACCCAAAATTGACCAGTTCCTTATGAGAAGAAAAGACAAACCCTCCTTTTTATCTCAAGGAGAACTATCACCTTCTTTGACATGTCGCCAAAAGGTCATTGACATGGTCATGATTGCAATCAACCTCCACCACCTTGGTCACAATCTTCAACATAGAAGTAGCACCAAGAGAGCTTAACCACAACGTTCTACCTTAAAGTAGTGAGAAGCAACAAAAATCCACAACATTAAAAAAAGAAGAGAAGAAGGAAACTACAATGCTCTTCACAAAATATACACATATGCACTAACAGACAAGTGATGATGTTCCAATCCACAACGTTTAGGAAAAGGCTATATTAGGTGGATAAGGATACTAGCATTGAGCTGAGGCTAAGGCTAGCTTGATGGCAGCTTGAAGTGGAAAATGTATAAGTTAAGCACTTTGAGTAAGATTGCAAGAGTAGAATGCTTTATATTCTCTTATGACCAAAGTGTACTAAGAGAACTCTATATATAGGAATTTATTACAAGTGGTTAGGGTAACTGTAGGCAGTGTTTAGGGAATTCTTAGTAGTGAACTAGCTGTTAGGATTAAGTTAGTTGAGTTGCAACAACTAATTTGACCATTAGCAGCTTTTGGTTCTAGAACTTTCTCAAACAAGAAAGACTTCGATCGAGACTATCTCAGTGGCATAGTTCGTCTACCGAGAAGTGTCATTGGTGCACAAGTTGTCCAATGGCTATGTGTCGATCTAACTTATGAGCCCAAATCGGCACAACGACTCTTTGTCGGTCAAACTTTTCTTCGACTAACACTCTCGATTGACAAAGACTTCAATCGACAATGAGCCAGAGCTCAATGTTATAACGACTATGTCCCAGTCACATAAGTCTCCAACCGAGTTGATTTTGGTCCAAAAAGACTTGGACTGAGAAGAACTCTGTAAAGTGATAAACATATAATGGGAAAACCTACAATGACTTTTATAATAGAACCTAACAACCCTAAAATATTCATATGAGTGTGGGATAGGGATTTTTGTAGGTTTCAAAAGATTGTCATCTATACGTTGTACAATAACATGCTTGTACAATCATATTCTTCATAAACTTAACCTGCAAGCATCCCAACATATATAAAACTACATGGTCTTTGTAATTGGATCTTGACTTAGTTCCTTGGTCACCGGAAACACTTAATACACATGTTACTGATATAATTTGGAAAATATTTTCATCATCAAAATTTGCGTGTGGCATATCCAAAAAGCAAATAGATTTGCCCACAACAACATTTACTGAAGAAGCATAGATATAGCATCGTACAAGACTTTGTTCCCCTTTTTGGTATGAGGAGGATGAATACCATTTATTGGGTGGTGATATGGTTCAACAAACTACATATAAGAGCAAAGTTGAAAAATAAATGTTGAAGGCAACACATGCTAGTCATAATTCATACAAAGACAACTGTTGTACACATTTGCAGCTCCATGTTGGAGACCACATTTATATCAAAGTTTCCCTTTGAAAGGGTGTTATGAGGTTTAGAAAGACATGTAAGTGTATCCTAGGTTTATGAGACCTTACCTAGTCTCAACTCGAGTTGGAAAGGTAGCGTACATGTTGGAGTTACCTATAGAGTTTCATACATTGTATAACGAGTTCTATGTTTTAACATTGAGGAAGTGTCACCCGGATACAGAGCAAAGGATACAACCAGTAGAGGTGTAGTTGAATGATGAGATTTCTTATGTTGGGGTCTGATGTTGATCTTAGATATATGTCTGTAGGATTTTAGGAAGAAGGATGTAGCTTTAGTTAAGGTATAGTGAAATTATTGTGATACATAGGGCCACATGGGAGTTAGAATATGAGATGCATAGAAAGTATCCATCTTTATTTGCTTAGGACTTCGGGCCCAAAATCCTTGTTAGAGGTTTATACTTGTAAGGTCCCTAACCATACTTAATTCATAATTAGGTTTGTTTCTCTTAATTGGGTGTTTAGTTTCATAATTAAGCTTTAGATTATATTCTAGAGTCGACTAAGAAATATATGTTCAAAATTTGAGCCAATGTTAACTTTATGTTCTCAAGTTGCAATTTAATACACTTTGTGTGTTTAATTGTAATTTTCCCAATTTTGAGGGACTAACTAGAGTGTTAATACATGCATATAACAAACTTGTAAGATTTTAATTTTATTTAGATATGTTTTGCACTTTGTTGTTTTCTGGTAGCAATTCCTAATATTAGTTTGATCTAGTATTATAGTGGCAGTGTTGTGCCAATCGATAATAAAAGTAAGCAGGTTGGAAGTCCATCTGTTTGTATAACGATGAAAGAAGGACCTTTCCATCGGTCCTTTGGTTGCTAAATGAACTGCAGATGAATAATGGCTTTCCGTCAACGTGAATTCAAGTCAAGAGCCTGCTTTCATCAAAGGCCAATGATGGATTCCATTAACCAACAACCCCATGAGATATGTGAAGTGACGAATGTGTTTTCCTTTCATCGGATCGTTGAAGACTTATGAGTTGATGATGGACAAGCACCTCTTTTTCTTTTACCTTCCCCCTTCAATGACCGGGCTATTGCCCTATGCTTGAGACAGGATCCCACCAACTAATCAGGTCGACAAAACCTTTGTACACATTTAACCGATGAACATGCTTTTGACGATCAAGGCAAAAATAATAAATAATAGGTGTTGACCGACAAGAAAAGGTATTGCAGACTGACAAAAAATTGATCGATGCCCAGATACCGGAAGGACCGACAAAAGAACTAGATAGCATGACAAATATCATGCATATTCGGGTCGATAAAGAAGGAACCAATGTATGACCCTTTTCCCATGACAACATAACATGGACCGTCAAGATTTTTTACTATGTGGACTGATGAAAAATTTGGTCCCTTTGACCGATGAAAATACAACCTTAGATCCTTTGACTATTATCATACCTATAAATACCCCTCTCACTCTTATGCAATAGATCCTTCGGTGAAATCCATGTTATGTAGAGACTGACAAAGGACCATCGTAGTGGTAGGGATATCACTCACAAAGGAGGGACATATTCCATCTATATCAACCACAATAATCCACATGTGTCACATTGCCCCAAGAACCACTTGTATGGAAACCCCTATTCAAGATCACGTTGAGTAGTGATAAAGTACAATGAATGAAATTTGTTCATTGTGGGGACTTCTGGTCTAAGGACCACATTCACCACTATCATAGGAGGATGCATGCCTTAGATCAACCTCTCTTAGGATGGATGTAAGTGATCTAGACTTGTTTCATGCTCCCTACACGTAAGATATATCTTCTATCAATAATATTTTTCCTTGTTGCTTCTTCCTTTCCTATTCCACTTTGGACGAAATCTATGGTGCTCCAAGTTGGAAACTTGTGCATATAGCTACAGAACCGTCTCTTTTTCTCTCTTTTCTCTGGATATACACTATTCACTAGTACATCATTGACGTCAATTGTCATTTTTGCTAAGGTCGATAATAAAGAAAAATCGACACCACACTACCAATAACGTCGGTTCTAAAGAAAAAACATCACCATTGGTCAAGTCGCGCCAATTTAGAAAAGACACAGGTACCACTTTTATTATAACGTCGGTCACGTTTATGTGAAACTGACGTCTTAGATAACTCATGAAATACAATTTTTTTAGAAAAAATATTTACCTCCAAAAATTTTACGTTCAACGTCATTTTGTGTTAGAACTGACGACACATAGTTCGGGTAATGTCCGTGCGGAAAATTTGTTCCGCCCAAATTGCTTCTGAGTCGTTGGTTGCTAGGAGGAACAACGACACAGTCTCCTTGCTGAGGTCCAAGTTTTTTTATTTGTGGAATGGTCTCTGTCATCGATTTTAGATAATGAACCGACGTCTAAGTACTTTCGTGCCTTGTGCCTGTAAAAATATCCCCCCCCCCCAAATTACTTCTGTCTCATTGGTTCTTTTGAGAAACCGACAACGAAGATACCTTGTTGAGGCTTACTTTTTTTGTTTGGGGATGGGTCTCTGTTGTCGATTTTCTTAGTGTGACTGATGTCTATGTGCAAGCTTATTCGTCGATGCTGGCTATTCAAACCGACGACTCTGTCTCCTGACAAAGGTCAATTATTTTTTTGAGATTATTATTTTTGTCCTTGATTTAAGGCTTCTAAAACTAATGACTTAGTCACTGACACGATCGTGATGGTCCGCAAGGCTGTGTTGGCTGTACCAATTTATGTGTCAATGTTATTTTATTAACCGATGATTAAGTTTTGAGGTGTCACTTTTTTTAACGACCGACGACTAAGTTGACTTAATAGCACCCACAAAATGTTTCTTTTCCCTTCGCCTCAATCTTCTATTTCATCATCCTCTTCCTCCTTGCTCTGGCGATTTCCCCTTCCGCCACCGTGCCCTACTACTGCTGTCCTGCTCCAGCTGCCACTGCGCCACCTCTGCCTGACTATTTTTGCTGCCGTACTATGCCACCTCACCGAGACTACAACCGCCTTGCTATAGCCTGCTCCAGCTGCTAATCCACCCTGCTCTGCCACTCCAACTTGCTAGCTCCAGCCCACCGCTCCACCCTGCTAGCTCCATCTGCCACCGTAGCTACTCCATCGAGGCTGGCTGCCTAGAATGGAAGCTCTGAATGGAAGAACGACAGTTGTTGGAAGGCATGAAGTATCTCCAAAGCCGACGACAACAACCAACAGTCGGAGGAGAAGCTCCAACGCTAGCATCGATAAGTCAAATAGTGACTATAATATGTTCTATTTCATAAGAACTTGACCTTTTTAATGATGCCTAAAGTACATGTATACACTCCTTAAGCACCAAAATGTAAGCATATATATATATATATATATATATATATATATATATATATATATATATATATATATATATATATATATATAGTCAGGCTAGAATACACTCGAGTGTACAGATTATGCTGTACACCTCAATGGTGTTTGCCTATCTAGACCTTGTCTTTCCAAAATCCAATCCATTGATCTTCATGGTTACAATAATAATAGACCACATATAAAATTTGAGCTCATTTGGATGAGCAAAAGTCACTCATTCAAGGACAACAAAATCGACGCACAAAACTAATTTGAAATGCATGATTCTTGCTTCCTTTAGATGCATGATCTATAAGTATCGAAATGAGCTAAAATTTATTATATAGTATGTTCTTAAGATATTTAAGAAGATCAATGGTTTGAAATTTTCAAAAAGTTACTACATCTTTAAAAAATGACTGAGGTGTATGGTGCCTCCGGTACACTCGAGTGTACACTAGCCTGACTATATATATATATATATATATATATATATATATATATATATATATATATATATATATATATATATATATATATATCGTCAGGCTAGTGCACACTCGAGTGTACCAGAGGCACCATATACCTCAGTCATTTTTGAAGATTTAGTAACTTTTTGAAAAATCTAAACTGTTGATCTTCTTAATTATCTTAAGAACATACTATATCATAAATTTTAGCTCATTTTGGACACTTATAGGTCGTGGATCTGAAGGAGGCAAAAATCATGCATTTCAAATTAGTTTTGTGCATCAATTTTGTTGTTCTTGGATGAGTGACTTACACTCATCCAAATGAGTTCAAATTTTTTATGTGGCCTATTATTATTGTAACCATGAAGATCAATGGATTAGATTTTGGAAAAACATGATCTAGATAGGCAAACACCATTGGGGTGTACAACATGATCTGTACACTCGAGTGTATTCTAGCTTGACTCTCTCTATCTCTATCTCTCTCTCTCTCTATATATATATATATAAATATATATATATATATATATATATAGATATATATATATATATATATATATATATATATATATATATGAATTATGCATGAATGGACTATCCCAAATGGAAGAATGAATTGAATTACATGATGTTACATAAAACATAGGATATGAATGAGGAAACTATGATCATAGGTATAGAAATGAAAACATATATACATTTCTGATGTTGGCATAGAGACCCGTCCGAGATTTACTCATTAGGAGTAAATCTTAGATAGTCCCCAATTTGGGCTTTTTTTAAACATTGAATCTCACTTAGGATGTAAGTATATAATGTATATTCAGTTTTCAAGGTGTTTTGTTAGCACTTCCTCATTTGTTCTCTAAGTACATATATTGGTATACTTGGAAAACTGCGGGGAAATTCTGCTGAAATTTTCTTGAAATCAAATACACAATGTACACTTACTAGTGAGATTATGTGTTGAAGAATGAGTTTGGTGGTACACACATTCATTACTGAACCCTAAACCCTAATATGTAAACCATAACCCTAATATGTAAACCATGAACCCTAATACATAAACCCTTATCCCTAATTTCAAAATAATAAACACTAATATGTGAATCCTAAACCCTAATCTATAAACCCTTATCCCTAAATCCAAATTAATCAACCATAATCTATCTGTAAATCCTTAACCTAATATGTAAACCCTAAACCCTAAACCCTAATACGTGTTTTCTCTTTGATCATAGAATAGATAGATCATGGATGTCAATTTCAAATCGATGCACCCCATAGTTTATTACTGGTCTTCATGAGTTTATAAGATTTGTGAAGGAACAAAGGAAACAACCTGGAGATAATTTCTATTGTCCATGTAGATATTGCAGTAACAACTTGAAAGTCAAGACTGTTGATGTCATCAAAAGTCATGTCCTATGTAATGGCATTATACCGGGATATACATAATGGTACTAGCATAGAGAGAATCCAATGACGAATCAGTAGATTTTGATAACAATACTTGTTTTAAAGAAGAAATTGTCATGATGATGTAGATGTGAATGAACAAATTCTAGTATACATGGTTGATGTGATGCTAGATAGTTGTGGGATAGAGCACACCGATCCACCTTCCTCATTTAGAAACATTATAATGATGCTGAGAGATTGTTATACTTAGGTTGTACTAAGTTTACAAAGATGAGCACTATTTTGAGATTGTATAATCTGAAGGTTAATAATAGATGGAGCAAAAAAAGCTTCATTTCATTGTTGTCTTTGTTGAAAGAAATTCTTCCTAAAGGCAATGAGCTTCCAATCTCAACATACGAATTAAAGACAATTTTGTGCCCAATGGGAATGAAGGGTAAGAAGATATATACATGCCTGAATGACTGTGTTGTATTTCAAATAGACTATGTTGATTTCATAGATTGTCTGAAATGTGGGGCTTCAAGATAGAAAATGACGACTCCGGGGAGGTCCAAAAAGGCTCTCATGCCAAGGTGATGTGATATCTACCTATAATACCACATTTCAATGCTTGTTTACTAATCCCATGGGTGTGAAGAATTTAAGGTGACATGCAGAGGTAAAGAAAAATAATGATGGGATCCTACAACATGCTTCTGATTCCCTACAGTAGAAGAAGATTGATTTATTTTACCCTAAATTTGATGAAGAAGTTAGGAATCTAAGACTGGGCTTTGTATTGATGGGAGGAATCAATATGACACATTGAGCATCCAACATGGCACTTGGCATGTTATGGTTTTTACATACAATCTTCCTCCCTAGTTGTGTATGAAAAATAAGTATGTTATGCTGTCATTGTTGATTTTGGGCCCTAAATGATATGGCAATGTTATCGATGTTTATCTTGAACCTCTGATTGATGACTTAAAGAAACTCTTGGGAGGTGTGATGACCTATGATACTTCATGTAGAGAGACATTTTGTTTGCATGCTATGTTGTTTTGTACTATTAATGATTTTCTAGCATATGAAAATTTGTCTGCATACAACGTAAAAGGATCCAAAGCATGTCTTATAGACAAAGAGAATACTGATTCAATACGATAAACATATGATGGCAAGACTGTATATATTGTTCATCAGAGGTTTCTTCCAAAAGTCCATCCTTATCGAAGGTTGCACGAAGTGTTCAATGGATTGACTGAGGAACGGAGTGCTCCTAAACCTATATTAGGGGAGGTTGTTTAAGAAAGAGTAAAAGACTTTGTCAATGCATTCAGTGAGAGATCACAATGTACCATTCTCACACAGAGTAACAAATCTTTACACAAGAAGAGGTCAATATTCTGGGATCTTCCATATTGGAGTTCTTTAGTAGTTAGGCATTATCGATGTCATGCATGTTGATAAAAATGTCTGTGATAGCATCATTGGTACTCTATTGAATATACCAAGTAAGACTAAAGATGTCATTAAATCAAGAATGGACCTGCGTGAAATGGGAATAAGGAAAAGAATTAACTGAATTAGTTACTAGTGATTGGAAAACATATTTACCTCCTTCTTGTTACATGTTGTCTAGTAAGGAGAAGATTTTTTTTTTGCAAACGCTTGCTTAAGGTCAAGGTACCATGGGGATATTCTCCCAATACTCATAGACTGGTATCAATGAAAGATTTATAGCTGATAGGTCTTAAATCCCATGATTTTCACACTCTAATGCAACAAATATTGTCATGGTTATTCGATCTATACTACCGAAGCATGTAAGGTTTGCAATGACTAGACTTTGTTTCTTCTTCAACACTATATGCAGCAAAGTTATTAATCCTTAGAGTCTCCTCGTGTTCGATATCGGGCCTCATTGGCCTGTATTACTTTGATGCGTATGCTTGTGTTTTATACGTATAGTTTAGTCGTGTCAAGTTTTTGGTGTCTTTGCTGGGGAAATGACATATTCAAGCACTATGAGTGCAGTAATCGGCCATTCTAGGCCACCCTCTTTATTTTTCTTTTTATTCTTTCGAAACATGAATTGTGAATATCTTTTGATTCAATCACTAGTATCTCATTCTCACATTGATCCTACAAATTTCAAGTACTAGTGCATGGTTCAAACACGAACCACTGATTACAGTTCTGCAAAAAATCCACAGATGAAAGGTATGGGTGATGCAATGGAAGAGCTGAACATCTAGGAAAAGATAAAGGCATCATCTAAAACAACTCAGTTGGGCCCGATAAAAAGACATGCTATCAATGTAGGCAGTTAGAAGATAGACCCTAGCTTGGAGGCATTGGGCAAGGGACATGCTTTTCATTGTTGAGGCATATCATCAATTTTTTGGAAAGCTGTGACATGGTAAAAATTGAAAGAGTTCCAACGACAGTCATTTACCTAAAGCTTTTCCCATAGTAGTTGGTATACAATGCTAGGTCTTCGTTCTACAACCTCAATCCTGAGTCAATAGAAACCTGGGAAGAAATGATAGACACTTTCTTTGAGTGTTACTTTCTGACCCAGAAGATGGACGAGTTGACCACGAAGATAATCAACTTCAAGCAACAGGAAGAAGAGTCATACTCGGAAGCATGGGAGAGGTTCCAAAACATGTCGAGGAAGGCCCCTCATCATGATATGGACTTGTATTACCCCTTGGAAAATCTTCTATTGTGGATTGCATCATGGAGAAAGGACCACTCTTGAAAGTGCAGGGACATGCTTCTTCCTCAACAACAAGCCATCTAGATGCCATGAGATCTTGAAGAACATGGTAAAGAATTAGTCCTAGGTGATTAGAGAGAGCAAATAGCATCAATTAATAGCATCAGAGAGTCTAGAGTTATTGCAGAGTCAAATGAGAAGCTAGATATTCTAGCGAGGAAGCTTGAGCAAAAATCCGACTCTTCATCAAGAAGTGAAGATGAAGATCGTATGTTCATGCGGCAACAACATCAGGAGGACATGGGCCCTAGCATGATAGATCACGTAGAAGACATGCTAGGCAAGATGGTCACTCAAAATGAAACCATTATTGGCCAGACTAAGAGGGAGCTGCAAAACCAAGGAGCATAGATTCACAATATTGAATATCAAATTTCTCAATTGGCGACAGAGGTGGATTCCTTTAAGAAGCCTAGTCATCATGGGATCCCGACAAACACAGAGACGTCACACCATCAAGTGAAATATGTCTCTATTATCAAGAAGGTGTAACATGATTCTATTGAGTTACCAAAGCATCATACTCCAGAGCCTGAGCAGACATATGTGCCTAAAGTTCCATATCACAACAGTTTAGAACTTTTGTAGAGCGTATATGACCTAGATGAAAACCTACATTGTAAAAAGGTGATGCAAAGTTGTGGGAGGGTACTGAGGAATTATAGGATAACTCTAACAAGATTATACAGACAAGAGGCTGAGAAGAGGAAGAAGTCTACCACTGAGCATTGGATCTATCTTGACCTGACGACATGGTAGGTACTTTTTTTCTATGAAAAAACACCAATGAATTCAAGGTTTTAAGTCTCACTCCCTATTTTGAAAACATTCTTATGAATTCATTGTCTTACCTTGACATAGTAGGTTATGTTTTACTTACCAATTACTATTGATGATCATAACTAAGTAGGCTGCAAGCGATGCTAAAAAAGAAAGGCATGCAAAGAATGTACACAACCACATGATGGTCCAGGTGGCTATGCAAATCTTTGCCAAAATCTACTACATTCTTATTCTTAGCAGCCTATTCCTGAGACTGATGAGTCCTCTACTACTACTACTTAACCTCTACTTCCCCATGATATATGGATAGCTGGGAGGCAATCTAAATTTGGAGAAATAGCCAACCCCACAACTACTAAAGAGACTGCAAAAATGGTAAAAATTTAACTCTCAGATCAATTAGTATTGATGATTGTTATGTTTTACTTACCAATTACTAATGATGATTATTATTGGGAGCTCCACGAGCAAAGGAAACAAGTAAAATTTATCTCTGAGGGAAAAAGGGATGAAGTGATAGTTTTTCTAGGTAACCCAAAGCATCCTGGGTGTGTTAGGACTGTAGGTGATGGTGTTGGTATAAGAGCATTCTTTGGGCCATCAGAGCATAAGCGCAAATATGTCCAGAAATGGAAATTTTCAAAAGAGGAGGTAAAAGAGATTATTACAAGGGGAATTTGGGAAGCAATGAGGCAGTATCATGCTTCTCAAACATTTCCTCATACAGAACATGTGCACCCCACTCTTCATACAAGGTGTACCACCCTATGACAGAGGTGGTTGGGAGTAATCCTATGGACCTACCACCTAGCACGTCCACTATAAGTATTTTTAATGACATAGTAGTCTTTCAGAATAATTTTGATATCATATATAAAAGACTCTATGAAAATATGTAGGGGTTGATGCCATGTCATTTTAAATTATAAGAATATATCATTGCACTGGGTGAGTCTTACCCATGCCTTGAAGGTGACATGATTCATGGTACATCGTTGCCTGCCAATGTGGTTCATATGGTGTCGAGTCTTGTCTACCTCCCTTAGAAGTAGACTGCATTGCCATATGGAACCCCAATCATGATACAATAGGTGATGCAAAAGGCAGCGTGGTAGCATTTCCCAAAGCTAGATTTATCTATATTGATGTATGGCACATTTACATTGTGTTTCTATCTTTATATACATGACACCATTGATATACGATTATATATGTATAGGACATACCGCCTAAGAAGCCCCTTGCATCTTGTTCTCGATCCCCACCTCCTCCTTAAATACCTGGTTGGATTACAAAAGACCCATTTGTGTTGGTAGGTCCTCAGTGCAGGGGTATGGCTATATAGATAGGCAAACATGAGGAAGGGTCACCTATGAAAGTCCATCTTAAGGAGGATGATGTAGGTCAACCTCATGATACTAGTATATTTTTGCAAGATTTTTTGGAGTTGTTTGGTTATGCTGGGTTAAATACATTTGTGATAGAACTTTGGATATGTTGAGACCTTATATAGATATATAACTTGTTTCATATATGTTGATCTATTTTTGTATATATTAATACATACATGATATATGTTTTGCAGCCACTTACATAGGGTCTGTACATAGTTTTTATTGCCCATGTGGCATTTCTAGTTCCACCCTTGATTAGAAATGTAATTAAAGACCCTCCATCTACTACCCAATACTATTGTACCACATTAAAATATTTTGGTAAAAAGAAAAAGAGTGTGATGTTAGCTTTGTACAATGTTGGGTAAGTTTACTTTGCTTATAATTTTAACTTTAGGATTACATTTCATTGTTGATTTCAAGTTTTATTTTGTTTGCCTTCTTTTTACTTAGGAATAACCATTTGGTGTTATTGGTTATTGTCCTCGCGATGCTAACTTTGTATTACCTTGATCCTAGGGATGATAAAGTCCACAATAGGAGACACAAATTGAAATCAACATTATTCATGTGAGTAAATTTTTATATTTATATATGTTAACATATAAATTACATGACTATTTATTAATACAATTGAATGTGTTACATTAATGTATAGGTCTGTAAAAGAATTTAAAAAACCCTGGAGGAAAGGTGGACAAGAAAAAGAAAGCAATAGTTAGAGAGAGTGTTGAGGTAGTTTTCTGACTCCAATGCATATTTATGCCAACTATGCTTACTTTTATTTATTAACATTCTATATGTTCTAATTTATAGTATTTTGTACACGACAGTGGTTGGGAATGCAAATACTATGTGATGCAGTATGTGGACATAATTATCAAATATGGGTTACTACACATCAACTGCATACAAATTGTAATCTATTTGTAGTCTTGATCATCATAAGTATATAGTCTCATTAGATAATATGAAAATATCAAACTTATTAATTATATAACTCATTATATTTTTAGGTGTTTCAAATGAAAGACTTCAATACACTAGAAAAGCTAGAAGACATACAAATGCCCTATACGACAGAACAACTAGATGATATACGAGAACAATGGGCAGAAGCTTTCGAAAAGGATGTCAACTTTAATTTTGATTGATACAAAGAAGATTGATTTTTGTAAAAATTGATGTCATTATTTCTATATACATGTGGTGCTTATGACTTCTTGAAACTTTAAATTTGATGCGAGTAAATTATTAGTGCATATGTGAATGATGATCATTATACATGTGTGAATGTGAAGATGAATGAATGAATTGTATTTCTACATGTCATGAGAATGGAATTATCGTAAGTATCTTGTGTGTGAATGAATGTGAAGATTTTTGTTTGCACATGTGATGAAATGAAATTGGAGAATGAATAGAATTATATGCATAATATGTTTGTTATTGCAGGTTTGGTGGCCTGTTGTTAAGATGATCTCACAAGATGTTGTTAACCTGTAGCTTAGAACTCCAATTCTAAACCGCAAGTTCTACATTCTACTGACTAGTCAGATAGTAGGTCCATATATATTCTATTTAAAAAATAATTATACTTAGTCATTGGTTGTAACAAAAAAAACACTATAGGCCTGAGTTGTTGGTTTCGATAAAATAACCAACATTAAAGGACAAAACCAAAATGGTCATGTTAGACAGCACGTCCTCGCTGGGTAGCATGCCATAGTCATCCATTTTATAGATATAACCATCACTGTAACTCATAATCGTTGGTTATTTTGGCTGTAATTGACACTGTACATCCTGATAGGTGTCAATTTTTACCAAACCGGCAATGTAGGGTCCTTTACCAGTTATAAATGTGACATGAAATGGATCTTTCAACGTCGATGTTTAGCATGAAATTGACACCTAAGACTCCTATCCATGTCATTTTGTTTTATCCACACAACTGAGACTGGATCTTTGGCATCCATTTTGTCGTCCCCAAAGATCTGACGTCTTAGACTTTTGCATGTAGTGTTTCCCACTTAAGTGTCAATCTATAATATATGGTTGTTTTAACCAATGCTAGAGATAATTTCTGTACTAGTAATTCTAAAAATATTAACTTTCTTGGACCTATTAGAGAGAAAACTCATATCTTGGATGGTCGTTTTCATGGTTTCTTTGAAAATATCATTTTCTTGATCCTAAAAGGTGAGTGATAAAACTCCTGATGCGTTTTTTGCCCACTTGTTATATGTGTAATACTAATGGTGTTCTTAAAATCTATAAAAGGATAAAAGGTGACAATTTATGCACTGTTTTACATGGGTAAGGTGGCAATACGAAATCTTGAATTTTGTTTTTGACTCTAAACTTATTTACACTTGTATATCAAGTATTTTTATTAAGAATGAAAGAACTTAAGTTAGTAATACAAGTGAAAAGTCCCTTTAAAATGTCATTTATATGGTGTTTTGGTATCTAAAGAAGAAAAAATTGACTATCCTATTAAACCTTGTTGTGTAGTAGTGATCTTATAGAAAGTATAATATTTTATTTGCTATTATTGTGCTATAATATTAGTTTAAGGAAATATTCTCAATGAAAGTTGCTGATCCAGGCTAGGTTTGGAACTTATGTTTGCTTAAATTGTAGAAATAGTATAACTTCTACATACGATAGAGTTTTAAACTAACATTTTGGTTCCTATCGTGTTTATATATTTTTATGCTCGAAGCATTTCAATGATAATAAGATTCCTACATGCATTATTAGAGTTATGGTTTAAACAAAAAATATGGCTCTTATGTTCCCTAATTTGAGGTTTGGTCCTCTTTACTGTTAAGAATGGTTAAATATATCACAATTGAGAAACACATAACTGTCTTTTTCATTTTATATCTTTTGAATTTTAAATACATAATATATTTCATAAAACATATAAGTGGCTTGTATGTAACTTGACTGATATGGTAAAGAAGTTTTGTAATTGGGTAATTAATCAAGTGTAAAACTAATCATGTAGTGACCTACGATCGTAGAACTATCTCAGTATCAGAACTTGTTTGATAGTGAAATGAGTAATCCTTGTAGAAATTTCAATAGTGAGAAGGACCCGGGAGTCATATAGTATTGACTAAATGTGGGTGTAGGGAGGGATTTCTCTATCACCAACTAGTAGTTTGAGTGGTAGACCTCAAACTACCTAGAATTTTATAAAATAAATTTTCTATTTGTGTGGTATACCTTGTTCGGATCATTTAGAAAACTATATTGGATGATAATTATTTCTTTACTCTTCCTACTAGTATCATATGTGGTTCATATGCTTATATGTTTATTCATCTATACATGCACCTTTACTTGTATATTTTCATTTTATAGACCAAATTAGTCCTCTAACCTGTTATATTATCTTCACCAACTGATTTAATTAGAAGCATGCTAGTATGTAGTAAATGTTATCAGTTTTTATAATCATATCATTGGTGTTTGGTGTAACATCCCTGACCTGGGTATAGGGATAACCCTATTTGTTTGTCTAAAATAAGTTTCTTGGAACTTTAATATATTCCTCTAAAGTATTTTATTATTGTGTGACAAGCTTATGTTACAAGTTTGGTCCTATTTGAATAATGTTTGAGCAATGTTCCCTTATTTTGGACCAAAATGCAATTTACCCACGATAAGGGGTTATGTTGCAATATTCCACATGTTGAACGTGCCTTAAGTGTTTTAACATCATAATATAGAGAGAATAATTCTAAGTGGTGGCTTTTGGAAAGCCTAAAATTCCAAGTTTAAACTTGTTTGAATAATGCTAGTGCCTTGTGCACCAATTTTGGTACAAATTGTAATTTACCCAAAATATAGGGTTGATATGAAAATTACCACCTCTAGCGTGTCCCTAATCCCTCTATGTATCTTTTAGTGGAGTGAGAAAGAAGGAGACACCATGTTTGAATCATATTTGAGTGATGGTACTCTTGGTGATGAAAAAACTAAGAAAGGGTTGAATATGAAACCCTAATTTGAGTTGTATCAGGTTGTAAACTTGATATGGGAGTGCCTATCGGCCAAGGACCCACAGAGGGGATCCCATATTGGTTTGAGGACTCTTGTAAAATACCATGGAGGCCTAAGCACCTCAAGGAGGTGAAGTGTATCAGTTTACAACTTCCTTGGAAAAGTTGTATCAGGTTGTGAATAAAGTGGTAATTGAGTTGATATATCTTATCCAAAGAGATAAGTGATGGCTAAGATATTATCTCTAGATTATCCTTAAGTGTTTTTCATGTCAAGATAAATGTGAGTGCATGCATGTACATGTGTCAACCATGCATGTACATGTGGCACCTAGTATCTTAAAATGATGACACCTCATATACACTCTTTTTCATGACCCTCAACTATATATACCACTCCTTTCACCTATTAGTGAAAATTTTCAAATCTTACCACCTTATTTCTCTTATATATCATGCATAGAGTCTTGGTATCATGCATAGATGAATGGGTATTGTTCATATATCCTTGATATTGGCCATAGCAAAGTGATATCAGTCATAGCAATGTGATATTGACCAAGTGAAGGGATATCAACCACAAGTGATGGATATCGGCCACAAGTGGTGAGGTATCATGCATAGTGCTGAGGGGCTCAAGTCCTGGACCTTTGATAAGCTCATCTTCAACCTTGGGAACGTGAATATTTGTATATTGGAGTTTTAAAGTTGTTCTTGAGGCGGGTTATATAATTGAACTAAATTATGTTATTACTCACCTTCAATCTTACTATACTTGATGATTTACTTCCAATTTCGAAATCTATTAAATAATTGATGATCCTATGAGTTATAAATTTTTTAGGAATTTTATACATGAACTAGAACAGTAATACCAAGAGTCTAGACGTTTATGATGATGACATCATCATGGTCCAACCCAATATCGGGTTGAAGCACCTCTAAACCCGAGATGATTAGAAACCCTAGATTATGAGCATCCCTATATAGGTGATCCAAGTATCCACCTCAAATATGATATAGTGATGAGTTTTTATTTCATGGGTGATATGATTAATACATACATACACCTAGAGCATGATATGGGGTCAATATTTCACCTTGTACACGATATGGTGTCAAGTATATACCCTAATCCGATATGGTGTTGAAACCCTACATGGTATTGTGAAACCCGATATACCTTGGAATCCCACACCCCTATCGGTTTGTACACTTGACCTAGTTGAGACTAATCAGTTGTCTAGCCTATCACTCATCACATGATGAAGGGTAGGACGATAACATAAAAAGTTTGAAGAGATATGAACATAAGGGTCAAACCGGATATGCAAACCCTAAAAGTTGAGTAACCCAATATGGATGGAAGATATGGGGATAAGGATATATCTCATTCATGATATGGTGATGAGGTTACACCTAAAGCATGATATGGAAGCGTGATATGGTGTCAAGTACACACCCTTATGCCCGATATGGTGGAAGCACCTCAATCCAATATATTTGATTGAGTAACACATGAATTGTGTTAAGTCAAGTAATACATTAAGACATCAAGAGTTTAATACATTTTGATAAATGTGGGACAATGTACCTTGAGAGAAGGATTGATCCAATCTAATGGAGTATGATGTAATTAACATCCTAGTAAGGATGAAAGAGAAACTTATACTTGTATAATAATCATGTAATGAGTATGCATTGATACTCCTAATATGTGTGGAGTATGAATTAGGGTTTTGATTCTTGATGAATTTATTGGAAATCCTAATTGGCTTAAAAGGGAAACCCTAATCCTAATGAAGGGTATTGATATGATTTGAAACCCTAATTGTCTTAAAAGGAAACTGTAACCCTAATGAAGGGTATTGATATGATTTGAAAGCTTAATCAGTTAATAAAGGGAAACCCTAACCAGTAAGAAATGGAAACCCTAACCCTAATTATGGGAAGGTTGTGTTTCTCTTATATTGCATGGTGATGATAAGTATTTGATATTTCTGTTATCATAAAATACTAACCATGTTGGTAATCATGAGATAATGAGCATAGCTAGGTATGAGCTATGATGTTTCATATAATACAGATTAAATGGGTCTTGTGAGCCATGTGAAATACTTGTACAACAAGTATAATGTTTATATAGGTCTTATGACCTAGAGATGGATGTTGCCTAGTGAGAGGTGACAAGATGTTTATAATAGTCACATGATCTATAGATTGAAGTAAGAGATGGCAATGTTCAAAATAAACTAGTAAAATGGGAACCCCATAACACAATAATAATAATAAATGGTTATAATGATAATAATGAAATCTTGGTGAAAGATGCATTATGGTTATAGCCAAATGAGGGCTATAGTGTTTTGAATATGCTAAAATGAGATATGAGGAATACTTGTATCACATATAGGAAGTGAATGGGTATGATGGCTTGACTGAGGTATAATACCTAGCAAAGGTGATGTGGTATTCAATGATGAGTTTAAGGGATTTATTTCCCATAATGAAAGTGAAATGGAACCATAAAGGTATCCCAACTACTACGGAATCCTTAGCAATATGATGCAGAATCACATGATTGGTATAATCCAATACCTGGTTGTAATTTCCTAGAATTGGTATAAACCAATACTTGGCTGGAACATATTCACAGGATTGGTATAATCCAATACCTGGCTGTAATTTCATAGGATTGGTATAATCCAATACCTGGCTATTATTTCACAGGATTGGTATAAACTAATACCTGGATGTAACATATTCATAGGATTGGTATAATCCAATACTTGGCTGTAATTTCACAGGATTGGTATAATCCAATACCTGACTATAATTTCACATGATTGGTATAAACTAATACCTGGATGGAACATAATGATGTATATTCACAGGATTGGTAGAAATCTATACCTGGCTAGCAGATTGGCTGATGCCAACAACTAGAAATGAGAATGATTTATGGATATCATACCATGATAATATTATCACATGATAAGCTTGAGATGTTGGTATAATATGAGGGGTAAACAATACACATGTCCTTCATATTCCTTATAAAGAGAATAGATGATTTACTACTCTATCATAGACAGTTGCAATGCTTTAAAAGATGAGAATGTTCTAATCGATTTATCAATAGTGATTAATCTTGCTTATTAATATAAAGGAACCTCTGCTCAATTTTATACTGTTTACTTGTGATAATAACATTGTTGGCAGAGATTTATATCTCTCTCTATGACTTGTGTCTCACCCTGTGCGATCTAAAATTTTTAGGTGGACGTGTACGAGGAGGTTGATACCATATTGCAGAGGAAGGACAACATCAGGGGCAGCAGTAACAACCCAAGTTGAGTGTACTGTCTGTCATGTCTTGTAGATAGAAGTCCTATGTGTCATCTCTATACTCTCAGGTCCTTGGATTTAGTATGTGATGGTTTTATGAACGTTCTGAGATTTTGGCTTGATTGCCTCAAGCATTTTATGTTTCTTATGTATAGGTTTTGGCAAAGCAACTATTATATGTTATCTTCATGACGATATGGTACAATGTATGTATACTTTGAACCATGATGTATATATTACTTTGGTTCTTTTATTAAGAAGTTTCCTGGAAATGGATCTCTTTGCAAAATAGTTTTAATTTTTAGTGATTTTTGTTAATCCACAGTTAATGTTTATTCCACATAATTACTATGACAATTTGGTTTTCGGTTTGATAGCGGTCGTCACAAGTTTTAGTATCAGAGCTTAAGGTTCACTGGATTTATAGAGACATAGGACTAAGGTGTTGAGTCTATTGTAGTGTACTCCAATATCTCTTATAATGACTTCTGCTTATGCAGAAGAAGGGATACATCTTAAAGTTGTCTGGAGAATATGAGGAACATGTTGTTGAGAGCAATGTTGTTGCACCAGTAGGAGGTGTAAGGGATCATGCAAGAGAGGAATCAGTGCCTAAGAATCCCCATTTTGATGAAGCTATGGTACAAAACCCAGCCTTTCATGCTCTTTTTGGGAAATTCATGACCACAGTAATGCATATGGTAAATTTGATGCTAGCACCAACACTTTGGGCACTAGTTCCCAATGAGGGACATGGGTCTGGTAAGACTTCTGAATAGATATGCCGTGTAGGAGCTATAGAATATGCTGGAACAACTGACCCAGTAGATGTTGATCTATTGCTCACTGAGTTAGAAAAGGCTTTTAAGATCCTTAGTATCCCAAATGCTGACAAAGTCAAATATTGTAAATACCTTTTGAAGGGTAGTGTTGGCCATTGGTGGGACATAGAAGAGGTAAAGAGGAATGATGAAGAGGTTGGTTGGGAGGAATTTCGTCAAGAATTCATCAATATGTATTTTCCACAAACATACTTAGATGAAAAGATCTCACAATTTGAGAAGGTTTGGCAAGGAACCATGTCAATTAATGAATATGAGGCTAGGTTCATGGAACTTCTGCATTTTTGTCCTCAAATGCCTGCTACAGAGCAGGAGAGAATCTGACATTTTATTAAAGGACTGAATGCTAAGGTGTCTATCTCGGCAGCGATGTTAGAAAGTAGAGAGAGATTTTCCACATTTGTGGAATCTGTTCGGAGGATAGAAAGGTCTATGACAAAGAAACATGAGGCAAACCTCAAAAGGAGGTCTACACAGTCACAAGAACAGTTGTTTGATTGTACTAAACAACCAAAGTGTTTGGTACCACCGGTTCAACCACAATATAGTACACCAATGCAGTGGTCACCAAGTGTGGACCAAGGTTGGAATATACATCTAGGAACTCCAAGTGTACCTTTAATATCTACAAGGATATTTTGTAAGTCACAAAGTGGGTCCGATCTTGCCATAAATGTGGACAGATAGGGCAACTGAGGTGGCGGTGTCTAAGAAGAAATAATAAGGTGACCCAACACCCAAGGCATAATCTGCAAAACTCACAAGAACCACAATTTAGTGGAGAAGAAGGACAAGGACGAAGACAAGTGTCACAAATTGGTCCATCTACTTCGGGTAGTAGAGGACAAAGATGACGACAGATGACAACTAGACTCCATGCATTGAGTCAGTCAAGACACTAGATACCCGTGAGAGGTAACATGTTAGATAGAACTTTCCATTCTGAATTATCTTTCCTTTTTCTTCTCTCTTCCTATGAATTATAAGAAAGGTAGTTATTGTTGAGCTTTCTTTAATTAGTCCTATGAGGACACGAGGAAGAGATAAAAAGGATGAGAACCTATATTCAGTCCAATATTCTCTTATATGTTTTGAAATTTCTCTCTTCATGTGGAAAGGGAAGGGATGTAAAAGAAACACCTAGAGAAAATTAGAGATACTAAGTAGTAAAATCTAAAGAGATGATAAGAGTAAGAACACAATATAAAACAAAATGCATACTACCTAATTTCAGTTCTTGAATACCCTGTCCAGGTATTCAACTATTGAAGGCAAGGTAAGTATGAGACTCTTAGATTGCTATCTTTCTGATTACTCTGATCAAGTAGTCATTTTGAGACAATCTAAAGAGCATAATGAAACAGAATATGTGGCATGGATATTTCTACCACATCCTAATTGCTATAAGAAGGAATATGAGTTAATCATAGATCAACTTATAAACAAAAGAAGATGTTGAGTATAATGTATACCTTAGTCTGAGGACATGGAGGAAATGGTTACCTAATAAGTGGTAACAATGTTCAATAATGAACTAAGGGTTTGAATACCTATATCTAGTAATCATGATAATGATAATACTAAGGAATGATGGCATATAATCATATTTATAATTCCTATGCTAATGGTAAGGAACCTAAGATGAAACAAGATTGAATGACACATGAACAGTTGAAAGTTCATGTAGTAATCAAAAGAGGTGATAATCTCTTTTCTTTGATAAAAAACCTAGATAATGGTGGTGTGATTAAAGGAGTATGTATCCTTGTGTTCTTCCCTTTCAGGGACATGGAAATCAAGTAAGTATTATGACACTTGATGTGCATGGGATAGAAGTAACCTATAGATGGATACTTTGAAAAGTGTCAGCTAGTCCTGGATTTTGGTCCAAGACAAAGTTATATGTGATAAGTAATGTTTCGAGATGAAAGAAAGACCCTAATATATGTTTTGTTTTGGTAATAACAACAGAAGATGGAAATGATGAGGATGTGATGTGTTTTTGGGTACATGTAACAGATACCAGCACAAGGAATCCTAGTATGCAAGAACTTTCAGTGGTATGAAAAAATGAGAACATAACTCCTGATAAGATGATTAATGTTGGTTACCTAGGAGGGACCAACTGTTAGATTAGTCTAGTTACATACAATAGTATGTACATCATACGTGAAGGGTTTATGCTCTGCATAAACATGACATCAATAAGGATTTATTAATTGATGGGACAATAGTAGGATCACCTTGGGAAAAGCTTATCGGGGTAAGTATAATTCCTTAGAATATCCCTATCTAGATCTATTGAGGTAGCTTATACAAATAACATCTAGAGATACCTATAAGATAGCTCTTCTTTGATAGGTAGCCTCACCTTATGACAAGAAAATAAATAGCTAACAGGATGGTTGGTACAAGTCATAAGTAAGTTAGTGTTGTCTCAGCAGATTAGAATGGCACAACAAAAGCATGATAAGACTTGTAGTCCCAAATGGGTGACATAACGTAACTCTAGTCTTTCCTTGAAGGCAAAATGCTAAACTAAGTGAGGGGTATGGGAAAATTACCAAGATCAAGAATATTATTACAAAAATCTATAAATTGAGAAGATGACAAATCAATGAGGTTTGACAACCAAGTTATACAAAGTATGTATAGTATTCCTCTGACTAAGAAAATGTTACCTGGCACAAAATTGATTCTCCAATCAGTGATAAAAAGGACAATTGAATATGTGCCATGTATGATCGATTCTATGCTGACCCTGAATGGAAGGACTTTGTGCTGGTCAAAGTTCTATGGCATCTCCATGACATCAAGGTGTTATATGGAGGCTTGATGGTATGATGCATGAGAAACAATTTTCTCCCTTCATATGGGATTTCGGGGACAAAATCCTTGTTAGGGGTTTGTAATTGTAACATCCCTGACCTAGAATTAGGGATAACCCTATTTGTTTCGCTTAAGTAAGTTTCTTAGAAATTTAATATAATCCTCTAAAGTATTTTATTATTGTGTCACAAACTTATGTTGCAAGTTTGGTCATATTTGAATAATGTTTGAGCAATGTTGCCTTCTTTTGGACCAAAATGCAATTTACCCAACATAAGGGGTTATATTGCAATATGTCACATGTTGAACGTGCCTTAAGTGTTTTAACATCATAAGAGAGAGAGAATAATGCTATGTGGTGTGTTGTGGAAATCCTAAAATTCTAAGTTTAAACTTGTTTGAATAATGCTAGTGCCTTGTGCATGAATTTTGGTACAAATTGTAATTTACCCAAAATGTAGGGTTGATATGAAAATTACCACCTCTAGAGTGTCCCTACTCCCTATATGTATATTTTAGAGGAGGTATAAGGAAGGATACACCATGTTTTAATCATATTTGAGTGATGGTACTATCGGTGAAGAAAAGACCAAGAAAGGGTTGAATATGAAACCCTAATTTGAGTTGTATCGGGTTGTAGACTTGATATGGGAGTGCCTATCGACCAAGGAGCCATAGAGGGGATCCCATATTGGTTGTGGACTCTTGGAAAATACCATGATGGTCTAAGAAACTCAAGTAGGTGAAGTGTATCAGTTTACAACTTCCTTGGAAAAGGTGTATCAAATTGTGAATAAAGTGGTAATTAAGTTGATATATCTTATCCAATGAGATAAGTGATGGTCGAGATATTATCTCTAGATTATCCTATAGTGTTTTGCATGTTAGGATAAATGTGAGTTCATGCATGTACACATGTTAACCATGCATGGGCATGTGGCACCTAGTAGCTTAAAATGATGACACCTCATATACACTGTTTTTCATGAACCTCAACTATATATACGACTCCTTTCACCTATTCATGAAATTTTTTGAATCTTACCACCCTATTTCTCTTAGATATCATGCATATAGTCTTGGTATCATACATAGGAGAAGGGTTATCACTCATAGAGCCTTGATATCGGCCATAGCAAAGTGATATCGACCAAGTGAAGGGATATCGGCCACAAGTGAGGGATATCGTGTTGGTATGTATGCCCTGAGAGCCAATCATGGGATGATTGGTGGGATATATTAAGATTGATTTGATAAACATCAAAGTCAAGCTTCCAATTCTTTCTAGTTTAGTCATATGAGATAGTTATAGAATAGATTGAATGTCTAGAGAATGACAATACTCAATGACGTATGCTTTCAGGTTGAGGACCTGAACGATGAGATCATACAGATGCTAAGAGTTTGCGCATTCTTGTTATGTCCCTAGTCGGATGTCATTGTGGAAGGTAGATGGAGAAAAATGACACATAAGACTAGATTGTGGTGTTGGTTGATGACAAAATCTCATTAGTCATTATATAAAGATATCAAACCAAACACAGGTACTTGTTAGAGAACAAGTGTACCAGACAGACCCACCGTGAGTTTGACATATGGAACCATGACATGGTAGTCACAGTCAGTACTCAAAGTGATGGTGGTGAGTGTGATTCTTTGACCTGAAATCACTACACTCAACACATGTCGTTGGGCACACTTTGACATCATCAAATGCGGTCCTGAAACATGGGTTGTTATAAAGGTGATGATTGGGTGGCTTTGACACATGGGGCTTTTGAGGGGTGAGTGATAGATATGGGATTTGTCCCCCCCTGAGGGAGTTTGATATCCATGTCCATTTGATGAATAGGATTGAGAAAGGCATGCACGCATGTGTGAATCAGTATGTGATATTGATGTCATACATATCTCTTCCAATCTACTCTGAGATCAAGAAAGTGAATGAACGTTGATAGGATGACTGTTCCATGCCTCAAGTTCATTCAGGATATCAGTGACAAAGGAATTATACATTCACTATAACACCATTCACGGATTGTAGGATCAAAAGTTTTTCTCCAACTTTCTATTTCACTTGGGTAGCACTGATGTGTGACTAGGCATCGCTCTTTTCTTGTGAAGTCATAAGTGTTATTGACTTTCACTGCCAACGTAAAATGGACCTACAGGGTCACACACATAGGATTTAACCTGGAAGAGTAGTTTTGTCCACAAACAATGTTTAGATTGATTACTAAAGGAGTTTAGTAGTTCAATTAAATACTCAATTAATTGATAGATCAATATCATAATGTTCAAGGTGTTGGACACATTGATTGGAGTATCAGATTGATTGAAACTGCAATTGACTGATTCTGCACAATCTGCACTCCCAACTGATCGGCTCATGTGATGAACCGATCGGATGAGCTTGGTGAACCGATCGGCTCAGATGATGAGTCGATCGGCTGATGGACAGGGTGAAACAATCGCTTCAAGTGTTGAAACGATTGGTTCAACAAGTCCAACCGAGCAAGTTGGGAAAGTAGGATTGGTGAGAAATTTCTTTTCGTTTCACTTTCCATATTTGATTGGAACAAGGATTGGTATTAGATTCCAATTAGAAACAAAAGAGGAAAAGTCAATCGGGAATTGACCAGGACCACGAACCGACTGGTTCAGAAGTGAACTGACCGTTTCATGGGTCCCAACCCATCGATTGAGGTGTCAACCGACCGGCTCAGGTCCCCAACTGACCTTTCAGAAATGAAATGATCGGTTCAGGTTGCGCAGTTGGTTGTTTTTGTGGAAAATCTCGAACCCTTTTACTCTTGCTTTAGTCCCACATTGCCTGGGATAGAGAACCCTATCCCATGAACCTCCTACATATATAGGGGTATTGGAGGATTCTCAAAGTACAACTCAGTGCAACCAGTTGCTCTGTAAAGTTGTCGTTCTCTCTGGTTTTGGTAACTGAGAGAGCCCGAGCAAGTGCTACCCGATAAGGGAGGCACAACAAGGGAAAGACAACTGTAGAAAGCAACTGGTGGTAGGAGAGTGTGTCGGTGACTAGTACGCCGACATTAGGGTGCGACTCCTTCCAATTCCTTGTGAGACAAGGAGATTGGAGTTCCAGGTGGTCCGTGTGGACTACTTCAGAGGTGGGAGATTTCTACCGCTCGGAGGACAGCTGTCAATCCCAACAATCTCGGTGAGACCAGGAGTCCTCAGTCCCGGTGTGACCAGGAGCTACACAGACACCGTCCAAGACCAGAGGTGAAGACCGCGCAAGCCGCGAGGTATTGTCGCTGAGAAATTCTTGGGACAAGGTAGGATTCCACAAACCATCCTTTCCTATTGTATAGATATTGACACGTTTCCTTGTTCTGGGTTTGGGGAGGAAAATTTTGTTTCCACTGCCTTCTCTGCCTCCCCTAAAACCCAATAGTGGTATCAGAGCCACGTCAACTACTCTATACTTTAGGATTATCGATATGATCGATTTTGGTTTGTCGCCTTTATTTATTGCATACGATGTGAATAAAATTGGCTTTATGCATGTCCAATCCTAAATCCACAAATCCCAATTTACATATATGATATGTATTATTAATGCACTCGATACACGTCACCCTTAAATGAGTTTTGTGGTGGATGTATAGCGTGGTTATGGCCAATAAACCCTATCTGTGTATGGTTGTATGTGGTTGCTTGCATCTCAGTCTGCGCACTAATCTTCCTTCTCCTATTCCTGATGTAACTTGAAATAATTTGACATTTCTTTCCTACCTTTGCTCCCCTCGAATGTAACTCGAGGTTTCTCTTTTTACAATGTAAAATGGGATAGAATTTTATTTCTTGTTATGTCAAAGAACAGAGGACATCCTGACGACAGCTGAGACGATCGATTCAAGGCGTGAACCGATCAGTTGACATTCGAGATGATCAGTTCAAGGAGTGAGCCGATCGGTTGATGACCGGTTCGAGGAGCGAGACGAGCGGGTGGCGGCCATGATGAGATGCACGATGACCAGGCAAACCAATCGGTTGGAGGAGCCAACCGATCGGCTGGGCGGCTGGGGGCACCCAGCCGACTGGCCTGATGGGGAGCCGATCAGTCATGTGATGAGTTGATCAAACCTAGAAAGGCAAAGCACATAGTTCATCTTATACATGTTGCATGTGATGTAGACCTAGATGACCAAGATTCCTCTTGGCTCGAGGAATCACATTAGGATGGCCATAATCATCGCTTTTATCGTTTTGCATGTTTTCTGTGGGATATAGCATGTATATGATATGTACTATGTATTGTGGTGATTGGATATGTATATGTATATAAAACCAAATTCCTCATTAAATATTAAGTTTTAGATGCCTTCCAAATGAGACACACGTGAAAAGCTTGATCGAATAAGTGTGGGCACGCACTAGTGTGGTGCACCGTCTATCTCGTGGAAGCGTGAAGGATGGATATGTGGGTCTGCCCTAGCAGAGTGCATATTCATTATGTTTGCTTTGGGTCGGACTTAACATGGTGATCTAGATGGGATCTAGTACCTTGAAGCACGGAGATGATCATGGCAAGGAGTTGCATATGACATCTTATCAAGAGTTGCATATGATGCAATTGGCAAGAATTGCCTACCTGGATGATCTAAGTTGTTGGTGACAACCCTAGCTAGTCCATGACTTAGATGATTTCAGGATCTTTCCCACTAGAAGGTTGTACGCTGCAATCTTCCGAATTGATGGCGAGGGCTATCAATTTGAACTAAAATAGTGGGACCAATAATTAATTAAAGGCCTAATTATATCGTCAACTTTTCAAATCAATCAACTAAGTCAAAAATGAGTTTTTGGACTAAAATTGCATATTTCCTTTTGTAGTACAAATGACAACAAACAAAAATCACTTTTCTTTGCGATCCGTCCTGGAAAAGGACAAGTTAAATGGGAATAATTTCCAGGATTGGTTAGGACGTTGAGAAGCGTTCTCAATCAAAGAGCGAAAGCTCTAAGTCGTTGTTATACCAGAACCAGATGAGCTAGATACCACCACTTCAATGGCTGAAAATATGCTTATGGAAGCATACGGAGGATGACATTGATGAGGAGTGCTTGATGTTGTGTTCTCTGAACTATGAGTTGGAGAGACAACATGAGACATATGATGTCTCCAAGACGTTGTCCTAGTATGTCATGACAGAAGGAGATCCAGTAAGGTATTCACACACTCAATATGATTGCGTATGTGGAAAGACCTGACTAAGAAGGATTCCCTCTGAGCCAAGAGTTGGCTATTGGTATTATACTGCAAATGTTGCGAGAATCATACAGTTCATGATAAACTACAACATGAACAAATTTGACAAGCGTTGACAAAGTTGTTGGACATGTTGAGGACAATAGAGGCAAATATGAAGAAAGACTAACCCTAATCTTTGATGAGATCAATGAAAGGTAAGTCTTAAGGGCAAGGGCAAGGGCAAAGCAAAGAAGTGTTCTGATGCTAGCCAGCATCCCAAGCTGTCTTCAACCTCAAGGCACATGGGGAAAGGGTGTATGAGGGAATTGCCCTCTATATCTGGAAGAACAAAAGAAGACGAAGGAGGGGATGGAGATCTCCACCTAAGGTATCATGAAATGAACCACTTCTTTATCTGAGGTATATGATACCAAGATATGGATATGCCATATATGATATGCCATATCCACAAAGAAGTGATGGCCTTTGTGAAAGGACCAAGAAATGAGTACCCATCATTGGATCAAGTGTTGCTGCCATATATAGGAGTACCTTTCAGTTTATTTCAGCCTAAAGGGCACGAAATAGAGTTGAGAACTTCTATTTCATATTTTCCAAAAGATAGAAACACTTTATTTTTGCATATTGTATGAAAATGATGGCAATCAATGAAGAGATGTTTCAATTTATAAAGATATGATCTTTGTGGCAATGCCTTATTTATATTGTGGTATTTGATATGCATAAGATAAAATGATACCTAAAGTTATTGATGACTCAAGCAATCAAATTAGCATAAATCATGAGAAATTCATATCTAGTTTCCATATGATGGATAAATCTAGACTCTTTTGGTTAGAGAACCAGTAAGAGACATGAATATCTTGAACATGATTAATCAATCTTCACTAATGGTAGTGGGAGAATGATTATCCTATTAGGTATAATACATGTGAAGTATTTACATACCTATTGGAGAAAATGCTAATACTTCAAATGGTGTGTAGAGATATACCAATATGAATATCTTGAAGGGTTCAAGAATATCATAGATGAAGTATGAATTTGGTAAAGTATTAATTCTTGATGAGATCAATGAATGAAATACTTAGACCAAATGTTTAAGAACCTTATGAGTGATTATGATAGTGTATCATAGTGAACTCATGATTAATGCATGGTGATATCTAAATCAAGAAGGAATTATACTCTAAGGAGTTAGAGAATGATTATAAAATAATTGAATTCTTCTTAATAAAAGAATACCCCACACTAATAAAGGACATTAAGAATCACAAGGAGTTGTAAGTTCTTATATCCTTGACAGATACACCTCATTTATCTATGTGATGAGTTGTTCATGTGATGAGTCAAATATCTAGATGAATATGAGGAACCGAATTTTGAGTTTTGGTTTATGACCATTACATCCTAAATGACATCCATGTGAACCATAAGGTATGACCTTGATGGTAGCACCCATTGGATGAAATCTATAAGTGCAAATGAATCTTAAGTGTTAAGACACATGGATAACATTTTGAGAAGGATGATGCTTGTTGATTGCAATTTAATGACTAAGACATTTGGCACATGGATACTAAAACCGCATTCCTATGGGGAATAAAACAAGGATGTGTAAGTGACATAACCTATAAGGTTTATGAATCCACTAATGCAAATGAAGTCTATAAGTTATAATGGACTAATCAATGTGATTGATTGAGTACAATCAACTCAGAATTGGATCTTTACTTTGATGATATAGTCAAAGGGTTTGACTGATATGTCAAAGATAAAGAAGGGATCTATGATTTAGTGGGAGAGTATTCACATTCCACATGTTGATGTGAAACGGAAATGTTCTAGAATGCAAATCCAAAAGTGGAAATTATCTTTAAGGAAGATAGAGATGTTTCCTATGTGATAGGAGTAGAGATCTATAGAGATAGTTCTTGAAAAACCTCTTGATCTGAAAAGAGAAAGCATACATTGGAAATCTGTACTGAAGGGTTCAGTATGCACAGATTTAGTGGGAGAGAACTTGTCCATGTTAATGGAGTTAGTATCCCAAGGCCAAGTGTCCAATTCTTATGAAGAATGGGAACACTAAGAATAGATATGGATCTATCATGTATGTAATGATCCCATTATCTTGCATGTATCGACATGGAAAGAACAAAATGCATTCATCATCTTGTATGTAGGACATGGCAATATGATGAGCTCATCCTGATAACTCGTATGTGGGACATGACGAGTGGATGTCTGTCTACTTCCAGTAAGGGTTATTGGAATACCATGAGAACTTGATAAGTACTTGAGAAGTACTAGTTCTATGGAGATAAGGAAGAGTTCAATGTAAAGAGTTACATTGATGCGAACTTCCGAAATGACAGAAAATTAATCGCAATATATATATAGGATATATAAAAGTGAAAGTTTGTTGATAATTGGAAGTGTTCCAATAAACCATTTAAAAGGGAAAATGCCGAGTATCCATGTGTTAGAGAACAATAGTGGATACTATATGGATCTGGAAGTTCATGAGATGAACTTATAGATATTCCGCTCATTGATGACAAGTATGGAATCCTTGATCATGCAATGTGGCTAAAGGTTAGTAAAGGAATACTAGATCGCATATTACGACAACTCCATCTCATACGTATGATGTACATCGAAGAGATGAGAGACATGCAATTTGTACTGACTTTGGCAAGGTGTTTCTGTAAAGAAGTGAAATCACTTCCTTACTAAAAATTTGAACAATAAAACCTCCAGTCCAAACACACTCAGAAGGTATGATGGAGTGGGTGTAAAATTTTCAAATCTTTATATAATGGTAATCAAAAGACCAATGTATAGCAGCGGAAGAAAATATTTGACTATTCAATTATAAAACAAAGGGTTACAACTTAAACTTACATCACAAGGATCCATGTAGAGGGAATCTAAACCACCTCAAGTTTGTCTCCAAGCTTTATCAACTCAAGCTAAGTCTAGGTCAACACGTCTTGCCATCCATGTCCTCCACCTAGGGTTGGAAGCATACCCCAGGAAAAGAGAAACAAAAGGAAACATCAGCAAAGGCTGGTATGTGCATACTAAAAAGCGAATTTGAGAAATATAAGGAAATAAAGGACATCAAGTGTAAAGGCTTCCCATGCAAGAGATAAGTACCACCCAAACGGGTACCAAGAGAGTAAAATCACGATAAAAGGGATACTTGCCATAACCAACAAATAATACGAATGTGCTATCAATATAAACATCCACTACCATGGTGGGAAACAAAGCACATATCATCATCAACCTGCATGCATGTGAGATAAGCATAGCCCTAGAACAATATAAATAACAATGGCGGTCAAGAATCACACATCTTGAACCTGGTGAGACATGGGCCAAGAATCACACATCTTGCCCTGGCATGGGGAATCACACATCCACCATCCAAATATATATAACATGGGCCAGGAATCACACATTCTGCCCTGGCATGGGGAATCACACATCCACCATCCAAAGATATTACAATGTTGCCATGTTGCATAATGAGACAAAACCAATGAAATTATACTACTCTAGTGCTACTGAATCACATAGCATGCTAATGTAGAGGCAAGTAGAAAGTATAGTTAGAATAAACAATGTTGCCATCACACAATGGACAACTCAAACATATAAACAAATCCACTTCAAAGTGGGCATATATCAACAAGTAAGAATCCACATCACAGTGGGCACATAATATCAAAAGTCCAACTTGCACCAATGCAACAAGATAAGATTCCAAGAGAATATAAATGATCACAAGATCAATAACAAATAGATAGTTCACAAGAACCAAAAGATACGAGCAATGTGTATAGGCTATTGTCCATAGGAACAAAAGAATGATAAAGATAGGCTATTGCTCAATATAGAAATAATATGGGATGCAAGCATACATCAAGAGAGATGAATAAGAAATTGCTCAATACATAATTAAGGTGGGATACAAAAATACCTCAACATCAGATTCAAACATCCAAAGATACTTCTAGGTCCAAGCCTAGGCTTCCAAAGCACCTATTAGCATATATATGGGATTAGGGTTAGATTTATATTGATTTCATAAACCCTAAAAATCACCTTTTTATTAATATATGAATTAGGTTTCTAAAACGATGTCATATTTTATATTAGGTTATTAGGATTCCAAAACATATTTTATTATATTTTTATGACTTATAAATTATTAGTTATGAATTATTCAAGTTTTTATATTATTTAATTAGATTCATAAAATCACCCTTTTAAATCATCAGATTAAGGCGACAAAACCAACACCATAAGAACGCCCTTATTTTTCTGAATCCAACGAATATTTATTTGTAATTTTTGGCCAAATAGATAATTAGTTATAAATTTTTATATGTCAGCCAATAAGAAAATTACATGTCAGTAGATTGTTTGCAAATAGAAGAGAGAGGGGGAAGTGGGTCGACCCCACATGACTTGGCCCAATCATGAGCGGCCAAGTCACGGGTCAAAGCTTGCATGGCCCGATCAGATAAACAAAACAAAACCATGGAAAAGACAATAATACCCAAGGTCGAGGAAACACAGAAGGAAGCGAGAAGAGGGGTATAACCGTCAAACGTCAAGGACCATTGTCCTCAACCTCTCGCACCAGCCATGGCGTAAAGCAGTGAAGCTGCTTGCTAGCAGCAGATTGGGAAAAACTAAAACATGCCACAAAACTCGAAGGCTTAAGTCGAAAGAGAAGAAGCGAGAGAGATCGAACTCACCAGAGCCTCGAATTTGGCGGAAAGAGTTCCGAGAAGCAAGAAACAGCCGCCACAAACCCAAGCAGAAACACTGATCGGCGGCCACTAAAAGAGGAACCTCCGAACGAATTGATGGGTGAATAAGTTCGTGCGAAGTCTGCCGAAGCCAAGAGTATAGGTTTTTATAGGGGGGAGGGTCAGGCTCGAGAAAACCCCATCATGGCCGATAGCCTTGGATCCTAAGATTTGGGCGATTTCCAAACCCTCCACAAAAACTTACGAGTTATGGCTCGTTCTGTGCGGAACTTCACCAGAAATCTAAGGAAAGAAGAATCTCGAAGAGAGATGGACAATTGAGCAAGAAATTCACAAAATACAACACACGATTATAAGCGGCCTGTTGCCTAATACGGCTCAAGGTAGGAGACACACTGGATTCGTCTGATCAGGAATCAATGGCTATATCACGCGTGACATTTTGTAAATCGAAATTATAGTCAGACAATGAAATCGATTAAAGTGATACATTAATTATCTTCCTTTTCTCTCTCCTCATTTGAGGGTGCAAACAAACTCCAAATTAGGTAAAATTTTGCACAAAGGCTAATTAAAGCATGTATATTCCGAATATAACATTAGATTTTCCTTTTAAGAACTTTTAATGTGCCAAATAAATCAATTAATATATTCTCTTTCCTCCTTCATTAATGGCTTTAGGTTTATCCAAATTTTATGAAACTTAACCCACAAGTCACAATTAATGTGTTGGATACGAATTTGACATCAATTTTACATATTGGATATATTTGCATTCTTATTTAATATCTTGAAGGTTTTACCCACTTTCTCTCTCCTGATTTCACCCTTTAAGCAAACTTTCTCCAAATTGGATGAAAATTCACCCAAAGGCTATATTTATTATGTAGATTACAAATATAAGATTATTTTCGTCTTTTGGAGTCATTTATTATTTTATTTATTAATTACATCTTTTAGGCAATTACTCTCTCTTAATATTACCATATTAAATCAAGGTTGTCCAAATTAAATGAAAATTGACATGTAAGCTTATTTTGATGTGTAGATTACGAATTTGAAGTCTATTATTTATTTTGAGACTTTATTACATGAGATTTGTCATCTGGCCCATTAGAGGCCCATTAACATCATTATGCATCCAATTAAGTTATTTATCATCTTATTATCACCAAACAAATTATGTGACATATTAGATTACATTATTCATGCATTAGATTATTAGGATCACTCTAACCTCAACCTTGTTTGGCTAAGACCAAAATGATCAAAGTTCTAGGGTAGGGTTCTAGATCTGGTATGTTACAGCACTCCACCCCTTAAAAAGGATTTCGTCCTCGAAATCTATTGATCCAAACATCAGAAACTAACTACTCTCCACCGCTTAAAGGGTTCAACCTAACAAGTCAAACTAAACAACTTTTTAGAACTACCCACATCTCTTAGTTATGAAAGTTTTTTTTTTTTGAATATTAATATTTCTCATGTATCCAACTAAAGTCACCATCTAGGTTTGAGATTTTTAGGTCCTTGTGTCACTAACCTATCAACCCTACATGATCATCCAAAAGTCATAGGGTAGGTCAACTATACCATTATATCATTCCTAGTCATAAAACTAGGGTTAGATTCTACTCAAACTAGAGTTCTCTTAATTGTGACTTAGCTCAAGAAAACATCGATAAAATCCAGAAAATTTTTGTACATATAGTAATATATTTGAAAATACTTTTTGTTGATGAAGACTTTGCGATGTAAAACCAACATGCTAGCAAAAATCAATACGAGAACCGAGTCACAATATTTCCATATTTAGATCTCCTAATCATATTCTAATCCTCAAACCAAACCTTGTTGCATAAAAGATCATCATTTGATCAAATCTAGGGTCAACATCTCACTTAAAGATAACTAACTAAAGTCAAAGGTTCTAAAGGGAGACAAAATTGAAATAGTCGATTCCGACTACCATGGGCTCTGATACCATGCTGTAAAGAAGTGAAATCACTTCCTTACTAAAAATTTGAACAATAAAACCTCCAGTCCAAACACACCCAGAAGGTATGATGGGGTGGGTGTAAAATTTTCAAATCTTTATATAATGGTAATCAAAATACCAATGTATAGCAGCGGAAGAAAATATTTGACTATTCAATTATAAAACAAAGGGTTACAACTTAAACTTACATCACAAGGATCCATGTAGAGGGAATCTAAACCACCTCAAGTTTGTCTCCAAGCTTTATCAACTCAAGCTAAGTCTAGGTCAACACGTCTTGCCATCCATGTCCTCCACCTAGGGTTGGAAGCATACCCCAGCAAAAGAGAAACAAAAGGAAACATCAGCAAAGGCTGGTATGTGCATACTAAAAAGCGAATTTGAGCAATATAAGGAAATAAAGGACATCAAGTGTAAAGGCTTCCCATGCAAGAGATAAGTACCACCCAAACGGGTACCAAGAGAGTAAAATCACCATAAAAGGGATACTTGCCACAACCAACAAATAATAAGAATGTGCTATCAATATAAACATCCACCACCATGGTGGGAAACAAAGCACATATCATCATCAACCTGCATGCATGTGAGATAAGCATAGCCCTAGAACAATATAAATAACAATGGCGGTCAAGAATCACACATCTTGAACCTGGTGAGACATGGGCCAAGAATCAAACATCTTGCCCGGCATGGGATATCACACATCCACCATCCAAATATATATAACATGGGCCAGGAATCACACATCCTGCCCTAGCATGGGGAATCACACATCCACCATCCAAAGATATTACAATGTTGCCATGTTGCATAATGAGACAAAACCAATGAAATTATACTACTCTAGTGCTACTGAATCACATAGCATGTTAATGTAGAGGCAAGTAGAAAGTATAGTCAGAATAAACAATGTTGCCATCACACAATGGACAACTCAAACATATAAACAAATCCACTTCAAAGTGGGCATATATCAACAAGTAAGAATCCACATCACAGTGGGCACATAATATCAAAAGTCCAACTTGCACCAATGCAACAAGATAAGATTCCAAGAGAATATAAATGATCACAAGATCAATAACAAATAGATGGTTCACAAGAACCAAAAGATAAGAACAATGTGTATAGGCTATTGTCCATAGGACCAAAAGAATGATAAAGATAGGCTATTGCTCAATATAGAAATAATATGGGATGCAAGCATACATCAAGAGAGATGAATAAGAAATTGCTCAATATAGAATTAAGGTGGGATGCAATCATACCTCAACATCAGATTCAAACGTCCAAAGATACTTCTAGGTCCAAGCCTAGGCTTCCAAAGCACCTATTAGCATATATATGGGATTAGGGTTAGATTTATATTGATTTCATAAACCCTAAAAATCACCTTTTTATTAATATATGAATTAGGTTTCTAAAACGATGTCATATTTTATATTAGGTTATTAGGATTCCAAAACATATTTTATTATATTTTTATGACTTATAAATTATTAGTTATGAATTATTCAAGTTTTTATCTTATTTAATTAGATTCATAAAATCACCCTTTTAAATCATCAGATTAAGGCGACAAAACCAACACCATAAGAACGCCCTTATTTTTCTGAATCCAACAAATATTTATTTGTAATTTTTGGCCAAACAGATAATTAGTTATAAATTTTTATATGTCATCCAATAAGAAAATTACATGTCACTAGATTGTTTGCAAATAGAAGAGAGAGGGGGAAGTGGGTCGACCCCACATGACTTGGCCCAATCATGAGCGGCCAAGTCATGGGTCAAAGCTTGCATGGCCCGATCAGATAAACAAAACAAAACCATGGAAAAGACAATAATACCCAAGGTCGAGGAAACACAGAAGGAAGCGAGAAGAGGGGTATAACCGTTGAACGTCAAGGACCATTGTCCTCAACCTCTCGCACCAGCCATGGCGTAAAGTAGTGAAGCTGCTTGCTAGCAGCATATTGGGAAAAACTAAAACATGCCACAAAAATCGAAGGCTTAAGTCGAAAGAGAAGAAGCGAGAGAGATCGAACTCACCAGAGCCTCGAATTTGGCCGAAAGAGTTCCGAGAAGCAAGAAACAGCCACCACAAACCCAAGCAGAAATACTGATCGGTGGCCACTAAAAGAGGAACCTCCGAACGAAATGATGGGTGAATAAGTTCGTGCGAAGTCTGCCGAAGCCAAGAGTATATGTGTTTATAGGGGGGAGGGTCAGGCTCGAGAAAACCCCATCATGGCTGATAGCCTTGGATCCCAAGATTTGGGCGATTCCCAAACCCTCCACAAAAACTTACGAGTTATGGCTCCATCTGTGCGGAACTTCACCAGAAATCTAAGGAAAGAAGAATCACGAAGAGAGATGGACAATTGAGCAAGAAATTCGCAAAATACAACACACGATTATAAGAGGCCTGTTGCCTAATACGGCTCAAGGTAGGAGAGACACTGGATTCGTCCGATCAGGAATCAACGACTATATCACGCGTGACATTTTGTAAATCGAAATTATAGTCAGACAATGAAATCGATTAAAGTGATACATTAATTATCTTCCTTTTCTCTCTCCTCATTTGAGGGTGCAAACAAACTCCAAATTAGGTAAAATTTTGCACAGAGGCTAATTAAAGCATGTAGATTCCGAATATAACATTAGATTTTCCTTTTAAGAACTTTTATTGTGCCAAATAAATCAATTAATATATTCTCTTTCCTCCTTCATTAATGGCTTTAGGTTTATCCAAATTTTATGAAACTTAACCCACAAGTCACAATTAATGTGTGGGATACGAATTTGACATAAATTTTACATATTGGATATATTTGCATTCTTATTTAATATCTTGAAGGTTTTACCCACTTTCTCTCTCCCGATTTCACCCTTTAAGCAAACTTTCTCCAAATAGGATGAAAATTCACCCAAAGGCTATATTTATTATGTAGATTACAAATAAAAGATTATTTTCCTCTTTTGGAGTCATTTAATATTTTATTTATTAATTACATCTTTTAGGCAATTACTCTCTCTTAATATTACCATATTAAATCAAGGTGGTCCAACTTAAATGAAAATTGACATGTAAGCTTATTTTGATGTGTAGATTACGAATTTGAAGTCTATTATTTATTTTGAGACTTTATTACATGAGATTTGTCATCTGGCCCATTAGAGGCCCATTAACATCATTATGCATCCAATTAAGTTATTTATCATCTTATTATCACCAAACAAATTATGTGACATATTATATTACATTATTCATGCATTAGATTATTAGGATCACTCTAACCTCAACCTTGTTTGGCTAAGACCAAAAGGATCAAAGTTCTAGGGTAGGGTTCTAGATCTGGTATGTTACAGTTGCCATTACTCACTATGATCGCACTAGAGCAGAGTAACATGTGGGACATGTTTGAAGATCACTATGAATATGATTCAAGGGTGATTGGCTCGTAGTGCAAGTGGGAGTCTGTTGGTATGTATGCCCTGAGAGCCAATCATGGGATGATTGGTGGGATATATTAAGATTGATTTGATAAACATCAAAGGCAAGCTTCCAATTCTTTCTGGTTCAGTCATATGAGATAGTGATAGAACATATTGAATGTCTAGAGAATGACAATACTCAATGACGTATGCTTTCAGGTTGAGGACATGAACGATGAGATCATACAAATGCTAAGAGTTTGTACATTCTTGTTATGTCCCTAGTCGGATGTCATTGTGGAAGGTAGATAGACAACAATGACACACAACACTAGATTGTGGTTTTGGTTGATGACAAAATCTCATTAGTCATGATATAAAGATATCAAACCAAACACATAGGTAAATTTTAGAGAACAAGTATACTGGACAAGTAGTTTGACACATGGAACCATTGTTGGGTTTTAGGGGAGACAGAGAAGGCAGCGGAAACAAAAAAATCTCCCCCAACCCATACCGAGGAAACGCGTCAACGTCTATATAATAGGAAAGGATGGTTTGCGGAATCATACCTTGTCCCGAGGCTTGCTCGGCGACAATACCTCGCGCAATGCGCGGTCTTCAACTCCGGACTTCGACGGTGTCTGTGCAGCTCCTGGTCGCACTGGGACTGACAACTCCTACTCGAACCAGACTGTCGGATGACAGTTGTCCTCCTAAGCGGCAGTGTCCTCCCGCCTCTGTAGTAGTCCACACGGACCACCTGGAACTCCACTCTCCTTGTCCCACAAGGAAGTGGAAGGAGTCGCACCCTCCTGTTGACGTACTAGTCGCCAACACGCTCTCCTGCCTCCTGTTGCAACTGCAGTTGTCCTTCCCTTGCTGCACCTCCCTTTTGCGGGAAGCACTTGCTCGGGCTCTCTCACGGTTACCAAAACAAGAGAGAACGACAACTTGCAGAGCAACTGGTTGCACTGAGCTGTACTATGAGAAGCCCCCAATACCCCAATATATATAGGAGAGTCATGGGACAGGGTTCTCCATCCTGGGAAATGCGGGACTAAAGCAGGAGTAGAAGGGTTCGAGAATTTTCCACAAAAAGCAACTGGTTCGCAACTTGAAATGATCGGTTCACAACTGAACCGATCGGTTCGGCCATTGAGCCGATTGGTTGGACCTGAGCCGATCGTTTGGGGAACTCCAACCGATCGGTTGGTGCCCTGAACCGATCGGTTCATGGTCCTAATCCGGCTCAAAAAGACTTTCCTTGTTTCTTTCCCAATTGGTATCGAATACCAATATTATTCCCAATCGAATTGGGCAATTTGAAATGAAAGGAAAATTCTTTCCGACATGAGTTTCCCAACTGGTCGGTTGCACCAGTTGAGCCGATCGGTTCAACTCTTGAACTGGTCGTCTCAACCTGGGTATGAGCCGATCGGCCTGGACACTCCAGCCGACCGGTTCAGCAACCTCAGCCGACCGGTTCATCACATGAGCCGATCGGTTGGGAGCACAGGTTGGGCAAAATCAGTCAATTGCGATTTCAATCAATCCGATACTCCAATCAATGCGTCCAACACCTTGAACCATACGATATTGAGTCATCGACTGATTGAGTGTTTAATTGAACTACTAAACTCCTTTAGTAATCAATCTAAACATTGCTTTGTGGACAAAACTCCTCTTCCAGGTTAAATCCTATGTGTGTGACCCTGCAGGTCCATTTCACGTTGGCAGTGAAAGTCCATAACACTTATGACTTCACAAGCAAAGAGCGGTGCCTAGTCACACATCAGTGCTACCCAAGTGAAAGTAGAAAGTTGGAGAACAACTTTCATCCTACAATCCGTGAATGGTGTTACAGCGAATGTATAATTCCTTTGTCACTGATATCCCGAATGAACTCGAGGCATGGAACAATCATCCTGTCAACGTTCATTCACTTCCTTGATCTCAGAGTAGATTGGAAGAGATATGTATGACATCAGTATCATAAACTGATTCACACATGCGTGCACACCTTTCTCAATCCTACTCATCAAGTGGCCATGGATATCAAACTCCCTCAGGAGGGACAAATCCCATATCTATCACTCACCCCTCAAAAGCCCCATGTGTCAAAGCCACCCAATCATCACCTTTATAACAACCCATGTTTCAGGACTGCGTTTGATGATGTCAAAGTGTGCCCAACGACATGTGTTGAGTGCAGTGATTTTAGGTCTAAGAATCACACTCACCACCATCACTGTGAGTACTGACTGTGACTACCATCTCATGGTTCCATGTGTCAAACTCACGGTGGGTCTGTCCGGTACCTTGTTCTCTAACAAGTACCTATGTGTTTGGTTTGATATCTCTATATCATGACTAATGAGATTCTGTCATCAACCAACACCACAATCTAGTCTTATGTGTCATTGCTGTCTATCTACCTTCCACAATGACATCCGACTAGGGACATAACAAGAATGTACAAACTCTTAGCATCCGTATGATCTCATCGTTCAGGTCATGAACCTGAAGGCATACGTCATTGAGTACTGTCATTCTCTAGACATTCAATCTGTTCTATCACTATCTCATATGACTGAACCAGAAAGAATTGGAAGCTCGCCTTTTATGTTTATCAATTCAATCTTAATGTATCCCACCAATCATTCCATGATTGGCTCTCAGGGCATACATACCAAAGACTCCCACTTGCACTGCGAGCCAATCACCCTTGAATCATATTCATAATGATCTTCAGACATGTCCCACATGTTACTACGCTCTAGTGCCAACATAGTGAGAAATGGCAACACCTTGCCAAAATCTATATAAATTGCATGTCTCACATCTCTTCGCTGTACGTCACACGTGTGAGATGGAGTTTCCGTAATATGCGATCTAGTATTCCTTTGCTAACTTTTAGCCACATTGCATGATCAAGGATTCCAGACTTGTCATCAATGAGTGGAATATAAGTTCATCTCATGAACTTTCGGATCCATATAGTATCCACTGTTGTTCACTAAGACCTAGATACTCGGCATTTCCCTTTTAAATGGCTTTATTGGAACACTTCCAATTATCAACAAACTTTCACTTTTATACATCTTATGTATATTTTGCGATTAATTTTCTGTCCTTTTGGAAGTTCGCATCAATGTAACTCTTTACATCGAACTCTTCCTTATCTCCATAGAACTAGTACCTCACAAGCACTTATCAAGTTCTCATGGTATTCCAGTAACCCTTACTGGAAATAGACAGACATCCACTCGTCATGTCACACATACGAGTTATCAGGATGAGCACATCATATTGTTATGTCCCACATACAAGATGATGAATGCATATTATTCTTGCCATGTCATACATGCAAGATAATGGGATGATTACATACATGATAGATCCATATCTATTCTTAGCGTTCACACTCTTCATAAGAATTGAACACTTGGCCTTGGGATACTAACTCCATGTAACATGGACAAGTTTTCTCCCACTGAATCTGTGCATACTGAACACTTCAGTACAGATTGCCAATGTATGCTTTCTCTTTCCAGGTCAAGATATTTTCGAGAACTATCTCTATAGATCTCTATTCCTATCACATAGGAAACATCTCTATCTTCCTTGAAGATAATTTCCACATTCGGATTTCCAATCTAGAACATTTCCATTTCACACCAATATGTGGAATGTGAACACGTTCCCACTAAATCACAGATCCCTTCTTTATCTTTGACATATCAGTCAAACCCTTTGACTATATCATCAAAATAAAGATCCAATTTTGAGTTGCTTGTACTCAATCAATCACATTGATTAGTCCATTGTAACTTATAGACTTCATTTGCATTAGTGGATTCATAAACCTTATAGGCTGTGTCATGTACACATCCTAGTTTTATTCCTCATAGGAATGCGGTTTTAGTATCCATATGCCAAATGTTTTAGTCATTAAGTTGCAATCAACAAGCATCATCCTTCTCAAAATGTTATCCATGTGTCTTAACACTTAAGACTCATCTGCACTTATGGATATGATCCAATGAGTGCTACCATCAAGGTCATACCTTATGGTTCACATGGAAGTCATTTAGGATGTAATGGTTTTAAACCATAACTCAAGATTTGGTTCCTCATATTCATCTTGATAGTTGACTCATCACATGAACAACTCATCACATAGATAATTGAGGTGTATCTGTTAAAGATATAAGAACTCACAACCCTTGTGATTCTCAATTTCTTTTATTAGTGTGGGGTATTCTTTTATTAAGAAGAATTCAGTTATTTGATAATCATTCTCTAACTCCTTTAGAGTATGATTCCTTCTTGATTCAGACATCACCATGCCTTAATCATGAGTTCACTATGATACACTATCATAATCACTCATAAGGATCTCAAACATTTGGTCCAAGTATTTCATTCATTGATCTCATCAAGAATTAATACTTTACCAAATTTGTACTTCATTTATGATAATCTTGAACATTTCAAGACATTCATATTGGTATTTCTCTAAACACCATTTGAAGTATTAGCATTTATTCCAATAGGTATGTAAATACATCACATGTATTATACCTAATAGGATAATCACTCTTCCACTACTTTAGTGAAGATTGATTAATCATGTCCAAGATATTCATGTCCCTTAATGGTTCTCTAACCAAAAGAGTCCAATTTTATCCATCATATGGAAACTAGAAATGAATTTCTCATGATTAATGCTAATTAAATTGTTTGAGTTATCTATAACTTTTAGGTATCATCTTATCTTATGCATATCAAATATCACAAGATAAATAAGGCATTGCCACAAAGATCACATCTTTATAAATTGAAGCATATCTTTATTAATTGCTATCATTGTCATACAATATGCAAAAATAAAGTGTTTCCATCTATTGGCAAGTATGAAATAGCAGTTCATAACTGTATTACATGCCTTATTGGCTGAAAATAAACTAAAGTATTCCTATCTATAAAGGCAACACTTGACCCAAGTAAGAATGCTTTACACTTTTCATCTTGATATCATATATCTCAAAAGTGTTACAGGTTTACTTTCATGACACCTTTAAGTAGAGGTTTCGGTCGCCTCCTTCTTCTTTTGTTCTTCCAGGTAGAGAGGACAATTCCTTTTCCAATGTCCTGGCTTTTGACAATGGAGGCAATTTCCTTTCTTGGTCACGCCTCCCTTGGCCTTGAGAGCTGAAGATGGCTTGGACTCCTGGCTAGCTTCAGAACCTTTCTTAGCTTTGCCCTTTCCCTTGCGCTTGGACTTGCCTTTCTTGCTCGTGATCACCATCACGGACTTAGGCTTGTCCTTCTTCATCTGTAACTCGGCTGTCCTCAACATGCCCAACAACTCTGATAGTGGCCTATCAAAGTTGTTCATGTTGTAGTTCATCACAAACTGACTGTAAGATTCTGGCAACGATTGCAGTATCACGTCAGTAGCCAACTCTTGGCTTAGTGGAAATCCCAGTCTCTGCAGGTTCTCCACATACCCAATCATCTTGAGTGTGTGAGGACCAACTGGATCTCCTTCTGTCATGATGCACTTGAACAGCGCCCTAGAAACATTGTACCTCTCTTGCCGTGCCTGATCTTCATACATGTTCCTGAGATGTAAAATCATCTCTATGACACCCATGTTCTCATGTTGCCTCTGCAACTCATGGTTCATTGAACATAGCATCAAGCACTTTGCATCAATGGCATCATCAGAATGCTTCTTGTAAGCATCCCTTTCTGTCCTTGGTGCATTAGGAGCGGGTTCCTCTGGAATTGGAGTATCCAGGACATAGAGCTTACGCTCTTGAGTGAGAACAATTCTCAATGTCTGATACCAGTCGTGGAAGTTTGTCCCATTTAGTTTGTCCTTGTCAAGGACCGATCACAAAGAAAAGTTGTTGTTGTTTGTTGCCATTTGAACTACAAAAAGGAAAATATGCAATTTTAGTCCAAAACTCATTTTTGACTTATTTGATTGATTTGAAAGTTTGACGATATAATTAGGCCTTTAATTAATTATCGCTCCCACTATTTTACTTCAAATTGATAGCCCTCACCATCAATTCGGAAGATTGTAGCGAACAACCTTGTAGTGGGCAAGATCCTGAAATCCTCTAAGCCATGGACCAGCTAGGGCTGTCACCCACAACATAGATCTCTCAGGTAGGCAACTTTTTCCAATTGCATCATATTCAACTCTTGATAAGATGTCATATACAACTCTTTGCAATGATCATCTCCATGCCTCAAGGTACTAGATCCCATCTAGATCACCTTGTTAAGTCCGACCCAAAGCAAACATGATGAACATGCACCCTGCTAGGGCAGACCCACACATTCATCCTTCACGCTTCCACGAGGTAGACGGTGCACCACGCTAGGGCGTGCCCACACTTGGTCGAACAAACTTTTCACGTGTGTCGCATTTGGAAGGCATCTAAAACTTAATATTTTAATGAGGGATTTGGTTTTATATACATATACATATCCAATCACCACAATACATAGTACGTATCATATACATGCTATATCCCACAAAAAACATGCACAAACGATAAAAAAAGCGATGATTATGGCCATCCTAATGTGATTCCTCGAGCCAAGAGGAATCACGGTCATCTAGGTCAACATCACATGCAACCTGTACAAGATGAACATCTGTGCCTTGCCATCCGAGTTGATCAACTCATCACATGAATGATCTCTACTCTCCAGCCGGTCGTCTGGGTGCCACCAGCCGATCGGTTGGCTCCTCCAACCGATCGGTTTGCCTGGTCGTCGTGCATCTCGTCATGTCTGCCACCCGCTCGTCTCGCTCCTCGAACCGATCATCAACCGATCGGCTCACTCCTTGAACCGACCGTCTGGAAGTTCAACCGATTGGTTCACTCCTTGAACCGATCGTCTAAGCAGTCGTCTTGATGTCCGCCAGTCTTTGACATAACAGGAAATAAAATCCTATTCTATTTATTACATTGCTTTAAAAAGGAAACCCCGATTTACATTCGGGGGGAGAAAAGGTAGGAAAGAATCTCGAATTATTTCGAGTTACATCAGGAATAAGAGAGGGAAGATCGGTGCGCAGACCGAGATGCAAGCAACTACAAACAACCACACACAGATAGGGGTTTATAGGCCATAATCACGCTACACACATCCACCACAAAACTCGTTTAAGGGCGACGCGTATCGAGTGCATTAATAATACATATCATATATGTAATTTGGGATTTGTGGATTTAGGATTGGACATGCATAAAGCCAATATTATTCGCATCGCATGCAATAAATAAAGACGACAAACCAAAATCGATCATATCGATATTCCTAAAATATAGAACAGCTGACATGGCTCTGATACCACTGTTGGGTTTTAGGGGAGACAGAGAAGGCAGCGGAAACAAAAAAATCTCCCCCAACCCATACCGAGGAAACGCGTCAACATCTATATAATAGGAAAGGATGGTTTGCGGAATCATACCTTGTCCCGAGGCTTGCTCGGCGACAATACCTCGCGCAATGCGCGGTCTTCAACTCCGGACTTCGACGGTGTCTGTGCAGCTCCTGGTCGCATCGGGACTGACAACTCCTACTCGAACCGGACTGTCGGATGACAGTTGTCCTCCTAAGCGGCAGTGTCCTCCCGCCTCTGTAGTAGTCCACACGGACCACCTGGAACTCCACTCTCCTTGTCCCACAAGGAAGTGGAAGGAGTCGCACCCTCCTGTTGACGTACTAGTCGCCAACACGCTCTCCTGCCTCCTGTTGCAACTACAGTTGTCCTTCCCTTGCTGCACCTCCCTTTTGCGGGAAGCACTTGCTCGGGCTCTCTCACGGTTACCAAAACCAGAGAGAACGACAACTTGCAGAGCAACTGGTTGCACTGAGCTGTACTATGAGAAGCCCCCAATACCCCAATATATATAGGAGAGTCATGGGACAGGGTTCTCCATCCCGGGCAATGCGGGACTAAAGCAGGAGTAGAAGGGTTCGAGAATTTTCCACAAAAAGCAACCGATTCGCAACTTGAAATGATCGGTTCACAACTGAACCGATCGGTTCGGCCATTGAGCCGATCGGTTGGACCTGAGCCGATCGTTTGGGGCACTCCAACCGATCGGTTGGTGCCCTGAACCGATCGGTTCATGGTCCTAATCCGGCTCAAAAAGACTTTCCTTGTTTCTTTCGCAATTGGTATCGAATACCAATATTATTCCCAATCGAATTGGGCAATTTGAAACGAAAGGAAAATTCTTGCCGACATGAGTTTCCCAACTAGTCGGTTGCACCAGTTGAGTCGACCGGTTCAACTCTTGAACCGGTCGTCTCAACCTGGGTATGAGCCGATCGGCCTGGACACTCCAGCCGACCGGTTCAGCAACCTCAGCCGACCGGTTCATCACATGAGCCGATCGGTTGGGAGCACAGGTTGGGCAAAATCAGTCAATTGCGATTTCAATCAATCCGATACTCCAATCAATGCGTCCAACACCTTGAACCATACGATATTGAGTCATCGACTGATTGAGTGTTTAATTGAACTACTAAACTCCTTTAGTAATCAATCTAAACATTGCTTTGTGGACAAAACTCCTCTTCCAGGTTAAATCCTATGTGTGTGACCCTGCAGGTCCATTTCACGTTGGCAGTGAAAGTCCATAACACTTATGACTTCACAAGCAAAGAGCGGTGCCTAGTCACACATCAGTGCTACCCAAGTGAAAGTAGAAAGTTGGAGAACAACTTTCATCCTACAATCCGTGAATGGTGTTACAGCGAATGTATAATTCCTTTGTCACTGATATCCCGAATGAACTCGAGGCATGGAACAGTCATCCTGTCAACATTCATTCACTTCCTTGATCTCAGAGTAGACTGGAAGAGATATGTATGACATCAGTATCATATACAGATTCACACATGCGTGCACGCCTTTCTCAATCCTACTCATCAAGTGGCCATGGATATCAAACTCCCTCAGGAGGGACCCATATCTATCACTCACCCCTCAAAAGCCCCATGTGTCAAAGCCACCCAATCATCACCTTTATAACAACCCATGTTTCAAGACTGTGTTTGATGATGTCAAAGTGTGCCCAACGACATGTGTTGAGTGCAGTGATTTCAGGTCTAAGAATCACACTCACCACCATCACTGTGAGTACTGACTGTGACTACCATCTCATGGTTCCATGTGTAAAACTCACGGTGGGTCTGTCCGGTACCTTGTTCTCTAACAAGTACCTATGTGTTTGGTTTGATATCTCTATATCATGACTAATGAGATTCTGTCATCAACCAACACCACAATCTAGTCTTGTGTGTCATTGCTGTCTATCTACCTTCCACAATGACATCCGACTAGGGACATAACAAGAATGTACAAACTCTTAGCATCCGTATGATCTCATCGTTCAGGTCATGAACCTGAAGGCATACATCATTGAGTACTGTCATTCTCTAGACATTCAATCTGTTCTATCACTATCTCATATGACTGAACCAGAAAGAATTGGAAGCTCGCCTTTTATGTTTATCAAATCAATCTTAATGTATCCCACCAATCATCCCACGATTGGCTCTCAGGGCATACATACCAACAACCATGACATGGTAGTCACAATTAGTACTCACAGTGATGGTGGTGAGTGTGATTCTTTGACCTGAAATCACTAAACTCAACACATGTCGTTGGGCACACTTTGACATCATCAAACGCAGTCCTGAAACATGGGTTGTTATAAAGGTGATGATTGGGTGGCTTTGACACATGGGGCTTTTGAGGGGTGAGTGATAGATATGGGATTTGTCCCTCCTGAGGGAGTTTGATATCCATGGCCACTTGATGAGTAGGATTGAGAAAGGTGTGCACGCATGTGTGAATCAGTATGTGATATTGATGTCATACATATCTCTTCCAATCTACTCTAAGATCAAGAAAGTGAATGAACGTTGACAGGGTGACTGTTCCATGCCTTGAGTTCATTCAGGATATCAGTGACAAAGGAATTATACATTCACTGTAACACCATTCATGGATTGTAGGATCGAAAGTTGTTCTCCAACTTTCTATTTCACTTGGGTAGCACTGATGTGTGACTAGGCACCACTCTTTGCTTGTGAAGTCATAAGTGTTATGGACTTTCGCTGCCAACGTGAAATGGACATGTAGGGTCACACACATAGGATTTAACATGGAAGAGGAGTTTTATCCACAAACAATGTTTATATTGATTACTAAAGGAGTTTAGTAGTTCAATTAAACACTCAATTAATTGATAGCTCAATGTCATAGTGTTCAAGGTGTTGGACACATTTCTTGGAGTATCAGATTGATTAAAACTGCAAATGACTGATTCTGCACAATCTGCACTCCCAACCGATCGGCTCATGTGATGAACCGATCGGCTGAGCTTGGTGAACCGATCGGCTCAGATGGTGAGTCGATCGGATGATGGACAGGGTGAAACAATCGCTTCAAGTGTTGAAACGATCAGTTCAATTGGTCCAACCGAGCAAGTTGGGAAAGTAGGATTGGTGAGAAATTTCTTTTCATTTCACTTACCCAATTTGATTGGAACAAGGATTGGTATTAGGTTCTAATTAGAAACAAAAGAGGAAAAGTCAATCAGGAACTAACCAGGACCACGAACCGACTAGTTCCGAAGTGCACCGACCGTTTCATGGGTCCCAACCGATCGGTTGAGGTGCCAACCGATCAGCTCAGGTCCCTAACCGACCGTTTCAGAAATGAAACGATCGGTTCAAGTTGCGCAATTGGTTGTTTTTGTGGAAAATCTCAAACCCTTCTACTCCTGCTTTAGTCCCACATTGCCCGGGATAGAGAACCCTGTCCCATGACCCTCCTTTATATATAGGGGTATTGGGGGCTTCTCAAAGTACAACTCAGTGCAACCAGTTGCTCTGTAAAGTTGTCGTTCTCTCTAGTTTTGGTAACTGAGAGAGCCCGAGCAAGTGCTACCCGATAAGGGAGGCACATCAAGGGAAAGACAACTACAGAAAGTGACTGGTGGCAGGAGAGTGTGTCGGTGACTAGTACGCCGGTAGGAGGGTGTGACTCCTTCCAATTCCTTGTGAGACAAGGAGATTGGAGTTCCAGGTGGTCCGTGTGGACTACTTCAGAGGCGGGAGATTTCTACCTCTTGGAGGACAGCTGTCAATCCCGACAGTCCCAGTGAGACCAGGAGTCGTCAGTCCCGGGGTGACCAGGAGCTGCACAGACACCGTCTAAGACCGGAGGTGAAGACCGCGCAAGCCGCGAGGTATTGTCACCGAGCAAGCCTCAGGACAAGGTATGATTCCAAAAACCATCCTTTCCTATTGTATAGACGTTGACGCGTTTCCTTGTTCTGGGTTTGGGGAGGAAAATTTTGTTTCCGCTGCCTTCTCTGCCTCCCCTAAAACCCAACATATCGGCCATAAGTGGTGAGGTATCATGCAAAGTGTTGAGGAGCTCAAGTCATGGACCTTTGATAAGCTCATATTCAACCTTGGGAACGTGAATATTTGGATCTTGGAGTTTTGATGTTATTCTTGCGGTGAGTTAAATAACTTGAACTCAATTATGTTATTACTCACCTTCAATCTTGCTATACTTGATGATTTACTTCAAATTTCAAATTCTATTGAATAATTGATGATCCTATGAGTTCTAAAAGTTGTTTAGGACTGTTATACATGAACTAGAATAGTAAGAGAAAGAGTCTAGAGGTTTATGATGATGAAATCATCATGGTCCAACTCGATATCAGGTTGAAGCGCCTCTAAACCCAAGATGATTAGAAACCCTAGATTTTGAGCAACTCGATATTGGTGATCCAAGTATCCACCTCAAATACGATATAGTGACGAGTTTTCACTTCGTGGGAGATATGAGTAATATGTACATACACCTTGAGCACGATATGGGGTCAAGCTTTCACCTTATACACAATATGGTGTCATGTATATACCCTAACCTGCTACGGTGTTGAATCCCAACATGGTATTGTGAAACCCAATATACCTTGGAACCCCACACCCCTATCAGTTTGTACACTTGAGCTAATTGAGACTAATCCGTTATCTAGCCTATCACTCATCACATGATGTAGGGTAGGATGATACCAAGAAAATTTTTAAGATATATGAACATAAGGGTCAAACCCGATATGCAAACACTAAAGGTTGAGTAACTTGATATGAAAACACTAAAGGTTGAGTAACCCGATATGGATGCATGATATGGGGATAAGGATATACCTCATGAATGATATGGTGATGAGGTTACACCTCAAGCATGATATGGAAGAATGATATGGTGTCAAGTACACACCCTTATGCCCTATATGGTGGAAGCACCTCAATCTAATATATTTGATTGAGTAAGACATGAATTGTGTTATGTCAAGTAATACATTAAGACGTAAAGATTTTAATGCATTTTAGTAAATGTGGGCCAATGTACCTTAGGAGAAGGATTGAGACAACCTAATGGAGTATGATGTAATCGACATCCTAGTAAGGATGTAAGAGATATTTATACTTGTATAATAATCATGTAATGAGTTGATGCGATGATTTTGAGTCGCATTTATAGACTTGTTTGATTGGTGTTTTATGCATTTATTAGTCATTTTCATGGTTAATGTTGCATAATTAATTCATTTTGGTCTATGCTACTTCTTTATGTCAAATTCCCTTTATTTAAGCATTTTGAGTATTAATTATCGAAAGAATATAATTTGTGTGGATTTATGTGGTTCCGTGTGTTAATTTCAGGAAAAATAAGTATCTGCTTCCGTCGATACCATCGACGGTGGTCGATACCATCGACCGGACCACAGGTTGCCAGCCGCAAGGACCAGAAGAAAGTCGATACTATCGACAGGGATGTCGATGGTATCGAGATACCATCAGGTTGCTGGCGAGAAGTGCGTCGATACTATCGACCAAAATGTCGATACTATCGACTGGTGGAGCTACAGTGACACAAAACGACAAAACCATCGCTACAGGTTCGTCGATACCATCGACCCGCATCGATGGTATCGAGTTGACATCAGGCACACAGACAAAAGAAAAGAAGGATTGCCGCTATCATGCTAGGTCGATACCATCGACCCGCGTCGATAGTATCGACACCGTCAGATATGAGTTTGTTTTAGATTAATCTTAATCGGACGGCCGTGGTTAGTTGGCAACCTAATTCGGGAGATATACCTAATGACGACGCCCTTGACTGGGAGAGGAGGTCATTAGTTGCTACACACATCCCAGAGAGCAAGGAGAGAAGAACGGAGCACGAGAGCACGCCCCAGCCAATCCGGATGCTGAAGTAGACGAATTCCACCACCGAAAGGCGGGAGAATGCAGATTCCACGCCAAGGATCGATTGGACCTTCTCCGTTCAGGGGTTTAATCACTCAATCACGTTTTCCTTCATGTTTCCCTTTCTCTTCTCCACATTGTACTCTGAGATGAACATGCGGGGCTAATCCCCTTTCCCTTTAGGACCGGGAGTAGCCCGGGGATTCATTGTATGATGATTTTATAATAGTAATTCATATCTTATCTCTTGAATCCATGGTATAATTTCGTTTTCTCCAATATATTGTTATGCTTGATCACCATAATAATAACCTAATGCCCTTAATTGCTTTGAAAGAAGAATTAACGGTTGAAAAGAGATGGAATTTACATTAATTGACAAATCCCTTGAACAAGGTGGTGTAAGATTAATGGTGGATACCGAGAGGTCGTTCCTAATGCACCTAGTTTAGGGTATAGGTTACTACGACGGTGGAATCGACCTAGACATAGGTAGTGAATTGTACCACGACAGTGGGCAATTCTGATTTCAGGCCACTACCCGGATAGAGAGATAAAATTGAGTAGCTATATAGAATTTAATACAATGAAAACCCGCGGTGAAACCGCAACCCTAAAGATCTTCTGTTGAATTGATTAAACTAACATTTAATCGTTTGATTGTTTTGTTTTATTTTTATTTTCTTTTAATTTTAACAACAAATCTCAACTATTTAATCGGCTTAGCTGATCGCGAGTAGTTAGTAGGATTCCCCGACGATTTCACGTATCCCTGAGTTTGACTCGGGCCTCACAAAGGCCTGTACTACTTCGACGCGTTCACTTGTGTTTCTGCGCACGGTAAATTTGCGTCAAGTTTTTGGCGCCGTTGCCGGGGATACGACAAATTGTCGGCACTACGAGTGCTACAAGCGGCCACTCTAGGCCATTTTTTTTATTTTTTATTTTTTTATTTCAAAAATTCATAATCTATTTTCTAAATATTTGCAATCGTCAAGCACTGTACTGAAATTAAATTCATCTATTTTCAGGTACTGTGCATGGTGCAGACGCGTAGTACTGACTACACACGACACACACCTGAGGTTCCACTTCCGGGACCGGAAGACGAGGACGACAATAATCAAGACCATCTTGAAGAAACATATTCAGAATTAGAACAAGAAGAGATGGACGAGCCACAGACAATATGGGAGAAGATCAATGTGTCTTCCTCATCCGCTTCCAAAGGGCCGATCAAGAAGCAAGCGGTTAATATTTCGACATACAAGATTGATCCGGCTTTAATCAACTTGGTGAAGTCAAATGCGTTTCATGGGCTCAAGAATGAAGATCCCGTCGCACACATAAGTCAATTTGTGGAGAATTGTGATATGATAAAAATCGAAAAATTTCCACAAGATGTGCTCTACTGGAAGCTCTTCTCGAGTTCTCTAGCGGGAAATGCGTGTGAATGGCTACACAACTTGGACGATGAATACGTGGAGTCTTGGGACCACATGGTGGAGGTTTTCTTTGAGAGGTTCTTTCCGCCCGAGAAGACCAATGACATGATCAGAAAGATCAACAACTTCACCCAACAAGCAGGAGAGACCTATTATGAGACCTGGGAAAGGTTTCAGATCATGCTCAGGCGATTCCCACATCATGGGCTTGATAACGAGACACAAGTCAAGATCTTCTATTTTTCTCTCTCCGAGCATGATAGAAGCAACCTCGATTCAGCTGGTTCTGGATTCTTCTTGAATAACACAGACACGAGATGTTGGGAGATTTTAAAGAACATGGCCAAGAAACAATCATGGGGCGAAAGAGGCACCGTGGAGCATGTTCGAGTGTAGGTGAATCTAAAGCAATAAAGGAGCTGAATGAGAAGATGGATCTTCTAAAAAAAAAATTACTTGCAAAGGAGGATACTGAGTCCTAGGATGAGGCTCAAGTGAAATTCATGAGGCAGCAGGAGGGCTACAGAAATAATGACTATTCATGGATAAAAGACAAAAAGTTCTCATGGAAGGATCCTAATAACTTCCTAAAAGATCCGGAGGCAAAGCCACAACCAAGGGCTGACGATAAGAGCACCGAATTGCTTAGTCAAATGGTGCAGCAGAATTAGGAAATGATGACTATGTTTGGTAAACAACTGTAGTCTCAGGGTGACATCTTGACCAAATTTGGGCAGACGCTGCAAAGCCATGGAGCACAAATGCCGACGTTAGAAACCACCATGACCCAGATCTCAAATGAAGTGGTGGCCATCAAGCACGCCAATCAGTAGAGATAGGCCGAGAATGCAGATGTGGTCCAAGCACATCATCAAGTTAAATACATGGCTATGATCAATGAGGAAGAACCCCAGGTGGCAGAGATAAAGGATCAAAGCAAAATGATGTTTGATACAGAGGCTACACCAGCAATACCGTATCCTCACAATCATTATGGACTACCAGGCGGATACACTCCTCTCAGGAAATCCCGCCAAGAGCCCATGATGGTTGCGTCCCCGCCTAGGCAAGAAGAGCAAGTTAAGGCCGTCTGTCAAGGTGCAGATACATCTATTGCGAGAAAGGAGCCACAACAAGTTATACATGTTGATGATGTTCCGACAAATTCCACACCAGAGGGAGTCTTTGAAGCAAGCTTAGGGGAGCTGGCCCCGAAAAGCTCATATGTGCCACCTCACAAGCGTGTTAATGCGGCAGTTGTGTCAAGTCTGGAAAACCTTAAGCCTAAGAAAGAGCACCGACATTATAGAAAATTCTTGGAGATGTTCAGAAAGCTTCATATCAACATTCCGTTGGTGGAAATGATTGAGAAGGTTCCCGCCTATGGGAGGTTTATCAAAGAAATAATCAACAAAAACGGCGGATTAAAGACACCGATGTATGCCGGATGAATGAAATGGTGATCTCAATCATCCATGGGAGCTTACCACAGAAGAAGAAAGATCCAGGGAGTTTTTACATTCCATGCTCGATAGGCGATAGACACTTTCCACGAGCTCAATGTGATTCGGGCGCGAGCATAAATCTCATGCCGCTGTCCACATTTAAAAGGTTGGGGTTAAAGGACATGAAGAAGTCAGCGGAAACCATTGAATTGGCTGATGGATCCATAGTACGGCCATACAGAGTTTGCGAGGATGTACTCATCAAAGTTGACAAGCTCATTTTTCCTGTAGATTTCGTCATCATGGATATGCCGTAGCTTCATAGTTGTGAGATGCTACTGGGTAGGCCGTTTCAAGCAACGACCGATGTAGTAACTGCAATCTGGAGAGGTACATTGACATTGGGGATAGGTCAAGATCGGGTGGAGTTCAAGCTACTGCACGATCCTCTGAGCACCTTCTCCAAGGTACCGTGTTGATGAGAAGCTTGAAGTAGTCTAGCCTAAGATGTTAAATAAGGGCGCTTGTTGGGAGGCAACCCAACCATTGGTACCTTAGTTTAGTTCATTTACATTCATAGTTTAATTTTTTTTCACTTAGTTTGTAGTGTAAAAAAGATATCGTGATCATTTGTTACATGTGCAGGGCTGAGGTAGAGTCGATACCATCGACTCTTGTGTTGATGGTATCGACCATGGTACAAGTTGGTGACTGCAGGAAACGGACTGCATCGATACCATCGACGGCCTCGTCGATGGTATCGACATACCAATAGGCAGATCGCAAGAAGAAGTCGATGGTATCGACATGGGTGCCGATACTATTGAGATCTCTGAAGATTTTCCGAACAAATCATCTCAGGAAAGTCGATACCATCGACAGGCGTGTCGATGGTATCGAAACATTCATGCAAAGAAGGCGGCGGCCGGGCCTCTCAAGGGTTTGCCCTAATCATATGGTCGATACTATCGACCCGCATCGATGGTATCGACGCGCCACGTCAACGATCCACGAGGAAAGATCAACGGCGATCGCAGCAGCCAAGAAGTCGATCCGAGAGATGGGTCGATACTATCGACCCGCGTCGATAGTATCGACGTGTCAGCAATCTGGGCCCCGCAGATCCAGCCATCGACAACCGTCGATACTCGCGGAGGTACGGATCGTGTTACCCGAGTCGATACCATCGACTCGCGTCGATGGTATCGACGGGCGGACAGTAGCGCCGGCCACGGCTATATATGAGGAGTGTTTGCGTCAGATGACATCACACCTTCAGTGCAACTCTCCTTCACTTGTGCTGAGCATGTTCCAGAGCTGTCCAAGCCCAACGACGAGCAACACCGAGCTAGTTCTTCATCGAGCGGAGATTCGATTCTCCGATCTTCACCGAGCTTCCTTCCTATTCTCCTTTCTTTCGACATCATGGTGCACGTAGCTGGTGCGTTGTCTTCACGCACGAATCTGATGGACATCCCCGAGTTCGTGCCACCTCTGACTGCATCAGTTGCATACCCGCGGCTGATTCATCCATATGCGGAGGTGAAGAAGATATACAAATAGATTATGAAGAGGAAGATTGAGCCGACCCGTTATGTTGAACGGGACACCATCCGCAACCTCGGGTTCGAAGTGAACCTTGCCTACGTGCTGAAAGGACAGGCCTGACACACAAAAAGTGTTACGACCCCATCTGAGCTTAATTGGTAAACTAGGGTTACCAAGATGATTACATGACTAATTGGACTGATCACTCTTGAAATCTAATGAATAATGATAATCCAATGAGAATGTTTTAACTATAATAAGAAGTTTAAGTGTTCGTTTGTCTTGAGAATTAGGGTTTGAGAAGCATAGACCCTAATCGGCCCAAAATAGGGTTTTAATGATACATGAATACAAAATTTGATAAGTATAGTGTTTCAGTAAATGATTTTTAGTATTTTATGTGTAACTCTGATTTATTTCAAATTTGGATATGATTTGGATATATAAAATTTGAACAACATTGGAAAATATCAGAATTTTTGAAGAATATTCTGACCTATTTATCGGTCGAGTTTCAAACTCGACCAATCATATTTCCAGATTTATATAGCAGTGTGGTAATTGAATTTTATCTTTTTATTGGTATATCCAATTGATCTCAAATTTTAACTGTGCTTGATAAACACAGTTCTAGACACTTTGTTAAATTGGCGTAATTTTTGGATGACTTTTGATCTCTACAGTGAGGGTGTCGGTCGAGTTCTGTGCAGGACAAACTCGACCGAATATGCTGCAGACTGCAAAATAGCAGTGAACTGTTCGATTTTCAATTATTTATTGGTAACTAGAAATGATCTCAAATTTTTACTGGAGGTCTGAAACTTCATTAGGTATAACATATAACATTTTCAGAATTTTTGGAGCTTCTGTTAGCTATTCAGTAGGCGAATTACAGAAACTATTGTGAAACTGAATATTCAGCCAATATAATTAAAGTTGAGTGTTGGGTCAATATGCAATTGACCCAAGCAGCTCAAATTGACTTATATGATCGACCACACACACACAAAGCTCTCATTCTTCGTCATCCACCCCAGAGAAATGAAAATCTAGAGAGAGAGGGAGAGTTAGGGCTTGAGTGGAGAAAGAGGAGGAATTGCTGACCTAGGGTTTTGCGGTCCGAGGAATGGTGAAATCAAGTAAGTTTGGATTCTTTGCATAGAATTTTATGGTGAATCTTCTCTCTCATGTCAAGATTCCATCCATGCTCTGATTTGATCCAAGATGATGTCGAAATTCCCTCTTTTCTCACCCTTTCTTCATAATCCCTCATTTTCAAGGTTTCCGAGTTGAAGGGAAGAAGAATTGGGAGATTTGCTAGGGATTTGATATGAGTTTGAGATCCCCTGAGTTGAGCTGCAGTTTTGAGGTGTTTTCACACCTTAGGGTGAGTGTGTTCTTCCTTCAAACAGTTTAATGCACGAAATTTGATTATAGCATCCAAATCCCTAATTGCTTAGTATGTGATTTTAAACCCTGAATGTCCATTTGTTCTGTGTAGTTGCAATTTGATATGAAATGGGCTCCTTCTCTGTTTGAAAGACTCTCTGATGATAGAATCATATTAGAAATGTATACAACACATTCTAGAAAGAATGCCCTTCGGATTCATATTGTATGATGTAATTAGGGTTTAACCTAACTGAGATCTCACTAGAGTTTTAATCCAATTGAAGAGATATCTAGACTGAAACCAAACCTAGGTCTAAATGCTCTCAATCAAGCTTAAGGCTATCATATTTCAATATCTAAAACCTTTGGGATTCGTCACTAAGTCTATGACTTTGATTTCACTAGTTTAAGCTCGAATGACCTGTGCCACGACCGTGGGGTGACACCATGACCGTGTTGGAGCAAACCCTAAATGAACAGTTAAAGATCAAAGTTAAATAAAGAGGACTAGTAATCCTATAAGTGGTTAGGATGTAAATCATGGGTTATCTTAATTGAATTTTATTCTTGATACATGATATCTCAGTGAATGGTATGGAAAACCTAAATTTAGTTAAATTTCCATGGTTTCATATCTATATTGATTGTATATGATTTGTTGGAAACAATCTTTATTTAGTGAATGCTTATATCCTATGAAATCCTTATGAGAGCCATGTGACAAGTGAATGAGGTAAATGAAAAGGTGAATGAGGCGAGTGAAACCCTAAGAGTAGGGTGTTAGTATGTGATGAATGAATAAGGCAAATGAAACCCTATGGATAGGGTGTTCAATGAATCATGTTATGGTGATATGAAAGGTCTCGATATGAGATGTGATGATGCTTAACTGTTGAATTGTATATTTCTAGTGCATTTAACTCTATATGCTTGTTCTCTCTGAGTTGATATCTACATACTGTAGGGCTTCTTATTTTCAATACATATCTCGTAAATTGCAGGTGATGAGATATGACATGCCCTAGAAAGGGATGTTACTGAGACATGAAATATGTTGAATACATGAGTTATGATGTTTCTTATGATATGATATGGCAGGCCGTGTGAGCCTTGTGAGAAATGTTAAATGAGTTATGATTTCTGTCTAAAATGTACCCATAATGTTAATGTTAAACTTAGGTGCCCTGAACACCGTAGAACCCCTTTGAGAGGTCTGCACCTTAGGGGTGTAACTCGTGTCCAACATCATCTGGTTGAGTAATTCAGGTGGCACGAGGACAGAAGGGTTATCCAACACCAACCGGTTGAGTAATTCTAGTGGTAACCCAGTTTTGACTCCCTGCGCCTGTGTGCTCAGGTTAGAGGAGGAGTCCAGAGCACTCATGGTGAGTGCAGAGGAGGCCGGAGAGCCTGTGAGTCAGGCCGGAGAGCCTGTGGGTCCTGTAGCAGACCAAGACGGAAAGTCAGACTTAGCATTTCCTGGGTGTGTCGCTAAGTCTTATACGGTGTGGCCGTAGTGCACTGCGAGTCTCTTATGCAGAGTACACTGCATAAGATCAGGGCATAAGCTAAAATATGATCATATAGGTTCACAGAGTTCCTTATAAATGAAAGAGTTAAGGAAGGCTAGAGCATAGTCTTCTAGTAGTTATTCTTTGGATGCAATATTTACATTCTTGTTATTTCAATTATATTGTTTTAGAACTGCTCAGTGTAGTATTTATTGTTGTTAAATTTCATAACATTTACTCAAAGTTATATCTGTAATCACATTAGTGCCTTAGACTGTTTCTTTGAAGTACTCATTCACTGAGCGAGTAGGCTCACCCCTCTACTCAAACATTTTAGGGTTAACCGCGTGGACTTGAAGATGGTCAGAGCATCAGTGTAGATCTTCCACAAGAGTTAAGCACAAGATTAGTTGAGTCAGTCGGTACTTGTCACTCTATGTCCTCAGTAAGAGATAAGAGAGAGAGTTGTAATTACAATGTGTAATATTATTCCTCTTTTGAAATTGTATGCTAATTAGTAGGTCTTATGTGCATAAGGTGTGAGAGACATCATGAATGTTTATACATGTATCTTTACTATTAAAGTCTGTTTAGTAAAAGAAATGTTCAGATTCCCTTGTTAAAATGATTTATGTGGTTCAATGCGAAGAAACAAGAGTTAAAAAAAAAGTTAAGGGTGTTCTTTGTATTACATATAATTCCTATCTTATGCCCTAATCTCATGATTTGAGGAAATTGTGAGATCGGGGTGTAACAAAAAGACAGCCTGATGAGATGGTGTATCATGCTGATGGCTAGCCATTCTTCGGTGAGTGGCCCACGTACAAGGAATTGGTGGCTGAGTTTATGGCGTCACTGGACGTCTGTGTCGTGCCCAACCATGTCATAGCCACCAACCGCGAGTGGATTAAGGGTCGGGTGTCATTCCGATTGTACAACAACGACTACACCCTTACACTCCGATAGTTCAACAAGATTTTCAACTGGAATCACTTGCAACACGATTACCGGCGACCGGACAACCACACCGACTATGATGCCATCTTCGTCGAGCTAGTTACGGTGCCGCCGGGCAAGTCAGTGAGCTACCATAATGCTGCGGTAGCTGATTTCGAGCACCCTTTCATCCGAATACTGCACCAGATGCTGAGTTCTATATTGTTTGGTCGGGGTGATTTGGCCCTCAGCAAGTTTCAGGAGACGGACTTATTCTTCTTGTATAAGCTCCTGAAACGTCAAGAATGCAATTGGGGCACCTTCTTTCTGTAGAGAGTTTTGGCGGTGAAGAGAAGTACGAGGAAAGTGCTGATTCACTTCGGCGGGCTCATCACCAAGCTGGCTTCATACCTCGGTTTGAATTTCAGCAGCTCACTCCTCTATCCAGAGCAAGGTGAACTTGCAACATTTGCACTGGTCCAATCTCATTCTTCTTCACGATGGTTTGGCGTATGCGCACTACCACGTCAACCACGCCTACCAGGAATGTTCACTTCCCGATTCGGTCTTCAACATCGAAGGGGCGCAACACTTCCGATGGCCAATCATAGCCATCACCGACTCCGATGAAGAAGGCGGCAATGACGGCGGCGATGACGGAAATGATGACGAGGCTGAGGAGGAAGAGGAGGCATTTACACCTCTTCGAGCACGAGTGGCACCACCGAAGTGTCCTCGGATGCATCTGGGTGCATCTTCATCATCACACCCTACACCGCCACCACCACCGCCCTCGCAGCCAAGCGAGGAAGCCTATTCTATGCAGGGTATGTATACTATGCTGCAGGAGATACAACAAATGCAGCAGCATCACATGACGATGTATGCCGGTATTCAAGACACTACACACCGGCTACTAGACAACCAATGGACAATGTTCGAGAATGAGCGTCTTCTCCTTGACTACCAACAGCAAATTCATGATCGGTTGCAACAAATGGAGATGCAACAACAGCCCTTCTACGACCACTATTGGAGCCAAGATTACTTTAGAGGCTATCCACAACCTCCACCTAGGGCCCAATTTGATCCCAGCTTCCAGGGGGAGTAGCCGTCCTGGGACCCTACAGCTCCGCGGTACCCGCCTCCACCTGAAGGGTAAAAGCAGTATCTCTGTTCCAACCTTTAAGATTGTTTTTGACTATGAGGCCATAGTCGAATTCAAGCTTAGGGGGGGGGTATTGGAACAGTTCTATCTTTCATTTTCTATATTTTTAGTTTTCTTGCTTTTGTTTCCTGTCATTGTTTTCTACAATCTTAGTTTGTCTTAGGTTCCACAATCTATCTAGTGTAATCGTGGATATCTTTAATGTTAAGTCATCTCAGTTGCATGTGCATGGGGAATTGAGGGAAACTAAATTTATTTTTGAGTGTTCACAAGCTTGAGTGTTGTTTAACCTTGATCACTTAACTTCGAAAATGATTGGTTTTATCAACTTTTAAACATAAAATCTCAACTGTATATTCCTAATGATTCATGAAAGTGGACGAAATTGGTTGTTTGAGCCTAAACTAACCAAATGATAGTGAGACTTTAATTTGAAGTAAGAGAGAAAAAACCTCTTAGCTACTACACAGGTCAGTAAGGAGGGACATATAATATCTTTCAAAGGTTCAGTCAACTAGTCTTGTGATCTGTCCACCTCATTGTTTTCACAGTCCACCCAAGATTTGGAAGTAAAGTATGGTTTTAACCTTTTTGATTGCATGGCATGTATATAGTACTTGCATTGCAGCCACCTTCATATGTTTGCATGAAAAATAAGAAAAAATTTAGAATAGGTATACATGCACATTACCCTTAGGTGCATGTCATGTAGTTGCATTCATAACTTTTATGCATAAAGTATGTCATGTACCTCATTTATTCTTTATTGGTGAGTTAACTTGTTCCATACCTTCCCAATAGTGCAAATATTTGAGCTATGCAGAAAATATGAGCCCAATAAGTATTCATTGTCAATCATGGATATAAGGGTTTGTAATGAAAAAAGAAGAAGAAAAAAATCTGAAATAAAAAAAAGTTATTCAGAAGCAACAAGAATAAGAAGGAGAAAGGAACATAAACTCACCTGTATTTCAAGATAAGTGAGTACATGATGTAGTTTAATTAGATATCCATCTCATTTTGAGACGGATGGTTAGTGCATGCATCATTCCACCTAATCTTAGGCATGAGGGCATTTTTCATGTGCATTTGCATCATTTAGGGCATTTTTGTTGTATGCATGTTGAAATCGTATAATGCTTCCACTTCTTCCATGAGCCACCTATTTCATCCACTCGTTGCTCGAATTGGTAGGCCACCGTGAATTTCTCCTCACTAGTGAATATCAGGAGAACTGCTTCCATGTAGATGGTAGCTAGGGCGAGCAACGTAGTTTACAAGATCACAAGATGCACTAAGTCTGGACCGGCAAATTTTATTATGTTAACTGCCTTATGTGATAGTGTTCATCAGTTTGAGGTTAATATCTTTTATGGATGATTACTGTCACCTTTAGGGTAATTATCATTCTGTGGTTAGTGAGGGCCGGTATGCAAATGTCCGGTGGGAGTCATGTGGGATGTCTGTTGTGATGCTTTGTTCTTTAGTTGTCTCTGGCAATTCTATTCTAAGGTATAGTTGCTCGAGGGCGAGCAATGTTCAATCTTAGGGGAGTTTGATGTGATGATTTTGAGTCGCATTTATAGACTTGTTTGATAGGTGTTTTATGCATTTATTAGTCATTTTCATGGTTAATGTTGCATAATTCATTCATTTTGGTCTATGCTACTTCTTTATGTCAAATTCCCTTTATTTAAGCATTTTGAGTATTAATTATCGAAAGAATATAATTTGTGTGGATTTATGTGGTTCCGTGTGTTAATTTTAGGAAAAACAAGTATATGCTGCCATCGATACCATCGACCGGACCAAAGGTTGCCAGCCACAAGGACTAGAAGAAAGTCGATACTATCGACAGGGATGTCGATGGTATCGAGATACCATCAAGTTGCTGGCAAGAAGTGCATCGATACTATTGACCAAAATGTCGATACTATCGACTGGTGGAGCTACAAAGACACAAAATGACAAAACCGTCACTACAGGTTCATCGATACCATCGACTCGCGTCGATGGTATCGAGATGACATCAGGCGCACAGACGAAAGAAAAGAAGGATTGCCGCTATCATGCTAGGTCGATACCATTGACCCACGTCGATGGTATCGACATCGTCGATATGAGTTTGTTTCAGATTAATATTAATCGGACGGCCATGGTTAGTTGGCGACCTAATTCGGGAGATATACCTAATGACAGCACCCTTGACTGGGAGAGGAGGTCATTAGTTGCTACACACATCCCGGAGAGCAAGGAGAGAAGAACGGAGCACGAGAGCACGCCCCAGCCGATCCGGATGCTGAAGAAGACGAATTCCACCACCGAAAGGCGGGAGAACGCAGATTCCACGCCAAGGATCGATTGGACCTTCTCCGTTCAGGGGTTTAATCACTCAATCACGTTTTCCTTCATGTTTCCCTTTCTCTTCTCCACATTGTACTCTGAGATGAACATGCAGGGCTAATCCCCTTTGTCTTTAGGACCGGGAGTAGCCCGGGGATTCATTGTATGATGATTTTATAATAGTAATTCATATCTTATCTCTTAAATCCATGGTATAATTTCGTTTTCTCCAATATATTGTTATGCTTGATCACCATAATAATAACATAATGCCCTTAATTGCTTTGAAAGAAGAATTAATGGTTGAAAAGAGACGGAATTTACATTAATTGACAAATCCCTTGAACAAGGTGGTGTAAGATTAATGGTGGATACCGAGAGGTCGTTCCTAATGCACCTAGTTTAGGGTATATGTTACTACGACGGTGGAACCGACCTAGACATAGGTAGTGAATTGTACCGCGATAGTGGGCAATTCTGATTTTAGGCCACTACCCGGATAGAGAGATAAAATTGAGTAGCTATATAGAATTTAATACAATGAAAACCTGCGGTGAAACCGCAACCCTAAAGATCTTCTTTTGAATTGATTAAACTAACATTTAATCGATTGATTGTTTTGTTTTATTTTTATTTTCTTTTAATTTTAACAACAACTCTCAGCTATTTAATCGGCTTAGCTGATCGCGAGTAGTTAGTAGGAGTCCCCGACGATTTCACGTATCCCTAAGTTCGACTCGGGCCTCACAAAGGCCTGTACTACTTCGACACGTTCACTTGCATTTCTGCGCACGGTAAATTTGCTTCATGAGTATACATTGATACTCCTAATATGTGTGGAGTTTGAATTAGGGTTTTGATTCTTGATGAACGTACTGGAAACCCTAGTCATCTTAAAAGGGAAACCCTAACCCTAATGAAGGGTATTGATATGATTTGAAACCCTAATCCGCTTAAAAGGGAAACCCTAACTCTAATGAAGACTATTGATATGATTTGAAACCATAATCGGTTAATAAAGGGAAACCCTAATCGGTAAGAAAGGGAAACCCTAACCCTAATGATGGGAAGGTTGTATTTCTATTGTATTGCATAGTGATGATAAATATTTGATATTGTTGTTATCATAAAATACTAACCATTTTTTAATTATGAGATAATGAGCATAGCGAAGTATGAGCTATGATGTTTCATATAATACAGATTAAATGGGTCTTGTGAGCCATGTGAAATGCTTGTACAACAAGTATAATATTTATATAGGTCTTATGACCTAAAGATAGATGTTTCCTAGTAAGAGGTGACAAGATCTTTATAATAGTCTCATGATCTAGAGATTGATGTAAGAGATGGCAATGTTCAAAGTAAACTAGGGAAATGGGAACCTCATAGCATAATAATAATAATAAATGGTTATAATGATAATAATGAAATCTTGGTCATAGATGCATTATGGTTATAGCCAAATGAGGGCTATAATGTTTTGAATATGCTAAAATGAGATATGAGGAATACTTTTATCACATAAAGGATGTGAATGGGTATGATGGCTTGACTGAGGTATAATGCCTAGCAAAGGTGATGTGGTATTCAATGATGAGTTTATTGGATTGATATCCCATAATGAAAGTGAAAGGGAAACATAAAGGTATCCCAACTACTATGGAATCCTTAGCAATATGATGCATAATCACATGATTGGTATTATCCAATACCTGACTGTAATTTCATAGGATTGGTATAAACCAATACCTAGCTGGAACATGTTTACATGATTGGTATAATCCAAAACCTGGATGTAATTTCATAGGATTGGTATAATACAATACATGGCTGTAATTTCATTGGATTGGTATAAACCAATATATACCTAGTTGGAACATATTCATAGGATTGGTATAATCCAATACCTGGCTGTAATTTCGCAGGATTGGTATAATCCAATACCTGGTTGTAATTTCACATGATTGGTATAAACCAATTCCTGGCTGGAACATAATGATGTTTATTCATAGGATTGGTAGAAATGAGAATGATTAATGGATATCATACCATGATAATATTATCGCAGGATAAGCTTGAGATGTTGGTATAATATGAGGGATAACAATACACATGTCCTTCATATTCCTTATAAAGAGAATAGATGATTTACTACTCTATCATAGACAATTATTGTGCTTTAATAGATGAGAATGTTCTAATTTGCTTACCAATAGTGATTAATCTTGCTTATTAATATAAAAGAACATCTTCTCAGTTTTATATTGTTTACCTATGATAATAACATTGTTGGCAGAGAGTATATCTCTCACTGGGACTTGTGTCTCACCCCATGGCATCCACAATTTTTAGGTGGATGTGTATGAGAAGGTTGAGACCGTATTGTAGAGGAAGGACAACATCAGGGGTAGCAGTAACAACCCAAGTTGAGTGCACTGTCTTTTGTGTCTTATAGATAGAAGTCCAATGTGTCGTCTCTGTACTCTCAGGTCCTTGGATTTAGTACATGATGGATTTATGAACGATCTGATATTTTGGCTTGATTGCCTCGAGGGTTTTATGTTGCTTTTGTATAGGTTTTGGCAAAGCAACTGTTATATGTTATCCTCACGATGAGATGATATAATGTATGTACAATGTGAACCATGATGTATATACTACATTGATTCTTTTCTTAAGAAGTTTCCTGGAAACAGATCTCTTTGTAAAATGGTTTTGATTTTTAGTCATTTTTGTTAATCCACGGTTAATGTTTATTATGCATAATTACTATGATGATTTGGCTGTCGGTTTGATAGCAGTCGTCACATTTGGAGTCTCACACCTTATTAGGTGACTAACGATGCAGGAAGACCTTTGGTGGTGAGGAGCCTTAGTTTAGAGATTAGTAGAGTTGAGAGGTCAGTGTGTTAATTGTTAAAGTCCTTGAGTCATCACTATATTCTCAAATTTGGACAATGGGATTGGTATATGATATATATGGAATCGAGTTTTATATTACATGTTAAACACAATGCAAATGTTGTGACTATATGCAAAATGCCTTTTGTATACAAGATATGGTAGAACAAATGGACATCCATTTTAGATTACCTGATATAAATGTATGTGATATTTGGGCATTTTGCAATGATTTATGCATACTTATTATTTTTTTGTTCAGTTTAAATTTTGTACCTTTTGGGTAACATGGTAAACTAATTTCTCATCGTCATTTGGTTTTGAGTAATCTCATTTGGTGTGGTGGGTTTTCACACAACTAGAGCCTAGGGTGTCTATAAGGCACCTTAACAACTAGTACTTATAACATAGATCTCACACCCCATCTATAATTAGTTGTCATGATACAAGAAAAATGACACTTACAATATTTTCTAAATAAATTCTATACAGTAGAACCCAACTTCAAGAACTTAATTCTTATTAAACATTTGTTAAACAATAATTATCTATACAAGTTTGCCTACCAGCCCACAATTTCCATGGTTGAATGAAGGAAATTTGTTTGAGAGTCTATTAATAGCTCTTTGAAGTACAAAAAAATGGTGGAAAATATCAATGTTAAGAAGAACCTCCTAAATATGGAAACATGGCCAATCATGATGTAATGGTAACTTGCATTGGATATGAATAAATGATATGCACATCAAGTCTTGTGTGTCTTATCCAAGTATACAACACTAGATAAAGAGGTTGGAGATTTCTAGAAGGTCAATGCAAGAGGTCTTGAGTAAGTATGTCTTCTATTTTTTACAAAGTGAAGTCTTTCTACCATGCTAGTTTATACATATTATTCACATAGCATGAGTTTCTTGCCAATGTCGTTCAACTACTTTTTCCCATCCTTTATACTAGACCACGATGTGGATCGTAGTGTCCATAGGTAGGTGAGGGCCATATGTATGAATTTTTGAGTAAATATGTGAAGCCCATGGTACCTTCCCTCATGCTACGTTGTGGGATATATGAATGAGAAATTGTAGGAGCATTGACATGAAAAGCGTAGATGTTTAGCTATATCAGAACTAAAATCAGATGATTACTAAATACCATTGGCATACATATGAATTCAATTATAATACAATAATACAAATGGGATTGAATAAAATGTATTATACTTTTCCATTTGATTTATATAGTATAAAGGATATTATGACCACATTTTATGATCCACCCTCAAGCCCCATATCTCTTTCCAACACATGCCACCTACTTCTCTACATTTCACACATTATACATCTCTCATCTCTAGCTCCATTGTTCAATTTATTAGATTGGGAATCATCACCTGTTTTTTAATGCAAGCTATCCTAAATGATATCTAATTATAGCTCCATATTTTTATACTAGTTATAAGGAGGACCAAGTCTATATATAAGAACTTATGTGGAAAATGTGCTACTATACTTCCATCCCAAGCACCAAAACTACTTCATCATCTTGGATCATTCCCATAGGTGTGAATCCACTGACCATATAAATCCATGCATTTTTTCATTAAGATCCCATTCATCACCCTATCAAGCAATTGAGTTTTCTATTGAAGGATCGGTATCAAATTGAAAAAGGATCTCTAATAGAAAGAAATAACAAACACATTATATATAGTAGTCAATCTGTGAAGAGTACTATGAATCTCACTCCAACAAAATTACCAAATTGTAGGTGATTACAAATAAAACAAATTACTATGATGGTATTTCAATTCCCAGTATTTACTGCATATACAAATTTTATGAAATATATTATGTATCAACAATATATCGAGTGACAGACTCCAAATACCATCTATTTCAAGATTATTATAAAATTTCTCAACGGAAGATGAAATTCTTACCTGGTGCAATATATACTTTTTGAATCATTAAGAAGCTTCTAGTGATTTCTAGTATGAAGAATGATTTAAAATGATAGAGATCTCTCTTCAGCCCAGCATGATGAGGAAGTCTTATTTTGTAACCTTTACATGTCTATTTACATATGTAAATAGAACATGGTTTTTATGTAACCATTGAATTAGTCCTGCTTTTGTATATTAACGTAAAATATGTATTCTTTATCCCAATAAATAGTGATATTATAAATTACTTGTTGAAAAATACATGTTTACATTTTACATGGGTTGTTTACATCTATAGTAACTCATATCCCTAGTAACAAACTGAATAGGTTTCACCATTATGTAGTTTTTCAATGGAAACCATCTAGTAGCTTGCCAAAAATTTTTATTAAACTACTTAACTACAACGACTTGTATCTTTTTAATGATTCAATGGCAGAGTAGACAAGAGCAGGATGGAAAAGAAGAATATGTTATCAACATAACACAAAAATGGTATTCCTGTATTTATTCAATCGTGCATCTAGAAAAATAGAAGTTGACATCTTAATACATAGAACATGCATCAAATGTAATAATAGAAATTGTAAGATGAAGGATGAGGTGTCATCTGATCTAATAGTGCACGACAAAAATAAGTCTTATACGTGTTGGGTAAAACTTCATGAACCCGTTCATTTGATTAATCTTGATGATAGTGATGATGTTGAGGACGAGGATGATAATATTAAGGACAATGATGAAGACATGGAGGTAGTGATAAGGGGCAGATTGGGATTGTTTGATAGACATGTCCCATCAGTTGATTAAATGGATGACAATTATGATGTTAATGAGTCGAGTGATGATTTTTTTTGAAGCTGGTGAAGATGCAAAGGAACCAATTTATGATGGTTGTGAATAGTACTCAAAGTTATCATTCACAATTACATTACTATAGAAAAAGGGGTTTCATGGAATGAGGAACCATATTATTAATACTCTGATTAAGTTGTTATAAAGGAATTCAATGATTGTTGGTTGGAAAAATCTTTAGATGAAGAAATCGAGTATGTTACTAGCCTAAGACCTGACTACATCAAGATTAATGTATGTGCAATTCATTTCATTCCGATTTGTAAGTATAAAAATAGTTATGATAATTGTTCCAAATGCGGTGTAGGTAGGTGGAAATATATATTCATTGACAACACAAAAAATATAACACTACTAAAAGGGAAATGGCTGGAAATGTTCAAAAAGATTCTTGTCAAGAGCTTATGTTGTTTTTCAGTAATACCAAGGTCAAAATACATGTACATACACTACCATATAGCTTTAGAGATGAGGTGGAATTAACAAGAGACTATAAATGATGATGTATTAAAACTCCCAATAGATTCTGAAGAATGGAAAAGATTTGATGAGACACATCAATTTTTTGTAATAACCCTTGCAATGTCAGGCTTGGATTGCCATTTTATGTCTTTAATCTATATAGAAACATAAGTATTTCTTATAGCATATGGCATGTTATACTCATTTTGCACAAAATTCCTTTATTTATTTGCATGAAACATGATATTACGATTGTATCTATGATCTTTATTGGGGAGACATCTCCTACATACTAAATCAATGTGTATCTACAACCATCAGGAGGAGCTAAAAGAGTTATGGGCTGTGGATGAAGTGCAACTACATGTTTGGATCTGGGTTATATTTACCTTCCATTATACGCATAACTCAAGGATTGCAACACCATATATAGAATGCTCGAAATGTGTGTTTCCTTGACCACTTGATCACCAATCACTACAAGGGATCCACAAGGGTTTTGAGTGTATGAGGGGTAATAAGGCAGAAATGAGGGATGGAGGGGCACCCCACCACATTCTCCAGCCAATGGAAAATTTCATTTTCCGCTTGGTGTCTTTCTCCCTTATTGTTGAGTCCCACCAAGCTTGGAGAGAAAAATCAGGATGCGAGAGGAAATGCAAACCTTACCACAACATATAGAAGTTATGGGAAATAACTTATATGTCTTATAATGATTGAGGAGTATTTAGCTTATAGTTTTCAAATGGTGTTTCCCCCATTTTCTCTGACTCCCTAGGAGATGTTGGCAGCGAGATCAAAATTGAAGGATTCTAGGGGCTATGAAGCTCCATAACCTTATCATCCGGAAGCAAGTAGGAGTTTAGAGGTTGTTTGTGCCTTGATTTTTAAGGGAGGCCTCTCGAGATGTACCTAGAGGTGTCGTCCATGATAAGAGACATGTACTACCATGAAGAAGAAGGAAGGGAGACCTCAATGCTAAAGAGACATAGAGTGAGGGCTGAGAACTTATCAACCAGACCGAGTGTGAACTAGGCATCAATAGGCTGCCCCACTAATTGAATAAGCATTACATTTTCCTTTTTGTTTGATATTGAAAATACCCCTATCATAATATAAAACCCTATAATGATAACTAACTTTGAAGATATAGCTCATACATGGAGTGCGCCAACTATACAACTATGAAAATCAAATCAATGTATTAGACTTAAAATGAAGATTGCGTCAAGATCCTTATATTTTACCAAGTACTTATGTGTATTATATAACTGAATTTGAGTCGGTTGCTGGGCACAAAGACTAAAATAATTTCAATATTATGGAATTTAACATCATCATCATTGCATGGTTGTAATCATCATCATTTTTGTCATCATAGTTGTTGGTATTGCAATTGATAACTATAGCTGATGGAGTCTCTCATGTCATCTCTCACCATTAATATGAAATATATTGGTTAAACAAAACATTTATATATAAAGCTAGTGAGATGATGTAGAACACCCATTGAACGTAGATAAAAACTACATTGATATTCTTACTAAATAATAGATATCTAAAAGTTATTTGTCCTCCAGTGTACTTAAAATAACTTGTCAACACCTAACACACGCATAGCCTTGTCATCATCTACTTGATCATTTTTTACCGAAACCCGGAGATAATAAATTCTAACATGTGAAATCTAGAAAACAAATTATTTGAATACTAGAAACCTCCTGTACCGCTTAAGTTGATTGTGCGTCAAATCTGCACGAAGCAAATATCTGCTGCTGTCTACTCAATTGCATCCCACCATAACCTAGCTTTATCATTAAATGATCGCGCGATCGACTGGATAAGCAACTTGCCTATGGAAAGCAGACAAGAGAAGACTTGAAGTGGTCGGCGGGCTCTTCCATCTTCCTCACAAATGGAGGGGGCCAACTAAATGACGGCATGGAAGATGGATCCCTCGGAAGTGTTTCTTTACGATGAAATCCAAAACCCGGCCGACATAACACGTGAAAGTTCTAGAAATATGAAAGAAAGGATGGAGTATTTACGCGTTACTCTTTGGTTACCTGCTTGCAAATACCAGCACATTGGTACGTGTTGCTTCCTGATCACCCCAAAAACAGTCCAGTTGTCATATAGACCAAGTAATTAACCTAATATAAAGCAGCTGTCTAGGATTCCGCCGACGATACCTCAGCATACTCGTCCGCTGACGGCTGACCGACTTTCTTAAATTCGCTTACTATATGCATGACGCTTGTCTCCCTCACTCCTTTCCTGGTTGCTATATATTTGTCAAACACACCTACTGCCGACTACGCATGATGCTAGTTAAACAGAATAACACACGCAACGCATCCACTTTGTTTATTGCGATAACTACTCGGCAACCGATAGGTTGGAAATCACAGCCCAAACAATCCTACACGAAACTAAAAGCTTTAAGAATAATATGATTGCCCAATTGGTCTAGTGTCGTGGAATAATGCTATGCTCGTTTGATAACTCCTCAAAGGTGAAGAAAATGGCCAAAAAACTAAAATGATACGTTTGACCATTGTAATGTCCGGAATAGCACGTTGTTTATCTTAATTCCCAAAATGGCATATTTGCAGGGCAATACGTCTCCATTGGAGACATATTGCTCTGTCTGAGTGTAAGATTGTGAGACTCCCCGCTGGGATCTCTGTAATCCTTTGATTATATAAGAGTTAATACAAGGGTAAAGGGTAAATGTGGAAATACATAAGTGCAGGATATAATTAACATTATATATACTATTACACCCCTGCAGTCTGAGCGCGAGAAGGACGAACACTCAGGTTGGAGCGAAACCGAATAAACAGCTGACGATGTAGGCCCTTTGTGAAGATATCTGAATACTGGAACTCAGCTGTTATGTGAAGGACTCGAACATCACCAATATGAACACACTCACACACAAAATGAATATCAAGCTCAACATGTTTTGTGTGTTGGTGTTGCATGGGATTGCCTGAAAGGTACACTGCACTAATGTTATCACAATATACAACACTAGCACGACGCAATGGGAGATGAAGTTCAACTAATAAATTACGAAGCCATGAAGGTTCAGCGACAACATTGGCAACCTCTCTATACTCCGCCTCAGCACTGGAACGAGAGACAGTAGGTTGGCGCTTGGAAGACCATGAAACCAAATTATCACCAAGAAATACACAATATCCAGAAGTAGACTGTCGGGTGTCCGGACAACCAGCCCAGTCAGCATCAGAATATGCAGTCAAACCAGTAATAGGAGAAGCTGATAAAAATAAGTCATGATCTAAAGTGCCTTGAATATATCGCACAATGCGTTTTAAGGTATGAAAGTGGGTCTCACGGGGATCATGCATAAATAAGCAAATTTGTTGAACAACATATGCTATATCCGGCTGGGTAAATGTCAAGTATTGCAGTGCACCAGCTAAACTGCGATATAGAGTGGGGTCAACAAGTGATGGACCGACTGAGGCACTGGGCTTTGACGTAGTATCAACGGGCGTTGACACTGGCTTACAATCAGACATAGATGCACGTGCAATAATCTCCCGAGCATATTGCTTTTGTGATAGAAATAAGCCAGTTTTATCCTGAGAGATAGTGATGCCAAGAAAATGATGTAGGGGGCCAAGATCAGTCATAGCAAACTCCCGAGATAGAATACCAATAAACCGATTCAAGAGGGCATCAGATGAAGCAGTAAGCACAATATCATCAACATATAATAAGAGATATGCAATATCAGAGCCAGAGCGGTAGACAAATAGAGAATTATCACAGATGCTACTTTTAAAACCAGATAGTGTAACATAAGTAGAGAATCTGTGATACCATGCACGAGGAGCTTGCTTGAGTCCATAGAGTGATTTCTTTAGACGACATACATGTGATGGCCGAGCGGGGTCTGAAAAACCAGGGGGCTGGTGCATATAGACCTTCTCAGAAAGGTCACCATGTAAAAAGGCATTCTTGACATCCAACTGGTGAATGGGCCAAGAGAGAGAAGTGGCAATGGTGAGCACCGTGCAAATTGTAGCAGGCTTGACCACATGACTGAATGTCTCATCACAATCGATACCAAGCTGCTGAGATTTTCCATTAGCTACAAGCCGCACCTTGTGGCGTTGAAGGGACCCATCAGAATTATACTTGTACTGAAAAAGCCACATACAAAGAATAACTGGAGCATCAGAAGGACGCGGGACCAACTCCCACGTATTAGTTTTTAATAAGGCATTGTACTCGTCAAGCATGACAGTTCTCCAGTTAGGATCGTCAAAGGCGTTTTGAATTTGATTGGAAAGACCCAAAGATAATTTGTGAAGTCATCTAAAAGAATGAGATAATAACGAATGCCCGTAGGGGCAACAATAGGAGATGTCCACAAATCAATGTGGATAATATCAAAAGGAGATAACGTAGCTGAGCTTGAATCATAAAAGGGCAATCTAACATTTTTGCTAAGTTGACATCAATGACACAGGTTGGAGCGATGCTCCTTATTACAACGAATAAAATTTCTAGTGCATAAAAAAGACAAGATATTTTCCCTGGGATGGCCAAGGAGACTATGCCAAATAGATGGCGATAGAGCAGAAAAGGCAACAGGTTGATGCATGGTTGAGAGAGCAAAGGATGCAGCGGTGATAGGATATATGTCTCCGTCACTGTCACACCTCATAAGACTCCTCCTCGTAGGCAGATCCTTCACACAAAAACCAAGAGGGTCAAACTCCACAGAAACATTATTATCGATAGTAAACTTGTGCACAGAAATAAGATTTTTAATGATATTTGGAGCAACCAGGGCATCTCAAAGGTGAAGGGTACGGTTTGGGAGGTTTATAGTCTTAGTGCCTGAGCCTTTAACTGAAATGGAGCTTCCATTGCCAACTAAAATAGACCGGGCCCTATGTGACGTGTTAACATAACTCAAGGTACCTGCATCTGATGTTAGGTGCGATGTAGCACCTGTATCCATATACCAAGCATCATCCGGAGGTGCCAAGGACATGGAGTTGTATGCCTCTGCAATATCATTGGGTTTTAGGTGCTCCATCGTGGAAGTAACAAAGGCATGTCCACGATCAAAAGATGAAGGTGGCGGGCTGCGTGCGGGCTGAACGGCTGGCCGTGGTGTTGTAGGAGGCATCCAATATGGAGCAGTCGGGTAAGGGCATGGTGGGACAACCCACCATGGAAACCAGGGTGCAGGCCCCTGAGAGTTCAAGCTGCGTCTTGGAGCAATAAAATCACTTGGCAAGCCATATGAAAAGATGGGGGCGTGGACGTTAGCTCTGCGACCACGCCCACGACCGTAGTTGCCGCGGTTGTTGTTCCTGTTCCCGCGGCCGGAGGAGTGAACTTTCATTGCAGCAGCAAACGGAGGCTCCGGGTGAGGGACTACAGCGAGAGCGGTTGTTGCTGTGGCGGCAAATGCAACAGCTTGGTGTGTACGTTGTTGCTGCTCATTGCGAAGTTGAGATCGGGCTGAATCAAATGACGGCATAGTCTGATGAATATAGGAGGTGACAATATCGAATTCTGGCGGCATGCCATTAACAAGTTGTATGACAAGCCGTTTATCATCCATCAGAAAGTCAAGGGCTTTCAGTCGATCTGCAAGAGATTTGAGTTTATCACAGTATTCATCGACATCGGCGCAGTCCGTCATCTTGAGAGTGATGAACTTGCTTTCAAGATGAGCCGCCCGTGATCCTTTGTTATCCTGGATAAATGCCTTTAAATGATCCCAAACATCTTTTGCCGTCTTGCCAGATTTAAGAACGGTAAGCATGAGGTCCTTTGACATGGTAGCGAACATCCATTGACGTACCAGTGCATCCAACTGTTTAAGCATGGATGCACCAACGTCTGCAGGTAATAGTGTATATAATGTTAATTATATCCTGCACTTATGTATTTCCACATTTACCCTTTACCCTTGTATTAACTCTTATATAATCAAAGGATTACAGAGATCCCAACGGGGAGTCTCACAATCTTACATGGTATCAGAGCGGACCCCACGAGACTGCAAGCACACAAAAGTGGCTGCACTTGAGGGGGGATGTTAGAATTGTCCCACACCACTGAGCTTTGGGAAAGACCCTGGGCTTATAAGGTGTGTGGTCCCTTCACCCATTGCCAATTGGTTTTGGGTTGAATACCACACATTCTAATACTGAGCACAATACGTCCCGGCGGGTGACGCATTGCCTTGCGGCAGAGCTATACGTCCTGGCTCAGGACGCATTGCCCTACGGTGGGGGCAATATGTCTGGAAGCGGGACGTATTGCTCTGCGAGAGAGCAATGTGTCTCCGAGCCGGACACATTGGTCCGATTGTAGAGCAATGCGTCACGTGTCAGGACGTATTGCCCTGCTATGGGACCAACGCGTCGGACGCCGAGATGCCCCAACGGCGAGTGGGGCAATACATCTCCCTTAGAGACGTAAGACGGATTGCCGCCACACAGCACCCGACCATTGCCCCCAATGTCTATCTGGTCGTTGGGGGCCGCGATAGGTACCACGTGTTGGGTTTTAGGGGAGGCAGAGAAGGCAGCAGAAACAAAAATTTTCTCCCCCAAACCCAGCAAGAGGAAACACGTCAACGTCTATATAATAGGAAAGGATGGTTTGTGGAATCATACCTTGTCCCAAGGCTTGCTTGGCGACAATACCTCATGCCTTGCGCGATCTTCAACTCCGGTCTTGGACGGTGTCTGTGCAGCTCTTGGTCGCACCGGGACTGATGACTCCTCCTCTCACTGGACTGTTGGGATTGACAGTTGTCCTCCTGAGTGGCAGAAACCTCCTGCCTCTGAAGTAGTCCACACGGATCACCTGAAACTCCACACTCCTTGTCCCACAAGGAAGTGGAAGGCGTCGCACCCTCTTGTTGACGTACTAGTCGCCAACACACTCTCCTGCTGCCAGTTGCAACTACAGTTGTCCTTCCCTTGTTGCACCTCCCTTTGCGGGAAGTACTTGCTCGGGCTCTCTCTCGGTTACCAAAACCAGAGAGAACGACAACTTTGCAGAGCAACTGGTTGCACTGAGTTGTACTTTGAGAAGCCCCCAATACCCCTATATATAGGAGGGTCATGGGACAGGGTTCTCCATCCCGGGCAATGCGGGACTAAAAATAGGAGTAGAAGGGTTCGAGATTTTCCACAAAACAACCAACTCACAACCTGAACCGATCGGTTCACAAGTGAACCGGTCGGTTGGGGACCTGAACCGATCGGTTGGAACACCAACCGATCGGTTGGGACCCATGAGCCGATCGGTTCACTTCTGAACCGGTCGTTTCGTGGTCCTGATCAGTTCCCGATTGACTTTCCTTCTTTTGTTTCTAATTGGTATCGAATACCAATCCTTGTTCCAATCAAATTGGGCAAGTGAAACACAAGGAAAATTCTCACCGACCTGCCTTTCCCAACTTGCTCGGTTGCACCAGTTGAACCGATCGTTTCAACACTTGAACCGATCGTTTCACTCTGACCATGAGCCGATCGAATCAACACTTGAGCTGACCGGTTCAGCAACCTCAGCCAACCGGTTCAACACTTGAACCGATCGGTTGGGAGTACAGGTTGTGCAGAATCAGTCAAATGCGATTTCTATCAATCCGATACTCCAATCAATATGTCCAACACCTTGAACAATATGATATTGAGCTATCAATTGATTGAGTGTTTAATTGAAAAATCAATCTAAACATTGTTTGTGGACAAAACTCCTCTTCCAGGTTAATCCTATGTGTATGACCCTGCAGGTCCATTTCACGTTGGCAGTGAAAGTCCATAACACTTATGACTTCACAAGAAAAGAGCGGTGCCTAGTCACACATCAGTGCTACCTAAGTGAAAGTAGAAAGTTGGAGAACAACTTTCAATCCTACAATCCATGAATGGTGTTACAGCGAGTGTATAATTCCTTTGTCACTGATATCCCGAATGAACTCGAGGCATGGAACAGTCATCCTGTCAACGTTCATTCACTTTCTCGATCTCAGAGTAGATTGAACGAGATATGTATGACATCAATATCACATACTGATTCACACATGCGTGTGCACGCCTATCTCAATCCTACTCATCAAGTGGCCATGGATATCAAACTCCCTCAGGAGGGACAAATCCCATATCTATCATTCACCCCTCAAAAGCCCCATGTGTCAAAGCCACCCAATCATCACCTTTATAACAACCCATGTTTCAGGACTGGGTTTGATGATGTCAAAGTGTGCCCAACGACATGTGTTGAGTGCAGTGATTTTAGGTCTAAGAATCACACTCACCACCATCACTGTGAGTACTGACTGTGACTACCATGTCATGGTTCCATGTGTCAAACTCACGGTGGGTCTGTCCGGTACCTTGTTCTCTAACAAGTACCTATGTGTTTGGTTTGATATCTCTATATCATGACTAATGAGATTCTGTCATCAACCAACACCACAATCTAGTCTTGTGTGTCATTGCTGTCTATCTACCTTCCACAATGACATCTAACTAGGGACATAACAAGAATGTACAAACTCTTAGCATCTGTATGATCTCATCGTTTAGGTCATGAACCTGAAGGCATACGTCATTGAGTACTGTCATTCTCTAGACATTCAATCTGTTCTATCACTATCTCATATGACTGAACCAGAAAGAATTGGAAGCTTGCCTTTGATGTTTATCAAATCAATCTTAATGTATCCCACCAATCATCCCATGATTGGCTCTTAGGGCATACATACCAATAGACTCCCACTTGCACTGCGAGCCAATCACCCTTGAATCATATTCATAGTGATCTTCAAACATGTCCCACATGTTATTGTGCTCTAGTGCGAACATAGTGAGTAATGGCAACACCTTGCCAAAGTCAGTATAAATTGCATGTCTCTCATCTCTTCACTGTACGTCACACGTATGAGATGGAGGTGCCAGAATACGCGATCTAGTATTCCTTTGCTAACCTTTAGCCACATTGCATGATCAAGGATTCCATACTTGTCATCAATGAGCGGAATATCTATAAGTTCAACTCATGAACTCCTAGATCCATATAGTATCCATTGTTGCTCTCTAACACATAGATACTCGACATTTCCTTTTAAACGACTTTATTGGAACGTTTCTAATTATCAACAAACTTTCACTTTTATATATCTTATATATATTTTGCGATTAATTTTCTGTCCTTTCAGAAGTTCGCATCAATGTAACTGTTTACATCGAACTCTTCCATATCTCCGTAGAACTAGTACTTCTCAAGTACTTATCAAGTTCTCATGGTATTCCAGTAAGCCTTACTGGAAGTAGACAGACATCCACTCGTCATGTCCCACATACGAGTTATCAGGATGAGCACATCATATTGTCATGTCCTACATACAAGATGATGAATGCATTTTATTCTTCCCATGTCTATACATGCAATATAATGGGATAATTACGTACATGATAGATCCATATCTATTCTTAGTGTTCCCATTCTTTATAAGAATTGGACACTTGGCCTTGGGATACTAACTCCATGTAGCATGGACACGTTTTCTCCCACTGAATTTGTGCATACTGAACACTTCAGTACAGATTGCCAATGTATGTTTTCTCTTTTCAGGTCAAGAGGTTTTTCGAGAACTATCTCTATAGATCTCTATTCCTATCACATAGGAAACATATCTATCTTCCTTAAAGATAATTTCCACTTTTGGATTTCCATTCTAGAACATTTCCATTTCACATCAACATGTGGAATGTGAACGCGCTCCCACTAAATCACATATCCCTTCTTTATCTTTGACATATCAGTCAAACCCTTTGACTATATCATCAAAGTAAAGATCCAATTCTGAGTTGCTTGTACTCAATCAATCACATTGATTAGTCCATTGTAACTTATAGACTTTATTTGCATTAGTGGATTTATAAACCTTATAGGTTGTGTCACGTACATATCCTTGTTTTATTCCTCATAGGAATGCGGTTTTAGTATCCATATGCCAAATGCTTTAGTCATCAAGTTGCAATCAACAAGCATCATCCTTCTCAAAATGTTATCCATGTGTCTTAACACTTAAGACTCATTTTCACTTATGGATTTCATCCAATGAGTGCTACCATCAAGGTCATGCCTTATGGTTCACATGGATTTCATTTAGGATGTAATGGTCATAAACCATAACTCAAAATTCGGTTCCTCATATTTATCTAGATAGATGACTCATCACATGAACAACTCATCACATAGATAATTGAGGTGTATTTGTCAAGGATATAAGAACTCACAACCCTTGTGATTCTTAATGTCCTTTATTAGTGAGGGGTATTCTTTTATTAAGAAGAATTCAATTATTTGATAATCATTCTCTAACTCCTTAGAGTATGATTCCTTCTTGATTTAGACATCACTATGCCTTAATTATGAGTTCACTATGATACACTATCATAATCACTCATAAGGATCTCAAACATTTGGTCCAAGTATTTCATTCATTGATCTCATCAAGAATTAACACTTTACCAAATTTGTACTTCATCTATGATAATCTTGAACACTTCAAGATATTAATATTGGTATTTCTCTAAACACCATTTGAAGTATTAGCATTTGTTCCAATAGGTATGTAAATACATCACATGTATTATACCTAATAGGATAATCATTCTCCCACTACCATTAGTGAAGATTGATTAATCATGTCCATGATATTCATGTCTCTTACTGGTTCTCTAACCAAAAGAGTCTAGATTTATCCATCACATGGAAACTAGAAATGAATTTCTCATGATTGATGCTAATTTGATTGTTTGAGTTATCTATAACTTTTAGGTATCATTTTATGTTATGCATACCATGTATCACAAGATAAACAAGGCATTGCCACAAAGATCATATCTTTAAGATTGAAACATCAACTTTATTAATTGCCATCATTGTCATATAATATGGAAAAATAAAGTGTTTCTATCTATTGGCAATATACGAAATAGCAGTTCTCAATTCTATTTCGTGCCCTTTAGGCTGAAATAAACTGAAAGATATTCCTATCTATGGCAGCAACACTTGCTCCAATGATGGGTACTTCTTTCTTGGTCCTTTCACAAAGGCCATCACTTCTTTCCGGAACTTGCATATCATATATAACATATCCATATCTTGGTATCATATACCTCAGATTAAGAAGAGGTTCATTTCATGATACCTTAGGTGGAGATCTCCATCCCCTCCTTCATCTTCTTTTGTTCTTCCAGATATAGAGGGAAATTCCCTCATACACCCTTTCCCCATGTGCCTTGAGGCTGAAGACAGCTTGGATTGCTGGCTAGCATCAGAACACTTCTTAGCTTTGCCCTTGCCCTTGCCCTTAAGACTTACCTTTTCTTTGATCACATCAAAGATTATGGTTTGTCTTTCTTTATCTTTGCCTCTACTATCCTCAACATGTCCAACAACTTTGTCAACACTTGTCAAAGTCGTTCATGTTGTATTTTATCATGAACTATATGATTTTGCAACACTTGCAGTATCATACCAATAGCCAACTCTTGGCTCAGAGGGAATCCTTCTTAGTCAGGTTTTCCACATACCCAATCACATTGAGTGTGTGAATACCTTACTGGATCTCCTTCTGTCATGACATACTAGGACAGTATCTTGGAGACATCATATGTCTCATGTTGTCTCTGCAACTCATAGTTCAGAGAACACAACATCAAGCACTCCTCATCAATGTTTTCCTCGGTATGCTTCCATAAGCATACTTTCAGTCATTGATGTGGTGGAATTGAGTTCATCTGGTCATGGTATAACTAGGACTTAGAGTTTTCGCTCTTTGATTGAGAACACTTCTCATTATCCTAACCAATTGTGGAATTATTCCCATTTAATTTGTTGGTCTCAAAGACCGATCGCAAATAAAGTGATTTGTTGATTAACCATTTATTTTAACAAAAGGAAATATATGCAATTTTAGTCCAAAACTCTTTTTGACTTGTTTGATTGATTTAAAAAGTTGACGATAAAATTAGGCCTTTAATTAATTATCGCTCCCATTATTTTACTTCAAATTGATAGCCCTCACCATCAATTCGTAAGATTGCAGTGTACAACCTTCTAGTGGGGAAGATCCTGAAATCCTCTAAGCCATGGACTAGCTAGGGCTATCACCCACAACATAGATCTCTCAGGTAGGCAACTTTTGCCAATTGCATCATATGCAACTCTTTATAAGATGTCATATGCAACTCCTTGCCATGATCATCTCCATGCCTCAAGGTGCTAGATCCTATCTAGGTCACCTTGTTAAGTCCAACCCAAAGCCAACATGATGAATATGTACCCTGCTAGGGCAGACCCACACATTCATCCTTCACACTTCCATGAGATAGACGGTGCACCACGCTAGGGCGTTCCCACACTTGGTTGATCAAGCTTTTCACGTGTGTCGCATTTGGAAGGCATCTAAAACTTAATATTTAATGAGGGATTTGGTTTTTATATACATATACATATCCAATCACCACAATACATAGTACGTATCATATACATGCTATATCCCACAAAACATGCAGACACGATAAAAGCGATGATTATGGCCATCCTAATGTGATTCCACGAGCCAAGAGGAATCACGGTCATCTAGGTCTACATCACATGCAACATGTACAAGATGAACTCTGTGCCTTGCCATCCGAGTTGATCAACTCATCCCATGAATGATCTGCTCTCTTTGGTCGGTCGTCTGGGTGCCGCCAGCCGATCAGTTGGCTCCTCCAAGCGATCGGTTTTCCTGGACATCGTGCATCTCGTCATGGCCGCCACCCGCTCATCTCGCTCCTCGAACCGATCATCTACCGATCGGTTCACTCCTTGAACCGATCATCTGGAACGTCAACCGATCGGTTCACGCCTTGAACTGATCGTCTCAGCTGCCGTCTTGATGTCCTCCGTTCTTTGACATAACAGGAAATAAAATCTATCCTAATATTACATTGCTTAAAAAGGGAAACCCCGAGTTACATTTGGGGGGAGCAAAGGTAGGAAAGAATCTCGAATTATTTGAGTTACATCAGGAATAGGAGAAGGAAGATCGGTGCGCAGACCGAGATGCAAGCAACCACAAACAACCACACACAGATAGGGTTTATTGGCCATCACCATGCTATACATCCACCACAAAACTCGTTTAAGGGCGACGCATATTGAGTGCATTAATAATACATATCATATATGTAATAGGGATTTATGGATTTAGGATTGGACATGCATAAAGCCAATTTTATTCACATCGTATGCAATAAATAAAGGCGACAAACCAAAATCGATCATATCGATATTCCTAAAATATAGAGCAGTTGACATGGCTCTGATACCATTGTTGGGTTTTAGGGGAGGCAGAGAAGGTAGCGAAAACAAAAATTTTCTCCCCCAAACCCAGCACGAGGAAACGTGTCAACGTCTATATAATAGGAAAGGATGGTTTGTGGAATCATACCTTGTCCCAAGGCTTGCTTGGCGAAAATACCTCGCGCCTTGCGCGGTCTTCAACTCCGGTCTTGGACGGTGTCTGTGCAGCTCCTGGTCGCACCGAGACTGACTCCTCCTCCTCTCACCGGACTGTCGGGATTGACAGTTGTCCTCCTGAGCGGCAGAAACCTCCCGCCTCTGAAGTAGTCCACACAGACCACCTAGAACTCCACACTCCTTGTCCCACAAGGAAGTGGAAGGAGTCGCACCCTCCTGTTTACGTACTAGTCGCCAACACACTCTCCTGCTGCCAGTTGCAACTGCAGTTATCCTTCCCTTGCTGCACCTCCCTTTGCGGGAAGCACTTGCTCGGGCTCTCTCTCGGTTACCAAAACCAGAGAGAACGACAACTTTGTAGAGCAACTCGTTGCACTGAGTTGTACTTTGAGAAGCCCCCAATACCCCTATATATAGGAGGGTCATGGGACATGGTTCTCCATCCCGGGCAATACGGGACTAAAAATAGGAGTGGAAGGGTTTGAGATTTTCAGCAAAACAACCAACTCACAACCTGAACTGATCGATTCAGAAGTGAACCGGTCAGTTGGGGACCTGAACCGGTCGGTTGGAACACCAACCGATCGGTTGGGACACATGAGCCGATCGGTTCATTTCTGAACCGGTCAGTTCGTGGTCCTGATCAGTTCTCGATTGACTTTCCTTCTTTTATTTCTAATTGGTATCAAATACCAATCCTTCTTCCAATCAAATTGGGCAAGTGAAACGGAAGGAAAATTCTCACCGACCTGACTTTCCCAATTTTCTCGGTTGCACCAGTTGAACCGATCATTTCAACACTTGAATCGATCATTTCAACACTTGAACCGATCATTTCACTCTGAACATGAGCCAATCGACTCAACACTTGAGCTGACTGGTTCAGAAACCTCAGCCGACCGGTTCAACACTTGAACCAATCGGTTGGGAGTATAGGTTGTGCAGAATTAGTCAAATGCGATTTCAATCAATCTGATACTCCAATCAATATGTCCAACACCTTGAACAATATGATATTGAGCTATGAATTGATTGAGTGTTTAATTGAAAAATAAATCTAAACATTGTTTGTGTACAAAACTCCTCTTCCATGTTAAATCCTATGTGTGTGACCCTACAGGTCCATTTCATGTTGGCAGTGAAAGTCCATAACACTTATGACTTCACAAGCAAAGAGCGGTGCCTAGTCACACATCAGTGCTACCCAAGTGAAAGTAGAAAGTTGGAGAACAACTTTCAATCCTACAATCCGTGAATGGTGTTACAACGAGTGTATAATTCCTTTGTCACTTATATCCCGAATGAACTCGAGGTATGGAACAATCATCCTGTCAACGTTCATTCACTTTCTCGATCTCAGAGTAGATTGAACGAGATATGTATGACATCAATATCACATACTGATTCACACATGCGTGCGCATTCCTATCTCAATCCTACTCATCAAGTGGCCATGGATATCAAACTCCCTCAGGAGGGACAAATCCCATGTCTATCACTCACCCCTCAAAATCCCCATGTGTCAAAGCCACCCAATCATCACCTTTATAACAACCCATGTTTCATCACTGCGTTTGATGATGTCAAAGTGTGCCCAACGACATGTGTTGAGTGTAGTGATTTCAGGTCTAAGAATCACACTCACCACCATCACTGTGAGTACTGACTGTGACTACCATGTCATGGTTCCATGTGTCAAACTCACGGTGGGTCTATCCGGTACCTTGTTCTCTAACAGGTACCTATGTGTTTGGTTTGATATCTCTATATCATGACAAATGAGATTCTGTCATCAACCAACACCACAATCTAGTCTTGTGTGTCATTGTTGTCTATCTACCTTCCACAATGACATCTGACTAGGGACATAACAAGAATGTACAAACTCTTAGCATCCATATGATCTCATCATTCAGGTCATGAACCTGAAGGCATACGTCATTGAGTACTGTCATTCTCTAGACATTCAATATGTTCTATCACTATCTCATATGACTGAACCAGAAAGAATTGGAAGCTTGCATTTGATGTTTATCAAATCAAGCTTAATGTATCCCACCAATCATCCCATGATTGGCTCTCAGGGCATACATACCAACACCACGTGGGGGCAACACGTCCCCAATATGGACGTATTGCTCTCCTATATTGAGGAGACGAAATCAACCCCCCAAACACACACATTTCCTCTATTTTTTCACTTCTTCTCTACTCCCCACTACTCTGGAGTTCTCTGATCGGGATTCTACTTGTAGCTGATTTCGGCAAAGCTTGGAGAAATCACTGATTTCTGGCACTATACTTCTCATCTTCTTTCTCCCTCTGGCTGGAATTCTGCTTCTCTTCTTTCTCTAGTCTGGTATTCTGATTCACAAGGTAGATCTTGCCACTTGAGGTATTTTATCTACTACATTCTTATATTCAAAAATTTGAACCTAAAACTACTATGTAATATTAAAAATGATGCTACAGTTTAATTCAAAATTTTGAACCTGAAACTACTATGCAATATTAGAAATGAAATAATTGTATTGCTACTGTTTAATTTCAAATTATTAAAATAATGTTATAAAAATGATATTTGAAGTAAATGTTATCAATGAAAATGACATGCTTACTATTTAGTTCCAATTAATTGTATTCTTAGTATTTAATTTCAAATTCCAAAATTGTTGTTCTACAATCTTAATTACTCTTCTAAAAATGACGTTATTGTTCTAAAATATTAGTTATTGTTCTAAAAAAGACATTATTGTTCCAATTAAGTTAATTTACTATTCTAAAATCTGAATTCCTATTCCAATTAAGTTTATTTGTTTTATAATGATAGGAACATGGCATCTAGTTCACATTCACAGATTGTCAAGCTTCAATATGATGGTCAATTTCTCTCTGATGAGTCTTATTGTAGTCGATCTGTTAGACCCATAAATATTTCACTTATCAATACCCTATCTGAACTAAAATCATATATCGTTACAACACTTGACATCAATCCCAACCACTTCTCTATCAATATATCCCATCTTTTCCCTGGAGAAGATCATATGCTTATACAAGTTGACGATGATGATGCATATAGAACTTTGTTCTCACTTTCATCTAATGCCTATATTGATGTGTTTCTTGAAAAAAATGTCTTTCCACCAACATTTTAGTTACACGAGTCTATTGAATCAATTTCACCAAATGAACAACAATGTAACTGATGAATGGAATCAACCACATGAATTCTCTCAAAATCCTACTATTGAGAATATTGGTCTTGAGGTTGAGGAGGGAGGATAAAATTTTGAACAAGAAGGTGATGATAATAGTGATCAGTATGGTGGTGATAATAGTGATAAGAAAGGTGATGATAATAGTGATCAGGATGGTGACTCATTGACTGAAACTGATGATGGGTATCAACATCCATTCACTGACTCTATAACATCATTGAGTTCCATCCCATCCATATTTGATATTGCCGACAAGAGGTAATGGCCTCCATTTCATGAAAGCATAGGCATTTATCCCTTATTACCCCCTAGGAAACGAAGGAATGATGGAAGACCAAAGCAAAATAGAAGGCCTTCAACTATTGAGGTAAATCCAAATCAATATACATATCATTGTCATAAGTGTGGCAGAAGGGGTCACAATAGACACACTTGTCCTAATGTAATGTGAAGTCATGTAATGTTCTTATTTCAGTTTGTTCAAGTCATTTAATGTTCTTATTTCAGTTTGTTCAAGTCATGTAATGTTTTCATTTCCATTTTTTCAAGTCATGCAATGTTTTTATTTCAGTTTGTTCAAGTCATGTAATGTTTACATTTCCGTTTGTTCAAGTCATATAATGTTTGCATTTCAGTTTGTTCAAGTCACGTAATGTTTGTACTTTTCATTTAATGTAATGCTTGTACTTTTCCACTAAGAAAATATTGCACTTTTCATTTGATCTAATGCTTACACTTTTCATTTAATGTAATATTTGCAATTTTCATAGATACGACTCTTAGAGAAGTATCATTCCAACTCTCACAACACCACTTCATGTTGTCTCTTTGGCCTATTACTGATGCGAGTGTTTTGCAAAATATTCTTTGGCTAGTTTTGGACTTGTTCATAAGCTACAACCTATCCACCTTGATCCCAATTTAATTACTACCCAGTCAACCGATGGGACAAATCTAGAAACACTTTTAGGCTTCCCTATTTTGAGATGAGTGTCATGCTACAAGATGTTTTAGTTCTTTTAGGTCTTAGGATTGATGGCCCACCGGTTATAGCTGCATATCCTTTAGGCACAAATGAGGGGCAATTTTCTTCATGGCCTCACCTTTGTGAGAGTTTCTTGGGAGATGCACCATATGAGATGTCTAAGGGGCATATTCATTTTGGGTGGCTACGTGAGACCTTCAGTGGTATGAATTTCACCTTGGGAGATGAAGAACAACAAAGACAAATGAGGATAAGGTATACTGACGTGGCTTATTATCACACAAACAAATTCACTCGGGGCTGAAATTCCTGAGTTTTTACCAAAACCTTATGCAATAATACCACCCGCAAGTGTACAGGTCTTATCACATTATAGTTAAGGATCGAATCCCAAAGGACAACATTTTTAAGAATCGTTGTTATTCTAGTCTAGTTCAAGTAAGGGTAATATTTAGAACCAAGGTTGATTTTGAGTTTAACTAAACTAATTGCAAGAAAGTAAAGAGAAGAATTAAAGTTGAATCTAGATTAATGATGGGTATCACTGGGGTGGTCCCAGGTTTCACCACCTCTATGCATGCAAACATGTCCAATCACAAAACATCCAGGCAAGATCTAACTATCCAAATAGAACTGTTACGAACCCTCCCTGAGGGATGATTAGGTTCACGTAAGCATCGCCTTAGGCATCCGATTTCTCATCACTGTCAGGATCATGCACTTATGGTTCCGAAGATACAAATATCCAACTGAAGCTGTGGGCCCCCTATACATGCTTTAGGCACACAGAAGCATCACCGTGGGCTAGATGGCTCATCCCCTCACTGATCATTCACTTATGAACTCAAGGAATCCCATCCTATTTCGAGTCAGGCTGTCAACTATGTTAATTGACATTCTATCCTACATATTGAAGTTCTCGCAACATAGGAAAGAACAAGATAAAAGCAAGCAGGTGATCAATATACAAGCAAACATCGATGATTAACAACAAAATGAAAAGTTACATACATGCCAAGGAATGTTTAATAAAAGAACATGTAAGCATAGGCAGCAGGCGCTAGTCCCCGCACCCCAACAAAATGGAACTACTCACTCATGATGCGAGGAATAAAAAGAATAAGAGAGAGGGAAGATTCAACCATGAGCATAATGCAGAAGATAGTCATATCTCGGTGAAGATACGGTCTTCTATGCCACGTCAGAGTAGATATGGACAAGGAGCGAGGGACACCAAGACAGACTAACCAATCTTTCTTTGTCCACCTTCCTTCTCGTCTCGTCCTCCTTGCTCGCAGTAGGAGGAGTAGGTTGTGGATGCGTAGGTGGAGTAGATGATGAGCGGGTGCACAAGTCTGCCACTCAACTTGGCTGTGGAGATCGTCCTCCACCAGGGGTGGAGCGTGGAGGCACGCAACCAGGTGGTGGAGTGGAGGATGTGGAGATACATAGGCGGAGGATTTGCCCAGGGGTCGAGCACACTAGGTGCAGCCTGGTGGTCGAGTTGTTGTTGTAGATCAGAGGGGGCAGGGGTCAAGTGCGTAGTTGTACAACCTAGCAGCATATCGGATCCGATGCCCAAATGAGGACCCTGCTAGTCCTATTTATAGGTTGGGGTCAGCTTTTAAATGGTTTGGTATTGGTTTGGTTCTTCTCACGGTCTAGGTTTAAGGACCCTGACCTCTGTTTAGGGTTTACCCTATTTTCTTGCTTAACCCTGATGCTTTGTTGCTAGCTAATCACCTTTAGTGGTGATTAGGGTTTGGTTGTGCTTTGTTGAGAGTTGAAGGGTGCTACTTGTAAGTTAACCAAGCCTCAGGTTTGTGGGCAAGTTGGCCACCTTGTGAGGTGTTCCTCCCTCTCTTTGCTTCCTCTAGTGTTGAGAGGATGGTTTGGGCTCGTTTCTTGAGTACCTTTGGGCTCGACCTTGTTGGGTTTTGTGGAGCCTTGCCTTTGCCTCGTTGTTCCCTTGTATCGACCATGAGGTGGTTGTGTCACCCAGGGCAGTGTCGCCCAGGGGTGTGTCGCCCATGAAGATGGTGTGTCGCCGAAGTGTGTCGCCCATGATCTTGGAACAAGTTTTGACCTCGTTTGTGTCACCACTAGTGGACACTTGGTGCTTGATGCTTGCATGTAACAATGACCTTGGACATGTGTTTAGCGCTTGCTAGAGTGGTGGCTCGTGCACTAGGACAAGTTTCCCTAGGAGGTAGACACCTTTCTTGGCTCTACCTTGTTTTCTCCTCCCTTCCCTTCTATATATGTGTTCTTTTCCTCTTGCTAGGGATCCTTTAGTCTCTTGGTTTTCTCCTCTACCTTGGTGCACGATACCCTTCTCCTTTGCAAGCTTGGTGGACGACACCCTTGGAGGAGCTAGCTTGGTGGGCGATCCTTCCTTGGAGCTTGGAGTTTGCTTAAGGTGGGTTGCATAACTCCTAACCCTAACTATACTACCTCCTTTCATGTTCTTATATGTGGCTAGCTTTGTTTCTTACCTAGTTGTTCTTGTTGGACGAACCATGTGTTCTAGGGTTCCTTGATGAGTAATACTCTCTTCTCTCCTAGGTCTTGAGTAGTGAGCTTGAGTCCTAGAATCATGAGCAACAGTCCTCTCTCGTTTAAGTTGAGAGGTGAGCTTGTGATCTAGTAGCTTGAGCAACACCCTCCTCTCACTATAGACTTGAAGAGTGAGCCTTGTGGTGGATATGAACCGTGCTAAGGTTGTTCCTTGTGTTTCCTGTTTGGTGTTAAGAGATGTGCAAGACCCCTTTCTCATTTAAGTTGAGAGGTGAGCCATCTTCTTGACACTTTAGGGTTTGGTGCCCCTGTGCTTGAGTTTGATGACAAGCTTGGGGAGTGGCTGCCTGACAACCCTCTTGACCTAACACCTTGGACGACATGCTATGTGGTTGTGATGGACGATACTCCTGGTCTCTGTGATGAGCATCACACCACCACTCTGCCTTGTAATGGTCGTTAGGTCATGGTTTAGTTAGTTGCACGATAGGTCCCTTGATAGCAGTTTGAGTTGTACCTCTAGATGATACCTCTTGTGGAGTACCTGGTCCGATTCACACCGGTCTTAAGATGTAGTTTGGGGCTGTTGTGCTTTGCGGTAGGCATTGATAATAGTTTTGATGGGCGTCACACTAACCCCTTGTCAGTGCACGACATGGTGTGCGTCACACCAGTCCAACACTATGTTTCCCGATACACTTAGCTGAACGGTAAGCCCTTGGCCGTTATCTTTGCACACGACACAGCGTTGCAAACATGCATGACATGCGATGCCCATTACCTTTGAAGTCCATGGATAGGGTTGGTTTCTATGTTGCCCGATATCACCCATAGATGAGGGTATCCTGCCCGATACCACTTATGGTGAGGGTTTGTGATGCTTTTAGTAAGAGTTCTGCCCCTCATATAAATCGACATGCTGAATTGTAATTGATATGATAAAGCTTGTTTAGGTAACACATATATGTGGCCACCATGATATGTTATATAATGCTAAACAAATGGTAAGCATGTAACCTGGTTTTCTTTGTGATGAAACCTAAGCTCATGATCACAAGTTGAGGCATGTAATCATTAATGCCACCCTATATTGATAAGCATGGTCTTTTTGTGAAGCCTATGATTATTGTGTACACTAACAATGCAGGTGATGATTAGCCAAGTAAAAGGCTATAAAGAATATATGATGAGTAACATTGCTTGAATAGTTACTCTTGATGATGAGATAACATGTATGATGTGTTTGGCTAAACAGTACTTGGGATTGATGATGATGAAGCCTTGAGAGGAAGTGGCAATATATGATGAGGGACTGAAATCCCATGGTACGTGATGATCCTTGAGATGGATCTGGATGATTGGCAAGAGGCCAAGTGATAACATGTGATGTTGGATCCTTGTGATGGATCAAGATAATGTGACTACAATAAAGGCATAATGTTGTTGTTTATTTCCTATTATAGTTTGCATGTTATACAACTTGGTTGAATCTTGCAATCCACATAAAAGATACTAATTAATCACAGTGGAATATATCATGTAGTTTGCCCTGGCCATAGATCCATCATCGTCAGGAATTGGTGATGGTGAAACGGGTTCTCTTACAGGTTAAACCCGGAGCGCATATTGTTGAATATGCGAGGTTTCTCCTAGCCTAAAATAGTGAGGATTCGAGTGCAGCTACGGTTGCAGACTCGGGATATGAATAGAGCATGGTGAACAGGCCCATGGCTCCAAATATGTAATATGAGGAGCATGAATGCGTTCATGGCTCAGAGCACGGTGAACATGCTCGTGGCTCAGATATACTAGCGCCGTGACCTGTACCAAGGCGAGCTAGAGGATGGGTAGCCTATGGAGCTGACCCTGTAGCCGAGGCCACTTAAGCATAAGACTGTGATCCTGCTTGTGTTGTACTCGTACACTGACTATGTGGTGGGAGGTCGTGGATTCCGACTCTTCCATTTGACCTTGTATGGCACCGACTTTGGGTTTCGCAACCGAAGGTTGGATTTGAGCGGTACAGCTCACTTCCTCAGGGCATAATAATATGTAACTAGCCGTATAGTAGTTACTGCTTAAGATAAAACACGGAACATTTGTTGAGGCCTTCCTGTGTAGTTAACCTTGCTATATCTTGTAGTTATTTATATGTTCCTCATAATATGTGGCAATATATCTTATCTTGTTAATCATGTTCCATAAAGAGATAATTGGTGATATGTATTATGAACAGCCTGGTAAGCTTGAATGGTACGAATAACTTTGCTATATAGACTACTCTTGTTATACCTTTACCAGATATCTGCTGCTGTTGCTTTATCCTTTTAGTTTTGTAGTTTTGGCGAGAAGTTATGTTTCTCGCTGGGACAATGTTCAATTGTCTCACCTCGCTGGTTTTCAGGTGTTTGAGCTAGACGTGGTGGTGGTCGCAGAGTTGCGGCCGAGTAGCAAGACGAGCAGTAGAAGGCAAGAGATGGATATGCTACTATTTTGGTGTTGTATAGTAGAGTCCTAGAGTCATCCCTATACTCTCAGGTCCTTGGAGGTGGTTTTGATGTTGTTTTATGATGTATAACTTCTGATGTCTTATGTATCTTGTTGCTGGCCAGATGTGGGCCTTTATGTATGTATAAACAGGTGATGAACTCATGTGGTGGTTAGACAGTTGTTCCCCTAAGATGTGGATATGTATCAAGGCTTGTAAATATTTATCTAATATGTTTCCTTGCAGGATGTGGACTTGAATGTAATAGTTTCTCAGTTTATCATCTTTCCGCAATCGATTTTAATTAACCCGTGTTTTTGGTAATCTGTGGTTATGGTGATTTCTACACGTTTTCGCGTAACACCTCGTTGTCTGTGTGATAGCAGGATGTGTTGCCACAAGTTTTGGTATCAGAGCTTTAGTTTCGCTGAGTCTACCGGGATTTAGGACTAGGTTGAGTTTGTTCTTGTGAGTGTCCATATTTTCTTACAATCATCTTCTGCCCTCAGTAGAATAAAAGCCAAGATATCTGGAAACCATGAAGAACATGCTCCTGAGCATAGCGATGCTGCATCAGTTGATGGAGCTTTTGGGCAGGAACATGAAGATCGGGTGCCCGAGGTCCCCCAACCTGACCCAACCATTCTTTAACGTCCTACCTACCAATAGCTTATGGGGCAGATGATGGCTACGATGAATCTCATGGTAGAAAGATTGCCAGTGCCTCCGTCGAGAGCACATGCTCCCCATGGTGAAACATTGGGTATTGGGAAGACCTTTGAGCGGCTTCGCCGAGTCAGAGCTTCAGATTATGCTGGAAAGGCTGATCCAGCGGATGCAGATATGTGGCTGACAAGTCTTGAGAAGGCTTTCCGGATCCTTGACATCCCCAAAGCTGACAAAGTAAAGCACGCTGTCTACCTTCTGAAAGGTAGTGCTGGTCACTGGTGGACCATCGAGGAGGAGAAGCGACCTGGTGAGGTGATCGGTTGGGAGGTTTTCCGGTGCGAGTTCGTCAGAAGATACTTTCTGAAGACGTATCTGGATGAGAAGATCAGTCAGTTTGAGAGCCTACGACAAGGAACGATGAACATCATCGAGTATGAGGCTAAGTTCATGGATCTGTTGAGGTTTTTTCCTCACATGGTGGCAACAGATGAGGAGCGGATCAGACGCTTTAAGAAAGGTCTGACTTCTGAATTGACAACACCTATTTCTGCATTGGAGAACCATGAGCAATTTGCTACGTTTGTGGAATCTGTCCGGAGAATTGAATGGTCAGTAAGGGAGAAAAGATAATCCATGTCTAAGAAGAGGCCTGCTCAGTTCCAGGGACAGAGGTTTGGTGGCTTCAAGAAGACAAGGTTTTCAACACCTTTTGTGATGAGAGGTTCCAGTGTACCTTCACAGTGGTCTCCGAGTAAGGGAAGAGGTTATGTTTCTTCGCCGTCTAAGGCACATAGTACATCTTAAGTGGCAGTGACGGGACCATCTAGGCCACGGTTTGAAGATAGGGCAGCTATCTTTGTGGTCAGACCGAGCATCTCAAGTTACATTGCCCGAATAAAGATGTCGAAGTGACGCAGTAGTCAAGACAGAATCAACAAGGATCAGATAGACAGTAGCCCAATAGTAGCAGAGGGCGAGGACGCGGTCAAGTGTCGCAAGCTGGATCGTCTGCTCATGGAAGCAAAGGACGTGGACAGAAAGCAATGACCTGATTCTATGCTATGAATCAGCCGGAGGCGATAGTCAACCCGCGAGTGGTGACAGGTCAGATGGAGTTATTTCATTCTGACATGTCTTCTTCTTGCTTTATATCTGTTCTGGTTGACCCGTGTGCTACACACTCTTTTATCGCCTATAGTATGCTTAAAAACTATCGTTTACCTGTTAGTTGTAAGAAGGATAGCTTGTTGTTAGAAACCCCTCTTGATGGTTCCTCGATGCTTCGAGAAGAGTGTCCATCTTGTGTCTTGTCTTTTTTGGGACACAACATTCAAGTGGATCTTATACCACTTGATATGCATGGTTTCGATGTTATCTTTGGGATGTATATCTTAGAGAAGTATAAGGTTGTTTTGTACTGTGCTTCCAAGTAGCATGTGTTTGATGATGCGGGAGAGAAGTGGATCTTCCAGGGAGATAGGAAGATTCTTCCGACATGCTTAGTATCAGCTATGGTAGCAGAGAAGTTGCTATGGCAAGGATGTGATACGTTCTTAGCTCATGTTGTGGATATCGTTGTGGCTACCAAGGCGAAAGGTCCTGGTCTCGAGGAGGTGTCAGGTGTCCGAGAGTTTGCCAATGTGTTTCCTGATGAGTTTCCTGGTGTTCCTCCACCCCAAGAGATTGATTTTGAGATCAATCTGGTCCCAGGTACGCATCCAGTTGCACAGACACTATATAGGATGGCTCCAGTAGAGATGGCAGAGCTTAAGAAGCAGTTACAAGAGTTGTTGGAGAAATGTTTCATCCGACTGAGTACATCGCCTTGGGGTGCTCCAGTGTTGTTCGTCAACAAGAAGGAAGGATTAGTGCGGTTGTGTATAGACTACCGACAGTTGAACAAGGTCACGATAAAAAACAAGTACCCGTTACCTAGGATAGATGATATGTTTGATCAGTTGTGTGGTGCTATAGTGTTTTCAAAGATCGATCTACGATCTAGATATCATTAGTTGAGGATTAAGGCGGATGACATACCAAAGTCAGCTTTTAGGACGAGGTATGGTCACTTCAAGTTCGTGGTTATGCCGTTTGGGCTAACCAATGCACCTGCTGCTTTCATGGACCTAATGAACAGAATGTTCTGTCTGTTCCTAGATTAGTTTGTTGTAGTCTTTATAGATGATATCTTGATCTATAGTCAGGACAAGCAAGAGCATGAGCAACATCTTTGACGAGCGTTGACTCTTCTTCGCCAACATCAATTGTATGCCAAGTTCAGTAAGTGTGAATTCTGGTTGGAAGAAGTGACTTTCTTGGGTCATGTGATATCTGCAGAAGGAGTCAAAGTAGACCCGAGAAAGGTGGAGTCCATTGCAGAATGGGAACAACCGAAGACGCTGACAGAAGTTCGTAGTTTCCTAGGTCTAGTAGGTTACTATCGGAGGTTTATCAAAGACTTCAGTGCGATTGCGTTGCCGATGACGAAGTTGACTGGAAAGGATGTACCTTTTGTTTGGGATGATCGTTGCCAGCAAGCTTGAAGGAGAAGCTAACCAGTGCGCCAGTGTTAGTGCTGCCAGAGCCTGGAAAGGGCTACGTTGTATTCTGCGATGCTTCCAAGAAAGGTTTAGGTTGTGTGCTGATGCAGGAAGATCATGTGGTTTCTTTTGCTTCGCCTCAGCTTAAGAAACACGAGGAGAACTATCCGACTCATGATTTGGAGTTGGCAGCAGTGGTTCATGTGCTAAAGTTTTGGAGACATTATCTGTATGGGGAAGTGTGTCAGATCTTTACGGATCATAAGAATCTGAAGTACATCTTTTCACAATAAGAGTTGAACATGCGACAACGTTGATGGATGGAGTTAATCAATGATTACGACTATACCATCGAGTATCATCCTGGTAAGGCAAATGTGGTATCTGATGCGCTTAGCCGAAAGTCTTCTTCTCTTTGTACAAAGAAGAAGGCACAGTTAAGTTCCCTAGTATTCTATAGACGGGATATGTTTGTTTCCTTGCGGCAGATGAATGTACAGATGGAAGTTTCCTTGTTAGCTAGACTTTTAGCATAGATGCAAGTCAAGCCTACGCTGAGACAGCAGATCAAAGATGCACAACAAACGAATGATGCAGTACAGTTGATCAGATCAGAGTTCGGAAGTGAAAAGCATGATGGGTTCCATGAGTCTGAGGATGGACTAGTTTGCTATCGTGATAGGATGGTGATTCTCGATGCAAATGATCTGCGAAAGTTAGTACTCGAGGAAGCACACACGTCGATGTATGCTATGCATCCAGGTGTCACCAAGATGAATCATAGTCTGAAGGACTTGTATTGGTGGCCCGACTTGAAGAGAGATGTGGCTGAGTTTGTAGCTAAGTGTGCGGTTTGTCAACAAGTCAAGGCTGAGCATCAAAAGCCGGCAGGTATGTTGCAACCCTTGCTGATACCGCAGTGGAAATGGGATCATATAACCATGGACTTCGTAGTTGGTCTACCCAGGACAACTAGGAATCATTATTCCATTTGGGTGGTAGTGGACAGATTGACGAAGTCTGCCCATTTCATACTGGTAAAGACAACGTATACCGTCGAGAAGCTTGCTCGGGTTTATGTGGATGAGATAGTACATTTGCATAGTGTTCCAGTGACAATAGTATCTGACAGAGGCCCTCAGTTCATGAGTCATTTCTGGGAATAGTTGCATGAAGCGTTGGGAACACAGTTGAGGTTCAATACCGCTTTCCACCCATAGACAGATGGATAGTCTAAAAGGACTATTCAGACTTTGGAAGATCTCCTTCAAGCTTGTGTTTTGCAGTTCCTAGGCAGTTGGGATGTACATCTCAGTTTGATAGAGTTTTCCTACAAAATTAGTTATCAGCGGAGCATTGACATGGCTCCTTATGAGGCTTTGTATGGAAGGAAGTGCAGATCTCCTTTGTGTTGGTATGAGTCTGGTGAATATCAACTTTTGGGTCCTGAGTTAGTTCAGTAGACAACCGAAAAGATCAAAGTGATACAACAACAGTTGAAAGCGGCACAGGACAGGCAGAAGTCTTACGCAGACAATCGGCGATGACCTCTAGAGTTCCAGGAAGGAGAAAAAGTGTATCTTAAAGTCTCACCATGGAAAGGTGTGCTAAGGTTTGGTCGGAGGGGTAAGCTAGCACCTAGATATATGGGGCCATACCCGGTCATAGCATGCCTTGGCAAAGTAGCTTATGAGTTAGAGCTGTCGCCAGAGTTACATAGGTTACATCTAGTGTTTCATGTCAGTATGTTGAAGAAAAGTCATTCGGATACATGAATAGTGATACAGCCAATCGAAGTTGAGCTTGAAGAAGATGTGACCTACGAGGAAGGTCCTGTGGCGATCCTTGACAGAAGAGTTAAGAAGCTGAAAAGGAAGGACCTGGTTCTTGTGAAGGTTCTTTGGCATCGTCGTGGCGTTGAGGAAGCCACGTGGGAGCTTGAGGAAGAGATGAGGAGGAAGTATCCCTCGCTTTTCTCTTTGGATTTCAGGGATGAAATCCCTTTGTAGAGGGTTAGTTTGTAAGGACACTGACCTCCGTTTAGGGTTTACCCTGTTTGCTTTACTTAACCCTGATGCTTTGTTGCTTGCTAATCACCTTTAGTGGTGATTAGGGTTTGGTTGTGCTTTGTTGAGAGTTGAAGGATGCTACTTGCAATTTAACCAAGCCTAGGCTTTGTGGGCAAGTTGGCCACCTTGTGAGGTGGTATTCCCTCTCTTTCCTTCCTCTAGTGTAGAGAGGATGGTTTGGGCTCGTTGCTTGAGTACCTTTGGGCTCGACCTTGTTGGGTTTTGTTGAGCCTTACCTTTGCCTTGTTGGGCCCTTGTATCGGCCAGGAGGTGGCTATGTCACCCAGGGCAGTGTCGCCCAGGGGTGTGTCGCCCATGAAGATGGTGTGTCACACATGATCTTTGACCAAGCTTTGACCTCATTTGTTTCACCACTAGTGGACACTTGGTGCTTGATGCTTGCATGTAACAATGACCTTGGACATTTGTTTAGAGCTTGCTAGAGTGGTGGCTCATGCACTAGGACAAGTGTCCCTAGGAGGAAGACACCTTGCTTGGCTCTACCTTGTTTTCTCCTCCCTTCCCTTATATATATGTGTTCTTTTCCTCTTGTTAGGGATCCTTTAGTCTCTTGGTTTTCTCCTCTACCTTGGTGCACGATACCCTTCTCCTTTGCAAGCTTGGTGGACGACACCCTTGGAGGAGCTAGCTTGGTGGCTGATCCTTCCTTGGAGCTTTCTTCTTCCTTGGAGCTTGGAGTTTGCTTAAGACGGGTTACATAACTCCTAACCCTAACTATACTACCTCCTTTCATGTTCTTAGTGGCTAGGTTTGTTTCTTGCCTAGTTGTTCTTGTTGGTCGAACCATGTGTTCTAGGGTTCCTTGATGAGCAATACTCTCTTCTCTCCTAGGTCTCGAGGAGTGAGCTTGATTCCTAGCATCATGATCAACACTCCTCTCTCATTTAAGTTGAGAGGTGAGCTTGTGATCTAGTAGCTTGAGCAACACCCTCCTCTCACTATGGACTTGAAGAGTGAGCCTTGTGGTGGATATGAACCGTGCTAAGGTTGTTCCTTGTGTTTCCCATTTGGAGTTAAGAGATGTGCAATACCCCTCTCTCATTTAAGTTGAGAGGTGAGCCATCTTCTTAACACTTTAGGGTTTGGTGCCCCTGTGCTTGAGTTTGATGACGAGCTTGGGGAGGTGCTACCCGATAGCCCTCTTGACCTAACACCTTGGACGACAGGCTAAGTGGTTGTCATGGAAGATACACCTAGTCTCTGTGATGGACGTCACACCACCACTCTGCCTTGTAATGGCCGTTAGGTCATGGTTTAGTTAGTTGCACGATAGGTCCCTTGATAGCAGTTTGAGTTGTACCTCTGGACGATACCTCTTGTGGAGTACCTGGTCCGATTCACACCTGTCTTAAGATGTAGTTTGGGGCTGTTGTGCTTTGAGGTAGGCATTGATAGTAGTTGTGACGGGCTTCACACTAACCCCTTGTGAGTGCACGATAGGGTGCACGTCACACCAGTCTGACACTATGTTGCTCGATACACTTAGCTGAATGGCAGGCCCTTGGCCGTTATCTTTGCACACGACACATCTTTGCAAACATGCATGACATGTGATTCCCATTACCTTTGAATTGCACAGATAGGGTTGGTTTCTATGTTGCCCGATATCACCCATAGATGAGGGTATCCTGCCCTATACCACTTATGGTGAGGGTTTGTGATGCTTTTAGTAAGAGTTCTACCCCTCATATAAATCGGCATGTTGAATGGTAATCGATATGGTAAAGCTTGTTTAGGTAATGCATATATGTGGTCACCATGATATGTTGTATAATGCTAAACAAATGGTAAGCATGTAACCTGGTTTGCTTTGTGATGAAACCTAAGCTCATGATCACAAGTTGAGGCATGTAATCATTAATGCCACCCTATATTGATAAGCATGGTCTTTTTGTTAAGCCTATGATTATTGTGTACACTAACTATGCAGGTGATGATTAGCCAAGTAAAAGGCTATAAGGAATATATGATGAGTAACATTGCTTGAATAGTTACTCTTGATGATGAGATAACATGTATGATGTGTTTGGCTAAACAATACTTGGGATTGATGATGATGAAGCCTTGAGAGGCAGTGGAAATATATGATGAGGGACTGAAATCCCATGGTACGTGATGATGCTTGAGATGGATCTAGATGATTGGCAAGAGGCCAAGTGATAACATGTGATGTTGGATCCTTGTGATGGATCAAGATAATGTGACTACAATAAAGGCATAATGTTGTTGTTTATTTCCTATTATAGTTTGCATGTTATACAACTTGGTTGAATCTTGCAATCCACATAAAAGATACTAATTAATCACAGTGGAATATATCATGTAGTTTGCCCTGGCCATAGATCCATCATCGTCAGGAATTGGTGATGGTGAAATGGGTTCTCTTACAGGTTAAACCCGGAGCGCATATTGTTGAATATGCGATGTTTCTCCTAGCCTAAAATAGTGAGGATTCGAGTGCAGCTATGGTTGCAGACTCGGGATATGAATAGAGCATCGTGAACTTGCCCATGGCTCCGGATATGTGATATGAGGAGCATGAATGCGTTCATGGCTTAGAGCACGGTGAATAGGCCCGTGGCTCAGATATACTAGCGCCGTGACCTGTACCGAGGCAGGGTAGAGGATGGGTAGCCTATGGAGCTGACCCTATGGCTGAGGCCACTTAAGCATAAGACTGTGATCCTGCTTGTGTTGTACTCGTACACTGACTATGAGGTGGGAGGTCGTGGAGTCTGGCTCTTCCATTTGACCTTGTATGGCACCGACTTTGGGTTTCGCAACCGAAGGTTGGATTTGAGCGGTACGACTCACTTCTTTAGGGCATAATAATACATAATCTAGCCATATAGTAGTTACTACTTAAGACAAAACACAGAACATTGGTTGAGGCCTTGCTTGTGTAGTTAACCTTACTATATCTTGCAGTTATTTATATGTTCCCCATAATATGTGGAAATATATCTTATCTTGTTAATCATGTTCCATAAAGAGATAATTGGGGATATGTCTTATGAACAACCTGGTAAGCTTGAATGGTACGAATAGCTTTGCTATATAGACTACTCTTGTTATACCTTTACCAGATATCTGCTGTTGTTGCTTTATCCTTTTGGTTTTGTAGTTTTGGCGAGAAGTTATGTTTCTCGCTGGGACAATGTTCACTTGTCTCACCCCACTAGTTTTTAGGTGTTCGAGCTAGATGTGGTGGTGGTCGCGGAGTTGCAGCCGAGCAACAAGACAAGCAGTAGAAGGTAAGAGATGGATATGCTGCTGTTTTGGTGTTGTATAGTAGAGTCCTAGAGTCATCCCTGTACTCTCAGGTCCTTGGAGGTAGTTTTGACGTTGTTTTACGATGTATAACTGCTGATGTCTTATGTATCTTGCTGCTGGCTGGACGTGGGCCTTTATGTATGTATAAACAGGTGATGAACTCATGTGGTGGTTAGACTGTTGTTCCCCTAAGATGTTGATACATATCAAGGCTTGTAAATATTTATCTAATTTGTTTCCTTGCAGGATGTGGACTTGAATGTAATATTTTCTTAGTTTATCAGCTTTCCACAATCGGTTTTAATTAATCCGTGTTCTTGGTAATCTGTGTTTATGGTGATTTCCACACGTTTTTGCGTAACACCTCGTTGTATGTGTGATAGCGCGATGTGTTTCCACACTAGGAGAGACCTAGAAAACCGATAAGTGATCTTCACGTTCTTTAGAACCGCTAGGGTTCACACGGTCCTGAGAATGTTTATCTCCTTCACGCGGTCTTGATCGCAGCAGTGCCTAGCGATTTTGGTTCACACGGTCTCACGGTCTTGACGTCTTCTCGGTTTGGAGGGTTGCTGCCTTCCTCATGGTCTTGAGGAAACGATCACCTCCTTCTCGGTTTGGAGGATCGAGACCGGTCAGCCACCTCTTCATGGTCTAACTGCCCAAATGGTCTTGCACTATCGGTCTTGGAGCCCCGTCTTCAAGGTCTCACGTTCCTAATGATTTCAGGTCTCCAATCGGTTCCAAGCATCGGTGCTTCCCTCGCGGTTTTGGGAGAGGCAGACAAGCAGTCTTAAGCAGGTAGTGGCTTCCTCCACGCGGTCTTGAAGATCGCTAGGCCACTCACGATCTTGAGATCGTGAGGAAGCGATCGGTCGTGGAGTGGGCGGTCCCTTACAGGTGGACGGGTTGATGGCGAGGAGGATAAAGAAGGTGGAAGAGGACGATCGTGATGCATGTGAGGGATCGGAGAAGGGAGTGACAAGGGTGTATTCGTCTAAGACCGATACTGGTACAGGTCCTTGTGGTTTCGGTGGTGATGGCATGTGATGGCGTTGTTAACGATGAGGAGCCGAAAGAAGCAGGTGGCGTTGATGATTCTGTGGGTGTTGTAGGTTGGAGGAGGAGGAAGGAGGATGGCATTGTCATTGTGGTGTGAGATGAGGGAGAAGACGCAGACGTGGGAGGCTACTACTGATCGCGGTTGAAGGATGCTTTCAGGTGGAAGGCTGACGCTGCCCCTTTTGGTCTTGGGATCATGAGGGTTCTCATGGTCTTGAGGCTGTGAGAAGGGTTGAGAGTGCAAAACATTTAAGATGAGATCGAGTGGCTGGATGAATAGGAGGTGTCGATTCTTGACCAGACAGTGTTAGATGCTTGCGGTCTTGAGAGGGGTGGTTTTCTCAGTTTCGAAACCAAGAGGAGTAGATCAAATGGGTATCACTGAGAGGGTAAGACCAAATGGTCAAGTGAAGAGTGGGTGTTGATCTATGATTGGATGGTTGAGATAGGAAGTGAGGGTGGTGGTGAATCACACAAGGGTGGTGATCTTAGGGTTAGAGAGAGAGAGGGTCTTGTTGAAGTTGGATGGAAATGTGCTCGAGATCAATGGATGAGGTGAAGTTGATCAAGGATGTGGCAGTGATAGGATGATCTAAGATTGGTGACAGACATCTTGAGTGAAGGTGGGCCTGCAATAGGATGGTGGTCCCAGTTGAAGATATGTCTCCATCATGGCTTTCTCAATCTGCTTGAAATCACAAAAACCCTAGTGAAGAAGCAAAATTGCAATTTGTAGTATTTAGGGGATAAAAGTGAATGTAATGAGTCGAATTGGGCCCGTGATGGTGACTGAAAATCATGATGAATATGCATTCATCAGAACACCCCAAACTTAAATGATGCTCATCCTCGAGTAACACAAAATCTGAAACAGTCGCCAAGTGAATACTTTCAAGTCATGTGATTGCCTCCTCTTCACATTACGATTGTTTCCTTTCTACTTAGCATGAATAAGCATCTCAACTTCCTGAGATCACTGAACACATCTTACCATATCTTTGTTCCTGAATTTGTTTTCCAACATCACTTCCTCCTCACTTGTTCCAACAAAAACCATTTCTAAGAGTTTTTTAAGAGTCCAAAGATACCTGCAGAACAACAAGTGTGCACCTAATATGACACTAGTGTTTTTTAGGATAGTGGAGGCATTCATTGTGCCTTTAGGTAGAAAAGGGAGTGAAGGGTGGTATGGAAGGAAGTTGATTATCTCTCCTTTATTAGACTCGAGATTTATTATTTGGTTGCAATTACATTGATTGAATTTTTTGTGCGAATCTATCCTCTATTCGACTCGAGATTGCATTTTCTTTGTCCACATTGGCATCTTTTCTTGGTAGTACACCCCTATTAATTAGCAAGGGGTATGAAAGAAGCGGATATAGAGAGAGCTGGTGTGCCACCCCGAATTTAGGGTTTGACACTATTTTGGCTATTTTTGTTTCTTTTTGATGGATGGAGGGGTACAAAGATGATGAAAGAAGTGTAGAAGAGAGTTCAGATCAGAATGCATCTTGATTTACAATTCAGTGCACCGGGTCTTTCTCTTTATCACACTTCTACTCAAATAATGACTTGATGAGGATCCGGTGGGGGTTTCATGTTGTTGTTCCACTAGTCAGTTAGGAAGCATGACGTGTTTGATCCCTATTAGTTCGATAAAAACTTGCCATTTTTGTAGAAGGATCATGATGTTAGGATTCATAAGCTTCACAAGATTATTTCAATCAATAGGCTAGTTTCAAAAAGTGGTCATCTTGAGGATTTGCTTTGAATAAGGAGGGTGTAATAATTCAAACTGCATAGAAGGAGAAGCTAGCTAGCTAGGTAATGACTTTTATAGAAACAAAAAGTGTCAAAACTTCTTCAAGATTCTATACAATTTCTTTGAAAACTTGAAAATTTTGAAAATTTTGATAAAAAATGTAATGATGAAATCTTATATCTAAAACAGATAGGAGTGGAAAGTAAAGTACGTACCACCCACCCTCCACCCAAAACTTAGAAATTTGTTCATCCCGAGCAAACTCTAAATCCAAGATGGAGGGGAAAATTTATGCCATTTGGACCACCAGATGTGGTTGCGTTCCAATTAGTGCGTGTCCTCCATCTGAAAATCTCAAAAATAAGGACTAATCAGAATCTTAAGATAACATTTCACGATATGATTTTTATTTAGTGCAAAAAGTTCTAAAAAGTAAAAACAAAATTAAGGAAATTTCCAAATTCAAAACTAAAAGTAAAAACAAAATTATTGATCGGGTTGCCTCCCGACAAGTGCCTTTGTTTTATGTCGATGGCTTGACGTGGATACCATCACCATGATGAGGCTCTAGGTGGAGCTCGAGCTGGATTGACATATTCTCTTGGTGGTTTCTTTCTCAACCATTTATTAATCTTTGATATGATTCTGGCCTCTTGTATTCTTCCCCATACAGCGCGGGCAATGTTGGAACACATAGGGAAACAACTTGAGTTTTGTTACTCAATGCGACGCGGAGAATATTTGAAGGGAGTCTGAACGACTTCATTGATAAAGTAGTGCTATTGAGGCTTGGAAGAAAAGTTCATTTGTTGATGCGCTATCCCTTCATCGTAGCAATGTTGGTTATTGATGTCAATCAGATATGGATCTAGGGGATGTTCTCGGTAGAAACTGTAGTCTAAATCTTGTTGCAGAGGAAAGATGAAATTAGTAGTCTCTGTCTATTGGGCTACTGGTGCATTCCAAAGGACGGTTGTTTCTAGATGAGGAGGCTCATGCACACCTACAGAAGATTCAGTATGTGTAACAACAAGGTTGAGAGGTGTCTCCTCCATAGTTGACGACATTTTTTTTATCTCTACATAGACTGGTTCACTCTCAGTCTTCTCTTCATCATGGCCCTTTTTTAGGGAACATCAGATTTTGAAGAAAGGAATTTCTACTGTATCTGAGTGAATTGATTAACACAGTCAACAAAATATGCTTCTTCTTCTTCAGTGCACTCCTTAGCACTTTTGGATGCATAGAAATCAAAAGATTGGTTTCCCACCCTTAAGGTTAAGACTCCAGCTCCAACATCGATCATAGCTCTAGAAGTTGAGAGGAAAGGTATTCCAAATAGGAGGGGGTAGCGTGGTTCTCCCTGATGTCCATAACTATGAAATCACATAGGACATATATATTCCCAAGCCTTACAAGGATGTCTTCTATTATGCCAATTGGCTTGATCATAGAGGAGGCAGCAAACTCGATGGACATTCTAGTGTGTAAGAAATGGGTGAGGCCCAATTTTTTGCATAGGCTAAGAGGAATGATAGAAATGCTAGCTCCAAGATCAGCTAGACCTGGTCAGTTGATGGAATCACTTATTGAGCAGGAAATTCTGAAAGAGCCTGGATCCTTATGTTTGTGAGGCATCCTATTCATTACTATATCTAATGATGCTCTTGCTAGTTTCATCATATGATGTTCTTTAGTTTTGTACTTCAGACTGAGCAGGAGTTTGAAGAACTTTGATCATTGGGACAACTCAACCATGACATCCAAGAGAGGGTTATTGACAAACAACTTTTTCATGATTTCCTTGAATTTGTTGAACCTGGTATCGAGCTAGGTAAAATTCAGTCGATTTGAAAATGGCACACAAGGTTTGTACACTAGAACAACCAGCTCAGGTGAGTCTTCTGCATCAGCATCAATTGGTTCCTCAGAACTTGCCTTGTCAGTCTTATCATTCTGAGTGGCACCTGCACTATGCGCAACACCTTGGACATTTGTCACAGTGACAAGAGTCGTGGGTTCTGGTAAGATAAAGCCTGAATGATTTGTCACAACTTTAAGTTGTTCCACGTGTTGGTATATGTATGCCCGTAGAGCCATCCCAAGCGATTGCATGGAGTCAGATATTAATTAATCAATTAATGTGATTATTTGGTTAATTAATGAATTCCGGAATATTCTAATTAATCCACGAGCGTTTTAATTAACGCAACGTTTCTGTTTACCGATGGGTTTAGGAAACCCTATTTCCCTTCGTATCCTGTTTAAAGGAGGATTGACGACCGATATCTATATAAGATAGATAGACGCTTTTCCGTTTACGCATACGTACGTAAACCTAGCCGTCGCCGTCCTTAGGAGAGAAAGGAGAGAAACGCGCCGCTAGCACACTGCCGCAGAGACACACTCCTTCCCGCCAGCTTGAGAAGTGCGACGTGGAGTTCCGTCCATCCGCGTGGACGAAGTAGAGACGCAGACGCCTTGACGCCTGCGTTCAGAGGATGTCGACGACCACCTATACGTGCTGCGAGCAACGTACGTCACCGCCGCAAAGGAGCATCGCCGGATCAACCTGCGACAACGAACGGGAGAGAAGATTCGTCCGTGTTTGACAAGTAGCGTTGCACCGTCGTGCAGCGGGACATCGCCGGACATGCTCCGCGATAAGGTATATCCCACAAACCTGTTTCCGAATACGCTTTTATCGACGAGATCCTGTTACGGGTTGCATGGATTTAGTTTCTTCCGCCGCGCATGTTTTCTCCACAAAACCCAACACCACGTGCCTTGGATTGTCTTCTGGTTGCCCAGCTAAAGCTCCAGCAGGTGGCTTGAGGCTAGCTGCAAGTTGAGCTAGTTGAGATTCAATGGCCTTCTGGTGTGCTTGCTGATTAGCTATCAATGTTTGTTGCGACTGTAACATCTTCTCATTGGCCAACAGTTTATCGTCAGGAGAGATGGGTCTAGCGTGTTGCCCTTGTTGTTGATTCTAGTAAGGGACTTGATTGGGGTCTTGGAACTGAGTGTTGTTCTGGTAATTGTTGTAGTTCCTATTCTGGAAGTTACCCCTAAAGTTCCCTTGATTCCCAAAATTCTATTGTTGGTTGTTTGAACCAAATTGATGCGAGTTTACTGCTCCCGAAGGATTTCCATACTGAAAACTGGGATGGTTCCTATTCTAGTTTAGGTTATAGTATCCTTGACCATGGATGGTGTTGACAACATTCAGATTTTCCATCTGGCCATTATCTCCTTATCCATTAACTTTTCTTAAAACAACATCGTAAAGAACATTACAGGATAAAGTAGAGTGGTCATTGCCTTTACAGGCTTCACAAAATAGAGAGGCAGACTTGACTTGCTCTTGTTGTTGAGGGGGTGAGCATCTTCTTTCAAAAACAGCAATGGATGATTCAAGATGATCTTACTTGGTGACTAGGAGTTGAGGTATTCAGTGATAGACTTGTACTCAGGAGTAGCTTCTGCCATAGCTACCTTCAACACTCATTTACTTACAGTTCTACCCCAGTTGGATTGATTTTCAGCTCCAAGAGTGACAACCTTCCATGCGCTATCATAGCTTTGACGCATGAAGTTTCGTCTGGAAGAGGAGTCTAAGAACCTCTTGATGTTGTCATCCACACCCCTATAGAAGATCTTAATGAGTTGATTCTTAGGAATTCCATGGTGTGGACACTTGCGTAGAAGCTCTTTGTATCTTTCCCATGCTCCAGCTAGGGATTCTCTAGGGACCTGTGTGAATTGAGTTATACGTCCCCTAATTTCATATGTGAGAGAAGGAGGATAGAACTTCTCCATGAAGACATTTTAAAGTTGTTCCCAGGTGGTGATTGGTTCGCATTGCAAGAATACTTGAAGAGACAGTGTCAGATGGCGTCGTCTAAGACACCATTTTGCTATGTCATAGCACATAGATCAATAAACCTCAGAAGGTGTTCCTGACTATCTTCTCCTTTCTTACCATAGAATGGGATGTTTTGAAGCAAGGTGATCCAATGTGCTCAGATCTCGAAGTTTGGAGCATTGATGGGCGGAGGTTGTACTGGGTGATGAATGTCAGCATCTTTAGGGATGGAGAACTCCCTAAGGTCCTTCTACAGTTCTACTGCTTGCACCGCTGCTTGTGCTACTTGGATTTCTTCTCGAACTGTAGCTCTGGCTTCTTGCATAATCCTATCTCTTTGTGCATTAAGGGCTTGAGTGACCCTTCAAGTTATTTCCTCTTCTTGAGCCATTCTAGCTTGGTTCTCTCAGTTCTGATGACGAAAAGTTCTATCTAATCTAGGGTCAAAGCTAGCAGTGAGTCTGGAACTATTCGAGTGGTGCATAAACTGGTCTTTGATGGCACCTGGGATGGAAACATTTTTTAGAAGTAAGAGTGACAGAGTAAAACTGAATTCAAGAGAATGATCAAAAGTATCAAAAGTAAAAGAAAATCCTAGATCAGCCTCAAAAGAACTAGATTTGACTAACTGATTCCATTGTCCCCAACAACGGTGCCAGAATTTGACGAGCCTATTATCGCGCTAACAAATTCACTTGGGGCTGAAATCCCTGAATTTTTAACAAAACCTTGTACAATAATACCACCCGCAAGCGGATGGGTCATATCATAGTATAGTTAAGGATCGAATCCCAAGGGACAATGTTTTTAAGAATCGTTGCTAGTCTAGTCTAGTTCAAGTAAGTGTAATATTTAGAACCAAGGTTGATTTTGAGTTTAACTAAACTAATTGCAAGAAAGTAAAGAGCAGAATTAAAGTTGAATCTAGATTAATGATGGGGATCACTGGGGTGGTCCCAGGTTTCACCACCACTACAGATGCAAACATGTCCAATCACAAAACATCTAGGAAAGATGTAACTATACAAATAGAACTTCTGTGAACCCTCTCAGAGGGATGTTTAGGTTTGCATAAGCATCACCTTAGGCGTCATGTTTTTTGTTTCCATCCATATCATGGACTTACGGTACCGAAGATACATATATCTAACGAAAGATGTGGGCCCCCTATACAGGCGTTAGGCACACAGAAGTGTCACCGTGGGCTAGATGGCTCGTCCCCTCATGGATCATTCACTTACGACTTTAGGGAATCCCATCATATTTCTAGTCAGGGAGTCAACCATGTTAATCGACATTCTATCCTACATATTGAAGTTCTTGCAACATAGGAAAGAACAAGATAAAAGCAAGTAGGTGATCAATCTACAAGCAAACATCGACAATTAACAATGAAATGAAAAGCTATATACATGCCAAGGAATGTTTAACAAAAGAACATGTAAGCATGGGAAGTGGGGCTAGTCCCCACACTCCAGTGAAATGGAACTACTCGCTCATGATGCGAGGAACAAAAAGAACAAGAGAGAGGGAAGATTCTGCTAAGAGCATGATGCAGAAGATAGTCATAGCTCGATGAAGATAAGGTCTTCTACACCATGTCAGAGGAGATTTGGACAACGAGTGAGGGACACCAAGACAAATCGGGTAGTCTTTCTCTCTCGACCTTCCTTCTCGTCTTGTCCTTCTTGCTCGTAGTAGGAGGAGCATGTTGTGGATGCGTAGGTGGAGTGGATGACGGGTGGGTGCGCAAGCCTACCACTCAGCTTGGCTATGGAGATCATCCTCCACCAGGAGTCGAGCGTTGAGGCATGCAACCTGGTGGTAGAGTTGAGGATGTGGAGATACGTAGGTGAAGGATTTGCCCAGGGGTCGAGCACACTAGCTGCAACATGGTGGTGGAGTTGTTGTAGATCAGAGGGAGCAGGGGTCGAGTGCATAGTTGCACAGCCTGGCGGCATCCCGGATCTGATGCCCAAATGAGGACCCTACTAGTCCTATTTATAGGCTTGGGTTAGCTTATGAACGGTTTGGTATTGGTTTGGTTCTTCTCACGGTCTAGGAGAGACTTGGAAAACCGATAAGTGATCTTCACGTTCTTTAGAACCGCTAGGGTTCACACGGTCCTGAGAATGTTTATCTCCTTCATGCGGTCTTGAACACAGCAACACCTAGCAGTTTTGGTTCACACAGTCTCGCGGTCTTGACGTCTTCTCGGTTTGGAGGGTCGCTACCTTCCTCGCAATCTTGAGGAAATGATCACCTCCTTCTCGGTTTGAAGGATCGAGACCGATCAACCACCTCTTCATGGTCTGACCGCCCAAATGGTCTTGCCCTATTGGTCTTGGAGACCTGTCTTCACAGTCTCACATTACTTACGGTTTCAGGTCTCCAATCGGTCCCGAGCATCGGTGCTTCCCTCGCGGTTTCAGGAGCAGTAGACAAGCAGTCTTCAGCAGGCAATGACTTGCTCCACACGGTCTCGAAGCGGTCTTGAGACCGTGAGAAGGGTTGAGGGTGCAAAACCATTAAGATGAGACTGAGTGGCTAGATGAATAGGAGGCATCAATTCTTGACCGGACAGTGTCAGATGCTTGCGGTCTTGAGAGGGGGGTTTTCTCAGTTCCAAAACCGAGAGGAGCAGATTGAATGGGCAAGACCGAGAGAGCAAGACTAAATGGTCAAGTTAAGAGTGGGAATTGATCTGCGATCGAATGGTTGAGATAGGAAATGAGGGTGGTGGTGAAGCACACAAGGGTGGTGATCTTAGGGTTAGAGAGATAGGGTCTTGTTGAAGGTGGATGGAAATGTTATCGAGATCAATGGAGGAGGTCAAGTTGATCAGGGATGTGGCGGTGATCGGATGATCTAAAATTGGTGAGAGACATCTTGAGTGAAGGTGGGCCTTCAATAAGATGATGGTCCCAGTTGAAGATCTGTCTCCATCATGGCTTGCTCAATCTGCATGAAATCACAGAAACCCTAGCCAAGAAGCAAGATTGCAATTTGTAGTATTTAGGGGATAAAAGTGAATGTAATGAGTCAAATTGGGCCCACAACGGTGACTAAAAATCATGATGAATATGCATTCATCATATACTACATCTTATCTCCTATATTTTTTAGGTAGTTACCTTATTCTGATAGTACCGGGGACATAATTCATGTACGATACCTCCCACTTGTGGTTGACTTTGCAAGTTGTAACGCTCTATCTTGGGGTGTTGCAACTCTAGTAAACTTGTATAGGGAGTTGTACAAGGCTACCACTTGTTCCAAGAAAACTACCCACTTTTTTGGTTGCGTAAGTCTACTACAGATGTGGTGTTCGGAGAGGTTAGGAATCATATGCCCATGTTCACTTGTTATGAACTGGGGGGAGTGGGAAGAAGATGTTCCCTTGGGTTACATGTAAAAATTTACACAACTTCTTTATACATTTGTCTGAATATTTTGTAATGTTTATCTAAATTTAGGTTGTCAATTTATTTAATAGGTGACCTACTTTTGTTCAAAGGAGTGATACTATGAGAGGATCGGTCCAGTTTTATGATTCTACATTTGACTAGATTTTCCCCTCTCATGTATAATTTACTTCTACTAACATGTTGTGTGATACATGTTGTATTTTTTATGTAGTTTACTCCTTTTTATATGATACATGTTGTGTTTTTTTGAATAACAGATACAATTAACTCCTTACACTGAGGATATTCTAGAGAGACTTCCAACATTGTGTCGAGAGGGTCATGATATTTGGTTGGCCAGAGTGCCTCTAGTGTGCTACACAGTAGTATAGTGGCACCTCCCAAATAGAGTACTTGGACAATTCAGCTTTTTTCAAGTACAACCTACTCTTGCCTTTCCACACCTTAGTAGGATAGATGGGAGGAGTCATGCCGTTGAGGATTGGTTGCATCACTATAGGGTTCCCCGCATAGGGGCGCTGCCCCTGTGTACCCCGCATTGTCTGCGTGGGAGTCAAAAATTATTTAATGGGGAATGTCCCACATTAAAAGTACTGCAATTTTAAATATGTATATACATATATGTAGATATACCTATGATAGCATGCATGTCGCCTTTAAAATATGTTTTATGTGGTGAATGCATACACAGTTATGGCCAAGTATCCCCTTTTGTGAATGTTGTGAATGAATGTGGATGTCGATCTTGTGGATATGTTTGTTTGTGAATTCTATGGGTGTATAATGGTTACATATGGATCCTTTGTATAAAGTATTCGGCTTGCATGCCGAGCCTCATCTCTTACTTCAAAGTGTAATTAATTCTTTCCTTTTATGTTTGTACTCATATGATGTAATAGAGATAGGATTAGTTTTAGTCTTTGTAAACTTGATGTAAGGAGGCCACTTGAAGATCCAACTCTAAGGAGTGTCCATGGAGAAGCACCATGAAGATCTAATTCCAAGAAGCAACCTGAAGATCCAACTCCAAGGAGCGTCCATGGAGAAGCAACAAGAAGATCCCATTCCAAGAAGCAACTTGATGTTCCAACCTCACGAAGCATCCATGAAGTTGTTCATTGTAATGTTGATCATTACATGCTTACAGGTTGATTCACAGGTGTTGCATGAGATGCATAAGACCATAGGTGGACCGTAATCCTTTGTTGCTCCAAAGGATTACAATAGTATGGCCATAACCAATGTATTTGTGTTTGTGATTGCATCCCTATCATTTGTGGTTGTGGATATAGTAGTATATGATACATACTATAAGTATGTGGTGTTTGGATATGTATATGTATTAATAAAACCCCTCAATTAATAATATTAAGTTTTAGTTGCCTTCCATAAAGCAACACACATGAAAAGCTTGATCGATTATGTGTGGGCACGCCTCCGTGTGGTACACTGTCTATCTCGTGGAAGTGTGATGGTGGGTGTGTGGGTCTGCCTCCGCAGGGTGCACACTAATCGTGTTGGCTTATGGGTTGGACTTGACTAGGGAACCTTGATAGGATCAAGTACCTATAGTCACACAGATGCATCATGGCAAGGAGTTGTACATGATCATCTATCCAAGAGTTGCATATGATGAAATTGGCAAAACTTGCCTACCTTAGTATTTGGTCTTTGACGCTGGCGTTGGCTGGGCATTGATCCATTTATTTTGGGTCTTGGCTCACTAGAAGGTTGTGCATTGCAATCTTCCGAGTTGATAGTGAGGGCTATCAATTTGAATAAAATAGTGGGAGTGTAATTAATTAAAGGCCTAATTAATCTCGTTTATCAAATCTTTACAAGTCAAAATGTTTTGGACTAAATGCAAAATTTTCTTTTGTAGCAATCAAATGGCAACCAACACCCACACTTTCTCATTGCGATCGGTCCTTGAGAAGGACAAACTTACCGGAACCAACTTTCAAAACTGGTTTAGGATGTTGAGAATTGTTCTCACACATGAGCGTAAGCTCTATGTCCTTGAAACACCAGAGCCAGAGGAGCCCGCTGTAAATGCGCCCAAGGCTGAAAAGGATGCTTACAAGAACCACCTTGATGATGTCGTGGATGTCAAGTGCCCAATGTTGTGCTCAATGAACTATGAGTTGCAAGAGCAACATGAGAACATGAATGTCATGGAGATGGTAACACATCTCAAGAACATGTATCAACATCAAGCAAGACAGGAGAGATATGATGTCTCAAAGGCATTGTTTAAAAGCAAGATGAAAGAGGGAGACTCAGTTGGCACCCATATACTCACCTTGATTGGGTACGTGGAAAGCCTATCCAAGCTGGGATTTCCTCTAGGTCAAGAGTTGGCCACTTATGTGATTCTACAATCATTGCCTGAGTCATATAATCATTTTATCATGAACTACAACATGAACAATTTTGACAAGCCGTTGTCAGAATTGTTGGGCATGTTGAGGACAGCTGAAGCACAGATGAAGAAAGACAAGCCTAAGTCTGTGATGATAATCAGCAAGACAAAGGGAAAGTCAAAAGGAAAAGGCAAGGCTAAGAAAAGTTCTAAAGCCAGGCAGAAGCCAAAGTCATCCGCGCTCAAAGCTAAAGGTGGGATGTCCAAAGAAGGCAGTTGTCACCATTATCACCAGCCTGGACATTGGAAAAGAAACTGTCCTCTCTACCTGGAGGAACTGAGGAAGAAGAAGCAGGGGATAGAGATCTCCACTTCAGGTATATACGTTATTGAGATAAACTTAAATACTTCTTCATCATGGGTATTGGATACCAGATGTGGATCTCACATATGTTCTAATATGCAGGATCTGATAAGAAGTAAGCCTTTACGAAAGGGCCAAGTCGAGCTGTGGGTTGCTAATGGAGCAAGAGTTGGTGCCACCACAGTTGGAGTTATTAGTTTATCTTTGCCTACGGGCCTTCTAATAGAATTAGAGAATTTCTATTACATACCTGCCATTAATAGAAATATTATTTCTGTATCTTGTATGGACAAGAGTGGATTTGAATTTCACATTAAGAATGGAATTATTTCTATATCTAAAGATGAGATCTTTTATGGCAATGCCCCTATGTCTTATGGTATCTACTTGTTAGAACTTGAGACTAGCATATATAACATAAATACTAAAAGGTTAAAACTTGACAACTCAAACAAAACATTCTTATGGCATTGTCGTCTTAGGCACATAAACGAGAAGCACATATCTAGACTCCATAAGGATGGTTATCTAGACTCTTTTGATTTTGAATCATTAGAGACATGTGAGGCATGTTTATTAGGGAAGATGACCAAAACTCCTTTCACTGGACACAGTGAGAAAGCCAGTGATCTGCTAGGGCTCATACATACTGATGTATGTGGACCTTTTACATCAAATGCTAGAGGAGTCTATCAATACTTCATTACCTTCACTGATGACCTCAGTAGGTATGGCTATGTATATCTTATGAAACACAAGTCAGAAACTCTTGAAATGTTTAAGACTTTCATGAATGAAGTAGAGAAGCAACTTGGTAAGAGTATTAAAGCACTCCATTCAGATCGAGGTGGTGAATACTTAAGCCAAGAGTTTGAGGACCTTCTTAGAGACCGTGGTATTGTATCACAATGGACTCCACCTGGTACACCAAAACATAATGGTGTGTCAGAAAGAAGGAATCATACATTATTAGACATGGTACGATCAATGATGAGTTCAGCCGAACTTCCAATATCATTCTGGGGATATGCTCTAGAAACTGCAACATTTACACTTAACCGTGTACCTTCCAAATCGGTTCAAAAGACACCATATGAGATATGGAATGAGAATCGTCCCAATTTGTCTATGTTAAAGATTTGGGGATGTGAGGCTTATGTTAGGAAAAAATTTCCTGAAAAGCTTGGACCCAAATCGGAAAAATGCTATTTTGTTGGATACCCCAAGGAAACTCGGGGATACTACTTCTACACACCAACTGACAACAAAGTGTTTGTTGCTAGGACTGCTGTATTTATTGAAAAGGAATTTATTTCCAAAGGAATTAGTGGGAGGAATGTAGAGCTCGAAGAAGTTCGAGACCAACAAGAAATCAGAGAACCTGAGGAGGTACATAAGGAACATGAAGACTCACAAATTGTTGTGGAATTTCAAGTTCCAAATGTAACACAGGAACCTCATAGGTCTAGTAGGACACGACTTGAGCCTAAGAGATTTGGATTTCTCGTGACTCAAGATAGTGACGAATTGGGCATCACAGATGAGCCAACTTCCTATCTAGAAGCTACTAAGGGACCAGAATCTGAGAAATGGCTCGAAGCCATGAGATCTGAGATGGAATCCATGTACACCAACATGGTATGGACCTTGGTGGATCCACCCGAAGGGGTAAGACCCATAGGGTGCAAGTGGGTCTTCAAGAAGAAGACTGACATGGATGGAAATGTTCAAACCTATAAAGGTAGATTGGTTTCTAAAGGATTCCGTCAAATTCAAGGTGTTGATTATGACGAGACCTTCTCACCAGTTGCCATGGTGAAATCCATCAGAATCATGCTTTCCATTGCAGCTTATCATGACTATGAGATTTGGCAGATGGATGTTAAAACAGCATTCCTTAATGGGAATTTACTTGAGGATGTGTACATGACACAACCTGAGGGTTTTATCGATCCAAAGGAAGCTAATAAAGTCTGTAAGCTACAAAGGTCAATCTATGGATTGAAGCAAGCATCTCGGAGCTGGAATCTACATTTTGATGAAGTAGTCAAAAAGTTTGGCTTTAGTCAAAATGAAGATGAACCTTGTGTTTACAAAAGGGTTAGTGGGAGCACAGTCATATTTCTCATATTGTATGTGGATGACATACTATTGATGGGAAATGACATCCCTACTCTTCAGACAGTAAAAGGTTGGCTAGGGAAGACTTTCTCTATGAAGTATTTAGGCGAAGCATCCTATATACTTGGGATTAAGATCTATAGAGATAGATCTCGAAGGCTTCTAGGCCTAAGCCAGAGCACATACATTGACAAGGTGCTAAAGAGGTTTAGCATGGAGGGTTCTAAGAGAGGTAACTTTCCCATGTCCCATGGGGTTACAATCTCTAAAGCCCAGTGTCCTAGTTCATGTGATGAACGGGCACACATGAGTAAGGTTCCATATGCGTCAGCAATTGGATCTATCATGTACGCAATGTTATGTACTCGTCCTGATGTGTCGTATGCTTTGAGCATGACGAGCCGGTATCAGTCAGATCCAGGTGAATGTCACTGGACAGCCGTAAAGAACATCCTAAAGTACTTGAGAAGGACTAAGGATCAATTCTTGGTATACGGTGGTGAGGAAGAGCTTGTGGTAAAGGGTTACACCGATGCTAGCTTCCAAACTGACAAAGATGACTACAGATCGCAATCTGGATTTGTGTTTTGCCTGAACAACAGAGCTATAAGCTGGAAGAGTTCCAAGCAAGAGACGGTTGCAGATTCTACAACATAGGCCGAATATATTGCCGCATCTAATGCTGCAAAGGAAGCTGTGTGGATCAAGAAGTTCATTTCTGAACTTGGAGTGGTTCCAAGCGCTGGTGATGCAATTGAGTTGTTTTGCAACAACAATGGAGCAATCGCACAAGCTAAAGAACCAAGATCGCACCAACGTTCCAAACATATTCTACGGCGGTTCCATCTCATACGAGAGATCGTACAACGAGGAGATGTGAAGATTTGCAGAGTACCTACAGAAAGCAATGTGGCTGACCCGCTCACAAAAGCACTTTCACAGCAGAAACATGACAGACATGTTCAATCACTTGGATTGAGATTCATGAGTGATTGGGTATAAGTGCAAGTGGGAATCTATTGGTATGTATGCCCATAGAGACTATCATTCAATGATTATAATGGGATACTATGTAAATGATTTGTAATACTACATTGATCATATCAATAAAGGCAAGTTTCCAATCTATATTTTTGTGTTTTATATTGTGAGATGACCATAAAACTTATAGATGTCTATAGAATAATATACTCAATGACATATGTGTTCGGGTTGATGACCTGAACAGTGAGATCATATGTATGCTAAGAGTATGTATTCTTGTTTTGTCCCTAATCGATTGTTATTGTGGAAATATCCATAGACATCAATAACACATAACATTAGAATGTATGTTGGTTGATGGAAGAATCTCATTATCCATGATATGGAGATATCAAACCAAATACATAGATACTTGTTAGAGAACAGTGTATTGGATAGACCCACCTTGAGAGTGACACATGGATACCATGATTGGTAGTTAGAGTCACATCTCATAATGATGGTGGTGATTGTGGTTCTTAGACCTGAAGTCACTACACTTATCACATGTTGTTCGGTGTACTTTGACATCATCCACCGTGGTCCTGAATAAGGATTGCTATAAAGATGGTGCTTGGGTGCACTGTGACACATGGGGATGACTGTGAGTGATGTAGATGGAATTTGTCCTTCCTACTGGAGTTTGATATTCCGGCCACTTGATAAGCGAGACTGAGAAATGCATGGCCATGCTGATGTGAGTCAATATGTGATATTGAGCTTACATATATCTTAGACAGTCTGCTCTAGTTCAAGGAACATGGATTGAACGTTGAAAAGGATAACATTTCCATGACTTGAGTTCAATCCGGATATCAACGACAAAGGAACTATACAATCACTATAACACCAATCATGAATGATAGGTCAAGTTGTTCTCCAACTTCTCCAATTACTTGGGTAGCAATGAAGTCTTGCTAGATACCAATCATTGCTTGTGAAATCATAATATGATTATAGATATCACTGCCAACGTAATTTGGAGCCTACCGGGTCACACGCATAGGATGTATTGGAATAGGAGTATAATTGTGGATTTGATTGGAATTGCTCCGAATCACATTGATTACTAAAATGTTTATGTAATGGATTAGAATAATATTGGAGTGACTGGCTCTGAGTGCAAGTGGGAGTCTGTTGGTATATGTATGCCCGTAGATCCATCCCAAGCGATTGCATGGAGTCGGATATTAATTAATCAATTAATGTGATTATTTGGTTAATTAATGAATTCCGGAATATTCTAATTAATCCACGAACATTTTAATTAACACAACGTTTCTGTTTACCGATGGGTTTAGGAAACCCTATTTCCCTTCGTATCCTGTTTAAAGGAGGATTGACAACCGATATCTATATAAGATAGATAGACGCTTTTCCGTTTACGCATACATACGTAAACCTAGCCGTCGCCGTCCTTAGGAGAGAAAGGAGAGCAACACGCCGCTAGCACGCCGCCGCAGAGACACACTCCTTCCCGGCAGCTTGAGAAGCGCAACGTGGAGTTCCATCCATCCGCGTGGACGAAGTAGAGATGCAGACGCCTTGACGCCTGCGTTCGGAGGACGTCGACGACCACCTGTACGTGCTGCGAGCAACGTACGTCACCGCCGCAAAGGAGCATCGCCGGATCAACCTGCGACAGCGAACGAGAGAGAAGATCCGTCCGTGTTTGACAAGCAGCGTTGCACCTTCGTGCAGCGGGACATCGCCGGACTTGCTCCGCGATAAGGTATATCCCACAAACCTATTTTTGAATATGCTGTTATCGACGAGATCCTGTTACGGGTTGCGTGGATTTAGTTGCTTCCGCCATGCATGTTTTCTCCACAAAATCCAACACCACATGCCTTGGATTGTCTTTTGGTTTCCCAGCTAAAGCTCCAGCAGGTGGCTTGAGGCTAGCTGCAAGTTGAGCTAGTTGAGATTCAATGGCCTTCTGGTGTGCTTGCTGATTAGCTATCAATGTTTGTTGCGACTGTAACATCTTCTCATTGGCCGACAGTTTATCATCAGGAGAGATGGGTCTAGCGTGTTGCCCTTGTTGTTGATTCTGGTAAGGGACTTGATTGGGGTCTTGGAACTAAGGGTTGTTCTGGTAATTGTTGTAGTTCCTATTCTGGAAGTTACCCCTAAAGTTCCCTTGATTCCCAAAATTCTGTTGTTGGTTGTTTGAACCAAATTGATGCGAGTTTACCGCTCCCGAAGGATTTCCATACTGAAAACTGGGATGGTTCCTATTCTGGTTTAGGTTATAGTATCCTTGACCATGGATGGTGTTGACAACATCAGATTTTCCATATGACCATTATCTCCTTGTCCATTAACTTTGCTTAAAACAACATCATAAAGAACATTACAGGATAAACTAGAGTGGTCATTGCCTTTACAGGCTTCACAAAATAAAGAGGCAGACTTGACTTGCTCTTGTTGTTGAGGGGGTGAGCATCTTCTTTCAAAAACAGCAATAGATGATTCAAGATGATCTTACTTGGTGACTAGGAGTTGAGGTATTCAGTGATAGACTTGTACTCAGGAGTAGCTTCTGCCATAGCTACCTTCAACACTCATTTACTTACAGTTCTACCCCAGTTGGATTGATTTTCAGCTCCAAGAGTGACAACCTTCCATGCGCTATCATAGCTTTGACGCATGAAGTTTCCTCTGGAAGAGGAGTCTAAGAACCTCTTGATGTTGTCATCCACACCCCTATAGAAGATCTCAATGAGTTGATTCTTAGGAATTCCATGGTGTGGACACTTGCGTAGAAGCTCTTTGTATCTTTCCCATGCTCCAGCTAGGGATTCTCTAGGGACCTGTGTGAATTGAGTTATACGTCCCCTAATTTCATATGTGAGAGAAGGAGGATAGAACTTCTCCATGAAGACATTTTAAAGTTGTTCCCAGGTGGTGATTGGTTCGCATTGCAAGAATACTTGAAGAGACAGAGTCAGATGGCGTCGTCTGAGACACCATTTTGCTATGGCATAGCACATAGATCAATAAACCTCAGAAGGTGTTCCTGACTATCTTCTCCTTGCTTACCATAGAATGGGATGTTTTGAAGCAAGGTGATCCAATGTGCTCCGATCTTGAAGTTTGGAGCATTGATGGGCGGAGGTTGTACTGGGTGATGAACATCAGCATCTTTAGGGATGGAGAACTCCATAAGGTCCTTCTACAGTTCTACTGCTTGCACCGCTGCTTGTGCTACTTGGATTTCTTCTCGAACTGTAGCTCTGGCTTCTTGCATAATCCTATCTCTTTGTGCATTAAGGGCTTGAGTGACCCTTCAGGTTATTTCCTCTTCTTGAGCCATTCTAGCTTGGTTCTCTCAGTTCTGATGACGAAAAGTTCTATCTAATCTAGGGTCAAAGCTAGCAGTGAGTCTGGAACTATTCAAGCGGTGCATAAACTAGTCTTTGATGGCACTTGGGATGGAAACATTTTTCAGAAGTAAGAGTGATAGAGTAAAACTGAATTCAAGAGAATGATCAAAAGTATCAAAAGTAAAAGAAAATCCTAGATCAACCTCAAAAGAACTAGATTTGACTAACTGATTCCATTGTCCCCAACAACGGTGCCAGAATTTGACGTGGCCTATTATCGCACTAACAAATTCACTTGGGGCTGAAATCCCTGAATTTTTACCAAAACCTTGTACAATAATACCACCTGCAAGCAGATGGGTCATATCATAGTATAGTTAAGGATCGAATCCCAAGGGACAATGTTTTTAAGAATCGTTGCTAGTCTAGTCTAGTTCAAGTAAGTGTAATATTTAGAACCAAGGTTGATTTTGAGTTTAACTAAACTAATTGCAAGAAAGTAAAGAGCAGAATTAAAGTTGAATCTACATTAATGATGGGGATCACTGGGGTGGTCCTAGGTTTCCCCACCACTATAGATGCAAACATGTCCAATCACAAAACATCTAGGAAAGATCTAACTATACAAATAGAACTTCTGTGAACCCTCTCAGAGGGATGTTTAGGTTCGCATAAGCATCACCTTAGGCGTCAGATTTTTTGTTGCCATCCAGATCATGCACTTACGGTTCCGAAGATACATATATCTAACGAAAGATGTGGGTCCCCTATACAAGCGTTAGGCACCTAGAAGTGTCACCGTGGGCTAGACGGCTCGTCCCCTCATGGATCATTCACTTACGACCTTAGGGAATCCCATCCTATTTCTAGTCAGGGAGTCAACCACGTTAATCGACATTCTATCCTACATATTGAAGTTCTCGCAACATAGGAAAGAACAAGATAAAAGCAAGTAGGTGATCAATCTACAAGCAAACATCGACAATTAACAATGAAATGAAAAGCTATATACATGCCAAGGAATGTTTAACAAAAGAACATGTAAGCATGGGAAGTGGGGCTAGTCCCCACACTCCAGTGAAATGGAACTACTCGCTCATGACGTGTGGAACAAAAAGAACAAGAGAGAGGGAAGATTCTGCTAAGAGCATGATGTAGAAGATAGTCGTAGCTCAATGAAGATAAGGTCTTCTACACCATGTCGGAGGAGATCTGGACAACGAGTGAGGGACACCAAGACAAATCGGGAAGTCTTTCTCTCTCGACCGTCCTTCTCGTCTCGTCCTTCTTGCTCGTAGTAGGAGGAGCATGTTGTGGATGCGTAGGTGGAGTGGATGACGGGTGGGTGCGCAAGCCTACCACTCAGCTTGGCTATGGAGATCGTCCTCCACCAGGAGTCGAGCGTTGAGGCATGCAACCTGGTGGTAGAGTTGAGGATGTGGAGATACGTAGGTGAAGGATTTGCCCAGGGGTCGAGCACACTAGCTGCAACATGGTGGTGGAGTTGTTGTAGATTGGAGGGAGCAAGGTTCGAGTGCACAGTTGCACAGCCTCGCGGCATCCCAGATCTGATGCCCAAATGAGGACCCTGCTAGTCCTATTTATAGGCTTGGGTTAGCTTTTGAACGGTTTGGTATTGGTTTGGTTCTTCTCACGGTCTAGGAGAGACCTGGAAAACCGATAAGTGATCTTCACGTTCTTTAGAACCGCTAGGGTTCACACGGTCCTCAGAATGTTTATCTCCTTCATGCGGTCTTGAACACAGCAACACCTAGCAATTTTGGTTCACACAGTCTCACGGTCTTGACGTCTTATCGGTTTGGAGGGTCGCTACCTTCCTCACAATCTTGAGGAAATGATCACCTCCTTCTCGGTTTGAAGGATCGAGATCGATCAACCACCTCTTCATGGTCTGACCGTCCAAATGGTCTTGCACTATTGGTCTTGGAGCCCTGTCTTCACAGTCGCACATTCCTTACGGTTTTAGGTCTCCAATTGATCCCGAGCATCGGTGCTTCCCTCGCGGTTTTGGGAGCAGTAGACAAGCAGTCTTCAGCAGGCAGTGACTTGCTCCACACGGTCTCGAAGATCACTAGGGCGTTCATGATCTTGAGATCACGAGGAAGCAATCAGTCGTGGAGCGGGCGGTCCCTTGCAGGTGGGCGGGTCGATGACGAGGAGGAGAAAGAAGGCAGAAGAGGACAATCACAATGCCTGTGAGGGATCGGAGAAGGGAGTGGCAGGGGTGTAGTCATCTGAGACCGATACTGGTACATGTCCTCGTGGTTTCAGTGGTGATGGCTTGTGATGGCGTTGTTAGCAACGAGGAGCCAAAAGAAGTAGGTGGTGTTGACGATTCTGTGGGTGTTGTAGGTTAGAGGAGGAGGAAGGAGGATGACGCTGTCATGGTAGTGTGAGATGAGGAAGGAGACACATGCGTGGGAGGCTACTGCTGATCGTGGTTGAAGGATGCTTACATGTGGAAGGTTGACGCTACCCCTTGTGGTCTTAGGATCGTGAGGGCTCTCACGGTCTTGAGATCGTGAGGGCTCACGTGGTCTTGAGACCGTGAGAAGGGTTGAGGGTGCAAAACCATTAAGATGAGACTGAGTGGCTAGATGAATAGGAGGCATCAATTCTTGATCGGACAGTGTCAGATGCTTGCGGTCTTGAGAGGGGGGTTTTCTCAGTTCCAAAACTGAGAGGAGCAGATTGAATGGGGAAGACCGAGAGGGCAAGATCGAATGATCAAGTTAAGAGTGGGCATTGATCTGCGATCGAATGGTTGAGATAGGAAATGAGGGTGGTGGTGAAGCACACAAGGGTGGTGATCTTAGGGTTAGAGAGATAGGGTCTTGTTGAAGGTGGATGGAAATGTTATCGAGATCAATGGAGGAGGTGAAGTTGATCAGGGATGTGGCGGTGATCGGATGATCTAAAATTGGTGAGAGACATCTTGAGTGAAGGTGGGCCTGCAATAAGATGGTGGTCCCAGTTGAAGATCTGTCTCCATCATGGCTTGCTCAATCTGCATGAAATCACAGAAACCCTAGCCAAGAAGCAAGATTGGAATTTGTAGTATTTAGGGGATAAAAGTGAATGTAATGAGTCAAATTGGGCCCACGATGGTGACTAAAAATCATGATGAATATGCATTCATCATATACTACATCTTATCTCCTATATTTTTTAGGTAGTTACCATATTCTAGATAGTACCAGGGACATATTTCATGTACGGTACCTCCCACTTGTGGTTGACTTTGCAAGTTGTAACGCTCTATCTTGGGGTGTTGCAACTCTAGTCAACTTGTATAGGGAGTTGTACAAGGCTACCACTTGTTCCAAGAAAACTACCCACTTTTCTGGTTGCGTAAGTCTACTACAGATGTGGTGTTCAGAGAGGTTAGGAATTGGACGCCCATGTTCACTTGTTATGAACTGGGGGGAGTGGGAAGAAGATGTTCCCTTGGGTTACATGTAAAAATTTACACAACTTCTTTATACATTTGTCTAAATATTTTGTAATGTTTATCTAAATTTAGGTTGTCAATTTATTTAATAGGTGACCTACTTTTGTTCAAAGGAGTGATACTATGAGAGGATCGGTCCAGTTTTATGATTCTACATTTGACTAGATTTTCCCCTCTCAGGTATAATTTACTTCTACTGACATGTTGTGTGATACATGTTGTATTTTTTATGTAGTTTACTCCTTTTTATACGATACATGTTGTGTTTTTTTGAATAACATATACAATTAACTCCTTACACTGAGGATATTCTAGAGAGACTTCCAACATTGTGTCGAGAGGGTCATGATATTTGGTTGGCCAGAGTGCCTCTAGTGTGCTACACAGTAGTATAGTGGCACCTCCCAAATAGAGTACTTGGACAATTCAACTTTTTTCAAGTACAACCTACTCTTGCCTTTCCACACCTTAGTAGGATAGATGGGAGGAGTCATGCCGTTGAGGATTGGTTGCGTCACTATAGGGAGGAGGTACAACTATGGAACAACATACGTGAGAGCTTAGTTTCCCCTCCATCAGCTAACACAGTCTTCAGTCAATAGCTACACTATGCATTGTATCATCCACAGTATGTAGTGCCCCCTCCAGCTCAGCCTCCGACCACATACCACCCAACCTGTTCGACAATAATAATTTGTGAGTATCATTATTATTTCTCTTACAAATTGTTATTATTATTCTTTATTATTTGTTATATATGTAATTGGTCTTTATTATTTGTACATACTTTGTTTGAACATATAGAATCACATGTACGGATCTGAGCGGCTTTGTGGGCTCTGATCTCCAAAACTACAATATAAACTCAGCGGAAGCATTCGATTAGCAGCGGAATACAAAAATCATCAGAAATTAAAACTTTTTGAGACAAGATCTTGAAAACCATAAAACTTCTTTCATAGAAAGGAGATATACTGTTTACATCTCTGTTAAATTACTTCTTGAGTAATTATGCACAACATGATACAAAATCTCAAGAGTCAAAACCAAAAATCTCAGACCATAAATCTAGGAGCTAACTTCCCCTTACTTCCAAAATGAAGGACTCCTTTCCAAGGTGAGACCTTAAGGTACACTCTGTCTCCAACCTGGAACTCTAAGGGTTTACGACGTCTGTCAGCATAAGACTTCTGCGTATCCTGTGCAGTCTTAAGCTGTTGTTGTATAACTTTGATCTTCTCTGTAGTTTGCTGCACAAGATCAGTACCTAATAACTGATGCTCACCAATCTCATACCAACATAAGGGTGATCTACAACTTCTACCATACAAGGCTTCATAAGGTTCCATATCAATACTATGTTGATAGCTATTGTTATAGGAAAACTCTATCAAGTTTAGGTGTAGATCCCAACTCCCGGTAAACTGGAGAACACATGCTCTCAACAAGTCTTCCAAGGTCTGTATAGTCCTTTCCGACTGTCCATCAGTCTGTGGATGAAAGGCTGTACTAAACTTTAACTTGGTGCCTAAGGGTCTGTGTAACCGCTCCCAAAAACGACTTGTAAACTGGGGACCTCTGTCAGAAACTATAGTGATAGGAACTCCGTGCAAACACACTATCTCTTGGACATACAACTGTGATAACCTTTCAGCAGTATAGGTTGTTTTGACAGGTAAGAAATGCGCTGTCTTTGTCAACCTATCAACAATTACCCAGATGGAATCATGTCCTTTGCTTGTCCTGGGTAGGCCAACAACAAAGTCCATGGTCACATGATCCCACTTCCACTGTGGTATGGGTAAAGGTTGTATTGTTCCTGCAGGCTTTTGGTGTTCATCCTTAACTTGCTGACACACAGGACACCTCAAAACAAACTCAGCAACATCCTTCTTCATTCCAGGCCACCACTACATGTCCTTTAAGTTTCGATACATCTTGGTGCTCCCTGGATGCATAGCATATATTGAAGAATGAGCTTGTTCCAAAACTAACTTCCTCAGGTTATCCACATCTGGTACTATCATCCTCCAATGATAGCATGCTACTTGATCATCTGAATCATGGAAACCAGCTCACTTTTCATCACCATACTCAGATCTAATTTGCTGAACTGCAGCATCAACTTGTTGTGCCTCCTTTATCTGCTCTCTTAGGGTAGGTTTAATATGCATTTTAGCTAACAAGCTGGCTAACAATGATACCTTTAACTGAACATTGTCTTGCCTTAAAGAGATAAGCATATCTCTCCTAGAGCATACTAAGGAGTTTAGTTGTGCCCTATCCATGGTTGATGTTGTTGATTTCCTACTCAAGGCATCTGCAACCACATTGGCCTTTCTTGGATGGTAATCAATTGTACAGTCGTAGTCCTTGATTAACTCCATCCAGCGACGTTGCCTCATGTTAAGCTCATGTTGAGAGAAGATATACTTAAGATTTTTATGGTCTGTGAAAATCTGGAATGTCTCTCCGTAGAGATAATGTCTCCAGATCTTCAAGGCATGAACCACAGCAGCCAACTCTAGATCGTGTGTCGGATAATTCTCTTCGTGTTTCTTAAGCTGTCGGGAAGCGAACGAAATCACTTGATTATCCTGCATCAACACACATCCGAGTCCATTCTTGGAGGCATCACAGAAAACTATGTATCCTTTGCCTTGTTCAGGTAGTACAAGCACAGGTGCACTTGTCAACCTCTCCTTCAACAGCTGAAAAGACCATTGACACTTATCATTCCAGGCAAAAGCAATATCTTTCCGGGTTAACTTGGTTAAGGGTAAGGCTATAGAACTAAAGTTCATAATAAATCTTCGGTAGTAACCAGCTAACCCTAAGAAACTACGAATCTCCGTCGGTGTCTTCGGTTGTTCCCACTGTAGAACAGATTCTACCTTTTTAGGGTCAACACGAATACCCGAGGCAGATACCACATGTCTAAGAAAAGATACTTCTGGTAACCAGAATTCACACTTGCTAAACTTAGCGTATAGCTTGTGTTCTCTTAGCAAGGTCAAAGCTTGGCAAAGATGTTGTTCATGCTCCTGAGCATCATTACTATAGATTAGAATGTCATCTATGAAGACGACAACACACTGATCAAGGAAAGGTCGGAAGACTCTATTCATGAGTTCCATGAATGCAGCTGGTGCATTAGTTAGTCCAAACGACATAATTGTGAACTCATAGTGACCATATCTTGTCCTAAAGGCAGACTTGGATATGTCACTGTCCTTAATACGAAGTTGATGATATCCAGACCTCAAGTCTATCTTTGAGAAGATAGTTGCACCACGCAATTGGTCAAAAAGATCATCAATCCTCGATAGAGGGTACTTATTCTTTATTGTTACTTTATTGAGTTGTCTGTAATCAATGCACAACTGCATTGACCCATCTTTCTTTTTAACAAACAAAACCAGAGCACCCCAAGGTGAAGTACATGGTCGGATGAAACCTTTCTCAAGTAACTCTTGAAGCTGTTTCTTGAGTTCTGCCATTTCGGCAGGCGCCATCCTATACGGTGTCTGGGCTATGGGTTGTGTATCTGGGACCAAATTGATTTCAAAATCAATTTCCCGAGGCGGTGGTATACCTGGAAGTTCTTCAGGAAACACGTCTTTGAATTCCCTGACTACAGGAACTTCAACAGGGTTGGGACTCTCCATGGTAGTATCTACCACATGGGCTAAGAATGCATAACATCCTTGCCTCATCAGTTTATCAGCAACCATAGCTGACACAAGACAGGTGGGTAGAATCTTCCTTTCTCCTTGAAAGATCCATGTGTTGCTTTCATCAGTAAACACAGCCAGCTTGGATTCACAATCCAAAACCACCTTATACCTTTCCAAGGTATCCATCCCAAGGATTATATCAAATCCTTGCATATCAAGTGGTATAATATTCACTTGAATGTGATGATCAGAAAAGAAAAGGATGCAGGAAGAGCATACGTCCTGCAACACAGCAGACCCACTCAACCGAGTCTCCAACAACAAACTATCTGCCCTATGACTGACTGTCATATTGCAGTTGCAAATCACTCTTTGAGTGATAAAGGAGTGTGTAGCACCCGGGTCAATCAAAATAGATACAACACAGGATTTAGACATATCAGAATATAAAAGTTCCATCTGACCTGCCACAACCCGTGGATTGACCACCGCATCTGGTGGGTTCATAGCATAGAACCTCGCTGTCGCCTGAGGTTGAGTTGGTGCTGATGATCCAGCTTGAGATACTTGTCCACGTCCTCTAGATGCTCCTTGAGACTGCCTTCTCTGTGATCCCTGTTAATTCTGTCTCTGAGGCTGTGTCACACTGACAGGCCTAGACCTGTAGTCCTTCATCAAATGTCCCACCTTCCCACAGTTGTAGCAGCTTCTTTCCAGTTGTTGTGGTCTTGGTGGTCATGTAACTGACATTGATGTTGAACTGCGAGTCTCTTGTGGCGGTAAACTCCGTCCTCTACCTCTACTTGGGGACCATTGAGTCTGAGAACTAGATCTGGGTGGTGGAGGTGTAGGTGCAGAGAATCTAGGCTTCATAAAGTCTCTAGATGAAGAACCTTGGAACTGTGGATATCTCTTTTGGGTTTGCCTTTTCTCGACTACGGATCTCTCTATCCTTCGGACTGACTCAACGAAGGTAGTGAACCTCTCCCAGTTTTCTAGAGTAGACACGGGAGTAGTCATGTCGGCATTCAAACCCTTATCAAACCTTCTGATCCTTTCTTCTTCTGTGGCAGCCATGTGCAGACAGAACCACAACAACTCCATGAACTTAGCTTCATACTCGCTAATGTTCATCACGCCCTACCTCAATCTCCCTAACTGAGAGATCTTCTCGTCCAGGAAGGTCTTCGGGAAATATCTGTGGACAAATTCCCGACGAAAGTCTTCCCACGAGATCACTATTCCAGGTCTCTTCTGCTCTTCCATGGTCCACCAGTGACCAGTACTTCCTTTGAGAAGATAGACAACATGTCTAACCTTCTCAGCTTCAGGGATGTTCAAGATTCTGAAGGCTTTCTCCAACTCAGTTAACCATAGATCGACATCTGCGGGGTCAGTTGTCCCAAAGTATTCGGTAGCTCTGAAACAACGAAGTCGCTCGAACGTCTTACTGATACCTTGTCCCTCCGGTTGGACATGTGCCCTAGGTGCAGGCATGGGCATCCTGTCGGTGATATGTGTCATGGCAGTCATAAACTGCCCGAACATGGTTTGAACAGTTGGGTTACCCATATCAGTTGGGTCAAACTGAGGTGGCTCAGGTACGGGTTGCTCTATTTCTGGGTTTCTTGCACCTTCCCGAGGTGCAGCAATGCTACTCTCCGCCACGTACTCCTCATGTGGCTCAGACATCCTTATATATCTTCTTCTCCTGAGGAGCAGAAGATTCTATTAGATAAGGAAGAAACACTAAAGATAGACTCGACATCCTAAGTCCTATGTCTCTGTAGACTCAGCGAACCTAGAGCTCTGATACAACTTAATTGTGGGCTCCGATCTCCAAAACTACAATATAAACTCAGCGGAAGCATTCGATTAGCAGCGGAATACAAAAATCATCGGAAATTAAAACTTTTTTAGACAAGATCTTGAAAACCATAAAACTTCTTTCATAGAAAGGAGATAAACTGTTTACATCTCTGTTAAATTACTTCTTGAGTAATTATACACAACATGATACAAAATCTCAAGAGTCAAAACCAAAAATCTCAGACCACTAACTCCAAGGACCTGAGAGTACAGAGACGGCATAGGACTATCTAACTATAAGACTCAGCAGTCAGTATCTCCACCTGATATTCACTGCTGCTCCTGGTGCTGCTGCTGGTACTGATCACCTGTAGGCTGGTTCCTTCATCCTCGACGACCACCTAAAAAGTTGAAGTCTACGGGGTGAGACAATTTTAAATAATTGTCCCAGCGAGAGTTATAACTCTCCACTAGATGCTTTATTATAGAAATCAAAGAACAATATAAGCAATAAAAGCTTTTAAGACAATCAACAACAGATTGACATTAAGTATAACAACAACATTTAGGAAAATGAAGAACATATATACTATGCAGTGTAACATCATTCATGTGTCTCGTAGTTTAATCTAAGCAGATATACTACGCAGTTGATTATGTTTTACAAACATCATTATGCCCTGCGGAGATGAGGTATACCGCTCATACTCCAACCGATCACTGTTAAGTTACATCGGTATCATACCTAGGTCATCAAAAGAGCCGGATTCTTATGACCTCATCTTCCTCAGTCAGAGTGAGGATAAATATGCAGGACATCTTGCATCTCTGCTACTATAGCTCACCAGGGTATTCTGGTACTTCGCTATTAGAGTCACAGTGGCATTCTGTACCCTCTTCGCCATCGAAATATTTCTTGTTTATCTCTTATCGATGCGGTATAAAAGATTTCCTTGGGAGAATAGTGTTACATCATCCCGATATAAACATATAGTGATGGGTTGATGGATTAAGATACATCTACATAAATTCCTACACTAGGATGTAAGGATATACACATCCATATTCCCCCACATACTCAAAAGTATGTGATCCAGGAGTTCCCTTAGGAAAACCTATTTCACCATCATTTAACTTCTGACAATGATGGATCTATGATCAGGGCTCTACACGGTATGATTATACTTGATTAGTTAGGTACATTTCAGTATTCTTTTAACACCATACATGTTCTCAAACATTTAAACATTAGCATAGCAGTTGTGAAAGTAGAATACTATGTGTAAAAAGTCTAACTCACATCAATCATCTGATCACAAGTCATCTAATAAGCATGACCTTGATGATACTCATGGCTCTCCTAGCCTATCAGTCTCATAAGATGCCACTTACTAGGTATCAGAATATGTCACTATTCATAAAGCTAATAACATGCTTTCAATGAATATAGTATCATAATCCTTACCTGGATATGATCATCATCATATATGAGAACCTGCATGATTAATTCAACTGATAATAGTAAACAATTCATATCAAGAGTTGTACCTTCATATTCTCACAAGAGTTAGGTTCCCTGATTTCCATCAATTAGGGTTTACTATTCACAATACATGTTATCACCCTAGAGTTAGGGTTTACTATTCACTTCATGGTGAATTGAACTCATAACATCATTATGTATGAGAAACATCATCATTATTGCCCTCAGATTAGATTAAGATTCATCAATTATCATAATTAGGGTTTCCATGATCTCACATAGGTGGATAATACCCTAATCATGCACATTCATGTACATTGAAGGTATTTTACTTGAATTGCAACCATAAATGGTACTTTCTCTCTCCTCTTACTAATAGATGGTGATTACATCACTCTAGATTAGGTTAAGACAAGTCCTCATTGACTGTCATAAGCCAAATCACCATTAACATGTCATTAGGGTTTGATTAAAACAAGGTATCACTTGATTGAACCCTTCAAGGGCATAAAGGTAAAATACACCATTGATCACCATCATAGGTCAAATCATTAGTCACTTAGTCCTTAATGATCTAGGGTACCATTAGGGTTTAGATTAGATCATCATTGGACCAATTACACCTTCAAACGATTAAGTATAAACATCCCTAAAAGTCTCCAAACGGTTTCAACCTTCAACCTCCAAATGGTCTTAAGACCGTTTGGATGGTTTGACCTTCAAGACCGCATGGGTCACCAAGACCGCATGGGTACGTTGACCGTTTGAGAAAGTTGACCTCCAAACCGTTTGAAGTTATGCGACTTGAAACCGTTTGATCTTAAACGATCTTGAGATCGATTGGTCCAAACAACCTTGAGATCATTTGAGCCCAAACGGTCTTGAGACCGTTTGGCCCCAAATGGTCTTGAGACTGTTTGGATCCAAACGGTCTTGAGACTGTTTGGTCCAAATGGGCTCAAACTGTTTGGACTTCAAAAGTCAATCAAAGGTTATAATCGATTATGGTTATCTATGTTGAAGCCTCCAATTGGTCAAATATTTGTTAACCACTTGTAAATTGAGTCAATTAGGATTAGATTTAATCAATTGGACACCAAATTGACCCTCAATTGAAAGCCAATTAGGGTTGAATCCAACTCAATTAGGGTTTTCAATCGGTTAGTCATCAATGTTCAACAATGTGAATCAAATTGAGATTTGAACGCATCAATTGACATCCAATTGGGCCCAAACTTGGCCCAAACGGTCTTGAGATCGTTTGGACATCCTCCAAACGGTCTTGAGACCGTTTTCCCAAAGTTTTATCAAAAACTAAGCTAAGTTGATAAGGGTTGAACTCTAATTAGGTCTAAAATCAGCACTTTTATCAATTCATCAACCTATTATGATTGGACCCTCAAACCATCAAATTTCCTTAACCCTAGACCTCCAAACGGTCTTGGGTTGTCACCAAACGGTCTTGAGACCATTTGGTTGAACCCCAAACGGTCTTGAGACCGGTTGGGTCCTTCATCCCAAAACTCAACAAGATCTATCCTTGAAATCAGCAAATCAACCCGATTAGGGTTTAGGGGGGTTAAAGTACCTTCAACTTGTGATTGGTTTGGAATTAGGTTATGATTCTTTGTAGGAATTAAATTCAATATATTTACAACAGACCCTTAAATGGTCGTCCCTTGGTCAACCCTATCAAACGGTCTTGAGACTGTTTGATTCTAAACGGTCTTGCAAGACCGCATGAGATCAAACGGTTTGAGACCGTTTGATTTCAAACAGTTTGCAAACCGTTTAGACCAAATGGGTCCAAGGTCATTTGATAAAGTTACCTAGGAACTCACACCCATCATCTTCAACCTCTGTTCAGGTTGGTTACTCCACAGATTTTCTTGCAAGAGTGCAAGGAAGAATGGGGAAGAAGAAGAACTAAGCATAATTTGCAAGAACATAGTTATGTATAATAAAGCAAGAAGTTTAGAGTTATAAAACCCACCTCAAACGTTGTTCCTAGAGCTCCAAGATTCCAAGATTCAAGCCTTTAATGGCATCTTGAGCTCCACAAGTCGGCCAAAGGTGATTCTCCAAGGAAAAGATGGGGATGGTCGGCTAGAACAAAGCACCTAAGTAAGTTAACCATAGAACCAACCTTATATGATGAATTCATCCAAGAATCTGAGCTAGAAGATGGTTCCTTCTCACCTTAGCACTATTTGGTCATCTCCCTGAGTTCCATAGCTCTGCCTTGGTCGGTTGAGCAAGATGAGAAATGAAGAGGAGAAAGGATACGTCTACTTGGTTTGCAAAGGAAAAGGCTTATATAGCTTAGGTTGATTTTCACCATAAGGACCTTTTTAGAACATAGATTTCTCATCTAAGTCCCTCCTTATTTCTAAGGCACGTACAAACCATCATAACATTTGCAAAGCCCATCAAAACTCAAGATTTAAGGGTAAAGAAAACCAACATGCAAACTACGGTACATATGTGAAGGGTCTCCTTACTCATATTAGGTGAATTTTACCACAAAGATTATTCTTCTCATATGATAATTCATTGAAGCGCCCCTTTCATCATTTTTACTTTAAATGATGTCAAGAGTCATAAAAAATATTCTAGGAGGTGCATTTTACAAATTGCACCCCATATTTTGGGTAAATTGCACTTTACTCCAAAATTAGGGTTTTTAAGCACAAGGATCATTTCACAAGCTGCATCTTGATGTCCAAGCTTGGGAAATCCATCATACCTCATCATATTCACTCATATGATGTCTCATCCTTAAAGGAACATTTTAACCTATGAAATTTTGTAAGTTAACCCCTCTAACTGGGTAATTTGCACATAGGTTCCTGCATTACAAAACAATACTACAACTTTGTTTAAAAAGGGGCAAAATGAAGGTGTATGTTCCTGAGGAACTTAATTACATACCAGGGAGTAATCACAAGTATTTAATTACATATTTTGGCAAAACATCTAGGGTTAGCTTATAACCCAGGTCAGGGATGTTACAAGCTTTACAGTAGGCCCCACACATATCAGAGATGATATCTACGCCATCCAGGGGAGCTACTTTGCTAGTCTTATTGAATATGCTCACCCATATGATCCCATACCCACTCCTGCTCATACCAATGGTCTTGAACCACAAGCCAATCCTATTCCTACTCCTCATACCTGCACCTCTCAGTCAGAGCCCATTCCCACTACTCCTGAGCCCACTCCCACTTCTCAATTCATGGGATGGGGATCGACAATGCCATACTTTTCAGGAGTTGGTTCATTTTCTTCATTCATCACCCCACCTCCACCAGCATCCTACTATGGAGTAGGTTCTTCTTCTATTCCATACACTCCACTCCCACCACCAGTTATTCATGAGAGTTGACCACCATCTTATGCCGCATACTCACTGACTCCATTTGATTTTTTAGGATGCACCCCACCTACTGCCCCACATCCTACTATTCAGAGACCCCTCACCCCACCTCTAGCTTTTCATTACCTCCATGGTCCTCATCAACCTACTGCTATGTAGTTGTTCCCCATTGAGGCGTGTCCAGATGAGTTCGCTACTCAAGAGTCAGAGGTACATGGGGGTGGGCGAGGACATCGTGAGCATGGAGGACATGCTTAATTTATTACATATTGTACTATTTTGTATATATGTCTTTGCGAAGGCATTTATTTAGCTTGTATTTGGATCTACCATATTATGATATCATATGTTAGTTCATGTTGGATCTATCATATTGTGATGTTATGTATTATTTTCTCTTCAAGTTGGTTTATGTTGTAACTTTGGTTTAAATTGATATCTCATTTTTTAGATTAATTCTTCTTTTTTAATAAATTAGCAATCAACTATTTTTTGTTGCAATAACACTCCTATAATCCATACGTATGTTTAGAGCTATTCAAATTAAAAAATTTATAATAATTGAGCATATTATAGACATTCAAAAACAAATGAAATAATTGTAAATGGACAAATATAATGAATAATGTTAATATACAAATCAATAAGCAGTAAATAATAATTATGAATAAAATAAATTTCAAATAAAAAAGCAATATGTCATGCATGAGGACATATTGCTTAATTTACAAAAAATATGTCTTGTATGGAGACGTTTTAATCTGATGTCGAAGCAATACGTTCTAGAGCGGGACATATTGCTCTACGAGAGAGAAATGTGTCTCAGCGTCGGACGCATTGGTCCCACAGTAGGGCAATACATCCTGACCTGGGACGTACTGCTATACGGTAGGACCAATGCGTGTGCTCAGAGATGTATTATTCTCTCGTAGAAAAATACGTCACGTTTTCGGACGTATTGGCCCCACCTCAGGGAAATGCGTCCTAAGTCGGGACGTATTGCTCTGCCGTGGGGCAATGTGTCACCTACTGAGACGCATTGCCCTCGCATAGAGCAATATGTCTCCAGTGGGGACTTATTACCTTGCAAATGTGCTATTTTGAGAATTAATATGAAGAATGTGCCATTTTGGGCATTAAAATGGCCAAATGTGCCATTTTGATTTTTTGGCCGAAGAAAATCATAACATTATGCTCGTTCGATAGCTCCTGAAAGGTGAAGAAAATCAACAACCTCATCTCATCTGGCTCAATTAGTAAGTATGAATGAAATAGATCTAGTAGAAGGTCGTCGTTGCTATGATGGAGGATTGAATATTGCGGATAACACAGTTAGGAACGTGCCGTTAAATAACTAATCGAGAAAAACATATTCGTCACAGCTTCAGTATAACTCTTGGATGAAGGAATGTCAAGGTTAGCTTACAGTAATTTAAGAAAAGAATACTTAACCGACTTTATCTAGGAATAGGTAATGTATCACCAAAAGAGAGGGGTGCATACCTAGGCTATCTTATATATACAAGGCGTTCGCCTTCGACGCACACCAAAAAAGGATATCTTTAGACAGTAAAAAATGTTAGAAAGGGAGCTGATATAGAATCGTAATTTTTTTTTACATTTTGAGATCTATGTTCACCTTTACTATTTTCATAGTTTTTTTATGTTGGTTATCTCCTATGTTGTTCTATTAATAGGCCTTTCATGATCTTATTCTGATGTATCATGCATTGATTTATCGTGCATGTGTTTGTTCCTCTCCTACTAAATGGCATGGAAAAAGAGGTAATGTGTATGCCAAGAAATCCCTCATCAATATATTGTGTTCATCTTATTCATGTCTTGTTATAGAAAAGATGTGTATTTCAAATACCAAAAGAAGGGTTTAGTCTCATATTGGTTGCTTTTGAAACTTCCTTCTTCCTTTTATATGATAATTGAGGACAAAACAAGGCATGTGTTACGCACATGCATGGTGGGGCATCCCAACTACGTTTGGGCCGGCCTGTTTTGAAAACTTTTTAAAAGGGCACGTCGACGCATGTCGCGTCCCGCGCACAGGAAGGGGGATGCAAATCGTTTCACACTTGCTTTGGTTGTTATTTAACAGTGCCTCTGTCATCGTTCTAAACGATCGAGAAAAACTCTCTGCCACTCACATGTTCACTAAAAGAACAATCCATTCCTTAATTTTGCACGTTGTCGTGATTATTTCATGTCGGCAACCATTGCTGGATCCTAGGAGAGTACCCCCGTAATCGTCTAATGCGCTGGCATTCGCCATCAAGAGCCCCGGAAATACTCTTAAGATTTTTATTCGATAAGGAGTACAAACCATGACTAAACAGTAAATATGAAAGATTATATTAGAAGACGCTGAGGCATGCATGTCACATTGTCCTTAAGAGTATCCCAAAGATGTTTGGACGGGCCCGATCCAGAAATCCTTTATCGGGGTGCGTCAGCTCGTGTCGTGTCCCATGCGCAGGGGTACAAATCCGGCCTTCCGAGCCTCCTTGCATGGTTGCGGCCCTGAGTTGGTTTTGCTCCTTGGTTCACTAAACCATTTTTAACATGTGTCACATCTTTTTGCTGTTGCAGTTGTTAGTTTGGGCAGTTCTAAACTGTGGCTTTGGTTGTTATTTAACAGTGTTCCCACGATCATTCGAAACCATCGAAAAAACTCTCCAGTTTTTCTTGCTTTGATTTTTATTTAATGGTGTTCCCGCGCATCGTTCTAAATGATTGAAAAAACTCTCCAGTTTTTCTTTCTTGTCTTTCCGCCACTCGTTTGTTCACTCGAAGAATGATCGATTTCTTTTGCTCGTCGTGGTGATTGTGTGTGCGCACTTCATATTGGCAACCGATGTTGGATCTTGAGAGAGTAGTCTCCGTAAGCGTCTACTGCACTGACGTTCGCCGTCAACAACTATGAAAATACTCTTAAAGACAGTGTGACCCGTACGCCTCAATGTCTTCTGGTATAATCTTTTATATTTACTGATTAGTCATGGTTTGTACCCGTTATCGAACAACATTACCATGCATGTGGTTATTAGGAAGATTACACTCTGAACCCATTCTTGAGGAAGGCTACCATCAAAATGCATTTCGATGGTGGTTTTTCTCCTGTTCTTCTTTACGAGGGATGGTGTAAGGTTAGCATCAAAATCACATTCTGGCATATTTTCTTTCATGGGCACTCTACAAAAGACTCTATAGGTGAGAGTGCTCCACTTAGCCAAGTCAAAAATCATCTTTATGACCTTGTTCCACGACACTTTATCATCCACATCCTGCTTGAATAACTGTCTATTTTGGGTTTTGTGTATGGGTCAATTCCCGCACTCATCAATGTAGAATAAATATTTAACCTTCTCCCACTTCCTCCACATATGTCTACAGATTTTTATACATTACAAGGGTCAGCAATCAACATTTTTCTTCCACACCGACAACCCATCCATTTGTCCCACACTTCCATAGGTTGTTATAGAAACTCCATCTGTTTCATCAAACAAATTATTATAGGATGTTGTAAGTGTCTTTCATATTGAGACCACCCAAGTTATACATTTTCGCATTGTAGAGAAAGCAACAATATTGGATCAACTTCTACATATGAAGCTAGCAGTCATTCTTTCAATCAGATAAGAATTCAGATTGAGTTGCTTGAAAGTTACACCAATATCTAATCAATCATTAGATCACTGACTTGCTAAGGACATGTCTGTTAGATGAAGCAATTAGGAGGCATGCCCATCCACAATGCTTGTCTCGATTATTATCCATTCACATTGAAAGTCATTGAATCTACCTTTTCACCCCTATTTGGGAACCCCAAATTCGCTAGTCAGTACTGCACCTCTACTTAGCCTCGTGGCCCTTTTCAGCCTTCCTCTTATACCATAATATACTAGGAGAAGAAGATACTAGACTTAATGTCTCAAATGTACAAGCATGCAAATTTGTTTGAAGTCATAGTGACTCTTTTGTATATCCACCAACCTATTTATGAACCCCATAGATAAAATGAGAACATCTATTGTGAAGATAATAAGGATCTTGATTTTTTATGTTTTCTTGGTAAGATTTCATGTTTTCATCTTATACAAATCAGTTTTTAGATCTGATCCATAACTTGATTCAAGAAAAAAGTTCAAAGGGGACTCCTTTCGGATAGTTGTTGGAATTGTTGACCAAAATTGCCGATATACCGTTGAGGAGAACTAAGAAAGTGGTTGTATAGACATATTGTAGTAAAAGAAGGACCCATCTCATTGAGAATGCATGGATGGCATGATAGACCACATTGTATGCCATTGTACATGATCATGAGATTTTTTTTCTATAATTACACATGCTTTTCCATTAGTATTTTGTACTGAATCCATTTAGAAATTCAAGTATAAGAAACTCACAATCAAATATTAATCTACCTTTAAGAAAAGCCCATTGGAGATCATATATGATCCTAGGTAGTATCTTTCTCCACATATCATTGAGAAGCTTAGACACAATTTATATAACACTAAGAAGTAGGCTAATGGCCTATAATCAAGTATGTAATAAGAATCTATCAAAATAGGTATTGACAAAATAAATGCATGACTCATAGATCCAACTATTTTCCTACCATTTATATCCATGTTAACGCCTTTTTTAATAGTGGTACACGTGAACCAAAAGAACTTCTCATTAATTCCACTAAGACATGGTTCAGTTCAATAACTAATGATGATTCACTTATATTAATTTCACCATCAGTGGATTCTATGCATCATGATTCATCTCTAGCCTAATCTAGTATCAGGGTAACAACAAAGGGATGTAGTGTTATTGTGGTTTGTTTTCATGCTTAGGGAAGTAATCAATAGAGTTCATTGGGATCATCTCTCTATCTTATATGATTTGAGCATTCTTTTTAGTTATCTTATAGATGGTCCATCTCACACCTCTATTCTTTAAGGTTGCTTAATATATTTTGGTAGTCCTATAACCATTTCTAATTCACTTAAATCAACAAATCTACCGTTAGTAAACTCCATATGCATTCTCTAGATTTGTCAATCTATTTTCAACTTCATCCTTCTCTTGGTTTTCTATAACATAGATTTTTAAATCTAGAATTTCTTGTTGCTTTATCATGATGGGGAACATTTTTCCATATGTTTATTATAATGTTAACCTTCTATTTAGTTGATTGATTTGAAGTTATATTTTGGTTTTTGTAATTTCTTCATCTTTATATAGAAGTGGGTTTCCATTTTGATTAATGCTTAACTATCCTGAACTATCTATAATTACTTACAACACCAGTTAAGGAAAAGAACGACCTTGGCAGGTGACTGGATATCATAAGATATATCGTCCCAAGCATGATTTCTAAAAGGGTTGGGCCAGATTCTTATTACTACCTCAGAAAAAATATGTTGACATGGTCCAACTCCAACTCCTCTATGTATCATACAAGAAACATTATCATTAGGTTTTTTCATAGTTGGCCAAGTTGTAAGTCCCCTTATTATTTTTAGGTCATTGATCTTGGCCACATATATATTATCATTAACTCCATCCTTCAATGAATATCATACCTATAGTCATTTCATCTCTTTAAATGTCTTTTTGAGGTTGAATACTCCAAGTAGAAGATAGTAAGTCTCCTCTTTTCCCAATTCTTGATGGTATTATACAAGATCAATTGTAAAGCCTCTAGGGTTGTTCCATACATGACACAAGAGAAGGCTCCTCTATCTTAGAAGATGATCATAAAATATTATTAAATAAATGAATCTACTTTACATCTCATCAAAGAGGGTCAACTATAAGAAAATATGGCATCATATAGAGAAGTAGAAACAAATATTTAACTTCCGTATTCCCCTTATACAATAGATTGTGTCAACAATTATGTAACAGGAATGAAGATCTGCAAGGTTTTTACCTGGTCCTGGAGCAAGTCCAAAAACAATCCCTTGCAACATCATGCTTCTTTCTCAAGTTGCACCTGAACGACGACTGACATCAGCCTACTGGTTGATCACCACAGATGGCGGTTGACTGCATCCTCCTAGTAGGTGGGAAAGGCCTCCTCACCTTTGTAGTAGTCCACCCGGACCATGAGAAACTCTTATCAAACTTGATGAATTGACAAGAAGGAGTTTTCCCTTCTAGTAAGTGTGCTAATGCTGACTTGCTCTCCTAATTGTCTCTCCCTTGCTATCCCTCCCTTTTATGGGTAGGACTTTCTCGAGATCTTTTGGTTACTACAACCAGATAGGAAAATAATTATTAGAGATTATTATTGTCTCTATAAGGGTACACTACCCTTGTCTTTATATGAGGGTCAGGTTAAGGACTTCTGGTCTGAGGGGGAGTTGAAGAAACATATTTTCATGTGTTTTCTGGAAGCTATGATTGATGAACTAGTCATTTCATAGGTGAATCGATCGGTTCATAGGTGAACTAGTCAGTTCAACCCTTGAACTGGTCAGTTCATTTTCTTTCCTTTTTCATATCACATTAGCATGCAATACTTGATTAATGCACAAAACAACATCAATATCAATCCTTGATCCAATCATATTGATAATTTGACGAGGCAGTTCACTACTCTAACCAGTTGTTTCAGACCTTGAATTGGTCAAATCACTAAGTGTACATGTCGGTTCATGCCCTAGTTCAGGCATTATTCAACCAATTTAAATTGACCTGACACTTGAATCGATCAGTTCAACACTTGAACATGTCGGTTCATAGTCTACTCTGTTAATTCCTAACATTTTTTTTAAATTGAATACCTAAACACTTTACTAATCAACTTAAACATCATTCACGAATAAATTCCTATTCTAAGTGCATCCTATGTGTGTGACCCTATAGGTCCCATGTAACATTGGTAGTGAGTGTCCAAAACCAACTTATGACATCTCAAGAAATAACAACCCATCATTGCTACCCAAATAATTCGAAAAGTTGGAGAACAACTTAAACCTACAATCTGTAATCAGTATTACCAGAGATCGTGTAGTTCCTTTTTCTATGATATTTAGGTTGAACTCGATGCATGGAAACATCATCCTATCAATGTTCAATCCTTGTTCCTTGAACTAGAGCATACAGTTTGAGATGCATGTGAGTTCGCATATCGCATATTGAATCACATGAGTTTGGCCATACATTTCCCAGTCTCTCTTATCAAGTGTCTAGGATATCAAACTCCTATAGGAGTGACTAATCCCATCTATATCATCACACTCAATCACCATGTGTTAGATATGAACCTCCTATAGGAGTGACAAATCTCATCTATATCACTCACACTCAATCACCATATGTTATAACATATTTGAGTATCACCTTTGTGGAAACCCTTATTCAAGGTCACATTTGATGATGTTAAAGTACATCAAACAACATGTGATGAGTGTAGTCATTTCAAGTCTAAGAATCAAAATCACCACTATCACTATGAGAGCCAATTTTTACTACCATTCCATGATCTCATGGCTCACTGTCAAGGTTGGTCTGTCCGCTACACTATTGTCTAAAATTTACATATGTGTTTGGTTTGATATCACATATCATGACTAATGACATTGTATGATCAACCAACACACATTGTAGTCTTTTTTTATTACTGTTGTGTATTTTTCTTCTACAGTAATATCTGACTAAGGACATAACAAGAATGTATATACTCTTACCATACATATGATCTCATTGTTTAGGTCCTCAACCAGAAGACGTATGTAATCAAGTATCATCATTATTTAGACATATAATATGTTGTGTTATCATCTCATGATTGAGACAAACATATTAGACAAACCTACCTTTACCATTATCATATCTAGTATATGATACTCCATCATAATCATCATTGGGCATACATTCCAATGGACTCCCACCTGCACTTAGAGCCAATCACGCACAAATCTTATTATAAGTCATGTACATCATGTTTTTTCTACGCAAGTTCTTCTGTAGTGGGTTAGCAACATTTGCTTCCAGTTGGTATATTTCAAGTTTCTCATCTCCTCTATGTATGGCTTCTCGTATGAGATAGTAGTGCCCCAGTATGCCATCTGAGATTCCTTGCCTAACCTATAGCTCCATAGTTGTCACAATATCTGTACTGTGTCATTAATGGTTGGAACCTACCATAAGTTCATTAGTATGAACTTTAATAACCATACAATATGCTCTATTGTTCTCATAACACTAAGATCACTAGTACATAAACTACATCTAGTGTCAGTTAAAACAACCTTATAACATTGATTAAAAACCAACAACTAAGTGGGAGACATTATAGTCATAGGTCTAAGACATTGGTTCTTTGTGGAAGGCAAAACCAATGCCAGAGATCTAGCATTAGTTGATGGAAAAAAGAAATTGACACAGATTAGGGACCTAGGCATCAATTTTATGAAAACAATTGACGTCAAAAGAGCCATACCAGGTCACATTTGTAACTGGTAAAGGACCCTACATCGTCAGATGGTAACAAACTGACACCTATCATGATGTACATTGTCGGTTGTAGCACAAACTAATTGACGATTTTGATGTAAAATGTCGATTAAATCTAAGAAACTGACAACTATGACATGCTACCCAGTGTGGTCATGTTGTCCAGCATGGTCATTTAGGGTTTGTCCTTTACTGTCAGTTATTTTAATAAAACAGACGACTTAGTCCTAGAGTGTCAGTTATTTTTATACAACCGAAGATTAAGTTTTTTTAAATGAAAGGCCTAGAGCCTACTGCCCGACTGGTCAACAGGATGTAGAACCTACAATTTAGTTCTGAATTGTAGGTTAACAACATCCAATGTGTTCATCCTAACAACATGCTACCAAACCTTCAATAACAAACATAATATATATGCACATATTTTTATTCATTCTCCGATTCCATTTCATCACATGTACAATAAAATTCATTCATCTTCACATTCTTTCATACACATGGTCATTTACATATATATAAATTTTATTCTCATGACATGTATAAACATTCATCCATTCATCTTCGCATTCACACACATGTATATATAGATCGTCAATCACATTTGCATGCATCAAATTTAGAGTTGCATAAGTAATAAGCACCACATGCATAATAGAATTAAAAGTTCTTCGTATTCTTCAACCCAATCAAATTCAAAGTTCACATCCCTTCTGAAGGCTTCTGCCCATTGTTCTCGGGTCTCAACTAGTTGTTCTCTTGTATAGGGCATGTTTACGTCAAGTAGATTTTTTCACGTATTGAAGTCTTTTGTTTTAAACACATACAATAGAGAATAATGTATATAATTAACATGTTTGATATGTTCATATTATCTAATGAGACTATATATTTATGATGATAAAGGGTATATATATGGATTACATTATGTATCTTGTCGATGTCTACTGCCACATATCTGACAATCATGTCCACATACCGCATCATGTAGTATGCACATGCACAACTGTTGTCTTATACTATTCACTAGAAATTTGAACATACAAAATGTTAATAAATAAAAGTAAGCATAATTGGTATAAATATGCATTGGAGTCAGAAGACTACCTCAACATTCTCCCAAACTATCACTTTCTTTTTCATGTCCACCTTTCCTCCAAACTTTTGAAACATTTTATATCCCTATACATTAATGTAACACATTGAATTGACATTAGTAAATAGTCATGTAATATATATGCTAATGGATATAAATATAAAAATATACTCATGTGAATAATGCCTTTTTCAAATTTTGTTATCCATCATCTATTTTTTTACCCTTAGGATCTAGATAATAAATAGTTAGCATCACAGTGACAACAACCAATAAGATCCAATGGTTATTCCTGAGTGATTAGAAGGAAAAAAAATAACTCAAAATCCATAGTGAAATGTAATTTCTTAAGTCAAAATTATAAGCAAAGTCAATGAACTTACCCAACATTTTATGGAGCTAATATCACACTCTTTTTATTTTTACCAAAATATTTAAAAGTGATAAATCATTATAGGGTAACTGATGTATGGTATTTAATTACACGGCTAATCAAGGATGGAACTAGAAATCCAATATGGGTAATTGTAAACTTTGTACATATCCTATGTAAGTGGTTGCAAAACATATATCATGTATGCATTAATTTATAAGAAAATCGATCACCATATATATAATGAGGTATATAGATATATAAGATATCACCATATCCATAATTCACTAATGTATTCAACCAAGAAAAATGAAACAACTCCAGAACATCTTGTAGAAATATACTAGTATGATATTGTTTACCTACATCATCCTCCTTAATAGAAACCATCATAGGTAAATCTTCTCCATTCTCACCTATAAATAGTGCCATATCCCTGCATTGAGGACCTATCAAATCGAATATGTCATGTGCAAGAAAACCAAGTAATTGAGGAGGAGGTGAAGGTGAAGGAGGATGAGCTCTAAGGGGTTTCTTAGGCCCTATGTCCTGCATATATATAATTTCATATCAATTGTCATGTATATACAGATACACACATAATTTAAATTTACCATACATCATGATCAATTTCGATAACTCACGCTATGGGCTACACAACCACGATGCCTTCTGCTTCACCTATCATCTCAGCATCAAGGTGTTCATATGGCATTGGATACTTCTTCCAAGCTTCATAGATAAGCCTCAGGCACAACAAACAACATCAGTGGGTAATGGAACACCATGAAGTGTGGAACCTACTAGGGGTGGGAAAGACTTACCCACAACAATGACATATTCTTGTAATTTTAGATGACATGGCCTCAACCCCTACAAATTTGCATAGAGTGTTATATATATACCTAAAAATATCATCTTCAAAAGTCTACAATGTCATAAAAATACTTAAAATGGGTGTGATAGGTGCTGGGTCCACATGATTACTCCCAATCAACTCTGTCATAGGGGGGTCCACCTCATATGAAGAGCAGGGTGGCGCTTCCAGTACTGTCTGAGTGGCTTACTGAGAAGGTACCCACTGGCTCATTGCTTCCTAAATTTCCTTTGCAATTAACTCTTTTACCTCCTCTTTTGAGAATCCTCCTTTCTAGACATATTTGTTCTCTGATGGCCCAAAGAATGCTCTTATACCCACACCAACGCTTGTAGCCCTAACACATCCATGATGCTCTTGGTTTCCTAGAGTAACTGCTAATTCTTCCCTTGTGACCTCAAAGATGAAATTTCCTTATTTCCTTTGCTCGTGGAGCTCCCGTTAATCATCATCAATAGTAATTGGTAAGTAAAACATAACAATCATCAATATTAATTTTTCTGAGAGTTGAATTTTACTATTTTTGGAACCACCTCAGTAGTTGCAGGGTTGGTTATTTCTCTAGATTTGGATTGCCTCCCAGCAACCCATATATCATGGTAAAGTAGAGGTTCAGTAGCAGTAGTAGAGGACTCATCAGTCCCAGGACTAGGTTGCGAAGAAGAAGATGCCTGGAGTAGCTTTTGGTGAAGAGTTTCATAGCTACCTCAACCCATCGTGTTGTTGTGCACATTTTTGGCACACCTTTTCTTTGAGCATCACTTGCATATTGGTTAGTAACAATCATCAATAGTAATTGGTAAGTACAACATAACCTACTATGTCAAGGTAAAATAATGAATTCATAAAAATGTATTCAAAATAGGGAGTGAGACTTAATACCTTTAATTCATAGGTGTTTTGCATAGCAACAAACACCTCCCATATCATCGGGTCAAGATAACCCCATTGCTTAGTGGTTGACTTCTTCCTCTTCTCAGACTCCCGTATGTATAGCCTTGTCAGATTTGTTCTATAATTTCTTAAAACCCTCCCATAACGTTGCATCGGCTTTTTGCAGTGTAGATTTTCATCCAGGTCAAATATGCTCTGCAAAATTTTATATACTTAATGGAATATTCTTAAAAATAGAATTGTAAATAGTTTAAAATAATTACAAATGGTAATATTTAACAAATCATTCTTTCCATATGAAGTCTTTCTTTCTTTTATCAATTTTATGCCAGGACTCTACTTCTATGCTACATTGGCTACGGGTAAGAACCCCTAGATATGAAATAAAAGAGCTCTGGTTCATTCTACCTGCATGATCAAACTCAACGACCAATTTTGGTACATTACCCCTTTGTTGTATCAACTTGTTCATCATTGTGATTCCCCTTATTATTTATTTATGTTTCTCATCAAGATGAACAAGATCCTTAGGATGTACATCCTCAACTTAAAATTGAAAAAAAAACATATAGGTTATAAGTAGATATAACTTATTAAATGTGATACAACAAGATAGACATATTGTAAAATGCATTGAGTGTTGATAAAACAATACACAACTTACACCCATGTCACTAGGGTGCTGCTCATCCTCATGGTAAACATCATCATGGTCATCATACTCATGGTTAGACGCCATCTGAAAAAATATCATATAAAACTTAGTCAAGAAATGAAATATAAGATTATAAAATGCACTTATAACATTTACAAAAAATAAAAGCACGCCTCTAATATTGAGATCTATTATCAATTAATATTCCCTCAATGTGATCTCCATGCACATACAAGTCAATGTCAGTTTCAATATTTGGTGTTGAGAAAGGACTGGAGTCATCATACTTGTCATAGCACTCTTCTTCATTTATCATATCTTCAATGGACTATCTTTTACCATGAAGAACAACCAATCATTTTTCATTTTCTGGATCATAGATATAAAATACTTACTTCGTTTGTGACTCCATTATGAATGGTTCACCCTTCTAACCAATCTTTTCAAAATTCAATAGTGTGAAACCCAATTCATCCACTACAACTCCTTTGGTGTTATCACCCCAATTACACTTAAAGACTAGAATTTTGAAATCTATGTAGTCAAAATCCCATATGTCTTCAATGACATCGTAATAGGTCATTTTAGCTTCATGTGGACTCTTATCCTTACAATGTTATAGAGACCAACCGACCAACAAGAAGGAAAACCGATTAGTTCAAGGGTTGATATGATCAAACTAGATTGGTTTGATCATAGGTCTTCATCGAAAATAGGTCACTACATATGATGTGGACCTCAGATGGTAGTAATTCCTTATGGCTCCAAAGAATTAAAATAGTGTGGCCATCACCATCACTTGTAGTTTATAATTGCATGTTTATCGTTTGTGGTTATAATGTGTATATGATACATTCTTTAAGTATGTGGTGATTGGATATGTATATATATTTATATAAATGTATAATATCTCAATAAAATACATTAAGTCTTAGATGAATTCCATTATCAAAATAGACATGAAAAACTTGATTGATTGAGAGTAGGTTGCACTGAAGTATTTTTCAATGTCCATCTTGTAGAAGTGTGATGGTAGTTATGTGGGTCTGCCACAATAGGGTGCATTTTCTATCATTTTGGATTTTGGTGAGTCTTAAGTAGGTTATCTTAATGATATTAAGTATCTAAAAGCATAAAGATGGTCAGTGATGAATAGTTATGTGCACCATCTATCCAAGAGTTGCATTTAGATTCAATTGACAAAAGTTTCCTACCTAAATAGTCATGTTGCGGGCGATCAGCAAAAGCTGACTCATGATTTGATGAAAAATGGATCTTGGCTCACTAGAAGGGTGTACACTACAATCTTCCGAATGTATATGTGAGGGTTATCAATTTGAAAAAATATAGTGGGAGCGATAATTAATTAAAAACCTTGTTAACATTGTCAAACTAATCAAATCAAATCAAACAAAAAGTATAGAATCTAATGACAAACAAAAACACATTTTCTTTGTGACCATTTCTTAGAAGGACGAGTTCCACAACTAGATTTGGGCTTTGAGAAGGGTACTCAGTGATGAGCATATGCTCTATGTCCTAGATAAACTAGTGCTAGAGGAACCTACTCCTAATGCACGTAGGGATGATATGAATGCATAATTAAAGCATGCCAATGATGTCATAGACATCAAAAACCTTATGTTGAGCTGTATGAACTATGAGTTGCATGAATAAAATGAAAACAAGGACATTCTTGAGATGGTAACACATCTTAAAAATCATGAAAAGCAAGAACTATGTGGAAAAAGAGTTGTTGGACCACTACTTCAGGACTTGAGAAGAAGTAAGCTAGAACAATGTGGAAAAAGAATTGTTGGAACTATAGTTATAATATATTACTCATTTAATGGGCATATAATACAATTGTGAACTACTATTAAGTACCTTCAATTAATGAAAACATCATGTATCTTGTAAGAACAAGAATATTATGAATATATTTTATGTTTTGCTTTCAAAAAAATCTTTTATGGCAGTGGCTCCAATGTCTAATAGTTCATATTTGATGGTTCTATAGACATTTATATATATAGAATGATGCGATGACTCAAACCATGTAGACATATAGCATTGTCATCTAGAGAACATAAATGAGAAATGCATTTCTAGAATCCATATGGTTATTGAACCAATATAGACAAGCAAGTCTTATTTGTTGGGCAATCTAACAAAAACACCTTCGCTAGATGTAGTGGGAGAGCGAGTACTCTACTATGGCTCATACATAATGATGTATATCAACCTTTTAGAATAAATGCTAAAAATTGTTAATAGTACTTCATTATATTTGCTAATGTTCTCAGTAGATATGGTAGAATGTATTTAATGAAAACAAGTCTAAATATCTTGAATTGTTCTAGGATATTATGAATGAACTACGTAATAGCTTGGTATAAGTATTAAAAACACTTTGATATGATCGATTTGGAAATATTTTAACCATGAATTTGAGGACCTTTTGGGAGATTGTGATAACGTATCACAATAAACTCCACCTGAAACATCATGATATATTAGAAATAAGGAATCACAAACAATCAATTCTTGTGAAGAATGGGAAAACATAAGTAAGATGCCATATGCATTCGCAATTGGATCTATCATGTCAGCAATGTAATGTACTCATCCAATTGTCTCGTAGTTATTGGACATGATGAGTGGATGTCTGTTAGAACCCAATGAAATTTACTGGACTGCCATAAAGAACATCCTTATGAGCTCATGTAGTGGATACCATGGTGTAGAGTCTTAGTATCCAGGATGTACATGTGGTACATGAATTTGAAGATGTTTTCATAGATAAGTTTCTTGGTGTTTCATTGCCTAAAGATATTGGTTGTGAAATCAGTCTAGTTCCTAGAACACAACTCATATCTCAGACACCCTATATGATGGCACCAATTGAGATGAAGGAGTAAAAGAAATAGTTATAGGAGTTCTTAGAGAAGGGTTACATATGGCCGAGCACTTCCCCTTGGGGTGCTCTAGTTTTGTATGTGAAGAAGAAGGATGGTTTTATGATGCTTTGCATGAATTAGCGGAAGTTGGACAAGGTTACAGTGAAGAACAAGTATCTATTGCCAAGGATAGATGATTTGTTTGATCAATTGAGAGGTGATATAGTGTTTTCTAAGATAGATCTGAGGACAACATATCATTAGTTGAGGATCCAGGCAGATGGCATACCTAAGACTACTTTTAGGACTAGGTATGGTCTTTATGAGTTTTTGGTTATCCCATTTGGACTGAAAAATGCACCAACATATTTATGGACCTAATGAATAGAGTGTTCTAACTGTACCTGGACCAGTTTGTGGTGGTGTTCATAGATGACATCATGATAAACTCCAAAGAATTCAGTAGCATGAGTAACATCTTCGTCAGGTGATCGAGTTGTTGAGACAACATAGGATTTATGCCATGTTTAGTAAGTGTGAGTTTTTGGTTGACTGAGGTGTCTTTTCTTGGCCATATCATCTCTATAAAGTGTGTCTATGTATACCCTAAGAAGAGGGAGTTAGTGTTGGGATGGGAGCATCACAAGACACCAACTGAGGTTCGAATCTTCCTAGGTTTATCTAGTTACTACAAGAGGTTCATCAAAAACTTCAGTGCAAAAGCTTTACCTTTGATCAAGCTAACTAGGAAGGGTATTCCTTTTGTTTGGGGTGATAAGTGTCAGTGTTTTTTTCAATTGTTGAAGGATAAGTTGATTAGTGCTCCAATATTGGTGTTCCCAGAGTCTGGGAAAGGATACATCATTTTTTGTGATTCTTTGAAGAATGGATTTGGATGTGTATTGATGCTAGACAAGAACATGATTTTCCTCTCGACATATTAAGAAACATGAGGAGAACTATGTAATTCATGACCTAGAGTTAGATATTGTGGTTAGAGATTTTGAAGATTTGGAGGCACTATTTGTATGGAGAGAGGTGTCAAATCTTCATAGATTACAAGAAAATACAGTATGTCTTTTCAAAGAAAGAGATGAACATGAGATAGAGGAGATGGATGGAGTTGATCAAGGACTACGATTGTATCATATATTATCATCATGTGAAAGTAAATGTAGTGGATGAGGCATTGAGAAGAAAGTCATATTTGTCTTGATCATCACATACAAATAAAGCATAGTTTCACTCCATGGTGTGTCACAACTGGGACTTGCTAGTGTCGCTTCGACAAATGAATTTACAGTATGAGGACTCCTTGTTGGCCTATTTGTTGGCATAACTACATGTCAAGCTGATGTTGGGACAGTAGATTAGAGATGTACATATGGATGCTGTTGTGATATGGAACATCAGATCAGAGCTTGGTAGTAGAAAGCATGATAGGTTTTAGTTGCCTAATAATGGGACAATGTGTTTCCACAATAGAGAGGTGGTTCCTAAGGTTGATGGACTAAGGGAGATGGTTCTTGAGGAATCTCATTCCCCAATGTAAGTGATGCACCCTGGAAGTACCAAGATGTATCATGAACTAAAGGACTTTTATTGATGGCTAGGTCTGGAGCATGATGTAGTAGAGTTTGTGTCCAAGTGTCTAGTGTATCAACATGTCAAAGCAAACCATTAGAAGTCTACAGGGAAGTTACAATCCTTGCTAATTCCTTATTGGAAATGGGATCACAAAGCTATGGACTTTGTGTTTGGTCTTCCAAGGACCACTAAAGGCCATGATTCCATTTGAGTGATCATTGATTGGTTGACAAAATTAGCTCTTTTTTTGCCGGTGAAGACCACCTACATGGTGGAGAAGTTGGCAGAGATCAACTGTATCACATACCAATTACCATAGTGTCTGACAAAGGTCCTCAGTTTACAAGTACGTTCTTGGAGCATCTACATATAGCTTTTAGGACATTGTTGAGGTTCAGTAAATTCTTACACCCGTAGAGAGATCATTAATCAAATAGGACCATATATACAATAGAGGGTCTTTTGAGAGTGTGTGTTCTTCAGTTTCTTGGTAGTTGGGATATTGACCAGAGCCTAATTGAGTTATCCTACAACATCAATTACTAGAGGAGTATCGACATGGAACCATATGAGGCTTTGTATGGTAGGCGTTGTAGATCGCCTCTTTGTTGGAATGAAGTAGGTGAGTGTCAACTTTTGGGTCCTAAGTTAGTACAATAGACTACAGAGAAGATTAGATTGATCCAACAACAACTAAAGGCAACGCAAGATAGACAAAAGTAATATGTAGATAATCGTCATAGACCGTTGGAGTTTCAAGTTGGAGACCTTGTGTACCTCAAAGTTTTCCTTTGGAAGGTTCTCTAAGGTTTGGGAAGAAGGGTAGGTTGGATCCTAGATTTATGGGACCTATTGTATCATAGCTCAGGTTGGGAAGGTGGCATACAAGTTGGAGTTTCCACTTGAGATGCACTAGTTGCACAACATGTTTCATGTTTCAATGCTAAGGAATTACACTCATGGCACAGAGCAAACGTTGCATCCAATGGAGGTGGAGTTGGAGGAATATGTTATAGATGTTGAGGACCATGTCTTGATCTTAGATAGGTGATTGCATAAGTGTAGGAAGAAGTAAATAGCCTTACTGAAGGTTTTTTAGCATCATCGTTGTGTAGAGGAAGCCACATGGGAGTTATAGGATGAGATGCCTAAGAAGTACCCATCCTTGTTTGCTTAGGATTTGGGGGGGATCCTTATTAGGGGTTTGTGATTGTAAAACCCCTAATCTTTCATAATCTTTAAATATTATTTATTTGTCTTAATTGGTTTTTTAGTTTCAAAAATAAAGTGTGTACTGTGGTTTTATATTATCTAATAAATCTATGTCTAAAATTTGGTACAATTTCGACTATATATGCTCAAGTTGTGCAATTTTATACATTTTATGGACTTATGTGCAATTCACCTATTTATAGGAGTGTAAATATAATTTTAGTAGTTTCTTGACATATTTAAAATTTTCTTAATGATATTGAAATTTTACATCTTCTTTAGATGCTTTTAGACCTTGCTTTTGTGAGGGTTGCATAAGCTTTATGAGGTAGTAGATTATTGTTTCCTCATTTCCCGATCAGATTTTAAGTGGTTGCATGGTTTTAGGTGGTCGATTGGATTTTTGCATCTTCGACATTGGTTGGATTTTTGTATCTTTATTGTTTGCTTGAATTTCTACATCTTCAGCAGTTGCTAGGTTTTTTGCAACTTTAGTGGTCACTTTTATTTCTACATGTTTAGCGGTCGCTTGGATTTCCACATCTTCAGCGGTTGTTTGGATTTATACATCTTTGATGGTCACTTGGTTTTCTTCATCTCTAGTAGTCACTTGAATTTCTACATTTTCATTGGCCTCTTGGATTTTTGCATCTTCAGTAGGCGCTTGGATTTATGCATCTTCATGATCACTTGGATTTATGCATCTTAAGTGGTCACTTGGATTTTTGCATTTTTAGTGGCCTGTTGGATTTCTACATCTTTAGTGGTCATTTGGATTTGTGCATTTTTAGTGTTCACTTGAATTTATGCATCTTCAGTAGTCACTTGGATTTTTGCATTTTTAGGGATCGCTTGGATTTTTACATTATCAGTGGTTGCATAGAATTTCTGGATAGTAGCAAACTTCCACCCACTATAAATACCCTCCCTCTTTCTATCCCTCTATCTTTCTTATCATCTTTGAATATCTTAATGTTGTTTTTCTACAGGTTGACAAGATCCCTTTGAGGTTGATTACCACAGACTTTTTATGGATGCATGTGTGAGAATCTAGGCTCCTTGGGTTGATCTAGAGACGTTGGTCATCCTCCTTACTTTTTTCATGTAAGATTTCCACTCTTTCACTTGTTTTCTTGTTGTTCTTCACCCTTCTTCCTCCGATAGCTGAATTCTTAGTGTTCTTGCTAGAACCCTGTGCATGTGGGCTTGATAACTCTCTTTCTCTCTCTTTTTTCTCTAGTTCCCTTCTATTCGTGAAAGGAGGAGGCATTCTTGGAGCTTTGGTGGTCTGAGATCGACATTTTTGTTGCTGATTTTGAAGTTTAAACTTGAATTTTCTAACTTCTTCTTCTCTCTCTTCAATTCTCTCTCTAATCACGTGAGTTATATAACTTTGAATGTGTTTCTTGCCTACCATCTTAGTGCATGTCTTTAATCTTACTCTAAACACCTATAATATGAGACAAGATGGCCTTTTTATATATTGTTTGACATGGGAATGGTGTTATAATGCGTTCTTAGCCTTCCTTATACTTTATGAACGTTTTCCTACTAATATATGAACTTTTATTAACAAGAAAAAGTCCTAAATTTCTTTTGACATATAGGTACAATGACTCATATAAATGTCATGTATGTGCTATTTTGGTATCCAATACCTAGAAGTTTGGCCCACACTTTAAATCTTACTATACACCAATTAACTAATGGTGGTTTTAATGCATTAAATTATAGTTTTTGTGCTAAAATGATAGTTAGAAAAAATTATATTGTTGAAGGTAGCTCGTCCATGCTAGGTTTTGGTCACATAAATGCTTAGTTCATGGAAATGCCATAACTCTTAAATTAGATAAACTTTTATGCTGAAATTTGGGGTGATATCTTGATGTTAATTGGATAAACTCTATGCAAAAGTTTAGATGGAAATGTTTCCCTTATTGGAAGTTATTTCTATTTTACTAAAATAGCTTTTTGGGTTGGTTTGCACCTTAGATAGAGATTTAGTCCTACTTATGGATATCAATGGACAAGTATACCATGATGGAATAACATGGAACATATTTTACATGTTCTACATCTTTGAGAATTGTATCATAAAAATTATTTTGTGAGTGTACTATAGAATCTTATATGTATCATTTTTGATGCAGTCTGAATATATTCAATTGTCTTAATTAATCAAGTGAAATCTTAATTATGTAGTGCCCTGAGTCCATTTAACTATTCCAATGTCAGGACTTGCTAGATTGTGAAACAAATATTTTGAAAGGAACTCAAAATCATATACTATTCAGTATATTTAGGTATAGGGAGGGTATATCCTTGTCATCCTAATTCCAAGGTTTTTGGAGAATGGTCAAGGCCATGTCTCAGATGTAAGTATCATCGAGGGTGACTGTGGTCGGAACTCACATTTGAGGGTTGAACACCCTAGTTTCTAGTAACACCACATGTGTGCCCAATGAGGACTAGGTTATTTTATAGTTGGATTGATATGACATTGTAAAGGACTCATACTGACCAAGGGAAAGAGATCTTAGGGTTCCAGTTACCCTAGATCTTATACGGGGTTGATTGTGACTTCACAGTTGTCAAGTAGTGGTTTGAGTAGTACACCTTAAACTACCTGGGGCTTAATAAAATATGTAATCCAACCATGTAACATATTTGTTAGGATAACTTGATGACTCATTGGAGATGATCCTTGCTTTGTTTCTTTCAAGTTGTAGATGATTTATAATACGGTAAGAGAAAGTGATAATATTTATGATTCTAACTATGCATGATTTTTTGTTTAAACTATATAAATCTTTCAACCCTATAATGTTATCTATTTTAATAGTTTAATATGCATATCTCTGGTAAGCAATAGATTTTTTGGATTTATATCTCTCGCAGGGACATTGTCTCACCTCGTGGATCACTAGGTGATCGTTAATAGCACCATCAAACCTATGGTAGTGAGGATGAGCACTTTGGAGATCAGTAGAGTTAGAAGGTTGGTTGGGTTTTGTAGAGTCCTAGAGTTGTCCTTGTACTCTTAGGTCCGGGCAGGGCTTTTTTCACATCATTTACATCAACTCAAGGTTTTTGGTTGTAAGCCTTGGTTCATTCATTATGTAATTTTTGTAATTGTGAGAACATCATCTTTTATATATAGGTTATCAATGAGGTCACAGATCTTGTGTAAAGTTACCTAGCATGAATATATGTGATAGTTAGACCACTCTACAAGTATTCTGTAAAATGTTTCGAAATTTCTTTTTGTTTTAATTTTGTACCTATTTTGGCAATCTGATTAATTAGTTCCTGTTCGATGTTTTGATTTTGAGTAATCTCATTTAGCGTGGCGGGTTGCCTCAATAAAAGTAATGTGAAGGACACAATTTCTATTTTAATTAGGGGTTGGAATATTATCATGTGAGAAAATGTTCCCCAATATATCAAGTTGTTCATATGGTTTCTATACAAAAATAGACTCCTCATAAATGCTCTTAGAATGAAGAGGAAAATGGTTGATAATGGGAACTGTGAACAATGTGAAAATTGGAGGAAACATGCCTACATGTTATCTAAGATTGCCCCCTAATACAAGCCCTATGGAATCACATTGATCTAAGTATGAGGATGGACTTCCACACTATTATGAACATACAAGATTGGATTATGATAAACTTAGCACAATTGGGCACTACCCCAAACTAGAACATTACATTCATGGTTAATTTATAGAAGGCATAGAAGGCCAGAAACATGTTCATCTTTAATAACCAGACGTTGAGCATACATAAAGTAGTTATTGATGTATAAGGCTATGTACAAAACATTAAAACATAAGAAGTGAAAATGCTTTAAGTCATCTAAATCATCAAACTACAAAATAGGCACCCACTCAAATGGTATGGACCCAAGTATATATTGACATTGTTGTACATAACCCATATAATACTTTGAGCACAAGCTTTGTTGCTAGCGATCACCAATGTTAATGGGTAGTAAGAGCAGATCATGCACACTTTGTCTACAATCCACTAGAAGGAGAGGTACTCACTATTCTTCAAGTAATGTGTGCAATGTCTAACATGAATTGAGACATATGTGAGATTGCTACTTATTTAAAACTAGAATTATAATTCTTGGAGAAAACTTCACAAAGCCCCCCACAAGTACCGGCTGCATGTGTTAAGAATTCACATCTTTAGAAATTTTTTCCATAGCTTCATCATCATGAAGATAGGTAGAGAGGAAAATGGTCCAGAAGACAAACTTTTAAAATAGTATCTAAAGATTTTATGAACTAACTACATATCCATGGAATGCTTGAAGTTTTTGAAGGAGTTAATTGCCAAAGATAAAGAGGAAGCTCGACTGCAAATCAAATGTAATTGGTCAACAACAACAAAATACATGACTAATTCCTCTATCTGTCTAAATGATGGAAAAATATAACATTAGAGAAGAAATTACAAATAACTTTAAGCCCATGACTACAATTGCGATCAATGTTTTATTCGTATGTAGCATCCAGTTGAATGAATGTGAATGACATTCTTGGTTATTAATTGTTTTTCAATAAAGGTACGTTATTTATATTATTGTTGGAAATCTTATTTCCCTCTTGAAAACATGTGTAATAGATAGGTTAGTTTTCTTAATATGTTTTAAAACATTAACCTTCCTCTTTAGACACCAACAATTATTTCTAAAAATACTCTATGATAATGTAAAATATTGTGGATATTTCATGCCTAAATTTACTCCTAATTTCCTCTCTATATGCAGAGTTACCCTAACTTTCTCAAATTTTTCTCATGATTACCAATTATATCTTGATTTGAAGATAACTACTCGTTCCTATGTAGGTAATTTGTCAAATAGTGATTTTAACCATGGGACACAATGACCATCAGATTCCACAACCGAGGGCAACCATCCACGACATCAAAACCAAGGACTTGATGCAACCTTCCATCCACCACTTCTCAAACTGATGGCCTCCAATGGTTTTCAGTTCTACAGTAAGAGGCCAGTCAGTCTAACCATTGGTTCCCAAAGCTAATCACTAGTAAGGTAGCTGGTCAGAACAACCATCAATTGTCAGAACTGACATTCCACCATAACTTACCTTCCTATGGACATAATCGATGGATCAAATGTGTTATCTATCAACCGATGGCCCGACTAGACCCAAGTCAGAGTGCCTACCAATGGAGCACCAGTCTGCCTAACCGATAGTTGGACTAGATGAGTCAACTGATCGTCAACTGAAGGACAAGATCTGATGATCTCTCTAAGGTCAACCCATGGTCAGGAAGATGATGACTGGTCTGCTAGACACGTAAACCGATGACGATACTAAACACATCTGTCATTCAAACTATTAAGTATGTGCCCTGAGGCACATGCTTAGAGAGCTTACAATGCAAGTAAAGCATCTCAAAGCACCACCTCGAGTGCCATACTGAGAGCTATAAATAAAAGAACCCAAGCTACAAAGAGGGGGACACAACAAAAGGGAGATGACAAAGTTCTTCCTCACATCCATCTCACAATTGACCTTCAAGTTGTGCCTTTTACCCATTGATTTGTGATCTCCAAGGATGAGAGTCTGAGGAGCAGTGCATCTACACCTCTGTCAGGTGGTTCTAGGCCTTTTCCTTTGAAAAAAAGAGAAAGATAGAGCATCCATGTTTGCCAGCAATGCTAGATTCATAGTGCGGAAACTCTCCATTGACCTTTAGTAGTTTGTGGTCATGGTTGGTGTATATTTCTTCCACTTCTTTGAATTCATCCAAATCCTTCTATTCCCTTCATTCCAGCTCATTTTCCATATCCATGTCCCTCCATACTTGTAATCTCGCCATGCTACTCTTCATTATGAGTGTCTAGTCATATTACTTGGATTAGGAGTAGTCACTATGTCTCTCCCAACATGCTAATACCTATATACATTATATATACTATTAGTAATGTTTATATCCATATTGTTGTTTTTAATTCTTGATGTGCATGATTAGCTTCCATCTTGTGTTTTTAATTGTTAATACCTCAAGAGAGTAGTATTAACTTATACCTAATAGTTATGGAGTTTTATGAATACATGAGAATGTTGGAATACTTAAGCTAATGATTATACAATGTTACTAGTGATTGTTTGTTTGTCATCTCGAGAGAGATACAACCTTATGATATAAGTCTATCCTAAGCTTGAGAGAGGAGGGAATAGACACTTATAATGATTTCTTGTCATCTTGGTAAGGTATACAATGGGTGTGAGCATTTCATGTTGGTTAGAGACCTTAGATGGTGAAACCCAATCTAAGTTCCCTAACCATATGTGTTACCTAATACTTAGGTTTTCAAGTTCATTTATTTCACTTCTTGATTTGTTTTACTTGGTTATTTCTTGTTTGTTGAAATACCATCGTTCCATAAGGAACACAAAACTTTATCTCAACCCTTGTTTGTTGTAAATAAGCTAAGGCTTCCATTTCTTAACACATACCACCCTTGTCCCTGCAGATCGATCCCATTTACTACATTTGACCCCGTTATTATCATTGTGAAGGTTTGAGTGTCGGATTATAAAATTTAAAAGTCTAATTACTATAGATCCACTCATTTAAGGTGTGTGTTTTAGGCCAATCAACTTTTTGGCCGTGTTGTTAGGGACAAGGGAAGTGATACTATTAACAACCTGACTCTACTTAGTATACACTTTTACCTCAACTCTAACTATATAATCAACTTTTCATATTTAATTTGGTAACTCTAACCATCAAAAATACCTCATATCACACATCCAATCTCTATCTCGATTGTCTAAGTTATTTCAGGTAGTTTCAGTGAACATGACTGTAACCACTACCAACTGCAAGGATTATGGCTCCTCGTGGGAAATCATCCACAACATGAGGGTGGAATACCTTCATGATAGATGTGACTCTGATCATGATGAAGAGTGTCATGAAGAATAAAAGCATGAGGAAAACATGAAGATGAGAATCATGAGTAAGACCCTTGTGAGGAAGAACATCATGATAGAGTGAGAAGAAATAAGAGAAACAACAACAAGAACAATGATAATGAAGATGATGGAGGCCCTTCTTTTTGGAAGTTGGATTCCCTCATGGCTAATGAAACCAAATGCCCGATCATCATTCCTTGATTTAATGCTCCAAACTTTGAGTTGAAACCAGTAATCATCAATATGATTTAGAATAAGACTTTTAAGGGAAAGTTTTGAGAAGCAAAACCTTATTATCACATCGATGCCGTTAAAAATATTTGTGACACCATCAAGATGAATAGGGTGTTGCACAAAATAATCTACTGCAAAGGATTTAACTTTTCTCTAAGGGATAATGATTTATCATGGTACCTTACTTTTCCTGATATAACTATCAATGGATGGGCACCTCTGGATGATGTTTTTGTCACAACGTTCTATCCAGTAAAGAAGACACTTAGAAATATGTTCAAGATCACCAACATCATACAAAAGTCCAGTGAGAACTTGTATGAAGCATGGAAAAGATTCCAAGAATACCAAAGGGACCTCCCTCCCCACAATTGTGATAAGAGATTTCTAGTTACAACTTTCTTCAATGGTCTTACCTCTACTGAAAGGACTTCACTAAATGTGGCTACAGGAAGTGATTTTGTATGAAGAATCCAAAGAATACCATGAAGATAACATACAACATGGCCTCCCTATGATCCATTTTGGAATATGATAGGGGAATGACCAAGAAGGTATCATTCGAAGGGACTAACTGTCGAGTCTAAGACTTTAGAAACTATAGCTTCCTAGATTTACAAATTTGCTTCGGATGTGAAACATTTGAAAGATTCTTGAAGTAAGAGAAAGAATAAAGAAAATAAGTTGATGAAGTGTGTTACATGTGGAGAAGGAGGCCATGGAGTTGATAATTGTACCTGCACCCAACTAGAAGAGGATGATCAAGAATGATAATGAGGATGATTCTTATGTTAATTTCAAGAGGCCATATCATCTTGATTTCTCCTACCGAAACAAGGACGATGTAGAAAATTCTCACCAATTGAATGATGTACCTAAAAGACCATCAGGATCCGATAGAGGTTGTGGCCCACCCCTGTTCACATGTAACATGACTTATTAGTAGAACAAGACCAATTACCAAGGACAAGGCCAAAGCCAAAATAGTAACTGAAGCAGATCAAGTTAAGGTCAAGGTCACAACAGAAATCCTAATAACCAAGATATGGTTTTTGAATCGTTCAAATTTATAAAAAGGAAAGCATATGTAAATGAGCAACTAAGCTAGAGTGTTGTCAACAGTACATGACTATTGAGCATGATCCAGTTCCAGCTAGGGGGGCATGACTGCTCAAATGGAGAACATGCAAGTCCATGCCAAACAAATTGATTAGCAGCTCATGCAACTATTAGGATTGATAAAGAACTGGAAAGGGAGGATACCTTCAGATACTAAAACTAAAAAAATGGCCACTCTTAGATCAGGAAAGGCACTATAAGAACTGATGGATAATATTATCCAGAAGGCCACTCCTATTTATGAGTCCCCACCTCAAACCATCTTAATAGAAGAAGAACATGAACTAGAAGTTGTCACAAAGAAGGTCAAAGCAAAGGAAAAGGATAAGGGAAAGAATTCAGCCATGGGGAAGAAGGTTGACATAGCTGAAGAAGTTTTAGGAGGTGGGTATTCTTGTTCACTAAGGATTCCTTTTCCTTATAAGTCAATCAAGTCTCATTTTAAAAAGAGATACAAAAAGTTCTTAAAACCCATTAAGAAATTGCTTCTGGATGATCTATTCCTTAATGTCACTGATGAAATGCAACATACACAGAGTTCTTGAAAGACCTAATTATGAAAATAAGTCAAACATACCATGTTGAAACTGCCAGGCTAGCCAAAATATCTATTTCTTTCATCCAAGCAAAGATGCATGCCAATCAGAAAGACTCAAGAGATTTCATTATTACTTTCAATGTGGGAGATAATGAGGTAAGACAAGGTGTAGCCAATTTAGACCAAGTATTAACCTTACATCTCTCACACTAGCTCATAGGTTGGGACTTACTAATATAGTTAAAATAGGGATAGAAATTTAATTAGAAGACCATTCTTTTATGAGACAGGTAGGGATTGTAGAAGCTGAACCTATTCGTGAGGGATGATTTTTTATACCATGTGATATAGTCGTAATAGACATAGTGGAAGACCAAACATGTCTAATGATATTTGGGAGACCATTCCTCTCCACTGGGAGAACCTTGGTAGATGTTGAAGTTGGAATTAACACTATAAAAGCGGGGAATGATCATATTGGTTTTCATGTTTAAGATTCCATGAGAGGACCATCACTTTTTAGTCGATTGATTTCTTGGATAGCTACAACCAATTCTATTAGGACATTTAGGAGAAAAATGATATAATTGTCCCACTTATGCAAGCTCTAGAAAATCATGGTCTGAATATAGATGCCCCAGAAGTGGTTGAAGTTCTTGACTTTTAAATCAACCCAAAGACAATTGTAGTGATGCGAAAGATATAGTTATAGAGCTATGCAATATGCCTCTCTAGAGAAAACCCCAGAAGAAAAGGAAGCACATAAACCTAATGTAGATCTCAACCAACTCCTAAAAGGCTTAAAATATGAATTTCTTGGCATTGAGGATGTGGGCTCTGATCTCCAAACCATAACATAAACACGATTAAAACTTAGCGGAAGCGAATCGGTAATCAGCGGAAGACAAAAATCACGGGAAATTAAAACTTTTCGTGACAAGAGCTTGAATCCATAACAGCTTCTTTCATAAAGAGAGATAAACTATTTACATCTCAGGATAATTACTTCTCGAGTAATTATATACATCAAGATACAAAATCTCAAGATCACTATACAAAAGACTCCAAGACCTGAGAGTACAGAGGACACATAGGACTAACTCTAATTACACCACATGGCAGGACAAATCTCCACCTGAGATTATTGCTGCCCCTGGTGCTGCTGCTGAGACTGGTCACCTGTAGGCTGGTTCCTTCGTCTCCGACGTCCACCTAAAAAGTTGAAGCCTACGGGGTGAGACAATTATACATAATTGTCCCAGCGAGAGTTATAACTCTTCGCCAGAAGCTTTATTATAACATCAAAGATTATTTTAAACAGTAAAGCCTTCAAAGCATTCTATAACAGTTGCAGGTATAACAAGATCTCTACAATTTAGGAGATATGGAGAATATCAACATTATTGCAATGTAACATCAATCAACTAACTTGGAGTCATCTCTAACAAGTTATACTACATGGTTGATTATATTTTACAAACAACATTATGCCCTGTGGAGATGAGGCTTACCACTCATACTCCAACTGATCGCTGAGAAGCCGCATCAGTATCATACATAGGTCATTAAGAGAGCCGGATTCTCATGACCTTCACCTTCCTCAGTCAGTAAGAGGATCACTTGTAGGACATCTCATGTCTCTACCACTATAGCTCACCAGGGTAAACTGGTCCTTCGCTATTCTAGAGTCACAGTGGCGTTCTGTACTCTCTTCGTCATCAGGAGGTTTCATATTTACCTACCACTGATACGGATATCTGTGCTTTCTTCGTCATCAGGAGGTTTCATGTTTACCTACCACTGATACGGTATGGAACTGTAGTGAAGGATGGATGGATTCCACATCTACATCACTTTCCTACACTAGGATGTAAGGTTCTACACATCCATGTACCCCACATACTCAAAAGTATGTGCTCCAGGAGTTCCCTAAGGAAAACCTGTTTCACCATCACTTAATTTCTGACAATGATGGATCTATGATCAGGGCTCTACATTATACTTGATTAGTTAGGTACATTCAGTATTCTTTAACAGCATACATTGTTCTTCAAACAATAATAGTAGCATAGCAGCTATAAAAGAAGAATACTAAATGTAACAGGCCTAACTCATATCAATCATCATTTCTCATTATCCTCATCACAAGTCATCTCTAAGGCATGACCTTGATGGTATTCATGGCTCTCATAGCCCATTATCAGTATAGGATGCCACTGGCAAGGCATCAGATTACTTTACTTATTCATAAGGCTAACAACATGCCTTTAATGAATATAACATCATCATCCATACCTGGATATGATTACCTTCATATCAGAACCTGCATGGTTAATACATCTGATAAAGGTAATGCAACAATAAGGAATGTACTTCCTACTCTTGTCATAAGAGTTAAATCTTTAATTTAAATCAAATAGAGTTTATTGCTCAAAAGCATGCCATTACCCTTGAATTAGGGTTTACTATTCACATTACATGTCATCACCCTTGAATTAGGGTTTACTATTCACATCAAGGTGAATTAAACTCATAACATCATCATGTATGAGTAACATCTTCATTGATGCTCTTAGATTAGTTAAAGGTTCATCATTTATCATAATTAGGGTTTCTATGATCTCACACAGGTGGATCATACCCTAATTATGCTCATTTCTGTGTATTGGGGATGCTTCAATTGAATTTCCACTTAAAAGGGGTACTTTCTCTCTCTAGAAGTACTTTCTCTCTCTAGAAGTACTTTCTCTCTCATCATAAGGTTAAGTGATGTCAACATCACTCTAAAACAGGTTGGGTTGAGTCATCATAGGCTAACATAGCCAAAAACATCACCATTATGTGATTAGAGTTACTTTCTCTCTCTAGGGTACTTTCTCTCTCTAGAGTACTCTCTCTTCCATCATACTAATGGTTGATGATATCATTAGACTAGATCAAGTTAGATAGAGTCATTATGACTAAAAACATCATTCTCATGTAATTAGGGTTTGAATTGAGCAACGTATAACTCAATTGACCCTTCAGGGGTATTTTGGTAATTCACCCCATTGATCATCATTATGGTCAAAAACCTTAGTCAAATAACCCCTACTATCCTAGATTATCATTAGGGTTTGATTTGGGCAACATTGGACCATTTATATTATGAATTGATTGAAAGAAGTCAACTTGGAATCACATTGATTGATTTCAATCATTAATCATCAATTGGGTTGAGATTGGTTGAAAGTGTTGACCGTTTGCCCACTTTGACCTTCCAAGACCGCGAGCCTCTTTCTAACTCCAAGACCGCGAGCCTCTTCAAGTGGTTCAAGACCACGAGCCCTATCATTGGTTCAATTCATGTTGAGACCGTGAAGATCAAGTTGGAGTTGAGACCGCGAAGAGACGTTGACCGTTTAGCTAGTTTGACCTCAGGACCGCGAGGCCCTTCGCGGTCTTGAGACCGCGAGCCTCCTCTCGGTCTTGAGACCGTGAGCCCCCTCACGGTCTTGAGACCGCGAGCCCTCTCACGGTCTTGAGACCGCGAGGCTCACATGGTCTCAACCGCTTGGTCCATCAACAAAACCAACAAAGCAATTGATGATGTCAACTGATGTTGAAGCCCTCAAAAGGTCAAATATATGTTGACCACTTATGGATTGAGTCAATTAAGATTATGTTTGATCACTTGGTCATTCAATTGACCCATAATGGTTGACCAATTAGGGTTGAAGTCGATTCAATTAGGGTCTATCAATGTTCACCCATCAACACTCAACAATGTGACTCAACACAAGGTTGAACCTATAATTTGAGCTCCAATTGGGCCCAAACTTAGCCCAAACGGTCTTGAGGTCATGTGGGTGGACCCCACATGGTCTTGAGACCGTTTTCCCAAGATTTCATCAAAATCTAAGGTGATTTGATGGGGGTTGAACCATGATTGAGTCACAAAACAGAATTTTGATTAAATTGATAACTTATTTGCAATTGGGACCTCAATTGGTCAAAATACTTAACCCTAGACCTTCAAACGGTCTTGGGTGGTTGTCCTCTCGGTCTTGAGACCGTTTGGATGAGTTCCAAACGGTCTTGAGACCGTTTGCCCATCCAATTTTGGATTCTAATGCAAATTCATCAAGGTCTGACCCATTGAATTGATGATCATGTCAATATTTAATTGCAATGTAATTTGGTGTAATTGTACCTTCAATTGGTCAACTATCCTTGACCCCAGACCTCCAAACGGTCTTGGTTGATTGCCCTCGCGGTCTTGAGACCGTTTGGGGGACCCCTAAACAGTCTTGAGACCGTTTAGGTCAATCAACCCTAAAAACCCTAATTAGGTCACCATAATTTCAGTACTGATTTTACCTAGGGTTAGCCCAAGTATTCACCCTTCAACTGTTAGCCCGTTTGGAATTAGACCATCAAACTTGGTGAGTTGTTAATTAACATAATTTTAAACAGTAATCTCATACGTTCAACGCTTAGTCAACGACCTTACACGGTCTTGAGACCGTTTGCCCAAAAAGGCAATTTCAGACCGTTTGAAAATCAGGAATAAATTCAAAAAACGTTGTTACTTAAAAAGGTCATATCTCCCGATTCCCTTGGGGTTATTCTCCCGAATTTTGAGGGTAATTAGCCTATATAATTAGGAACAAATTTCTTATACGGTCCACGCTCGGTCAACGGGGCCAAATGGTCTTGGAGACCGTTTGCCCTGTCGTGGTCTCGAGACCGTTTGCTCACCTCGCGGTCTTGAGTCCGAGAGAGCAAACTTTTGAGACCGTTTAAGAAAGTGAAAAGTGGTGGGTTTTTCTTGGAAATCACGCCTTCATCTCCTAGATCAAGAACAGTACAGATATCCCACGGGTTTGCTTGCAAAATAGCAGGGAAAAGTAGGGAACACTAAGAGCTATCATCAAAACGCATATAAAGATGCACATAGTAAAGCATGGGTTTAGAGTTATAAAACCCGCCTAAAGCTAGCTTCTTGAGCTCCAAGCTTTCAAGCTCCAAGTTCTAATGGCGTCCTTGAGTTCCCACAGGTTGGCCAAGGTGAAACCTCCAAGGAAGGATGAAAAGAGACGGCTAGAAAGGTAGGGTTTCAAGAGTTAGCCATGAAGATGACCTTGAATTCGAGTTTTAACCATGGAATTAGGCAAGAAGAGGGGTTTAAACCTACCTTGCACCCCTTAGTCGTCCTCCTTAGCTCCAAGGCAGTCCTTGGTCGTCTTTGGTGAAATGAAACAGTAAGGGAACGAAGGGTGAGTTCCCTTGCAACTAAGGGAAGGAGAGCTTATATACATGGGGTAGGATTTTCAACATTAGTTCATAAGTTGTCCATAATTCCAATTAGGTCCCTCCTTCTTTACTTGATCGTCCCTTCCTCTTTATTCGAAGGACAAACCTTCTCTTATGGTCTTAGGAAAAGAAGGTAAAGGAGAGCAAGCTAATAATGAGGTACATACATAAAGAAATATTGCACATATACCCTGATTATTCAATCACAAGGCATATCTCATAACTTGATAATTCAATTGAGGTGACTTCCTCATCATTTCTTCTCTTAATGATGGAAAGAGTCTAAAAAGATACATTAGATGACATATTTCACAATTTGTATCCCTTAATTTGGGTAAATTGCATATTACCCCAATTTAAGGTTTCAAGCACTGGGATTGCTTCCACAGCTGCACCTTAGTGCCTTAGCTTGGGAAATCCCTCAAACTTTGCTAAACAGATTTCTCATGATGTCTCAACATCAGAGGAACATCTCATCATGTGAAAATTGCAAGCTAACCCTTTTAACTGGGTAAATTGCACATAGGTCCCTGTATATCAAAACAATGCTACAACTTTAAATAAAAAGGAGCAAATACTGAAATATACTTTTCTGAGAAACTTAATTACATGCTCAGAGTTAATCACAAAGATTTATTCACATATTTAGGCAAAACACCTAGGGTTAACTCATAACCCAGGTCAGGGATGTTACAAATTATCCACCCCTTACAAGGATTTCGTCCCCGAAATCGATAAAACATACTACGAGAAAAGGGCAGGATACTTCTTTCTCATCTCATTCTCTAACTCCCAAGTGGCTTCTTCAATACCACGATGGTTCCAGAGGACTTTCACAAGACTTATATCTTTCTTCTTTAACTTTTTAATTCGTTTATCAAGGATTGACACTGGTCCCTCCTCATAGGATATGTCATCATTCAATTCTACCTCCATAGGTTGTAGAACTGACTCGGTGTCTGGGTGACATTTCTTCAACATAGAAATGTGAAACACAGGATGTAACCTCTGTAATTCTGGGGGAAGCTCTAGTTTATATGCTACCTTTCCAATCCGTTCAATGATTGGATAAGGCCCCATATATCTAGGAGCTAACTTCCCTTTCCTTCCAAAACGAAGGACCCCTTTCCAAGGTGAGACCTTAAGATACACTTTGTCTCCAACCTGGAACTCTAAGGGTCAACGACGTTTGTCAGCATAAGATTTCTACCTATCCTGAGCAGTCTTAATCTTATGTTGTATAACTTTAATCTTTTCCGTGGTTTGCTGCACCAGGTCAGGACCTAACAACTGGTGCTCACCAGTTTCAAACCAACACAGGGGTGATCTACAACGTCTACCATATAAGGCTTCATAAGGTGCCATATCAATACTATGCTGATAGCTATTGTTATAAGCAAACTCTATCAAGCTTAGGTGTAGATCCCAACTTCCGGTGAACTGGAGAACACATGCTCGCAACAGGTCTTCTAAGGTTTGTATGGTCCTTTCCGACTGTCCATCAGTCTGTGGATGAAAGGCCATACTAAACCTCAGCTTAGTGCCTAAGGCTCTGTGTAACTATTCCCAAAAATGACTCGTAAACTGAGGACCTCTGTCAGAAACTATTGTGACAGAAACTCCGTGCAAATGCACTATCTCTTGAACATACAACTCTGATAACCTTTCAGCAGAATAGGTTGTTTTGACAGGTAAGAAATGTGTTGTCTTAGTCAACCTATCAACAATTACCCAAATGGAATCATGTCCTTTGCTTGTCCTGGTTAGGCCAACAACAAAGTCCATGGTCACATGGTCCCACTTCCACTGTGATATGGGTAAAGGTTGCATTGTTCCTGCAGGCTTCTGGTGTTCAGCTTGAACTTGCTGACACACAGGACACCTCAGAACAAACTCTGCAACGTCCTTCTTCATCCCAAACCACCAATACAGATCTTTCAAATTCCGATACATCTTGGTGCTCCCTGGATGCATAGCATACATGGAAGAATGGGCTTCTTCCAGGACTAACTTTCTCAAGTTGTCCACATCTGGTACTATCATTCTTCCATTATAACAAGCTACTTGATCTTTTGAGTCATGAAAACCATCTAGTTTCTCATTTCCATACTCAGATCTTATATGTTGAACTGCATCATCACCTAGCTATGCCTCTTTAATCTGCTCCCTTAGAGTAGGTTTAATATGCATCTCAGCTAACAAACTGGCTAACAATGACACCTTCAACCGTACATTGTCTTGCCTTAAAGAGATAAGCATATATCTTCTAGAGCATACTAAAGAGTTTAGTTGTGCTCTATTCATGGTTGATGTTGCTGATTTCCTACTCAAGGCATCTGTAACAACATTGGCCTTGCCTGGATGGTAATCAATTGTACAGTCATAGTCCTTGATTAACTCCATCCAACGACGTTGCCTCATGTTGAGCTCATGCTGAGAGAAGATATACTTAAGGTTTTTATGGTCTGTGAAAATCTTGAATGTCTCTCCGTAGAGATAATGTCTCCAGATCTTCAAAGCATGAACCACAGCAGCGAACTCTAGATCGTGTGTTGGATAATTCTCCTCGTGTTTCTTAAGTTGTCGGGAAGCAAAAGAAATCACTTGTTTATCCTGCATCAACACACATCCAAGCCCATTCTTGGAAGCATCACAGAAAACTACATATCCTTTTCCTTGTTCAGGTAGCACTAGCACAGGTGCACTTGTCAACCTCTCCTTCAGTAACTGGAAAGATTGTTGCCACTTATCACTCCAAGAAAAAGGAACATCTTTCCGGGTTAACTTGGTCAAAGGTAAAGCTATAGAACTAAAGTTCTTAATGAACCTTCGATAATAGCCAGCTAACCCCAAGAAACTTCGAATCTCCGTCGGTGTCTTTGGTTGTTCCCATTGTAGAATAGATTCTACCTTTGTAGGGTCAACACGAATTCCCGAGGCGGATATTACATGTCCAAGAAAAGATACTTCCGGCAGCCAGAACTCACACTTGCTAAACTTAGCGTACAGCTTATGTTCTCTTAGCAAGGTCAAAGCTTGGCAAAGATGCTGCTCATGCTGCTGGGCATCCTTACTATAAATCAGTATGTCATCTATGAAGACGACAACACATTGATCAAGGAAAGGTCGAAAAACTCTATTCATGAGTTCCATAAATGCAGCTGGTGCATTGGTTAGTCCAAACGACATAACCGTGAACTCATAGTGACCATATCTTGTCCTAAAGGCAGACTTGGATATGTCACTATCCTTAATGCAGAGTTGGTGATATCCAGACCTCAAGTCTATTTTTGAAAAGACTGTTGCACCACGCAACTGGTCAAAGAGATCATCAATCCTCGGCAGAGGATACTTATTCTTTATTGTTACTTTATTGAGTTGTCTATAGTCGATGCACAACCGCATTGACCCATCTTTCTTTTTAACAAACAAGACCGGAGCACCCCAAGGTGAAGTACTCGGTCGGATAAAACCTCTCTCAAGTAGCTCTTGAAGTTGTTTCTTGAGTTCTGCCATCTCGGCAGGCGCCATCCTAACGGAGTTTGAGCTATGGGTTTCGTATCTGGGATCAGATTAATTTCAAAATCAATCTCCCGAGGTGGTGGTATACCAGGAAGTTCTTCAGGAAACACATCCTCGAATTCCCCGACTATGGAAACCTTATCAGGATTGGTCCTTTCCTTGGTAACATCTACCACATGGGCTAAGAATGCATAACATCCTTGCCTCAACAGCTTATCAGCAACCATAGCTGACACAAGACAGGTGGGCAGAATCTTTCTTTCACCTTGAAAGATCCATGTGTTGCTTTCATCAGCAAACACAGCCAACTTGGACTCACAATCCAAGACAACTCTATACCTTTCTAAGGTATCCATCCCGAGGATTATATCAAATCCCTGCATATCAAGTGGTATAAGATCCACTTGAATGCGATGGTCAGAAAAGAAAAGGATGCAGGGAGAACATACCTCCTGCAAAACGGCAGACCCACTCAACAGAGTCTCTAACAACAAACTATCTGCTCTATGGCTAACAGTCACATTGCAGTTACGAATCACTTCACGAGTGATGAAAGAGTGCGTAGCACCCGGATCAATCAGAACGGATACAACACAGGATATAGACATATCAGAATATAAAAGTTTCATCTGACCTGCCACTACCCGTGGATTGACCACTGCCTCAGGTGGGTTCATAGCATAGAACCTCGCAGTCGCCTGGTGTTGAGGTGGTGCTGATGATCCAGCTTGAGACGCTTGTCCACGTCCTCGAGCTGCTCCTTGATGTTGTCTATTCTGAGATCCCTGTTGATTCTATCTCGGGGTTTGTTGTGTCACACCGATAGGCCTAGAACGGCAATCCTTCATCAAGTGTCCCACCTTACCACAGTTGTAGCAACTCTTCTCCTGTTGCTGTGTTCTGGGTGGTCCAGTAACTGACACTGATGCAGAACTGTGCGTCCCTTGAAGCGGTTGACTCCGCCCTCTACCTCTGCTTGGTGTCCATTGAGTTTGAAAACTTGATCTGGGTGGTGGAGGGTTAGGTGCAGAGAATCTAGGTTTCTTAGAATCCCTAGATGAAGAACCCTGGAACTGAGGATATCTTTTATGGGTTTGTCTTTTCTCAATTACAGATCTCTCTATCCTTCGGACTGACTCAACGAAGGTAGAGAATCTCTCTCTGTTTTCTAAGGCAGACACAGGGGTTGACATATCAGAATTCAAACCCTTCTCGAATCTTCTGATTCTTTCCTCATCCGTAGCAGCCATGTGCGGACAGAACCGCAACAACTCCATAAACTTAGCTTCATACTCACTAATGTTCATCATACCCTGCCTTAGTTTCTCAAACTGAGAGATCTTCTCATCTAGGAAGGTCTTTGGAAAATATCTATTGGTAAATTCCCGACGAAACTCTTCCCATGAGAACTCTACTCCAGGTCTCTTCTTCTCTTCCATGTTCCACCAGTGACCAGCACTGCCTTTGAGAAGATAGACAGCATGTCTAACCTTCTCAGCTTCTGGAATCATAAGAATCCTGAAAGCCTTCTCCAACTCTGTCAACCATAAGTCAGCATCTGCAGGGTCGGCAGTTCCAAAGTACTCGGTAGCTCCGACACGACGAAGTCATTCGAATGTCTTACCGATACCTTGTGCTTCAGGCTGGGCAGGTGCCCTAGGTGCAGGAATGGGCATTCTATCAGTTATATGTGTCATGGCAGTCATGAACTGCTCGAACATCGTCTGTACAGCTGGATCACTCATGTCAGCTGGGTCGAACTGGGGTGGTTCTCTTGGCGACTCAGGTGCAGGTTGTTCTATTCTCGGAACTCTTGCACCGCCTCGAGGTGCACTAGCACTACTCTCTGCCACGTGCTCATCATGACGTTCTGACATTCTTATGTATCTTCTTCTCCTGAGGAGCAGAAGATTCTATTAGATGAGGAAGGAGTACTAAAGGTAGACTCGACATCCTAAGTCCTATGCCTCTGTAGACTCAACTGAACCTGGAGCTCTGATACCACTAGTTGTGGGCTCTGATCTCCAAACCATAACATAAACACGATTAAAACTTAGCGGAAGCGAATCGGTAATCAGCGGAAGACAAAAATCACGGGAAATTAAAACTTTTCGTGACAAGAGCTTGAATCCATAAAAGCTTCTTTCATAAAGAGAGATAAACTATTTACATCTCAGGATAATTACTTCTCGAGTAATTATATACATCAAGATACAAAATCTCAAGATCACTATACAAAAGACTCCAAGACCTGAGAGTACAGAGGACACATAGGACTGACTCTAATTACACCACATGGAAGGACAAATCTCCACCTGAGATTATTGCTGCCCCTAGTGCTGCTGCTGAGACTGGTCACCTGTAGGCTGGTTCCTTCGTCTCCGACGTCCACCTAAAAAGTTGAAGCCTACGGGGTGAGACAATTATACATAATTGTCCCAGCGAGAGTTATAACTCTTCTCCAGAAGCTTTATTATAACATCAAAGATTATTTTAAACAGTAAAGCCTTCAAAGCATTCTATAACAGTTGCAGGTATAACAAGATCTCTACAATTTAGGAGATATGGAGAATATCAACATTATTGCAATGTAACATCAATCAACTAACTTGGAGTCATCTCTAACAAGTTATACTACATGGTTGATTATATTTTACAAACAACATTATGCCCTGTGGAGATGAGGCTTACCACTCATACTCCAACTGATCGCTGAGAAGCCGCATCAGTATCATACATAGGTCATTAAGAGAGCCAGATTCTCATGACCTTCACCTTCCTCAGTCAGTAAGAGGATCACTTGTAGGACATCTCGTGTCTCTACCACTATAGCTCACCAGGGTAAACTGGTCCTTCGCTATTCTAGAGTCACAGTGGCGTTCTGTACTCTCTTCGTCATCAGGAGGTTTCATATTTACCTACCACTGATACGGATATCTGTGCTTTCTTCGTCATCAGGAGGTTTCATGTTTACCTACCACTGATACGGTATGGAACTGTAGTGAAGGATGGATGGATTCCACATCTACATCACTTTCCTACACTAGGATGTAAGGTTCTACACATCCATGTACCCCACATACTCAAAAGTATGTGCTCCAGGAGTTCCCTAAGGAAAACCTGTTTCACCATCACTTAATTTCTGACAATGATGGATCTATGATCAGGGCTCTACATTATACTTGATTAGTTAGGTACATTCAGTATTCTTTAACAGCATACATTGTTCTTCAAACAATAATAGTAGCATAGCAGCTATAAAAGAAGAATACTAAAGGTAACAGGCCTAACTCATATCAATCATCATTTCTCATTATCCTCATCACAAGTAATTTCGAAGGCATGACCTTGATGGTATTCATGGCTCTCATAGCCCATTATCAGTATAGGATGCCACTGGCAAGGCATCAGATTACTTTACTTATTCATAAGGCTAACAACATGCCTTTAATGAATATAACATCATCATCCATACCTGGATATGATTACCTTCATATCAGAACCTGCATGGTTAATACATCTGATAAAGGTAATGCAACAATAAGGAATGTACTTCCTACTCTTGTCATAAGAGTTAAATCTTTAATTTAAATCAAATAGAGTTTATTGCTCAAAAGCATGCCATTACCCTTGAATTAGGGTTTACTATTCACATTACATGTCATCACCCTTGAATTAGGGTTTACTATTCACATCAAGGTGAATTAAACTCATAACATCATCATGTATGAGTAACATCTTCATTGATGCTCTTAGATTAGTTAAAGGTTCATCATTTATCATAATTAGGGTTTCTATGATCTCACACAGGTGGATCATACCCTAATTATGCTCATTTCTGTGTATTGGGGATGCTTCAATTGAATTTCCACTTAAAAGGGGTACTTTCTCTCTCTAGAAGTACTTTCTCTCTCATCATAAGGTTAAGTGATGTCAACATCACTCTAAAACAGGTTGGGTTGAGTCATCATAGGCTAACATAGCCAAAAACATCACCATTATGTGATTAGAGTTACTTTCTCTCTCTAGGGTACTTTCTCTCTCTAGAGTACTCTCTCTTCCATCATACTAATGGTTGATGATATCATTAGACTAGATCAAGTTAGATAGAGTCATTATGACTAAAAACATCATTCTCATGTAATTAGGGTTTGAATTGAGCAACGTATAACTCAATTGACCCTTCAGGGGTATTTTGGTAATTCACCCCATTGATCATCATTATGGTCAAAAACCTTAGTCAAATAACCCCTACTATCCTAGATTATCATTAGGGTTTGATTTGGGCAACATTGGACCATTTATATTATGAATTGATTGAAAGAAGTCAACTTGGAATCACATCGATTGATTTCAATCATTAATCATCAATTGGGTTGAGATTGGTTGAAAGTGTTGACCGTTTGCCCACTTTGACCTTCCAAGACCGCGAGCCTCTTTCTAGCTCCAAGACCGCGAGCCTCTTCAAGTGGTTCAAGACCGCGAGCCCTATCATTGGTTCAATTGATGTTGAGACCGCGAAGATCAAGTTGGAGTTGAGACCGCGAAGAGACGTTGACCGTTTAGCTAGTTTGACCTCAGGACCGCGAGGCCCTTTGCGGTCTTGAGACTGCGAGCCTCCTCTCGGTCTTGAGACTGTGAGCCCCCTCACGGTCTTGAGACCGCGAGCCCTCTCACGGTCTTGAGACTGCGAGGCTCACATGGTCTCAGCCGCTTGGTCCATCAACAAAACCAACAAAGCAATTGATGATGTCAACTGATGTTGAAGCCCTCAAAAGGTAAAATCTATGTTGACCACTTATGGATTGAATCAATTAAGATTATGTTTGATCACTTGGTCATTCAATTGACCCATAATGGTTGACCAATTAGGGTTGAAGTCGATTCAATTAGGGTCTATCAATGTTCACCCATCAACACTCAACAATGTGACTCAACACAAGGTTGAACCTTTCAATTGAGCTCCAATTGGGCCCAAACTTAGCCCAAACGGTCTTGGGGTCATGTGGGTGGACCCCACATGGTCTTGATACCGTTTGCCCAAGATTTCATCAAAATCTAAGGTGATTTGATGGGGGTTGAACCATGATTGAGTCACAAAACAGAATTTTGATTAAATTGATAAGTTATTTGCAAATGGGACCTCAATTGGTCAAAATACTTAACCCTAGACCTTCAAACGGTCTTGGGTGGTTGTCCTCTCGGTCTTGAGACCGTTTGGATGAGATCCAAATTGTCTTGAGACCGTTTGCCCATCCAATTTTGGATTCTAGTGCAAATTCATCAAGGTCTGACCCATTGAATTGATGATCATGTCAATATTTAATTGCAATGTAATTTGGTGTAATTGTACCTTCAATTGGTCAACTATCCTTGACCCCAGACATCCAAACGGTCTTGGTTGATTGCCCTCGCGGTCTTGAGACCATTTGGGGGACCCCTAAACGGTCTTGAGACCGTTTAGGTCAATCAACCCTAAAAACCCTAATTAGGTCACCATAATTTCAGTACTGATTTTACCTAGGGTTAGCCCTAGTATTCACCCTTCAACTCTTTGCCCGTTTGGAATTAGACCATCAAACTTGGTGAGTTGTTAATTAACATAATTGTGAACAGTAATATCATACGTTCAACGCTTAGTCAACGACCTTACACGGTCTTGAGACCGTTTGCCCAAAAAGGCAATTTCAGACCGTTTGAAAATCAGGAATAAATTCAAATAAAGTTGTTACTTAAAAAGGTCATATCTCCCGATTACCTTGGAGTTATCCTCCCAAATTTTGAGGGTAATTAGCCTATATAATTAGGAACAAATTTCTTATACGGTCCACGCTCGGTCAACGGGGACAAACGGTCTTGGAGACCGTTCTCCCTGTCGCGGTCTTGAGTCTGAGAGAGCAAACTTTTGAGACCGTTTAAGAAAGTGAAAAGCGGTGGGTTTTTCTTGGAAATCACGCCTTCATCTCCTAGCTCAAGAACATTACAGATATCCAACGGGTTTGCTTGCAAAATAGCAGGGAAAAGTAGGGAACACTAGGAGCTATCATCAAAACGCATATAAAGATGCACATAGTAAAGCATGGGTTTAGAGTTATAAACCCGCCTAAAGCTAGCTTCTTGAGCTCCAAGCTTTCAAGCTCCAAGCTCTAATGGCGTCCTTGAGTTCCCATAGGTTGGCCAAGGTGAAACCTCGAAGGAAGGATGAAAAGAGACGGCTAGAAAGGTAGGGTTTCAAAAGTTAGCCATGAAGATGACCTTGAATTCGAGTTTTAACCATGGAATTAGGCAAGAAGAGGGGTTTAAACCTACCTTGCACCCCTTAGTCGTCCTCCTTAGCTCCAAGGAAGTCCTTGGTCGTCTTTGGTGAAATGAAACAGTAAGGGAACGAAGGGTGAGTTCCCTTGCAACTAAGGGAAGGAGAGCTTATATACATGGGGTAGGATTTTCAACATTAGTTCATAAGTTGTCCATAATTCCAATTAGGTCCCTCCTTCTTTACTTGATCGTCCCTTCCTCTTTATTCTAAGGACAAACCTTCTCTTAAGGTCTTAGGAAAAGAAGGTAAAGGAGAGCAAGCTAATAATGAGGTACATACATAAAGAAATATTGCACATATACCCTGATTATTCAATCACAAGGCATATCTCATAACTTGATAATTCAATTGAGGTGACTTCCTCATCATTTCTTCTCTTAATGATGGCAAGAGTCTAAAAAGATACATTAGATGACATATTTCACAATTTGTATCCCTTAATTTGGGTAAATTGCATTTTACCCCAATTTAAGGTTTCAAGCACTGGGATTGCTTCCACAGCTGCACCTTAGTGCCTTAGCTTGGGAAATCCCTCAAACTTTGCTAAACAGATTTCTCATGATGTCTCAACATCAGAGGAACATCTCATCATGTGCAAATTGCAAGCTAACCCTTTTAACTGGGTAAATTGCACATAGGTCCCTGTATATCAAAACAATGCTACAACTTTAAATAAAAAGGAGCAAATACTAAAATATACTTTTCTGAGAAACTTAATTACATGCTCAGAGTTAATCACAAAGATTTATTCACATATTTAGGCAAAACACCTAGGGTTAACTCATAACCCAGGTCAGGGATGTTACAGAGGAAAAAAATTGAGTTATTATAAATTCTACCTTGACAGAATACCAATCGGAAAGGTTTTTGAATGAACTCAAGCTAAGAGGGAAAGAAATAGGGTATTATTTATAAGATATGAAAGCCTTGAGCCCAATCGTCTGCATGCACATAATACACTTTTAAGAGAATGTAAATCCTCTAGCCCAACCTCGGAGAAAGTTAAATCATATTTTGAGAGAGGTAGTCAAGAAAGAGGATATAAAGATCTAAGATGTAGGTATAATATGCCCAATAAGCGATGGAAATTGGGTAAGTCCCATACACGTAGTGCCTAACAAGGAGGTATGATAGTGGTGAAGGGAGTGAAAGGTGATGAAGTGGTAACATGGATAGTAATAGGTTGGAGGATGTGCATCAACTATAGAAAACTCAATGTCGAAACCAAGAAAGATCATTTCCCATTTCCATTCATCAACCAAGTTCTAAAACACCTTGTCCACCATTTGTACTTCTATTTCCTAGATGGATACTCAAGATTTTACTAGGATCCCATTCACCCAGACAACCAAGAAAATATTACCTACACTTGTATCTACATAACATACACCTTTCAAATAATGCCATTCGACCTCTATAATGGACTAACATCCTTTCAAAGGTGCTTATTTGAGGTGTTTGCAAACTTTCTAGAAGACATTTTGGAGTTGTTCATGTACACATTATTTTGTATGGCATTGACATTGATAGTTTTTTCAAATACCTATCCCAAGTGTTGCAATGATGCAAAGACAAATAATTTGTCTTGAATTGGGAGTAATTCCATTTTATGGTCCAGGAAGGTATAGTACTTGGCCACAAAAAATCTGAGAAATGAATCGGAGCAGATTTAAGCAAGCTGAATATATTTCTACACTCCCACCTTTACATCTGTGACATGGGTGAGAAGATTACTAGGACAATCTAGATGCTACAAATGGTTCATCAAGGACTTCTTCAGGATATTGAGACCCATGTCAAATCTTCTCGCCAAATGTTGTGTTTGACTTCACAGATGAATGCCTTAAAGGTTTTGAAACTCTAAAAAGTGATCTAACAACCACCCCAATTATCCAAGCTCCAGATTCAAAGCATCCTTTTGAAATAGTTCTGATGCAAGTGCCTATAACATTGGAGATGTACTTGGGTAAAAGAAAGACAAGAAGTGCCACGTGATTTATTGTGCAAGTAGAACCTTGAAGAAGCTTAGGTTAACTACACCACCATAGAGAAAGAAATGCTAGCAATAGTGTTTTCTTTTGACAAGTTTAGTTCCTACCTGATCGGATCAAAAGTAAAAGTTTACATAGGTTAGAGAGCTATCAAGTATCTCATGTATAAGATAGATACCAAGCGCATGATTCTACAATGGGTGTTTTTTCTACAAGAGTTTTATCATGACATTATCCATAAAAAAGCAACAAAGAATGCAGTAGCAGACCACTTGTCATGAATTGTTGTAGCTGAAAACAACTCACTACCAATCAATGAAAATTACCCAAATGAAGCTCTAAGAATGGTAAGGATTATCAATCCCAAGTTACCATGGTTTTCTGATATATGCAATTACCTTGCTTGTCGACAATTACAACCAAAAATCACATATAATGAGAAGAAGAAGCTATTTTCTGACATCAAAAACTATTACTGGGATGACCCACTTTTATTTAGAAAGTGCGCTAACAATATGTATCTCTGATGCATTCCGAAGAAGAAGTGCCACAGTCATTCATGAGTGCCAGTCTTCACCTTATTGTAGGAATTTACGTGGAGACAGGAAGGCTGCCAAGATTCTACAATTAGGCTTTTATTGGACTATTCTGTTTAAGTATGCACAAGCTTATGTCAAAACTCACAAAGAGGGTTAGTGCACTAGAAACATATCAAATATGAACGAGATGTCCATGTCTAATCAGATCAAAGTTGAGATTTTTAATGTTTGGGGCATCGACTATATGAGACCTTTTCCATTGTCACAAGGCAACCAATACATATTGGTTGTAGTGGAATATGTATACAAGTGGGTGGGAGCAGTAGCCACCCCCACTTATTACTCAAATTTTGTGATAAGATTGTTTGGGAAGATTATCTTTCCAAGATACTGTGTCCCACACGCCAACATTAGTGACATGGAATCCCATTTTAGGGAAAGGTATTTTGAAGATCTTCTAGAAAAGTATGGAGTAAGGCACAAAGTTTAACCCTTACCACCCACAAACCTTAGGCCAAGTTGAGGTTTCAAATCTGCATATAAAACAAATTCCAAAAATGACGATCGGGCACACCATAAAAGATTGGTTGATGAAGTTGGACAATGTTCTATCTTTGGAATATTGTAAATCCTAAAAGACTCCAATAGGGACCACCCCCTACATATTTGTTTATGGAAAGGCATTCGATTTACCACTTGAAGAGAACAACTCCTTTTAGGCAATCAAATTCATGAATATGGACCCAAAGTTGGCCAACAATAAGAGGTTTTTACAATTAGAAGAATTAGATGACTTTAGGCTCTATCCAATGAAAATGCTAATATCTATAAACAAAGAACCAAAGTTTGGCATGATGCCCACTTAAAAAGAAAAGATGTGTTTTAAGCATACAAAGTTGTTTTTTCAATTCAAGAATTAGACTTTTTCCTAGAAAGTTAAGATGAAGATGGTGAAGATCCTTCACTACATCAAAGATATATTCATCGGGGATGATGGATCTTTTTAGTGGAAAGAGAGGGACTTTCCCTGTGAATGGCCACATAGTAATGAAATATTGTGAAAATCAAGCTTTTACTAGAAGGGTCGAAGTTCAATTGGATGAACCACCGCCTGCATCACCCAAAGAAAATGAGGAAGCTACCCAAAGAGTGTCAAGAAAAAGACTATAAGTTTGTGCTTATTGGGAGGAAACCCAAGGGTTTCCTAAAACTTCTATCTAAATTCTAGTCAATTTTGTTTTTTAGTAATTATATTTTGCTAATTTCTACCATAGGTTTTATTAGATAGTTGTTAAAATGATTTTGTTTCTTAATTTCTAGTGTATATAAAATAAATTTAGTAAATAATCTAATAAATGAGCCAGTATTTTTTAATTTTGGATAGGGTAAAATATTATTAATCTACAATGAAGGGCGTATATGGGACATCTCAAAAACACCATATATTGTACAAAATCTACACAAGATCCCACATGTGAGCCACTTGTGTAGTGACTTTCAGGAGTATGCCTGACTTATCTTTAACCAACCAGGTTAGCTTAATTACAATCAAGTCAAAGGTAGAGGGTGTATCCCTCGCCTTCTCTCCATGCAACATGTGGTTCCTTTCTCTCCAGATGTGGTAGACGGGGCTCGTGAGAATGAGTCCCATCAATGGTCTATCATGGGGATTTCTTCTAGTTTCCTCAAGGCCCCACACCACAATCTATGATAGAGTAGCTGGGGATGAACCACCCAAGCAACATTTGAGGGCTGCCCTGAACCACAAATATCTCAAAAAAACACAACCAAAAAAGAAATGATGATGTGTTTCCTCCTCCTTCGAGAATGGAAGACATACTTTATCACAATTCAATCCCCATCTATTGAGTCTATCCTGAGTGGGGAATTTGTTCATAATAGCTCTATATGAACAAAAGCTCCACATAGGACATCTACTCTTGTGCCAAAGGAAGGGGTCCCAAGGCACCTACTGACTAAAATTTTGAGTCATCCATAGTTTGTTGTTGTTGTCGAGTTGTCACTCACAATCAACAATCGGGTAGCTTCCTTTGAAGCTTGGCTAAATCCTCTTCATATTCCTCCAATACTTTTTGGTTTTAAGCCTCATGATATCATCCTCCATGCTTTGGTACCTCCTCTCCATCCACATAGCCCACAACGAGTTAGTCTTAGTGAGCAACTCATTAATTATCACTACTACAACCATCCACGAGAAGTTAACTGGGTCAACCAGACCCAGCCCACCGCTTCACAATGGTTGAGAAATGGTCTTCCATGCTATGGAATACACTCCTCATACCCAAAGAAACTCAGCGAGGACTGACTTGAATTTATCCAAGATGAATAGAGGCAATTTAGCCAACCCGCAGTAGAACTAAAATTTTCTAATGAGAATGAATTTGATGAGAACATATCTGCCCGTCATGGAAATATAGATGTTGCTCCATCAGTGTACCGTAGTGTGAAGGTTTTCCACTCAAATTTTATAATCCTCTCCTCTCCCAATGTCTCTAGCAATTGGGATGCCCAAATACCTTGTTGGGAAGGTACAAGCACCATCGATTGATGGAAGAAGCATTGAGTCCAGGATTAGTAAAACCATCTGTTCCATGTAAGGACGTACAGTCATCCACACATAGAGGCTAAGGCAGGACAATCTTTGAGTCTACAATTCCTTAGTGATCATCAAATTTTGAAACCTAGTGAAACTATTAGAAGATAGTCTGCCTAGTCATTGAACCATGAGGACCATGAATGCATCAGTATCTAAGGCACAAGGGAAGCCATTGGGTCTCCAACAAAGTTGAGCCATCAGATCCTCAAGTCAATGGAAGCATTGGATGACATGTTGTTGAACCATAAAAAGACTTGCAAAGTGACCCATCAAAGAAGTGACCCATCCAACCATTAGAGGGATGACAATCGGTTTAGGAAAAATATATTACCATCATAAGATAGGGTCCTTAAAATTGATAGAAGGTGTAACGTCGCATTAAATGGCTGTGTGGGACCCACTACCACTTGAGCAACTACTATATAAGCAAAAGGGGGACACAAATATCTTTACAATTGTATACAAGCAGTAAAAGTGGAGTAAACCCTAGCCACCCAATACTTCTAATTAAGGCTGCTAACCCTACCAACTTCAAAATTGTCAGAAGATGCACACCGTCTTTAACCTCTAGCCATTAGAAGATGACGACAGAAGTTGTCGAAAATGATTCTTGCTAGACAAGATTAGAAGCACACCATGATGGAGGTAGAGCTCCATTTAAGGTGACACACTGACCAGGGTCTAAGTGAGGAACAAAGTTGACAATGATCGGTGATGCCGACGACAATGACAACTGGTAAACATGTTCTTAACCTTCCTTTTCAGTCTTGGTTCTTCTGCGTCATTGAAACCACCACTATTGTATCAGTAGTTTCACCTCACTAGCCTTTCACCTTCTAAAGCACAAGCTTTCATTTGTACATCACAGAGATCTACCTATATGTACATCGCACCCGAAACTTTAAATGGCAAGTAATACAAGTAAAGAACAAAGTGTTAGTAATAGACTGGTCATCCAAGAGAGTGAGACCAATATGATCATAGCTATAATGAATTAGGAGGAGATAGATATGCTGGAAAGATTAAAAGATGAAGTCGTTGCTTATATCAAGATCCATGGGGATCCTACTCCAGAAAGTATCAGGGCCAAGGTAGAAGGAAACAAACTCAAGATGCTAGCTGAGCCAATTCTTGAAGAATCCTCCAACACTAAAGAGTCTACAAGGACTAAGAATTCAGAGTTTATACCTTCTTTTGAAGTCTAGAACCCCAATAAGAGAAGGACACCAAGTCCTCCACCCCAAGATAGAGAAAGAAAGGTGAAGAAGACATTAGTTGGGGACAATACCATTGAATAGGAAGTACCAAACCTAGTAGTCCCTGCTACTATCGAATCTCTTACCAGAAGTGTTCCACCAATAAAAAATGTTGTCTATAAGGAACTACCTAACAACTAATTCCTACACATAAATGATGTCCATCTAGACGTATGGGACTAGATATTTGCAATCAAAACCATTAAGAATACAAGGTTTGGAGACCTAGGTAGCCTAGAAAAATTTGGGATATATCAAAGGGTGAAAGAAAATCTGGAAAATGTTAGAATCTATAAAATCTATTTCAACAAGCACCTCCCCTATGATGAACTCACCTTGAAGTTTGTGTAGTCTCTTAAGAAGATTCTAGTTGCAAAAGAAGAAGCAAATGTGTGTGGGGGACATTATAAATTAGTATCCCGAATCAACAAGGTAGAATATGTACTTACTGAGAAGTGGCTCAATTGCAATTTTTACTGACACAAACAAACAAGAAAAAAAGGTCAGTAAAGCTAAAACACACAGAGAACTTTGAGGCTTTTTTATCGACTAGACATGGGAGAAACTATTTGGTGAAAAATGATACATCTCAAGGCAGTCCAAAGCTGCAAAGATGCACTCTAGGTTCATGTCCATCATATACAAGATCTTTGCCAACACACTATTTTTTAAGACAGGCACATGGAATGTGACCAAAATGGATCTCCACATCATGTGGAGTATCATGGAAAAGAATCGAGTCAATATTGGGCACATATTGATTGATAGGATAGCAGTAGAAGTTTGACTAGAAGGCTCCTATGATTTTTGCATGGGCAGCCTCATCATATATATTGTCCATCATTTGGGCTACCCTATTGAGCTAAAATTCTTCCAAAAATCTGATGGGGATATGTTAGTCGACAGTAAGAACTTAACTACTACAAACATCTTGTCTAGGCAGAAGAATAAGTATTTCTACAGAATTTGCAAATCAAAGGACCTTCTTCCCCTACCTAAAATGTGCAATTATGACTAGGACAAATTTCTATGTAGGGATGATGACATCATCAAGATGAAATTTGTTGCCAAATAACTCCCACTGTCATCAAAACAAGCACCGACCAAACAACCAATGAAGTAGGTAGGGAAAATGCTACAAAGCCGACAAAGAAAAGAGTAATAAAATGCCTCCCAAAGAAAATGGCAACCAAACCAAAGAAAATGAAATTCCCCGCACTCGAGGCAATAAATCCTGAGAATGATGAAGCATAACCTTTAGGTGTTACAACTGCCATAAATATCCCGAAGGCATTAGAAGGAGTGCAGGTCAAACCTGCAATGACTACCCTATTGTTAGTATCCCAGAGATACTTGATGAAGGTTTGACATGTACTAACCCTAAAATTAATGCAAGAAATGTTATACCAGAAGCACCAGTAGAACCAGCGCAGATGGGAATGAGAGAACCTCCCATCAACGTGAGTGTGGAATCTCACCAGACTAATTCCAACGAACCTAATAGAAATGTCCTGGCAGATACATCAACCAACAAAGGGGCCAACAAGGAAATAAAAGATACAACCAAAAATGAGCCCCTATTAAACTACAATAGTGAAAGGGAGATGCCAGTGAAGGAAAAAATAGGAAGTGGACAACCCTTGCCAAGCCATGAAGGTGAGAAAAACCTACATATGAGCAGGGGGTACGAAGGATCTATACAAGAGAAGGAAGAAGGGTAGGAGGCAACCTCAATGAAACAAAAAAAGCATCCACGATGAGCCCCTTTTGTCGTGAAATTCATAGACATAGGGAAAGATATTTATGCGACCTCTGCAAGATAGTCTATAACTGGGCTCTAAATATTTTATATTTAACTTCAAATATGTTTGTGCTAACATCAAAGGTTATTAAGATAATACCATGCATGCAACCATTGTTGGTATGTATGCCCAGAGAGCCAATCATACAATGATTTTAAGTGCATAACTTGTAAATGATTTGTTTAATAGTAAGGGCAATCTTTCAATTTATTCTATTGTCTTCAGTTTGAGACAATGATGTCACATAATAAATGTCTAAAGAATGATGTTACTCAATGATGCATGTCTTTAGGTTGAGTACCTGGATAATGAGATCATACAGATGTTTAGAGTATATACATTCTTTATATATCCCTAGTCACATGTTATTATGGAAGCAAGTTAGAAAGAAATAACACATAAGACTAGAGTGTGTGATGATTGATAATAGTATCTCATTAGTCATGATATGTAATGTCAAACCAAGCACATAGATACTTGTTAGAGAACAGACATACCCACTATGAGAGTGATACATGGTAACCATAGAATCGTAGTCAGAATCAGATCTTATACTTATGGTGGTGATTGTAGTTCTTAGACCTGAAATAACTACACTCATCACATGTTGTTTGATGTACTTTGTCATCATTAAACATTACCTTGAATAAGGGTTGCCATAAAGGTGACGGTCAAAATGCATTAAGACACATGGGAAATTATTGTGAGTGATGTAGATGGGATTTCTCCTCCTATAGGAGTTTAATATCCTAACCACTTGATAAGAGAGTTAGAGAAAAGCATGGACATGCACATGTGAATCAATATATGATGTTGAGTTCACATATATTTTAGACAGGTTGCCCAAGTTCAAGGAACATGGATTAAACATTCAAGAGTATGACGATTCCATGCCTCAAGTTCAATTTGGATATCATAGACTTAGCAATTATACAATCACTATAACACCAATTACGGATTATAGGTTGATTTTTCTCAAACTTTCTGTATAACTTGGGTAGCGATGATGTCTTTCTAGATACTAATAATTGCTCATGATGTCATGAATTAGTTATGGACATTCACTGTCAATGAATTTGTTACCTATAAGGTCACTATGCATTTGGAATAGGAGTTCGTTCATACAGGATGTTTAAACTTGATTACTAAAGTGTTAGGTATTCAATTTAAAAAACATTGGCAATTTGAACTCTGAAATGACCAGGTTAGTATGTGAATTGATCGCTCAGGTGTATGAACCAATCGACTCAGTTTGTGAACCTACCGATTGGTTGATCAATGGGATTGGATCAAGGATTGATGCAAACATAATTTTATGCATTAATCAAATATTAATTTCCAATACAATTGTGATTGGGAAATAAAGTGAAATGACCAGTTTATTGGTTGAACCGATCAACTCACATACCAACCGATCGATTCCCTATTGAACCGGTTTTTTCATCCTTTGAAAGATACAAAATAATCATGAAATTTTATCTCTTCAACTCCCAGACCAATTGGAGGCCCTGACCATGACCCTGACCCTCTTATAAATAGATGGGTATTGGGGGCTTCCCAGACACAACAATAAGCTCTGAAAATTGTTGTATTCTTTGATTGTGGTAACTAAGAGATCATGAGCAAGTTCTACCCGTCAAAGGGAGGGTCAACTATTTGAGAGCAAGTCATTGCTAGCAAATAGACTAGAAGTGACAACTTATTCCTACCCGTTCATCTAGAATGTTAGGAGTTCCTAGTGGTCCACATGGACTACTCTAGAGGAGAGAGGCACTTGCCCCGCTAGGAGGATTCCTTCAACCGATGTCTGTGATGTCTGACTAGGAGGCCAAAAAGGACAACCATCCAGGTGCGATTGAAGAAAGGCACATGCTACTATAAGGGAATTGTCATTGGATGTCATAGAACCATTTATTACCCAAATCCTAACTCCAAATAACTATAAAGTCAATTTTTATAGAACCTAGGCATCTGTACCTAGCATGGGATTATCAAAGTGTGAATGTGGAAGGAAAAAGCTTAGCATAAATGAACAAATAATAAGATAAAATCACCAATCATAGTATCAACATTCAATAAGTATTATTAACAAACATTGTTTATTAGAAGCTTTCCATTACATGTTCAAGAGTACAATTTTACAAGTGTTCCCATCCACACTATAGGTATCTTACAAAAAGTACAATTGATATAGCTCACCAAGCCCATCAAATTCTATCCATCTCTAAATCTATAAAATACATGAAACAAGGTGGGTCAAGAACACAAGGTGCTGAGTACAGGGCTAAAGCATACATGTTCATAAGCTTTGAATAATTTGAAAAGATTTGCAAAACTAATGAATAAGAATAAACAAGTTAAGTATTTAGCAAAGTGAGAGTTTGTGTTTTAAATCACTTTACTCCAATTATACTAACAACATATTATTTCATAAGGCCTTTGACTACTTCCCATCAGAAGAGTCTATAAGGGTGCTCAAGATTAGCCAACCCTTTTTCAACATGGTCCACCCTATCTTGACAACTCAAGTAGGATGCCCATCCTTGTGTCCTTACCCCAAGAATAGAGGCCGATGCACAAGGTTTGCATAATGGAGTTTATATATCATGTTATCAAGTTATAATACAACGTCACAAGACAAACATCAAGTACAATACTAGAAACTACATGACAATATTTGAGCAAGGAAAGAAGCATACATTTGTATCACATTTTAAGCAAGAAATCCATAGTCATATAATTATGAAAGCATGCACCTAATTCAGAGATTTCATATCCTATACTTGACCATATAGATCATAAGACAAACTTGATCAAGAATAAGATTACATATTTGCATTAGTTTCTCATCATTAAACCTAACTAGCTTCATTTCTGGATTTTAACCAAGTTAGGTTCCATGTTTGTTATTAGTATAGTAGATGATCTTTTACTGATCTAGAGATCATTATCAAGGTGGAGTTCAAGTTTCAAGACACTCGATATTCCATTCACTTTATATGATCATTTCAAGGTTTGAGTTGCTAATGCACATTATAGGGTCAAAGGCTTATAAAAGGGCAACCAAGATCAAGTATCATCAAGGAATAAGATCCAATCATAAAGTATGGTTTATATCAATAATATTAGGACATAAGCATCACATTCTAATATTTGTGGATGTCCCCTAGGGTTTAGGAATCAAATTAGCAACCATGGGTGTCAACATTTATGCCAACATTACCATAATTCATATGCCAACAAGGTTCACATGTGACTTAGTTGGACATCCACATCAAGGGAAACAAAGCTAATTGATTCAAATCAGATTATAGGGAGTTCCTAAAATCCATATTGACATGAGATTAGGGCATAAGAAAGGGAAACAAGCCATATGTTCATCACTAGGTCACCACTAGTGGACTTAGAGTCACATGCAACATCATAGCATAAAATAGGGATATCATGCACATTAGTGTCTTCAAACATCATAAGGATGTTGATTTCAAGGATATAAGAGGGTTTGACATCTTAGAAGACCAAGGTTCCACATTATAAACATACATCACCATAGAGGGCTCATATTCATACAATTAGGTACCTTATGATTGAACTACAGTAGGAGGGTAGGAGTTGATTTATGCACTACAAGAGAGCATAAAACTATTGATTTCCAATATAATATGAGACTAGAATCTATATTAGATGCAAAGATAGCAATCTATGGAAAGGTAACCTCATGTGTGCATTTAGTGTCATCAAGTGTACAAGGGGGTGATGAGGAGCTTCATGAATTCTCATAATAACTTATAAATTACGTTTCTGTTGGTTAGGAGGGTAGAGATACATCAAAGTTCCAATACTTAGCATACTCAAATATTTATCATGGTCAAACAAAGGTCAAACTTCATATTTCAGAATATCAATAGAACTAGAAGGAGAATTACGGTCTACAAGTATGTTCATTGTGTACATTTTGTTGAGCTGGTCAATTTGACATATAATTTCCATATATTTGGGTTAGGGATCTAGAAGATATGATTTTTTTAACATATTGGTTGAAAACTTTATAAAATTGTATCAGCAAGGAGGGGGACTCTACCCTTTGATGTATTGATGGCCTGCAGCCATTGATCATCAATCTATTGGTCTTGGTTCACGTTCTTCCATGCACACCAGCCACTGGCATGGTACCCTAGTTGGGGCCCGCCACCCGCCTCTCATATAGTGTTGGCCCATCGTTCTGAGTACGTTTCGATCGCTTGTCTGTGGTGGTGTGTGGTCGGACAACATTGCGGGATGTCACTCCCCACTGGAGCATGCCCATGCGGGCAATACTACTATATCAGTTGGTCTCGCCAATGCTTCCAAGAGAGGTGTGTGGGATCATGACAAACCCCAAAAGATGGCCACCCACTTTCTCAGGTCTCATGTGGAATGGAGGAGGGTCAAAAAGGGGTGCATCATGGTTGGGAGGTGAGCTCCCAGGCTTGGATTCCATGGTGAAAATTAGGGTTCTAAGGTATAAGATGAAGTGGAGGAGGGGGCTAGAGGGCATGAAAGTGCAAGAAAAGAGGGGAAAATGAACAGAAATGAAGAATAAGGAAGGAAGACAACTTCAATTACAAAAAAGAGGAGAGGAATGAGTCCATTGGTTGGCACCATGGATGGGGTCGGTGGCTGCAGCACCACCTCCGTGGGCCCTCATACGGAGCATGAAGGCGCAATCATGATTGATCGTTCAAGGAAGGGAAGCTATAAGGAGTGGGATCCCATAGGGATCCACTCCCTACTAAAAATAAAGAGGGCAACATCCACCAACAATTTTTTTCTCAAAAGGGGATGAAACCAAATTTATTTAACATGATTGTATCATAACACAAGTAGCAACGGAATTGAAAGATATATCTAACCATTACAAGGAAACTTATCATTCTAACTTTCACCACATAGGATGACATAAACAAAACTAATAACTTATGTAGATCCAGCTGAAGATCACCTAACAACTTCAAGCAAGGTCTCCCAAGAAGTCAGCTATCCTTGTTGTGGTCTCCTCCTCCTTGTCTAACACCTGCGGTTGGAAGCATACCCCATAAATGGAAAATAAGAGGATATCAGCAAAACGCTGGTATGAGCATGCTAAAAAGAAATTGAGCATTATATTTTAAGAAAAAGGTACAACAAGTAGAGAAGGCCTCCCATGCAAAAAGATAAGGACTACCCAATTGGGCATAAAAGAATAAGATAATAATGAAAGAGATACTTGCCATTAAAAAAAATAATAAAAGTGGTGCCACAAAAGCACTCATAAATATTTTAGGGCACAAAACCCATAACAACCTGCATGTAGGTGAGATAAACATAGCACTAGAACAACATAAACAACAATTGGCAGACAACCCTCATAAAGTTGAATCCTGGTAGAGAATGAAACATAACCAAACTCCCAATATATTTAAAAATTTGTGCCAACCCCATAAAGCTGAAACCCGCGTATGGGGCACATAAACACCATCCCAAAACAAACAATAAGGGCACGTAACCCAAAACCAATGCAAATTATATTACTCTAGGGCTACCGAGTCACACAACATGCTTAATAGGGAGGCAAGTAAAAATTTATAGTCAGATTTATAAATTAATCCCCACATAAGTGATCATCATTATCAACCACCTCAAAGTGGGCATATAGTAACAAATTGAGTTCCATAATGAACAAGGAATAATAATGATTCTAAAATAAAGTCATGATGATATTTTGATTACAAGATCAGTAACAAGTAGGGTACTTCACATGAAGCATCATTTTTAAAAGGAAAAGATATGGTTTTAGTTTATTATCCATAGGACCAAGAGAATGAAAATTTAGGTTAATGATCAATAAAGAAAAATAGGAGATGCAAACATACCTCTCACAAAGTCTTAATCAAAATACTTTCCAAAATCCTAAGCAAGATTAGAGTCCACTTGTCCTATTATAATAACCATATACATGTATTAGCACTATATGCATTCATTAAGAACTCAAAACCCTAAAGTTGTCAACTTTTACTACAAACCACCGAATTAGGTCTTGAAAATATCACCAATGTCTTAGTTAGGGTTTTCTAATCAAAATAACATATAGTTTTGTATATTTTAGAGATATTGACTTTTAGGACACTTTTTAATGATTTTTAAGTTAATAAACCACCATAAAAACACATACTCGAAAACATTAGAATCAAAAGACGGAAATATTTTAATAGATAGAGAATGTTTTCCCGATTCCAAAACATATTTTATTTCTATTTTTGGACAAACGAGTAAAAAGATATCAATTTTTCAATATCAGCCTATGGAACGATGCCACGTAGGCAAAAACCATTGAAACAGTCAAATCAAAAGAAAAATAAATCAAAAGACAGAACTGCCCTTGCATGATCAAAGAGAGGGAAGAGTGAATGTGAGTGAGGGTAGGTGGTAAAAGCACGTGGGGTCATCTCCCCCAACATCCCTGCGCCATGGCCGACATGCGCAAGCAGCTGCTTGCTAGGGATATTGGGCGAATGCGGAATACCCAACCAAATTCGACTCATAGATACTCAAAACGAAGAGGAGAGAAAATCGGAATGGATGGTACCTTCTATTAAACTAGAGATGAAGATCAGAGGGAGGAGTGTCCGCCACAAGACTTGGTCCAAGATCAAGGGCGGAACCAAGGGGGGGCGGGCAGGGGCCATGACCCCCCCCCAAAAAAACAAATAAAAAAAACAAACATACATATACATATATTTGTAACTTATATTTATAATATATATCATGTATGACGTGTAAAAGACAATAATGTGAAAGTAGTATATTGGTTTGTAGCTGCACTCATGTACCAAAGGTCATGAGTTCCATTCTTAGTGTGGGCAGTATATGTTTTTTTGACAATAAATGTAGAATACAGTTACTATTAACATAATTTTTCACATATAACAACACAAAATTGAACATGGTGTAGCGGTTGATATGTTATTTAATGTACCAAAAGTCATTGGTTCAAACCTTATAATGAACATTTAGTTTTTGCCCCCCCCCCCAACCTATGGGTCCTGGTTCCGCCACTGTCTAAGATAGGGTTGTCCACAGCCAATTCCACCTTGTGCAAAGAAATTGAGGGGTAGGGTGAGTTTGGCGGCGAGAGACGAAGGCATAAGGACCCCTTTATATAGGTGAGCTTAGGGTTAAAGCCAAAACCGACATGGCTATGGAAAGCACAAAGAAGGAAAGTTTGATGTTTGCAAAACATTCGATCATAGGTCGCAATTTATGAACCAAAAGATGTGTAATCATCACACGATCATGCTGGAAGAAAAATCGAGAAAAATGATTAACCGTGGTTCGAGATATCCACGAAGCAATAATAGCAGTTTACAAATGTATTGTTCCAGTGAATAGTACTCCTACACAATGTAGGAGACAAAATCTCCACCGTTAAGATTTGATCGGACAGCTCAAAAAGTGCATACATAAATCACTTGCCAAAACGAATTAGGACTAAAGTTCTTATTTAATCATTTAACTTTTTCTCTTTTCCTATTTGAGGGTACAAATGAACTCCAAAATTAACCAAACTTTACACCTTGACTGATTTCGATGTATAGAATCTGAATCTGAAATTATGTTTGCCTTTTGGGGACTTTTAATATGTTAAATAAATTAATTATTATTTTCTCTTTACTCCTTCATTAATGATATTAGGATTATCCAAAAATTATAAAACTTGACCCACAAGTCATATTAAGTATGTTGAATACGAATTTGTCATTATTTACATTTGTTGAAGTTGTTTGTTATTTTAAATAATTAGTTAAAAGTTTTTCATACTTTCTCCCTCCTAAATTTATCTTCTCAACAAATATTTTCCAAATTGAATCAAAATTCATCCAAATGTCTATTTTAACATGGAGAAAACGAATTTGTAATTATTATATTTTTTTGAAAATTTTTATTATTTTATTTAATTCATTTAAATTTATCATTTATTTATCCTTTTAATTTATTAGAGACATCTAGAAACGTTCTAAAAATATAAAACTTGGCCTATAAGCAATACTAAATGTGATAAACACGATTTTGATATTAATTAAATTTGTTCAACATATTTTTAATATTTTTGGTCTTTAAAGCATTTTCTCTCTCCTGAATAAAATAAAATATTTAACATTGACCAAATTAGATGCAAATTCACACATAGACTCGTTTTGACATGTATATTACGAATTTGATATTTATTTCCACTTTTTATATCATTTGATAATTTATTTAATGATTTGGAGAAAAACTTATCTTTTCGAATTCTGATGAATGCAAAGATAATTATTAATTTTTCAAAATTGTGAAACTTGTCATTCAAGCAAATTTTAACTCAAGGAAAATTAATCTCAACTTATTTTAAACCAATTAGTATTCCTTTTATGAATTTTATCCCATTACCCAATATTACTAATATTCCTCTTATTAATTAATTCCATATCACATTAACATGTTTAAAGCAACATTATTCATTTTTTTTATCTTCCATGCTCCATATGGCAAAGGAATGATCTAGAGCGAATATACACCACCATTGTCCCACATAAAATTATTTATTTCGTATTTTGTAGAATTATAACTCATTATTCTCAATTATGAATACTTTGCCTTTATGCAGATATCCTATATTCCTTTTATTGATTTTATGATTAATTTGAAAGTATTGGATAATATTAATTTAAATTCTACATTTTTATGTGACTTATTATTATATTCATGGTCACCACAGAGCATATCTTAATCCTAGTTTGGCTAAACCTCCAAAAACTAAGGGTTTTAAGTTATTATCCCGGGAATAAGATTAAGTCCTAGGTTTCGGTATGTTACAGCATACCACCCCTTAAAGAGATTTTGTCCTCAAAATCTAAACAACTATCTACCACCCCTTAAAAGATTCATCCTAATAATTCATAAGGTTTCTTGCATAAGGTAAGGATACTAGGTATAAGAAGCCTAAGGTAAAGGTAAACATCCTAAGGGAGACATGTTTGAAACAGTTAGATAGCTGACAACTACAGGCTCTGATACCATGATGTAAGGAGTGGGATCCCATAGGGATCCACTCCCTACTAAAAATAAAGAGGGAAACATTCACCAAAATTTTTTTTCTCAAAAGGGGATGAAACCAAATTTATTTAACATGATTGTATCATAACACAAATAGCAGCGGAATTGAAAGATATATCTAACCATTACAAGGAAACTTGTCATTCTAACTTTCACCACGCAGGGTGACATAAAGGAAAACAAATAACATATGTAGATATAGCTTAGGATCACCTAACAACTTCAAGCAAGGTCTCCCAAGAAGTCAGCTATCCTTTTTGTGGTCCAGGTCTTCCTAGATCTCTTCCTCCTTGTCCAACACATGGGGTTGGAAGCATACCCCATAAATGGAAAATAAGAGGATATCATCAAAATGCTGGTATGAGCATGCTAAAAAGAAATTGAGCATTATATTTTAAGAAAAAGGTACAACAAGTAGAGTAGGCTTCCCATGCAAAAAGATAATGACTACCCAATTGGGCATAAAAGAATAAGATCATAATAAAAGAGATACTTGCCATTAAAAACAATAATAAAAGTGGTGCCACAAAAGCACTCATAAAGATTTTAGGGCACAAAATCCATAACAACCTGCATGTAGGTGAGATAAACATAGCACTAGAACAACATAAACAACAATTGGCAGCCAACCCTCATAAAGTTGAAACCTGATAGAGAATGGCACATAAACAAACTCCCAATATATTTAAAAATTTGGGCCAACCCCATAAAGCTGAAAACCGCGTATGGGGCACATAACCACCATCCCAAAACAAACAATAAGGGCACATAACCCAAAACCAATGAAAATTAATTTACTCTAGGGCTAGTAAGTCACATAACATGCTTAATAGGGAGGCAAGTAAAAAGTTATAGTCGGATTTACAAATTAATCACCACATAAGTGATCATCATTATCAACCACCTCAAAGTGGGCATATAGTAACAAATTGAGTTTCATAATGAACAAGGCATAATAATGATTCTAAAAGAAATTCATGAAGATATTTTGATTACAAGATCAATAACAAGTAGGGTACTTCACATGAAGCATCATTTTCAAAAGGAAAAGATATGGTTTTAGTTTATTGTCCATAGGACCAAGAGAATGAAAATTTAGGTTAATGCTCAATAAAGAAAAATAGGAGATGCAAACATACCTCTCACAAAGTCTTAATCAAAATACTTTCCAAAATTCTAAGCAATATTAGAGTCCACTTGTCCTATTATAATAACCATATACATGTATTAGCACTATATGCATTCATTAACCACTCAAAACCCTAAAGTTGTCAACTTTTACTACAAACCACCAAATTAGGTCTTGAAAATATCACCAATGTCTTAGTTAGGGTTTTCTAATCAAAATAACATATAGGTTTGTATATTTTAGAGATATTGACTTTTAGGACATTTTTTAGTGATTTTTAAGTTAATTAAACCACCATAAAAACACATACTCGAAAACATCAGAATCAAAAGACGAAAATATTTTTATTCGATAGAGAATTTTTTCCCGATTCCAAAACATATTTTATTTCTATTTTTGGACAAACAAGTAAAAAGATATCAATTTTGCAATATCAGCCAATGGAACGATGCCACATAGGCAAAAACCTTTGAAACGGTCAAAGCAAAAGAAAAATAAATCAAAAGATAGAACTTCCCTTGCATGATCAAAGAGAGGGAAGAGTGAATGCGAGTGAGGGTAGGACGGTAAAAGCGTGCGGGGCCATCTCCCCCAACATCCCTGCACCATGGCCGACATGCACAAGCATCTGCTTGCTAGGGATATTGGGCGAATGCGAAATACCCAACAAAATTCGATGCATAGATACTCAAAATGAAGAGGAGAGAAAATCGGAATGAATGGTACCTTCTATTAAACTAGAGATGAAGATCAGAGGGGGGAGTGTCCGCCGCAAGACTGGGTCCAAAATAGGGTTGTCCACAGCCAATTCCACCTTGTGCAAATAAATTGAGGGGTAGGGTGAGTTTGGTGGCGAGAGACGAAGGAATAGGGACCCCTTTATATAGGTGAGCTTATGGTTAAAGCCAAAACCGACATGTCCGTGGAAAGCTCAAAGAAGGAAAGTTAGGTGTTTGCAAAATACTCGATCATAGGTCGCGATTTATGAACCAAAAGTTGCGTAATCATCACACGATCATGCCAGAAGAAAATTGAGAAAAATGATTAACCGTGGTTCGAGATATCCGTAAAGTAATAATAGTAGTTTATTTTTTTTGAAAATTTATATTATTTTATTTAATTCATTTAAATTTATCACTTATTTATCCTTTTAATTTATTAGAGACATCTAGAAACTTTCTAAAAATATAAAACTTGGCCTATCAGCAATACTAAACGTGAAAAACATGATTTTGATATTAATTAAATTTTTTCAACATATGTTTAATATTTTTGGTCTTTAAAGCATTTTCTCTCCCCTGAATAAAATAAAATATTTAACATTGACCTAATTAGATGAAAATTCACACATAGACTCATTTTGAAATGTAAATTACGAATTTGATATTTATTTCCACTTTTGAAGTCGTTTGATAATTTATTTAATGATTTGGAGAAAACTTATCTTTTCCAATTCTGATTAATGTAAAGATAATTATTAATTTTTCAAAATTGTGAAACTTGTCATTCAAGCAAATTTTAACTCAAGGAAAACGAATCTCAGCTTATTTTCAACCAATTAGTATTCCTTTTATGATTTTATCCCATTATCCAATATTACTAATATTCCTCTTATTAATTAATTCCATATCACATTAACATGTTTAAAGCAACATTAATCATTCTTTTTTATCTTCCATGCTCCATAAGGCAAAGGAATGATCTAGAGCAAATCTAAACCACCATTATCCCACATTAAATTATTTATTTCGTATTTTGTGGAATTATAACTCATTATTCTCAATTATAAACACTTTGCCTTTATGCACACATCCTATATTCCTTTTATTGCTTTTGTGATTCATTTGAAAGTATTGGGTAATATTAATTTAAATTCTATATTTTTATGTGACTTATTATTATATTCATGGTCACCAAAGAGCATATCTTAATCCTAGTTTGGCCAAACCTCCAAAAACTAAGGGTTTTAAGTAATTATCCCGGAATAAGATTAAGTCCTAGGTTTCAGTATGTTACAGCATACCACCCCTTAAAGAGATTTTGTCCTCAAAATCTAAACAACTATCTACCACCCCTTAAAAGATTCATCCTAATAAGTCATAAGGTTTCCTACACAAGGCAAGGATACTAGGTATAAGAAACCTAAGGTAAAGGTAAACATCCTAAGGGAGACATGTTTGAAACAGTTAGATAACTGACAACTACATGCTTTGATACCATGTTGTAAGGAGTGGGATCCCATAGGGATCCACTCCCTACTAAAAATAAAGAGGGAAACATCCACCAACAATTTTTTTCTCAAAAGGGGATGAAACGAAATTTATTTAACATGATTGTATCATAAAAAAAATAGCAGCGGAATTGAAAGATATATCTAACCATTACAAGGCAACTTATCATTCTAACTTTCACCATGCAGGGTGACATAAAGGAAAACTAATAACATATGTAGATCTTGCTGAGGATCACCTAACAACTTCAAGCAAGGTCTGCCAAGAAGTCAGCTATCCTTGTTGTGGTCCAGGTCTTCCTAGATCTTCTCCTCCTTGTCCAACACCTGGGGTTGGAAGCATACCCCATAAATGGAAAATAAGAAGATATCAGCAAAATGTTGGTATGAGCATGCTAAAAAGAAATTTAGCATTATATTTTAGGAAAAAGGTACAATAAGTAGAGAAGGCTTCCCATGCAAAAAGATAAGGACTACCCAATTGGGCATAAAAGAATAAGATCATAATAAAAGAGATACTTGCCATTAAAAACAATAATAAAAGTGGTGCCCAAAAAGCACTTATAAAGATTTTATGGCACAAAACCCATAACAACCTACATGTAGGTGAGATAAACATAGCACTAGAACAACATAAACAACAATTGACGGCCAACCCTCATAAAGTTGAAACATGATAGAGAATGGCACATAACCAAATTCCCAATATATTTAAAATTTTGCGCCAACCCAATAAAGTAGAAACCCGGGTATGGGACACATAACCACCATCCCAAAACAAATAATAAGGGCACATAACCCCAAACCAATGCAAATTATATAACACTAGGGCTACTGAGTCACACAACATGCTTAATAGGGAGGCAAGTAAAAACTTATAGTCAAATTTACAAATTAATCACCACATAAGTGATCATCATTATCAACCACCTTAAAGTGGGCATATAGTAACAAATTGAGTTCCATAATGAAAAAGGCATAATAATGATTCTAAAAGAAATTCATGAAGATATTTTGATTACAAGATCAGTAACAAGTAGGGTACTTCACATTAAGCATCATTTTCAAAAGGAAAATATATGGTTTTAGTTTATTGTCCATAGGACCAAGAGAATGAAAATTTAGGTTAATGATCAATAAAGAAAAATAGGATATGCAAACATACCTCTCACAAAGTCTAAATCAAAATACTTTTCATAGTCCTAAGCAAGATTAGAATCCACTTGTCCTATTATAATAACCATATACATGTATTAGCACTATATGCATTCATTAAGAACACAAAACCCTAAAGTTGTCAACTTTTACTACAAACCACTGAATTAGGTCTTAAAAATATCACCAATGTCTTAGTTAGGGTTTTCTAATCAAAATAACATATAGGTTTGTATATTTTAGAGAAATTGACTTTTAGGACATTTTTAATGATTTTTAAGTTAATTAAACCACCATAAAAACACATACTCAAAAACATCAGAATCAAAATATGAAATTATTTTTAATAGATAGAGAATGTTTTCCTGATTCAAAAACATATTTTATTTCTATTTTTGGACAAACGAGGAAAAAGATATCAATTTTGCAATATCAGCCAATGGAACGATGCCACGTAGGCAAAAACCTTTGAAACGGTCAAAGCAAAAGAAAAATAAATACAGAGACAGAACTTCCCTTGCATGATCAAAGAGAGGAAAGAGTGAATGCGAGCGAGGGTAGGATGGTAAAAGCACGCGGGGTCATCTCCCCCAACATCCCTGCGCCATGGCCGACATGCGCAAGTAGCTGTTTGCTAGGGATATTGGGCGAATGTGGAATACCCAACCAAATTCGACGCATAGATACTCAAAACGAAGAGGAGAGAAAATTGGAACTGATGGTACCTTCTATTAAACTAGAGACAAAGATCAGAGGGAGGAGTGTCTGCCGCAAGACTTGGTCCAAAACAGGGTTGTCCACAGCCAATTCCACCTTGTGTAAAGAAATTGAGGGGTAGGATGAGTTTGGCGGCGAGAGACGAAGGCATAGGGACCCCTTTATATAGGTGAGCTTAGGGTTAAAGTCAAAACTGACGTGTCAGTAGAAAGCACAAAGAAGGAAAGTTGGGTGTTTGTAAAATACTCGATCATAGGTCGTGATTTATGAACCAAAAGATGCGTAATCATCACAAGATCATGCCAGAAGAAAAATCGAGAAAAATGATTAACTGTGGTTCGAGATATCCGCGAAGCAATAATAGCCATTTACAGATGTACTATTCACGGAGAACAGTACTCCTATGCAAGGTAGGAGACAAAATCTCCACCGTTAAGATTTGATCGGACAACTCAAAAAGTGCATACATAAATCACTTGCCAAAACGAATTAGGACTAAAGTTCTTATTTAATCATTTAACTTTTACTCTTTTCCTATTTGAGGGTGCAAATGAACTCCAAAATTTACCAAACTTTACATCTTGACAGATTTTGAAATATAGAATCCGAATCTGAAATTATTTTTGCCTTTTGGGGACTTTTATTATGTCAAATAAATTAATTACTATTTTCTCTTTCCTCCTTCTGTAATGATATTAGGATTATCCAAAATATATAAAAATTGACCTAAAAGTCTTATTAAGTATGTTGAATACGAATTTGTCATTATTTACATTTGTTGAAGTTGTTTATTATTTTAAATAATTAGTTAAATGTTTTGCATACTTTCTCCCTCCTAAATTTATCTTCTCAACAAATATTTTCCAAATTTATTCAAAATTCATCCAAAGGTCTATTTTAACATGTAGAATACGAATTTGGAATTATTATATTTTTTTGAAAATTTTTATTATTTTATTTATTTCATTTAAATTTTATGACTTATTTATCGTTTTAATTTATTAGAGACATCTAGAAACTTTATAAAAATATAAAAATTGGCCTATATGCAATACCAAAAGTGAGAAACATGATTTTGATATTAATTAAATTTTTTCAACATATGTTTAATATTTTTGGTCTTTAAAGCATTTTCTTTTCCTAAATAAAATAAAATATTTAGCATTGACCAAATTAGATGCAAAATCACAGATAGACTCATTTTGAAATGTGGATTAGGAATTTGATATTTATTTCCACTTTTGAAGTCGGTTGATAATTTATTTAATGACTTGGAGAAAAACTTATCTTTTCCAATTCTGAATAATGCAAAGATCATTATTAATTTTTCAAAATTGTGAAACTTGTCATAAAAGCAAATTTTAACTCAAGGAAAACGAATCTCAACTTATTTTAAACCAATTAGTATTCCTTTTATGAATTTTATCCCATTATCCAATATTACTAATATTCCTCTTATTAATTAATTCCATATCACATTAACATGTTTAAAGCAACATTATTCATTCTTTTTTTTAATCTTCCATGCTCCATAAGGCAAAGGAATGATCTAGAGAAAATCTACACCACCATTATCCCACATAAAATTATTTATTTCATATTGTTTGGAATTATAACTCATTATTCTCAATGATGAACACTTTGCCTTTATGCACATATCCTATATTCCTTTTATTGCTTTTATGATTAATTTGAAAGTATTGGGTAATATTAATTTAAATTCTACATTTTTATATGACTTATTATTATATTCATGGTCACCAAAGAGAATATCTTAATCCTAGTTTGGCTAAACCTCCAAAAACTAAGGGTTTTAAGTTATTATCCTGGGATTAAGATTAAGTCCTAGGTTTCGGTATGTTACAGAAGCCGTGGGACTTGATCAAATGGAGATGGTCATTCAAAGAAAACACAAGTTCTTGGATTACTGATTTGGCAAGGGTGGAGGGGCGTGTGTCATGCTAGGCATGACTCTAATTCTAGTTATATTGAATAAATCACATGTACTTTGACAAATTTTCAAGGATTCATAACTTGGGCTCTAATGGTCTGATTCAGGTGATTTTTGCACTATTGGATTCATAATTGAGAGATATACAACATGATATATGGTAGAATCCAAAATATCATCTATCATAGTGATGGGTTTAAAAATTGGATTCAATAGGGTGATGTATTAAAGCATGATACTAAGTTCATACGTGCACATTGATGTCACACATTGTGCAATTGATCATTTATGCCACCAAATTAGAGCATTACCACATCCATACTGCTGATTTGAAATTAAATTGAGCAAGAGGTTACTGGGTGAGAGAGAAAGGAGTACATTAGAGTGTGATAAAAGTGAGGTTGTCTCACCCTTCCCTCCTTGAAAGAAATTTCATCCTCAAAATTAGTCTAAGATCATAGTCAAAGGTCCTATTTTCAAATTCATCATGTGCCATTAACCATCCCATAGGTTTCAACTCATCCCTCATTATGGGGTGCACACATAGTTTATCATCATCAAGGGTGTACTCATCCCAATGTTATATGTATTACTTGGTGTTTCATCATATTATTACATATCCTAGACATTAGGGTTACATAGCCTTTTTCCCTACTACATTAGGGCTTGGTTCTTGTAATCATACAAGCACAAGGTGTATTACCAAAAAATATGTTGTTGATTTATCCAAAGGACGTGTTCATCATCATGATTTTGAAATGAGTCATTCACCGAACATGCATTTCATCATTATACTAGATTCCACACATGTTTTAGTTCCGCCCCCCAAATTCTACCGACTCTAATCAATTATGTTAATTATTTCTCATTTTAAATTTGAAATGAAGCATTGTATACACAACCATTCAAGATAAGATCTCAAAGCATCATCATATCAATTTCTTTAATCATATCTATATCTTTTAGGCAATGTATGAATTCATATTAGTTATATATTATGTGAGTGGTTATTGCGCATGTGTCAGGATTTTCACATAAGTGAGATTATTTCCATATATCATGCATCATTTGAGGAATAACATTATAATCAATGTCAATGTTTCAAAATTGTCTCATTGTATCTAGGAAGATCCCCAAAAGCTCAAGCCACTCTAGATAAGACTTATCTATGTCAAGGTAAAACATGCTAATCACCAACATCTACCCATACTAAACTATTAATTAACATACCAAATGAGAGAAACCACTAGATTCCTTTACATCAAACCCATAACCTGAGTATGAGGCTCATCTTGGAGATCATATGTCATTTACATCAACTTAGGGTCTTGAGACATCTCCCTCACCTATATATCAAGCATAAGATATTCAAATGCCTCTTTCTCTAGAGTTAGGTATTTACTTAGGAAATCAAGGGTTCGACATTTTCAAGGGACCACAAACTAAGTGACTCGACTCATATACCTAGAAGTATTCTAGCAACAGACTCATCATGATGTATTTCCTTAGGCATATATTCCAACATTTCACATATTTTGGAGTTCAGGTACTCTATCTGTCACCCATGGTGGGTTGACTCATATCAAGAGGTCACCCTTGTCATATATCCCATGATAGAGGTCATCCTTTGTAAAGATATTGAGGCCCATGTTGGCCTCAAACCACATATCACATATTATATCTCAACACATACAAGTCTAGGCACAAGCAAGAATGCTAACCCACTAGCCCATCAATCAAGTCATCTGTACCATACATGGTGCAAGGTCTAGCTAGGATTTCATGGTTAAACTCTTTTCATATCATCAAATATAATTTGAATCATCATGAACATATCATAACATCACATCATCATCATCATCATCATCATCATCATCATCATCATCATCATCATCATCATCATCATCGTTGTCATCATCATCATCATCATCATCATCATCATCATCATCATCATCATCATCATCATCATCATCATCATCATCATCATCATCATCATCATCATCATCTTCATCATCCTTATCATCATCGTCATCATCGTCATCATCATCATCATCATCACCACCACCACTACCACCACCACTATCATCATCAACAAGAACTTAGGTAATATGTGCTACATACTAGCCTAACCTTTATTATGGATCTAGACAACTTCTTAGACTACATCTAACATCTAAACACTCTCATCTATACTTGATCTTACATCTCTTTCTATTATGTTACATGGACACTCACTATCTTTCTTATTGCGGTAACATTTTCATATGTACATATAACAATACTTAGAATAGGTTTTTCTCCAACGTTGAAATAGGTGAAAGAAATCACCATACTCCATTCGAATAAAACCAAAACTCAAATAAGTTATCACACTCATTAGGAAGCCTAGTATCATGACACCTAGAGAACTAACAAGAACACAATGCACACTTGTGTAGCTACCCTAAAAACATTCCCAGAACATATGTCTACGGTGGTAATAAGAACTCACTTTTCTCACCCTCTTGAACCTACAACCCATACTACTTGATAGAAGGATGAGAAAATAAAAGTCATAGGGATTACACAAGCCTACACCTAGTACTAGAACATCTACATTCTAACCTAGAGGCTAAGTCATCTTAGTCCACATAGGACAACTTATGAAGTTTCTAAGGTTGACATGTACAGTAAGTTTAGTTTTTGCTTCATGTGAGAAATGTTTGGCATAGTTATTGTGTGTAGTTATTGTTCATACTCTAGTACCATATGTCACAGAAGTGTTTGTTACCCAAATTCTAACTCCAAATGACTATAAAGTCAATGGCGATAGGACCTAGGCATCCACCCCTAGCATGGTATTATCAAAATGTGAATACAGAAGTAGAAAGCTTAGCATACATGGACAAATAACAAGATAAAATCATCAATCATAGTCTCAACATTCAACAAGTATTATTAATCAACATTGTTTACTACAAGATTTTCATTACACGTTCAAGACTAAAATTTTACAAGTCTTCTCATGCATACTACGGATCTTACAACAAGTTCAAGTGACATAGCTCACCAATACCATCAACTTCTAGCCATATCTAAACCTAGAAAATATGTGAAACAGGGCAGTTCAAGCACACAAGGTGATGAGTAGAGGTCTAAAAGATACATATATAAGCTTTTCGTAATCTAAAAATATTTGCAGAAGTAATGAACAAGAATAAACAAATTAAGTATTTATCAAAAAGAGAGTCCACATTTTATAACATTTTACTCCAATTATACTAACAACATCATATATAATAAGGCCTTTGACTAGTTCCCATCAGAACAATCCATAAGGTTGCTCAAGATTAGACAACCCTTTTATCGACATGGTCCACCATATCTTGACAACACAAGTAGGACGTCTAGCCTCGGGTCCTTACCTTGAGAATGTAGGCAGGTGCACAAGGTTTGTATAATGGAGTTTCTATATTATGTTTGCATATAATAAAACAACATCATGAGATAGACAGACAACAATACTAGAATACTACATGGAAATATTTGAGCAAGTAAACAAGCATACATATGTATCACATTTCAAGCAAGAAAGACATAGTCATATAATGATTAAAGTGTGCACCTTATTTTGATATTTCATAACCTATCTTTTACAATATAGGTCACAATCCAAACATGATTAAAAACAAGATTACATACATGCATTAGATTCTCATCATTAACCCTAACTAGCTTCATTTTAGGGTTTTGGACATGTTAGGTTCCAAATTTGTTATTAGTATATTAGATGATCTTTCACTGATATAGATGTCACTATCAAGGTGGTGTTCAAGTTGCATGTCATTTTGATGTTCCATTCACTTTATATGATCATTTCAAGGTTTGAGTTGCTAATGCACATTGTAGGGTCAAAGGCTCATAATAGGGCAACCAAGATCAAGTATCATCGAGTAATAAGAGACAATCATAAAGTATAGTTTATATCATTGTTATTAGGATATTAAAATAACATTCTATTATGGGTGGTGTCCCCTAGAGTTTTGGCATTGAATTCCCAATCTTGGGTATCAACATTTCAACATTGATGCCAACATTACCATAGTTCGTATTCCAACAAGGTTCACATGTGACTTAGTTGGATATCCACATGAAGGGAAATAAATGCAATAGATTAAAATCAAATTATAGGGAGTGCATAAAAGCCATATTCACATGAGATTAGGGCACAAGCAAGCCAAACAAGTCATATGTGCCACACTAGGTCACCACTAATGGACTTAGATTCACATGCAACATCAAAACATAAAATAGGGAAATCATGCACATTAGTGTCTTCAAACATCATAGGGATTTTGATTTCAAGGATATAAGTGGGTTTCATGTCATATAAGACCATGGTTCCACATTATAAACATGCATCACCATAAAGGGATCATATTCATGCATTTAAGTATTGTATCATTGAACTATAGTATATCGAGGGCAAAAGTTGATGTATGCACTGTAAGATAGCACAAAGTTACTAATTTTCACATTAATACGAGACTAGAATCCATATTTGATGCAAAGATTGCAATCTAGGGAAAGGCATAACACTAATGTGCAAGGAAACCACATGTGTGAATTTAGCGTCATCAAGTGTACAAGGGGTGATGAGGAGCTTCATACATGCACATAATAACTTATAAGTTACTATTTTTATGGTTAGGGTGGTAGAGATTCATCAAAGTTCCAATACATAGCATACTCAAGCATTTATCATGGTCAAACATCGTATTTCAGTAGGTTAAGAGAACCAGAAGGAGAATTAGGGACTGCAAGTATGTGCATTGTGTACGACTCATCGAATTGATCAATTTGACATATATTTTTGACATATTTGGGTTATGGATGTGGAAGATATGATTTTTTTAACATCTTGGTTGAGAAATTTATAAAATTGCATCAGCAAGGAAGGGGGCATTACCCTTTGATGTATTGATGGCCTACAACCATTGATCATCGATCTGATGGGTGCAGTTCACATCCTTTCATGCTCACCAACCACTCACATGGAAGTCTGGCTGGGGGCCGCCACCCACCTCTCTTCCAGGGGTGGCACATTGACTCGGGTCCATTTTTGTTGCTAGTCCACAGTGGAGTGTGTCCAGACAGCATAGAAGAACACCGCTCCCCGTTAGAGCACACCTACACGGGTTGCACTGTTGCAGCAACTGATCTCCCTAGCATCACCAAGAGAGGGTGTGTGGGAGCACGAAAAGCCCTAAAAGATGGTGCATCATGATTGGGATGTGAGCTCCCAAGCTTGGATTCCATGTTGGCGGCTAGGGTTCCAAGGTAGAAGATGTAGTAGAGGAGGGGGATAGAGGGCACGAAGGTTCAATCAAAGAGGGGCAAACGAAGGCAAATGAAGAATGAGGAAGGAATCCAACTTTAATTATCAAAACGAGGTAAGGAATGAGGCCATTGGTTAGCACCATGGAGGAGGTAGGTGGTGGCAAGTCCACCTCCACCGACCCTCATACAGAACTTGAAGGCGCAATCCTAACCGTTCGTTTAAGGAAGGGAAGTCATGGGACTTTATCCAACTCACACGGTCGTTCAATGTAAACACAAGTTCTCAGATCTCTAACATGGAAAGCGTGGAGGGGCACCTGTTTTTCTGGGCCTGGCGCCAAAGATTGGGCCAATAAGGCTTACATTCGATTTATATTCAATTAAATCACATGTACTGTGACCAATCTTCAAGGTTTCATAACTTGGGCTCTGAAGGTCCAATTGAGGCATTTTTTTAACCGTTGGATTCCTAGTTGGGAGCTATACAAAATGATATATTCTAGGAATAAAAAATATCTTAGTTATGTGGTTCAAAATTGGATTTAAGAGGGTGATGTATTAAAGCATGATACTAAGTTCAAAAGTGCACATTGATGTCACACACTGTGCAATTGATTATTTATGTCACCAAATTAGATCATTGTCACATTCATACTATATAATTGACATTAGATTGAGTAAGAGGTCACTGAGTGAGAGAGAAAGGAGTACACTAGAGGGGAGAGAAAAGTGAGGTTTTCACATCTTTCCCTCCTTGAAAGAAATTTCATCCATAAAATTAGTCCAAGATCATAGTCAAAGGTCATGTTTTCATATCCATCATGTTCCATTAACCATGACATAGGTTTCAACTCATCCCCCATAATGGGGTGCACACATAGGTTATGCTCATCAAGGGTGTATTCATCACAATGATATATGTGTTACTGGGTGTTTCATCATATTGTTACATCTCCTTGACATTAGGGTTACATAACATTTATACCTACTACATTAGGGCTTGGTTCTTGTAATAATACAAGCACAAGGTGTGTTACCAAAAGATATATTTTAGATTTCTCAAAAGGACATGTTCATCAACATGATTTTCAAATGAGACATCCATAGAATATGTGTTTCATCATTATACTAGATTCCACACATGTTTTAGTTTTCCTTCCAAAATTCTACCAACTCTAATCAATTATGTTCATTGTTTCTCATTTGGATTATGAAATTAAGCATTATACTCACAACCATTCAATCTAAGATCTCAATGCATCATCATATCAAGTTCATGACTTCATTTATATATCTTTTATTCAAGGTATGAATTCATATTAGTTCTAGCTTATGACAATTGTTATTGTACGTGTCATGCTTTTCACATAAGTGATATTATTTCCATACATCATGCATCATTCGAGGAACAATATTATCATCGATGTCAAGGTTTTGATATTATCTCACTTTGTATAGGATGATCCCTACAAGCTCAAGCCAATCAAGCTAAGACCTATCTATGTCAAAGTAAAACATGATAACCACCAACGTCTACCCATACAAAACTTTTACCCAACATAACAAACGAGAGAAAACACTAGATTTCTTTACATGAAATTACTAACCCGAGTATGAGGCCCATCATGGAGATCACATGTCATTTACATAAAATTAGGGTATTTGGACATCTCCCTCACCTATTAGCAAGCATCATATATTCAAAAGCCTCTTTCTCTAGGGTTAGGTCTTTACATAGGAAATCTAGGGTTCAACATTTTTAAGGGATCACTAACTAAGTGACCCAACTGATATACTTAGAAGTATTCTAGCAAGGGACTCATCATCCTGTATTTCATCATGCATATTTTTCAACATTTTAGATATTGTGGAGTTTAGGTGCTCTGACCTTCTCCCGTGGTGGGTTGACTCATATCAAGAGGTCACCCTTGTCATTTGTCCCATTCTAGAGGTCCTCCTTTGTAAAGAGATTGAATCCCATGTTGGTCGAAAACCACATATCAAACATTATATCTCGACACGTACAAGTCTAGGCAAGCAAGCATGCCAACCCACTAGCACATCGACCAAGTCATCTGTACCATACATGGTGCTAGGTCTAGCTGGGGTTGCATGGTCAAACTCTTCTCATATCATCAAATATAACATGAATCATCTTGAACATCTCATAACATCACATCGTCATCATCATCATTATCATTATCATCATCATCATCATCGTTATCATCATCATCATCACCATCACCATCATCATCATCATCATCATCATCACCATCATCATCATCATCATCATCATCATAATCATCATCATCATCATCATCATCATCATCATCATCATCATCATCATCATCATCATCATCATCATCATCATCATCATCATCATCATCATCATCATCATCATCATCATCATCATCATCATCATCATCATCATCATCATCATCATCGTCATCATCATCATCATCATCATCATCATCATCATCATCATCATCATCATCATCATCATCATCATCATCATCATCATCATCATCATCATCATCATCATCATCATCATCATCATCAACAACAACAACAACATCATCATCAACAACATTATTATCATCATCAACAACTTAGGTTATCCAAGCTACTTACTAGCCTAATCTTTATTATGGATCTGGACAACTCTTGAGACTACATTTAGCATCTAAACACTCCCATCTATACTTTCTGTTACATCTCTTTCTCCTGTGTTACATGAACACTCACTACCTTTCTATGTGTGGTAACATTTTCATATATACATTTAATAATACTTGAAATAGGTTTTTCTCCAACGTTGAAACATGCACAAGTCCGGCCATAGTAGCTCGGGTGGTAAGATCTCGGTAAGTCCTAATGAAGGACCCGGGTTCAAACCTCACTGAAGGAACTTTGTGAACGGTAATCCACACTGATTAGGCATGGGAGGGGGTAAGCAGACCACACCCTCTCATGCCTTGAGAGTTTACCATGTCGGCTTCACCCGGGGTGGTTTCTCTCGGTCATAAAAAAAAATAGGCGCAAGAAATTACCACACTCCATTCAAATAAAACCAAACCCCAAACAAGTTACCACACTCATTAGGCAGTCTAGCACCATGACACCTAAAGAACTAGCAAGAACACAGTGCACACTTGTGTAGATACCCTAAGCAAATGTTTGTAACATATGTCTAGGGTGGTAATAAGAACTCCCTTTTCTCACCCACTTGAACCTACAACCCATACTACAAGACATAAGGAGGAGAAAAGATAGGTTATAGGTATTACACAAGCCTACACCTAGTTCTAGAACATTTAGGTTCTAACCTAGAGGCTAAGTCATCTTAGTCCACAAATGACAACTTATGAAGTTTCAATGATTGGCTTGTAAGGTAAGTTTAGTTTATACTTCATGTGATAAATGTTTGGTGTAGTTGTTGTTCATACTCTGGTACCATCTGTCATGAAATTATTTGTTACCCAAATCCTAACTCCAAATGACTATACAGTCAATGGTGATAGGACCTAGGCATCCGTCCCTATCATAGTATTATAAAATAACAAATGCGGAAGCAGAAAGCTTAGCATACATGAACATATAACAAGATAAAAACTCCAATCATAGTCTCAACATTAAACAAGTATTATTAAGTAACATTATTTATTACAAGCTTTCCAATACATGTTCAAGACTAAAATTTTACAAGTGTGCTCATGCATACTAGGGATCTTACAACAAGTACACCTGACATTGCTCACCAAGCCCATAAGCTTCGAGCCATCTCTAAACCTAGAAAATACGTGAAACAAGATGGGTCAAGCATATAAGGTGGTGAGTACATGGCTAAAAGATACATATACATAAGCTTCACATAATTTGAAAAGATTTGTAGAAGTAACTAACAAGAATAAAGAAATTAAGTATTTATGAAATAGAGGGTCCATGTTTTATAACATTTTACTCCAATTATACTAACAACATCATATATAATAAGGCCTTTGACTAGTTCCCATCGGAACAGTCCGTAAGGGTGCTCAAGATTAGACAACCCTTTTATCGACATCGTCCGCCATATCTTCACAACACAAGTAGGACGTCCAGCCTTGTGTTGTTACCTTGAGAATGTAGGAAGGTGCACAAGGTTTATATAATGGAGTTTCTATATTATGTTTGCAAGTTATAAAACAATGGCACGAGATAAACATCAACTACAATACTAGAATACTACATGGTAATATTTGAGCAAGTAAACAAGCATACATATGTATCACACTTCAAGCAAGAAAGCCATAGTCATTTAATTATTAAAACGTACACCTAATTCCGAAATTTCAGAACCTATCCTTGACCATCTACATCACAAGACAAACCAGATTAAGAAAAAGATTACATACATGCATTAGATTCTCATCATCAACCCTAACTAGCTCCATTTTAGGGTTTTGGACATGTTAGGTTCCAAGTTTGTTATTAGTATATGAGATGATATTTTACTGATCTAGATGTCATTATCAAGGTGGACTTCAAGTTCCATGTCATTTTGATGTTCCATTCACTTTATATGATCATTTAATGTTTGAGTTGCTAATGTTATTTATAGGGTCAAAGGCTCATAATAGGGCAACTGAGATCAAGTATCATAAAGGAATAAGATATAATCATAAAGGATGGTTTATATCAGTAATATTAGGACATAATAATCACATTATAATATGGTTGAATGTCCCCTAGGGTTTAGGCAATGAATTCCCAACCTTGGGTATCAACATTTCTACATTCATGCCAACATCACCATAGTTCATATGCCAATAAGGTTTGCATGTGACTTAGTTGGACATCCACATCAAGGGAAACAAAGCTAATAGATTCAAATTTTATAAGAGGGTGTTCATAAAATCCATATTCACATGATATTAGGGCACAAGCAAGGCAAACAAGTCATATGTGCCACACTAGGTCACCACTAGTGGACTTAGAGTCACATGCAACATCATAACATAAAATTGGGAGATCATGCACATTAGTGTCTTCAAACATCATAGGGATACTGATTTCAAGGATATTATAGGGTTTGATGTCTTAAAATACCAAGGTTCCACATTATAAACATACATCACCAAAAAGGGATCATATTCATGCATTTAGGTATCATATTATTGAACTATAGTAGGAGGGCAAGAGATGATTTATGCACTATAAGATAGCACAAAGCTTCTTATTTCCAAGTTAATATGAGACTCATTTCCATATTTGATGCAAAGATAGAAATCTAGGTAAAGGTATAACACTAATGTTCAAGGCAACCACATGTGTGCATTTAGTTTCATACAGTGTACAAGGGGGTGATGAGGAGCTTCATACATGCTCATAATAACATACAAGTTACTATTTTGATGGTTAGGAGGGTAGAGATGCATCAAAGTTCCAATATTTAGCATACTCAAGCATTTATCATAGAAAAACTATGTATTTCAATAGACCAAATGAATTAGAAGGAGAATTTGGGTCTGTAAGTAAGTTCATTCTGTACGACTCATCGAGTTGATCAATTTGACATGTACTTTTAATATATTTGGGTTATGGATGTGGAAGATATGATTTTTTTAACATCTTGGTTGAGAAATTTATAAAATTGCATCATCATGGAGGGGGCGTGTTATAACCCCAATTTTGATTGTATTTTATGGAAATATTTCATAAAAAAAGGCTTGCTTGACAATTTGTGTGCATTATTTTATAACTTGGACTTATTTGAAAAATTGTCTTGAATAATGAATTTCGTGCATGTACCTATTTTAGTAAGCAAATGGAAGTGCAAATGGATAAAGGACAAGAGAAGAACCCATAATAAGTGAAAAAGGAAAAAGAAAAAGAATAGTATATGTTTTATTTAAGAAAAGCATGAAATTATCTAGAATGTGGCTCAAGTGGCCACAATAGGGTGATTTTAGTTCCACTTGCCTTCCAATAACTAGAAAAGTGGAAATTAAGAGAATAGAAAAGAAAGAAAGAGAAAATATGAGTTTTAGTGCATGCTATATGCATATTTAGTATAAGACTTGCTCTTGAAGAAAAGGGGTATTCCCGAGTTTTGATATCATATTGTGTCCATAAGTAGATTAAGTCATCAAGAACTTTCCCTTAAAATTTGGGATCAAAAGGAGTGATGATGTGAGAGTTATAGATTTTCAAAAAGTCCCTAAAATGTGAATAATACAATGGGCAAGTGTTAATGTCACAATTTAAATGGAATAAGGAATTGAATTTAGTTTCTCACGCGTGACAGGGACTGTCGGATCGAAGATCCAATGGCTTGTGTCTTGTCCCTCACCTTGCAATAGATTGAGAAAGGTAGCATGTACAAATGAGGAATCGAGATCCCTATCTCCCTCTCCGGACCACCTCATCATAAAATAACTGAACCAATGACTTCGCCGCACAAAAATGAAGTAGAAACATGTAAGTTTTTGGTGGAGAGGAGGTTTGTAGAAGAACCAAGAACTCTTACCACCAAGCCTAAACTTAGGCGAGTTCGGGAACCCTAGATCCCATCTCATCTGCCTATAAAAAGGCCTCCATCCAACTCACCTCGAACCCCAAAGCATCAACGACTCGCTCACGCACCCAAATATCCCCTCCTCCTCTAGATTCAATCTCTTCCAGTGATCTTTACACCATGGCACCACCGCATCAGCTGACTCAGGAAGAAGAAAGGGGGGAGAAAGATTGGTTGTTGGATCGTGGTCCAACTTTGAATAGCGAGATGAATCGACGGTAGGATTTCAGTGCGTCTTAGCCAGAGCTGAGTGGGCACGATCAACTGTGACCACACTATCTCTACCTCAAGAAATGAAGACCCATGACTCTGATTGCGGGTGTATTTTCTAAAAAGGTAATTTCTTCGCCTCTCTAGTCATAAAATCAAGAAAACAATTCTTTCTTTTGAAATCAATTAAAAATCATTCTCCTTTGTCCAAAAATTACAAGTAATATATGTATCCTGATCAAAAAAATACAAACTACTCAATACAAATATAACCTTGACCTATATATGCTTCCAATTTTAAAAGTAGTCAAAGTTGCTATCTTTAAAGTGATTAAACGGGTCAAAACCATAATTTGTGAGTATTTATGAATCTAATAGACTTAGTTGATTTTTTAGTCAATGATTGATCTGTTATGAATAAAAGGAATACTTTGGACTCATATGAACATCAAAATTAAAGATTTGAAGGATTAGGGTTTCTTTATGCATAAAATGTACTAAATGATGGATGGACATAAAAGTGCTAAAAAACTATATTTCTATATCTCTTACTCTAATATGATTTAAATGGATAAAGATAGGAACTTTAGTATACACCTTTTTGTAGGACAATCTTGCATATGAAACCTAAAAGTAGGGTGTGTGGTTTGAGAAAGTGAAAAAGAGCAATAAATTGACTAATGGAGTATTATGGATAATGGTATAAGAAGGTGGGCTTAAAAACCTAACTTGAGAACCAAGTTAGTCCTTCGATAGGTTTTGGAATAATATAATGATACATGGGTGTTATGCCTTCAATTTTAGGTTGAATTGCTTGGATAATTGTGTGGTTAATCTTACTTATTCTTATTTTTATTGCAAATACTCCTGAGATAGGTATGTGGTTACTCCTATGAGTAATCAATTTAGATTCACATGGCTTTCTCGAGTTTCTTCGAATGGTTTGCAAATATATGATTGTTGAATGAACTTTACCACTTTACAAACTATTAAGTGACTGTGGCTATCACATTATATATGGACATGACTAGATCATTTCTTGGCCACCTCTGGATCTATGGAAAGGCCATTTTCCTGAATAGGTGAAGGCACACATTGGTATAGTAGATGAGAAGTCACTCACCTGAATATGGGGAGACATGATAAAGTCATCCACCTGAATAGGGGAAGACTGTGAATAATGTAGTAAGATGCCCTGAGGGGTTATGACAGAGGGTGGAGACAACTAGATTGGGTAGTCATGATGAAAACATTAAATTTGATTTGTTAAACAATAATTGTTGAATTCTATTGTTACCCTTACTAGTGAAGTTTTATTTCCCCTACATACTAGTAAAACCTGTTATACTAATCGACATTTTGTTTGTCAGCATTTTGGTTAATTTGCTTCAAGATGGAAACTGGAAAATAATGGAAAAAAGACATGAAAGTTAACTGGAGAGTCTAATATTTGTAAGATATAGCTAGTTGGTAGACATTTTGGGTAAAGTCCTAAAATCCTATATTTTGTAAACTTTCATGAAAATAATTTTTATGTTGTATCAAGCTTAGTTAGTTTAGTAGAATTTATTAATTATGTTTTATTATGTGCTAAACCATTTGAACCTATTTTTGGAATAACATAACTAGTTTCTTGGCCTTCCTTAAGTGGGGTTAACGGGAAATGGGGTCATTAAATTTGGTATCAGAGCATGGTTTTCCATATAATCCTTGATAATTATAGAATTTGACAAAGTTAGTAGAACCCAAAGGGAGTTACGAGAATGTTTTCCTTCAGTGGAGGTTTCTAGAATGGACCATGGGTTGGAGGTTAGCAAGATTTTCCTCAGCCCCGCTAGTCAATATATGAGGACTCAAAGACCTATGTTTCCATCCTGGCCAAATTCGGGGATTGTATTCGAAATAAGATACTTCTAGGATTTCTCATCTACTTTCATCCCTTATTTATCCCCTTTCATTAACAAACTTTAAGTGCGTAAGGTTTTTTCTCTCTCCACCTCCTCCTATGTACTGAGGTTATTGAGCATAAGGATTATGGTATCCTCCACCAAATAATAAAATACATGTAAATAAGATGTCACAAAAATAAGTTTAAAGCTTTAATATCCTATGTTATGAAAATGTGGCTAATGAAGTTTGCTTACAACATGGGCCATGGTAAGAACACCAACTGTGATGAATACCTAGGATTGAGACTATCCCATAAGAAGAGGCCCTCCTTAGAGAAGAGAAGGTCAATGGAAGGAGAATGCTCTAACAAAAGAAAGAGAGAAGGTGAAGTCTCTTGAGAGAAAGGCCCTGAGCCTAAACCCATCCCCTTCCACATCATGAACCTAGAAGGAAGACCAATACCCGAAGATGAACCTATGTCTAAAGTTGAAGCAAGGGATGATCCCAACCATGTTGCTGACTCCAGATCGGAAGTCAGGCCAACAGTGAAACAAACTCTTGAGATGCTCTTCTTCGAGAAACAAAAGAAGTTGACTGAAGCCATCAACACCTTTGCCCTTAGAGATGTTCCCTGTGGTGAGACAGTGAACTAGTAGTCATCCATCCACACCTTGGTGCCACCATTTTAGATTTTGTGAAGCTTAACATTGAGAAACTCTGGGGGAGGACAAGATTGAGGTAGTCGACAAGGCCGATGCTTAGCTTTTAGTAGTGGAAAATGGGTTCCGCATGTCGGAGGTATATCTAGGAAAGAAGGTTCTCTTCGCCACCCATCTCCTAGAGGGAGAAGCAAAGATATGGTGGGAGAACCAGATCATTGCTCGAGACCTAAACAAAAGCCCATGGCTTGGGAAGATTTCCATGCACTTGTCACAACAAGGTTCATACCCCCTGCTGGCAAGAAGGAGAAGGAAAGACAGTTCACATTCTTGGTTGAAGGGAACCTGATAGTAACTGACTACGCTCGCATGTTTCTCCTCTTAGAGAAGTTTGGCTATATTGACTGAAACAAGGAGGGTAGAACATTTTGTGGATAGGCTTCACCCTGCCATTAATACCCCTGTCATGGAGAGCAAGCCCACAACTCTCTCTAAAGCTCTCAACTTCACCCTCGACATGGAGAAGATGGTCATGCCACAGCATAACCAACCCAAAGGATATCTCGACTTCACTAAAGGATGTTCTGACCCAAGAAATGATAACAGGAAGAACCAAGATCGTCACCATGACAAGGTAGGAAGGGGAAATCCCTACAATGTGCACCAACAACAAGGGTCATCATCCAAATGCTATAGATGTGGGAGGGACCATCCAGGGAAGTGTCACTTCAAAAGAAAGGTGTGTTACTAATGCCAACAAGAGGGAAACTTCCAAGCTAACTATCCCCTTCTTAACCCAATAGGACAAGCCCCGATGGCATCTCAACCAGTGGCAGCAGCACTTCCAGTGGCACATCCAGCAGTAGCAGTTCCACCTGTAGGAGAGCGTCGATAGGCTCCAGTATTCTCCATCAACAATGAAGAGGCCCATGCTAATGCCAACTGTCTGATAGAGGGTAATAAACCTTAGAGTAGTTTTCCCATATTTTTTATGCAATGTTATACTAGTTTGACTATCATGAGAACCATGTAGGCATACTTAAGATTATGGGACAAAGTGTGAAAGCTCTGTTTGATTGTGGATCTACAAATACTTTCATTTCTATAAATCTTGCAACTATGATTTATCTAGATTTCAAGAATTCAGGGTATAACTTGGATGTCACTACCTGAAGTAGTCGAATTTTCATGTCTCTTTTGAAAACCCCAATTTTACCTGTTAAATATTTGAGCTATTATTTCCCTATAGACTTTATTTTGTTGGACATGAATGACTATAATGTAATAATTGGCATGGATTGGCTTTATACCTATAAAGCCCAGATATATTGTAGGGAGAAAAAGATTGTAATAAAGAGACCCGGTCATCCACTTTTGACCATTAAAGGTAGGAAGGGTGCAACCACCAGTTTCTACATGTCGGCCTTAAAGGCGGAACAAATGATAGTCGAGGGTTGTCAGGCATTCCTAGCAGGTGTTATAGAACCTAAACCTAAGGTTAAATCCTTAGGGGACATAGAGGTGGTTTGGGACTATACAAATATGTTTCCAGATGATTTACATGGCCTGCCTCCAAAGAGAGAAGTGGATTTCACCATAGAGTAAGTTCTCAGAACGAACCCTATTTCTAGGGAACCTTATAGGATGGCCCCCAGTGAGTTGCTTAGCTGAAAAAGCAATTGCAGGATTTGCTAGACAAGGGATTCATTAGGTCTAGTACATCACCCTCGGGAGCTCCAATCCTTTTCGTAAAAAATAAGGATGGATCACTCTGCATGTGTATTGACTATCATATAATAAACAAAGCTACTGTAAAAAACAAGTATCATCTACCCAAAATTGACAACCTGTTTGATCATCTTAACTGAGTCTAAGTCTTTTCCAAGATTGACCTAAGGTCTGAATAACACCAGTTACGAGTAAAGAACAAAAACATTCCAAAAATCACTTTTCATACCCATTATGACCACAATGAGTTCCTAGTCATGCCATTTGGATTGTCCAATGCCTTGAGTGTTTTTATAAACCTCGAGAACATTGTGTTTCAACCATTCCTTGACTCTTTTGTTATAGTGTTCATATATGACATCCTAGTTTATTTGGATGACCTCGACCAACATCAAGACCACCTGGTTAGAGTCCTTGAAATCCTGAGGAAGTAGAAGTTTTACTGGAAGTTCTCGAAGTGTGAGTTATAGATTGATCGCGTCATGTTTCTTGGACACATCATCTTAAGAGGGATGGTCTCAATAGATCTTGCCAAGGTGTTTCTTGTACGTGATTGGTCAATGCTAAGGAATCCTTCTAAAATTCACAGCTTCCTAGGATTGTCCAGATATTATCAGAGGTTCATCCAAGAATTCTTAAATACCATTCTGCCCCTCACCAAGCCCACTCGTAAGGATGAAAAGTTCTTATGGCTCGGTCTGTGTGAAGCTTGCTTCTAAGAGATGAAGGAGAAGCTGACCACAACACTTGTTCTACCTCTACCATCTGGCAACAAAGGTTTCATGGTCCTCACTGATGCATCAAAAATGGGGCTTGGATGTGTGCTAGAGTAGAATAAGCATGTTTTCACTTATGCTGCCCAGCAGCTCAAACCAAATGAAGTGAACTATCTGACACATAACCTAGAGTTAGCTACAATCATACATGCCCTAAAAATCTGGGGACACTATTTGTATGGTGCTACCTTTGAAATCCTCACTGATCACAAAAGCTTGAAGTATCTCCTGACTCAGAAAGACCTCAACCTAAGATAGAGACAATGGATGGAATATATGAAAGGCTACCATTTCACCATCATGTACCACCCAGGAAAGGAAAAATTAGTGGCATATGCTCTTAGTCAGAAGCAGCTTAGGTGTGCAAATTTCTTATATACCTAGTGGAGGGAACTGGAGGAGTATGTCAGATGGTCTCCACAACCATTAGAAGATCAAATTCATTTGGCTAAAATTTAGATAAAACTAGACTTACTGATTGAATTAGTAGCTGCCCAGCTGGCAAGCCCAAAACTTGAAAATATGAATGGTTTGTGGGAAAATCCTCAAACACATGTCCTTGGGTGTGGATGAAGGGATCCGATACAAAATTCATATTTGGGTTCCTGAGGAGTCACCTTTGAAGACCCATATTCTGCAAGAAGCTCATGTTCTAAGTATATTGTACATAGAGGAACCACAAAAATGTTTAAGGACCTGGAGAGATACTTTTGGTGGTCTGCAATGAAGAGAGACATAGTAGCATATGTGGCCAACTGTCTAGCATGCCAAATGGTGAAGGCTAAACACCAATGACCCGGTGAGTTGCTACAATCGATTCAAATTCCAGAGTGGAAATGGGACCAGATCACTATGGACTTTCTGGTGGGTCTTCCCAAAACCAAGAATGGTCACGATGATGTATGGGTTGTGGTGGACTGCTTAACCAAGTCATCACACTTTCTTGCCTTGAATATTATCACCAAAGTATTAGACTTAGTTGAACTGTATATCTAGGAGATAGTCCATCTGCAAGGTATTCTGAGCTAGATTATTTCTGATTGTGACCCCAAGATCACCTCAAAGTTATGGAAGAAGGTGCAAGAAGAACTTGGGACAAGGTTGAAATTTAGTACCGCCTACCACCCCCAGACTGATGGACAGTTAGAGAGAACGATCCAAAATTTATAAGAGTTGTTGGGAGCATGTGTACTCGATTAGGGAGGATCATGGGAACAATATTTACCTCTAGCTGATTTTTCTTATAAATATAGCTACCAAGCCTGTATCAGAATGCATCTGTATGAAGCTCTACATGGGAGGCCATGGTAGTCACCACTTCAATGGGATGATGTTGGTGAGAGGACCTTATTGAGGTCAGAGGAAATTTAGATATATGCTGACAAAGTTTCTTTGATCAGGGAAAGGCTAAAGAGATCCCATGATCAAAAGAAGTCATGTGCTGATGCGAAGTGGACTGAATTGCACTTCACTATGGGTGAACATGTCTTTCTGAAGATTTGACCCCTCCAAGTTATATCTAAGAATAGAGGAAAGTTGAGTCCTCGATATGTAGGTTCATTTGAAGTTCTAGAACAGATTGGTGAAGAAACCTACTGTGTAGCCCTACCTCCGTACTATAGCTTAAAGCATGACATGTTTCATGTATCTAATCTAAAGCGTTATGTGAAAGATCCTAGTCATGTGTTGAGCATTGAGCCTATTGAGCTCTAGGGGAGCTTGACATATCCTGAGTCATGTGTGAGAGTACCAAATACCAAGGTAAAAGAACTCAGAAACAAAAAGATAGAGATGGTAAAGGTACTTTGAAGCACCATGGAGACGATGAAGCCACATGGGAGCTGAATACGGACATTGAAAAATCTTGCCCGGAGTTGTTTGTATGATTAGCTAAATTTTGAGGAAAAAAATTATTATAAGTGGGGAATGATGTTACCACCCCAATTTTCATTGTATTTTATGAAAGTATTTAAAAAAAGGACTTCTTGACAATTTGTGTGCATTATTTTACAACTTGGGTTTCTTTGCAAAATTGTCTTGAATAATGAATTTTGTGTTTTTCCCTATTTTAATAAGACAGTGGAAGTGTACAAGGATAAAGGACAATAGACGAACCCATGATAAGTGAAAAGGGAAGAAGAAAATGAATAACATATGCTTTATTTAAGTAAAACATGGAATTATCTAGAAAGTGGCATAAGTGGCCACAATAGGGTGATTTTAGTTCCACTTGCCTTATAATATCTAGAAAAGTCAAAATTAAGAGAATACAAAAGAAAGAAAGAAAGAGAAAATATGATTTTTAATGTATAATATGCATGTTTAGTGTACTACTTTCTCTTGAAGAAAAAGGGGTATTGCTTTCGAATTTTGATCTCACATAGTGTCCATAAGTAGGTTAAGTCATCAAAAACTTTCCCTTCAAATTTGGAATCAAAAGGAGTAACAACGTGAGATTTATAGATTTTAGAAAATCCCTAGTGTGAATAGTGCAATGGGAAAGTATCAATGTCACAATTTAAATGGAATAAGTAATCAAATTTAGTTTCTTGCACATGGTAGGGACTGTCAGATCAAAGATCTAATGGCTCGTGTCTTGTCCCTCACCTCACAACATATCGAGAAAGGTAGCATGCATACACGAGGAATCAGGATCCCTATCTCCCTCTCTGGACCACCTCAACACAAAATGACTGGACCGTTGACTTCTCCGCACAAAAATGAAGAGGAAACATGTAAGTTTTGGGTAAAGAGGAAGTTTGTAAAAGGACCTAGAACTCTCACTACCAAGCCTAAACTCGGGTGAGTTTGGGAACTGTAGATGTGACGTCCCTGGATTTTCTAAAACTTAATCTGATGTGTGACGTCCAAATTGAAACCTCACCTCAGCAAGAATCCCAATTTAAACCCCACACACTATGCTAAGAAGAAGAAAATCAAGGGAGTTAGAAGGAAATAACAATAGCACATGCACATGAATAATAAACAAACAACATCACATGTTCACCATTCAACATATAATTTCATAATGAATTGTTACAACATTTGATATTACACATTGAACAACAAACTTCTACATATACATGTACTACCACTAAACAACAAGATGTTAACACAACAGGTCCACATGTACATCTACTCACCATACAACTCACACTATCTTGGTTCTTCAAGATATATGTCCACAAGCCTAAACAAATATTACATGTGGTACACGTCAACACAATATTCAAGAATATTGTACTGAGTGTGCCTATGTGTCTTTTTATATACCTCTCATTACTAAGCTTGACAATAATATAAAACTAATACTTGGAAGTTATAAAGAAATATAAGAAAATGCATATACTTGCACAAAGATGTTCATTAACAAAAGAGAACACATATTTTAAGCTCATATCCATTATATCATCCATGGATTTACTACCTGAGAGTTGAATGCATTAAGGCCTTTATCATCTACTACCAAAGAGTTTGATATCATTATACATGTGATGTACTACCAAAGAGTTTGAGATCACTTCCAATTACTTTACTACCAAATAGTAAGTACTTTACTTTCCAACACTTTACTACCAAAGAGTTGAAGTGGTTGGAAATAATGGAACAAATATATTATGTTTCATGTGTTCATAGCCATAAGTATGGAAAATCAAGCAAGATATAATAAAAGAACAATCATTTCATCCAATATCAAGTGCCAAGTGTTTACTACACATATAATGCAAGCATATTGTATAAGAAGCCAAGTAAGAGGTAATGGCATACCTTCAACTGAGATAATCTATACCACATTCCTGATGTCATCTATATCTTTATCAAACCCCTGATAAAGACAAGACCACATATACCATTAGGATCTCATCATCTTAACCTTACTATGACCATTTTAGGGTTTCACTTGGTCATTAGGATGTTCTCATTCTTACTTTCAGTCTTGTCTGGGAATTATCTTATCGATGTCATATTTTCCAATTATGTTACAAATCAAGGTTCATCATCTGAACACTAGCTTCCATAGTATTTAATGCACATATTAACCCTAGGTTATATGATTAACCTAAATTAGGGTTTCATAACATGTATTAAGGTTCATCTTCATATAACATCAATTCTATGCATCTAGCTAATATCAAAGTTTCATAATAACTTCCAGTTATAGATATGAGGGTGTTCAATAAATTCCATCATTTATTGAGCATGTATGTATTTATTGTATTTTATTTAGGGTTATTAGACATAATTAGCCATATGGATAAAAGTACATGATTTCATGCATCAACATCATAATCACAAGCCTTAAATGGATTATAAACATGAATATGAATTACTGACATATTCTCATAATTTTAGGCCATCATTTTATATTTATAATCTATGAAATAAACATTTCACAACATACATGATATTCCTGATATTAGAGCATCAAAAGCCATATATAATGGCTCCATGTTTTTCTACTCATTTTTCTAAGAATTTTGGTACCTTATTTGTAATTTCTTGATAAGCAGGCTATTTTCTATGATTTATTGAAGAACTATTATTTTCTGGGGTATTTACATTCATGGACCAACTACACACTACCACATGGAAACTAGAGCTGTGGCCCGCTCCTCCTATCCCCACGCTGATCCGAGGTAGTTTTGTGGTATGGGATGGTTAGTTCTGGGTTTTGAACCCGGTTCAAACCCTTTCTTTCTCTGGTCCACACAAAGCAGACCCCGCCCTCTCTCGTTCCACACCAGACACATCTGCGGGCTCTGTCTCGCAGCTGCCACCATGGGGGAGATCTCCGATGAGCAATACCTCACCACCAGGTCTTCCTTTCAAAACTCTAGCATGGACGCAAGTTCTGATGGGGGCGCGGACACCATCTCGGTGAGTTCCCATGGCGGGGAAGAGTGTTGCCTTGTTGTTGGATCTCAACCAGAGTTGGCAACAGTTCAAGGTGGAGCAGAAGGGGCGTCTTGCTCATAGACCCGAACGTGATTCGAGTTCCCTTGAAAAGCTCCTCTAAGTTTTATCATACTCTAAGGTGGCCTCCATAACCTTTTGGGAAACCTCTCACCACCTACCCCGAGATCTTCTTCTTCTTTGGTGAATTTCATGTCGTCGGCCCCCAAGACAGTAATGGAAGGGCACTGAAACATGAGGGTTCTATTTCTCAAACTTCAAGCCATCTTTTTCATCTATTAATTCCCTCCAATTTGCCTTCTTCCTCTATCCCTTACCTCGAACCATCTACTACTCGCCGCAAGGAGAGGTAGGGGACACACCCTAAATGGAAAACCTTACTTTAGTCTCTATCAGGGGTCTATAAGAGTTCATTCTAAAGCTTGTGGACATCTGAAACAAACTACACAGTCAAAACCACACGATCCCACGATATGCTAATTCCACGATGTGGACATTGCCTATCACAACGAGCCTTGGGCAACCATTGCGAAGAAGATAACTCGTATCTATCGGATCATATCCAAGGGTCAGGGTGTCTTCTCATGAAAGCATGATCTGTGGCTATTGAAACACAGACACAATTCTCATTTAAATGAGTTGGCCATGTGACATATATATTAATGTCACGATAAAGGCTTGAGAAAGCATTCAAACCTTGTTCTACCGTACATTAATAGGGCACCAATATTTCAATATATTCAAACCTATGTATCTCTTTCTAGGAGCATGAAACATTATGAAATTAGGACCATGTCTCTAACATCACTCAAGATACATTCAATTAAATTTTGGTGCCAGAACATAACTCTTTGACCATTCAATTTAATACTTCACAAAGGTATAAATCTAAGGGTCTTAATCATGATATAAATATCATTTTCCATCCAAACTTTGATAAAATACCTGGAACCCTCAAAATAACTCAACATGCATGAATTCACTTATGTCTTGGCCATTTAATGATTCCAAAAGTCCACTCAATCACACTAGATCCCATCTCCTCTGCCTATAAAAAGGCCTCCATCCAACTTGCCTCGACCCCCAAAGCATCAATGGATTGCTCACACACTCAAATATCCCCTTCTCCTCCTCTAGATTCAATCTCTTCTGGTAAGCTCACCACCACAAAATCGCCGCATCAGCTGACTCAAGAACAAGATAGGGGGGAGAAATATTAGTCATTTGATTGTGGTCCAACTTTGATCAGTGAGAAGAATCGGCGGCTGGGCTTCATTGCGTCTTAGCCAGAGCTGAGTGGGCATGAGCAACCATGACTGCACAACCCCCACACCAGTCAATGAACACTCATGTATTTGATGGCAGGTGTATTTTCTAAAAAGGTAATTTCATCGTCTCTCTAGTCAGAAAATTACAGAAATAGTTCTTTCTTGCAAAATCAATTAATAATCATTCCTTTGTCCAAATATTATAAGTAATATATGTATCTTGATCAAAAAAATACAAGCTACTAAATAAAAATATAACCTTGACCTATATCTTCTTCCAATTAGAAAAGTGGTCAAAGTTGCTATTTTAAAAGTGATTAAATGGATCAAAACCCTAATTTTTTGAGTATTTATGAATCTATCAGACTTAGTTGATGTTTTTAATCAAAGATTAATTTGTTAGGAATAAAAGGAATACCTTGGACTCATATGAAAATCATAATCCAAGATTTGAAGGATTAGGGTTTCTTTATGCATAAAATTGTACTAAATGATGGGAACTAGGGTTTGTAAACCCAATGGACATAAAAGTGCTAAAAATCTATCTTTCTATCTCTCTAACTCTAATATGACTTAAAAAGGATAAAGATGTGAATTTTGCATAAAAGAAACCTTTTTGTACCACAATCTTGTGTATCGAAACCTAAAAGTAGGGTTTGTGGTTTGAGAAAGTGAAAAAGAGCAATAAATGGACAATTGGAGTATTATGGATATTGACATAAGAAAGTGGACTTAAAAACCTAACTTATGAACCAAGTCAGCCCATTGATAGGATTTGGAATAATATAGTGATACATGGGTGTTATGCATTAAATTTCATGTTGACTTGCTTGGTTGATTATGTAGTTAATCTTACTTGTCCTTATTTGGACTATAAATACTCTTGATGTAGGTATGTTGTTTCTCCTATGAGTAATCGATTTATTTTACGTGGTTTTCTGGGGTGTCTCTACAAGATTTGCAAATATATGACTGTTGGATGAACTTTACTTCCTTGCAAACTATAAAGTGACTATGTTTATGACATTAAATATGGACATGACTATCTCATTTCTAGGCCACCTCTAGATCTATAGAAAGGCCATCTACCTGAATAGGATAAGGCACAAATCAGTACCAGCTTGAATAGGGGGTACATGAGAAGTTACTTGCGTGAATAGGGGGAGACATGATGAAGTCATCCTCGTGAATAGGGGAAGACTGTGAATACTACATTATGATGCTTGAGGGGTTATGATAGAGGGTAGAGCACCTAGATTGGGTATTCATGATGAAAACGTTAAATTTGATTTGTTAAACAATAATTCTTGAATTATGTTATTACCATTACTTGTGAAGTTTTGTTTCCCCCACCTACCAGTATAACCTATTATACTGACCGACTTTTTGTTTGTCGGTGTTTAGGTTAATTTTCTTCAAGATGAAAACTGGACAAACAATGAAAAAAAATACATTGAAAGTGAACCATATAGTCTAATATTTGGAAGATATAGCCAGTTGGTACACATTTTTCAGTAAAATCTTGGAATCCTATATTTTGTAAACTTTCATGAAAAGAATTTTTATCTTGTATCAAATTTAGTTAGTCTAGTAGACTTTGTTAATTATTTTTCATTATGTGCATTTGATCCTATTTTTGGTGTAATAGCTCTAGTTTCTTGGCCTTCCTTAAGTGTGGTTTTCTAGGGAATGGGGTCATTACAGGGCATTACCCTTTGATGTATTGATGGCCTGCAATCATTGATTGTCGATCTAATGGTTGTGGTTTGCATCCTTCCATGCTCACCAACCACTCACTTGGCATCCTGGTCGGGGCCCGCCACCTACCTCTCGTCCTATAGTGGCACATTGCTCTGGGTCCATTTTAGTCACCTATCTATGGGGGAGCGTGGCCAGAAATTGTAGCAGGATGCTGCTCCCTATTGGTGCATGCCCGTGTGGGCTATACTACTACCGTAGTTGGTCTCATTGTTGCCTCCAAGAGAGGGTGTGAAGATGGCCACCCACCTTTGAAGGTCTCATGTAGAGTGGAGGGTTAGAAAAGGGGTGCATCGTGAATGGGAGGCGAGCTCCCAAGCTTGGATTCCATGGATGTGGCTAGGGTTCCAAGGTAGAAGATGCAGTGGAGGATGGGCTATAGGGCACGAAGGCTTAATCAAAGAGGGGTAAACGAACACAAATGAAGAATGAGGAAGGAATCCAACTTCAATTAGCAAAAAGAGGCCAGGAATGAGGCCATTGGTTGGTGCCATGGAGGGGGTAGGTGGCAGTAGCACCACCTCCATCGGCCCTCATACGAAGCTTGAAGGCGCAATCTTGACGATTCGTTCAAGGAAGGGAAGTTGTGGGACTTGATCCAACTCACACAGTTGATTAAAGAAAACACAAGTGCCCAGATAGATGATGTGGAAAGTGTGGATAGGTGCCTCTCGTGATGGGTCTCGCGCCCAATATTGGGCCCAGTAAGGCTGAAATTTGAGTTATATTCAATTAAATCACATGTACTTTGACAAATTTTCAATGTTTCATAACTTGGGCTCTGAAGGTCCACTTGAGGTAATTTTTGTGTCGTTGGATTCGTAATTGAGAGAGACAACATGATTTATGCTAGGAATCCAAAAGATCATAATGATGACATTCAAAATTGGATTCAAGAGGGTGTTGTATTAAAGCATGATACTAAGTTCAATAGTGTACATTGATGTCATACATTGTGTAATTGATCATTGATATAACCAAATTAGAGCATCACCACATTCATATTGTATACTTGATATTAGATTAAGTATGAGTTCATTAGGTGAGAGATAAAAGTGAGGTTGTCCCATCCTTCCCTCCTTGAAAGAAGTTTCAACCTCGAAATCAATCCAAGATGATAGTCAAAGGTCAAGTTTTCATATTCATCATGTTCCATTAACCATCCCATAGGTTTCAAATCATCTCCCATTATGGGGTGCACACATATGTTATCATCAAGGGTATACTCATCCCAATGATATACATGTTACTTGGTGTTTCATCATATTATTACATCTCCTTGACATTAGGTTTGATAACCTTTATCCCTACTATATTAGGGCTTGGTTCTTGTAATCATACAAGTGCATGTTGTGTTACCAAAATCTATGTTGTTGATTTATCAAAAGGACGTGTTAATCATCATGATTTTCAAATAAGACATTCACCGAACGTGCATTTGATCATTATACTAGATTCCATACATGTATTAGTTTTCCCCCCAATATTCTACCAACTCTAATCAATTATGTTCAGTATTTCTCATTTCAAATCTGAAATTAAGCATTGCATTCATGACCATTCAAGCTAAGATCTCAAGGCATCATCATATCGAGTTCATGACTTCATATCTATCTCTATTATGCAAGGTATGAATTCATATTAGGTGAAGCTTATGAGAGTGTTTATCGTACACATGGTAGGTTTTTCACATAAGTGTGATTATTTCCATATGTAATGCATCATTCAAGGAAAAAAATTATCATTGATGTTGAGGTTTCAAAATTTTCTCACTATATCTAGGAAGACACCACAAGCTCAAGCCACTCCATCTGAAACCTATTTATGTCAAGATAAAACATGCTAACTACCAACATCTACCCATGCCAAAGTTTTACCTAACATGCCAAATGAGAGAAACCACTAGATTCCTTTACATTAAACGACTAACCCGAGTATGAGAATCATCATGGAGATCACATGTCATGTCAATCAACTTAGTGTCTTGGGACATCTCCCTCACCTATATATCAAGCATCATATATTCAAATGCTTCTTTCTCTAGGGTTAGGTATTTACATAGGAAATTTGGGGCTAAACATTTTCAAGGAACCACAAACTAGGTGACTCAACTCATATACTTAGAAGTATTCTAGAAAGGGACACATCATCATGTATTTCATCGTTCATATTTTTCAACATTTCACATATTTTGGTGTTTAGGTACTCTGACCTTCTCCCTTGGTGGGTTGACTCATATCAAGAGGTCACTCTTGTCATATTTCCCATGCTATATGTTTTCCTTTGTTAAGAGATTGAGGCCCATGTTGGTATCAAACTACATATCACATATCGTATCTCAACACATACATGACTAGGGACAAGAAAGCATGCCAACCCACTAGCTATGTTTAGCACATTGACCAAGTCATATGTACCATATATGGTTCTAGGTCTATTTGGGGTTGCATGGTCAAACTCTACTCAAATCATCAAATGTAACTTGAATCATCTTGAACCACCACCTCCATATCCAAAAAAATGAAGGGAATCACTAAGGCAATAAAGAAAGGGGCTCAAAAGAGCCTTGAGGTGATCACCGGAGGCAAGGTGCACACCAAGAGAGCCTCATCCCTGGTCTCCATGCCTTCACACACACTCTCACCATCCAATTTTGTTGCCCTATTGCTTCCTCGCTTGATGTCCATGAGTGCATCCCACACACGGTCATCCGACAACCATCACATCACCAACAAGACATATAGGGAAGAGGAGGAGGAGGAATCTGATGAGAACATCGACGACTTGGTTGATGAGGTCGAGTCGGTGTTTGTAAAAAGAGGCCAAAGATCCAAAGAAGCATTGTCCTCATCATAGAATCTGCCTAAGCCCACTCTGGCTTGCCATTCAACATCTTCCATGGCAAAAGGGCACGTGCAACAACCACGAGGAAGGCAACAATTACATCTGAAAGAAGACCAATTTGCATAGTGGTATCCCGAACAACGGGTGTCACTCAATCTTGATACAAGTTCTGGGTCTTAATCATACCATGTGGATGAAGAAGAGGATGACCGTGTTGATGAAGAGATGGAATTATCAGTTGAGGCAGAGGATATACTGACACAACTAGAGGATGATATATTGAAGGCCTTGGCAAAGGCCCCTGCTGGAGTGTCCTTTAGAGGAGGACATAGACAAACAAAAATTGCCCTCACATACCCCAAATGCATGACAAGAGATTCGTCTCCACCAGGTATGGATGTGAGAAGGTCATTGATGAGTTGGGAATCAAGGTGGCTGTGGAGAGTAGTTTGAAGAAAGTTGGGTTGTAGAACATTCTTTTCACACCCCAAACAAATTATACCATGTTGACTAGAGAATTTTTTTCCAGGCTTGAAAAGAAAAAGGTGAGAGGTTATAATGCAATCAAATTTGCCATGATGGGCAAAATGCACACACTCTCACGACAGTTGAATTGAATTCCATATTTGGTACGAACCCAGAAGAGGCCAAGAAAATGGATGAAGGCCTACATGAAAAAGAGGTGGATTTTAATTATGAAAATTTTCAGTACCTCTTGATAGGAAGAAATCACTATTATGCAGGGAAGTCAAAAACTTCAGCTATAAGCAATCCCCTATTCTGTTATGTGCAGAAAGTTTTGGCCAACACCATTGTTGGAAGATATGATAATCAAGGCACGGTTTCTCAGAAAGACATTTTCATCTTGTTGGCAATGCACCACAAATGGTATATTGACCTTGGAGTGCATTTGATTGATCATTTGTGATTCATACCCTACAAAAGTAAAACACCTTTTGTCATGGGAGGGTTTGTAACCTCAATAGCACTAGCTTTGGGGTGTGATGTTTTTGGGTTAGAAGGAACAAATGAAGCTCAATTTTTTTACTTGAACTATCTCACTTGCTCCCACACTATCATCATCAAGAACAAAAGAATGATGTATCATGAAAGTAGTGTGTCAAAGATTGATCTTGAGCTCACATACCATGTTGTGCCACTTCTCTCTGTGATGGGAATCCCTCATAAACTAGAGGCAAAATTGGATGAATGGCATCAGAACAACCTAAGGGAAACATACACCAGGGGATCTACTGCCGCACAAGAAGAAATTGCCGAGTCCAATGTGCAAGGTCAGGAGAAAGAAGCTAAAGAAGAAAGGCAGCCCCAAAAGTCAAGAAGAAGGGATGAAGGAACATCCCAGCTATAGCAGCCCTCAATACATGTCTATGACATGTCTGCCATCAAGGCACATCTTGAGGGCATTCGTAAGACATAACACTACATGCATCTGATCCAGAAGTACATGTGGTAGGACCAACAATAGATGCAACACCAGGTCAACCACATGTACCATTACCACCATGCCCAAGTAGAAAGAAACCCTAAATTTGGTGGAGACTTTTGGGGTGGTATCGCGGGATATTCAGAGGCATACCCTCCACTCTATGATGACTGTTGGGGGCACTACTACTAGCATCCTCCCTCAGGCTCAACTCCTCCCTTAGGCTCAACTCATCCTCAGGATCATCCTCAGTCATCCCAACAACAACCATAACAGCCATGACACTTCTCCTATGTACCCTAAGCTATAGTTGCATGCCAAAGACATCATGATTCTAAAGTTTGGGGCGGATAGGGTGGTATGCACCACCCTATCTCTATCACTTTTTAATTCCTTTTCCACCTCTTCCATGCCATGAGTATCTAGCTTAGTTTTTGTTGTTCTTACTTTTACTTGCATCCATGCATACATGTAGTTCAATTTCATGCATTTTTGCATACTTTTTCAAAAAAATTGACTTTTTGTCACTCCATAGAATGCATTGCACTTTCATGTAGTTTTTGCTAATTTGGAGATAGATTTTACTACTTTATGTTTTAAGTTTTCTTAAATGTGGGTTTAGATGTGATTGAATGCAAATTGGAACCAATTTGGCCAATTTTTCCCAAACTTGAATGTTCTCGCCCAAAAGCATGTTTTGACTTAATCTCCACTGTTTGAAATGAAAATTTTAGTCTTTTGAAAAATGCATGCCATTTTCTTAGATTTTATTGCTATTTGGTCTTGATTGTTGCCTCTTTACATGTGCATAACTTCTCTCAAGTTTTTGAATGTTTTGATTGAATTGTGAATTGAGCAAGCTACAAATTCTTAGAGCCTATGAAATCACCTGATATAAATGTGAATCTCATGTTGTTCAATCATGTGGCGTGATATCATTTGATGAAGTGTTGGATTAGCTTTCATGCATGATACCTTATGTTGATAATCACGCCCGTGACCCCTCTTTGACCTGACTATTCACTCACCATCTTCTTACTCCTCTGCCTCATTAAAGGATGCCAAAGTGCACATATCAACTATGGCCACCTCCAAAAGTTCTGGGTGGTCACATCTACATCTCATCACTTCACTCTCATCACCATGGGCCCTATCTACTCCAAGGAAAAAGAAAATAAAAAAGAAGAAAATAAAAAATAAAAAAGAAAGTAAGAATGATGCTCTTATTTAAGAACATCTAAATAAAGAAAAGATGAGTGTCCTATGTAACAACACTCCAAAAATCTTTCCACAATCCTTTCTTCCATTTTCATACCTATCGAGCTAGAAAACATCAAATCTAGCTCACTTCACCCTTTCTACAGCCACATGGGTCATTTGGTATGGTTTGAGGCATAAGATTGAATACATGAAAGTGAAACAACACTCCTAGTCATCTTTGATTAACACCAGCATGAAACGGTTTATCCGGATTGATATGAAGGACATATGGAAAGCTTGTGTATTCTATGCTTTATATTTGAAGTTTGTATGCTCAGTGCTCATTTCATGATTGGTATGTGAAAGAGGAGAGGAGAGAGGTGGAACACATGCACTTAGTCACTTCTAAGACCACTTAGTCAATAATCATCTATTGCTATGCTTTTGTCATTCTTGTTTATTCAAAGAAAACTGGAAAGAGAGATTAAGTTGGAGCATGCTTGAGGACAAGTATGTTTTAAGTTTGGGGTGGCGATACAACCCTATTTTAGGGCTCCGTCTTGTGCCATTTTGTACTTTATTCACATCCAAACATAGTAGAATGTAATTTAAATCCCCCAATGTGAGTATTATTATCAAATGCACTTATGGACGTTCTTTGCATTATTTTTAGGTACTTGTACCATACTTTGGATAATTGAGAGAGAAGGAAGTAGTTCTAGGGTTCCTCCACTCATGGAGCAGCCAAAGAAAGCCCCAAAGCTCCCTCAACCTACCCCTAATAGCTAAGATTCAACAACAAGCCAATAAGTCCATTGATGATGAAGATTGAAGTTAATTTTTCCACTGAAGACCCCAGCAAGCTCGTGGGCATCCACCACGGTCATGGGAATTAAAGCCAAGAATCACAGGGACGCCACTACTTTTGTACTGAAAGCACCACGGTTGTGGCCATCACCACGGTCGTGGACAAATGAAGACATCTCGGTCGTAGCCATCAACACAGTTGTGACTGACTAAAGACATCACAGTCGTGACCTCCCGCCACGGCCATGGGAATTATGGAAAAAGTTCCCCAAAATCAATAGAGAAGTGGTCTATTTTACACGTGAGTGACCACAATCGTGGTCACTCACCATGGTTGTGGCCCTTGATGACCACCTCCCCCGTGGCACTCCCCACGCCCATGGTGAACTGAAGACAAGATGACCTCCAAGATGTCGCACCCATGGCTTACGCCTCCAACACGGATGTGGTACCTCAACACGGTCATGGTACCCCTTACCCAACACGACCATGGTACTTCTCCACGACTGTGGTCACCACATATACTTAGAATTTCCACTCCATTTCACACCTCAGTCATGTGCCCAACCCACACCCATGCCACCTAACCCATGCCACGGCCGTGTTGATCACCTAACCCTACCCATTTACTACACTTCTTTTTCTATTCTACCCCTACTTACCCTAGTGCTTCCCCACCACCTATATATACATAGGTGGTGGTTGGAGCATGAAGGTTACACTCCCCCATCTGCCATTACTCCTCCTCACCCTCTCTTGAGCATTCATTGAATTCCCCTTGCATTAATGCTCTCCACCCATCATTCCCACCATAAAAACCTAGTTTTCTACCATTACCCCCCTCCATTTGCATGCCCATCAACCATCTTGTAGGAAGAAGGTCAAACCCTACAACATCTAGGATGTGAAGGAGGATCTACTTCAAGCTCCATGGAGTCCTATCCCATTCTTCTCATTTCTTTTGCCTTTTCTTTGATTATGTCTAGATAAGCCCCTACTGGTGCGCTATTTGGTGTAAAAATGTGACTTTGATACCATGTTGGGGGAGAATAATTTGTAATGAACATAATTTCGTTCTATGATGATTTCCCTTTCTTCTATCTCATTTCCGATTATCTTGCATGTTATTTTTTATCTTAAACTTAAATTGCTTGCTTTGTGATGTTTGATGACACTTAGCTTCTAGGAGGAATTGGATTGTATTTAGCAGTCTTAGGGATGGCATCTAGGTCCAATTAGTGGATCCCCAGCTAGCCCCCTTTGTTTGTACATACATATCCCTCCTTCTACAAGTGAGTGTGAGACCTAAGTGGCTAGTGTAACTGTGATTAGTGCAATTACGTAGGACTTTCTAAATGCTAGATGGCTAATAGCAGGAGATGAAAAACCCTCATCTCTACTCCCATTCCTACCCTTGGTTCTCATTTTCCCTAGTACCACTTACCCTAGAAACCTAGACTTGACAAGTCCTACTAGAATTACACCTAACCCTAGTTCTCCAACTAGGAGTATAGGGTACATGATCTAATAGCACTTGCCTTGTTGTTTGGTTTGCTAATCTAGATTGAATTGTGATAATTGCATGCCATGTTGACACCCCCAATTAATATCAAATCACATTCCCAAAAATCCCACCTACCTAATCCATTGCTTGAAAGCCACCTTAACCTTCTTGCTTGTTAATGCTAGTGTAGCTTAATTGTCTTTGTTTCTTTTAGTTAATTGCTTAGTCTTGCTAATTAGGGTTAATTGACATCCTTTCTTTCTTTAGTGGTTAGTTTAGTTATTAGTTGATAATTGCTTTGCTAGAGTATAGTCGATCATCTTGCTCTTTCTTAGTTGATTGCTTAATCTAGCTTCTTAGACCTTAACTTGCTTAGGATAACCTAGTTTTTGGTAATCTAGCTTTCATACTGCCTTTACTTGCCTGTTTTGTAGTGTAATCAAATCAAAACCCCTTTTAAACCCTTCAACCCTAGTCCCCACTTTAGGAACATAGCCAACACTGACTAAGCTCTAGTGCCCCTCTACCCCTGTGGTTCGACCCCATTTATTTGCCTCTCACCTATACTATAACATGAACCCGTGCACTTGCGGGAGCATATTTTAGTGTTGTGAGTGAACCTAGTTAGGGGAAATCTTAATTAGTGTGTGCACCTCTAGCTCAGACGCACCAGTAATGTCCCATGAATTTAGGCCTCAGATGTAATGATCTTAAAAGGAATGATTCGATTATCCATATCATTAAGGTGAACCTCCTTTTTAGGAAGCCCATTAAAGAACTTTGGTTAAGCATTCTTAGCCCAGAGTAGTACTAGGATGGGTGACTAGTTGGGAAGTTTATCTTGGCTTGTGCATGAGTGAGGACAAAATGTGAAGTTAATGCTTGTTGTAGTCTATGCAGCCAATACTATTTCCTAAATATCTGCTAGAGCCTTGGGCAATGGACCCCAGTGTTACGATCATTACATGTAGTCCCAAGTTATGCTAAAAACACAAACCCCAAACCAATGATCATAAGAGAAAATGCTCAAGGAAATGGGAAACCTAATCATGAGAAAAACAATTAGAATAATCACTCATGATTAGGTCTAGCACAGTTCATTCATGGTAAGCCTCCATTCATATAACATGTTCTGTATGACCTAATAGGATCATATGATATATAAAAAGTTCCTTGAATCCATGCTATGAGAAAACACATCACTCCCTCAATTTTTTACCAAATATCCCAATACAAAAACTCTAGAAACAAGCATAAGGAAAAGGCTTCACCTAATAGTGAAATCCAAGTAGCTTAAATATCGCGAAGCACATACGAAGACACATCTTTAGTACCAAAAATGTTGTTCGTTGGTTGATTAACCAAATTTACAAGAACAAGGGTTATATATAATGTTTCATCCACTTCTTCACAATACATCATATACTATTTATGTTAATTATAAGCATACATCAGTTATAATATAAGTATATAACTTGGATGGAGAGGCATATAAAAAATATGTATTAATATTATTAACAACAATATACAATACAATTGACATTCATCTTGTGTTAAATTTACTTGAATGTCTATAACTTATACCTAGACTTGTAGATCCTCATCATAGTATTCCAAGTCCTTCACATGACTACCTAGGAGAGTAATGTCTCTACATTTCATTTCAACACCTTGGTAAAAGAATGTGATGTACCATATCATATGTTATATAAGAATCATATATCACTTGTCGTCTTATATTACATCACCGTATTGGTCTAGTGATAAGCTCATTCTGAATGTTGGAAGTAGTAAATTAGAATCTTGAAGCATAACTAGGAATACAACTGTGTGTTCTCCTATGATTCATAAGGTTCCACCCTATTATCACAACAACCAACCTCAGAGTGTCATCATTCTCATATTATATCAATTTACATATTTTCTAATGATTGATCATCGGTTGTAGTCTTGATCAACCTTTACATAGAAAAATATTTGAGTTCTCTTTCCCTTCTATATGGTACTTCCCCTAAACCTCGAAAAATTAACCCTGAGTACCTAACCAAATCGAGGTCATTTTGATACAGATTCATCTAATGAAAGAGGACACACTTCTCTAGCCTCCATGGATATCAAGGGAAGATCATGGTGTTTAAGACAACCAATTACAAGAATTTGAGTTTCTATTTATTACTAAGTAGCTTACTCATATTAATGATCACATTAACACATACATATATACATATACATATGTATATGTATATATAAATGTATGTATGTATATATATGTATGTATGTATATATATCTGTGTGTATGTATACTTGTGGTAAAGTAAAATGCCATAAAATAGAAATAGGTCATTCAAGCAAGTATTATCAGAAATTAGAAAATAACAAGGGCAAAACATTAAAATTATGATCACATGTACCATATATTTATCCTCAACATAACAATACATCATCAAATATTACCATGACCTTCTTTAACAAAGTTATAACAATGGATTTCTTTTGGAATTTTCCACAAACTTTAAAGATATTACCAATTGTTGACACCCCATTTTTGGTTAATCATTGAACTATCACGATAAGATCTTCTCTATATCTACTAATGGACTTGAGACATATATTCCTCATTTGTCATATTTTTCAGCATATTTAATCAACCCATTTTGTAAATTTAGGATTGTCTCAGGGTTTTCATACAAGAAGTATTTTTCTATAGACTTATGCACAACTTCCATTTACTTGATAGTATATAGGTCTTTTTCAGTAAATTTCCTAGTTGAATTATCCTAAATACATATTCATTTTTTTCAACCCCTATTGGGTATTCTATATTAGTCATCTTCATAACAATCCATATTTATTGATTGAAAAGACAATTAGCCTCCCTACTTTATCTCTTATCTATGTTCCTTATTTTAATTGTTTTTATTCACCATATAACTAATTACCATCATCCAAACAGATTTTTTCTAAAATATCTCCATAGCATTCCCACAAAATCCAAGAAACTCAGATAATATGTTTCAATTTTTCCTACTTGGGGACTCCCAACAAAATCTTGTGCATTCCATTGGGTATCACATTGTAAAATTTATGTTCTACTGATGGTTGATGTAGTAGTGCAATATTCCACCAACCCTATTCTAGAAACTTCCTTGGACCCCAAACCCTAATTCTAGATTATAGGTACCCCATACCCACCAACCATGGTGACCCCATTTTACTCTCTTGAAATCAAAGAACCAACTATCTCCCTATTTACTTTTTTGTTCCTTAGTGACTGGCGGATGCATCCTATTGCACAACTGCTTTCCAAATGTTCAAAGGTTGTAGATACTACTTAGCTTTTAGGATCTAATTTTCTTCATAGTTACTTAACTATTTATTAATTTTTTAATAAACTTCTTATCCAAGATGGATTTCTTTGATAAGTTTGGGAATTTTTTTCTCTTTCTATCACAATATCCATAATTTTTGCATGATCTAAATGTACTCACATGTAACCTAATCAATTCAAATATTTGTTGCAACAAATGAACCACAAAGCCAGATCTTTCTCGTATTGAATTTTCATTGTCCCTTTCACTCATTTTAACCTTTTCATCCCAATTCCTCAACATAGATATCTGCAATGGGAGATCAGATGATGATTTTGATCTCACAACCTATAAATTAGGATCTTTAGGTTGATTATGATAAATCTATATTCATTTCTATACCCTAAAGATCAACTAAAAATCACTTTTGGTACTCATTTTCTCACATCAATTTTATTAATTAAGCTAATGTAGCGATTTTACCAAATTAAAGACTTATGAAATGAAATACCCTTTTCAAGGGAAACATGTGGTTCCTAATACCTCTGGAAATCATAGTAGGACTCCTAAACCTTGTCTTTTTCCATGTTTTTTGCTTTCTATCTTCCTTTTGGTGGATTCATCTTTTTGGTTGTTTTGCACTTCTCCACATACTTGTGTCAATCTTTGTTTTTCCTTGATTTCATATTAAACCTAGTGGTGAATGTGAACTTTGTTCTCTTTTTAAGTTTTCATGAGTTTTGTGTTACTACCAAGAAAGCTTCTTATAGATTTTTTCTTGAGGGTAAAATAGTTTGGCAACTTTATAGGGAGTACTAGACAATCTTAGTTGTTTTCTTTTTTGTTTTCTTGAGGTTTTATTTTGGTTGGGATTATATTTATTGTTTTCTTTTAGTTTGCTTTTGTTCCTCAACTATTGATCCATAAGAACAAAATTTTAGTGGAATATTCTATTCCACAAACCTCACTTTTTCTGTTAGTTTCTTGTTTTTTTGTTTCTTTTTGTGTATCAAATATATGTTAGAGTTTCTTGTTATTGCCACTTTATGGTTTATATTGTAGTTTTTGCATTTCTTTTTATGGTTTACATTGCTTCATTTTTAGGGTTAGTCATCTCTTACATCATAGTTTTAGTGATTGCTTCACTTAAGCTTTGTAACCTCATCCATTATAGGGTTTGTTGTTACTTCCTATTGAGGGTTTTGTTTTCGCTCCCCTTTCACGGTCTTCTATCCACTTACTTTTCTCTTTTTCTTATATTTTATTTATTACTTTGCTTACAACAAAATAGAATAGGGAAAAACGAAAAATACAAAAATATAAGGATAAGAAAAGCCTTCCATCATGAGAAATATATTTCATTTTTTCACTTGTATGATTACGTGCTTGCATGTGTGCTTTTGCTTTATGATAGGGATAAATATTATGTCTGCATGGGGGTTTCTCCCTTGCATTTAATTTACTTACCTTTTTATCTAAATTTATTTTCAAAAATCTAGTCTATACACTCATACTCTACACAACTATAAATCCAGGTGTCCACTGAATGGGTATCAACACTTGCATCGGGTCCCGGGTTGAAGAGCGGGGGTGTTAGTAAAGGTACTAATGCAACAAGATGTTGGACACCCAAAGTCAATGAGGACACACCCCTTTACTAGAAAAAAGGTTGATTGTGATCTCCGTAGTCAAATGGTGTAGGCGGTAGTATCCCAATATGAAGAAATTAGGTTACCTCATGATGAGTGCCATCACGCCACACAAAAATTAATTACCAACCCCTCCCGTGCGATTCATGATTGAATAGGATGTAACCATTAAAACTTTTGGGTGAAAATGGGAAATTCTATATTCTACACATACATCTTAAGATTTGTTTTCTTTCCTTATAAGTTCAAGATTGTTTCTAGTTTTACAATGCTACGATTATTGTTTAATACATGTATTAAGATTACATACTTTCAGTCATGTTCGATAGGTTGTTAAGGTCCTTCTAGCATTTTTTTATTTATAAAAATAATTTCAAAATAAAAATATTATATAAATATATCATTAAACTATATTTTCACAACAAAAACCTCATGAAATGATCTTTTCAAAACAAAAAATCACGAAACAATATTTTCAAAACACTAATACCATAATTTTTTTATCAAACCAACAATCTCAAGATGCAATTTTTTCAAAATAGAAATATTATGTAAAAATCCTTTTGAAGAAATGATATTCTCAAATTAGCTTTCTCAAATAGTTTATCGTACAATGGTTTGGTGCCAAGATTCCAAAAGGTCATATCCTGATGTTAGGCTATTAAAATTTACTCATACACCTCAATTCACCTTGAGTTGTGAAGTTCATCCTTCTAGTGGTCGAAGGCTTCATAAATTAACTATCAATTCATCTTACACTTTCGAAATATTTGTATGATATTATGAATTGATTCATGCCAAAAGGATTCCCAATTTTAGCTTTTTCGCGTGACCCATATCTCATACTTGAACCCTTTGGTACCGGTAAAAAGGGGGATGAAATTTGTTCAAATGTTTAAATTCACTTCAAGCTTCACCCTTTTATCTTAAATGTGCTAAATGGTTAATTAGTTAAAGAAATATTTTTTCAAGAAATATTGTACTTGGAAAGAATAAAATTTCAAACTCAACCTTGCACTGAAAGGATGCTATATTTGACCTACAAGTGGTGTGCTTTCATGAAACAAATACATTCAGCATCCACCTTACATAACATTGTTTAGAATTGTGCTTCACATGCCACATTGTTTGACCAAATTCTACATGTTTGAAGTACCTTCTAGTTAGCTTGCTCCTCTCAAAATAAAGCTTCATGACAATGATGTAAGGAAACTTGATCATCAAGCATGGACATAACTTTCAGACCTCATTTAACTATCAAGTCATGCTCCATGCATATATATTCAATATGAACTTAAGGATCTTCCAACCTGAATAAGATGTCACTTATTAGTATATGCTCCATCCATCACCTCCTAACTCATAACAAACATAGCTGATGACCTATAACTGGATCACCACATACATTCACTTTCACATCTACAATCTTTGATATGACATAAAACTGGGCCAAGACTCCATCTTCACTTTCATATCCCATAGTTCTAGACCATGACTGAAAACTAGATGATGCCCACATTATGTAAATATATACAGTCCTAGAATAAGTCCTTAAAATGGATTTACTAATCATGGTATAAGACCATAATAGAAGCCATGTCTTTTTGTATATATTGTTTTTTTTTACTTTCTCTAGTAAGGATAGGGTTCTAAACTGAGCTAATCAATGTGAGAAAGATCTAGAGAATTATACAATATTCTTTTAAAGGACCAAAAGAAACCTCGAGCCCCATTTAATATCTCAATGATACTCTAGGGGACATATGGTTAACTAGATAAAGTGACGGGCCTTGAGAAGGCTACCTTAACCCTAGTTAATCATTTGACTCCCAGTCTTACCCTTTCTTGGGTAATTCTTTCTTAAACCCTTAATTGAAAGGAGAGATATCCCATACACCATGAAAAGAATATGATGCTCATTGATTTTTTACTTATCCAATGTGGGTCACCTTATCCTTGGATCTCATCTGAACTTCACCACCCTATACTATAGATCAATATAGATGAAGTTATCATAATGCTATTAGGTGCATATCATATCAGAGTTAGAAGAATACTGCTATATGTTTCAAGAATGGGAATGCATAATTCATCACCATAAATCCATAAAGATCTTTCATAGGAGTTATCCATTCCAAGGATTGTGGGAGAGAGAAGTGTAACCTTTTCTACTCTCCTAAACAATGAGCAATTCAATTTACCTTTTGCATGTTAATTATTTGCATATGGATTATATTTATTCTTAGTAAGTTTATATATTTCATAGTAAACCTTGTGTTCAAACCATGCTAAAATAAAATTTAGGTCATTATACTTAACTTGGTAATAGAAGAGGTCCATCGAGACAGATGCTGACAAACAATCTGAAGCATGTGTTGAAGGAGGAGTTTATTGTAACAAGAAACATGAACTTATTGGAGGCGATAAGATATAAGAGACTACACCTTTGAAAAAAATCCAAAAATTCCTATATGTCTTGGAAGAAGATACCAACGAGTATTCAAATCAACATTCCTTGCATGAATTGATTCAACTTCATCAGGAAGGCATTTATCACCTATGGTCTTCAAACCAAGATTCCCACAATTCAAGTCCATCAACACACTATTTTCCAAAAAACATATGAAACCCCTACATGCATCAATCTAGTATGTCTATGCTAAGTTGTACTATTATCACTACATCTACATCTTGTTTAACCTATTATATGTTGTTCCAGTATCACTACATATACTTCTTGTTTCAATACTAACACCTCCTAAATAGACAACATCCAATTATATCCTTGACATTGATACTAAAGAGGAAGAAGGAAGAGGAATATGGGAGTACTATAAAGAAATATAAGGCCACATAATAGGTTAACTCTTCTAGAAGTGTTCACCATGTACAACATAGGAAATTAAGGTAGTATTTTTTCTAATAAGCAAATGTTGTATCCATCACCATCGCGCAAATATAATTTGTATATGAGAGGACAATATGGTTCCCATCACCTATACACATGGTTACTCTAATGTAAATCTAACAACCATGATACCAATAATTGTGGAAATTAAAGTGGACACTACCACTAGACCCCATAATTCTCAAGATCCTCTGCACAATTAAATTTTAGAGGGATTGAAGGTTGGGGTCAAGACCTATAGTGGATTGTGTCATTTTCCTTATCCATCGCTAATTGATAACTTTGACATAAAAAAAATCACAAATACTCTAGGAAATGGATCCTCCCACTCACATCAAATTATATGCTCTAACATGGTAGAGGTACATTATGACATCAAAAATCCTAATCACAATCATTTCTCTCATATCCATCTGGTGTACTTGAGACAAAAAAATCCACTAGATTAGTCCAGGCACTAGCCTTCTGGTATGATTAGGAGCAATCAAATTCTAAATGCATCAATACTAGGGAACTCACACAAAGGACCATCATAAAACTAGGGGTTTGCTTGCAACCCTGTAAAGTCATCAAAACCCTAAGAAGGCTAGTTGAGAGGAAGAGTCTCCTTACAAAGATGTTCATTTGGGGTCGGTGGTCATCACATTTCACTATATGGAGAGGGCCCAAAGAAGGGATCCTCTACTTGAGAAATAACTCAACCAATCCAAACATACTGATAAGTATGATGGATTTGGTGTACTATCCATTTCATAAACGAGTGGTATACAATAAAATTGGATATATATATATATATATATATATATATATATATATATATATATATATATATATATATATACATATATATATACATATACAAACAAAATAGTAACAACTATTACATTACCCTAAAAGAAATCCATTTATATTGTTCATCACCAAAAATGGGTCGAATGACATAAATGAGAATGTATGAACTTAACTTACACATGAAGGAACATTGTAGAGGGAAAGATGGCCGCCTCAATCTATCCCCTGTGTTGTACTTTTTGGGTTAATGTCCCACATGAGAAATATTCCTCTAATAGACACACACAAACACGCAAATACACACAAACATCTATATATATATAAGTATGTATGTATCTATGTATGTGTGTGTATATATATATATATATATATATATATATATATATATATGAGCGTTCATTCAATGACTACGCGGGTAGCTACCCACTCTTATTTTGGTTACTTTTGGGATTTCTTACTTTCGACATGTAGAGGGTTACTATACCTTGCAAACTTTGACTTTTGATAGTTCCATATGTACCATCTATCACAAATATTAAATTACATATTTATTCTAGTATTTTTGTTGTGTATTTTATGCGGATTTACTTTCTAAGTTGAATAGTTACTTTTTCGTCAATATAGTTACATTTTTGTCGAGTGAATTACTATTCTGGCCGAATAGTTACTTTTTTGGATACACATGTAGCAAATTCCAGTCTACCTAGGAGATTATTAAAGATAAACACTATATATATATGTATATATATATATATACATATATACATATATAGATATATATACATACATACACACACATATATATACATATATATATATATATATATATAGAGAGAGAGAGAGAGAGTCAGGATAGAATACACTCGAGTGTACGGATCGCACGAATACATTCAAGTGTGTTTGCATATCAAGACTATTTTTTGCAAAATGTAAACCATTTATCTTCACTGACATACTATAACTAGGCTACATAAAAATTTTGAGCCCATTTAGATGAGTGTAAGTCACTCATCCAAGGGCAACAAAATCGACGTGCGAAACTAATTTAAAATGCATAATTTTTGCGGTCTACATAACATGAGCTATACATATCCAAATGTGCTCAAATTATGTGTATGAGTTGTTCACAAGATGTTTAAGAAGATCAACGGATTAGATTTTCAAAAAAAATATTGCATCATGAAAAACTACTTGAGTGTATTCCGCTCCGGATACACTCGAGTGTATTCTAGCCTGACTATATATATATATATATATATATATATATATATATATATATATATATATATATATATATATATATATATATATATATATATATAGGCCATTCATTTTCTACCTTCATGGGTAACTAACCTTAGTTACCCATGCATCTAATTTGTGATAGGAAGATACATATTTGTAATACAAACACTCATTTTGTATTACACGTCTGATTATGGTAAAATTGATATTATACACACACACACACACACACACACACACACACACACATATATATATATATATATATATATATATATATATATATATATATATATATATATATATATATATATATATATATATATATATATATATATATATATATATATATATATATATATATGGGTGTGTGTGTGCGTATATGTATATATATATGTATGGGATTAAGAGAGAAAGATTTCTCCTCCCCTCTCCCCTGCCCGTGGCAGAGGTTGAACACCCGAGATGGTGGTAAACCAAGGAGGCAACTGGGATTCGAACTCAGGTCACTTCATGAGGAGACACAGTGCTTGACCACTTGAGCCACTCCTTTTCGACTATATATATGTATGTATGTATGTACATATGTATGGGTGGATTCGGAACAACACCTAGACATATGAAAAAATATATGTATGTGTTAGTATAGTGTGAGTATGTACAAGATAGAAGCAAACATGCATTTAATAGAAAAGGTAAAACAAGAAGAAAATTAACAAACAAAATGGGTTCAACAAGTATATGTAGGTCAACATGAATTCTATTCAAATTATTGTCCATGTCAAAGAGTTGAGACATTCAATGTGTTAAGATAACATCACAACTTCATAGAAACTTTCATTAAACATTTAAACCATATCACAATAATCAACATTGCATGAAAAATACATATACTAAGATTATTCAAGACCATACAATACACCATAGTATCTCAGACCAAAATGTGGGTGAAAAAAGAACACCTTGGGAAAAAATTAGCATACTCCTTTATATAAATGAGTGGAAAACCACACACTACATAGAAATAACGTGACCTATTATAGGGTTGTACTTATGCACCTCTAGTACACATTATATTAGTTAATGTTACATGTACAATAGGGAAGGACGGTATAAGTGTAATCTATTTTAAATCATTTTGAGCAAAAGAGGATAAGGACATCCATATTGTACCAAATTTATGTCAAAAAACCTAGAAAAAATAACTTCACTAACTTCAATAACCAATGAGATAGAAAGTCCCAAAATTAAGGATTCTTCAAAAGTTTGTAAGAGTTAAACAAACGTTTTTTAACATATATGAAATGAGAATATTAGGATTTCCATCACCATGATGCCTAAAATAAATTTGGTGCATCCACATAGGTTGTTGTGATAAACTAGATTTTCTCTCATTCAATTTATGAACATCTTGACTCATTAAATTCCCTATTGTGCTCAATACACTCCCTCACCCTCAATTTGATGACCACTAGTCACCCTATGTCCTATTGATGAGTTTGATTTGATTAAATATCAGTTTGTATGTATTGATGACTCTAAATTGGGTTTTGAATCAAGTGGCATACATGTTATGTATCATCAACTTGTATTCCAAAATCAATCCACTCAATGAACTCCTATTTCTAAGAAATGCATCTCATTTTATAGAGAATTCTATTATGTTTCTAACGTTTTAAAAGTTCAAAGTTTCCTCTATTTGTGTCATGATTAATTAATTTCTTTGGTCATTTATCTGTTGTTGGGCCCATTTGGGTGCTCTCGGCCCATCTCGATCAGTGATCTCCTCATCTTGGTCTGGGATCCTACCTTAAGGACCTTGACCAATCACAATCCATGAACGTATGCCTTGGCCAATCTCAACCCTCTCATCCACTAACTACAGATTGACGGATGATGCAATGGCTAATAAGTCATCACCTAGCTTGGTCCATACAGTAGCATGTGCTACACCAATGCCCCCTTTTGACAGACAATAGGCATCTACTTGTGATGCTTTTTATCATTTGAATCCACTACCAAATCTACCCCAACTCTCCCTTTTGTTCCCCTATCTTTTCATCTTGTTTTCCTAGCCCTACACCTTTTTTCTCCCTCCCCTTTCTTAATTACTAAACACTAGCCACCACCTTTGGGGAAATGGCTAATTTCCACCCTCATCCGCAATCCCCCAAGAATATTTGTGGAGTATTTTGGAATATGGGGCGTCACCTTCTAGAGGCCAAAGCCTCCTCTTTCTCACAATTCCTCACCTCACCGACGAGCTTTTGCTAGGGCCGTCGTGACTGCTCGTGCGGCGTACGCGAGATGATCACAAAGCAATGTAGAGGGTAGGGAGCCCTTAGAATGTGGGCATCTTGGCCACAAGAGGCCCAGATCTCCCCAACCACGAGGTAGTTGGGTTCGAGAGCCCAGCGATGGTGCGTTGGTGGGGGATTATGGATGAGCTTTGGTCACTATGACCCTACGACCCAGAGAGATGAAGAACCACCGGCAACTGTGACGAAGCATCATGCACTGATGAGTTCCAATTGGGGGACACATGGATGAATGATCATGGGATGTATATCGAATTGTCTAAGGCAACACATGAATATTTGGTAATTCCCCCTCCTTTCCCTAAAGTTTACAATACAAGTCTTGAAAAATCAATATCTTCCTCATTCCTTGGCCAAATGAGGCTTATTATATATGATTTTTGATATTCTTGACGATATCTAACCAATGGTGCTAGTATCAAGATATAATTCTATTTGTGGTTCCACTAATATGCTAAAAATGATAAGTTTGATACCTTTTTACATGATTCAACCTATTTCATTCTCAAGTTTGCTCTTTTATGCCTAAAAATTCTATCTTAGCCTTACAACAATAACCTTATTCTATGTTGGATTCCTTTAATGCATAGGAACATCCTAATAAACATCTAATGACCTCCTTTGACCTAAATTCGGTCCTTGTATGTACATACAAGATATGGTTTTCTCAACATTTGTACTTTAGCTTACCTTGTCTACATGAAACCATTTAATCTCAAAATCAGTAAGCAAAGGAGTGCTTTATGTCCTTTTTGATTGATATCTTGTACCTATTTACCTAGAGTAGATCAAAGACTCACATTTGTGCATTTTTATGCCCTAAATGTGATGTTCATGTGATATGCATTCCTTATTCATATGCTAAAGTGAATCCTTATTATTCAAGTTTCTATGTTCACTTCTTAGTCAGTCCTCAAGTGACTTGCTTATTTAAAATGTCATGTAGCATACTCATGTACCCTCCTGACTACATGTGTAAGGACCCCAACCTGGGTTTTGGACTAACCCTATGTGTTTTTCCAAAATAAGTTGCTTATAACTTTAATCTAATCCTTTGATGTGTTTTTTTATCATGTGACACACTTACATTTCAATTTTGGTCTTGTTTGAATGTTGTTTGAGTAATGATTTCTTGTTTAGGACCAAAGTGCAATTTACCCAATATGAGGGGTTATCTTGCAATATTCCACATGTTGAGCATGCCCGTAGTGCTTTAGCATCATAAGAGAGAGAATTATTCTATGGGGAACCTTGTGGAAAGCCTAAGTTCCAAGTTGACCTTGTATGGTTGATGCTTGTGCTTTCTGTGTTAGTTTGGGTGAAAATTGCAATTTACCCAATGTAAAAGGGTTAACATGAAATTTACCATCTCTAGAATGTTCCTCCTTTTGTTTGATAGATAAAGAGTTGGGCACCTAGTTTGTATCTCGTTTAAGAGATGATATCCTTAGTAGAGAAGATAACCAATGGACAATGTGTGTTTTGACCTTAGAAGGTAGTGTATCGGTTTGAGGTAGTATAGTATATGAGTTTGAAGGTGTGGAACTTTTGTTAGGAATCAAAGAGTCTCATACTCTACCTAGAGTATATCAGCATGTCATGCATGTTTAGCTAGAGAGGTTGCATGTGTCCTTTGTATGTGGACAAGTGTCACCTAGACTCTTAAGGTGATGACACCTTTCTTTTAATCTTTCTCTCTTCCTTCAAGTATATAACCCCCTCCCTCTTCACACAAGTGAACCCTTTTATCCATTCTTGTTCTTCTCTTCTTGGTGGACAAGCTTGGAAGATTCAAGAGCTAGAATAAGTCCCCATGGAGCATGGGAGGTCGAGTTCCTTGCTCATGGTGATTCCTTGATCAACTTCCATCTTGGTGAGTTATGTTTCTTTGATGGAAATTTATTTGAGCTTTGTACTTCATCTTCTTCTTCCTCCTCTCTCAGACATGGATCATACCTTAAATGAAGGTTGATTAGGATGCAGTTTTCTCTCTCTTTCCTTTCTCCTTGAGCTAACATAACTTTGGCACCATCTTCTTTCTTAAGGTGATGTTGAGGTTGAGTTGGGACTCTTGATGGACTATCTTCCACCTTAAGAGCGTGTGCTTTGGATCTTTGATCATGGAGCTTGAACCCGTGATGGATACCTTCTTGATGTGGGTTATATAATTCTTAGCCTTCTTTATTATTTTCACTCTTTCATGTGCTTATATTGTTTCTCATCTCTCCATCATTTATCTCATATATATATTGGTGGTTAAAGATGGTCTTATGAACTAATTTGGTGAAGGAATTTCATTTAGTTTGATGTCCATATCTTGCACCTTCCTGCTATGACAATAGATGAGCTAGTGGATGCTATCTCAAGGTTGAAGATGACTCAACCAACACACCATGATCTTGACGACACTCAAACATGACTTGCCTTGAGGATGCTAATCCGACATACTTTCTTATGATCAAACTGTGACACCCAGCTGAGGCCTAAACCGATACACCTTGATGAAGTGATCATTTATACCTTGTTGATGCCCTAACCCTAATAACTCGACACACTTTTCCCGATACAAGTGTGATAGGTGACACACCTTGTCCAACACACAAAACACTAGGGAGGTCGATACTCTAGAGAATAATTAAGCTGACATGTTGTATAGGGTTACACCGATATGAGAGGGTTCTAGCCCATCATGACTAGGATGACCTCTTAGAGTTCCAAACCGTGATGCCTTAGTTGAGTAAGAAGCCAACATGACAATGCCTAACTCGATACACCTCAAGTATAGCTAACCCATCACACCTTAGGTATGTCTAAACCGTCACATATGATGATGATGTGATGGATACATGAAACCATGATGTGGCCAATACATCAAACCATGATGTGATCGATACACCAAGATATGGTGAAAGTGATACACTATGTTATTCTTATGACCGATATCATCTTGACATGTCAAGGCCGACACAAGGATATTGTGTAGGTAGATACACCATGATAAGGTTAAGTTGACACACCATGAAGGTGTATGACCAAGGTACCCTCCCATAGGAGAGAGGTCGACACACATTGTGGAGTAAGTGGTTGACACATCAGGGTGAAGATAAACTAAGATGCCATGTAATTGATTAGTTGATACACGTGTAATGAAGCATCATCTCACCTATACTCTTGTGTATGGATATGTTCAATACATAGTGTGATGATCTATCTAAGATGCCATTATTATGAATGGTTAATCCTTAATTATGATGCTCATCCCTAAAACTCTACAATAAGGTGGGAGGTTAAATAGGTAGGTTTTAGTGGTAAAGTGATCATACGTTAATCTTAATAATAATATGGTAGGTTTATGTGTTCTCCATAGTGAATGCTTGTAATTCATGACAAGTGTCTTCTATATTCTTCTCTACATGATCATAAATTGTGAGTGAGGTTGATGAGACCCCTATGTGAGTACATGATAGCGATGATGAGCCTAGATCAAATCAAAGGGGTGCCAGATTTTGTGTAGAAACCATGTAAACAAGTTTTATGGTCTAATAAGTGTGTTGTGTATATTTGAAAAGAAACCCTCTAGTCAAGTAATCTAAGGTTTGGCATTCTTTAGTAAGATAATGTGGTCGATAACATGTGAAGAATAATGACATATGGATTATTTAATTATGAAACATCATGTTGGTTTGATAGTCAATGTGTTTACATAATGCATTGTTGTAACCCACACATAACTTAATGAGGTAATACACATATGCCTTTATGAAATGGTGATACCTAGTGCTGATGACTAGGCATACCTAACTACTGTTAATTAAATTTAAATTTCTTACAAGAAAATGGAAATGGTGTGTTTAGGGTTTGGTAATAATAACCATGATGCAAAACCCTAATTGGCTATATGTGAAAAGCATTGACCCTGATTCTAAGGGTGGGCCATAATATTGAATGTGTATGAATGGAAAGCATGATGTTCTACTATCTCTCTCTCTCTCTTAATTACATGAATTTAACCTAAGTGGGTTAATTAGGTGTTATAACTTGTGAATACTATGAAGATGGCTAAATAATATCAAGCTTTGACTATAAGCCACGATAAGGGAACATGGAAAGTATAAATATGTTAATGTGCACGCTTGGTTATATTTTCTAATTCTTAGCTTCATACAAACCAATTTATGGGAAGTAGTGAAGGTCAGAGAATTGAAATAGAATGATGTTGGAGAACCCTATGTGGAATAAGGATGAAGCCAAATCCTAAATTAGGGAGCCTATGATGCATTGCTAGATTTACGTACAGAGGTTTGATGTGTTGAAACATATTCTCTCTCTATTTATAAAATATTAGCTTTGCTATGGAGATGAATGTAATAGATAATGATTTCTATGATAATTATATTTGATGTGGCACAAATGCCTCTTGGCATGAGAAATGCTTATGTGTTCAATGAAGCTTTATGAGATAACAATGAATCACAAGTGTGATGTGATCGGTCTTGGGACCTGGCAAGGGCTTAGTGCCTAGTTGAGATGATATCCTCTGATACTGGAGTGAGGGATTGATATCCCGTAGTGATGTGACATTGGTGTTAGCCTTGAGAGGCTATGCAGTAGTGGTGATGGTATCGTGAATGACAATGATACAAATATTATGCGGTGATAGTGTGACAAGCTCACACCCTATATGTTTACATCTATGGAAAGTGTGTTATGTCCTTATTTTGTAGAGTTTGCTATGGTTTTATACATTGTAAGTTGATTGATGTTAAAAGATATTTAATTGGTCTAATTAATCAAGTGGAATCTAATCATGTAGCTTGCCCTGTGCCATAGATCCATTCAATGTCACCATCTGCTGGATGGTGAAACAAGTTTATCTCAGAGCGCATATTTTTGAATATGCGAGGGTGAGGGTGAATATCCCCTTACATACAAGAAATGTGACATAGGATTGACTGTAGTCCATACCCTGGAAGAGTGCAGCTTCGGGCTGTAGCTCAGTGATATTATGTTTATGAGATTTCACAAGCTTGGTTGTGGGCCATACCCTGTAAGAGTGTGGTTGTGGGATGTAGCTTAGTTTTACTAGCGTCGTGCCATATACCAAGGAAGGATAGGTTTACACATATGTCACTGGAAGCAGTTGACTCATGATGTCACTACAGGTTCACTCGTGTACTGATGACAAGGTGGTGAGATCATGGATTCTGACTCTAGCATTGGACCTTGTATGGTACCGATTTTGACATAGCAGTGGTCAGTTGGATTTGGGTGGTACCACTCAAATCCTTAGGGCATAATAAATATGTAATCATCCATGTAGTGTACATGTATAGGATCAAATACAGAAACATTCGATGAAGCCTTGCCTTGCTTTCATACTATTTAGTTTATAACAATTATACATGTTCTTCATATTCCCTTTTAGTTTATTAGTTGTTCTACTACTTAGTGGCTAGTGCATATTACAGTTCTATTTACTTTATCCATGAGATACATGTCATTTAGTTTATTATGTTCAACCTGCTTAGTATGTTAATTTATCCACTTAGTTATCTATGATAATAATAGAGTTGGAAAAAAGTTATATCTCTCACAGGGACTTTTGTGTCACCCCATTGGTTTAAAATCTTTTAGGTGGACGTGCATGCCAAGCTAAAAATCAGATAGCTAAGGACATAAAATGAAGAATAACTACACCTGGTAGATCATGGTATATGGATAGTGTCTAGTAGTAGAGTCATATGTGTCGTCCATGTACACTCAGGTCCTTGAGGGTGTTATCGATGTGTTTGATGACATGATGATTGATATGTGGTTTTTGTCTTGTGTGCCTTTGGTGGTATGTATATACATGTGGAACTGTTATCTTTTGTAACAGGGTAATTGGAAAACAATATTGTAGTACCTTGAATATATGATACGAAATACAAGTTTTGACACTTGTGGAATGGATCTCAGCTGATGGTGCTTGTTGCAAATCAGTTTTAATTTCCTATCATTTTCGGTAATCCACTGTTAATGGCTAATCGTGGTTTAAGTTTTGAGTAATGTCACTTTGTATGGTGAAGGGTGTCACAACATGTAGCACCTAGTATGACCTAAATCCATATGTTTCTTGTTTGGGATCTAACTTTACAAGGAATACACTACACATGTATTTTATGACTTCAAATCAGTTGGTTCATCATACTTGTAGCACTAAATACCAACTCGATCTATAATATGCTCCCAATGCTTCTAGACTTGTAAGTTTTTACCCTCTTGCATGAATTGTTCTAATATGCCTAGTTATGATCTAGCATGGTTGAACATTGATCGAAATCCCAGTATCAAGATTCCCCTACTTCTAAACCAGACCTCATATCTATATTGTGGTACTTAAAATGTGGATGGTTTACCTACACCTAGGCCTTAATGTCGATACCTATCTTATGCTTCATCATTGTATGCATGTTTGACAAGATGGGACCTCACTTGCACTTTTTGACACCTAGGTTTAGGAGAGCATCCACATGACATGATACATGTTGATCAGAAAAAGATCGTACTTATCAAAGACCCTCTTTAATGTATTTTATATCTTAGGTCCCCAATAGATTGGGCCTTCTCTAGTGAAATCACTCAAGAATCTCAATATGTTAATTATTTGCAAGGTACGCTTAATCTCTTGACCCTACTATATTATTGTTTTGCTTGTATGTATGCTCATATGAATGCTTGGCTAGTTAGTTACTTGTTTGAGATACTTGTTTCATATGATTAGTATGTTCATTTTACTTGAATTATGTTGAACAAAACTTGAACATAATTGAACTTATACATTATACAAACCTCGTGTACCTTCTTGTATCCTTTGGGTAAGGGCACAAGGTTGGGCGCCTTACTTGAGATGTCAAGATAAGGCAGGCCATGTCGATAAAAGGGTTGGATAATCTTGAGCACCCTTAAAGACCCTTCCAATGTGAAGTTGGTCAATGTCCATGATATGTTGTTGAGTATAATGTAAATACACTTAAACATTTGAATAAAAGAATGTCGTTAATTGTTTCATGTCTTGTTTCTACTTCTTTCTTATATGGTGTTTCTAGCTAAGAAATTTTTATATTAATCATAAACTATGGTTACACATTTTTCATTGTGTACTTAATGCTTTAGCATTAGTATGTTTTGTTTATAGAATTTGTAATTGACAAATGAATATATGCTACACTCAAGACCCTAAGATTAGAAATGAAACACCAATGGTTATACTTGAATCTAGAAAATAATACATATATCTTATCTCCATGTTTAGCATCTTGTTATCTCTTTAGTCTTCTTGTTATTACTTTTACATATATACTGCATGTGTGAAATATTGTGCCATTCTATGGAAAGATGACCCAGTCCACTCACCTTTGGCTATGTAGACATTAAGACTGTGGACTTGGAGTAACAAATAGTTCCATGACGTTTGTATCATTTCTAAAAGACTAGGGAGAAACTGATCCCCAATAAAGCCTCAAATCCCCTAATAACATTATATATAAGGATTAGGGTTTAAATCCATTCATATTTCAAAACCATATAAATCGACCTTTGAATGCAACTAAAAAGGTCTAGAAAACCATAAAAGCAATCTTCCTCATATTTTTATTTCAAAACATATTTGTTTTATTTTATTTGTTTGACAAATTATTAGTTATGATAATAAAGTATTTTCTTGATTTTATAAATTAAAATCACATAACATAGACTAATGTGTCCCACATAAGTATTCCCAAACTTAGTGTGTGACACTACCAAATTGGTAAAACCACAAAAATAAAAACATGATTGGATTAAAAAAATACTTGCGAAATGAAAAAAATACCCATAAGGATGTTATGCCGAAAAAAAGAAAAGTCAGTAGCAAAAAGTGGAATCGTGATGATGACTCTTACCACACTCCACTAATCTGAATCATAGACATGGTGTAAAATCAGATAAGGAGAGGGAAAATTGGACCATGCTCCATTGTTTTTCAAGATTGGAGGTTCATGGCATAGAGTTTAACATCCTTCGCCAATCTTAATGATCTAAATGGATCAATTTGAGGTGGTCACGAGCCCATTAATGGGTCTCCTAACCATGAGTAAGATCAAATTCAAGAGATAAGGCGTGTAACAATTAAACAAACAGCCAAGACAACTTGGCAGGAGCATGATGAAGAAGAGGAACAAATCCCTTTTTGAGAAGACTAGAAACACCTTGGCTTGACCTACCAATTTCCATGAAACAAACAACAAGGTCAAGTATGAGGACACTCATTGTGAGGCAAAGTTATGGAGTTAGCATTGCAAATAGCATTGTCGAGGTCTAGGGAACTGGTGCATTCTTTGCTTGATTATAGGACCATAAAAGTGGCCAAACGACAAATATCAATAGTGGAAAGTAAGGAAATACCTATGAGGAAGCAATTTGATGAAAGGAGTGAAAAAATGATGATGACTAATGCCCAAGGAGGTGTTGGTGGTGCTTATTAACACGTCAATTGTTGTGATGGTGGTGTAGCTAGCATTGGCGAGGCCAAGGTTAGTGGTTAGACAAAATGAATTGGTAGCAATGTGTAGGGTCAAGAGATTGAATTTATGGTGGAGGATAAAAGTAAGAGAATTGGTGTGCATTTGTGTTTTGTTAGTTGTATATAGGAAGTTGTGTGGAATACTTTGCAACTTGGAGGAAGGAGAATAAGTAATGATAGATTTGTGAGTTCCCTTAATTCGGTACAAGAGGGAATGAGTAAGGTCTCTTTGAAATCGATAGAGAGTTACAAAATCAGAGGAGAAGAAATTGATAACTAAGGGTGAATAGAGAGGGATACAAATGAGATATATTGTTGGTGGATTGTGTTGCGGGAAACCAAATATCCTACAAATGTTAGGAGAGATATTGGCAGGGTATGATCTGTATCCAATGGTAAAGAGTGGGTGTGCATAGACTTGCATATGGAAAATGGATAACTTTAGCATCATGTGCAAAATAATTTTAGGAACATTAGGGAAGTGAACTATTTTCTTTTCTTAGCGGGGAAAAATCACTTTATTAAATGTAATCATATTAGTTAATTTTAATATCTTTTCTTTCCTATTACATCAAGGTTATCTACCAATCTCTATTCAAAATGAAAATTCACATATTGACTTGGTAAGAAATTTGTAGTCCAATTTTTATGATAATTTCCACTTTTAATATTGGCATGAAATTTATTAGGGTCCTTCAACATTATATTTCTATTTTCCTTTGTAAGTCAGTTTAGACAACTAGCAATATGCATTTTAAATGAAATTTGACATGTATCGTAATCTTGATGTGTAGAATCTAAATTTATCAAATGTTTCCTATATTGGTATCATACATAAATCTATCTAACATACTAGGAGTTTTTGGTATTCTTTAAATAAAAATAGTACAAAAACTAACTTCTTGCCTTTCTTGAGGTTTATATTTATGTGGGGATTACATACTTATATGGGAAGCTTCACACATTAATATTTTAATAGTTAATAATAAGTCATGCGAGAAAGTCTTCATATTTATAACTCGAACACTACCCCACAAGTATATGGGTGTGTGTAGTATTATCGAGGTCATCCTAGGATTAAGTTACCGACTTTGTTGATAAGTAAGATGCTATATAAATAATCTATAAAAATGAGTACATAAAGTATATGAAATCCATGGACCTATAAATATAATGGATATAGGATATCAAAATTAGATTTGACCAAAGTCTATTCTTGTCCCAAAGTAATGATTTGATTCTCAAAGAGCACTTTTTTCCTACAATACAAACATGGTATAAGACCAAAATAAGGAGGAGCTTGTCTCTAGTTGCATGAAATGTGCAAATATCATAATAGTGTTTTGGATGGAGAGAATGTTGCATGTGTTGCTTCCATTATTCCCATAAATGATACGTGGGATCACAATTAAGCAAGATATGAAAATTAGATTCAATCTCTTGTTTGCATCAGTGGCATCTGGAGCAAAGTTTGAGTCCTCTCCTCTGTCACCAATCACCTATGAGAGACCTTTTCTGAATAAGTTTCTAGTTATGTATGATGTGTTGTTAAGGGGCATTACATGCCTAAAGCCATTGAGCCCAATCTTTGGGACATGATCAAAATCTATCATAGTTCCCTAAAGACTTGAGTGTAATGCTAGACATGTCATCAATGATAAAAAAAATTACTTCCTCCTGTTGGGGCTGAGAGGGATGTAAGGAGGCCAATCAAAGTAGGATAGAAGTGACCAAATGGAAAATTCCATGATATATATGCAGATAATATATTTGTGGTCTAATTTTATGTCGATCATAATAAATTAGTCCATTAAAATATTAAAGTAATTCCCTTATGGAGGCCATCAATCATCTACACAAGAAGTAGAAGTATCATGACTAATTCCAAAGCATACATCATTAAGAACCAAGTCTCCATGTTTCAAGATGTGTATCCAAAGTAATGGTTGGGTTACTCTAATAGGGTGATTCTAGATAGTAAACTTTGGAAGGTATTTAATATGCATCCATTTGATCGATAGGTTGTTTTTATGTGATCCACATCCTAGAGATATTTCAAAAGATCAGATTTTGATCCAACCTTCAACTTTTCAGATGCCTAACCCTCTCTCATCATTTGGAACACTAATCTTATCCGAAGAGAGGGTATTAATATGCTTGATATCATCAGTGTAGCCCCACAAAAAATCTCAAAAAAGTCTCTCAATCTCATAAATGACACATGTAGGAAGGGGGAATGCATTTGTCCTTAAAAATTAATTTGAAGAGAGGGAGAAGTGATGAGTTATACCCTACATGCCCTTAAAAGAAGACAGTGTTTCCAAGATTCACGTATAATTTTTTTTTGTCAATGTGAGGAGAGCACATATTCCTTGTGAGTTTCCCTATGAAAAAAGGAAGGTGAAGGTATCGTACTGGAAGAAGAACAACCTTAATGCCAAAATCATTGCATATGTTCTGATTTGCTCTAGCCCCTAAAAATTTTGGATCTTTGTAGAATCTAACTTAAGCCCATAAAGTGATTCAAACTTTTAGTATACTTTTAATTAGAATCTATATTTTCTTTGGTAGCTTCAAAAAATATAAGAACATCATCAACAAAAATCAAATGTTAAATAGAAAGGCTACACATTATAAGGGGGTCTAGATTTCCCATGTTCTTAGTTGCTCACATCATATAGGTGAGTCCTTGAATGCCAATAACAATGAGATATGGATCCATGAAGTTTCCTTAGCAAATGCCACTGACGACATGGATAATGGGAGTCAAATTCCTCTTGACTAGGATTTTAAATGAGGCTTTCCCCATGCAAGCTTTAGTGTATCTAAGAAACTTGGAATGGAAATTCATGTGCTTCATATGGTGGAGAATGCTCACGTCGAATAGTATCATATGCCATGAATAAATCACTCTTGAGGCAAAATATTGGCTTCTTGGATTTGAGAGGAAAGTCATTGATAATGTCATTGGCAAATAAGAAGGAATCCCCAATTTTCCTCCCTTTGATGAATGCACATTGATTTATAGAAAATATTCAGGAAGTACACTTATCAATCTCTCAATCATAAGTTTAGTGATGACTTTATGAACAAAGTTACATAATGAAATAGGCCTCCAATAATTGACTTTTCAAGTTTCATCATTTTTGGGAATGAGAACTACAAATGTGTTATCAACTTCCCGTAAAAGCATACCAGTGGGTAACAAGTTAATACAACATTTGTAACATCATCTCCAATAACTTGCCAAGTCTTCTTAAAAAAGTGAGCATTGACCCCATCTGGTTTGGGGCTTTATCCCCATTAGTATGCATAACAACATTATTGATGTCTTCTCTAGTGAAAGGAGCATTAAAAACTTTGATATTTTATTCATTTACAGAAGGCAAAGGAATATTTTTTGTACCATAAAATCTATTGCAAAGTACTTTTTTGGTTCAAAAGCTTGGTGAGTGGTCTTAAAATTGTGTAGCAATGACAGTAGATTCTCTAATTATCACCCCATCAATGTCAAGTTTATAGATAGTATTTCTACTTCTACATGTTTTAAGTGATGCATAGAAGAAATTTGTATTTGATCTCCTTCTCTTATCCATTGTATTTTAGATTTTTTCCTCAAAAGGGATTCTTCAGCACAGACAACTTTTTTTGCAAGGAGTTTTGCCTCAATGGAAACAATTTGAAGCTCCTCATTATCTGGTTGTTGATCTACTGCTTGTTGAAAATGAAGTCCATGGGATTTTTTTTTGCATTGTCAGATAGATCCCCAACTTGTTCCCCAATCCATAATTTATGTTTTTGTTTGAGATAAGCACGTTTTTTAATAAGCTTCTACATCAGATGACCTACTACATCAAAATTCCACGAGTTTTTTGCTACTTCCATAAAGCCATAAGAACTTGTCCATGCATTGATAAAGTGAAAGGGATGCACTTTATAGGAGGAAGAGAATCAAAATTATCAACAATAATACAATGATCACTAATAATATATGATAAATTATCAACCCAAAACTTTGGAAATGATTCCTTTGGCATATAACAACCCCCAGTACTATATGAGATACATTTGTCATAATTATAAACAACAAAGATAAGTTGAGGGGATGCATTATAGGATCATAAATCAACCTATTCTTCAACAGATTGAAGCCTCCAATGCATTATTTATCAAATTTTAACTCAGTAAAATGAATCTCCTAAGAAAAAATGGATGTGTCTTATGATGGAGGTAATGTTTAAGTAGAAATAATGCCCACTTTGTCAACTTCAATCCCATCTTTAGATATGTGATGACCAAGAACAATACCTTCAAAAACCATTAAGTGCCTCTTCTACCATGACAGAACCAAGAATACTTTCACATAGCTTTTAATTTTATTTAGTACTTCTCTTTAGTACTCATTTACACTACTGCTCATGATCAAAAATACTACTCATATCTGACACTACTTCTACTTCCTCTTTCTTCTCCTTTGATGCTTCAAGTCACCAACACTTGTCTATTCCCTTGGGGAATATTTGGGTTCATCTTGATATTTTGTTTTTTTATATATGTCTCAATAAGTCACATTAGAGGCCAACTAATGTTGTAGAAAATTCATTTCCTTCGGTTATCCTATATATATATATATATATATATATATATATATATATATATATATATATATCATGATGAAAAATACCTCTCATATTAAACACTACTTCTACTTCCTCTTGCCTCTCCTTCGGTGCTTCGATCCCCCACTAACTTTTAGCTATTTCCTTGACGAATATTTGGCTTCACGTTGATTCTTTCTTTCTTTCTTATATATATATATATATATATATATATATATATGTATATATATATATACGTATATATATGTATATATAAGCATATATACATATATATGTATATATATGTATATATAAGCATATATACATATATATGTATATATATGTATATATATATGCATATATATTTATATATATATATGTATATATATATTTATATAAATTTATATATATATATATTTATATATTTATATAAATTTATATATATATATATATATATATATATATATATATATATATATATATATGCACATATATATATACACAAGTAATTACATATGAACTGCTATAAGTGAGAAAAATAAGAATATCATGACATACATTTGAATAATGCAGTATCTAATTTGAACTTGTTGCTTCTATCTTAAAAATTATTTTGTATATACTAGAAATATGCTCATTTATATTTCTACAAGTGATGGAAAAATATGACCTAAACCTCATGATCTAATAATGTGGACTTGAATAATTATACATATGGAACCTAGAAATTATATAGGCATCTAAGACATGATATTTCGATATGACCTACCATATTCGTCAAAGGGTTTACCCAATAGTGTATCTCTTTGACACAATCCCTGTTGGGAATGTTCTTCAACTCTTGTGGTCACTTAAGATGTATTTTTATGGTATGTGAAGGAGTTCCTTCCTTTTATCTATGTACATAGGTCAGTAAGTTTCACTTATCCATAGTAGTGTAATTGGAGAACTTTAGAGAAACTCTGCCAAAGTTTCATTAGTACCAAAGCACATACCAAAAATTTCTAGTGAGATAAAGGATTCATGAATGGCCTAGTTGGTAAAGAGATTCAACATGTATGATAGAAACATTACTAAATTAAAGAAATAGATCTTATTTGGTTAACGATTGGAAAGCACAACACATCAAAGTTCATATATGGCCTTTAGTATTATATTAATTTTGTAGAACAATATAAGATATAACTCAAGGATAGGTTTTAGTTCCCATATAAAAACATTAAAAATATGAAAATGGATAATGTTGACAAACATAAAGGTATGGAAAAGGGCCTAAACAATCTGTTGAATGATCTAACTCTACAATTGAGTAGGAAACATTTTAGATGTGTATGAAACTAAAATTGAAAAGATGGTGCACATTTTAGAACATATTTAAGGTGATGTAAATGAGGAAGCTTGTATATTTAGTATTGTAGTGCATAATGATGATAAATCAATGTTTGATGGTTGCAATAAATTCATGAAATTGAGTGCATTAAAGTTTTTATAGTTTAAAAGTCTAAAACATCTACAGTCACAAAAGATATTTGTCTTTATTAATTTTGTGGAAGGAAATGCTTCCTGAAAGTAATGAGATTTCAAATTCTACTTATGGACAGAAGAAATGTTGTGCCCAATGAATATGGTGGCTACTAAAATTTATACATGCACACTGATTGTGTGCTATCATGAAATGTAAACATCAACTCAGCAAAGTGTCTAAAGTGGGTGCCATGCAACTTGTTATCCTTCCTTTGACCAAGGAATGTGCCAATGGTGTAGTCACTTGCATCACACGTCAATTCAAAGTGGTGCATCACAACCTAGTGGAAGAATTATGGGAGTTGAGATAAGTGCATCTTTGAGCTTTCTACAAGTGACATTGTTCATAAAATAAATTCAACATATTTTGAAAGTAATGAACACAATGGTTTGTCTATTTTAGAAAAATCCTTGATGAACCGCCTTTAGAAACATGCATGTCCAAGAAATCTACGAACGTCCTTGACATTTGATGGGGTATACATCTTTTCAATTGCTTCTTCTTTTTCCATGTCAACTTCAATACCTTTGTTAGAAATCACACACTACTACAGAAATGGCCTTTAGCGTCGGTCGTTTAACCCCATTTGGTGTCGGTTTCCGACCGACGCCTATGTGGGCGCCGCTAAAGGTCGAACACTTCGGCGTCGGTTTTTTAACCGACGCCTATTTGTCCTATAGGCGTCGGTTGTTTAGTAAATAACCGCCGCCAAAAGTGTTCCCGCCACAGAAAATGGCATCATCTAGGGAACTTTGTGCGTCGGTTATTTACTACACAACCGACGCCTATATAGAATATAGCGTCGGTGTTTTAGTAGATAACCAACACATAAAGTGCCCTAGATGACGCCATTTTCTGTGGCGCGAACACTTTTGCCCTAGATGACGCCATTTTCTGTACATGACCTAGTACTACTCCAGATTGTACCATAAAATGGCACTTCTCCTAGTTTTGTACTAGGGAATCCTTTTTACAGTGCTCAAGGACTTTATACAAATTAGATATACAATCATTACAAAAATTCCCATAGACATTGGAATCATCCATAAGAACTTACATCATTCATTTAATAAAAACTGAGAAGATATCCATCATGCAATGCTAAAAGGTCGTAGGTGCATTACAAAGACCGAATGGCACACGTCTATAGCCGTATGTGCCATAGGTGCATGTAAAAGTCATTTTTTCCTAATCTGGCAGACAGATTGGTATATGGAAAAATCTTGAATAGCCATCAAGATGGAAGAAATAAGAATGATTGGCTAGTCTCTCAAGCAATAAATCAATGAAAGGCAATGGAAAGTGGTCTTTAAGTGTTTCTTTGTTCAATCTCCTATAGTTTATACACATGTGTCATCCTGCGGCTACATGGGCTTGAAGCAATTCATCATTATCCCCCGAATAACCGTTGCACCCTCCTTTTGGAGTACTATATGAATAGCACTCATCCAAGGGTTGTCAGTTATGGGGTAAATGATCCATGTATCTTTTTATTTGAAAATTTCCTTTTGAACAACCTCAAACATGTTTTGATTTAAACATCTAGGAGGTTCTATACAAAGTTTGGCATCCTCCACTAAATTAATTATGTGCACATAAATAGAGGGGTTGATGACTTTCAAATTGTCAATTGAATAGCTGATTATTTCCTTATGCAAACACAATTAATTTAGCAACTTGACTTGTTGTTCATCGGTTAAATTAGCATTTATGATGATAGGAGAAGTAGAATTTGGGTCAAGAATCACATAAGTTGGCACTGGTTGAAGGGGTTTGAGTTCTACATTTTTTTCTCCTTGTCGGGTTTGTGAGAGTCATCCTTCAATGGTGGGACATCTTCCAAAAAAAATTTAGCCATAGCGGTGTCCAATTTGCTTTCCTCACAATAGTCAACAAGTAAATCTGAAAAATCTTCATCTTCTTCCTGAAACTTGTTAATACAATCTACCAAGAAGATATTTTCCATCTTGTTTGGGGATTTCATTGTGTCTAGGATAGAGAATTTCATTATGTCTCCTCCTACTCTCAGAGTGTTCTTGCCTTCCTGTACATATACTATGCAATCATCTGTGGGGAGGAAGGTTCTTCCAAAGATGATATGATTGGATGGAATTGCATTCATATATATCACAACAAAATCATAAGGGATAAAGAACTTTCCCACTAGAACATGTACATCATCTATAATTCCTCTCAGGTACTTGATGTTGTGATATGCCGATTGAATGGCCATCTTGGTTGGCTTCAAGTGTCCAATGTTAAGTTGTTCCCAAAGTGTAAATAGAATAAGGCTTATGCTGGACCCAAGGTCAACTAAACCTTTATCAAACATTGTATCACCAATATTGCATGGTAGTGTGAAAGCACATTGATCATCAAGTTTCTCCAATAATTTGTTTTGAATGATGAAACTCATCCTCTAAGATAGAATGATAGTTTCCATTTGAACTGTCCTCCTTCTTTTGGTTAAGAGGTCCTTCAAGAACTTTGCATAGGTAGGTATTTCAACAATAACTTCTACTAACGGAAGGTTGACATATAGTTTGTTAAGAATGTCCATGATCCTATGAAATTTCCCTTCTTCTTTCTGGCATGAAAATCTTTTAGGAAAAGGAGTAGTTGGCTTGTAGAATGGTTTGTTTTCAGATGTACCTTTCTTCTTTGGATTTTTATCACCATCAAATTCTTTATCATATTTGACTTTCTTCTCATCTACCAGTGAGGGTCTTTCAACAATGATCCCACTCCTCAATGTAATGGACTTACATTCATGGAGGTTCATCTCCGGTTGACTTGGCAATGAACTAGAAGAGGCTCTTTGATTTTCTAGAGCTTGCTTGACAATCTAATTTTCTAGCATCTTTGCATCAGTAGCAATGCCATATACTTTAGAAGAAAGTTGATTGATAATATCTTTCAAGAGTAACCCATGTGCACAAAATTCGACATTCTATTGAATTTGTGTTGACACAAAAGTTTCAAGCATGCTTTTCAAGGTGCACTTAGGCTGAGGCTAATTGTGGTTCCTATTTTTGTTGAATCCCAATAGTTGGTTATTGTTCATGGGCTGGTAGTTGCCCATTTGTTGTTGATATTCTAGCCTAGGTTCTTTTGATGTTGATTTGATTGTAGGTTCAGAGGCTTGCTATTTTTGTAAGAGAAATTTAGGTGGTCTCTCCACCCTAGGTTATAGGTGTTCGAGTAGGGATTGTAGAGCTTCTTCTTATGAAAACACCCTACTGCATTGGCTTGCTCTGGTGCCTCTCCAACATTCTTCTGTGGGGAAAAACAAGAAGAAGTGTCATGACCAGGGGCTCCACATGCTTCACGTGCTTTCTCAGCTGCTTGGATAGGGTGTGTAGTCAACTTTTGAAACTTATGTGACAATGCATCATGCTTGGATGTAATAATGTCAACTGCATCAATGGTGTAATTCCCACTTGTCTTCTCAGTTGTGTCACTTGATGAGTAGGGTTGGTTGGTTCTTTCCAAACTCCATTGGCAACTATTTTGGGCCATATCTTCTACGGTTTCATGTTCCTTTCTATAGGATTTGTTCACTAGTGCTTCATTTGCAGCGACATCCACAGTCATATGGGTGTTGTATAATAACCCATTACAGAAGGTTTGAAACAACAGCCAATTGGTCAAACCATGATGAGGACAAGGACGTTGTAGGTCATTAAATCTCACCCATGTATCGTAAAGTGTTTCACCTTCCTGTTGCTAGATGTTGGTGAGTTGGTTCTTAAGTTGAGCAGTCTTGCAAGGAGGAAAGTACTTGGTAAGAAAAGAATTTAGTAGTTCATCCCAACTATTGATAGATCTCTTGGGCAAAGAGGAAAGCTTCTCCTTGGCTCGGTCTCATAGGGTGAATGAGAATAAGACTAGATGTGCGCCCTCAGCTCGAACATCACTAATTTTAAAGGCGTTCATGTAATGTAGAAACTCAGTCATGTGAATATTCATATCTTCCATAGGAGTTCCTCAAAACATGTTCTATTGGATCACCTTCTTAATAGTGGGGTTGAAAGAGAAATTGTTAGCCTCAATGGTCAGATGATTATGGATCCACAAATGTTGATAGTAGTAGGCATAGAAAAATCCTTAAGCGGGTGATTGTCCTCCATCTCCAGTTCTTGATGATGATCAGGTGATGAAGGTGGTGAAGGTGTCGAATGAGGTGATGATGGATGTGATCCCTCCAAGCTTGAAGAGTTATCACCCTTCTTTGCTCTCCTTCAGTTGCAAAAGGTTTACTCACTTTTTGGGTCTAGGGAAATATGTCTTAAGACCCCTCTTAGAATGATGCATGAATCCAACAAAAGCCATAGTTAAGTGAGAATCATAAGACTAAAAAGGTATGAAAATATGAAAAATGAAAAATGGACACTTAGTCACAAATATTAATCAATGCTTTTACTCTACCTAAAATTAATCGTAGCTCCCTGACAATGATGCCAAAAACTTTTTGATTACCAATGGCAAGCCAGTTTTAAATATTACTTGTCTAAACTCATCAATCACCAGCAAGTAACCAGATCTATTGTATTCAAGGTTAAAACACATGGGAGCTAGGTAAGCTAGGTGCAAAATTGCTTACTTTCAACAATCTAAGTCGAGTTGCAATAGTTGAGTTTGATTATCATCAGCTAACTAGAAATTAAAGAACAAGAGATAAACTAAGATAATTAAGATCATATTTTGGAAGATCTTGGTCATGGGATTTCACTTCCATACCATTACTCATATGCAACAACAAAATTAACATGTCAATTATATTATATAAGAGGTTGTCATCGTCAAACACCACTCGGTGATATGAGACGGTTCTAATTTTACATAACACTCTCGTGTCTAAATAATACTTTGAAATATAACCTTAAATCCTCGATGTACCCAATCCACCCATGGTCAAGGGTTCATTGCCAACTGATCTACTCCCTACTTCTATACACATTTTCCTGAATCCCATAAGGAAGCACAAAATAAGTAAGTTTGATGGCTCAGCAATACAAGCAATACAACACCATATGAACTATTGGAAAAGCAAGATTAACTAACATTTGATGAGAACTATGAGTTCACATGAGTAGTATCGTGGGAGCTAGTCTCCCATACCCAAGAAGAAGGGTTCTACTCACACATAATGTAGAAGCACAAGTACAAATCACAATTTTCAGAGTTTTCCATGATTCAAAAGAGAAAAAGCAAAGGGAACCCGAAGAATGAAATAGAAAGAGTTAAAACTCCAGATTGATGATGGAATTCCACCCTTGTAGCTGCTCCTACTCAGACTATCTTTCCTTCCTATAGGCTTGGACAAAGTAGATAATATATGCTACACCCTTTGGAAAAGAAATGGTGAAGAACATAAATTCTTTCCCAAGAAGCCTCTTCTTCCTCTCCAAAATCACCATTCTCTTGTTTCTCAACTTCCTCTAGTCATAAAGTGTTTCAAATGAAGATAGATAACTATCCCATCAAACTTCTTTCGTATTTTAAATGTGGACAGTTGTCTTTTTAAAACTGCAAAATCGATCAGAGACACACCATTTCTTTTGATGGACACGTCATGTTTGCTGGTATAACTTTTGTATGAAATCATTCTCACAAAGAGTGCATGGCGTGTCACTGGAAGACATGGCATATAGCTATAACCTGATGTCGAGCTAGGTGGGTAACACACATCACATCTTTTGACAGACACACCGTGTGAGATTCCAGAAGCTTGAAATGAGACTTTTGAACGTGCAGACAGGTTGTGTCCTTGAAGGAACATGTCGTGTTTTATTCTCTACAGCTGAGGAGGAAAACTTCTGTAAACATACACTCCATGTGGAAAATACCACATGTCCTGTTCTCTTCTTTGTCATTGTGGAGTTCTCTTTCTAGAAAGTTACACATTGTGTCTTTAATGACACACGTTGTGTCCTCTGCAATTTCTTCAAGATCAACTCTATGAAGCATGAAAACTCATCAGGGATCCAATTGAGATCAGATTTGGGTTCGATTAGGTCCAATTCATCATCTTAATCATGTACTTGTGATCACAAACAAGCAATGAGTAAAACAACTAAAAAGATAGCAAGTCAAGTATGATTAGAGGCAAAATGGAGCGCAAAATGGACTGAATTTGTGTGCGAAAAAGAGCAAAAAGCATATACAAAATGCACACATCACCTTTTCAGTAAATATAGCCGGTAATACAAATACAAACTTTTCTTTCCAAGCAACATAATTGTAATCTAGAATTTAGAATAGTTTAGAAAGAGAAACTTCTTTATACCAACGAAAATTACTCTTACTTTTACATCATAAACTCATTAGTTGTTCTCTAAACGCTTGCACTATAGTACAATTATGGCATACAAGATTTTGAATTATGTTTACTGTTGGTGTATATATTGTGTTTGATTGGGGTTTACCATTTTATGATTTATTTTGAGAACCATGTTCATTTCTTTTTGTAGCTTGAATTATTTATTATCTATGCATTTTGGTAAGGTAATTAATCCATTATCCTCTTAGTTGTCCAGTAAATTGTAAAGTCAGGGGCAGTTGAAAAAATTACCAACCATTACACTATATATTTATATATATACATATATATGTATATTTGAGGGAATTCTGTGCCTAAGGGATGATCTCAAAACTAACTTACAAACTCAAAGATTGAAGGTCATGTATATTTGAGGGGACTTTGTGCCTAAGGGACAAAGGGATGATGTCACAACTATCTTAGGAACTCAAGAGATTGAAGTTCGTTCACACCCTTGGAGAAAGGATAGGAATAAAATATATATTTGAACCCTCTGAGTAGAAACATAGATGGGATCTTTGATGTCCAAAGAAAACATTAATTAGAAATAAAGATAATGGAAGAGTTGAGGAATGGTTTCAAAGAACCATTTAAATTAAAATTGAATGAAGTCATGGAGGTGCACATGAGTTTCTTCCAAGAAGCACCATTTCTTATACTAGATACAAATTCCTCAAGGTAGGATAGTTTCATGGTGGAGAAGTGCCTATCATGCAACTTGAAGTGCCTTGTACTCAACTTGAAGTTGTTTTTGACGTTTCATTATTTATACTGTAAATAGTATCTTATTGAACATTACATATGCTAGCCTAGCACAAAATTCAAGCTCATATGGATGACCTAGTGAAAGGGTTGGTGGTTAAGGAAGTACTATACCAAACTAGGTTGAATACAATTCAGAAGAGACCCTTGAAACCTAACTACTCTAGTGTTATATTCTTTTGAATATCTGAAGTATGGATGATAGAACCTGCCCTACACCACTCCTTATGTAATGACTATCACCAATTACATATGATAGTATAATTGCATGGCCCCAACATTTAGTTATGCCCCATGCTACATGTAGTAGACTCCATTATTAATCAAACTCCCCAATGCATGCATGTTATGTTGGTATTTATGAACTCCAATACATTATCCAAAAGATGATAGTCTAAAATTGGTGGATTCGCATGTCCTAGAAACTTTAAATGCAGTATATTAGTGTTACATCATTTCCTCAATTCTATGTGAGTCATACATGTCAACTAATGATTGTGTTGCATCTGAGGAAATGTAGATCAATGTAGGAGTTCAAGGCTATTGATTCACTGAATATTATCCGTATTTCACATGCTATTTTGTTGTATATTTCTTTTAAAATTGCTCGTTTTGATATACTTATGCATTGTTCATCATAGTTTGATTGTGACATAGTATTGCATAAATATTACCTATTATCAGTGTGTTGTATTGTTTTAAAATATTTAATTTGATTTATGTTCTATATTTTTTTATTTCAGGTAATTTAAGTAGTTCTGAGTCAACTTGGTGCTACCAACAGCTATATTGGTGGTGACAATTGAAGAAAAAGAAAAGACATTAATCGAAGACTACCAATGATGCTGACCCCTTAGTCCTACCGACTTTTGGGACAGAGACGCACCCAAAGCTACTCAGTGCCACCAGCCTATCGTCACTGGTACTGACTTTAATATGAAGAAAATGTTAGAGAATTTAGAAAGAAACTCAATGCTATCGATGTCTTGGTCGGTAGTATCGAAACATACATGGAATCACAAATCCAGAAGAGAATTTGTTGCCACCAACTTGTTGTCAGTGGTACTGACTTTGAATGTTCAAGAGATATTAAAGACTGTTATCAATTTGATGGTCATGACTTAGTGACGACTGAAGACTTTTTTATGACCTAGGAGGAGTTCATCCAGACGTAGGATCTCAGTTCTATTCCATTACATGAGAACACAAAGAGAATAAAGGAGAAGGAGAACGATATGACCACGTGCCAAATAACTTAGGAATCATCAAAGGGTGGATTTGGAGCTGAAACACAACAAATCATCGCATTCTCCAGAGGGAGTCTTCTAGATCATGTTCTCTAGGGGTTTCATTAGTTCTTTGATGTTTCCCTCATTTTTTCTTCTCTCATACATGTATGTGATGATATAAATCATTCATAGCTAATCCCCTAGTTCCATAGGACCCGGGAGTAGCCCAGCTATGCAATATATTTGATGTTAAGAATTATTATACATATTTTCCTTAATTGTTGGACATAATAATATGATTGCATAATGAATTGACTATGCTTGATCAACATAGATAATTTCTCAAATCCTTATTATTCAAAAAAGGGATTTAGGATTAGAAAAGTCATCATATTAAATGGTTTATACATTGTCTCAAGAGACGACCTACAAATGTGAAGGGTGTAGCCCAATGGATTCATTAAAGAACCTAGCTAATAGTTAAATCTCTACCATAATGGAATTTATATTAGAGTAGGCAGTGAATTTACACTGCGAGAGTGGGTAATTCTTGATACAGGTCCCTTGGTCCATGGTTAGGGTAAATGAATGTTAAGGAATGATGTTTTGTGGTGTGAACCATGATAAAACCATACTTCTAAAGAATCCATTCCAATTGTGATCAGAAACCAATTAACTTAGTTTTAATTCTTGTAATTAGTTAACTAATCAATCAATCACTTCTTCATTAGGTCTAGTTGATCAAGTCACAATTAGTAATAGACTCTAGATAGTGTTTCCCAAAGTTTGACACTCGATCCTTGTTGGCCTATACTACGTGGTACATGCACTTGCATTTTATATGTGTAGTTTACATGTATCATTATTTTGGTGTTGTTGTCATGGAAATGACAATCCAACACTATGAGTGTTGTGATTGACCACAAACATACTTCTATTTTTCTTTTCATCATTATTACTTAAAAAAATTAAATTTCCATTAAATCACTTGTATCCAATTCTCATATTGTTCCGATTATTAGCATGTTCTAGTGTATCATTCAGATGAGGACCACTGATTATAGAGAGTCTACTCCACAGGGTATAAGCCAAGAAGAACTTTTACGCAGACCGGAGGAATATGGTAGCTCTATAGAAAGACTTTTCCAAACCCCACCACCATAGGTGATACAACTAAAAGAGGTAGATATGGGTGATTCTAAAGCAAAAGTTGAGGAGAAAACGTCGGGGAAAAGATCAAGGCTTCATCGGCTATGACATAGTTAGGGTCGCTTGTAAAGCATGCAGTAAATGTGGGCAACTACAAAATAGATCCAGGTATGGTGACACTCTAAAAATCACAAGAATTTCATGGGTACAACATGAAGGACCCCATGTCTCACATCAATAATTTTGTTGAGAGTTGTGACATGCTAAAGATTGACAGGGTACCTATGACAGTGATATACCTGCAATTATTTTTGGACTCACTGGGAAATAAGGCAAAGGCTTTGTTCTTAAGCCTTTTCTCAGAATCCAAATTCACATGTGAGGGAATGATATAAGTATTATTTGAAAGATATTTCCCTCCATAGGAGACACAAAACCTAGTTCGATGGATCTACAAATTTAAGTAACATGCGGAGGAGTTATTCCAACTGTGTTAATTAAGGCCCCATCATACTAGTGGACATACAAGACCCTAATTTAATATATCAAGAATAACTATGCAGAAACTTCAAAAGATATAAAATGTATAAGGTGTGAACTTGTCACATCATCTCAGAGAAACACTGTCACACTGCCTTAAACAAGACCATCAACATCATGACATGTTAACACTGCCATACTAGGCTGATCTTTACTATCACACCACTGGTGATAATAATCCCTTATCACATTATTTGAAGATAAAACCTCACACTAGGCATCAAGCCTTCACTAGGTCATAAGACCAATCACATTATACTTGTAACTCAGTATTATCTCATTGTACCTCATTAGGCATATAAACATCACTTGTATCACATCACATATACACCATAGCAATCATCAGCTATGATAACCATCACATCATGCCTTATCAGACATATAATCATCACTTGTAAGATCAATGATATAAAATAGAGAGAGGGTACTTATTGTTATCACATCATATTAAACACTTAGGCAAAGTAAGCAATGCATCATATGTCCCCTCAATATAGGGTTAGGGATTCATTCTTAGCCACATAAGGTTCCATGACATTCTTTAATTACCAATCTCTAGTTTCATTGCCTCCCACAAATTTGGAGTGTATTAAGGTTACACACTATGAATTATAAATAAGTGTGCACATTCACATATTTAAAATTCTAGTGCACTTAATCAAGGCTTGTGGCCATCATCTAGTATGATTTAATCATCTTCATATCATACACAAGCTATAACACTTAGTTAACCTACAACTTAGAACCATACAAGTAGTATATATATATATATATATATATATATATATATATATATATATATCCCATATGCTATTCTTTCATGCTTATTCAATAATATATCATACCCTAGGATTGTGCTTAGGGTTTACTCACATGGACATTTGGAGTTTAATCATGATTGTAACACCAAACCCTAGATATGCTATCTCCTACTTTCTTAGAGATGAATTAGGGTTTAACATCTTTATTTGATCATGATTTGGTCATGATACCTTCAAAACTAAGTATCATCGTTATTTACATATGTAAGTGTACCATCTTATTATGCCATGCATGTAACACTGCCAAGAAACATATAAATATATTGACCATGCACTAACATGGTATTGAGACCTAGTATCAACAAGGTGTCTCATCATAACATGACACTAGCATTATTTCCTCTCACAAGGTCAATTAACACTATCACATTACTATCGGATGTCAATCCCTTAATCTCATCTCTAGAGGATTTCACCTCAAATTATACACACGACACTGATTAGGTCATTATACTCATTCATATAATGCTTGCACAATTGATAACACACTATATCACAATAGTGCTCATAATCACCACACTTTAATATGCAAGATTCACCCTAATACTCACATGCCTCTGACATTCACCTCACCTACAAGGTTAGGATTACATAACCAGGAGAGAGGACACACTATCACAAGATAAAAATCATCAAGTAGAGTGAGTACATGTATCACATTTTATTTGATTAGGGTTAGGGTTCGTACTTTGTCAATTAGGGTTTCATAACATCATTCAACCTCTAACCCTAATTCCATCATCTTCCACATTTTTGGAGAGAACTAGGATTAATCATCATCATTAATGATTGGTCATTTATAATGATTTCATCATATGTAATCATGTATGTTAATTAGTGTTCATGCACATACTATGTGTATCAATATTGCTCACTCAAAATGGTATAACCACCTACAACATATGCAGTATATATAGTGTGCAAGGTGTGTGTGTCACAACCCTTCATGCATGCAACAATTCTCTCACTCGCAATGTGTGTAGGTCATGTTTCCCCGTGATGCGTGCAAGGCCCAGTCTCGCTGGAAACACGCATAAGGTCTATCTCATGTGTGATGTGTGCAAGCCTTGTCTTGGCACGCAACACATATCACTTGACATCATGACCTACAACACATGCAGGGTGTAACAACCCATGATGCATGCAAGGTGGTAATGCTTATATCATGACCAAGTCATCTATACATGGTGAACAACCATTATCAAACCAAGGCGTTATAAACATCTAACATTGAGGTGTTTAGACCGAAACCAACTCATTCCATGTCTGTTACGGTCATGATACAAACTGAATCACATCTCCCGACCAAAAAACATGGCCCTCCTTCTAAAAAGTAGAACAACAACATATGATCTAGTTTAATATGCCAATAATAGAGGTGGGAAAAGTTATATAACCCGCTTGTTTTGGAGAGAAACAAACACCCAAGATCCAAGATCTTCAACAAAACTCCAACACTTCTGCTAAAGGTCACCTCAAAAAGAGAACGATACCATGGTCAAAATAGAGTTCAAGAAAGAGGGAAAATAGTTCTTGGACGAACCATAAAAGAAAGGGTAATGAGAAGGAATCATCCTTTCATTCGGGTTCACCATGTCAAACATGGTCTATGACTCCTTATGAGGAGGAGTTCCTTTCAAACAACCATCATGGATGATCCATATCCCAAGACTGATGATGAAGAAAATGGTGAAGGTCATAGAAGAGGGAAAATGTTATCAGAGTTTAGGATCACTTACCAAGAGAGGAATCTCCATGAAACCACAATCAAAGAGTTGATCTAGCACTAGATCTTTAACATGCAAGGTGAATCGGCTACCCAAGCTTCAAGATCTGGTTTTCCTTTCTCCCAACGCTCCAAGGACGATCCAAAAGAAGGAGAAAGAATGTAGGGCCGAAAAGATTGATCATGTGTGAAGAAAAGGGGTTAGATACCCAAAGTAGGAGGGAAGTAGAAGGTTTATGATGTTTCAACATAATAGACCATGAAGGGACACATGCCCTTCAAAGAAAAAGCCTTTCCTCCACTCACATGCAATCTTTGATATATTTATACTTATCTAGAAAATGTGTGGTGACCCACTAGGTCTATTTCCCCCTTGTTATGGTTGAGACACTTCCTTATACATGTCTAGGTCAAAACCCTAGCTCACATATGCACATGGTCAAAACACTAGAGGACAAACTGTCTCGACCCACCATCTCTACATTGTCTCGACCCACCATCTCTACATTGTCTCGACTAAGACCATACATACAAGACCATTTAGGTCAAGACAAAGACATCAAGGGAGGTTATCTTAAATGAGATACTCCTAAAACACACCATGAGGTTGAGACTTAGGGTCTCTACACATAGGCAAGCTCAATAGGGTCAACACTGTCACAATATTAAAAACCATAACATCACCACATGATGCCACCTCATCAACCAAGGTCTAAAAAGGTGCCACATGCATCATTTTCTATCTTATGATGCTGCAAAACTAAAGGAATACTCAACATGTGAAAAATTCCAAAATAACCCCTCAACTTGGTAAATTGCATTTTGGTCCAAAACAAGAAAACATAGCTCAATCCTCTTTCAAACAGGACCAAACATGAAACATAAGCTTGTGACATGATAGAAAAACATCCCAAAGGAGTAGAGCAAGGTTTTAAGTATATTATTAAGCAAGTTAAGAACAATTTAGCATTTAAGGTAGGTTAGGGTCCTTATAAGCATAAACCTCTAACAAGGATTTCTCCCCTGAAATCCCAACTGAAAAGAGATAGGTACTTCCTTCACATCTTCTCCTCAACATCATTGTGATATCACGAAACCTTTGCCAAAGGGGATAACCATCCCTCTTCAACCTCTTGATCCTCCTATCAGGATAAACATAAGATCAACCGTATGATACACATTCTTTTCTGACTCCATTCTTTTACTGGCTATAGAGTCATCTCTCCTTGTTATGGAGACATGAAACACTGGATGTAATCTTGGTTGTTCAAGTAGTGACTCCAACTATAGATTGTCTTATCTGTTGTATATGGAAGTGTTGATTGAATCTCAATTTCATACATTACATAATAAATTTCCTCCAGAACTAACATACACAATGTAATAAAACCTGTTACATCTACTCTATCATGACAACGCATTGCTCCATTCATTGAATCATGGAAGCCATCTTGCTTCCACTGCGCTAATATGATCTATTTACTCATCACTAGCTCTACTTGTAACTATACTACTCAGTTTGACAACTTAGACATCTCCAATTGTACATGAATCTGGCATAAGGAGACCACATGTCTCTCTTATGGTACACTAAAGAATACAATTGTGCCTACTCATCAGATGATGAAGGAGACTTCCTACTCAAGTTATCTATAAACTAATTTATTCCTTGATGTATCATAGGATATTATATAACCCTTTCCTATTCCGGCAGCACTAACACTAATGCACCATTATGTTATCATGATTTCCATACACCTCTGGAATGAATCATAATGTTATACTTAAATATCACCATAAAACTAATCTAGATGAGGCTTGAACACCCTGTTCATCTATTTGTAACCAATGTTCATTCTCATGGATCCTTACTTCTCCTATACAAAGACAATAGGAGCACCACGAGGAGGAGTTCTTTGTCTGATAAAACTCTTTTCTCAAGCAGATCTTGCAATTGCCTCTTCAACTCTTGCATCCTTACCAACGTCATCCAATATGGTGCATAAACCCCAAACATATAAGGTATGTACTATAGGTTGGGTACCTGTAACCACATTGATCCCAAACTCAATATTTTCAGGAAGAAAAACACTTAGGATCTCATCACGAAACATATTCTCCAATTTGCATACAACTGACACCTATTGGATACTAGGGTTTTTCATCTTAGTATCCATCACATATATCTAAAACACATCACATTCATGTCTCATTAGCTTTTCAACTCTCGCTATTGATACCAAACACATTGAAAGAATCTTCCTATCATTTTGGAAGATCCACAAAACATTGTCATTCAAAGATGTCTCTATCTTGGAACTAAAGTCCAAGACCAATAATACCTTTTCAAAGTACACATATCAAGGTCACTTCAAAACCACGTTCATCAAGTGACATAAGACTCACTTGAATGTCACATCTTTGGAAAGAAAGCATACAAAGAGAACATACTTCTCAAGCACCACAACACTAACCAAGGATTGCTAGCAAGGGGAAGGGGTTACCCAACATTCTCTTGTTATTACATGTGCCTATGATTGCTGATGTGTCTTTTTCACTTGTTTATTCTTGGTTTCCTTGCCGTCAACATAGGAATTATAAAGATGTACATATATCATTACTCCTTCTTTATTAATTGTTCATCATTTTTATGTATATCTCCATGTGTTATCATCTTTTACAACTCTATATCAAAAGACAAATCATTATTTTCCACATGTTCTTTATTGGGCATGGATTATCTCCTTTATTTTCTTTCACACATCATGAATATTGCACCTTATACTTTCTTATACACATAGGTTGATCTGAGATTAACTCAGGTTCTACTTTACTCATTCTTTATTTTTTCTTATATGTCTCTTCACTTCATACTTATCTCAAGAGTTCTCTCCATTATACATGAATTTTACACCTTGACTTACTTCATTGGCACAAATTTATCTATCTTTTGATTTATAAACTTCTTGTAATTACAACTTCAAGAACCTCTCATAGCATACTTGTGCTCTGGTTTAAGTTTCATATTGTCAGGTTGCTCTCTTTTAATCACCAAACATTTAATTTTTAGGTATATTATTATGTAGTTCTCATCTTCTTTAGAGTAAGACGGGGGTATTAGCACCAGGAATCCTAATCTGTTATGCCTATTAGATTGTTTCAAAATGACTAATTGATCATAGTTATGAGAGAGAAATCAATCTAAGTGTTCCATAGTTACCTTTCCTCCAATATTTGAATACCTGGTCAGGGTACTCAAGTACTAAGGTTAGGCAGTCTACACCATATGTGATATCATGTTTTCAACTTAGACATCACACTAGTCCCAGTCTTAATGTTGTGGTAGACTCAATGAATCTATAGCTCTGATAGCACCAAATGTGACACCCTTTGCCACACTAAGCGAGATAACTCAAAACAAGCACAAAAGTATCACTAATATCAATACTACCACAAATTAGGGTAAATGAAAATCGATCTCATAATAGGATTTCCAGTAGATCAACTCACAATGGAAATAATAAACTATTTCCAATTGTATTTCTTTCATATCGAAAGTATTACACAACATTGTTCACTAGCTATCTAGAGACCGCCGATTACATTTAATCATCTTCTCATGTTTACAAAACATGTCTGTACCACTATGGCATACAGTCAAAAACTCAGAAAGATATACAATATTCACAAAATGCCTCCAAAGACATGAGTGTACAGAGATGACACAATAGGACTCTATTACTAAACACTAGTTGTATATCCATGATTCAACAACTACAACTCCTTTTGTTATTAGTCCCAGACACTCAAACTCTATTTCATTGTGCATTTCCATCTTAAAAAGATGTGGAACCCACGGAAGGAGACCAAACATCCCAGTGAGAGATATAACTCTCCGCCAACATATATTATAAGAACAAATAACTAAAACAAGAACTTTATATTATTAACAGATAAGCAAATTCAACTCAATGATATAAGTAGGGAAATTATCACAATTTAAGAAATTTAGGCATATACACTAAACAAAAGATCATCTTATACTTTAAGAGGGAAAATGAAGAAAATTTATAAATGTTATAAAATAAATAGTACAAGAAACACATTAAGGGGGTCATTCAATGTTATTTGTATATGACCCTAAGTAATAACACTACACAGCTGTGTTACATCTTTAATTGTTATGCCCTAAGGATTTGAGGTCTACCACTCAAATCCAACTAACCATTGCTAAGTCAAAATCAGTACCATTCAAGATCAATGGAAGAGCATGACTCCATGATCATCACCAACACTACTCAGTCAGTGCCACTTTACAACACAATGACATATAGTCTAACTGCAAAGACAACAACTTATAGTTGAAGGTATAGTCCTATAAATATAGTAACTCATAGTCAAACCTATGGTCCTATAACACAACTAGCATGCCTTGGGACATGGAATAGTTCTAGAGATTAGGCTCACACATGGTCGTTCTATAATTAAACATCATGTCATTATTTCAACAATTTAAGGATATAAGGAGATACCTCCACTGATACCCTGCATATACAACAATATGCGCTCCAAGTTTTCCATAGGAGTAACTCGTTTCACCATCCGGCTAAATACTGAAGTTGAAAATGGATCTATGGTACATGGCATCTACATTGTTAAGGTTTCATTTTATTAGTTATGCCAATTGATTGAATTAAGGATCCATCATACAGGTGGACATACAAGACCTAATTCAATTTAGTAAGCATGCCTATTAAACAACTTTAGAAGATATAAAACATATAAGGTGTGAACTTGTCACATGATCTCAGAGCAACATTGTCACATTACCTTAAATAAGGCCATCAACATAACCACATGTTAACACTTCCATACCAGACTGATCATTATTATCACATCATTGCTGATAATAATCCATCATCACATCACTGGAGGATATAACCTCATAATAGGCATCAAGCCTTGACTATGTCATTTGACAAATCACAATATTCTTGTTACTTATTATTATCTCATCATACCACATTAGGCATACAAGCATTACATGTATCACATGACATATATACCATAACAATCATTAGCTATGATAACCATCACATCATGCCTTATCAAACATATAAGCATCACCTACAAGATCAATTTTATACAAATAGAGACAGGGTATTTATTGTTATCTCATCATATTAAACACTTTAGAAAAAGTAAGCAATGCATCATATGCCCCTCAATATAAGGTTAGTGATTCATGCTTAATAACATAATGTTCCATGACATTCTTTAATTACCATTCTCTAGTTTCATTGCCTCCCATAAATTTGGAGTGTATTAAGGTTAAGCATTATAAATTATATCTAAGTGTGCACATTCACATATTTAAAATTCTAGTGAGCTTCATCAAGGCTCATGGCCATCATATAGTATCATTTAATCATCTTCATAGTATACACAAGATATTCCACTCAATTAACCTACAAGTTAGAACCATAAAGTAGGAGAGAGAGAGAGAGTATAATCATTTGCTATTCATTCATGCTCATTCAATAAATATATAATACCCTAGGATTCAGGTTAGGGTTTACTCACATGGACATTTGGAGTTTACATCATGGTTGTAACATCAAACCCTAGATATGCAATCTCCTACTTTCTTGGAGACGAATTAGGGTTTAACATCTTTAGTTGATCATGATTTAGTCATGATATCTTCAACACTAAGTATCATCTTTATTTACATATGTAAGTGTACCATCTTATGATTTCATGCATGTAACACTACCATGCAACATATAAATATATTAACCATGCACTAATATGGGATTGATACCTACCATCAACAAGGTGTCTCATCATTACATGACACTTGTATTATTTCCTCTCACAAGGTCATTAACACTATCACATTACTATGGGATGTGAATCCCTTAATCACATTCTAATGACCCTGAGGTTTTGGGATAACCCTGGATGTTTTTCCTAATAAAGATGATTAGAACTTTGTATTAATCTTTTGAAAAGTAATTAAGACTTAAGGAGAGTTGAAGTTTCAAGTTTGGTCATGTGTGAATGTTGTTTGAGCAATGTTTGCTTATTTTGGACCAAATTGCAAATCACCCAAGATAAGGAATTATCTTGCAATATGTCACATAATACGTGTTCCCTTAGTACATTAGCACCATAAGATAGAGGGCATGGTTCTAAGGGGAACCTTGTGGAAAGCCTAAATTCCAAGTTGAGCTTGTATGGTTGATGCTTGTTCTTTATATGCTAGTTTTGGTGTAACTTACAATTTATCCAATATATGGGGTTGATATGCAAATTACCACCTCTAGAGTGTTCCTAATCTCTCTTAGTATCATCTAGAGGAAAGATAGAGAAGGGGGAACCATGTTTGAGTCTTTTTTGAGTGATAATATTCTTAGTAATGCTAGAACCATAGAAAGTTGAGCATGTTGAACCATAGAAGAGGTTGTGTCGAGTTGTGAAGGGCATATGGGGGTGCCTATCAGTTTATAAAACATAGTAGACATCCCCTATTGGTTTGGTGACTTTTGGAAGAATTCATGTTGGTCTAAGCACCGCAACTAGGTGAATCCTATCGATTTGATACTTCCTTGCAAAAGTGGTATTGATTTGTACACAAAGTGGTGGCAAGTCGTGATATCTTGTTAAGGAAGCTACCCAATAGATGATACCTTACCTTTGGATTATCCACAAGAGTTTTGCATGTCAAGATAAATGAGTTTGCATGGTGTCACCATGCATGGACACATGTCACCCATGTACATATGGTGATGACACCTTACATATACTCCCTTTCATGAGCCTCAACTATATATACTCCTCTTTTCACCTCCTAGTAAACCTTTTGACTTCTTTACCATCTCTTACTTGGTGGACGATCCTAGGAGCTCAAGGAGGAAGAGGAAGGTTGAGCAACTTACCCAAGATAAAGCCATGGTTATTTCCTACTTTGGATGGGCTATGCTTCTTGAACAATGATTCTTTCTTTCTTTCCTTCACCAAGTTCCTTATTATGGCATCACATTTCATATAAAGATGTTATGATCAAGACTTGGACTCTTGATAAGTCATCTTCAACCTTGGGAATGTGCATCTTGGAAGCTTGAAGCTTTAGTGGTGACTTTGAGTCAAGTTATATCACTTGAACTCAACTTTATTATTATGCACCTTTTATCATGTAGTACTTGGTGATTCCTTCTTTACTTCGACTTTTCTTGTTTTGATGATGGTTCTTAAGCTCTAATGAATATGTGGGGCTGCTATCCATGAACTAGAGTGGTTATGGACTAGAGGCTAGAGATTAAATATGATGAAATTGATATGCACAAATCGATATCGGTTTGTGGGGAAACCCCAGTCCGATACAAATAGTAAATGAGTGTAAGTGGATTGACATGATTCCCTAACTCCTATCAATTTGTACATGAGTAGGACTGATGTCCTTGCAATTGTCTAACCTGTCACTTAAGGTTAATAATAGGGTAGGTTGAAATCTTGAAGGTAGTTAAAGTCAATACACACTTGCACTTCAATATTGATGCTTATGATGAATTGTGATAGCCTAAAACGATATGTTGATAAACTGATATGTCTCAATAGCATTACCTCATTATGACCAAGCGAGGTCTAGTGAAGAAAGAGCATGTAATCATGTTTCCTTGGATTAAATGTGGTGCGCAATATGTCTGACCCAAATCAGATACAGCTCAAACCCTAGAGGCCGATACACTAATTGGTAGTGTATCCGATACTCTAGTTGGATGAGAGGTGATACACAAATTGGAAATGTGGCCGATAACCTAGTTCGATTAAAGGCCAATACACTAATTGGTAGTGTGGTAAATACCCTAGTTGGATGAAAGGTCGATACACTAGCTAATGGTGTAACCAATATCTTAGTAGATTGAGTGGTCGATACTCAAAGGGATAAGCTAGGATGATACCCTAGTAGATGATGAGGCTAAAACACTAATTGGTTGAGTGGTTGATACCCTAAGTACATGGTGTAGCCGATATACATAACATATTGATATGGTTGATACATAATGAGATGTTATGGCTGATACCTAATGAGATGTTATGGCTGATACATAATGAGATGTTATGGCTGATAGATAAATGAGATAGGGTGGTCGATACCCTAAAGCACACTATAGTCGATACACCTTCCCAAGCATCTATAAACTGATACCAATTGTAATGCTTTGACAGATACAAGTAATGGTACTTTGGCCATTACAAACACATGTGTCTAGGCCAACACAAGGTGTAACATGTAGGCGATACACCTAGACTGATACACCTTAATGAGTGTAGGCTGATACACCTTGAATATAATGAATGGATACACTTGAAATTAATGAGAAGGATATACTTTGAAAAGTGTACTCTAGCTAGTATACCCTAAAGAGCGTCAAGGCAATATAACAAGTTAAAGTTGAATCTAATATTCTAGTAAGGATGAAAGAAACTTGTACTACTTGTATGAGAATGGTAATACCTTATAATGATAATTGATGAGTGTAATCAAGTATGATTGAATACTTATAGCAATTAATTAAACTCCTAGATGTGAGGGGTTATGAATTAGGGTTTGTCTGTTGAATAAAACCCTAACGACCTTGATCGGATACAATAGAAGTCCTAACCCTAATTATGAAATGTTGTGACTTGATTTATAGATTATTTTTGATACAATTGAATGGAAAGATAATAATATAAACTCATAAGAATGAGGAGTTATGATATAGGGGTGATGATTGAACATAACCCTAAAAACCCTAGTCAAGTTGAAAAGAGAAACCCTAACCCTAATCACAAAAGGGAATGTAACTTGAAATGGAATGATAATAATATTCAGTGGTAACCATGAATTACTTATGATTATAGCCAAGTAAGGGAAATAGTGGTTATAATATATTATAGCTTGATTATACCTCATGAGACCTATGGAATAATAGTTTTACAGAAAGAATGTATATAGGTCTAATGATCTAGAAAAAACATAATTGCCTAAAAGGTGATGTGTCAATCAAATGGTGAGTTTAACGGATTGATATCCCAAGATGAAAGTGATAGGGTAACACATAGGTGTTCTAACTGTTAAAGAATCTTAGACAGAATAATAGACTTTTCATTTTATTATATTGGCAAATTCATTAAGAGATTATTCTATTACAGCATGGTGTTGACATTTAAATTGATCTCTCTTTTATCATGAGACCCTAATCATGAAAATATTTTGAGATAATAAGAATAGACAACAATGGGCTATGATGATGTGACAATATGTAAATTTAATGGGCCTTGTGAGCCATATAAAATACTTGAACAACATATATAATATTTTTGTGGGTCTTCTGATTTAGTGTTGGTTGTTTCCTAATGAGAGATAATATTGTTCAATAATGAACTAAAAAGGTTGAAACCCCATAGCATGTGATAATCAAGTATATGTTTGACGCCTGAGCCCACTGCCCAAGACTCTAGTAGAGTTTTAGGAATGACGAATGGTCCCATAGATCACTACTAGACTTAGCTACGCTTTGTCCTCACTCATGCGCTAGCCAGGGTCAACGTCCCGACTGGTCACCCATCCTAGTACTACTCCAAACTGAGCATGCTTAAATACAGAGTTCTTTAGTGATGGGCTCCTAGAAAAGGAGGTGCACCTTGGTGATATGGGTATTCCAATCATTCCTTTTCAGATCATTATATCTGAGGCCTCAAATCCTGGGACGTTACAATCTCCCCCACTTAGACTCTTGACGTCCTCGTCATGGATCAACTATGTGGCCTCATAACATTTCCCCATTTCAGTGCAGACCCAACATGGCCATGTACACCCAGCTCCCAACCATGGCTACTAGTGCAAGGATGCCTCCATCATCATGGATAGCCCTTTCCAACATGCATGGACCTCACGACTCAAAGACTAGCATGCAACATACCCATGTGGGCCCCACCTACTGGAGCAGAATAGGATCTGATACCATTTGTGATGCTCGGGCCCACTGCCCAAGGCATTCCTGACAGACCACCACTATCCTTAACTACACACTTTTTCCTCACTCATGTGCAAGCCAGGGTCAACTTCCCGATTAGTCACCCATCCTAGTACTACTCCAAGCTAAAAATGCTTAACTATTGAGTTCTTTAGTGATGGGATCCTGGAAAATGAGGTGCACCATGGTGATATGGGTAGTCCAATCATTCCTTTTAAGATCATTATATTTGAGGCCTCATATCCTGGGACATTACAATATAGGTCTAATGACCTAGAGATAATTGTTTCCTTATAAGAGGTGACACAGTTCAAAGATGAACTGAGGGTTCGATACCAAAAATATGTGAACATGATGAAAATATTTAAAGAATGAGATTCCCAATAATATGTTCAACGGATTGAGATCTCAGGATAAGTTTAACAAGATATGTTCCAATTGATACAAGATTTCTTAAAATTATATGTTACACCTTTCTTTGTAGCCTTTATTTACATATCATGCTTGTAACTTGATTGATGCTTAAACATGTTGTAATGCACTTAATCTATCAAGTAAACTAAAAATTTAGTTGACGTGGTGTTGTAAGGCCAGAAAGCTTGGTGCGCTCCCGCTAGAGGCTTACAACACCGGCCAACTAGGGTGGTCGATTGCAATCCATGAGGTCAGGAGGCACGGGATGATGGGATCTTTGCTTTTAAAAATTATAGACCTACACTAACTACCTACGTCTACTAAGGCACTACACCCGCAAGCACACATAATCGTGTACTAGTATAGGGAGGCGGTAAGTACAGGGTCGATCCATAGAGATAGAGGGGGCACTAGAGTTAGAAGGCGTGAGATACGTTCCTATTGCGGAGAGTAAGGTTTTTAGGGTTTAAAGGTTGGTTGGTTGTTGATTAATCTAAGAGAGCGAGTATGAAAAGCAATATGAAACTAAGTTATCAAAAGGCTAAATTAGCAATCTAAGTTAACAAGCTATCTAAACAAGAGCAAAAACAAACTATACTAGACTAAGAAAGCAACTAGTAATTGAGAGCCCAAGTTAACCACTAATCAAGATCAAAGACCTAAATTAACACTTAGCTAGCAAAACTAGGCAATGAACTAAGTTAACTAAAGAAATTGAACTACACTAGCATCAACAAGCAAACTAGGCAATTAAGGTTTTAAGCAATTAGATGAAGGAGGTGGGCCGTTTGGGAATGTGACCTTGACATTAATTGGGGGATGTCACCATAATAAGAAATTAGCATATTTCATTCTAGACTACCAAACCAAACAACAAGGTGGGTGTTATGAGAATGTACCTTATGCTACTAGTTGGAGAACTAGGGCTAGGTGTAATTCTCATAGGACTTGCAAAGTCTAGGTCTCTAGGATAAGTGGTATCAGTCAATTGAGGACCAAGGGTGAGGATGGGAGTAGAGATGAGGATATTTGACCTCATTCCACTAGCCACCTCAGCCTTTAGGAAATCCTAGGCAATTGCACTAATTATACTTATACTAGTCACTTAGAACTCACATTTGCATGTAGGAAGAACGTGATTATGTAGGAAGATAGGGGTCTAGCTAGGGATCCGAATTAAGGACCTAGGAGCTAATCCTATGATAGCTACATAGAAACCAAAAACATCCTAGAGGCAAATGTCTTCAAACACCACAAGGAAAGCAATCAATGTAATTAAACAACAATCACATGCACAAGTAATGGGAATGAGATACAAGCAAAGGCAATCATCATAGAAGTGAAATATGTTCATTACAAATTATATTCCCCCAACATGGTATCAAAGTCACATTTTTGCCCCAAACAGCCCACCCAAGGGGGGCTTAGCTATACATGATCAAAAGAGAAACAAAGGAGAAGGGAAAGAGAGTAGGAAACGCCATGGATGCTTGATGAAGCTTGAATTCTTCACCTCCTTCCTTCCAGCCACAATCCTCCTCCTCCAATGATGCCCAAGAGCATGGAAATGGTGGAATGGATGGATAGAAACCTAGAGAAACTAGGTTTCTATGGTGGAAATGAGTGGAAAGTGGGTGGAAATGGGATTAAATGCAAGGAAAGTAGGTGGATGGGAGTAATTGAGGCAAGGGAGCAACTGGGGGTGGATAGGAGTGCTCTCTCTCGATCCCTAGAAGCAGCTAGTACTTATATAGGAGCTAGGGCTAAGTGGGGGTAAAATAGGAAAAATAGTGAAAAGTTGTATAGGGTAGATGATCACGACGGTCGTGGTGGGTGTGCCATGGTCGTGGTGAGGGTAGTGGGGAACGGCCATGGGGGGTGAACACAGTCGTGGGGTGAAGGAAGTGGTGAGATGGTGGTGGCCACGGCCGTGGCGGAGTGCCACGGTCGTGGTGGGTAGCATGCACCACGGCCGTGTTGGGTAACACGACCATTTTGGAGGAGTCGAAGGTGACCGTGGGGAGGGGCCACGGGCATCTTGATCAGCTTCGGCCACGGTCGTGGCTTTCCGGGAAGATTCCCTGTTGGCAACTGACTTTTCGCAATTAATTCCCACGACCGTGGCAGGGTGCCACGGCTGTGTTCTCTTCTCTTGACCACGATCGTGCTGATGGCCACGGTCGTGTTGTCTTCACTGGCCACGGTCATGGCTGGGAGGCCACAGTCATGGGCGATCTAAGTAATTCCCTGTTGCAACCTGTTGGAACTTGGCAATAAACCCACGACCATGGCATTGGGGCCACGGTCGTAGTGAGGCTTGACTTCTTGATTTTGCTTCTTACTTTTTCAATTTCGGATGTCTTTGCTCGGGGATGATTCTTGGCCACTGGAGGTAGGTGGAGGGAGACTTTGGGGCCTTGTTTGGGTCCCTCCTTCTCTCTCTTCCATCTAAGCATGGTCCAAGTATCTAAAAAATAGTGCAAAGAACATCCATAAGCATATTTGCAATGATAATCATATTGGGGAGAATAACATGTAATTCTAATGAATTTGAATGTGATAAAAGTACAAAATGACACACGATACAACCCTAGAATAGGGTTGGATCACCTAGTCATAGATTCATTCAGTGTTTGGATTTGCTAAATGGTGAAATGAGTTTAACTCAGAGTGCATATTATTGAATATGCAGTGTACAAATTGTATCATGAATCCACAGGATTGGCTGAGAGCCATTTCCTAAAAGAGTGTGATCAAGGCCATAGCTCTAATATAAAAGAAGAGCATGGTTGTAGGCCATGACTCAATATATATAAGAAGGATTTACAGAAGGTCATACCCTGAACAGAGAAAATGCTACGTGTTATATCTCTATAGTGAAGAGCTTCTATACGCCAGGCTAGCTACAATGTTGATTGAATCAAATGTCACTGCAACTCTCGTACTGACTAAAGAAGATAAGGTCTTGGATTTCGACTCTTCCATAGACCTATATGGCACTGATGCTAGCTTCAAAATGGCCAGTTGGAGATGAAAGGTATATTCCCATCTCCACAGGGCATGAGATGGATTGTTTTAAAGATGTAATCAGTCATGTAACATATTTGTTTAGGGATCAAATACGAAAACATTTGTTGAAGCCATGCTTTGTTTTTATATTGTTTAGTTTGTAGAAGTTATACATGTTCTTCGTATTCCTTTTAAAAGTGATTAAATGATCTATTTCTCAGTTAGAGATAATCAAACTAATGAGATATTGAGATTATTCTATCCTTTATATGATCATCATTTATACATGTTTAATTCAGTAAAGGTTTCTTCTTCTCTCATTATGAAAGTTTAACTGTGATAATAATAATGTTTGCAGAGAGTTATATCTCTCGTTGGGACTTGTTCTCTCACCTTGTGGGTTCCACAACTTATTAGGTGCACAAGCACAAGAAGTTAGTGATCATATAGCCGAGACCAAGCAATAGTAGAAGGAACAATAGTAACAACTCAGGTTGTGTGTACTATTATGTGTCTAATAGAATAGAGTGTTATGTGTTGTCCATGTACTCTTAGGTCCTTGGAGATAGTTTTTATATCTAGTTTCACGATCGATCTGAGATTTTAGCTAGAAATGCCTTGATGTATGATATTGCTTTTGTATACATTTTTGGTAAATCAACTTTTGTCTCATATCCTTGCTATGTGAAGGAATGATGTATGAATGAGATGATAGTGATGCATATGTAAATATGGCCTTGGGCCTTTTTGTGAAAAGTTTATGGTAGTGGATCTTTGTGGAAATCGTTTTAATTTTTAGTGATTTGTGGTAACTCATAGTTAATGGTTGTTTCCGTGAGGTTTTGGGTGAAGATTGTTTCATTGGATAGCGGTTGACACATATATCTAGAGGATTTCACTTCAAATTATACACAAGACACTTATTAGGTTATTAGAGTCATTCATATAATTCTTGCTCAATTGATAACACACTATATCACACCAATTATCATAATTGCCACATTGTATTATACAAGATTCAACATAGCACTGACATGCCTATGCCATTCACCTCACCTGAATGGTTAGGATTACATAACCAGGAGATATGGAACATTAACATAAGATACAAATCTTAAAGTAAAGTGAGTACATGTATCACATTATTACATGATTACGGTTAGGGTTCGTAATTATTCAATTATGGTTTGATAACGTCATTCAACCTCTAACCCTAATTCCATCATCTCCCACATTCTTGGAGATCACTAGGATTAAGCATCATCATTAATTATTAGTATTTATAACCATTTCAACCTATGTAATTCATTACACTAATTAGTGTTCATGTACATACTATGTGTGTCAATATTTCTCACTCAACATGGTGTCAACACCTACAACACATGCAACAGACATCTCAACCTACAACACATGCATTAGACATCACAACCTATGATGCATCCAAGGTGTGTGTGTGTCACGGCCCGCGACGCATGCAATGCTTCTCTCGCTCACAATGCATACAATGCTTGTCTCTCCCGCAATGCATGTAAGGCTTAGTCTTGCCTGTGACATGCACACGGCCTATCTCGAACTCGTGCAATGCTTGTCTCAGCCCAAAACGCATATAACCTGACATAGAGAACAACAATGTGTGCAGGATGTACTGACTTGTGATGCATGTGAGGTGGTAATGCTTATGTCATGACCAAGTCATATGTACATGGTGAACGATCGTTATCAAACCGCATTAAAACCATCTAACACTATTGTGTTACGACCAAAACCAACTCATCCCATGTGTGTTATGGTCATGACACAAATTGAATCACATGTCTCAACCAACAAACACAACCCTCCTTGAGCATAATGTCAACCAACTGAATTGGGTAACCAAGCAACAATGTTGCATTGACGTGTATTTTACTACGCGCTTAAACACAAGTATACGCGTCGAGTAATATAGGCCTTTGTGAGGCCCGAGTCGAACTCAGGGATACGTGAATTATTGGAGACTCCTACTAACTAATCGCAATCAGCTAGGCCGAATAACAAAGTAGGGTTTGTTGTCGAAATTAAAAGAAAATAAAATGAAACAAAGAAAACAATCGATTAAAGATTAATTTAATCGATTCAAAAGAGTATCTTTAGGATTGCGGTTTGACCGCGGGTCAACATTGTATTAGGTTTTATATAATTCCTCACTCTTCTCTCTCTATCCGGGTAGTGGCCTAAAAACAGAATTACCCACTGTCGTGGTGTAATTCACTACTTAGGTTTAGGTTGATTCCACCGTCGTAGTAATCATTCCCCTTAACTAAGCGCATTAAAAACGATCTCTCAATTTCCACCATTAATTTTACAACTCCTTTGTCAAGGGTTTTATCGATTAATGTAGGTTTCATCTCTTTTCAGCCGTTAATCCTTCTGTCGAAGTGATTAAGGGCATTAGGTTATTATTATGGTGATCAAGCATAACAATATATATGGAGAAAACGAAACTATACCACAGATTTGAGAGAGAAAATATGAATTATAAATATAAAATTGTCATACAATGCATTCCCGGGCTACTCCCGGTCCTAAAGATGGAGGGTTTTAGCCTCTCATGTTCATCTCACACGAATACATGGTAGAAATAGGGGAATTCATAAGAAAAACGTGAAACAAGTGGGAAAACCCCTGAACGGAGAAGAACCGGTAGATCCTTGGCGTAGAATACGAGCTTCCCCGCCTGTCGGTGGTGGAATTCGTCTTCGGCAGCGTCCGAATCACCCGGGATGAGCTTCTGGCCTCCGTTCTCCTTTTTCTCCTTCCTCGGCACTCGTGCAATGCAATATCAGATGATCCTCTCGTGTCGGCGGCCGTCATTAGGTATAAGTCCCTAATTAGGTCGTCAAATAACTCCAGCCGTCCGATCGAGATCAAAACGAATCCAACGCATATCTTCCGGCGTCGATACCATCGACGCGGGTCGATGGTATCGACCCAGCGTATTAGCGGCAGCCTTCTTTTCTTTTTGTCTAAGTGCCTGTGTCATCTCGATACCATCGACTTGGGTGTCGATGGTATCGACTCTCTTTAGCGTCGGTTGTTGTCGTTTAGCGACGCTGTAGCCTCCACGCGTCGATGGCATCGACTTGGGTCGATGGTATCGACAGCTTCCTCGGCAGCAACCTGAAGGGATCTCGATACCATCGACTTGGGTGTCGATGGTATCGACTCTGTGCTGCACCTCTCAGCTGGCAATCTGTGGCTTGGTCAATGGTATCGACTTCCCTCGATGGTATCGACGGAAGCAGATACTTGTTTTTCCTGAAATTCCACAACAAGACCAAGTAAATCCACACAAATTATGATAATATGATAAATAATGCTCAAAATGGTAAAACAAGGGGGATTTGACATAGAATGATGGCAAAGACCGAAATGAGTGAATTATGCAATATTATCCATAAAAATGAGTAATTAGAGCACAAAACACATATGAAAAAGGTCTATAAATGCGACTCAAAATCATCGCATCAAACTCCCCTAAGCTTAAACATTGCTCGCCCTCGAGCAACTGATCCTTAGAATAGAATTGCAGATGTCAACTAAAAATAAACACACCAACCCACATCTCATGTGACTCCCACTGAACGTTCTCAAACCGACCTTCTCTAACCACATACCAGTAATTACCCTAAAGGCGACAATAATCATCAATAAGAGAAATTATCCTTCAAACCGATGAACACTATCACATAAGGCAGTTAACATAATAAAATTCGCCGATTCAGCATTGGTGCATCTTGTGATCGCCTACACTACATTGCTCGCCCTAACTACCATCTACATGGAAGCAGTTCTCCTGATAATCATTAGTGAGGAGAAATTCACGGTGGCCTACCAATCCGAGCAACGAGTGGATGGAATGGGTGGTTCATGGAAGAACTTGGAAGTATTGCACAGTTTCAATATGCATAAAACAAAATGTCCTACGTGATGCAAATGCACAATAAAAATGCCCTAATGCCTAAATTGGGTGAAATGATGCATGCACTAACCTTCCATCTCAAAATGAGATGGAAATCTACTGAAGCCACATCATGTACTCAATTTTCCTGTAATGCGAGTGATATCATGTTCCTTTCTCCCTCTTATTCCATTTCCTTCTAAATTCTCTTTCTTTTTTTTTCTTTCTTCAATTTTTTCATATTTTCAGAAAAAAAAAATTTCCTTTTTTTTTTCTTTCTCTCTTATAGCCCACATATCCATAATTTCTTAGAGATACATGTATTGGGTTGTTTTCTTCATGATTGGAAATCTTTGCAATATTTCAAAGGTATGGAACAGTTTAGATCACTTTTGAGGAAAAATTGAGATACATGGTGTACTTTATGCATGATAATCATGAAAGTCATGAGTGCAACTACATGGCATGCACCTAAAGGTAAAGTGCATGAATCCCTATATTTTTCTCTTTTTATGCAAAAGTATGGAAAATATCAATGCAATTCCTATCTAAATGCTATGCACACAAGAAGGAATTAAAACTGTACTTTACTTCCAATTCTTAGGTGGATTATGGAAAAATGAAGTGGAATGATCACAAGATTAGATTACTGAACCTTAGAAGAGTATTATGTGTCCCTCCTTACTGACATGTGTAGTAATTCAAAGGGTTCTCTCTCTTATATCCAATTAAGGTCTCATTACCATTTGGTTAGGTTAGGCTCAAACAACCGTTACTATCCACTTTTCATGAGTCAATGGGAGTATAGGTGTGACATATTGTTTTAAAGTTGACATAATCAATCATTTTCATAGGATAAGTTCCCCAAGGACAACCAAGTCAAGCTATCCAAAAGACACCAAAAAATTTTAAAATTCCCTTAAATTTCCCATGAATACACAGCGAGATGACAACTTTTACGACATCCACAGTTACACTAGATAGATGTGGATCCTAAAAAAAACTAAAAATGCAAGAAACAAATAGCAAATAACAACTAAAAACAACAAAAGAAAAGATAGAGCTGATCTAGCTACCCCCCTAAGCTTGAATTTGACTATGGCCTCATAGTCAAAAACAAACTTAAGAGTGGAACAGAGATACCCTGATCATTCTTGTGGAGGCGGAGGTGGGTACTGTGGGGCCGTAGGATCCCAAGAAGGATACTCCCCCTGGAAGCTCGGATCGGGAAACCCGAATTGCTGACCTGTTGATACCATCGACGCAAGTGGATAGTATCGACGCAGCACCCGGATCGCTGACGTGGACTCACGATCGTCGTCGATGTCTTTGCGCGGATCGGTGACATGGATGTCGATACCATCGACGAGGGTCGATGGTATCGACTTACCTTTATTGCGACACTGCCACTTCTTCAATTCAGCCTGTGATCATGTCGATACCATCGACGAGGCCGTCGATGGTATCGAGTTGACTGAGCAAAATCATTCTGAACTTCTCCAGAGATCTCGATGGTATCGACTGGTGTGTCGATACTATCGACATTTTTATTGCGACCTGCCTGTAGGTATGTCGATACCATCGACGAGGGTCGTCGATGGTATCGACTCAGTGCGATTTTTGCAGCTGTCAACCTAAACCCATGTCGATACCATCGACCAGTGTGTCGATGGTATCGACCCTGCCTGTGCCTGCACATTGAACAAATGGATCAAGGTATCTTCTTTACACTAAAATTTAAACGAAATAAAAGCAATCTACGACTATACTTAAACTATCCTAATGTACCAATGGTTGGGTTGCCTCCCAACAAGCGCCCTTCTTTAACGTCTTAGGCTAGACGGTGTGACAATCATCATCTTTTCACCTTGGGAACTGCACTTAGAGGATCATTCGGTAATTTGGATTCAACACGATCTCCTCCAATGCCCAAAGACAGAGTACCTCTCCCTAAGGCAGTCACGACGTCCGCTGTTGCTTGAAACGGTCTTCCTAGTAGAATTTCACAGCTTTGGAGAGGTGGCATATCCATGACGACAAAGTCCACCAGAAATATGAATCTATCCACCTTGACTAGAACATCTTCACATACTCCATAGGGTCTCACAGTAGACCCATCCGCCAATTCAATTGTTGCGGCCAACTTCTTTATCTCTTTTAACCCCAACTTTTGAAATGTCGCCAAAGGCATGAGATTGATGCTAGCGCCAGAATCACATTGCGCTTTAGGAAAATGTTGACCACCTATTGAGCACGGTATGTAAAAACCTCCTGGGTCCTTTCTCTTCTTTGGTGAACTCCCGTGAATCATAGAGCTCACTGTCTCATTCATCCAATAAATTTCATCGTCTTTTATCCGCCTCTTCTTATTGATGATTTCCTTGATGAACCTCCCATAGGCGGGTACTTTCTTGATCATCTCCACTAATGGAATATTGATGTGGAGTTTTCAGAATATCTCCAGGAATTTCTTAAAATGATGATGCTCTTTCTTTGACTTAGAATTGACCGGATCTGAAACATCAGCTGCATCAACACGCCTATGAGGTGGCACATAAGAGCTTTTCAGGGGTACCTCCCCTAAGCTTGCTTCAATCACTCCCTCCGACGTGGGCTTTGGCGAGACATCCTCAATAGTAGCAGCTTGTTGTGGTTCCTCTCTCACCTTAGATGTCTCCACATGTGCACAAACAACTTGCACTTGTTCTTCCTGCCTAGGTGGAGATACAATATTCACAACTCTTTGTGATTTTCTGAAGAAAGGGTTTCCGCCCGGCAATCCATAGTACGTGCGTGGATATGGTATCGCCGGTGTTGCATTCACATTGAAAGTCATTTTTCTTTCTTCTACAACTTCTTGCACCTGAGATTCCTCATTTCTTACCACAGATATGTACTTAACCTGATGATGTGCTTGGGCCACGTTCGCATTCTCTGCAGGTTTCTGTTGATTGGCGTGCTTGATGGCCACCACTTCACTCGAAATCTGCGCCACGGTAGTTTCTAATGCCCGCATTTGTGCTCCATGGCTTTGCAGCGTCTGCCCAAACTTGGTTAGAATATCACCTTGAGACTGCAATTGTTTACCAAACATGGCCATCATCTCTTGGTTCTGCTGGACCATTTGACTTAGTAATTCAGTGTTCTTATCCTCGGCTCTCTGTTGTGGCTTGGCATCCGGATCCTGCAGAAAATTATGCGGATCCTTCCATGAGAATTTTTTATCCTTCCTCCATGCATAGTCATTGTTTCTATAGCCCTGTTGTTGCATGAATTTCACTTGGGCCTCCTCATCTTCAGATGCATCTTCCTTAGTTAGCAGCTTCTTAGCTAGAAGATCTAACTTATCGTTTAGCTCCCTAACTATTCTGGATTCACCAGCAGCCTTGACCTGTTCCACTGCACCTCTGTCGCCCCATGACTATTTCCTAGCCATGTTCTTTAATATCTCCCAACATCTGGTATCCGTATTATTCAGAAAGAATCCATATCCGGCTGAATCAAGATTACTTCTATCGTGCTCGGAGAGAGAAAAATAAAAGATTTTCACTTGTGTTTCTCTGTCCAGCCCGTGATGTGGGCACCTCCTCAACATAACCTGGAATCGCTCCCAGGTCTCAGAATATGTCTCACCCGCCTGTTGGGTGAAATTGTGAATCTTCCTAATCATGTCGTTGGTCTTCTCAGGAGGGAAAAACCTCTCGAAGAAAACTTCCACCATATGATCCCAAGACTGAACAAATTCGTCATCGAGGTTCTGGAGCCACTCTCTTGCCGCTCCTGCCAAGGAACTTGGGAATAACTTGAGGTACAAAGCATCTTGTGGGAATCGGTCGATCTTCACCATGTCATAGTTCTCCACGAACTGGCTAATGTTTGCAACTGGGTCCTCATTCTTCAGCCCGTGAAATGCATTTGATTTTACCAAGTTGATCAATGTCGGATCGATCTTATATGTTGGTATGTTGACCGCCTACTTCTTTATAGGCCCCTTTGAAGCTGATGAAGAAGACACTTTAATCTTCTCCCATATCGTCTGTGGTTCGGCCATTTCTTCTGCTTGCTCTTGCTCAGATTCAGAATCTATGTCGCTTTGGTGATCTTGCTCGTAGTAATCCTCGTCCTCTGGTCCCAGAGGTGGAACCTTAGGTGTGCGATTTGCGTAGTCTGCGCTACGTGTATGCACCATGCAAAGTACCTGAAATAAGAAAATCGGGGTTCAGTACTACGCTTTGAACGAGTAAACACAATTATAGAGAAATTTAAGAATATTTAAAATTGTTTCAAAATAAAAAAAAATAAAAAAATGTGGCCTAGAGTGGCCGCTCTTAGCACTCGAAGTGCCAACAATTCGCCGTATCCCCGGCAACGACGCCAAAAACTTGACGTGTATTTTACTACGCGCTTAAACGCAAGCATACGCGTTGAGTAATATAGGCCTTTGTGAGGCCCGAGTCGAACTCAGGGATACGTGAATTATTGGAGACTCCTACTAACTAATCGCAATCAGCTAGGCCGAATAACAAAGTAGGGTTTGTTGTCGAAATTAAAAGAAAATAAAATGAAACAAAGAAAACAATCGATTAAAGATTAATTTAATTGATTCAAAAGAGTATCTTTAGGATTGCGGTTTCACCGCGGGTCAACATTGTATTAGGTTTTATATAATTCCTCACTCTTCTCTCTCTATCCGGGTAGTGGCCTGAAAACAGAATTACCCACTGTCGTGGTGTAATTCACTACTTAGGTTTAGGTTGATTCCACCATCGTAGTAATCATTCCCCTAAACTAAGCGCATTAAAAATGATCTCTCAGTTTCCACCATTAATTTTACAACTCTTTTGTCAAGGGTTTTGTCGATTAATGTAGGTTTCGTCTCTTTTCAGCCGTTAATCCTTCTGTCGAAGTGATTAAGGGCATTAGGTTATTATTATGGTGATCAAGCATAACAATATATATGGAGAAAACGAAACTACACCACGGATTTGAGAGAGAAAATATGAATTATCAATATAAAATTGTCATACAATGCATTCCCGGGCTACTCCCGGTCCTAAAGATGGAGGGTTTTAGCCTCTCATGTTCATCTCACACGAATACATGGTAGAAATAGGGGAATTCATAAGAAAAACGTGAAACAAGTGGGAAAACCCCTGAACAGAGAAGAACCAGTAGATCCTTGGCGTAGAATACGAGCTTCCCCGCCTGTCGGTGGTGGAATTCATCTTCGGCAGCGTCCGAATCACCCGTGATGAGCTTCTGGCATCTGTTCTCCTTTTTCTCCTTCCTCGACACTCGTGCAATGCAATATCAGATGATCCTCTCGTGTCGGCGGCCGTCATTAGGTATAAGTCCCTAATTAGGTCGTCAAATAACTCCAGTCGTCCGATCGAGATCAAAACGAATCCAACGCATATCTGCCGATGTCGATACCATCGACGCGGGTCGATGGTATCGACCCAGCGTATTAGCGGCAGCCTTCTTTTCTTTTCGTCTAAGTGCCTGTGTCATCTCGATACCATCGACTTGGGTGTCGATGGTATCGACTCTCTTTAGCGTCGGTTGTTGTCGTTTAGCGACGCTGTAGCCTCCACGCGTCGATGGCATCGACTTGGGTCGATGGTATCGACAGCTTCCTCGCCAGCAACCTGAAGGGATCTCGATACCATCGACTTGGGTGTCGATGGTATCGACTATGTGCTGCTCCTCTTGGCTGGCAATCTGTGGCTTGGTCGATGGTATCGACTTCCGTCGATGGTATCGACGGAAAAAGATACTTGTTTTTCCTGAAATTCCACAACAAGACCAAGTAAATCCACACAAATTATGATAATATGATAAATAATGGTCAAAATGGTAAAACAAAGGGGATTTGGCATAGAATGATGGCGAAGACCGAAATGAGTGAATTATGCAATATTATCCATAAAAATGAGTAATTAGAGGACAAAACACATATGAAAAAGGTCTATAAATGCGACTCAAAATCATCGCATCATGTGTCACAACCAGTAGGAATGGTGTAGCGACCACCTTTTAACATGGTGTCTTGTCCATAACACAACATGGTGTCACGACTTTAAGGAATCCAAAGGTTGTCTCAACCCCAAAATAAACTTATGCCCAACATCTAAATAGATCCAAACCAGATCGAGAAAGATGATTAACATCATAAAATACCAATGGTCCACAGAGTGAATAACACCCTAGACCGTGGTGTTCAACAAACCCTAGAACTTTCTCATGGAACATAATAAAAAAACTATGTATAGAGAGAGAAAAGGAAGACTCTATTTCATATAAACAGACCAAAAACTTCCTATTATTCGAGTACAAATGAACCATATAGAAACTAACATGGTTCCATATATGATGATCCAAATATTAAACATCAATCTTCAATTTACTATGAATTGGGTACATAGACTTTTAGGATTTATAAAAAAATCACTTCTAGAATACTCCACAGTCTAAACTCTAAACATATTGTTTCTTCCGTCATCAAGAACATGTTTGAATAAGTAGAACAATAACATATGTTCAGGTTTAAGATGTCGATAATAGAGGTGGGGAACATTATATAACCCGCATGTTTTGGAGAGAAATAACCTCCCAAGATCTAATCTCCAAGATCTTCAACCAAACTCCAACACTTCGGCCAAAGGTCACCTCCAAAAGAGAAAGAAACCATGGTCACCATAGAGTTCAAGAAGGAGGGAAAATGGTTCTTGTCTGAATCAAGACAGAAAGGGAAAAGAGAAGGAACCGTCCTTTCACTCGGGTTTACCATGTCAAACATGGTCTATAACTTCTTCTGAGGAGGAGTTCCTCTCAAATAGCCATCATGGATGATCCATAGCCCAAGACCAAGGAAGAAGAAAATTATGGAGGTCATAGAAGAGGGGAAACATGATCATAGTTTAGGATCACTTACCAAGACAAGAATCTCCAAGAAACCACCATCAAAGAGTTGATATGGCACTAGATCTTCAGCAGACAAGGTGAATCAGCCACCCAAGCTTCAATATCAGATCTTCCTTACTCCTAACGCTCTGAGGACGGTCCAAAAGAAGGAGAAAGAGTGCAAGGCCTAAAATATTGATCATGTGTGAAGAAAAGGGGTTATATACCCAAAGGAGGAGGGAGTAGAAGGTTTATGATGTGTCAACATAATAGACCATCAAGGGACACATCCCTTCAAAGAAAAAGCCTTTCCTCCACTCACATGCAATATTTGAAATGGTTATACTTATCCAGCAAAAGTGTCATGACCCACTAGGTCATTTGCCCCCATTTCTTAGTCGAGACACTTCCTTATACATGTCTAGGTCAAAACCCTACACTACTATAGAAACAGCCTTTGGCGTCGGTTGTTTAACCCCCTTTGGCGACGGTTTTCAAGCAACGCCTATGTGGGCGCCGCTAAAGGTCGAACTCTTTGGCGTCGGTTATATATAGTTGGCCGACGTTTATAAGGTTCGCGCCACAAAAAAGAGCACCACCTAGGACACTTTCTGTGTCGGTTAACAACTTAACAACCGTCGCCATACACCCATACGACAGGGCAAAGCACGGCCGTGCTTCGCTGCACGGCCGTGTTTAGTACTATAGGCATCGGTTTTATACTAATAAGAGACGCCTTTTCCACCACGGCTGTGCTTTCCTGCACGGTCGGGTTGTTTGTCCTATTAGGCGTCGTTTTTTATCTAATAACCGACGTTGTAGGCCTTTGATGACGGTGTTCTATAAATAACTGATGCCTATACTTTAATTTTTTTTTATTAGTTTGCAGGCATGCTGTGGCTGGTCAGCAGGATGAGGACCTACAGTTCAGTTTTTTGAACTGTAGGTTTACGACATCCATTGATATCAGCCTACAAATAGGCCACAAACCTGCAAAATCAACAAATATTTTTTCACTCAAGTAGATACATTCAGACATCAATTCAATTCTCACATTCACACATATAGAAACATTCAAATACATGTAGAAACATTCAGACATGTATAAACATTTAGAAATATTCATTTACAAAATATCATTCAGCATCGCTATCAGCATCTCAATTATATATTACAATCACCACTACTTGTATGGCTTTTACCCATTCTTCTCTTATTTCATTTAATGCTTCCATCGTATATGGAGCATGTACATTTTTTAAGCATTTACCTATAGTGTGGTCAGTTTTAAACATCTGCAAAGAGAATGATGTATATATATAAGTAATAATATAAAAATAAGATTGATATATTTCATACTAACTAATGAGACTATATATAATACCTCATGTATGGTATTAATATCCAATGTGGCATGTCGGATAATCATCTGCATAAATCGCATCACATAGTATGCGCATGCCCAACCGTTGTCTTGTGTAGCACACTATAAATTGAAACATACAAAATATTAAAAAATACAACTAGGCACAGTTCACATAAATAATATATACATTGGAGTCGGGAACTTACTTTTACGTTCTCCCAAATTATTGGCTGGTTCTTTCTCCTTGGGACATTTCCTCCAGCATTTTTGAATGCCTCTAAACCCCTACATGTTAATTTAACACAGTAAATTGCATAATTAAATAGTAATGTAATAATAGATGTTAACGGATATAAAAATGAAATATTTCTCACCAGAATAATGGCATTCTCAATATGTGTCCAATTTTAGTGTTCAATGTACTTCCTGCAGGATCTAGATAATAAACAGTGAACGTCCCGGGGACAATAACTAGTAACTCCCAATGTCTACCGCTAGAGGTAAAAAAAGTTAAAAATTAATAACTCAAAATGCACAATAAAAATGGAATTTTCTTAAGTCCAAATTATAAATAAAGTAAACTTTCTTGACATTGAATGGAACTATTATAATCGTCTTCTTTTGCTGACCGAAAACTGTAAAAGCATCTATACAGTATTGTTGAACACTATCAAGGTCTTTAGCTACAATACTAATCAATGATGGAATCAAAAATCCCACATGATCAAATGCAAATTGTTTGCATTGATCTTCGACTAAGTTGCTACAAAACATGTATTACGTATGCATTAATATATAAGAAACCAGATCACCGGATCTTACACAAGGTATATGGATGTATAAACAAGATCTCGCCTTATCCATGTCTCTATCATTGATGTATTCAGCCAATCATACATAAACAACTCAATAATATCTTGTATAAATAAAGAGCTATCGTATGATTGACCTGCATAATCTGCTTCTAAAGAAACAATTATAGGGCAATGTATATTATGTGCCCGTAGCCAACATGTCATTCCCCTACAAGCAGGACCTAACGGGTATTTTAGGTAAGTTGGAACCCAACTTGGTAATGTAGGAAGTGGAGGTGGAGGCCTAGGTGCTCCAGGTGTCTTCTTTTTAACCTGTATATATAATTTCAGATCAGTTGACCTCATATATACGCATTAATAATCTAAAGTAATGTAAATTTATCTTACAATTTCAGTAGTGTAGACGACATCTGCTTTGGGCCACAATATCACCATGCCTTCTGCCTCACCAAGTGTATCAATATCTGGGTGGGCATATGGAAATGCAGCTTCCCTCCAATCAGGTAATACACATATCGGGCTCACACGAACGTAGCCCTGCGGCATTGGAGTCCCATGAAACGTTGCCCTAGGAAGGGACTGGTAAGCATGCGCCTCTGCAACAACATAGTCTTGCATTCTTAAGCGGCATGGCTTCAATGCCTACAAATTTACGTAAGGAATGTTATACATATATACATATCACCTTTCAAACATATCATCTTTAAAAGACTAGCTATAATGTCATAAACAATACTTACAGCAGACGTGCTAGGCGATGGGTCTCCAGGATTACTCGCAGTCTGTGCATCAGGAGAAGAGTGGGTCGCCATAGGCTGATTGGAAGCCTGAGACGCCTGCCACCGCACTATTTCTTCCTTGACCTTCTCAGCAACTATATCATTGACCTTCTTAGCAACTACATCCTCGACTCTCTTATTCTCCTATACATGGATAAAAGAAACATTAGCTTCTTATTATTGAATTCACTTTTGCAGTAACATTCTAAAAAAAGAATAGGTTACCTCTTCTTGTGAAAGTCCCTCTCTGAGTTTTCGCTGGGATGGCCCAAAGAATGCTTTGATGCCCACACCAGCGTCGACACCCCTAACACGTCCAGGGTGCTCTGGGTTACCCAGAGCAACTGTCAATTCATCCCTTGTGCCCTGAGGGATAAACGTGCCTTGTTTCCTCTGCTCGTGTAGCTCCTGCTAATCACCATCAACATAAATTGGTAAGTTAACACCACAAATAATCAATATTCAAACGATTGCTCTAAGAGTTGTATTTTACCATTTTCGCAGCCGCCTCAGCAGTGACCGGCTTCTTTATTTCACCCTTCTTGTATTGCCTCCCAGCTATCCAGATATCATGGCGAGGCATGGGTGTGGCAGACTCCTGAGTAGGAGCAGACTCCTGAGTAGCCGCAGACTCCGCCTGTAGTCTTTGGCGAACGCTTGCATAGCCCTTTTGACCCAGAGTGTGGTCATGCACATTCAGTGCACGTCTTGCTTTTTGCGCGTCACTGAGGGCCTAGTTAGTATGCACATTAATGATTTGGTTAGTAGCACTAAATGTAAATCTTGAATAGGTGAATACAACATATATTAATTAAATTGGGAGTGACGCCTAATACCTTGAATTCTTCATATTTTCTTGAAGCAACAAAATTGTCCCAATCTTCTTTGTCCAAGAAGTTCCACTGCTCAAGGGCTGACTTCTTCTTCTTATTACCATCTTTTATGTATTCTCTGTTCAGATTTGTCCTATAGTTCCTAAGCATCTTTCCAGCGTGTTGCATCACGCTTTTACGATGCAGCTTCTCATCCAATGCAAACAGATTCTGTAAAATAGAATTCTTATTAACTAGTATCCATAAATAGAATTGCAAATAATATAATTTGTAATCTACAAAATAGAATTGCAAATAATAATAACTCACGCATAAATCCTTCCATATCAAGTCTTTCTTCCCCTGAGGAACTTTATGCCAATTATCATACTTAACACCACAATGGCTTCAAGTGACACACCCAAGATAGTTTACAAAATTATTGCGGTTCACTCCAATTGCATTTCCTCCATTATCAAACTCCACAACCAATTTGGATCCACTACCACTCAGCGCTATTAACTTCTTCAACAGAGTGATGCCCCTTTTCTTGTTAAGTGTTTGGTGTTGCGCATCAAGTTGCTCCAGTGCTTCAGTGGGTACATGTGCATCATCAACCTAAAATTTGACAAAAATAAACCCACTGAATTAGCGACATATAGAAATATGGGATATATGACATAACTAGAAGATAATGAATTTTATATAAATACAGGATATGTTTTTAGAACTTACATTGGTATCCTCACCATGCTCATCATGGACAACATGCTCATCATGGACTTCATGCTCATCATGGACATCATGCTCATCATGGTCAGCCATCTGAAAATGTCATTAAAAAGGCAAACATTTAGCATTTGTATTAACTAGAAAAACGCAAACATTTAGCATTTGTATTAACCAGAAAAAGGAAAACATTTATCATTTGAATTAACTAGAAAAAGGCAAACATTTAGCATTTGTATTAACCAGAAAAAGGCAAACATTTAGCATTTGTATTAACTAGCATTTGTAAAAATATATATCACATACATGTCTCTAAAATTGTGATCTTTTATCAATTAACAATCCTTCATTGTGATTTCCTCACACATATAAGTCATCATTAGCTTCAATATTTTGTGGAGTTGGAAACCCAACTGAGAATGGACTGGAGTCATCATTCTTATCATAGTACTCTTCTTCATCTATAGGATCTTCAATGAACTGTCTTTTACCATGAAGAACAACTGACCATTTATCATTTGCAGGATCATCGATATAGAATATTTGTTTCGCCTGTGATGCCAATATGAATGGTTCACCCTTCTTGCCAATCTTTTCAAAGTTCACCAAAGTGAAACCCAATTCATCCACTATAACTCCTTTGGTGTTATCAACCCAATTACATTTAAAGAGCGGAATTCTGAAATTTATGTAGTCAAACTCCCATATGTCTTCAATGAAACTGTAATATGACATTTTAGCTTCACGTGGACTCTTATCATTTGCACTTGCAAAATACATATTCGACGCTTGAAGAGTGACCCCACTATTTTGGACGACACTCTTATCATCTTGGCGCTTTGTGTAATATGTGAACCCATTAATGTCAAACCCTACATAAGACATATCATTCGGTTTTGGTTTAAAGGTGAGGCATTTGATAGTTTCTGTAATATCATTTGGTGTTTGAGATAGTTGATATAAGACTTTATCTTCAAACCACTTAGTAAAAGTCTTATTATGCTCTCTAGCAAGCCACATTGAACTTGCTCGAGGATGTTGTCTCTTGATGAAATTGGTATGTTCCTCGATATAAACACTCACTTCATCCATGTTGTGTAAAATATACAAGTGAGCTTGTTCCAACTGCTCACGGCTGATTACTTTCACCCGTGATCCCAAAATTCCTTTGCCCTTCTCAATATTCTTCTCATTAACAGGAGTGTTATTACCACTCAGAAAGTCATTGCAAAAATCCATAACCTCTCTCGCCACATAACCTACAATAATACTCCCTTCAGGCCGATAACAGTTTCGAACATCACCTTTAAAAATGCTCATGTATCGTTCAAAGGGATACATCCAATGCAATAAAACTGGTCCCAACATTTTAACTTCCCTAGTCAAGTGGACAACAAGATGTACCATGATATCAAAGAACGAAGGAGGGAAATACATCTCAAGCTGACATAGGGTAACAACCGTTTCTCTTTGCAAATTATCGAGAGTATCAGGGTCAATAACGTTGCTTCATAGACTGTTGAAAAAGAAACAAATTCTGGTGATTGCAAACCTTACATGCTTCGGCAATATAGATCTAATTTCCACGGGCAATATTTGTTGCATTAGAGTGTGACAATCATGCGATTTAAGACCTATCAACTTTAGATCTTTCATTGATACCAATCTACGGATGTTGGATGAGTAACCATGTGGTACCTTAACATTTACCAAGCATTCAAAAAAAGCTTTCTTCTCCTTTCTAGACAATGTGTAACAAGCGGGAGGTAAGTATGTTCTTTTATTACCCATTTCACGTAATTCTATTAATTCTGACCTTATTCCCATTTCACGTAGGTCCAGTCTGGATTTTATCCCATCTTTAGTCTTACCTGGTATATTTAACAGAGTACCAATGATGCTATCACAAACATTTTTCTCAACGTGCATTACATCGATACAATGCCTGACTGTCAAAGAACTCCAATAAGGAAGATCCCAAAATATTGATTTCTTCTTGAATGAAGAATTGTCACTCCGTGTGGCCATACTACATTGTGATTTCTTACCAAATTCATTGACAATGTCTTTTACTCTTTCATAAACAACATCCCCTGGTATAGGTTTAGGTGCACTCCGTTCATCATTCCATCCATTGAATGCTTTGCACTTCCTACGATACGGATGGAATTTTGAAAGAAACCTTCGATGACCAAGATATACAGTCTTGCCGCCATGTTTTAGTCTTATTGAATCAGTGTTTTCTTCATATATATGACACACTTTAGCTCCTTTGACACTATATCCAGACAAATTCCCATATGTTGGAAAGTCATTAATAGTGCAAAACAACATAGTGTGCAAACAAAATGTCTCTCTTCCTGAAGCATCATAGGTCATCACACCTTCAGCCCAAAGTTTCTTTAAGTCATCAATCAGAGGTTCAAGATAAACATCGATATCATTTCCGGGTTGTTTAGGGCCCGATATCAACAATGACAGCATAACGTATTTATTTTTCATACACAGCCAGGGAGGAAGATTGTATATAACAAGCATGACTGGCCAAGTGCTATGTTGGCTGCTCAATGTCCCGTACAGATTCATCCCATCTATACAAAGCCCAAGTCTTAGATTCCTATCTTCTTCACCAAATTTGGGGTACAATAGATCAATCTTCTTCCACTGTGGGGAATCAGACGCATGTCATAGGATCCCATCATTATTTTTCTTAACATCTGCATGCCACCTCAAATTCTTCACATCTTTCGAATTTGCAAACAAGCATTGAAACCGTGATATTATAGGTAGATACCACAACACCTCGGCAGGATAACCAGTTTTGGACTCCCCCAAAGTCGTCAATTTATACCGTGATGCACCACATTTTGGATAATATTTCAAATCTACATAGTCCTTTTGAAATAATACACAATCATTCAGGCATGCATGTATCTTCTTGGCCTCCATTCCCATTGGGCACAACATTTTCTTTACCCGGTATGTTGAGATTGGTAGCTTGTTTCCTTCAGGAAGAATTTCTTTCAACAAAGTCAACAATTCAGTGAAGCTTTTGTCGCTCCATCTATTGTTAGCTTTCAACTTATACAATCTCAACACAACGCTAAGCTTCGTAAACTTAGCACAGCCTGTGTATAACGGTATCTCAGCATCATGCACAATGTTTCTAAAGATAGGAGGTGGATCGGTGTGCTCTACCCTACAACTATCCAGCATCGCATCAACGATGTCTACTGGAATTGGTTCGTTCACATCTACGTCATCGGGGGCAATTTCTTCTTCCACCCAAGCACTGCTATCGACATCTACTGGTTTCGAGTTTGAAATCTCTCCATGCCAGTGCCATTCTGTGTAGCCTTGTACAATCCCGTTGCACATGACATGACTTTTGATTTCCTCACCAGTGTTGACTTTCAAATTGTTACTGCAATGCCTACATGGACAATAGAACCTATCTGTAGGTTTTTTCCTATGTTCCTAGGAAAATATAATAAACTGATCAAGACCAGATATAAACTCTGGGGTGCAGCGATTGCGAATGGACATCCATGATCTATGCATTCTATGATCAAAGAGAAAACAAGTATATATTAGGACAAGATTAGGGTATACACTTACATCCTATCCAAGATTTACTCCTATTATCTACAATGAAGCCGGACTCCATACAAACAGTATATAATTTAGTGATTGTTCATTCTAATTTATACCAATGTACAAGTAATATAAAGAATAATGATTGTTCACTTTGTAGGCCAACAAACACATGTTATGTCATTCTTATATATAATAAATGTGTACCACTGTGACAACCTTGATTTTTCTATCTCTTTTATTGTACTGTTTCTCTCTCATCAAGTGACTTATACACAATTGAATATCAATTTCATAATGTGAGTGTGGTTATACTCCCATTTAGTCACACCAATGATCAGTTGAGATGTTTGACATTAATCTTCCTTTTTGAGCTAAGTTCCAAACTTCAACATGTCACCATCTTAATATATATGTTGATCCTCATTTCAATAATCTTTATTCTTTCCAATATAAATCATGATGTAAAGTTTTCAATAACGAGTCCAATGGCGCAAAATCACCCTAATCGGACCTTTGTAGCATGAGTTATGCTTTGATTTACCTTGATTTTTTAAGTGCTTTGGTACTCTGGTTTGCTTGTTGGGCCGGCCAATCCATGGGCCCAGCCGATGTTTTACCCTTGCGTGCCCCCACCCCCTTTCTCCTTCAGGAAGGCATCCAAGGTAACGAGCTGCCTCCTCCTTCCTTTCCAAAACGGGAAAACGGAAGGATGCGCAGGTTGATGGGGTCTAAACCCTAGCATACACGATGCTTTATAAACTCCCCTGGTTAAACCCTAGTTCCACTTCTCCCTTGCTTCTTTCTCCTTGTGCCGCTGCCCTCCCTCTTCCTTTTTCATCTCGTCCTATTACGCCTCTTTTCCTGCTGCTTCAACGCCCCTTCCGGCCTTCCCCCTTATGTGACCATTGCTGGGCTGCTTCTCGGCAGCAGCAAAGGGCACCAATCCACCACCCGCGAGGCTAAACCTCACATACCGCCGCCGTCTGATCGAGTACAGGTGCCACAACCATGGGAAAGGGGTGGGGGATGGAGGAACTTAGCTCTGCCCCTGTTCTACGGCGCAAGACCATGGATCACTCCAGGCTTGGCGCGCTGAAGGTTCATGCCGCCGCGGTACGAGCAAGAGATCTAGACCTCGCTGGTCGTGCTTGGAGCCTCCATGTGCACACTGGCTATTTTGAGATCAAGGGGGGCGACATCCCCTGTCTCGCCCCTGTTTCTGCAGGCGGAGACGAGTATCGCGCAAGGGGGAAGGTGATACCTGGTGGGCGTGAGCGACGGAGGCCAGCAGAATGGCCCAGAAGGCACCGGCCCAGTACCCAGGGCCCAGTGAAGGGCGCCCATCGAGGGGGGGGGTGCGCCCAGCGCATCCGAGGCCTTAGATCAGAGATCTAGTGGTCCATAATCAACCAAATCAAGGTAACACCTATAGTTTGGAGTGATATTTTCTAAAATCAATAGCTCCCATTTCCTTTGGCCAAAAGTAACAATCCAATATACTATTTTGATCGTCTCGAAAAGATCTATCACCTAGGAATAATTTCATGACCTAATTTTCCTCTTAGTTCTCCTGTTTTGCTAAAATAGGATCTTTGACTATGATGACCAATGTAATGCATCCTTATGATAAATCTTGAATCTTTAGTATACTTGTACCATGTTGCTCATCAAATCAGTATCTTTTATGCACCCTTGAACTAAATGAAGGTCATACTCTCCCTATTGTTCATCATGACCCTTTTTGTACATATGTTCTTAGTTTAGACTTTAATGATGAACCTTGCCCTAAAATTGCTAATCTTGTTTCTAATAGACATACACCTAATATTGTTATATGTTTCTTATGACCTAATGTTGCTGATCTAAATCATCTTTTAGATCTAGACCTCTTGATTCGATGAATCATGATCTAGGGTGCCCTATTGTGAGTCTTTTGACCCTAGAATACATGTAAATACCTTAAACATTGAGATGATCATAGAAAGTGCATAGAACGTAATAATGACATGGAACTTGAACCACACTCTTATGATGGACCCTAAATCAATATGAGATCATCAAATGGACTAATAAGCAAGTTGGAACCCATCTTGGCCAAAACCCTAAAATGCATCTAATTAGGGTTATGATGAGAATCTAATGCATATATGTAATCTTGTTGTTAATCAGGTTGGCTTATGATCTAGATGGTAATGGACGTGTTAAGTTAAGAATCTCTGAATCAGGTATGGGCCTTATCTAGTTATATGACTACCGTTTTCTTGCTTGAAAAGTCATATATTATATGCTTGTTTGTCTATTTTCTCAAATATTGCCATGTAGTATTGCTATGTCATACTCGATGTTTGCTTCGTCTGTTTTATAACTTGAACACATATATATATATGAAACTCCATTATAATATTGTTGATAAAGGGCTCTTGGTTACGACCTTGAGGTCCCTCTCGTATAAAAGGGTTAGATAAGCTTGAGCACCCTTACGGACCCTTCCGACGGGAAGTTGGTCAAAGGCCTTAAACATGTTTGATATTGTTGGTATAATGGAGTGAAATGACATAAAATATGATTTCGCATTTGTTAAATAATTAACATGTTTATTCTTGTTCGTTTAATCTTGAAATCTTTTCCAAATTTTATGCAAAGCTTATATATATGTGTATCTTTCAGCCCCATACTCAACACCTCGTGTGTTGACCCATTTCTCGTATGTTGTTTTTAGGTTCAGAGATGGCTAGAAGGTTGATGGGCTTGGTGAGCTATGCTAGGTGTACTTATTGTAAGATCTAGATTTAGTATACATGAGAAGACTTGTACAAAGTGACTCTTGAACATGTAATTCAAATCATGTAATATAATGATGTTTCTTAATATATCTTGTTGATTGTTGAGATTATGTTGGAGCTTGTATCTTGTTATCTATTCATGTGTGCTAAGCTTTACGCTTCCGCATTTCGCCTTTGGTATACGTTTGGTTCATGGGACTGGGATTCCGGTTCCGTGACAGATGGTATCAGAGCATGAACAATAACTACACCAAACATTGCTCACATGAAACACAAACTAAAGTCACCTTACATCTCAACCCTAGAAACTTAATAATATGTCCTTTGTGGACTTGGTTGACTTAGCCTCTAGGTTAGAACCTAGAAGTTCTAGAACTAGGTGTATACTTGTGTAAGTTACCTCCCTAGACATGACTCGCGACATGTGCTTAGGATGTCTACACAAGTGTGCACCATGTTCTTACTAGTTCTCTAGGTGTCATGATACTAGACTGCCTAATGAGTGTGGTAACTCGTTTTGGTTTTGGTTTTATTCGGATGGAGTATGGTGGTTTTCATCGCCTGTTTAAACGTTGGAGAAAACATATTTCAAGTATTATTATATGTACATATGAAACATGTTACCACACGCAGAAAGGCAGTGAGTTTCCATGTAACCTAGGAGAAAGAGATGTAACATCAAGTCTAGATGAGAGAGTTTAGAGGATAGTCTCTAGAGTTGTCTAGAGCCATGATATAGGTTAGGCAAGTGAATAACCTAGAAACCTAAGATGATGATTATGTTATTGATGATGATGTTGATGTTGATAAGACCCAAGTTGTTTGAGGAAGGTTGAGTACATTTACGATATGGAATGTGTTGGACCATGCAACCCTAGCTAAACCTAGTACCTTGTATGATACATATGGTTTGGTTGATGTGCTAAACATAGTTAGTGGGTTGGCATGCTTGCTTGTACCTAGTTTTGTACATGCCGAGATATGATATGTGACATACAGTTTGAGACCAGCACGGGCTTCAATCTCTTTACAAAGGAAGACCTCTAGCATGGGACATATGAATAGAGTGACATGTTGATATGAGTTGACCCGTATCGGGAAAAGGTTAGAGTACCTAAACTCCAAAATATGTGAAATGTTGAATAATATGAATGATGAAATACTTGATGATGAGTCCCTAGCTAGAATACTTCTAAGTATATGAGTTGAGTGACCTAACGTGTGGTTTCCTTGAAAATGTTGAACCCTAGATTTCCTATGAAAATATCTAACCCTAGAGAAAGAGGCACTTGAATATTTGATGCTTGATATATAGGTGAGGGAGATGTCCCAAGACCCAAGATGATGTATATGGGATATCCATGATGAGCCTCATACTCGGGTTAGTAGTTGTATATAAAGGAATCTAGATGTTATCCTTGTTTTTTTTGAAAGATGGGTAGAAATTTTGTTACAGGTAGAAGGTTGTGGTTAACCTGTCTTGTTGGACACATATATGCCTTAGCATGAGTGGCTTGAGCTTGAGAGAATTTGAAAACCTTGAGGTTGATGATAATTTTGTTCCTCGAATGATGCTCGATACATGAAAGATATAGATTCGAAATTATGATCTAGATATGATGATGTCATAAAATCTTAGCTTGATCAATAAAGGGTAACATGTCTAGTCGCGTACAAAAAAGAAATGATTAATTGGATATGTCGATGCTCTTGGGGTCATAACTCGAATAGACATGGTGAATAAATTGTTTAATTTTAAGATAATGAACATAATTGATTAGAATTGGTAGAAATTTTGGGGAAGCAAAAACCATGCATGAAATCTATTGTAAAGATGAGATACACACTTGATGATAGTCTTGTTTAAAGCCATGACCATGCATATATTCATTTCCGAATTGATAAAATAAATTTTGATGTTACCCCTTGGTCTCATATAAAGATATGAACAAAAACCCTAATGTACGGACACTGAGGGATGGGTAAACCCTAATGTTGTGATGATGTCGTAATACAACATTAGGGTACAAAGTAATATGTACATAGATGAGATGAGTACACATTTAAGGATGATAACCTAAGTGTACACCAGATGGTGGGGAATGACTTGACAACTATGGTTAGACACCTAGACTCCATATATATTTTGACTTTGACTCTTAACTATGATCTTGGATGAATTTCGAGGACGAAATTTCTTATAAGGAGGGAAGGATGTGACAACCTTGATTTTTCTATCTCTTTTATTGTACTGTTTCTCTCTCATCAAGTGACTTATACACAATTGAATATCAATTTCATAGTGTGAGTGTGGTTATACTCCCATTTAGTCACACCAATGATCAGTTGAGATGTTTGACATTAATCTTCCTTTTTGAGCTAAGTTCCAAACTTCAACATGTCACCATCTTAATATATATGTTGATCCTCATTTCAATAATCTTTATTCTTTACAATATAAATCATGATGTAAAGTTTTCAATAACGAGTCCAATGGCGCAAAATCACCCTAATCGGACCTTTGTAGCATGAGTTATGCTTTGATTTACCTTGATTTTTTAAGTGCTTTGGTACTCTGGTTTGCTTGTTGGGCCGGCCAATCCATGGGCCCAGCCGATGTTTTACCCTTGCGTGCCCCCACCCCCTTTCTCCTTCAGGAAGGCATCCAAGGTAACGAGCTGCCTCCTCCTTCCTTTCCAAAACGGGAAAACGGAAGGATGCGCAGGTTGATGGGGTCTAAACCCTAGCATACACGATGCTTTATAAACTCCCCTGGTTAAACCCTAGTTCCACTTCTCCCTTGCTTCTTTCTCCTTGCGCCGCTGCCCTCCCTCTTCCTTTTTCATCTCGTCCTATTACGCCTCTTTTCCTGCTGCTTCAACGCCCCTTCCGGCCTTCCCCCTTATGTGACCATTGCTGGGCTGCTTCTCGGCAGCAGCAAAGGGCACCAATCCACCACCCGCGAGGCTAAACCTCACATACCGCCGCCGTCCGATCGAGTACAGGCGCCACAACCATGGGAAAGGGGTGGGGGATGGAGGAACTCGGCTCTGCCCCTGTTCTACGGCGCAAGACCATGGATCACTCCAGGCTTGGTGCGCTGAAGGTTCATGCCGCCGCGGTATGAGCAAGAGATCTAGACCTCGCTGTTCGTGCTTGGAGCCTCCATGTGCACACTGGCTATTTTGAGATCAAGGGGGGCGACATCCCCTGTCTCGCCCCTGTTTCTGCAGGCGGAGACGAGTATCGCGCAAGGGGGAAGGTGATACCTGGTGGGCGTGAGCGACGGAGGCCAGCAGAATGGCCCAGAAGGCACCGGCCCAGTACCCAGGGCCCAGTGAAGGGCGCCCATCGAGGGGGGGGGGTGCGCCCAGCGCATCCGAGGCCTTAGATCAGAGATCTAGTGGTCCATAATCAACCAAATCAAGGTAACACCTATAGTTTGGAGTGATATTTTCTAAAATCAATAGCTCCCATTTCCTTTGGCCAAAAGTAACAATCCAATATACTATTTTGATCGTCTCGAAAAGATCTATCACCTAGGAATAATTTCATGACCTAATTTTCCTCTTAGTTCTCCTGTTTTGCTAAAATAGGATCTTTGACTATGATGACCAATGTAATGCATCCTTATGATAAATCTTGAATCTTTAGTATACTTGTACCATGTTGCTCATCAAATCAGTATCTTTTATGCACCCTTGAACTAAATGAAGGTCATACTCTCCCTATTGTTCATCATGACCCTTTTTGTACATATGTTCTTAGTTTAGACTTTAATGATGAACCTTGCCCTAAAATTGCTAATCTTGTTTCTAATAGACATACACCTAATATTGTTATATGTTTCTTATGACCTAATGTTGCTGATCTAAATCATCTTTTAGATCTAGACCTCTTGATTCGATGAATCATGATCTAGGGTGCCCTATTGTGAGTCTTTTGACCCTAGAATACATGTAAATACCTTAAACATTGAGATGATCATAGAAAGTGCATAGAACGTAATAATGACATGGAACTTGAACCACACTCTTATGATGGACCCTAAATCAATATGAGATCATCAAATGGACTAATAAGCAACTTGGAACCCATCTTGGCCAAAACCCTAAAATGCATCTAATTAGGGTTATGATGAGAATCTAATGCATATATGTAATCTTGTTGTTAATCAGGTTGGCTTATGATCTAGATGGTAATGGACGTGTTAAGTTAAGAATCTTTGAATTAGGTATGGGCCTTATCTAGTTATATGACTACCGTTTTCTTGCTTGAAAAGACATATATTATATGCTTGTTTGTCTATTTTCTCAAATATTGCCATGTAGTATTGCTATGTCATACTCGATGTTTGCTTCGTCTGTTTTATAACTTGAACACATATATATATGAAATTCCATTATAATATTGTTGATAAAGGGCTCTTGGTTACGACCTTGAGGTCCCTCTCGTATAAAAGGGTTAGCTAAGATTGAGCACCCTTACGGACCCTTCCGACGGGAAGTTGGTCAAAGGCCTTAAACATGTTTGATATTGTTGGTATAATGGAGTGAAATGACATAAAATATGATTTCGCATTTGTTAAATAATTAACATGTTTATTCTTGTTCGTTTAATCTTGAAATCTTTTCCAAATTTTATGCAAAGCTTATATATATATGTGTATCTTTCAGCCCCATACTCAACACCTCGTGTGTTGACCCATTTCTCGTATGTTGTTTTTAGGTTAAGAGATGGCTAGAAGGTTGATGGGCTTGGTGAGCTATGCTAGGTGTACTTATTGTAAGATCCAGATTTAGTATACATGAGCAGACTTGTACAAAGTGACTCTTGAACATGTAATTCAAATCATGTAATATAATGATGTTTCTTAATATATCTTGTTGATTGTTGAGATTATGTTGGTGCTTGTATCTTGTTATCTGTTCATGTGTGCTAAGCTTTACGCTTCCGCATTCCGCCTTTGGTATACGTTTGGTTCATGGGACTGGGAGAAGGAAGCAAAGAGGTAGCGCTACCTGGAGCTCGCGTGGAAAGCGTGGCGGCGAGCGGCGGCAGCAGTGGCGGCGGGAGAAGAGAGAGCAGAGCGGCGGGCGGTGAACCTGCAGCAGCGGCGCCGGGAATGAGCAGAGCAGAGCAGCAGCGGAAACGGTGAGTAGAGGTGCACCAGCAGCTACGGCGCACCAGCAGCAGTGGCGGCGGCGAGCGGAGAAGCACCAGCAGTAGCGGCGGCGAGCAGCAGTGGGGTCGTCGGGTGATTTCAGGAGAGCGGCGGCAGCATCACAGCAATATCGCGATGAAACAGGAAGAAAGGGGGAAGAGTTAGGTGATCGGGATTATTAAGTTGGTCAATGGCGTTGGTTATCTATAAAACTGACGCCTATTATGATTTAGCATCAGTTGATTGTAAAACACCGACGCCCAACTAGACAACCTTTACCCTAAATTATTTGGCGGGAACCATTATCAGTGTCGGTTATCGAAGGATAACCGACACTCAAAGTGGGACTTTTCACGCAAATTTTCATTTTAAATAGGCGTCGGTGAATTGTTAAAAGACCGACGCTGTAGGTAACCTAAAATGTTTTTGCTCGAAAATTGGATTTCGCGAGCGATTTTAGGCATCGGTCTGTTATAACCAGCCGACGATGAATACAAAGTGGTACACGTGTCTGGCTGGTCTTCGAATATAGACATCGGTATGCATAAATAACTGACGTCTAATATTATAGGCGTCAGTTTTCCTAAATAACCGACACCCAGAAAAGCGTCACTGAACGTTGTTTCTGTAGTAGTGCTAGCTCACATATGAACATGGTCAAGACACTAGAGGACAAACTGTCTCGACCCGTCATTTGTAGGTTGTCTCGGTTGAGACCATACATCCAAAACCATCTAGGTCAAGACAATGATATAAATGGATGGTGTCTCAATTGAGACACTCCCAAAACACACCATGAGGTCAAGACATAGGGTTGCTACCCTTAGGAAACCTCAACAAGGTTAACACCATCAAAACCCTAAGATCACCACATGATGCCACCTCATCAACCAAGGTCTAACAAGGCACATCATAGCATCATTCTTTGTCTTATGATGCTACATGACTTGGGCACACTAAACATGTGAAAAATTGCAAAATAACCCTCAACTTGGGTAAATTGCATTTTTGTCCAAAACAAGAAAACATAGCTCAAACCGCATTCAAATGGACCAAACTTGAAGCATAAGCTTGTCACATGATATCAAAACATCCCAAAGGATTACAACAAGGTTCTAAGAATCCTATTAAGAAAGTTAAGCATAAATTAGCATTTAAGCTAGGTCAGAGGCCTTACATATATTCGTGAAATTTATGGATGATATGAATGATGAACCGACTATTTCATAGGTCAAAGGATCGGTTCAACCCTTGAACTGATTAGTTCAGTAGTTTTCCCTTTTTGAAATCACATTGGCATTCAATATTTAATTAATGCACAACATGAAGACACCATAAATCCTTAAACAATTAATATTGATCATTGAACTAGGAGGTTTAACACTTGAACCCATCATTTCAGACATTGAGCCAATTGGTTCACTAAGTGAACTGGTCAGTTTATTCCCTGGTTCATGTAGTTCATCCAATGTTATTTCCAATTGACCTGACGCTTGAATCGATTAGTTGAGCACTTGAACCTTTCAGTTCATAGTCCAGTCAGTCAATTTTCAACAATTGTTGTTAAAATATAAAACCTAAACACTTTAGTAATCAAGTTAAACATCATTGATGAATTTCACTCCTATTCCAAGTACATTCTATATGTCTGACCCTATAGGACCTAGGTTACATTGGTAGTTAATATCCATAACCAATTAATGGCATCACAATAAATGAGTGGTATCTAGAAACGCATCATTAATCCCCATGTAATTCAAAATTTGGAGAACAACCTCAACCTATAATCAATGATCAATTTTATTATGATCATATAGTAACTTTGTCTCTGATGTCCATATTGAACTCAAGGCATGTAATTGCCATCCTCTTCAACATTCAATCCATGTTCCTTGAACTATATAAGACTATTTGAGATGCATGTAAATTCACAAATCACATACTGAATCACATGGGTCACACATTTCTAAGTCACACTTATCAAGTGGCCAGGATATCATTATCCCATTAGAGGGATGAATCCCATCTACACCACTCACACTCTATTCCCATGTGTTATAATTTATTTGGACATGACCTTTATAGCCACTCATATTCCAATTCATGTTTGATGTTGTCAAAGTACATCAAAGAATATGTGATGAGTGTAGTGATTTCCGGTCTATGAACCACAATCACCACTATCACTAGGAGAGTTGATTCTATCTACCATTCCATGCCCTCAATGTATCACTCTCAAGATGGGTCTATCCTATACACTGCTCTCTAACATGTACATGTGTTCTTGACTTGATATCACATATCATGGCTAATGAAACTCTGGCATCATTCAACGCACACTCTAGTCTTATATATTACTATTGTCTATTTTACTTCCACAATAATATCCAACGAGGCACATGACAGGAATTTATGTAGTCTTATCAAACATATGATCTCATTGTTTAGGTCCTCAGCCTAAAGACATATGTCAACGAGTAACATCATTCTTCAAACATCTATTAGATGTATGGCATCATCTAATGACTGAGACAAATATAATAGATGAAACTACCTTTATTATTATCATATCAAGTATACAATGCCCCATCACAATCATCATGTGATGGCTTTATGGGCATACATACCAACCGACTCTCACTTTCATGTAGAGCCAGTTACCCATGAATATAAATTTGAGTGATCTTAACATGTCCATCATGTTTCTACTGTGCAAGAGCTTTTATAACAATGTTTGCTTCTAGTTGTATTTTGCAAGATCCACATCTCCTCATTGTACTACTACTCATGTGAGATGGAAACGTCATAGCTATTTGGGTTCCTTTGCCTAACCAGATGATCTATTGTAGTCATTGTATTTCTACTATGTCATCCAAGGTTGGAACCTCCCACAAGTTCATCTAAATGAACTTTCTTAATTGATACAATATCCTTTATTATCTTAAAAAAAACAACATACTTGGTTTCTATTGTAGAATAAAAAAATGTCTCTTGCTCAGAACTTTCCCAGCTCTCAATTCTCATTTTAAGGTCAAATACAAATTTGTATTGTGATCATTAATTTTCTTGGCCATTTTATAATCTTGCATTGGTGTAACCCTTTACACCCAACTCTTCCTTATTAACATAACTAAGGAACATATCCTTTGTAGGGCTTTTCAAGTACATAAGGATGTTCTTTTGAGCATCACATCCTTGTCTAATAAACTTCTTTGCTATCACATATGACACCAGTCAGGTAGGACGAATCTTCCTATCTACTTGTAAAGTCCAAGAGACATCACTATCATAGAAAGACATGATTTTGGAACTATAGTCCAAAAAAACCATATAATTCTCCAAGGTATCCATCCCAAGGATCACATCAGATCTATGCATATCAAGTGTCATAAGATCCACTTGAATGTTATGTCCTTGGAAAGAAATAATGCAAAATGGATACACTTCCCGCAACATAGTGGAACCAACCAAAGGGGTTTCTAAAAAGAGGCTATAATCTCTACTAGAAATAGGAAAGTTACAACTATTTATCACATCTCTGGTTATAAACAAGTACATCACATTCAGGTAAAATAAAATAGATACATATGTATATGCAAATAAGTTATAATGAAAGAATTCCATCTGTCCTTTTATGACCCATGGGTTGACCACTCCTTCTGAATGGCTCACAGAATATAACCTAGACATTACCTATTGCCTCCCTCATCCTGTACTATCTAATCCTAAAGATCTTTCCTACGATGCATGTCCATGACCTATGCTACCACATCTACTAAATTGTTGTTATTGTTGTGAGCCCTACTGGCTATTCCCTAGATGTCATGTCATTTCCTCATTCTTCATGGGGAGAGACCATCTCACATTCCCAACCTGACCGCACTTGAAGCACGACCTTATATCATATTGTGGCCTAGATGGCCCTATAATAGACATTGAAGTTGAAATGTTCCCCCCAGCTAGTGAAAAATTGTGACCACTTCCCTTTCTAGGAGACTATTGTTACTGCACCTGTGTCCTTGGTTTAAAAAAAATATCAACATCTATTAGTATTTTTAGTGTTGTGGTGAGGAAAACTTTGGCTTCTTGAAGCTACGAGACGATTGTCCTTGGAACTGGGCTAACTGTTTCCTTGCATTGGCTTCTTTCTTCTCCATAGTTGTCCTCTCTATGTTCCTTACCAACTCCATAAAGGTGAAAAACTTCTCTCAATTCTCTAGAGTAGATGTCGTCTTTTCCAACTCGGTGTTCAAGGCTTTCTCAAACCTCCAGATCCTCTCCTTCTCCCTAGATTCCATAGGAGGATAGATGTAACATATCAGATCTTAGAACCTACCCTAGAAGTTTGACCTTTTGGGTTTCACCAAACAAGGTTGAGGTTAGAATGACCTTAATAATCTAATACAAGAATAACGTAATCCAATATGCCACATAATTCATTTGGATGATAAATGACTTATTTGGTTAAGTAATGTGGTTAATGGGCCACATGACATATCTCATAAAATTAAACCCCAAAAGTGAAATCTAAATTTAAAATCGTGTTCCTTGGGTCTCAATTACCTTGGGAGTCAAGTTTCATATTATTCACATTATAACGATTCATTTAATTCAAATTGGATAGGAATATGTGTTTTTCCCAAAATATCAAATAAAATAATAAATGACTCCAAATGAGGAAAATGATCTTAGATTCGTGATCTACATAATAAAAATAGCCTTTGGGTGAATTTTCATCCAATTTGGAGAAAGTTTGCTTAAAAGGTGAAATCAGGAGAGAGAAAGTGTGCCGAACCTTCAAAATATTAAATAAATGCTCAAACACCACCAATATGTAAAATTGATGGAAAAATCATATCCAACACATTAAATATGACTTTTGGGTCAAGTTTCATCAAAATTGGATATTCCTAATTCCTTTAATGAAGGAGGAAAGAGAAAATGAGATTTGATTTTTTAACACATTAAAGGTTTCCAAAAGGCAAAACTAACTATATATTCAGATTCTACATGTTAACTTAACTTATGTGCAAAATTTGGTTTAATTTGGATAAGTCTAGAACCCCTGAATGAGGAAAGAGAAAATACATGAATTATTTGGATTTCACTTGTTTAGTTCAATTTATTTTCCTTTTTTTGGTTTGCAACGCGGCTATTTGATGTCGGAGTCTTTTAGGGCCCTTGAATTTGGATTTGGTGGTTGAGGAGTTATCTCCTACCTGCAGTCGTATTGTCTTTTTTGGGCTACAGTAACCGCGATCTCCCCTTGCCCCAATCTTTCTCTACACATCACATTTTCCTTTTCCAATCTTTCCATCGCAATCCTCTGACTTTTCTGCTCCCTTCTATCCTAAATTTTCTTGGGTTTCACTGTTCTATTTTCCCAGTCAGCTTGGAGTGCCACCTTTTCCCCTATTTCCTATTGCAGGAGGGAACCCAGCCTCAGCGACCCCCTTTCCCCTATATAAATCAACCCTCTACCATCCTCGGACCCTAACCAGTTCTCTTGGCAGCCCGTTCAACCCCCAAAATCTCCTGACTTTGCCTAACCTGAAACGGCTTTCTCCGGCAACCTCACTGACTCCATTCATGTGCTTTTGGCCTTCCAACACCCTTCCAACCACTACTTCATCCTCGTGAAGATCTTGCGGTGCTTCTGGACTTCTTGATTATGTCCTAGTATGTCAATTTTCTATTTCCCTCTTTTGCTTTGGTTTCTGACCTTCGAGCCAATGGTGGTGATTTTCTTCACCTCAACACTTGTTTTCTTTGTGGTTGGCTTTGGCATGGCTTGCCGGCACCTGCTGCATAGTTTCCTTTGAGATATTTTCTTTCCTTCGTCATTCTGTTTTTCTTGACCTCAAACACCTTGGTCGGCCGATGCCTTTCGAGCTCCTGTGCTACGGTCAACTCGAGTTTGGGCTTGTTGAGACCGGGATCCTGCCAAGGTTCCAACCCTAGTGTCAGTTTTGGGATTTGTTTCTTCAATCACCTTCGGATTCACCTAGTTCCTCTTTGGCAAGTGTGCCATCACGCAGACCCAAAGGAAGGAACAATGGTTGTGATGTTTTCGCCGCTGTGCCCTTCTCGGCTCTTCTATTTTGTTTCACGACAAAGGGTAATATCATCTTTTCTCATTCTGGTCTCTTGCTTTGGAATGAGTCAAATGAGCCATTGACATGCTGACTTGGCTGTCATTTATTGGGCCAAGTCATGCATGCCCGACCTGCTTTTGTGGATTTTCTCACCTATGTGGCATTAACTAATTATTTGATTGGTCGCTAATTAAAAATCTATAACTAATTAACGGAAGATCAGAAAAATATGGAAAATACTCGTTGGAATCAGAAAAATAAGACCTATCTAAGGGTACATGTTTTGATAACTAAATCCAAGGATTAATAACAGGTGTTTTCAATGGATGTGATTAATGATGAATTAACTTAGAAAAATAAAAACTAATTAATTATAAATCAAAAAATATAGTAAAATATGTTTTGGAATCCTAATGATATATACTAATAAGTGGCATGCTTTTCATAACCCAATTCACTGAAGATAAAAATGTGGTTTTTAGGGTTTATGAAATCTATGTAAATCTAACCCTAATCCCATGTATGTGCTTAATAGGTTCTTTGAATGCCTAGGCTTGAACCTAGATGTGACTTTGGACTTTCAACTCTAAAGTTGAGGTATGTTTGCATCCCCTATTATTCTTCTTAAGCAATTATCCTATTTTATTCTTTTTCTTGGTCATATGGAAAATATCCTACACATAAGTCTTTTCTTTTGGAATTATTGGTTCACGTGATCTACCTTATTTTTTATTGATCATGTGATCATATATATTCTCTTGATTGTATTCCTTATGCCTTGTTGCATGTTGGTCTTACATAATGATATGTGCCCACTTTGAAGTGGATATTATATGTATGTGTTGTCCATTGTGTGATGGCAACAATGTACAATTCCGACTATACTTTCTACTTGCCTATACATTAAACATGCTATGTGATTCAGTAACACTAGAGTAGTGTAATTGCATTGGTTTTGTTTATAGAAGATGTGATATTTTCTTCTCTTTTGGGATGGCAAGGAACCTCGTACCCTAGGCAAGATGTGTGTCTTGACCCATTTTATATATATTTGGGAGATTGGAAATATTCCTTTCTCTATCAGGTTTCAACTTTATGAGGGCTGGCTACCAATTGTGAATATATTGTTCTAGGGCTATGTTTATCTCACATGCATGTAGGTTTGATGATGTTTGTGGGGTGTGTGCCCTACTACCTATCTACGTGATTTTGTTTCACAAATTTTATTGTTTTGTTTTATGGAAAGTATCTTCTTTTATGATGATGAATCTTATCTTTTATGTCCTCTTTTTGGGTAGTCCTTATCTCTTTCATGGAAAGACTTTTATTTTGATGTCCCTTATCCTTTATAAATTGCTCAATTTGCTTTTTAGTATGCACATACCAATCTTTGCTTATGTATCCTATTGTTTCTCTTTTGCGGAGGTATGCTTCCAACCCTAGGTGGAGGACTTGGATGACATGACATGTTGACTTGGACTTATATTATGAAGTTAAAGCTTGGAGACAATCTTGAGGTGGTTTAGATTTCCTCTAATGGATCCTTATGATGTAAGTTCAAGATATTCCCCTATTTATAATTGAATATAGTCATAATTTCTTCCGCTACTATACTTTGGTCTTTTGATTACCATTATATAAAGATTTGAAACTTTTACACCCACTCCATCATACCTTCTGAGTGTGTTTGGATTGGAGGTTTGATATTTCATATTTTTAGTAAGGAGGTGATTTCTCTTCTTTACATCATGGTATCAGAGCCCATGGTAGTCAGAATTTGACTATTTCAATTTTGTCTCCCTTGTTTGAACCCTAACTTAGATAGTTGCCTTTAGAAGTGATGTTCACCCTAGATTTGATCTATGATAATCTTTTATGCAATAAGGTTTGGTTTGAGGACAATATTAGGTTATGAGAAAATATCCATATGGAAATATTGTGACTTGGTTTCTCACTTTGATTTTAAGCCCTAAATTTTAGTTTTCAATCGCAAAACTTTTTCCCAACAAATTATTTTCCTTATAATACTATATGTACAAAATAAAATGGTTTCCCTAGATTTCATCAAAGTTTTCTTGAACTAAGTCACAATCAAGAGAGCTCTAGTTGAGTAGAAACCCTAGTTTTGTGACTAGGTTTGATATAATGGTCTAGTTGAGTAGAAACCCTATGACTTTGGATGTTCATGTAGAGTTGATAGGTTAGAGACACGAAGACCTACAAACTCAACCCTATATGGTGACTTTATAGTTGGATACATGAGAAACATAAAACTCTAAAAAAAAACTTTTACGAACTAAGAGTTGTGGGTAGCTCTAAAAAGTTATTTAGTTTGACTTGTTCGGTTGAACCTTTTTAATGGGTGGAGAGTAATTAGTTGTTGATGTTTTGATCTATAGATTTCAAGGACGAAATCATTTTAAGGGGTGGTGTTGTAACTTACCGGATCTTAGACCCTACCCTAGAAGTTTGACCTTTTGGGTTTGACCAAACAAGGTTGAGGTTAGAATGACCATAATAATCTAATACATGAATAATGTAATCTAATATGCCACATAATTCATTCGAATGATAAAGGACTTATTTGGTTAAGTAATGTGGTTAATGGACCATATGACATAACTCATAAAATTAAACCCCAAAGTGAAATCTAAGTTTAAAATCATGTTCCGTGGGTTCCAATTACCTAGGGAGTCAAATTTCATATTATTCACATTATAATAATTCATTTAATTCAAATTGGATAATATTTGTGTGTTTTTCCCAAAATATCAAATAAAATATTAAATGACTCCAAAAGAGGAAAACAATATTAGATTCATAATCTACATAATAAATATAGTCTTTGGGTAAATTTTCATCCAATTTGGAGAAAGTTTGCTTAAAAGGTGAAATCAGGAGAGAGAAAGTGTGTAGAACCTTCAAAATGTTAAATAAATTCTCAAATGACTCCAATATGTAAAATTGATGGAAAAATCATATCTAACACATTAAATTTGACTTGTGGGTCAAGTTTCATCAAAATTAGACAATCCTAATTCCTTTAATGAAGGAGGAAAGAAAAAATGAGATTTGATTTATTTAACACATTAAAGGATTCCAAAAGGCAAAACTATATATATATATATATATATTCATATTCTACATATTTAACTTCACTTATGTGCAAAATTTGGTTTAATTTGGATAAGTCTATAACCCCTAAATGAGGAAAGAGAAAATACATGAATTATTTGGATTTCACTTGTTTAATTTAATTTATTTTCCTTTTTTTGGTTTTCCACGTGGCTATTTGATGTCGGAGTCTTTTAGGGCCCTTGAATTTGGATCTGGTGGTGGAGGAGTTATCTCCTACCTCCACTCGTATTGCCTTTTTCGGGCTATAGTAACTGTGATCTCCCGTTGCCCCAATCCTTCTCTACACATCATGTTTTCCTTTTCTAATATTTCCATCACAATCCTCTCACTTTTCTGCTCCCTTCTATCCTAAATTTTCTAGGGTTTCATTGTTCTTTTTTCCCGGTCAGCTAGGAGTGTCGCCTTTTCCCCTGTTTCCTATTCTAGGAGGGAACCCAACCTCAACAACCCCCTTTCCCCTATATAAACCTACCCTCTACCATCCTCGGACCCTAACCAGTTCTCTTGGCAGCCCGTTCAACCCCCAGAATCTCCGGACATTGCCTGACTTGAAGTGGCTTTCTCAGGCGACCTCGCTGACTCCATTTGTGTTCTTTTGGCCTTCCAACACCCTTCCAACCACTACTTTGTCATCGTGAAGATCTTGCGGTGCTTCTGGACTTCTTGATTGTGTCCTGGTATGTCAACTTTCCATTTCCCTCTTTTGCTTTGGTTTCTGACCTTTGAGCCAATTGCGGTGATTTTCTTCACCTCAACACTTGTTTTCATTGTGGTTGGCTTGGTGTGGCTTGTCGACACCCCCTGCATAGTTTCATTTGAGGTATTTGCTTTCCTTCATCGTTCCGTGTTTCTTAACCTCAAACAGCTTGGTCGACCGATGCCTTTCGAGCTCCTGTGCTCCGGTCATCCCGCGTTTGGGCTTGTTGAGACCGGGAGCCTGCCAGGGTTCCAACCGCAACATCAACTTTGGGATTTGTTCCTTCAAATGCCTTTGGCTTCACCTGGTTCCTCTTTGGCAAGCTTGCCATCGTGCAGACCCAAAGGAAGGAACAATGGTTGTGATGTTTTCCCCATTGTGCCCTTCTCGGCTCTTCTATTTTGTTTCACAACAAAGGGTAATATCTTCTTTTTGCATTTTGGTCTCTTGCTTTGGAATGTGTCAAATGAGCCATTGACCTGCTGACTTGGTCAGTGTTTATTGGGCCAAGTCATGCGGGCCCGACCTGCTTTTGTGGATATTCTCTCCTATGTCGCATTAACTAATTATTTGATTGGTCACTAATTAAAAATCTATAACTAATTAATGGATGATCAGAAAAATATGGAAAAATACTCATTGGAATAAAAAAATAAGACTTATCTAAGGGTACTTGTTTTGATAACTAAATCTAAGGATTAATAATAGGTGTTTTCAATGGATGTGATTAATGATGAATTAACATGGAAAAATCATAACTAATTAATTATAAATCAAAAATATATTAAAATATGTTTTGGAATCCTAACGATATATACCAATAATTGGCATGGTTTTCATAACCCAATGCACATGAAGATAAAAAGGTGGTTTTTAGGGTTTATGAAATCTATGTAAATCTAACCCTAATCCCACGTATGTGCTTAATAGGTTCTTTGGATGCCTAGGCTTGGACCTAGATGTGACTTGGGACTTTGAACTCTGAAGTTGAGGTATGTTTGCATCCCCAATTATTCTTCTTAAGAAATTATCCTATTTTATTCTTTCTCATGGTACCATTAGGGATGAGCATCGGGTCGGGTTATACCGGGTTTTGCCTATCCCAAACCCACATTTTAAAGCGGGCCACGGGCCGGGTTCGGGCCCGGATAAAATTGAAACATGTCAGCCCATACCCGGCCCATATAAAAATGCTGGGTTTCGGGCCGGATTCAGGTTTTCCCATATAACATCGAATGAGCATACCAAATTTTGCTAGATATAACTTGCTAACATGAAAATTGAATTACTGTGATATGTATTTTGTGATAAATCTTCAAAAGAATGTATATACACTATATTGAAAGAGTAACAAATCATTTTCAGGTACATGTGAATGTATGAGAAGTAAAAAATCAATGGAGTCCACAATGTTGTGCCTTTTTGCCTCCTCATCCTATATTATGTATATACAATGAAATGGGTTTTGGAAGGGCAAACGATCATTTGTCTCCTACATGTGGGCATATGAGTAAAAAGATGAGCATAATCTACTATGCACCGAGCAAAAGATCATTCGTCTCCTTTATGTGGACACAATGAGATCAAGTATGTCTATTCATGTCAATGATGGTTATCTTACTAGTATGAATTCATTAATCACGTTGATTGATTGCATAGTATCCATGTTGCCATTGGTTAGGTACATACTACATATTGCATCAATAAATTTGTATGTTTTTCTTTCAAGACAAAGATAGATGTATAGGTATATAATGTACATAAAATATAATCTGGGCATTCGGGTTTTCGGGCTTTGGTTTACCTTTGTCCGTACCCGGCCCAAATAAAATATGTGTTCAAATTTTAGGCCCGGCCCACCCATATTGTAAACCGGGTTCGGGTCTGGATCGGGTTATGCGGGCTGGGTCACGGGTCAGATAGGTCCGGCCCAACCCGATGCTCATCCCTAGGTACCATGGACAATAGCCTACACATATGTCTTTTCTTTTAGAAATATTGGTTCATGTGATCTACCTTATTTGTTATTGATCATGTGATCATAGATATTCTCTTGACTCTATTCCTTATGCCTTGGTGCATGTTGGTCCTACATAATGATATGTGCCCACTTTGAAGTGGATATTATATGTATGTGTTGTCCATTGTGTGATGGCAACAATGTACGATTCTGACTATACTTTCTACTTGCCTTTACATTAAACATGCAATGTGATTCAATAGCACTACAGTAGTGCAATTGCATTGGTTTTGTTTATAGTTGATGTGATATTTCCTTCTCTTTTGGGACGGCAAGGATCCTCGTACCCTGGGCAAGATGTGTGTCTTGACCCATTTTATATATATATGGGAGATTGGTAGTATTCCTTTCTCTATCAGGTTTCAACTTTATGAGGGTTGGCCACCAATTTTGTTTATATTGTTCTAGGTCTATGTTTATCTCACATGCATGCAGGTTTGATGATGTTTGTGGGGTGTGTGCCCTACTACCTATCTACGTGCTTTTGTTGCACAAATTTTATTGTTTGGTTTTATGGCAAGTATCTTCTTTAATGATTATGAATCTTATCTTGTATGCCCTCTTTTTGGGTAGTCTTTATCTCTTGCATGGGAAGCCTTTTATTTTGATGTCCCTTATCCTTTATAAATTACTCAATTTGCTTTTTAATATGCACATACCAACCTTTGCTGATGTATCCTATTGTTTCTCTTTTGCTGGGGTATGCTTCCAACCCTAGGTGGAGGACTTGGATGACATGACATGTTGACCTGGACTTAGATTATGAAGTTAAAGCTTGGAGACAGTCTTGAGGTGATTTAGATTTCCTCTAATGGATCCTTATGATGTAAGTTTAAGATATTCCCCTATTTATAATTTAATATAGTCATTATTTCTTCCGCTGCTATACTTTGGTCTTTTGATTACCATTATATAAAGATTTGAAAATTTTACACCCACTCCATCATACCTTCTGTGTTTGTTTGAATTGGAGGTTTGATATTTCAAATTTTTAGTAAGGAGGTGATTTCACTTCTTTACAACATGGTATCAGAGCCCATGGTAGTCAAAATATGACTATTTCAATTTTGTCTCCCTTGTTTGAATCCTGACTTAGATAGTTACCTTTAGAAGTGATGTTCACCCTAGATTTGATCTATGATGATCTTTTATGCAATAAGGTTTGGTTTGAGGATAAGATTAGTTTGGGAAGAAATTTTAATATGGAAATATTGTGACTTGGTTTCTCACTTTGATTTTGGGCCCTAAATTTTAGTTTTCAATCACAAAAGGGTTTTCACAACAAATTATTTTCCATATGATACTATATCTACAAAATAAAATGTTTTCCCTGGATTTCATCAAAGTTTTCTTGAACTAAGTCACAATGAAGAGAACTCTAGTTGAGTAGAAACCCTAGTTTGGTGACTAGGTTTTATATAATGGTGTAGTTGACCTACCCTATGACTTTGTATGTTCATGTAGGGTTGATAGGTTAGAGACACGAAGACCTAAAAACTCAACCCTAGATGGTGACTTGATAGTTGGATACATGAGAAACATAAAACTCTAAAAAAAAACTTTTATGAACTAAGAGATGTGGGTAGCTCTAAAAAGTTGTTTAGTTTGACTTGTTAGGTTGAACCTTTTTAAGGGGTGGAGAGTAATTAGTTGTTGATGTTTTGATCTATAGATTTCTAGGACAAAATCCTATTAAGGGGTGGAGTGTTGCAACTAACCATATATTAGACCCTACCATAGAAGTTTGACCTTTTGGGTTTGACCAAACAAGGTTGAGGTTATAATGATCTTAATAATCTAATACATGAATAATGTAATCTAATATGCCACATAATTCATTTGGATGATAAAGGACTTATTTGGTTAAGTAATGTGGTTAATGGGCCATATGACATATCTCATAAAATTAAACCCCAAAAGTGAAATCTAAGTTTAAAATCGTATTCCTTGGGTCCCAATTACCTTGGGAGTCAAATTTCATATTATTCACATTATAATAATTCATTTAATTCAAATTGGATAAGAATATGTGTGTTTTTCCCAAAATATCAAATAAAATAATAAATGACTCCATAAAAGGAAAATAATCTTATATTCGTAATCTACATAATAAATATAGCCTTTGGGTGAATTTTCATCCAATTTGGAGAAAGTTTGCTTAAAAGGTGAAATCAGGAGAGAGAAAGTGTGTAGAACCTTCAGAATATTAAATAAATGCTCAAACAAATCCAATATGTAAAATTGATGGAAAAATCGTATCTAACACATTAAATATGACTTCTAGGTCAAGTTTCATCAAAATTGGATAATCTTAATTCCTTTAATGAAGGAGGAAAGAGAAAATGAGATTTGATTTATTTAACACATTGAAGGTTTCTAAAAGGCAAAACTAAGTATATATTCAGATTCTACATGTTGAACTTAACTTATGTGCAAAATTCGGTTTATTTGGATAAGTCTAGAACCCCTAAATGAGGAAAGAGAAAATACATGAATTATTTGGATTTCACTTGTTTAATTCTATTTATTTTCCTTTTTTTGATTTGCCACATGGCTATTTGATGTCAGAGTCTTTTAGGGCCCTTGAATTTGGATCTGGTGGTGGAGGAGTTATCTCCTACCTCCAGTCATATTGCCTTTTTTGGGTTACAATAACCGCGATCTGTTGTTGCCCCAATCCTTCTCTACACATCACATTTTCCTTTTCCTATCTTTCCATCGCAATCCTCTCACTTTTCCGCCGCTCCCTTCTATCCTAAATTTTCTAGGGTTTCAGTGTTCTTTTTTCTCGATCAAGTAGGAGTGCCGCCTTTTCCCCTATTTCCTGTTCTAGTAGGGAACCCAGCCTCAACAACCCCCTTTCCCCTATATAAAATGGCCCTCTACCATCCTCGGACCTTAACGAGTTCTCTTGGCAGCCCGTTCAATCCCCAGAATCTCTGGACTTTTCCTGACCTAAAGCGGCTTTCTCCGGTGACCTTGCTGACTCCATTCATGTGCTTTTGGCCTTCCAACACCCTTCCAACTCCTACTTCATCTTCGTGAAGATCTTGCGGTGCTTCTGGACTTCTTGATAGTGTCTTGGTACGTCAATTTTCCGTTTCCCTCATTTTCTTTGGTTTCTGACCTTCGAGCCAATTGCGGTGATTTTCTTCACCTCAATACTTGTTTTCTTGGCGGTTGGCTTTGGCGTGGCTTGTCGGTGCCCGCTGCATAGTTTCCTTTGAGGTATTCACTTTCCTTCATCGTTCCGTGTTTCTTGACCTCAAACAGCTTGGTCGGCTGATGCCTTTCAAGCTCCTATGCTCCGGTCAGTCCGAGTTTGGGCTTGTTGAGACCGGGAGCCTGCCAGGGTTCCAACCTCAGTGTTAGTTTTAGGATTTGTTTCTTCAATCGCCTTCGGCTTTACCTGGTTCCTCTTTGTCAAGCCTGCCATTACACAGACCCAAAGGAAGGAACAATGGTTGTGATGTTTTTCCCATTGTGCCCTTCTCGGCTCTTCTATTTTGTTTCATGACAAAGGGTAATATCATCTTTTCACATTTTGGTCTCTTACTTTGGAATGAGTAAAATGAGCCATTGACCTGCTGACTTGGCCGACATTTATTGGGCCAAGTCATGTGGGCCCGACCTGCTTTTGTGGATTTTCTCGCGTATGTGGCATTAACTAATTATATAATTGGTCCCTAATTAAAAATCTATAACTAATTAACGGATGATCAAAAAATATGGAAAAATTCTCGTTGGAATCAGAAAAATAAAACCTATCTACGGGTACATGTTTTGATAACTAAATCTAAGGATTAATAATAGGTATTTTCAATGGATGTCATTAACGATGCATTGACTTGGAAAAATTATAAATAATTAATTATAAATTAGAAAAATATATTAAAATATGTTTTGCAATCCTAATGATATATACAAAAAAGTGGCATGGTTTTCATAACACAATTTGCATGAAGATAAAAAAGGTGGTTTTTATGGTTTAAGAAATATATGTAAATCTAACGCTAATTCCACGTATGTGCTTATTAGGTTCTTTGGATGCCTATGCTTGGACCTAGATGTGACTTTGGACTTTGAACTCTGAAGTTGAGGTATGTTTACATCCCCTATTATTCTTCTTGAGAAATTATCCTATTTTATTCTTTCTCTTTGTCCTATGGACAATAGCCTACACATATGTCTTTTCTTTTGGAAATATCGGTTCATGTGATCTGCCTTATTTGTTATTGACCATGTGATCATAGATATTCTCTTGACTTTGTTCCTTATGTCTCGGTGCATGTTGGTCTTACATAATGATATGCGCCCACTTTGTAGTGGATATTATATGTATGTGTTGTCCCTTGTGTGATGGCAACAATGTACAATTCCGACTATACTTTCTACTTGCCTCTACATTAAACATGCTATGAGATTCAGTAGCACTAGAGTAGTGTAATTGCATTGGTTTTGTTTATAGATAATGTGATATTTCCTTCTCTTTTGGGACGGCAAGGAACCTCGTACCCTGGGCAAGATGTGTGTCTTGACCCATTTTATATATATTTGGGAGATTGGAAGTATTCCTTTCTCTATCAGGTTTCAACTTTATGAGGGTTGGCCGCCAATTGTGTTTATATTTTACTAGGGCTATATTTATCTCACATGCATGTAGGTTTGATGATGTTTGTGGGGTGTGTGCCCTACTACCTATCTACGTGCTTTTGTTGCACACATTTTATTGTTTTGTTTTATGGCAAGTATCTTCTTTTATGATGATGAATCTTATCTTGTATGCCCTCTTTTTGGGTAGTCCTTATCTCTTGCATGGGAAGACATTTATGTTTATGTCCCTTATCATTTATAAATTGCTCAATTTTCTTTTTAGTATTCACATACCAACCTTTGATAATGTATCCTATTGTTTCACTTTTTCTGGGGTATGCTTCCAACCCTAGGTGGAGGACTTGGATGACATGACATGTTGTCCTAGACTTAGATTATGAAGTTAAAGCTTGGATACAATCTTAATGTGGTTTAGATTTCCTCTACACGGATCCTTATGATGTAATTTTAAGATATTCCCTTGTTTATAATTGAATATAGTCATTATTTCTTCCATTGCTATACTTTGGTCTTTTCATTACCATTATATAAAGATTTGAAAATTTTACACCCACTCCATCATACCTTCTGAGTGTGTTTGGATTAGAGGTTTGATATTTCAAATTTTTAGTAAGGAGGTGATTTCACTTCTTTATAATAGAACCTCAACAACTCCATGAACTTTTCCTCGTAGTCATTCAAAAACCACGATCCTTGGTGCAACTGCTCAAACTGTGTGATCTTCACTTCTAGATGCATCCATCTTGTGGAAGTAACGACTCAAAAACTCCCATCGAAACACCTCCCAACGTGCACATCACTTGGTATCTTTTCTTCCTTTATGGCCCACCAATGGCCAGGACTGCCCTTGAAGAGGTAGATCGCATGCTTTACCTTATCCTCCTCTGAGATGTTTAGGATCATGAATACCTTCTCCGACCCTATTAGAAACATGTCAGAATCTGTCAGGTTTACTGTACCAGCATACTTTGTGGCTCCCACGCACTTCAACCTCTTGAAGATCTTCTCTGGACCCAAAGATTTCATATTGGGAACATATACCCTAGGTTGAGGTGCAGATACCCTGTCTGTCAAATGTGTGATCATTGCCATTAGCTGTCCAAAAAAAACTTGAAAGGTTGGACCAACTATAGTTGAGAGGTCGAATGGAGGCAGGACATGCTATTCTGGCCCCATCTCATGTACTCTTACCTATGGTATCAGTCTCCTACCACCACCTCCTGGTTCCACCAAGCTACTTTGCACATGCTATTCACATTCTCTACATATATCTGCATAACCATAAACTATGGTAAAATATTTAGGATTACGTAAAAATAACGACAATAAACTAAATCATATGTCCCTATAGACTCAGAGAACCTAAGCTCCGATACCACCAAATGTGGCAACCTACCATGTTAAACAAGATTACTCAAAATCAAAACATCAACTAGGCACTAATTAATCAGATTACCAAAAAGGTACAAAATTAAAACCAAAAGAAAATTCCAAATTATTTAGAGAATATTTGCACAAACATCCAACTATCACATATATTCAAAACCTACCATTGTTTTATCTTACCACATTATAAATCATCTATAACTTAAAAGAAATAAAGAAAGGACCATCATTAATGTGATTTGTCAAGTAACCATAACAAATATGTTATATAGATGGATAACATATCTTATTAAGCCCTAGGTAGTTTGTCGTCTACCATTCAAACCACTAGTTGACCACCACAAAGTCACAATCAAACCTATATAAGATCTAGGATAATCAGAATGCTATGATCTCTTCCCCTCAATCTATATGAGTCAGCCATAGTGGCATAGCAATCCAACTAAAAAACATCCTAGTTCACTCTGGGTGAAAATCCACATCAATAGAAACTAGGTAATCAACCCTAAAATCTGAGTTACGACTACATTCACCCTCGACGACGTTTACATTTGAGACACAACCTCGATCATTCTCCAAAAACCTTAGAATCAGGATGACCAGGATATACCCTCCCTACACCCACATATATTCAAAAGTATATGACTCCGAGTTCCTTTCGGAATACTTGTTTCACTATCCAACTAGTCCTAACACTTGAATAGTTCTACGGGCTCAGAGTACTACAGAATTAAGGTTTCACTTGGTTAATTAAGTTAGTTGAATGTTTTCAGACTGCATGAAACAAGTTACATTCAAGATCCTATAGTATGGTCACAAAATAATTTGCATGATACAAATCCCAAAGATGCAAAAAATATCAAATATGCTGCATGTTATTCCACCATGGTATACTTGTCCATTAGTATCCATAAATTGGTCCAAATCTCTATCTAAGGTGCAAAACAACCCAAATTTTTTAACTAAAAGAACAATAAATTCATGTAGGGGTATCATTTTAATCCGAAATTTTGGATAAAGTTTATCATGTCAACAAAAAGATATCACCCCAAAATTCAGCATAAAAGTCTATTGGATGTACGAGTTATGGCATTTCCAGGAACTAAGCATTTATATGACCAACACCTAGCATTGATGAGCCACCTTCAACAATATAATTTTGTCTAAATATCATTTTATCACCAAACCATGGCCCTAATAGTGAACCAAAAGGAGATTCTCATAAATATTGGCATTATCCTAAACTATAATAGGCACTGAAGAATCCCCTCAGTTGAAAGTGGAAAATCATTTCATGATGCATCCATAGATGTGGAATCCCTGCCACCATGGAAAAATAGCTTCCAATGTTGCAACACGAGATTGTCAACTATGTCTATATCCAGAACATAGGTCAAAAAATCACTCAATAATTTAACTTTTCAAGATCACAAACAAATACCACCCACCCCCAAGTGTCCTCTAAGGATGTTGTGGACAATACTCAGAACTATTTCCCTTTTGATGCTCTAGATATGGGTCTAATTCTAAAACCTAAGGACATATTAGTGAAGGAAGAAGGAGTTTTTCCAACATCTTATATCAAACAAGAGACAATTGAGGCACTCCTAAACCCTTGAAAGTTTGTGGTGGGGGTCAATTGTTTCACACAAAATAGGCTATCTCAATTGAAAGACAAGATCAAACTATTGTGGAAACCAATTGGAGTATTCAGCTTGATCTATCTTGATTATGACTACTTCTTAGTCCAAAAATAGTTGGATGAAGACTACCTAAGAGCCTTAACTGATGATCCCTAGCCATTGTTCGGTTCTTATATCTTGATACAGAGATGGCACCCATTCTTCTTTATAAACATCACAAACCCAGAGAGGACGGTTTTTGGATTCACATCACTAATCTACCAATCTACCTCTGTTAGGATACCTTCCTAAATGATGTAGGTAATAAGATAGAGAACACCATCAATATAGATCTATAATGCATGGGCCACTGCCCATGTCTATAGTAGAGTTTTAGGAATGATGATTGGCCCCACAAACCACCACTAGCCTTAACTGTGCTCTTTGTCCTCACTCACACGTAAGCTAAGATTTCCGGACTAGTCTCCCATCCTAGTACTACTCTGGGTTGAGGATGCTTTACCATAGAGCCCCTTCCATGGGTTTTATTCTCTTTATACGAATGATATTAGGCATTGTGTTTGTCGCCTACCATGCACTGTTATCACTACTGGCAATGTTATAATTATAGTCATTACATTTTATTCCCCTGATAGGCACCGAGTTCAATTCCCCAACCATGTCTTATATATGGGCACTGCAATTTTAGTCATCCTTCCTGGCTTGTGGTTTGTGATTCTCAATCCCTACTTTAGTTTATTCTAGTCTTTTTTAATTAAAATGCACTTTTCTATGTCATTAATTGTGATAAAGGCAAGAAATTCTTTGTTTCATGAAATGGAACACGAAATATGCAAAGACAAAAATAATTTGATAGTAAACTCCTCAAAATGTGGAGATATCATGAAGAGGTTACATAATACATAATTCAAAGCCAGAGCATCCACATTTTCCAAGTAGTTAAACTCTTCATAAACAATTACTCCATACATATGAACACTTATGATATGAAATGCCCTTATCCACATGGTTGTAGCCCTCAATAGTGTGCCCTCATAAATAATGGTGCACTACTCTTTCGAGAGACACAACACCACTATGAACGGAAAAGATTCCCTCATGACCCTGACTGACCACTATGGGAAACCATCCTTAGGTTATATGCAAACCCTAGCCCACAACCCTTCATATGTTGAACATTGTAACCTACAAAAACTCTTCCCATTTCCTTTATACATCCTTAGCTTTTTCACCTCTAATTAACTAGAAGTCAAGTTTCTCTTGTTTCATAGTTTCATAACACCCCATTTGTAAGACAATTGAATGTAATCATCCCTTGTTCAAAATATACACCATGACTATATGCCTCCTCACTTTTCATACAATGTAATGCCTTAAGGGTCAATGGTTCATGCAAAATCCATTTAGGGTTTTTCAACATTACCTCCTAAAAAGTTAATTCCCAACCCGACCTCTTCATGCTTCTTTCATTGACCTACCCATTAAGACTTCATCCTCACAAAGGGTTTAAATGGGTGAGTCTCTCAGCATGGATAAATTCCATGCACCAATCTCATCATGCACATCCTTCATCCAAACAACTACATCCACCTCAAACACTTTCTATTTAATCATGATAACCTCACTTGTGTGTCTAAAAATCAAACATCATGCTTTCTCACCTCCAACCTTATATGTTTGATAACCAGAGGAAATATTCCCAAACTCAGTTAAGATATGCAAAAGCCCACCCAGATTGATGCATTCTCTATCAACTGGCACACAACCTTTCTTAGGAAATCCTTATATGCATCCCTATTCTTATTCACCATGAGACGTATCACATCATGGGGAACAATGACCTATTCCAAACTAAATTAGACCCTAATAGCCTACCTCAAACTCCAAAGAAATGTCAAACAAATTATCTCTTCATTTCCCTCAGAACTGTGAAGGTTACCACGCAAGTTGATAGTGGGTACATATCAATCAAGGAAAATGTGATGAAGTGAATTTTCTTAACTTTTCCAAAATTTATCTTTTTATTCTATAGTGTGCATAAAATTTCTCTTATAAGTCTTCTTCATCATTTCAATATCATTTATAACCTATGACTCCCTCATTTATAAACTTAGGCTTTATAATAAGATATATGTGTTCATTCCACTCAAGATTTAGTAAACCCAACATGGCTAGTGGTTTTTGGTTCCCTAGCCCTATTTTAGTTTATTCTATTATTATTTAATCTATATGCACTTTTTTATATTCTTAATTGTGATAAAGGCAAGAAGTTCTTTATTTCATGAGACTATTTCTCTAAGTTGATAAAGTATCATTTTTAATTATTCATTTCCTAGTTATTCATTCTCTTAATATATTCTCTTGGACTTACCTACATTTACTAGCCCCTCTTTGTATGGGAACATACTTGTTGTTCTTATGGTCTTTATAAAGCTTTAATTGTTACATAAATGAACATACTCATAGTTGATTGGCACATACCCTTTTGTCTCCTTTTCAGGTGTTGTTCCCAAAACCACCTAGGTATAGGTACAAGAGAGAGTTATGACTCAAGAAGAGATTGTATGTAACCATTCTATTTGAGGATATCTTGGAATGTACTAGTTTCCCTATGCTAACAGTCTCGCATGTAAATAAATGTAACACTTTAAGTTTATATTCAACCACCTTCTTTAGGTGAAGAATAATGTATGTGGTATGTTTGTGAAACAAATAGTAATGTTTTTCTACTTATTTATAATTAGAGGGTTGTTTGTATCATTCCATTGGTTGGATCCCTTATTGGGTCTCACTGTATACACTTAGTCTCCTTCATCAATGGAAATATAATAGAAAGATGTATATTGATCCTTGATGGTTTAGTAATGCATTGAATTATTAAAAGAAATTTCTCATTCTATTACTTCTATGAGAATTACAACCATGTTTGCTTCCCATTTGATAATTACAATAGATTTTATGCCATTGTGAAACTTTAAAGCAATGAATCAACATTCTTCTAACTCCAAACTAACAAGGCCTCATCAATAGCCATTTCTCCCATTGTGCAAGCATCACAAACATTTTGTTATACTATTGACCATGCATAATCCCTAAAAATTGTTGGACTCCTTTTCTAATATCTAGTATTGCTCCATATACATATATAACCTCCCAAAATCCTTATCAAGTCTACCATGAAAAGATGGAAGAACCAATGTCACACCATTAATAGACCTTCAACACAGTCGAGTATAATCCAGTCCTAGCAATATGGGTCAATCCTACACCTTTGCCCACAAGTGTGATGGACTAGGCATCTAGAAGAACAACTATTATTTGATTCATCTTCCTCTTCTTCATTCAAAAAGTACGTACATGACTTTTTCTTATAGTTTATTAGTGTCATTATGTCCAACATTCAATAAATAAATGCATGGGTAGATAAATAATAGTGTATATGTTACAACCTCAATTTTGCATGTGTTTTCATAATTGAAATATAATGATTTTGTGAATTTGGGCTTGATTAAAAAGGTTGTAAGCTTCGCTTCAAAGGATGGGTTTCCTTCAAAATATTTCTTTGGATAGGAATTTCGTGATTCCTATTAATAAATTAATCCAATAATGGATATAAAATAAAATAAAAGAAGAAAAGCCCAAATAATGGAAAAAAGATAAAAGATATTGGATAAAAAGCAAAGTATTTTTGAGAAATACTTGGAAATGTCTAGAAAGTGGCATTAATGGTAACAATTGGATAAATTTCATTTACAATTGCCATTTTGGTTGCTTGTCAGCCTTATTAGCTATCGAGCCCAATTATAAGAAAAAGAAAAATAAAAGAAAAGGAATTTATCTAATAAAAGGATTAAGTAATGAAGGGATAAAGAAATAAGAGAAATAAATAAAGGAATATTTCCCCAAGATAGGATTTCTTGCCTTTAAGGTTCCTTGAGGTCCAAGGAATCCAAAATGATAAGATAATGGCAAAAGAAAGAGGAAATATCAATCAAATTGGTTTCATTAATGAATAACTTACATATGAAGGAAACACCCTTTTTCTTTGGAATTTGGGTTTCAAATTTAATACTCGAGTAGATAATTCCAAGATAGAGTTTCCTCAAAATTTTGAGTGAAAAATCTTAAATGAGGAAAGAGATACGATTTTCCCAATTTTCCTTGTTAAAAACCCTTTTTCCTTTGTTTTTAAGAATTTGGAAATTGGGGAGTGATGATAGCCATTGGATACCTCGCGTGGTCCTGAGGACCAGCAATCCAACGCTAGTTGTGCATCGTCCTCCTGGTTTCACAGAAGGAAAGAAGGGAGGGGAGATTGGGAATTTTAAATCCCAATTGCTCACATTTTAGGCCATAACCTGAGGTGTGGATGAGTCCATCACCCTCAGGAGTTCTTTCCGAGAAGGACTAACCTGATTTTTGGGTGGGTTCGTCGACAAGAACAGAAGTCCCCAAACCGCATGACTACTCAGTTGACCCTATATATAGGGGAGGACAAAAGGGGGTACCAGCATGATTTCTTGCTATCCTAAGATCCGCGGCAAGCTGAGAGGAGCATTTTCGTGCCCTCAATTCCGTCCCCTACCCTGAACAGCAACCATGTCATTTGAGAGAACCTCGCCAGAGTCCGACGGGTAGGAGGTTATCGTAGTAGGGTTCTCGCGAGCAATTGAGGTGGTGGTTGAGTTTAGAAGAGGGAGGCGAAGATCCCTAGGCGATCGACGTGCTCGTAGGTAGCCAGAACCTCAGAGTCAACCACTAGGTTGAATGCAGGCGTGCTGCTCGCTTCAGTGAGAATAAGAAGAAAAATGGGGGGTCATTAGATCAGGGTCCACGATAGACACACAAAGGGTATCCACAACCTAGGATCGTGTGCGCCTTCATTTCAAAGAAAGTGCATGCGAGCGACCTCAGCCGCAAGATTGGGTCAACTGCTGACCGCGATAGTATTCTAATGTCTTTAGTTTTTCCAAAAAAGAAAGGTAATTAGCCTCTCTAACTAGAAAATACATAAAATACCTTTTTCTTGTAAAAAGCGTAGTAATTAGTAGGAAGGTCAGATGGAGGAACTTAATCATGAAAACTTATAAGAAGAAAATGAGGAATGTAATAAAAATGTAATTGAAGCCTAATTCTGCTTTCAATTCAAAAAGTATGTAAAGATGTTATCTTTAATGGTTTATCTATTAAAAGAACCTTAATCTTTATTGATTAATGATTTGGAAGGATTATAGGGATGTTTAAAGTTGATCTTAACCTATGGTTAATAAAAAGGGCACAATAAATCTAAAAGGATTGTCTTGGCATATAATTGGTTTAATTTAGGGTTCCATGAGCATTAATGGGCCTTAAAACCCTAATATTGGTAAATGTGACTCTTAATGGCTTTAATTATTCAAAATCGTGAATAAAGTTAAGACTTGATGATTCTAAGCTATTTTGAGTATAAAGGTTTCTAATTGTGGATAAATACCTTTAATGTAGAAATTAGGGTTTTCTAATGAATAAAGGTAGAATTCATGACAATTAGAATTCATATGTGAATTAGACCATAATTTTATGATAAATGAGCATAATGATCTTGTCATGGAATAAAAGGTATAAAAATGGTAGCTTTAATGTAAAAGAGGCTTAATGGACTTAATTGATGATTAATTGTGCTATTTATGAAATTAAAGTTATATGTTGTTAAAAGGTAACCTTAATAACTTTCATGAAGGATAGATGAGAAATTAGGGTTTAAAAGAGTAAAATAAAGTAAAAACCCTAATTGCAAAGTAAACCCTAAAAGAGGTAGAAATCCTAAAAAGGAATAGAAACCCTAAGTAGCAAGATGGTTTGAATAGATTTTGATAAAAAGGAATTGGATGTAATTTCAGGACTCTTGTACTTGCTTGATTGGATGTCTTGATTGATTGGACTATTCTATCTCAATTCAGCCTAATAGGTAAGTGGTTAATTATGATTAATCACATTAGTTTTCTCGAAGGTTTCCTGGATGGTTAATCACATTGTTTGAAACTAAACAGTTTGGATGTTCATACTGCAATTATAAAGTCACTATGGTTATCACAATTATAAAGACATGTGTATTCTCACACCTACATGCCACCCTGATGGAAGGTCATAAAGTTCAGGCCCAAGAGGGTAGACCAATGGGCACCATAAGAGGTGACCCCAGACACCAAGCTCGGGAATGAGAAGATGGTGTATGTTGCATGACTATGGGGCACCATAAGAGGTGACCCCCGGGCACAAAGCTTAGGATTGAGAACGTGGCCTTAAGTCAATGGCAAAAGAGAAACCCTAGAGGGGCATTCTAGGGTTAGGTCAAAAGCGGTGGAGAATGACACATTGAAAATGTAAATTGGTTTGCTAATTACCCTGATTGTAATAATTAAATTGTTAGCCATATTTGTGAAATTTTGGTGTTCCCACATACCAGCATATTCCTATATGTTGACTGACGTTTTGTTTGTCGGTGTTTTAGGTACAACAGTTGAAATAACAAACAATAAAGTGACACATTGCGGAAATAAGAAATAAAGTGCAAGGAGGATTGGATAGAATGAATCCAGGTTGTGGATAGAGTATCTTACCAAAGTTTTAAAAAGGTATGCAAGATTTTATTTTATATCAGTTTCAGTCTAGTTGGTAAAATTTGATAATTGTTATTGATTATTTTTCGAACCTTTGATCCTGTTAATTGAGATAATGGCTCTGACCTCTTGGACTCCCTTAATTGGGGGTCATCGGGAGGCGGGGTCGTTACAGTATATTTGAATGTAAACCTTTTTATATTTTGTAAAGGTACATATAGTTGATGATGGAGAATAATACATTTACATGTGATAGTTTTACTTTGATCTAACTCTAATAAATGCATATATAGATAGTATCTAGTGCATGTATATAGTATGTGAAATATGTTAATATATTAACATGTATGTAAATACTCCTGTGTGTATATATTAATGAATTGCTAACTAAAATTATGATGGTAAACATGATACTTGTATAAATATGTAGTTCATGAAATTAGTTTATGTGTATATGGTACTTCACTTTTTTCTATGTTTAAGTGCGTTATTACATTTTGCCAATGACCTTACATTGAAAAGCTTTTTTGAATGATTTTACTAATAATATATATATCATGGAATTTCTTCTTACATGTTCTTTTAATATGAACAAACAAAATTATATTGAGGTTATAAATATCATTCATCGGAATTTCCTTGCGGGTTGGTAAATATAACGATGAAGGGTACCCTAGAATAGGATACCCATACAAAGTATGGCACCCTGGTGCGAGAAGTATCGATCGTGGAAGGATATGGGAGCCCCGAAACAAGCTCAAGGGGAAGGACAAGCCGTACACCTGACAGGCCAGGTGTGGGGTGTGTCCCCCCTCTCTACCCATAAAAGAAAAGGGTAGGTGTGAGACTGGGGTATCTATACAACCCCCCTCCCCCCCCCCCCCGTGTGAAACGTCCTGTACAGAGAGAGTGGCCAGTAAGGTGCACTTAACTAAGGCTGTGTGATTCAAGATTCCACGCCTTAGTGACATGGTCCGGTACAGCTGTGGCCCATCCTCGTGTGGCAGCCACCGATCGGATGGCTTTGCGGATGATGGTGAGGCAGTCATCCACCAAAAATACATTGCTGGTTGGTTGTGTTACTAATAATTATTACTAGTCCATATCTAACATGCAAATAGAGTAGATATCATAGAGTAATCCAATTAACATCCATGTACCAGTGGGATGAGAACATCCAAACTATGAGGAATTGATTCACATGATTCATAAAAGGGAAGTATGATTCCAATAATAAGAAATGTAGATTATAATATATTATATACAATATTCAAAGAGGGAGTTCAGTGATAAAGAAGAGTACCAATTGAAATATGCTTCATATTAAAAAATTAGAATTTTTTCATAAAATATCCAAATAAAATAAGGATGGATCACATACCTCATAAGTCATTTGTAAATATACAAAACCACTCCTAGAGTCAAGTTTCATGCCTTCTCCAAGTATTTTTAATAATACAACATGATTATTAATTATTGTAATCAATCAATCAATCAAACCCTAAATTGACCTGACTAAAAGATTTTGATGTACACCTTGAAAACCATACCATTAGATCAGGATAATTTTCCATATTTCAAAACCATATATTTGATATATTATGATATACCATGAATTTTTTATATTATTTATAATATTAAATTGAATATTTATGAAAATAAAAGTCTTCAGTGATGCCTCTGGTTTGTTTCTTTCCTATGAAAAATCAACTGTATTCTATTCTCATAACACGCCCAGAAGCTCTAGAAACCAAATCTATAGGAAGCTGAGAGTTCAGGAAACCAACAACTTGGGCAGACACTTGGGCGTTCCCATCATCCATAGAAGGAAGAGCAAAGAATTCTTCCTTTCTCTAGTGGAGAAATTTCACAAGCACATTAACTCTTGGCAGAACAATTTGTTGTCCCTCGCAGGAAGGATAACACTAGCCAGATCGGTGCTCCAATCTCAGGCTTGCTATGTTATGCAATCAATACAACTACCGATCTCTACCTGTGATAAGATTGACCAGATTGTCAGGAATTTCATCTGGAATGGGTCCTCTTCTGCGGGATGTCTGAACTTAGTTGCTTGGAAGTGGATCACCTTACCTAAAAAGATGGGAGGCCTGGGCATCAAAAAGACCAGAAACTTCAACGTTGCACTGATAATGAAGCTTGCATGGGAATTCATTCAAAGATGCAGAATACCATGGGTGGAGGTTATGATGGGAAAATATATCTCGAGAGGACAATAAAAATCTATTGGTTCACACCTATGGAGGAGTATACAAAGCCACATCCCTTTTCTCCTGCAACATTCATATCGCATTGTCATATCGGGTCATGATACTCTTGTGTGGTCGGACGAATGGATTGGACATGGGCAAGTACAATCTTTAAAAGCAGGTCTATCTCCCCCTGATGACTTGATGGACCTCAAGGTTTCAAGTCTTGTTAAAGATGACGGTTCGTGGGACCTAGAGTTCCTAAACTCATGGTTTACTCCTGAAACTATTAACCTTATCACAGACATGTCGACCCCCAAATCTTCCTATTGGGAGGATGTCCGTATTTGGAAACCAGAGGTACATGGAAGATTCACAACAAACACAGCATATACACTCATTAATCAAACTCATGTTGATACAGATCAGGCGTCTTTCCTAACCATCTGGTCATTTCCCCTCCCTCATCACATCAAAACCCATCTTTGGCTGCTGCTACATAATTGGCTCCTCACGAATTCTCTTCGTCACAAAGGAAGATGACAGACGACGCCAGATGCTCGTGATGTGAAGCGTTAGTAGAAGATTGCATTCATGCCCTCCGGGACTGCAAGGAAGACAAATTGACCTGGTCAATTTTACTGCCATCTGAAGTTATCCATTTCTTCTCAAGCACCACTATCAACGATTGGCTGGAGTATAACCTCCAAGCGTTGCAAAATGTGAGGGATTGGGGTACTATTTTCGGAATGCTACACAGAAGCATACTCTATACGGAATGTGTTCTGTCAAATATCCATGTCATCTGAAGAATCACAGGCTCCAAATATTGTTCTGAACAATCAATGCTCGTCTTCTATCATCACAGTGGATGTAGCTACCTCTTTAACTACCAATCAATCTTGTGCTTGTGCAATCGCGAGGACTGCTGCTGGAGACTGGATCACAGGATCAGCATTGCTGATTGCAGGCGTTGACGCCATGTAAGGGGAACTGAAAGCTATCTTACATGGTACGGAATTGGCTATGGAAAACAATATCCAGGCTGGGATCATCATCTCAGACTCCTGGAATGCAGTACAATGGATCAAAGAAAATGCTGAACCTCCTCCGAAATACCTCACGATTACTATGAGAACCCGCGAGTACCTCCAGAGGGCGAAGATTCAAGACATCGTGCACCTGAAGAGAGATCAAAATAAGCTCACCGACATGCTAGCCAAGTTCTGCCTAAAACAGCCATCACTGCCAACGGATTGGAGTAGATGCCCTACTAGTGCTCTTCAAACATATATCTCGTATAAATCCCTCTTTAGTCATTTATTTCCTAGTTTAGAGTGCTGATGTAACCGACCCTAGTCGGTATTGCCCAAAAAAAAAGTCCTACATCCTCTCTCTAGATGGGTGCTCCCTTCTATCTCTAGGTTTTTGGCGACTATGGTGGGGATGGACCAGGGAGGGATGGGCTCCTCCATCCCATCCTCCACTCCTTTGGGCTCTAACACATGTGACGGGGTGGCTGGGTCAACTAAAGAGGCATGGTCAGGCCCTCTGGTTGATATCACAGAGGGGAGGTCCTGGGCTGGCACACTTGTGAAACCCTTGGAGTTTCAGTAGAGCTTCAAACCAATATGCTTCTTGAGGATCCCTACTGGTCGGAGTTTAGAAGAAGGGATGAAAGGACATGTAAGAGCCTGTGGTGGCGGTCATGGATGCTTTCCACAAACATTCCATCATCGTGAAGATCCTTGGAAACTTAGCGGTGCTGGAGCAGCTTCACAAATGGATGCTCAGGTCTTGGAAGCCTAAAGGTGATCTGCAACTATCACCACTAGTCAAAGGATTGTTACTAGCCATATTCACCACTAACATGAATGTGGCCATGGAACAGGGGTCGTGGTTCTTTGACAACAAGCTCGTACTGACAAGGAAGTGGTCATTGGAGGTAGACATTTGTAGGGCGTCTCTCATGACGATGCCCATCTGGGTCACCATTTCTGATGTGGGGCAACATTGGAGCAGAAGCAAGATTACCATTATTGGTTATGGAATTGGAATACCTAAGGTGATCGACTTCATTTTGAAAGAGATATGAAGGGATAGCACATTTGTGTATTGAGATTTCTACTGATAAGAACCTCCCATCTATGGTAATGATCAAGATGCCCGATGCATCCAAGCTAGATATACATGTCATCTACGATGTTCTTCCCAACAAATGTGACAAATGTTCAGTCTTCAGCCACTGTTCAGGTCACTGCCCTTGTGAAAGAATCACAATGGCTAACCTACATTCTGTCTATATGGGTAGGGAGGTCACAAGGGAATAGAATAGAAGGGGTACAAGTCAAAGAGGAACAAGACAAGCAAAAGTACAAGGGCCAGGGTCGCAACAAGTCAATACTTACTAGCGTAGCTAGAGGGGAACAATCTAGGACCTCGATACATAAAGATGACATGGCCAAGACCGACTTTGAGTCTAGCAAGGAATGATAAGAGGTGGTGAGTGCAGAAGTAGATCAGGTGTTTGTCAATATGCCTAAGCTGAGTTTGGGTATGGATGCTTTTGTTTCCCTAAGAACCAGTGAACCTCCTTTCAGGACAGTGAGTGGTGGCGTAAAATCCCCCTCACACAATAGGGAGGGAGATAGTGGGACAACCAGTCACAAGGTAGCAATGAACATGTTCTCCATTCTTAAAGTTCTAGAGGGGGATGTTGAGAACCTACTCAAGGTGGGGGAAGACCAAATATTTCTCCTAGAAAAATAAGGAGACGAGGGGCTACACCAGGAAGGGGTGGTCATTGCAAGAGGGTCTAATGTGCATCCTTGCATGGAATGTGTGAAGTTCATCTCAGCTGGAGAATCAAAGAAGGTTCAGAAAAATCACCATAAAAAACCAAGGGACATTGATGGTGTGTCTAGAGACCATAATCAGACATGAGGTGGTCGATAGAGTCCCAGGACTGTTTTCTTTTGGATGGGGATCGACTTCAAATCTTGATCAGGTCGAAGGAGGATAGATTGCAATAGGGTGGAATCCACAGGTGTGGGATGTCCAAGTTATTTTCATATGGATCAACTTGTGACATCTAACATTATTAATCAAGTAGGCCTTCACATTATATTGTCATTCGTGTATGGACACAATCGAAAAATGTGTAGGAGGATGTTATGGGAGACCCTTGCTAATGCTAATTAAAGAGAGTTGCCTCAAATTGACATAGTCAATTTCAACCACATAAGAAAAGTGAGTGAGAATAGGTGAGATGCCTATTCCAGAATGTTGTTTGCCAAGTTTCAATGATGTTGTGACCACGGCTAACCTGATGGAACTGAACATGAACGGTGGGTACGTCACCTGGAAAAACAAGAGAGTTATCAATAGAAGAATAGCCTGCCATCTTGAGTGTGCCATTATTTATGGTGAATGGTTAGACATATTCCCTACATCGTGTGCGAGATTGGGTGGACATCCTAATAGCGACCATGTTATTCTTGTTGTCCATCTCAATAATGAGGAAACAAAAGTGAAGCCTTTTAGGTTTTATAACTGGTGGCTTGAATGGCCCAGCTACAAATGCAATATTCAATATGCGTGGAGGGAGGAAGTTAGAGGCAATCCCCTTCAAATTGTGGCAGATAAATTGAAAAGAATGAATCTAGTGTTAAAGACTTGGGAGAAAGGATTGTGAGACATTAAGAACATGGTTTCTATAGTCAAGGACAACTACACCAAGGCTACTAAAAATCATATATGCAATCCTTTGTAGGTGTAAGCCATTGAAGAGGAAGACATGAAAGTGAGGAGGACATTGCAAATTAAAAAGGTGGAAGAAGTCTATTTTTGGCAGAGAAGTAGACCCAAGTGAATACAAGATGGGGACAAGAACAAAAAGATGTACCATGCAGTAGTGAAAAGGGAATGTGAAGCATGATTCCATTCACACTCTAACTAGAAGTGATGGTACATCACAAACTCCCCTTCTCATGTGGGAAATGAAGATGTGGTTTCCTACAATGCCTTATACAACTATAGTGAAGAAGAACTAAGGCCAATGTGCAATTTTCCTAAATTTAAGGTCGCACATAAGATGAACTACCAGATTTCTGGCCCAACTTCTGAGGCGGAGATCAAAGAAGACATGTTCCCATTGGTTCTTCGAAGTTTCCAGGCCTGAATGAGTTCAACACTAAGTTCTTTCAAGTGATGTGGAACCTGATAAAAGATGACATCTGCAGGGCTATTAGATGGTTCCTCTTGGGGGAAAACATGGTTAGAAGCATCGACCATTCTTTTTTGAGATTCATACCCAAGAAACAAATTGTGAACTCTACGTATGATCTAAGGCCAATTGCTTGTTGCTCGGTCTTGTACAAAATGATTTCCATTCTTCTCACAAAGAGGCTCAAATTGGTTTTTCCTGGCATTATAATCTTCCACACAATCATCCTTCATAAAGGGCCTTTCCATCTCAGATAGCTCCCTCCTTTCTGCCTAGTTTCTACTTGACATTAAGGTGAGGAATAGCACCCAAAAGGCTTGTATGAAGATTGGCTCAACAAAGGCATATGACAATGTCTGTTGGGAAAGTTTGTGGGATATTTCACATGCTATGGGATTTTCTAATAGATGGATCAGACTCATGAAGGAATGCATCATAACTACATCTTTCTATGTGCTCATCAACAAATGCATGTATGGTTTCTTCAATGCCTCGAACAGACTAAGACAGGAGGATCCCCTATCCCCTCTTCTCTTCACGTTGGTTATGGAGTCATTCTCCAATCTGATGAAGGAGGTTGTCTAAAACAGGAAGATCAATACATACCGGCAAGGAGGAGTGAAGTTGATGACACATATGGTCTTTTCTGACAACATTCTTATCTTCCTAGATGCCAACATAAAAACTTTAGGAACTTCAAGAGAATCATGGCAACTTTTAGCACGCTGATGTGGCTATTTATGGAAGTCTAGAGTTTACATGTCTAGATCTTGTGATACTAGAAAATGGTATCTAAGAGTAACCATTGGCCTAGATGAGGGGACCTTCCCTACAAGATACTTGGGGTTCCCTCTTAGTGAAAGCAAAGTAAGGGGATGTGAATTGAACACTTGCATGGAAAACATTAGGGACTCAGTGGTGAGGTGGAATGGAGTTAGGATCTCTATTTCTGGAAAATTGGTCTCGGTGAGAACAATGATTGATGAGAAAATTAGATTCTGGTGCAGGCAGGCCGAGAATTGGGGTTTGTTCTAAGAAAATTAACTTCAATAGCATCAACAATGCTTTCATTTTGGGAGGCAGATCTCATGTGGTAGCTTGGATCACCATTGCTAGAGGATTTAAGGAAGGGGGGCTAAACTTGCCTAATGTAGATAACATTGTTGTCATGGCTACACACTCAAGGATTGATCAGTTCCTTAGAAGTAATTCTTTTTGGAGTCGATGGATGCATGAGAGGTATGGCGACCAACATATTTCTACCAGCAAAAATATTTCCAAAACCTAGAGGGAGATGTGCAGAGGATGGCCAGATATTGTAGAGGATTATGTGTTGGGAAATGATGGGTGGCAGATGGATATCCTGGGGGTGAGGTTGTGGGTCATGAAGCCTCTCATCACTCTATAGGTATCTTGGGACCCAATCCTATGGAACTAGTTCCATACTCCCAAGTGGGATTGTTGTACATACAAAGCTATTCACAAGAGACTCCCTATATTTGATCATTTGAACTATTGGGGCCTAAGATCTATGACCATGTGCTTGTTGTGCAATAAGGAGGAGGAAAGCCACTCACACCTCTTTTTTAGTGTGCTTATACGAGGTACATTTGGTGTAGGGCTTACCTAAAGATGGGGTGGGGTGGTGACCCCCTGAGGTCCATGTTTGAGGCTATTATATGGATTCTGAGTAGCACCAACCACAATCCTAGTCTGAGATCTTTTCTGGGAAGGTTCTTATCAGTCATCTACTTTTGAGTGGAGAGAACGTAATGGAAGATTACATGGGAAAGGGAATATGGACATAATGAATCTCTTTGAGATCTTTATACATAATCTAGGTAGGGCGTTTAAAGCCAGGCTTGTGATCGGGGTTGGGGTGGACAATCTAGTCCTACAGAAGTGGGGTTTTGTAGAATAGACCCACATGTATAGTAAATGGAATTTTGATGTGCTCCTTATACTTTTGATTTCCAATAGAATATTTTACCTTCTCCAAAAAAAATTGATTTCTAAACATTTAATAAATTAAAATAGCAAATGATAGGAATGCCCTCTCACTCAATTATCAATTAACCAGATGTGACATGGAATATATGTCATTACACAAGATAAAAATGGGACTGTTAAAATGGAAAACATAAACCAAAACATCAAAATTGCTCCTCATCTGTGTGACACCATCTAGAGAAAGTAGGGCAAACTTGGGTTTTGAGACCATTTATTTTATCATCATCCTTGCATGAGAACATGTTAGACACACTATCGATCATGACTATGATCCATTCATCTAGTGATGACCATGGTAAAACAACAAATGTGTGAAGTTCTCTAGGTCTTACCAAACTCGATGACCCCTTAATTGGGTCTTGAGGTGGTCGAGAATGGCCACATTGCCTCCTACCATGAGAGAAGACCAGGGGGGATTGGTTTACAACACATAACACAAAATAATGAGGGAAGGAGTGTGGACTAGAGTTTCAAAAGCCAAATCACAGATAGAGGATGAATACCCCAACTAAAACCTGGCCAAAGGGGAAATCAAAGAAACCTTACACTAGAGAAACACCATCTTGAGATAACTCAAAAAATGTGTAGACACAAAAGACAACCTTGTGTATATGAACAACCCAGAAAAGGAGAAACTAGTGGAGGGTGGGGCATTCATCTCTTCCACAAATAAGTACAACATACTCCTAAGATTGGGAAATAATTATATAACTGCAAAAGCAACATATAGTCAAGTTGGGGCGTTTTATAGGAAACCTTTGAAATCACGTGCAATGTTCACACACAAAAGTTTCAATAGTTTGTGTTTGAACTAACCACGACAAATAGATATGAATTGGATCAGAGATAGAGAGAGAATGAGGTATACATGGTCGGTTTGTTGGTGGAATATGATACAACAAGATATGGTCCTAGGATGTTGGTGACAGTGATCATCAACATTCAATCTAGACACTTAGATCTTCATCACTAACCACCAGTAAACCTTGACAACAAGGACTTTGCAAATAGGGAGCAGTGGTTGAACCTATGAAGAGGAGGAGAGATAGGTGGTGACTAGGGTTTTTTCAGAGGCTATGAGGGTAAGAGGGAGGAAGAAGAAGAAAAAAAGAGAAGAAGAATAAGGACGATGGTACTGGGTGAAGGGTGAAGGAAAATTGGCAGCTAAAGTTTGGCAAGGGAAGAGAAGAAGAATTTAAAGGAAGGAAGAGAAGAATAGGAAGCAGATGAGAATAAGTAGAGGGAGACAAAAGGTGTTAACTGAGGAGAAGTGGAAGGATGCGTACAAGAGAGACAAAGAAGACTTCTCCTATGAAAAGGAAAGAAGACAGACTACAATAATTGTAAACAATGTGACCAATAAATAAACACAAGATTAGAAACTCTAATATGTTATATTAAATTAGTATTCAAACATAAGTTAACTAATGTACTTATATCTGAATAAATTGGGGACTAATTGACATTTGGTTGACCTAAAATTTGACATCTAGTTTAATCAATATACGATGATATCAAGGTTAATGTTAATTTCACATTTTCATGAAATTACAAATTTAATTTCATTGCCAGATTATTTATAACCACTTATTGCATTTATTCTCTTCTTTTATGTATCTATTTATTTTTTTATAGAATAGACTTATGGTGATGATAAAAAGTAAATTTAGACTTCAAACTATTAAGTAGTGTGTTTTCTTGTCAAACCATACTATTGAGTTAATTTTGCTATTTATTCCTAATACCAAATACAAAATTGTTAGTATGTATGTCCATAGAGCCAATCGTATGATGATTGTGATGGAATATAACATAAATGATTTGATTAATAATAAAGGAAAGCTTCCAATTCATTCAATTTCACTCAGTTATGAGATAATGATGAAACATAATTAATGTCTAAATAATGACAATACTCAATGACGTATGTCTTCAAGTACGCGACTTGAACAATGAGATCATATGAATGTTAATTGTACGTAAATTATTATTATGTCCATGGTTAGTTGTTACAATGGAGTGCAGATAGACAATAGTAATTCATAAGACCAGAGTATATGTTGGATCATGACATAATCTCATTAGTCATGATATGGTATATTAAACCATGGACACAAATACTTATTAGAGAACAATGTATCAGACAGACCCACCTTGCGAGTGACACATGGAAACCATATATGGTGGTCATAGTCATCTTGCATAGTGAAATTGGTGATTGTGATTCTTAGACATGAAATCACTACACTCATCACATGTCATTCAATAAAATTTGACATCATCAAATGTAACCCTAAATAAGGATTGCCATAAAGGTGATGATTGGGTAGCTGTGACACGTGGGGATTAATTGTAAGTGATGTAGATGGGACTCTGTCCCTCCTATTGGAGTTTGATATCCTGGCCACTTGATAAGCGAGACTGAGAAACATGTGCACATGCACATGTGAATCAATATATGATACTAAGGTCACATATATCTCAGACGGTCTTCTATTTGTTCAAGGAAAATGGATTGAACATTGAGAGGATGATGATTCCATTCCTTGAGTTCATTCAATATATCAGAGGAAAAGGAATTATACAATCATTGCAGCACCTTACATAGAATGTAGGTTGAAGTTGTTCTCCAACTTTCCATTCACTTGGGTAGAACTGATGTGCGACTAGGCATTATTGTTTGTTTGTGTTGTTATAAACTAGTTATGGACTGTTACTGTGATAACACCAATTTTTGTGATATTTTAGACTATTTTTCTATTATCAAAACTGCCATTTTTAGCTATTTTCCTCTCTTTTGTATGCACTTTCGCAATAATTGGCCAAGCAATGCTCTTAATCCTATATTTCCATATTTTGCAGAGTTTTTCCTCATTTTGGTGCAATAAGGCCGTCCCGACCCATAGAATAAGTCCAAGTCTGTTTCGGCCTTCCTGACGCCCGATACAACCTATGTCCGACAGGGTGGAGCGACACAATGACGCACGATAAAAGGATGTCACGCAAGAAGGAGCAGATGGACGACACGCCTTCTACCCGACAGGGAGCCCGACTCGCCCCGACAACCCAGCTTGACGGGCGACACAGCCACCCACCGGCAGGTGCATCGTCCATCACGTGACCGATAGCCGACACTCCTGAGCCGAGCGATACGAGTATCGGTCATCCACTGACCCGCAAATAACGAGGACACGTGGTGCTTCGAGCACCATAACTTCCTCCAACTGGTGCCTATAAATAGCAGCTACAGGAAGCCAAAAAGACAGTTCGAATACTTCGGAATTCAGACAGTTGGGAGCTTTGAGTGATCTTCGGAGGAAACTACGAGAGCAGGAGTATCGTGCCCCAGTGCTCGTGTCGGGCGACACTAGGTGAGCCCTTCCTCGTCCCGAGAGGGAGGGTATAGTTCATTTAGAACCGTCCCGGGCGACACTGCGGGCCGATACCGGCCAACGATGATGAGTGACACAAGTGCCCGACAGTAGGACGTGTCGCTCCATGCCCGACACGATATCAAACCCAATACGCTTCGCCCGTCATGTGTGCCGCCCGAGAGGGTGTGTCGCCCGACTTGAGCGTATCGGCTAGGTCCTTGAACGATACAGTCGTCCGTCACGGTGTGCCGCTCGAGAGAGGGTGTCGCCCGACACCGTTGTATCGGGCTAGGCCCCTGTCCGGTATCGGGCGGGAGAGCCGATGTAGTCTGTCGCCCTTCTACATCAAGAAGGCGACATCTATCTTTGATTCTGTTATTTAATTCCTTTCTTACGCAATGTATTAAGACCTTTAATGTTTATGGAAATAGAATAGCTTAATTACTTGCTGCTCTATGCTTGGTGCGATATATTGGATGACTTCTATGTTTGATATCTGAACTCTAGCTTGCATGTTTGGATCGCGTTTCGCTTAGCTAGCGAATCGTGTTTTCCCATCGCAACAGCTTCGAGAGTCGTGTTGTGGCTCTAGTGTTTGGTCCGATTCTGGAGTTCGAGAGTGCCTGGAATGGAGTTGTTTCAGTAACATTCCACTCTAACTTAAGTTTCACAACCTCGAGAGGGGTGTTGACGCTTGGTTAGAAGTACCCGCTCTGAGAGGAGGGGTGCAGGGTGCATGTTACTGCTGCCGCTTGTTTTGTTGTAGTCTTATCCTTCGCATCTTGCCCTAGCTCTAGTATTATCTTTCTGTTTCCGTTGCATGAAAACCCCTAAAAACTGTTAATGAATAAAACCTTAAATCTCTCTTGTAGCTCCAGTTGGAGATAGTTTTCTTTGTTTTATTTGTGACATCTTGCTCTTTCCCTTTTGGGAATTTATATCTCTTTATACCTACCGGAGTGTAGCGTGTCGATTATGGGTTCCCAACACTACCCCCCTTATCCCTGTGTTCGACCCCGTATATCTACTTCGACCCCGTAAACAAAGTTGTGGGGGGCTAGAAGGATTCGGGTTTATAAATGTAAAAGCTCGACTACCTCAAATCTGTCTCCACTTTTGGATGCACGATTTAGGTCGGTCAACTTTTTGGCGCCGTTGTCGGGGACAAGGAAAAAATGGTACTATAGACGAATCTGAATCCACTAACTACACTCATGTGCCTCAAGCTTAGAAATGAGGTTGACAACACTCTTTTTCTTTTTCTTTTTCCTTACTATTATTCTTTGCCTAAAATTAATAAATTCCATTTTCTAAACTTGATTTTTCATCCTCTTTCAGGAACCCTAAAAGTTGTGACCTGTTCCACCGAGCTTTGATACCATGTCTCGTTGTGAGCAATCTCTTTCTGAGGGTGAATGTCAGGGCTGAGGCGAGAGGGCGAGCCAGCCTAACTTGGTTGGTCAGCTTTCCGCCTACATAAAAAGACAGGACACCATCATCAGCAAACTAGTGCAGAGCATGCTTCCTAGCCCTAGAGCTCTGAACTCCATGCAACGCCAGATGGCCAGCTTGTAGATGCGCCATCATGCGGTCAATCAGCGGCTGACCTAGATGTCTGCTCTGATGAAGGATCCTACAATAAAAGCACTGCCCTACCCAGAAACTGCCAGAATGGTAGTATTGAGGTCTGGAAGAACGTTGGAGTGCCCTGATGAAGTCAGGCCTGAGCCCGAGCCAAGGCCTGAGGGCGCAACTCCAGCAGAGGAGGAAGAAAGACAGGCATGTGTTCGAGAGTCTGCACAAGGGTTCCCTGAAGAGCTACCTGGCGGAAGGAATGCTTACGCTCCTAGGATTCCATTCCCATGTAAGCTGATAAAGGCGGATCTGAAGAAGCGTCATGAGAAGTTCATGGAGTCGATCAGGAAACTGCATCTCAAAGTGCCCTTCCTCGACGCTTTGGAGGAGATGCCTACATACGCCAAGTTCCTCAAGAACCTTATCACAAAGAAAAGAAGTGGAGGAAGGATAGAGACTGTGCACCTAGCTTCTGCCTCCTCTGCCTTCGTGAAGCCCGGCTTGCCAAATAAGAGGAGGGACCCCGGAGCTTTCACGATCCCGTTCGCCATCAGGGACAATGTTGAGCGGAAGGGTCTAGCAGACTTGGGGGCAAGCATCAGCCTCGTGCCCCTAAGTTTCACGCAAAGGGTGTGCTTGACCGACATGGTTCGAACCAACATGCAGATTCAACTAGCAGAGCACACCTTTAAGAGACCCGTTGGCATTGTCGAAGATGTGTCGATCAGGGTTGGCGATTTCTTTATCCCCTGTGATATAGTCGTCATCGACACAGCTGAAGACCCCTGTTGTCCGATCATCTTTGGACATCCTTTCTTGGCAATAGGAAGAGCGTTGATTGATGTCTCTGAGGGGATGATCACTTTAAGAGTCAGAATCAGCATGTTTCACTTGAAGGAGATCATGAGAAGTCCGTCCCTGTCTGAATCAGCATGTTTCACAGATAGCTACAATAACTTCTACGAGGAATTAGAGGAGGACATCCAGACAGTAGAGCCCCTCGCGAGGGCCATAAGCTGTCAGGACCCCGACCTCGAAGATCCTGAAGTCGCGAGGTATCTCGACCTCTTCAACCTTTCTGACGAAGACTTGCAAGAAGAGGATAAGGTGGTGGAGTCTAAGAAGTATGCCTCTCTCTAGGGGGAGCCTCAAGAGAAGGCACCCAGACCAAAGCCAGAGTTAAAAGCGTTGCTTGAAGGTCTGAAGTACGAGTTCTTGGATGAAGAGCAGCGGAACCCTGTCATCGTAAATGTCAATCTTTCATGCAATCAGCTAGACTGACTCCTTGAGGAGTTAAGGCTCCACAGGGGGGCTATAGGATACTCAGTAGATGATATCAAAGGCCTTAGCCCCGCCCTTTGCATGCATCGCATCAACTTAGATGAATCTTCCAATCCTCTGGCTCAACCCCAGAGGAAGCTGAACTAGATGCTCAAGGAGGTCGTCAAGAAAGAGGTAATAAAGCTAGGGGATGCGGGGATCATTTACCCCATCAGCGATAGCAATTGGGTAAGTCTGATCCACGTAGTACCCAAAAAGGGTGGAATGACAGCGGTTAAGGGTGAGAAGGGCGACGAGGTGGCGGTAAGGACCATCACCGGATGGCGGATGTGCATAGATTACCGAAAGCTAAATCATGCTACAAAAAGGATCATTTTCCGCTACCTTTTATTGACCAAGTTCTTGAAAGATTAGCGCATCACGACTTTTTTTGTTTCCTTGATGGCTTTTTAGGATTTTACCAGGTACCCATCTTGCCCGACGATCAGGAGAAAACAACATTCACCTGCCTCTATGACACTTATGCCTTCAGAAGGATGCCCTTCGGACTCTGCAACGCCCCCGCAACCTTTCAAAGATGCATGATATCCAAGTTTTTAGATTTTCTTGAAGACATCGTAGAAGTTTTCATGGACGATTTTTTGGTCTATGGGAAGGACTTCGGTATCTGCTTGAAGAATCTGTCCATGGTTCTATAGAGGTGCGAGGAGAACAGCCTGGTTTTAAACTGGGAAAAGTGCCAATTCATGGTGCGAGAGGGCATTGTTCTTGGCCATAAGATCTCAAGGCGTGGGATCGAGGTGGACACCAGCAAGGTCGAAGCCATATCCAAGCTTCCTCCCCCGAAATCCATGACGGGAGTGAGGAGCTTCCTCGGGCACGCTGGATATTACCGAAGATTCATCAAGGACTTCTCGAAGATTTCCAAACCGCTGTCCAATCTTCTGGTAAAAGATGTTGAATTTGTTTTCTCTAACGATTGCCTCAATGCTTTTCAGGCCCTGAAAAATGCTTTGATATCACCACCTATCCTTCAAGCGCTGGAATGGGGTTTACCTTTTGAGCTGATGTGCGACGCTAGCGACTACGCGGTTGGAGCAGTCCTGGGGCAAAAGAAAGACAAAAAGCACCATGTGATTTGCTACGCTAGTCGCACGTTGGATGATGCTCAAGTAAACTACATGACAACTGAGAAGGAGATGCTCGCGATCGTCTTCGCGTTCGATAAGTTCAGGTCATATCTCGTTAGAGCAAAGGTCAAGGTATACACAGATCATGGGGCAATAAAATACTTAATGCAAAAGAAAGAGGCAAAGCCCAGACTGTTGAGGTGGGCCTTATTGCTCCAAGAGTTCGACCATGGAATTATCGACAAGAAGGGAGCAGAAAATGTGGTCACCGACCACCTATCAAGAATCGTGGCTGAGAGACAGGGAGGGCCACCAATCAACGATGACTATGCCGACAAGGCTCTTATGTTGGCAGAAGATGCTCAAGAAGAAAATTTACCCTGGTTTGCAGACATCTGCAATTATCTTGCTTGCGGAGAACTGCCTCCTGAACTCATGTACAATCAGAAAAAGAAGCTATTCGTGGATGCCAAGAACTATTACTGGGATGATCCTCTCCTGTTCAGAAGCTGCACTGACAACATATATGGGAGGTGTATCCCAGAGGAAGAAACCGCGGACATCCTGAAAGAATGCCACACTTCCCCCTATGGTGGTCACCTGTATAGAGAAAGAACAACTGCAAAGGTGCTACAGTCATGTTTCTACTGGCCCTCCTTATTTAAAGACGCTGCACAATTTGTGAAGGTTTGCAAGGAGTGCCAGTTTACAAGAAACATAGGGCGGAGGAATGAAATGCCAATGGCAAGCTCGATCGAAGTAGAAATATTTGACGTGTGGGGGATTGACTACATGGGACCGTTTCCCCCATCTCGGGGGTATCAATACATACTCATGGCAGTAGATTATGTATTGAAGTGGGTGGAAGCAGTAGCCACCCAAACCTGCGACGCCAAGCCAGTTATCAAGCTCTTTGAGAAGTCCATCTTCCCTCGTTTTGGTGTACCGCGCACTGTGATAAGCGACGGAGGGTCGCACTTTGGAGAAAGACAGTTTGAAGCACTTCTGCGCAAGTACGGAGTGAGGCACAAGATCGCTACACCCTACCACCCACAAACGTCAGGGCAGGTAGAGGTTTCCAACAGGCAAATCAAGCAGATCTTGGAGAAAACTATCAACCGAACGAGGAAAGACTGGTCCATGAAGCTTGACGACGCACTTTGGGCCTACCGTACTACTTACAAAACACCCATTGGAACCACCCCCTACCGTCTCATCTACGGAAAGTCCTGCCACCTGCCTTTGGAGTTGGAACACAAGGCCCTTTGGGCAATCAAGTTCCTAAATATGGACCTCGACAAAGTAGGAGAAAAGTGGTTTTTGTAGCTTCAAGAGCTCGAAGAGCTAAGAATGAACGCCTAGGAAAATGCAAAAATCTACAAACAGAGGACAAAATTGTGTCACGATGCCCACCTCAGGAGAAAAGATGTAAGCGAAGGGGATAAAGTCTTGTTATTCAAGTCCTCTATTCGTCTTTTCCCTGGGAAGTTACAAACGAGATGGTCAGGACCGTTGACTGTCTCAAAAATTTACCCATCAGGAATGATGGAGCTCTACGACAAGGACGATCCGACCAAAGTCTTTCAAGTAAATGGGCATAGGGTAAAAAGGTTCTATGAGGATGAAGCCTTTGTCAAGAGAGCAGAGATCAACCTGCGAGATATGGGCACAGTCAAGAGATGAACGAGATGACCCTAAACCGGTCGAGCTGGCGACGCCAACTTCAGCGCTCCTCGGGAGGCAGCCCGAGTTTTTCTTTCTTTTGTAGAGTAGGATGCATTTTTCTTATTACCTATAAAAACAAAATTTATGAATTGTAATAATGCCCGAGTCGGTGCACGCGCCGAGCACACCGGCTCCTCTGTTTTATGGGCCACCGCTGTCATACTTTCTGAGGTCGGGGACTTAACCCTAAACCGATGATGTTTTTTTTCCTTCTCATAGCTTTGGGTTTCGGCCGCCTGTTTTAAGTAGTGTCGGGCAGCAGCTCAGCTGGCGCACAGTCATGCTTGTATCAAGTCACAATTTCTGGGGCACCATAAGAGCCATGCCGGATGGTATTCCCGAGCAACCATCGTATCGTGGATGGGAATAAATGTCCTAATTTAACTGATGTGACCTTCGTCTAGGGAATTGCCTAACTCATCGGCCGACGCGCGCCCCAGAAACGCCTGTTTTACCCCCAGCTGAGCTTGCTATATATAGCAATGTGGGCTCAACGTGTCGGGTTGCCTCACTTCTCTTTTCAGCCACCTATAACACATGCAGTGATCCACCTTTGCTCGCGTGTCGGACAGCTTGCCTTCACCCTTATATCGGGCGATGGATCCTATGAGCAAAGGTATCGCCCGAAATGCTTATCGCCCGACATGAGTTTTTATATCGCGTTGCTTATCGGGTTTTACGAGCCTAGTCGATTTTGTATCACCCAACGCAGTTAAGCACGAAAATAATGCCCGATTGTGTTGCCCGATATGCCTTATCGGGCGACACATTTTTCTTTTGTGATGACCGGACAGGCAGTTGATCTTTGGCGACCTTATCGCCCGATACATCCGTGTCGGGCAGAGTGTGTGACGCGTAGCCCTCCTTGTATCGTCCAACCCTGTATCATCTCGAGCTTCCTTTTGATGGACGATACCCGGATTTTGAAATAAGTCTTATTGTGATTCATGTCTTTGCCGACCTAACATTTAGATGATCGTTGGACTTGATAACAGGGACGGGTCACACAGGGCAAACCTCCAGTCGAGAGGAAGCAACAACTATAGCGCAGAAAAGTAAAAATCCCAAGGCAGCTAGCCGTCGACTACCACAGATAGAAAGTAGGAGAATTTTTCTTGATTTGTTAGCTTCAGAGGAAGATCACTTTCTTATAATAGTCTGTCTTCTGCGATGGTTTAGGACCATCTACAGAGACAGCACGAGTCTTTTTCCGGTGGCCTCCGGATGGAATCTGGGCATTCCGGTTCCATCTTCTTAAGGAGGAAGCATCCACAAGTGTTTTCAAGAGCTCTCGAGGTTCCATCTTGAGAGCTTTGCACTTGTTCTGGCTGCTTCCAGCTGAGGAACGAAGGAGGCTGCAACAAAGAAGCATATTGCAGCTTCTCCAAGGCACAAGCGAACCCGCTAGATAACCTTCACTGGGCTAACATGAACTCACCCTATTTTCTTCGCTACTCTGGGACAGAGTGCGGAGTAAGTTTGGGGGGGTACCCATGTGCCAGTGAAGGAGGTATAAAAATTCTCTTGTGCCATTTTTTTCTCCTCCTATAGCATGTATTTGTACCCTTTCTCATATAAAAATTTTGAAAAATTTTGCTTATTTTGTTCCCATGCATATGTACAAAGTCGCTATATTAGTAAAAACCTGATACAACAGCTTGCAAAGTTAGCTTTCTTTGTGCTTAACGAGATACAAGTTCTGTTATATCTTTCTGATAATGCTGCTTCAAACAAACAGAAGATTACGTTTTTCTATGCCAAAAATTTCGAAAAATATAATAATCTCGCAAACAGCTAAGAGATGAGTATGGAGAAGGAAAAAGCTGCCCAAACAGCAGAAATCTCTTTGTTTCCCCTTTACCCAATGCAAATCCCAAAAAGAGAGAGAATCCTTATGAGTGTGAATAAAAGCATGAGAGTTGTGCCCAATAAAAGAAAAGAAAAATATATATACCCGCTTGTTTTCCAAGAGTACCCATCTTTAGGCATGGTATATCCGGGGCAGTGGTACGTAGGATGTGAAATCACTATTCTAAAGCCAACTGGCTTGGACTGCAGGGACCACTTGCCTGTTAACGGACCCTTACCTGGATGGATTGATGGAAAACAAGATGAAAACCCCAAAAAGCCTTAGCCTACCCTTTACACAACTTTCTGCCCTGAAAATAAAGTTGTTTGGTGTGGAAGCTAACTTTGGAATCATACACTAAAGTCTCGCTGAAGCTGTAGAAATTTTTTACTGAAATAATAAGGCAGGAAACGCAAGGTCTTTTGTTCGTAATGAGACAGCATTATCTCTAAAGGCATTACTATACTTGCTTTACCTCTTGGCCTGAAAGTTGTACCAAACAAGAAGAAGCATCACAAAATAAAGTTTAAATATTGATTGAGGATAATCAAAATGCTAAGTTTGGGGGACTTGATAACACCAATTTTTGTGATATTTTAAACTATTTTTCTATTATCAAAACTGCCATTTTTAGCTATTTTCCTCTCTTTTGTATGCACTTTCGCAATAATTGGCCAAGCAAGCTCTTAATCCTATATTTCCATCTTTTGCAGAGTTTTTCCTCATTTTGGTGCAATAAGGCCGTCCCGACCCACAGAATAAGTCCAAGTCTATTTCGGCCTTCCTCATGCCCGATACAACCTCTGCCCGACAGGGTGGAGCGACACAATGACGCACGACAAAAGGATGTCGCGCAAGAAGGAGCAGATGGACGACACGCCTTCTACCCGACAGGGAGCCCAGCTCGCCCCGACAACCCAGCTTGACGGGCGACACAACCACCCACCGACAGGTGCGCCATCCATCACGTGACCAATAGCCGACACTCCTGAGCCGAGCGATACCAGTATCGGCCGTCCACCGACCCACAAATAAGGAGGACACGTGGCGCTTCGAGCACCATAACTTCCTCCAACCGCTGCCTATAAATAGCAGCTACAGGAAGCCGAAAAGACAGTTCGGATACTTTGGAATTCGGACAGTTGGGATCTTTGAGTGATCTTCGGAGGAAACTACGAGAGCAGGAGTATCATGCCCCAGTGCTCGTGTCGGGCGACACTAGGTGAGCCCTTCCTCATCCCGAGAGGGAGCAAATAGTTCACTTAGAACCATCACGGGTGACATTGCGGGCTGATACCGGCCAACGATGATGAGCGACACAAGTGCCCGACAGTAGGACGCGTCACTCCATGCCCGACACGATATCGAACCCGATACACTTCGCCCGTCATGCGTGCCGCCCGAGAGGGTGTGTCGCCTGACTTGAGCGTATCGGCCAGGTCCTTGAACGATACAGTCGGCCGTCACGGTGTGCCGCTCAAGAGAGTGTGTCGCCCGATACCACTGTATCGGGCTAGGCCCCTGTCCGGTATCGGGCGGGAGAGCCGATGTAGTCTGTCACCCTTCTACATCAAGAAGGTGACATCTATCTTTAATTCTGTTATTTAATTCCTTTCTTACGCAATGTATTAAGACCTTTAATGTTTATGGAAATAGAATAGCTTAATTACTTGCTGCTCTATGCTTGGTGTGATATATTAGATGACTGCTATGTTTGATATCTGAACTCTAGCTTGCATGTTTGGATCGCGTTTCACTTAGCTAGCGAATCGTGTTTTCCCGTCGCAACAGCTTTGAGAGTCGTGTTGTGGCTCTAGTGTTTGGTCCGATTCTGGAGTACGAGAGTGCCTGTAACGGAGTTGTTTCAGTAACATTCCACTCTAACTTAAGTCTGACAACCTCGAGAGGGGTGTTGACGCTTGGTTAGAAGTACCCGCTCTGAGAGGAGGGGTGCAGGGTGTTACTGCTGCTACTTGTTTTGCTGTAGTCTTATCCTTCGCATCTTGCCCTACCTCTAGTATTATCTTTCTATTTCTGTTGCATGAAAACCCCTAAAAACTATTAAATGACTAAAACCTTAAATCTCTCTTGTAGCTCCAATTGGAGATAGTTTTCTTTGTTTTATGTGTGACATCTTGTTGTTTCCCTTTTGGGAATTTATATCTCTTTATACCTACCAGAGTGTAGCGTGTTGATTCTGGGTTCCCAACACTACCCCCTTGTCCCTGTGTTCGACCCCGTATATCTACTTCGACCCCGTAAACAAAGTTGCGGGGGCCTAAAAGGATTCGGGTTTATAAATGTAAAAGCTCGACTACCTCAAATCCGCCTCCACTTTTGGACGCGCGATTTATGCCGGTCATACTGCCAACATAATATGGGGCCTGTATGGTCACACACATAGGATACACCTAGAATAGGAGTTAAATCATGAATAATTGATTGCCAAAGTGTTTGGGTATTCAATTTACAAACAAATCAACTAACTGATCTCCCAATCGATTGGCTCATGTGGCAAAATGACTGTTTAGAGTGTCAGGTTGATTGGATATTGAATGGGCAATGTTCTGACTGAATTGAGGATTGAACCAGTCAGTTCACTTAGTGAACGAATTGGCTCGGCTAACCAACTAATTGGTTGGAAGTCGTGAGACAAACAACTCACAAAGTGAGTCACACAATTTGTGGAGAAATTCCATTACATCAAGGATTACTGCTGACATCATGGTGTGCATTAATTGGATTCAAATTACCAAATTCATATGCAATTGGGAAACATGGCAAAATGATAGGTTCACAACATGAATTGATTGGCTTGCATGTTAATCGACTGGCTTGATTGCAAACCGGCCGGTTCAATCAGATAATTCATGATCTTTTGATCCCTTCCACTCCCACACAGACTAGGAACCCAAACCCTAACCCCTCTTATAAATAGAGGGGTATGGGGGGCTTCTCAGAATACAACTCAATTGCCTCTGATAGTCATTGTCCTCTCTAGTTGTGGTAACCAATACAGAGCCCGAACAAATCCTACCTACTAAAGGGAGCGATAGCAAGGGAGAAACAATTTTCTGAGAGAAAGTTAGTGACTAGACACCAACAGGAGGGATAACTCCTTGATGTCTATTCTAACAAAACGACATGATTTCTAGGTTGTCTGTGTGGAATTCTCTATAAGTGACGAGGTTGTTGTCTGCTAGGAGGAAAATGTCAACCTATGGTCTATAGTAAAGACCAAAAGCTGCACAGACGCTGTATAAGACAGCTATCCATCGAGGAATTGATGTAGATGAGTCCCAATGCAACTAGGAGTGCTACACTACTACAACGAGTTGTAGTCACTAGACTTTCTCTAGGACCAGATATAAACTCATTAAACCATCATTTCCATTACATAGTAGTTCAAGCGATCTTGTTGTTATAGGGAATATGGATAGATAAATTTTATGTTTCTGCTGCTTACTCTATTCCTGTATTTCCCAATAGTGGTATAAGAGCCTCATCAATTAATTATGTTTTGAGATAATTAATATGATCAGATTTTGATTTGCTATCATATTTTTATTGAATAATATGTGAATACTTAAGCTGATTCATATACGTGTTCAATCAAAGACAACATAATCCCAAACTTTATATATATATATATATATATATATATATATATACATGTATATATATATGTATATATATATCACAAATGTCACCCTAAAAGAGAGTTTTATACGTTGAATGTATAGTGTGGTTATGACTAATAACCCTAATATCTTTGTGTGGTTGGATGGTTTGGTTTTATTCCTATTTTATTTCAGTTTGCATACTGAGCTTCTACCTTCTTCTTCCCAATGTAAAGTTAATTTGTTCCTACCATTGCTCCCCTTGAATGTAACTTGAGGTTTCTCTTTACAATTTCATAAGTTTAATAGCAAATATGATAGTTTCTTTTCTTGCAACGACGATGATAGATGATCAATATCAGGCGAGAGCCAACCATTTCACGTGATGAGCTAATCGACTGGAGGACCAAGGAGGGTAAATAGTAGGAGGATGAACCAGCGACTGGTGGATCCAACCGACCGTCTGGAGGTGTCCACACATCGGTTGGATAGGAGTCCAACCAATCATTTCAAGTTACCAACCAACTGGCCAAGATGCGAGATGGCTGGTTTAAGGGTTGAACCAATTAACCCAGATTGGCAAGCACAAATCTACACCAACAACAGGTTCAAGCATGTGATATTGGCCTAGGTTTTAGTAATTCCTTGTGGCTCTAAGGAATTATAGTAGATATGGCCATAACCATTGCTTTTTTTTTGTTTTATATTGCATGTTTACGTTGTAGGATGTAGCATGTATATATATATATATATATATATATATATATATAAAATCTCTCAATCAAACATATGAAGTGTAATATGCTTTCCATTAGCGACACACATGAAAATTTGGTCGACTAAGCATGGGCACCCAAAGGGTGGTGCGTTGTCTATTTCATGGAAGTTTGATGGTATAAATGTGGACATGTCAAGCGGTGTGCATTATTATCATGTCGGCTTTTGGGTTCGGCTAAACTGCATGAACATAATGAGATTAAGAACCAGAAGCATACATATGGCTATGGCAAAAGTTTTGCATTTCATCTATCCAGGAATTGCATAAGATGCAACTGACAAATGTTGTCTACCTTAATGATTAAAAATGGATGTTGGAGTTGGCCGGGTGATATTTGAATTATTTTGGTTCTTAGGTCATTAGAAGTGTGTTCACTGCAATCTTCCAAATTGATAATTGAGGGTTGTCAATTTGATCAAAATAATGAGAGTGATACCTAATTAAACATCTAATTAACATCGCCAATTTTAATCAAATTAAATCAAATCAAAAATGTGTTTTTGAAAAGATTGCAAATTCTTTTGTAGAATCAAATACCAACAAATAACAACCACTTTTCTCGTTGATTGTTCCTTGAGAAGTACAAGTCAAAAGGGAACAACTTCCATGATTTGTTAAGGATGCTAAGAATCATTCGCACACACAAAGACAAAAGAACCCCTTCCTAATGCACCTAAGGCTGATAGGGATGCTTACAAGAAGCATACTAAATATGTCGTAGATGTCAAGTGTTTGATTCTATGCTCCATGAACTATGAGTTGTAGATGAAGCATGAGAACATGGATGTTATTGAGATGGTCACACATCTTAAGAACATTTTCCAAGATCAGGCAAGACAAGAAATATGGTGTCTCTAAGGTTTTAATCAAATATAACATGTTAGAAGGAAATCATGTAGGTCCTCATGTACTCAAGCTCATTGGGTATGTAGAGAACCTAGCTAGATTGGGATTCCCCTTGGGTCAAGAGTTGTCCATTGATGTGATTTTACAGAATTTACCAGAATCATATAGTTAGTTTGTCATGAACTACAACATAAATGACTTTGACTAGCATTGACAGAGTTATTAGGCATGTTGAGAACAAATGAGGCACAAATGAAGAAAAACAAGACCAAGTCTGTGATGATAATCAACAAGACAAAGGGAAAGTTTAAATTCAAAGGCAAAGCTAAGAAGAGTTCTAAATCTGGCCAGAAGACCAAGTATTCAGATCTCAAGGCAAAGGGAGGAGTAACGAATGGAGGACATTGTCACCATTATCACCAGTTCAAACATTGGAAAAGAAATTTCCCTCTATTTATGGAGGAATTAAAGAAGGTATAAATGTTATACGATAAATTTGACTACTACTTCATCTCGACATGTGATATTCGATGTTGATCTGACATACATTGATGTCTAAGATTTGGTAAGAAGTAAAGCCTTTATGAAAGCCTAGAGATTGACTATGCAGAGCAAGAGTTTCTGCAACATTAGTCTACATTTAAATTTATCTTAGCCCATTGGACATGTATTAGAGTTTGTTCAACTTATATTTCATTATGCCAACAAATAGAAACATTTTACTTTATGCATCTTGTCTGACAAGGATGATAATCAATAAAGAGATGTTAATGCTTCTTTTTCAAAGATATGATCTTGTATGACAAGGTCCAAGTATATCATGATATTTAGTTGAAATGATCTTAGGATGAATGTTTATAATGTAAATTCCAAATATTACATTTGATAGCTAAAAAAATAGTATATTTAGTATTGTCATCTTGGGCACATATATAAGAAATGCATATTGAGTATCCATATTGATATTTTTCTAGACTCTTTTGGTTATTCAACCAATAAGAGACATGCAAGTCATAAGTATGAGCAATATGAAAAAATACCCTTAATGTAGTGGGAGGGTAAGCATTCTATTAGAATTTATGCAAGTTAATGTATGAAAATCTTTTGGAATTAATGCTATAGATAGTTATTTATATTTCATTTCATTTACTGGTAACATTGTGATATGTACTCCATAAAATACAAACATGAATCTATTGAAGTGTTCAAGGAGATCATAAATGAAGTATAAGTTTGATAGAAGTATTAAAGAAACTTTGATATGATCAACTATTGAAATATTTGAGATTAACAATTTGACGTCCTTTTGATAGATTGTGATGGTGTCATAAGTCAAATCCACCTGAAACATGATGATGTATCAATAATAAAGAATCAAATCATATTGAGTCATGATATGATTATCATATAATATAATATTCTAATCTCCACAGAGATACATGCTTAACACTAAAAGTACCATATAAAATGGTTTGGAAGACATCATATGTGATATGATATTGGAATGTCACAATATGTCCTAAGGATTGGAACCTACACAAAGAAAGTAGTTTCATGAAAAGGTTTATCCACAAACCATATTTTTTTAATAATAACTTTAATCCACATCCAATAATAAATGTGTTTTATAGCTAGGATTACTAAGTTCCAATAGAAGTAGTGGGAGTATAAGTAGAACTCAAAAGCCAATGAAGTCGCACCCCAGTGGTAAAAGTGGTGATGTAAGACCAAGAGGTCATGAGTTCAAACCCAGGCGATGGGGTGAATGAATCACCAATTTTAAAAAAAGTAGAACTCAAAAGGTTTGAGGTCAACAATGAGGTACAATGAGAACAAGTGAGAATCACAATTTGTTGTGGAATCTCAAGTTCCTTATGTAACACAGAACCTCATAGTTCTAGAAGAACAAATTTGAGATTGAAAGATTGTGAATTCAATAACTTAGACGGGTTGGTCGAAAGATAATGAGCCAATAGATCAACTAGTAGCTATTGAGAGCTAGAATCCGAGTAGTGTCTTAAGGCCATTATGGAGTCCATATACACTAACAAGGTATGACCTTTCTAGTACCACCTAATGGGGTAAAACCCAATAGGTGTAGTCAGCTTTTCATTAGAAGACCGACATTGATAACCTAAAAGGACAGATTGGTTGCAGGGGCTTTCAAATCAGTTCAAATTATTGAACCTAAAGAAATTCCTTTACCAATTTTCATGCATGTTGTTGCAGCTAGATAGACTATGAGATTTGGCACATGAAGCTTAAAACCACATTCCTTAAAAGGAATATTTTCCAAGATGTGTACATAACAAAAATTAAATGTTTTATAACTTTATAAATGAAAATAAAATCTACAAGTTATAATGTTCAATCTAGATATTGAAATAAGCAACTAGGAGATGGGATATTTTGACTTGATAAGATAGTCAAAGAGTTTGACTTAAATCAAGATAAAAGACGAAATTTGAGATTGCAAAAGATTTAGTGGGAGCATATATGAATATTCCACAGATTGATGGGGAATAACATCTCAACACTATGATGATTGAGAAATGGCATGTAAACACCTTTAGCAATGAAGGATTAGGTTAAACATCCTATGTAATAGTGATCAACATCTATAGAGATAGTTCTTGAAATTTTCATGACCTAAATTGGAGCACATACAATAGCTAGATGTTGAAAGAGTTCAACATGAAGGATTCAATGAGAGAGAATCTAGGATTAGTCTCTCAAGAACCCTATGTTCCAATTCTTGTAAAGAATGGAAATTACATGAATGAGATGTCATATGCACTAGCAATTGGATCTATCATGAATGATATATAAATGTACTCATCCCATAATCTTGTATGTATTTGACATGACAAGACGATATTAGTCTCTAATGAGGGTCGTGGGAAAATCATTAAGATATAAATTAGTACTTGAGAATCACTAAGGATAAGTTGCTGGAGGATAACAACAAGGAAGAGTCGGGTGTAAGGGGTTACACATATACAAGCTTCCAAAATGATAGAAAGTGATCGCAATACAATATATGTTCAAGAAAAAGGGGTTGTTAATTGGAAGAGTTCCGAGCTACATGTAATTCATTCTATTCTACAATAGAAGCTGAGTATCCTAGTGTTATGAACATACAATAAGATGCTATATGGATCTAGAACTTCATACAGATGAACTTAAAGATGTTCTAAGAATTGATGACAAAGTAGAGATACTTCAACGACAATTGAGCTACTGGTTAGACAAGGAATATCAGATAACATATTATGGCAATTCCACCTCATGCGAAATGTTGTATAATGAAGAGATAAGGAACATGATATATACAGACTAGTTTCAACTTGTTGCTAACCCGTTGGATAAACACATGTATAGACGAAACATGATGGTCATGTTTAAATCACTAGGAATGAGATTGGTGGGTGATTGTCTCTAAGTGAAAGTGGGAGTCTATTTGTTTGCATGCCCAAAGAGCCAATCATTTGATGATTGTGATGGCATATAACATAAAGGATTTGATTGATAATAATAAAGACAAGCTTTTGATACCTTCTTTTCACTCAGTTATGAGATAATGAGGAAACATAATGAATGTCAAAGGAATGAAAATACTCAATGACATATGTTTAATTTTCAAGTACATGACTTGAACAATGAGATTATAAGGATGTTAATATTATGTACGTTTTTATTATGTCCCTTGTCCGTTGTTACTGTGAAATGTAGATAGACAACAATAATATGTAAGACTGGAGTGTGTGTTGGTTGACGACATATACTTGTTAGAGAATAGTGTATTGGACATACCCACCTTGAGAGTGACACATTGAAACCATATATGGTGGTCATAGTCATCTCACATAGTGAAGGTGGTGATTGTGATTGTTATACCTAAAATCACTACACTCATTACATGTCATTTGGTACAGTTTGATATCATCCAATGTAACCCTAAATAGGGATTGCCATAAAGGTGATGATTGGGTATTTTTGACACATGGGGACTGACTAGGAGTGATATAGAGGGGATTTGTCCCTCCTATTAGAGTTTGATATTCTGGCCACTTGTTAAGTGAGGTTGAGAAAGGCATGCACATGCAATGTGAATCATAATATGATATGGAGGTCACATATATCTCATAGAGTCTGCTCTAGGTTCAAGGAGCATGAATTGAACATTGAGAGGATGACAATTTCAAGCCTTGAGTTCATTTTAGATATTAGAGACAAAGGAATTATATAATCATTGCAATACCTTAGACATATTGTAGGTTGAAGTTGTTCTCCAACTTTCCATTCACTTGGGTACCACTAATATGCGACTAGGCACTGCTCTTTGTTTGTGATGTCATAAACTAGTTATAGACATTCTCTACCAAAGTGATATGGGAACTATAGGGTCACAGACATAGGATACACCTAGAAGAGGAGTTTTATCATGAATGATGATTGAATTCATTGCTAAAGTGTTTGGGTATTCAATTTAAGCAACAAATCAGTTGATTGATCTCCCAATAGATCATCTCATGTGATGAAATGATTGTTTGGAGTGTTAGGTTGATTGGATATTGAATTGGCAATGTTCTGCCTGAATTGAGGAGTGAACTGACTGGTTCACTAAGTGAACCAATTGGCTCGGCTCACCAATCGATCGGCTGGAGGTCATGAGATGATTGACTCATAGGGAGAGCCATAGAGTTCATTGAGAAATATGATTTCATCAAGGATTAGTGTTGATGTCATTTTGTCCATTAATTGGATTTGAATTGCCAAATTCATATGTGATTGGGAAGAATGACAAAATGACCAGTTCGCAACACAAACTGATCGGCTCGCATGTGAACTGACTGTCTCGATTGTGAACTGACCAGTTTGGCACTTGCAGGTTGTGAACATTCATGATCTTCCGATTCCTTCCACTCCCAATTAAATCGCGAACCCAGACCCTAACCCCTCCTATAAATAGAGGGGTACTAGGGGATTCTAAGAACACAACTCAATTGCCTCTGAAAATTGTTGTCCTCTCTAGTTGTGGTAACCAATAGATAGCTTGAGCAAGTCTTACCCACTAAAAGGAGGGATAGAAAAGGAGAAACAAATGTGGGAGAGTAAGTTGGTGACTATTACACCAACAGGAGGGACAACTCCTTACTATTTATTCTATTAGAATGACATGAGTTCTAGGTTGTCCATGTGGACTTCTCTAGAGGAAAGAGGCGATTGTCTACCGCTAGGGGTACAACATTAATCTACAGTCCATGGTGAAGAACAGGAGCTGCACATACATTATCCAAGTCTGCAATATATTGAGGAGTTTCCACAGAAGAGTCCCAGTGCAACTAGGAGTGTTGTACTAATACAACAAGTTGTAGTCACTGGACTTTCTACAGGACCAGTATAAACTCATTAAACCATCCTTTCCATTACAAAGTAGTTGATGCAATCTTGCTGTTATGGGAAATACAAATAGATAAAATAATTGTTTCTGTCACTTACATTGTGCCCGTATTTCCAAACAAAACTAACATCATGTCATTTCACTATAGTTACTCCTAATACATTTTATATTAGAGAAAAAAATACTAATGTGAATATAGTTGAAAGGGGATTGGAATAAGGAATGGTTGAGCTTTGAACCCTAATTTAGATATGTTAAAACACTCCAACCCTTAAAAAGATTTCATCCCTAAATTCCACCAAGCTATATCCTAGTATACAAGGATATATCTCATGACCAATGAGGGAACCTCCACTTGCGTGGAGTTGTGTGCACCACTAAAAATCCTAGAGATAGTAAGTCTCTCAGTTTATCCTTTCTTGTGCTATGATAAGATCTCCACCCACGTATGCTAAGATACGTGGAAGTATTATCATAGTACAGTTAAGGGTCGAATCCACGAGACAACGGTCTTGTTAAGAGTTTAACAAGATGGAAAATGTAGTAATTCTACTTATCTACTTAAAAGTTGATATTTAGATTGAAGAGTTGATTTGATGATTAAACTAAAGTGTGAGGCAAAGTAAATGGCAGGAAAGTAAATTTAAGGTTGAAAATAATATTTTGGAAACCACTAGGATGTGATCGAGTTTCACCACTACAACACATGGATCAAAACATACATCATAAAAAACATGTCTTGCAAAAAAGAGAGTCTAAACAGTTAGTATCTTTATAGACTTAGCTTCCTTTCGAATAACTAACTATTAGAAACGTGGAAGCGTTGCAATGCCAGCCATCGTCAAATGAATGGTCACTTACTTTGCATCAATCCTCTCATAAAGTGTGTTCCTCGACTTATGAAGGTTATACTTTCATATGTCAATTGATTCCATTTAATAGCATGAAAGTACAATGATGGAGGTGAGTTTACTCCACACCTTGAGAAACACTCTTAGATACCAAACCAAACGTATGGTGACTACATACATATGGAACCAATACGTAGTCGATATTTGAATTTAGAAGTACAAACATAGACAATTCACACTAATAGATAATAGATAACACAAGTTGGTGATCAAGCAACTAGCATTCATTAAATGATTGATGTTGAATTGAAAAGATAGTATTTCTCTATTGCAAACCCATGAATTACAATGTATGAAATGAAAACATGGGTAGCGGGGCTACTCCCCACACCCTAGTGTATGGGACAACTCACTCATGGCAAGAACAAAGAAGGAGACGGGAAGAGAGAAAGAAAGCACCATCTCCACATAGAGCGAGGAAGGTTGACCCCTTGGAGTAGAGAGAAACTATCTTCACACCATGTGGTTGCTTTGATGAAGAATCCTTCACTTCCTACATTCTATGTCGATGAAAGAGGAAGTAGCTTGAGGATGGAATGCGGATCTTGGACCTCCAGGCTTGGGGCGAAGGATGAAGGATGAGCAACTCTGGAGTGATTAGGGCAGCCTCTGGACATCCAAGAATTTGATGCCAAATGAGGACTCCTTTGGTCTTATTTATAGGCTTCCAAGGAATCTCAAATGGTCTTGGGACTGTGTGGGTCTTTAACGATTTGGAGATTGTTTGGACTCATTCAGTCTTGGAACCGTTTGGGTTCATACGGTCTTGAGACCATTTGGCTTCATGCGGTCTTGAGACTATTTGGCTTTTATTCGGTCTTGAGACCGTTTGGCCTTCATACGGTCTTGGGACCATTTGGCTTCATACAATCTTGGGACCGTTTGTCTTTTATATGGTCTTGGGACCGTTTGACTTCATGCGGTCTTTGGACCGTTTGGCTTCCATTCGGTCTCAAGACTGTTTGGCCTTCATGCGGTCTTGGAACTATTTGTCTTCCATTCGGTCTTGAGACCGTTTGGCCTTCATTCAGTCTTGGGACCGTTTGGCCTTCATTCGGTCTTGGGACCATTTGGGTTCATACGGTCTTGAGACCGTTTGGACTTCATTCGGTCTTGGGACCGTTTGGGGCTTTTTGCAATTTTTTGGGTTTTTTTTGTAAGAAGAAAAAGGAGAAATGTCAGTCTATTGGTATATTTACACTAAAGTGGAAAGTTAAGGATTCTATCTAATTTATCTAAGAAAGAGTATGGAAAATTGAGAAAAACTAGTGAGATGACATCACAAAATGGGAGGTTATCACCCCCCCTGACTTAGAGTCTTACTTGTCCTCAAGCTAGACAGAGCTAAGGCATGTAGTGGCGAGGCAATTTTATTCAGTGAAGATTTCCATACTCTTGCTTTAGTTCTAAACCTGAGATCTCCCAGAGTTTTATTGAGGTTTCTACTTGCATTGACTCATTCGGGTATCAAGAGTTGCATGGAGCTCAGGTTTCTTCTGTATCGTGTAACTCGCATTGGGACCACCCTTTCCTTAATCGCATTCTATGCTTGTCTTTGACTCTAAGCCGTTTTATACTTCTATGAAAATTCTACTGGGAGATACGATAGGTATGAGGGTTGGTTGAAGGCTGATGTGTAACTCCCCCTTCTAAGGGGGAGGGTTTATCTAAACTTTTAGGATCTCACTACTAGGAGTGATACATCTTCCTTTGTGAGGGCAGCTGACTGTACCGGCTGGGCAAGACCTTTATCAGCTTTTTCATATATGTGGAGGCCTTAGGATCTCACTACCGGGCGTGACACAACTGCCTTTGTGAGGGAAGTTGAATGTACCAGTTGGGAAAGATCTTTATTGGCTCTTCATATAGGTCCTTATGCATGGCACAACTCTCATGTTTTTATTCAACACTCTGGCTTTTATTCATATGCTCATCGGCTTAGAAATTGGGTATTTAGGGATTTTATTTGGGCTGCCAAGCCTCATTTTGAAAAGAAGAAAACTATTCCCTAGTGTTTTCAGACATGCACTTGTTTTGGTTTTGTCCTTGGTGGTCCACTTGCGAGGTTTCTTGATTTAGATTTTGCCTAGTTCCCTCCCGTCCTTGAGAGTGTTTGGCTTGTTTCGGCCATGATGTTAACCTATGGAGAGTCTGATGTAGAATTGAAGCAAAAGCATGAAAATCGAGTATGGAGGTGATTTATTAATGTTCCATTACATGCCTAAATGCTACTTATGTAAGTGAGGACTACTTTGTCTCTAACTTAGCTAGGGTGTCCCTTTTCCAAAAAGAATTTTGTCTTATGTACAAAAGCTATTTTATCCAAGAAATTATCAAAAGAATCTAAGTGTTAAAAATTTTGCGAAAGAGACAAAGAAAATGGAAGAGTAGAGAGAAGAAGGTTTGAAAGTAATACCTCACCCTTGCCTAGTGTACCCCACCTAACTTATCATCCACTCTATCCTCAGAGTGTCAAGATGATAGGTTGAGAAGTACATGGGCAAGGGTATCATAGTTTTGTTAATCCCTTGTTTGCTCCATACGATCGTAGGAGATTAGCTGCAAACTTTCCACGTAAAGTGTGATAATCCACATCCTTCATGTCCTCCACACACTTACCGAGGACAGTAAGGGTATGCATCCAGTAAAGGATGTGGAAACCACAGTCGTTAGATTCTCTGATCTGCTGGGGACATCTGTGGCTAAAGGCTGGGTGGTGAAAATGATTATTGTTGTACGCCTTTGTGTGCTTGCCGAGAAGATCATGTAGCGTTCGGCATAGTCCTTCGCCACTTCCTCTGTGGACGTCTTTGCTGTAACATCATACTCTTTTTGGTTTGGATTGAACTGGCTGTCAGAACTATTGTAAATGATTGTAGTTCCCTCATGTAAGTTTGTTGCCAGCAACATCCAATGCTCAGAGTGAAGAAAAGGAAACATAATGAACTTCAGAGTCGTATTTTGAAGATACAAGATAAGGGTCTCCGTGGTTCTGAAGTTCTTGGATCTAAGTAAATCATCCTTCATGTATGCTGACGCCATATAAACCGTAGGCAGGTCCAATTCTAGAAGAAACTAGTAGGCAGTCATCATGCTCACAGATAAAGAACCTTTAACTTGTACAGTTTCACGGAGTGAATATGCCATTATTAGAATATTTCCTTTCAGGAAAACAAGCCCATCATTCTCTATGTATAGCCTAGACATGATGAGTCTGAGTTCATTATCAGAAAGGTTCTTGCATGCGGCAAGGTCAAAGTTTGGAAACGTTGGTTGTATGGAAGATAGAGGCACTATTGGATGGGATAATTTGTTGATGGTGGCCCCAGTTAACAAATCGATGTCCCCCTTATCATCCACCATATCAAAAGTATAAGGGTCCCATTAGCATTGTTCGGGGACCTTGGCACTCTGTTGTTGCTTTTTCTCCAACTCCTTTAGAATTGTTCTGTATGGACGCTTTTGCGGACGTTAGATAGCAGAAAAGAGGTAACGAGGGACGTCGTCTTGTGCCATTGTTGGGTCCTTGAAGAACTGTCTGTCACATATAAGCTCCATGGTGTAACGTCCTCATAGAGAGTGCATATCCTATGTGGCTAACTCGGTAAAGGGGATTTGTCTATTGAGTGCTTCTGTGAATCTTATTGTACAGAAAGTGCAATCCCCTGAACCTTCTAGTGTTTGGAATGTTGGGGTGATGATTTGGAACCAGGGTTGGTTCCAACCATGTCGAAGAGATGGGCAGGCAACCCATATTACTTTGAGAAGACAGAAAGGAATGCATCGTGCTTCACCGGCTTCTAAACCAGCAAAATTTATTTGTTCGGCTGTTAGCATACTGGCACAGAAGTTGTACACCTTGGCGTCATGGGCCTCAATGTCGACGATCATTAGCAGCCAGTGTCTAGAAACTCTAAAGGGAATTGTGATGTAGCGTGCCTTCTGTGTAAAACCAGTTTGCAGTTGCTCTATGGACTTTGCATGTAAGTCCTTATGTAATAAGGAAAAGGATAGAGCATGTGAAGCATTGAAAATAGGCTGCAACTTCTTTGGGCTCCAGAATTCCTCTATAGTGTTATCAAGGAGGATGCGAAAGATAGCCATCTTCACCTCTGATTGTAGTCAAAGGAGAATACAGAAGTCTTCACATATCAACCTGCGCTTTGTTTTCATATTGTTATAGATGATATCCCCCCCCCCATTTTTGGCATCATCAATAATAGTGTTCAGGATAAAGATGTCCTGAACATCTAATGTAGAGATGGTTTCCATGTCCAAGTCTTTCATCTTGTAAGGTAGAGGTGGCGGCGGGGGAAGGTCTTGTGGTGGAGGAAGTGAAGTATGCTCGCTATCGTCCAAAAATTGAGGCAGATCTTCATCTTTGTCAGAGTCATCTCCATAGTCGAGTCTATCATCTGTATCGAGACTCATTCTTTTGAATTCCTCCTGTTCTGGGGGGAGGGGTTCAGATTGCTCCAGAGCGGAATGTTGATGAATGGCTGTTGTGGGTGGGCTAATGTTGGTTTCCATTATGCATTGTTGAAACTCAGCAAAAGCGGCTTCTTTTGCAGCGTCCCCTATGGATCCCATAGTTGAGAAGTTAAAGAATTGATCCACATATGACATTGTTACATTGTCATTATTATTGGGGGACTTGGTATCTTTGTTTCCACCTTCTTGGTGGTCTTGATTATTTCCCTTCTCTACAGGTTTTGTCCCTCGGCTGGTGCCCTCTCTAGCATTTTCTGGGTCATTGGGTTGATCGTTTGAGGAGGAGTTGTCGTTGTTGGAGTTAGACAAGGAATCAGAATCCTCATCATCATCTTCACTTTCATCTTCATCATCATCTGCTTCATTATCTATTATTTTCTTGATCGATGTTTACTTGCACTTCTGATGGATGGCTTGTAATTCTTCGAGTGCCACTTGCACGTGCTCGTGGGTTCGAGCAATGCGTTGTAGTTTTCTTTAAAATATGTATATCTTGCTTTGGCAGAGAGGATTCGTGCTGATAGATCGGTTACTTGTGTACGTAGATGATTGAGTTCATTGTTAGAGTGCTCCTCTTGGCGACGGTTGAGCTGTGTGAGGTTGCTATTGATGTCATCCAAGCACGTGCATAGGGCAGTTTGTTGCTTCCGAAGCTTGCGAAGGGTCTCAGGAAAAGGTTGAGTTTGCTTATAGACCATGTCCACTTGTTGGGCTAACGCTTCTTGTTGGCCTTTCATCTCAAGTACCAACTCTGGTAGGTGTTTTAAGCGGTAGTCGATGCAGTCAAATTGATGGGCCGATGCTTCCTGTCATTGTTGAATGCTTGAGATCATGCATGGTAAGGTGTGGTTCTATTCTTCAATCTTGGAGACCTGTGTAGCAAGTCCCTGCACACGAGAAAAAATTGAGTGTAATATGTTAGAGGGGTCGGTGAGGAGGTTTTGAATAACATCAAATTGCCATATGAATTCCTCACCGACTTGTGAAAAGGGGACCCCAAAGATGGATGGGTGAGATGGATGGGGTTAGGGTGGAAGGGTGGTAGCGCCTTGTGAAAGAGGCACTATTGATTGACCCGTGAATTGTGTGGTGATTGTAGATGGAGTCACCAGCAGTATCGGGCTGGTGGTGGATGAGAATGGTGGTGACATCCCAAGTGAAAAAGGAAGAACTGAGAATGTTGAAGGGAAAGTGGTTGAAGTGAAGGTGAGATCGGGCGTCGAGGTGGGGAATGGGATGCCCGAAGAGAAAATGAGTGAGGCGGAAGATGTGGGTGAAGTTGTGGTTGTAGAGAAAGAAATTGTGGTGGGCATTATTGTGGAAAATGATGGAAAAATGGTGGATGGTGGAATGGTGGAAGGTGGTAGTGTGGTGGCGGTGTTTGTATAGGTAAGCCCAACATCTAGATCGAAGATGAATGGTTCTGGTGTTGGGTTCTACACTGTGTGGTGGGTCTGCCTCTGGGTTGATCTTTGATGTGGGCATCATTGACTATTGTTGTTGTTGTATGTGTAGTTTTCAAAGTCGTGTCACTGGTATTTTCTTTGGTGTTGTTGCTAGGGCAGTGACTCTATGCTCTGTCTGCCCTATCTTTGCTTTTTTCTCTTTTTCTTTGACCGAGGCTAGGAGGTTGGGAAGCTCCTCTTTAGTGAAGAGAAGCTTTTCTTTGTCATAGTCATCTTGTTCTGAAGTAGTAGCAGTGTCCGGGATGCTTTGATAGCTGGGCAGAAGATATAATGAAGTTTGGAATCCTTCTCCTTTATGATATATGAGTTCTTTAGACTATGCTCATTTGTTAGGATGTCGCCCTTTAACACCGTGCACTTGGGAAGTGGTTTGTCTATCTAAAGATATTTCAAAATTTATGTTATGTGACCACCCACACAGATTTCTTTTCCAAGGGAAAAAGATGTGTGTTTTTGAATCAATTGTCATCCTATGTTGATCGGATGCCCTTTGAGAATGGACCATAGGACAAAGAGGTCTGAAATAATGATGTTCCCACTCTCTGTCCTGGGGAAAAAAGTGCTTGTTATGATTTTGTGTAGAGTGTGCACCATGTCAGAATGTATGTTGGAGGCCTTTCAAGTCTTTGCCTCGTAGCTTGGAATCCCTATCAAGGACTTCTAGAAGGTGTGCTTGTTGAACTGGGAGTGGTCCAAGCCTGCCTCCTTAGCTTTCTTTAGCTGTTCTTGGTTGTCGATAAATATTTCATTTAGAAGATTCTTAGCGAAGACCACCTTTTTTCCAAAAAGTTTGGTTACCAATCTGCGGTCACCTCCATCCTTTATTTTATCTTTTGTGTCCATAGTTTCTTTATTAAGGTAGATGAAGAACTATATCATGGGCTCAACGTAGGAAGTTTCTTCGACTAAGTAGAGTTTTGAGAGATTTGCATTGTCAAGCAAGGCAAGAACTCTATCATAATTCCCATTCTTTTTAGTATGTTCGAGAAGACATACTTTGTTGGGCGCAACACTTTGTCACCATCCTGTAGGTTTTGGATATACAGATCAGATGATGCTAGTTCTATGGTGGTGGTAGCAGGGGGTGAAATGTATCCTGCTAGGATTTGTTATCTTGTTGTTGTGGGGTGGACTTGCATCCGTGCCCATTTCTTGGTTGGTTGTCCCTTGGCAGCTTTGTGAGTCTTGCTTTTGCCCTTGGACTTGGTGACTGGGGTCCTCAGAATTTGGTGCGTACTCTGAGCCTTTTTTGGTGGAAGAGATCTCTTCAATTTCTTCATCTGGATCTTCTACTAAACATTTGTTGACTCGCTCAAGGGTGTGGATGACCTTGGGCAAGTCAACTTTTGGCGGAGTCTTTCCAGTTTTTTCGCATATGTTGAGGATGCACTGAAGCTTCGATCAACACTCCAATAGTTTCTCCCTGGTCCAAAATGGGGTTTCAGCTGCTCCTGTGACATCCCTTGTAGGTGAGGCCATTCTGTAATTTTGAACAAGAAATCATATATGTTAGAAAATGTTGAAAGAATTGCAACATTGAAATTTTTTTAGGAGAGAAATCGTTAATGGTGAAATCATGATTTTCAAGATTGTTTGGCTCCAAACGGTTTCAAGACAATTTGGCTCCAAATGGTTACACTCCAAACAGTTTCATGACCGTTTGGGTCCAAATGGTTTCACGACCGTTTGGCTCCAAACAATTGCACTCCAAATGGTTTCACAACTGTTTGGGTCCAAATGGTCTCAAGAATGTTTGGGTCCAAACAGTCTCAACACCGTTTAGCTACAAATGGTCTCAAGACCGTTTGTCTCCAAACGGTTGCACTCCAAACAGTTTCACGACCGTTTGGGTCCAAACGGTCTCAAGACCATTTAAGTCCAAGTGGTTTCATGACCATTTGGGTCGAAACCTGTTAGGAAGGTGAAGCAGCAGGGGTGACGAAAGTGGTACCAGCGATGATGGAACTGGTGGCGGTGGTGTCTGCGGTGGTGATACCGATGGACATAATGGTGATAGAAGCGGTTGTAAAAAGAAGAGAATACGTGTTGTAGTGGTGGTGATGGTTGTGATTGTCCTCTACCTTGCTATGATGAGGAGATGGTCATCGCAGATAGAGCAACAGAGAAGAGGACAAATCTTCTTGCACAAGCGTGTACAGAGATGGTGGAAGCGAGCTCGGAATTGAGGGATCGAGGTAGCGACGTGAATGGAGAGTGTGAATGGAGAGCGTGAACGGGTCGCGCGGGAGAAGAGAAACTGGAAGGAATGGAACACGGTTCACACGAGAGAAGATTTGTGAATTAAAGGAAAGAAAAAGGGAGGGGTCGAGGAGTATTTATAGAAAAAGGAGAGGTGATTGTACAAATTCTCTTTAGGTTAAACGGTCTTGGGACCGTTAGGGTCCGAACGGTTTCGAGATCGTTGAGACCAAATGGTTTCAAGACCATTCGGGTCCAAACAGTTTCAAGACCATTTGGGTCCAAACAGTTTTGAGACCGGGAGGGCCGAATAGTTTCAAGACTGTTTGGGTCCAAACGGTTTCAAAACCTTGAGGGCCAAATGGTTTTAAGATCGTGAGAACCAAACAGTTTCAAGACCGTTTGGGTCCAAACGGTTTCGAGACCATGAGGGCCAAACGGTTTCAAGACCGTGAGGACTAAACGGTTTCAAGACCGTTTGGGTCCAAACGGTTTCAAAACCATTTGGGTCCAAACTGTCAGGACAAAACTAATTTGGTCAATGATTTTTATATTTTTATATTTGTTTTGGTTGCTTATATAAATTTTTATATTTTCTGAATAAGGAGAGCTAGAAAAAAAAACAAAAGCTAAACAAAATGAAAAAGATAGGTGATACACAGTTCTCGGGTTGCCTCCCAAGTAGCGCTTTGGTTTTACGTCACTGGCTCGATGAAATTCTGACTTGATCAGTTTAATGTTGTGGAGTCCTGAATGTTGATAGTTCATCTTGGAGTTTTATCGACTGGAGTATAGTATTTTTTTCATTCTATGGCTATTAATAGTCCTTTCTCCTCCATTTTCATCAAAGATGATGACATATCTAGTTGGATAGATATGCTTGATAGTGAAGGGCCCGAACCATTTTGTGCGGAGTTTTCCGAGAAACATTTTGAGTTTGGAGTTGAAAAGAAGGAGCTAGTCTCTGACAATGATATCTTTCCTTTTGAGGTGGCAGTCATGCCACATTTTAGTTTGCTCTTTATAGATCCTGGCATTCTGGTAGGAAGTCATTCTTAGTTCTTCCAACTCTTGTAATTGGATTTGTCTATATTCACTGACACTTTTAAAATTGAAATTCAATTTTTTGACAGCCCACCATGCTTTGTGTTCTAATTCAACTGGGAGATGGCACTACTTCCCATACACCAAACTAAATGGTGTTGTTCCTATTAGTGTTTTGTAAGAAGTACGATATGCAGAGAGAGCATCATCAAGTTTGGTGGACCAATCCATGCGGTTTCTATTGACAGTTTTCTTTAAGATAGCCTTCAATTGTCTATTTGAGACTTCAACTTGGCCGCTAGTCTGCGAATGATAAGGCGTAGCGACCTTATGTTTTACTTTGCATCTTTGCATAAGAGCTTCAAAGCTTCTTTCCAAGAAATGTGACCCTCCATCGGATATAACCGTTCTAGGGACTCCAAATCTAGGAAAGATGATACCCTTGAATAGCTTAATAACCGGCTTAGAGTCACAAGTTACAATGGGTATAGCTTCTACCCATTTGGATACATAGTCCACAGTAACCAAAATATAATAGAATCCATAAGATGGGGGAAATGGACCCATATAGTCCACTCCCCATACATCAAAAAGTTATATCTCCTGCCACAAAGTTAGTGGCATTTCGTTTCGTTTCGATATCCCTCCAGATAGTTGAAATTTATTGCAAGATTGCACAAATTCATGGGCATCCTTTGCTATTGTTGGCCAGAAGAATCCTGATTGTAGGACTTTAAGGGTGGTCTTATGCAAATTCATGTGCCCTCTAGTGGGGCCAGAATGACAGTGTTCTAAGACTGGAATAATTTCTTCTTCAGAGAGACAATGGCAGAATAATTTGTCTATGCATAAGAGGAAAAGATATGGTTCATCCCAAACGTATTGCTTGACATCATGAAGAAATTTCTTTCTGTCTTGGTAGGAAGCAATGGGGTGCACAATTCTTGTAGCCAGATACTTTACAATATCATTGTACTAAGGAAATCTGGTGGCGACTTTCATGAGTTGATCATCGGGTAGAGAGTCTCGGAAAGATATATTGTCTTCATCCTGAAGCTCAATACGACTTAAGTGGTCAGTGACCACATTTTCTACCCCACTTTTATCTATTATTTCCAAATTGAATTCTTGAAGCATCAACACCCAGTGAATAAGTCTGGGTTTTGCATCTTGTTTCTGAATCAGATATTTTATTGCGGAGTGGTCTGTGTATACTATGACTTTTGATTCGATCAGATAAGAGCGGAATTTTTCAAAAGCATAGATGACTGCCAAGAACTCTTTTTCGGTAGTTGTATAGTTCTTTTGGGCTGCATAATGATTTTTTTATGCATAATATATCACATAGGGTTTCTTATCTATTCTCTACCCTAATACTGCCCCTATAGCGTAGTTATTGGCATCACACATTATCTCGAAGGGTTGTGACCAGTCAGGGGCTCTTAGTATAGGTGTCGAGATCAGGGCATTCTTTAGGGTCATGAAGTTGTGTAGGAATTCTTGATCAAAATCAAAATTTGTATCTTTAGTCAACAAGTGAGACATGGGTTTTGCTATTTTTGAAAAATCTTTGATAAATCTTCGATAAAATCTGGCATGGCCCAAAAAGGATCGTACTCCCCTTATGTCTTTTGGTGGTGTTAGTTTTGAAATGACATCTATCTTTGCTTTGTCCACTTCAATCCCTCTTTAGCTCACTCGATGCCTGAGGAAAACTCCTTCTATCACCATAAAATGACACTTTTCCCAATTAAGGATCAGATTTGTTTCCTCACATCTTTGTAGCACTCTACTGAGGTTAAGTAGACAGTTGTCAAAAGAGTCCCCATAAACTAAAAAGTCATCCATGATGGACTCCGTTTATCCTACGAATATGGCATACATACACCTCTGAAATGTTGTAGGTGCATTACATAGTCCAAAAGGCATCCTTCTAAAGGCATAAGTTCCGAAGGGGCAAGTAAAATTCGTGTTTTCTTGATCTTCAGGATGTATCGGAATTTGATAAAACTCTGAATAACCGTCAAGATAACAAAAGAATTTTTGGTGAGCTAGACGTTCAAGGACCTCATCAAGGAAAGGTAGAGGGAAGTGATCTTTTCTTGTTGCCTTATTCATTTTTCTGTAATCAATACACATCCTCCATCTAGTGACAGTCCTTGTGGGCAGCAGGTCATTTTCATGATTTAAGATGACAGTGGTTCCCCCCTTTTTAGGGACTACTTGGACCAGGATAACCCACTGAGAATTAGAAATTGGATAAATGATACCATCTTTTAGGAGTTTAAGAACCTCGAGGCGAACCACCTCTTTGAGATTTGGGTTTAGTTTTCTCTGGTGTTCCCGTGAAGGTTTAAACTCTTCTACCATGGGCAATCTGTGCATGCACAGAGCTGGATTTATTCTTGTTAGGTCAGTCATCTTGTATCCAATGACTTTCTTGTGCTTTCTTAATTCAATAAGTAACTTTCTTCTTGGTCGTCTATTAAAGTGGAACTGATAATGACCGGACATAATTTTTCTTCGTCAAGGAAGAAATGCTTGAACCCAACTGGTACGGCTTTCATCTTAGGTGTCTTGGGTACATATGTGGTTTCCAAAGCGGTGACAGATTTCAACTCCTCAAAGGTAGCTTCAGGGGTTTCTTCGGCTTGTTCAAGGTATTGCAGACATTGCTGAACTAGTTCTTCGGTTGAGAATTCAGCTTCTGGATTTGTTAAGATTCTTTCCAAATCATCATACGGTTCGGAAGGTTCTTTCTTTAACTGAGACATTTTATCAATTGCTTCAAGAAGAAAAACTTCTTCATGGATGCTAGGACCTTTTAAGCTGTCAAAGACTCTGAATTCAAAAACTTCCTTTCCTAGTCTTAAGGTAATGGTGTCAGCTTCAACATCGATTAGTGCTCTGGCTATAGCAAGGAAGGGTCTACCAAATATTATTGGATACCGCAGATCTTCTTTTATATCCATAATAACAAAGTCATAGGGAACATACGAGTCTTTCCCTACTCTTATCGAGATATCGTCAATAATTCCCTAAGGTGTAGTGATGGTAGAATCAGCCAATTGAATTGTCATTGTTGTGGGTAACAAATCAGTAAAACCCAATCTTTTACACATGGAAAATGGCATTATGACATGCTGGCCCCCAAATCGGCTAATCCTTTCTTACAAGAGGTATTTCCGATAAAACATTGGCTGCCAAAGGAACCAAAGTCCTTCTGCTTCTTCGGCATCTTATTAAGAATGATGTCAGAAGTAGTTTGACCTAATTTAATAGTCTCATGTTCTTCAGTCATATTTTTGTTTGATAGTAAAGTCTTCAGGTATTTTGACCAAGCTGGGATTTTAGAAAGAGCATCGAGGAATGGAATATCGACATATAGCTTCTTCATAGCTTCCTTGAATTTTTAGAATCTAGTGTCCAGTTTAGTTTCTCTCAATCTACCTGGGTAGGGTATCCTAGGCCTATATAGTGGGACTTTTGGTTCCTTGGTAACTTGCTTTTTTCATTTTCCTTCCTATCCTCTACAGATTTTTTAGTTTCTTGATTTGTGCTTGCAATTGGGTTGACTTCAGTTATATCTTCATCTTCTTGAATAACATTGGTGACTTCAGTAAGGACATGGCCAGACCTTGTGGTGACTACGTTCAATTGTTCTAGTCTGCGTTGATCGTGTCTTGGGTTTATTTCTGGCTGACCAGCAAAAGTACCTACCTGGGGTTTCAACTGGGATGTGATCTGTGCCAATTGAGTTTCCATGGCCTTTTGTTAGGTTTGCTGATTGGCAAGCATGGTCTGCTAAGATTGCAACATTTGCCTAATCATGGATAACTCATATGTTGGCAGAGGCAGAGCATTCTTTTGTTGATATTGTGTAACTTGATGTTGCCCTAGTGGTTGTTGTTGTTGAGGTGCTGGTAATTGAGGTTGTTTTGGTTGTTTTAGTTGAGTTTGTTACAATTGTGGATGCAACAGAGGGTAGTATGTAGAAGAATTTCTTGGGTAGGCAAGCCTTTGAGGCCCACCCCTATAGTTTCCTTGATTTTGATCATAATTTCTTTGAAATCCAGGTGGTAATCTATTGGAAGACCCATCTTACGTCTGATGTTGCGGGTTGGCAGTTCCCACAGGATTCCCATTCTGAAAACCGGGATGGTTTCTCAGTTGATCTGGATTATAATATACTTGGCCAGGTATCGAGTGGATAGAATTCACTTGCTCTGGTAGCTAATCCTCAGGATGTTCAATAATTGGTTCATATTGTAGTTGCGGTGGTTGTAGATCCATCATTACATTTTATAAGAGACCACATGATAACGTGGGGTGATCAAATGCATGACCAGATTCGCAAGTTTGAGTAGCTGCTTTAACTTGTTGAACCTAGGAGTTCTTCTTTCTATCATATTCCCCAAATGATGTTTCAAGAACTTGTTGCTTATGAGCTATGGTTTTTAGAGCTTCAACGATGGCTTTCAACTCTATACATTCCTTAGCTTTACAAACCTTTAGAACTCCTCCGGTAGATGGCCTTCTCCAATTAGATTGATTCTCGGCTCTGATTGTGACAATCTTCCAGGAATCTTCATAATTGTTTCGCATGAAATTCCCCCCAGACGAGGAATCCAAAAACTTCTTAATGTCATCACTTACTTCTCTATAGAATATTTCTATGAGATGATGTTGTGAGATTTCGTGATGTGGACATTTCCTCAGTAAATCCTTAAACCTTTCCCAAGATATGCTAGACATTCTTCAAGAAGTTGGGAGAATTGGTTGATCTGTCCCCTAACCTGGTAGGTCAATGAGGGAGGAAAGAACTTTTCCAAAAATTTTCTTCCAAGGGAGCCCAAGTGGTGATTGGCTCTCCATCTAATGAGTTATACAAACTCAATGCCCTTCCAGATAGAGTAAAGTTGAAAAGTTGAAGCATGATTGCATCATTAGTAGCTTCGGCATGTGGTACCAATCGATAGATTGTCTTGAATAGCTTCAGGTGATCCATGCAATCCTCTCCAGCATTCCCAGAGAATGAGATGCCTTGCATAATTTGGATCCATTGTGTTCGGATCTCAAAGTTGGGAGTGTCGATGAGAGGTTGCTGGATTGGGTGATTATCTTCAGAGTTCTTGGGGATAGCATAATCCTGAAGCTGCTTATTCCTTAACAAAAGTTGAGCAGCTGTTCTTGCTGCTTCAGTTTCAGCTCAGATATGGGCTTGATCTTCAGCATGAACTTTAGCTAGAATTTGAGTACGTGTATCAGTGATGAGTTGTGCTCTCTGAGCTGCTATGGCTGTGTTGACTCTTTCCAACACCAAGGTGGCCTGGTGTTGTTCTTCTGCCATCTGTCTGGCTCGTTGGAGGTTGAGTCTGATGCGTCGGTGGAAGCTTTGTTCTACCTCATATTCGTACTCTGGTTCAGGGGAGAATTCGATGTTATGTGAAGGTTGCATACACATTTTCTACCTGAGTAGAAGAAGAATCACACTTTAGATGATGTGAAAAAAAATGATGAGATCAAAAAGATATATGAAGTAATTATCAAGGTAAAGTGTAAAATCCTAATCAACTAAGAAGTTGACAAATGGAATTAAAACATTTTGTTGTCCTCAGAAATGACACCAATTTTTTGATGGAGACTCCACTTATGTGGAGTTGCGTGCACCACTAAAAATACTAGAGATAGTAAATCTCTAAGTTTAGCCTTTTGTGTGTTATAATAAGATCTCCACCCACATATGCTAAGATAGGTGGAAGTCTTATCGTAGTACAGTTAAGGGTCGAATCCACGAGACAACGGTCTTGTTAAGAGTTTAACAAGATGGAAAACGTAGTAATTCTACTTATCTACTTAAAAGTTGATATTTAGATCGAAGAGTGGATTTGATGATTAAACTAAAGTGTGAGGCAAAGTAAATGGCATGAAAGTAAATTTAAGGTTGAAAACAATATTTTGGAAACCACTAGGATGTGATCGACTTTCACCACCACTACACATGGATCAAAACATACATCATAAAAAACATGGGTTGCAAAGAAGAGAGTCTAAATAGTTAGTATCTTTGTAGACTTAGTTTCCTTTTGAATAACTAACTACGAGAAACGTGGAAGCGTTGCAATGCCAGCCATTCCCAAATGAATGGTCACTTACTTTGCATCACTCCCCTCGCAAAGTGTTCTCCTCGACATGTCAAGGTTATACTTTCATACGTCAACTGATTTCATTTCATAGCATGAAAGTACAACGATGGAGGTGAGGTTACTCCACTCCTTGAGAAATGCTCCTAGATACCGAACCAAACATATGGTGACTACATACATCTGGAACCAACAAGCAGTCAATATTCGAATCTAGAAGTACAAACGTAGACAATTCACACTAATAGATAATACATAACACAAGTTGGTGATCAAGCAACTAGCATTCATTAAATGATTGATGTTGAACTGAAAAGATAGTATTTCTCTATTGCAAACTCATGAATTAAAATGTATGAAATGAAAACATGGGTAGTGGGGCTACTCCCCGCACCCTAGTGTATGGGACTACTCGCTCATAGAAAGAACAAAGAAGGAGGTGGGAAGAGAGAAAGAAAGCATCATCTCCACATAGGAGGGAGGAAGGTCAACCCCTTGGAGTAGAGAGCAACTATCTTCACACCACGTGGTTTCTTTGATGAAGAATCATTCACTTCCCACCTTCTATGTCGAAGAGAGAGGAAGTAGCTTGAGGATGGAATGTGGATCTTGGACCGGAAGCCTTGGGGTGAAGGATGAAGGATGAGTAGCTCTGGAGTGATTGGGGCAGCCTCTGGACGTCCAAGAAATTGATTCCAAATGAGGACTCCTTTGGTCCTATTTATAGGCTTCCAAGGAATCCTAAATGGTCTTGGGACCGTTTGGGTGTTTATCAGTTTGGAGACCGTTTTGACTCATTTGGTCTTGGGACCGTTTGGGTTCATACAGTCTTGAGACCATTTGGCTTCATGCGGTCTTGAGACTGTTTGGCTTTTATTCGGTTTTGAGACCGTTTGGCCTTCATACGGTCTTGGGACCGTTTGGCTTCATACGGTCTTGGGACCATTTGGCTTTTATATAGTCTTGGGACCATTTGACTTTAGGTGGTCTTGGGACCATTTGGCTTCCATTCAGTCTCGAGACTGTTTGGCCTCCATGCGGTCTTGGGACCGTTTGGCTTCCATTCGGTCTTGAGACCATTTGGCCTTCATTCGGTCTTGGGATCGTTTGGCCTTCATTTGGTCTTGGGACCGTTTGGGTTCATACAGTCTTGAGATTGTTTGGACTTCAATCGGTCTTGGGACCGTTTGAGGCTTTTTGCAATTTTTTGGGGGTTTTTCTATAAAAAGAAAAAGGAGAAATGTCAGTCTATTGGTATTTTTACAATAAAGTGGAAAGTTAAGGATTCTATCTAATTTATCTAAGAAAGAGTATGGAAAATTGAGAAAAGCTAGTGAGATAACATCATAAAATGGGAGGTTATCAACCAATTTATAGGTTTCTATTTAAATTATAATACACAACACCAAACTTACCCATAGTTCATTGTTAAGATGAATCTATAACACTCCAAGCATCATGTCTCCATTAGATGTTGAACTTGGGTAGTTATACTAAAACCTAGAATCATCTTAACTTAGTTGTATCAGTTATGGTTACATACACAACTATGGTGATTTCACCATCTAATTTCCTTGGTCAGCAACACTTCCATAAATCATCATGATCTTTTCTTTCTACTACTTAATTATGAGTGACATATTCTTCCATTAGGGCTTCCTATGGAATATTTGGGTTATGAACACTATGTTGGTAGAGTAAACTTGTTTTGGAATGCCAATCTCATTATATATCATCACAATTACTATTATCATTTTTATAGTTATTATAGTTGTTTATAATGGTAACACTCAATTTTGTAGAGCTCTCAAAGCATGACGTCCTAGTAGACCAATAGATGTAATTATATCTAATAAACTAGTTGAGGTCTAGTCTAGAACATTCATGTACCATGAAGCTCAATATAGAGTGACACGATGCATATAAGGTGTCTTAGAACCTTAAAGCATATTCTTAGACTATATTCCAAGCACGTGGTTCATAAAATGATGAGTGATGAGAGAATCATAGTCTGAGAAATTTATTCAAGATTTTAATGGTATGATGTTAAATATTCATTGCAACGTTGTTTTTTAACCATGTAGAACTTTAAACTACTCAACTACTTGACCAAGATTATACCTTAAGTTAATGCATAAATCTTTGATATCATGCTTGACTTGAGTTGATGTCCTAGTAAGATGCATAGAGAGCTCTTGCTAGTCTAAAACATGTCTAAAAGATTTTTAATGAACATAAAGGAAGTTCACATACATGTTTTGGATCTTTTGGGACATAGTAGGTTAAGGGGAGTGGTGTCCCATTTAAGCTCTTTAAAATCTGTTATAGTAGAAACCCTAGCGTCTTCTACCTCTATCAAATACTATTTTTTGTGGTACATAGATTCCAATAGTGTTGGACTCTTGAATATCTTGCACATGTATATATATACATGTATATACATGTCTATATATGTATATATGGTGTGGAAGACCATATGGACATTATTTTTGGTCTCCATTCAACATGACAAAGACATACACAATTCATCACCATGGAGGCCACTAAATAGAAGATCAATCGGATGAGGTGCCCATCAACGGGAAGATCCATGGATTTGTCCTAGAGCCCTAGACCCTATCTACCAGTGAGGATGGAAAGGGGGTGGAAACCTAGTTTTCTCTGGTGACACACTCTATGCTGATGAGGGCAATAAATCTAGGGCAAGCCATTTCTATATTGTTGGGGCACAAGAGACCTACATGATCCATTATACATGTAGAAGGGATGATGACGAGAAAGAAGAAGCCATGGATTTATGGATCTCCCTGCCAAGTGGATCACACACCTGAACCAAACTATGATATAGGATAGATGACCTCACCGAGGAGGTTTGTTAGAGTAGCACTAGCTCTGGAGTTCACATTCAAGATCTAAAGTACTAACCACCAAAGTGAACATGGGACGTCCTAGTCTCATGATGGGTGAGAAGAGAGAAGACAAGTGGTCTAGGCATGGCAAGAAGTTGAGGAAGAGATTGTGGTGTTCTTACGTATTCGCAGATAGCCAATCATATGATGATTTTAATGGCATAACTTGTAGATGATTTGATTAATAATAAAGGCAATATTCCAATTTATTTTATTTTATTCAGTTATGAAATAATGATGTTACATAATAATTGTCTAAATAATGATATTACTCAATGACACATGTCTTGGGGTTGAGAACCTGAACAATGAGATCACACAGATATTAAGAGAATATACATTCCTGTTATGATCCTAGCAGTTGTCATTGTAGAAGGCAAATAGACAAGAATAACACAAGACTAAAGCATGTGTTGGTTGATGACAAAATATCGTTAAGTCATATTATGTGATATCAAACCAAACACATAGATATTTGTTAGAGAATAGTGTATCAGATAGAGCCACCTTGAGAGTGATGCATGAAACCATTCAATGGTAGTCAGAATCATCTCTCATAGTGATGGTGGTGATCATGATTCTTCGACCTAAAATCACTACACTCATCACATGTCGTTCAGTGTGTTTGGACATCGTCCACCATGATTTTGATTAAGGGTTTCCAGAAAGAAGGTGCTAGGGTGCACTATGACACATGGAGATGACTTTGAGTGATGTAGATGGGATTTTTCCCTTCTATAGGATTTTGATATCCTGGCAACTTATAAAGTGACATTGAGAAAAGCATGGCCATGTGCATGTGAATCAATATATGATGTTGAGTTTGCATATATCTCCGACATTCTGCTCTAATTCAAGGAACATGGATTGAAAGTTGAAGAGGATGACAATTTGATGCCTCAATTTCAATCTAGATATCAAAGACCAAGGAACTATAAAATCACTATAACACCAATCACAAATTGTTGGCTGAAGTTGTTCTCTGACTTTCTAGTTACTTGGGTAGCAATAATGTCATGCTAGATACAAATCATTGCTAGTGATGTCATAAATTATTTATGGACATTTGCTTCCAACATAACTTGGGACCTATAGGCTCACACACATAGGATGCTCTAGGAATGGTAGTTTATTTATGAATGATGTTTAACTTGATTACTAAAAGTGTTTAGGTATTCAATTGAAACAATGTTGGTTCAAAATTGATTGACTGGGCTCTAAACCGACTAGTTCAAGTATTGAATCAATTGGTTGGAGTGTCAGGTCAATTGGAATCAACATTGGCTGATCAATTGATGAACCAGGATGTGAAATGACTAATTTACATTACTAATTCAACGGTTCTCATAGTGAACCGATCGGTTCATAGGTTCCAACCAATCTATTCATGGGACGAATCACCCAGTTCAATGGTAAATTCAATTGGATCAAGGATTAATGTTGACATCATATTTTGTATTAATTATGCATCAAATACCAATGTGATTCAGAATAGGAAATTACATGAATTGATTAGTTTGTGGCACGAAATAATCGGTTGGCGCACTAACCAATTGGTTGGGTGTGCAAACCGGCCAGTTCAATGTTATAAGGTTTAGTAAAATTCATGAAAATCCATCTCTTTGACTCCCAGATGGATTGGGAACCCTATCCCTCCTATAAATAGAGGGGTACTGGGGGCTTTCCAGACACAACAATAAGGTTTGACAATTGTTGTCTTCTATGGTTATGGAAAAATGAGAGACGGAGCAAGTTCCATCTATCAAAGAAAGGAATAATAAGAGAGTGACAATTGGGAGTGAAAGTCAACGCTAGAACATTGACTAGAAGAGACAACTCCTTCCTATCCATTCCATGAGAGTACATGAGTTCTGAGTGGTCCATGTGGACTACTCTAGAAGCGAGGAGAAACTGTTGCCTTCCTCTAGGAGGACAACATTAGTTATCGTTCATGTTTCCAAACTAGGAGGCCGACGAAGATAGACGTCTGGGTGGAACATGAGGAAAGTTGCACACTACAATGATGGGATTGCCGCTAGACTTGTTTCAGGACCAGGTATGACCTCACAACCATCCTTCCCATCTCATAGTTGTTGATGTGATCTATTATCTTTAGGGAATATGGACAGTAAAACCTTTGTTTCTAATGCCTTTCCTGATTCCATATTTCCTAACAGTAGTATCAGAGCCATGTCAATTTACTATGTTTTGGGATTTAATCAATATGATCGGGTTTTGGTTTTATCATTAATTTATCATAAAACATGAATAACTAATCTGGATAATTTGAATATCCTAATAAACACCACAAATCATCCCTATATATATGTATATATATATATATGCAATTTATATATGTTGTATTAAAATCGTTATGTTGGTGATTGGTAGCATGGTTATGTCCTATACCCCTTGATATTTTATGCATGGTTTATGGTTTTTGTTCCCTTTTATATCTCAGTTTGTATATTCAATCTCTCTCTTCTTTTTCATATGTAAACATATTAATTTTTTCCTTTGTATGATTCCCTCAGATGTAACTCAAGATTTCACCTTACAATGTAATATGTTAAAGTAGCATTAGTATAGCTTTTAATTCTTGTTGTATCAAAGAAGATGTTTTACACCAAGCGAGTCAACTGACTCACCAGGTGAACTACTTAGTTCAGGAGCTAGATTGATTGACGGAGGATCAAGGAGGTGATGATTAGGAGGAGAAAACTGACCAAGTAGTGGCCCAACCGACCGACTAGAGGAGTGCAAACATCCCAAGGATAGGAGACCTGACGACCGATTCAAGAAACCAATTGACCGACTAGGAGGCCAGCCGACTAGTTCAAGAGTTGAACTAATCATCCGAGACTGGTTCAACATAGATCATAATTAATAACAAGTTGTTACATATACTGTGGACTTTAGGTGGTAGTAGTTCCTTGTCACTCCAAGGAATTACATTTGGATCTCCATAACCATTGTTTGTGTTTATTATTGCATCTTTTCTTATTGTTATAGAATTTATATGATATGTACTATAGATATGTGTTGATTGGATATGTATGTGCATTTATATAAACTCACTAAAATATAATATTAAGTCTTAGATGCTTTACATAAGCAACACAAATAAAAAAATTGATCGAAAAGCATAGGTTACTCCAAAGCGTGGTGCATTATCCATCTCGTGGAAGTGTGATGGTAGATATGCAGATCTGCCAAGTACAGGTGTATATTATGTCGTGTTGGCTTTTGGGTCTGGCTTAACTATGTGATCTTAATCAGATTAAGTACCTTGAGGAATTAAGATGGATTGAGACAAATACTTGAGCACACCATCTTTTTAAGAGTTGTATTTAGAAACAATTGGAAAAAGTTGCCTACCTAAATAGTCAAATTGTGTGTGATCAACTAAAGTTGACTCATGATTTGATGAAATATGAATCTTGGATCACTAGAAGGTTGTACGCTCCAATATCCCTAATAGATACGTGAGGGTTATCAATTTGAACACAATAATGGGAGCAATAACTAATTATAGGTCCAATTAAATATCATCAAATATTGTTTAATCAAATCAAATAAAAATATTTGACAAATTGCAAATTTCTCGTCTAGAATCAAATGATGACAAAAAAAACATTTTCCTTGCGATCATTCCTTGAGATGGATAAATTAAATGGGATTCCCATTTCCATAATCGGCTCAGGACGTTAAGAATTATTCTCATACAAGAAAGTATGATCTATGTCCTAAAAACACCAGAGCCAGATGAACATGCTCCCAATGTGCCTAAGGCTGACAAAGATACTCACAAGAAGCACCCTGAGGAGGTTGTAGATGTCAAATGCAAGATGTTATGTTCCATTAACTATGATTTATAGAGACAACATGAGAATATGGATGTGATTCATATGGTAACACATCTCAAGATCATGTACCACGATCTAGCAAGACAGGAGAGATATGATGTCTCCAAGGCGTTGTTCAAATGCAACATGGTAGAAGGAGATTCAGTAGGTCCCCATGTACTCAAGTTGATTAGGTATGTGGAAAACCTCACAAGACCAAGATTTCCCTTGGGTCAAGAGTTGGCCACAAATGTGATTCTATAGTCCATTTCAGAGTCATATACCCAGTTTGTCATGAATTACAACTTGAATAATTTTGAGAAGACATTGTTAGAATTGCTTGGCATGTTGAGAATGGTTGAAGTGCAAATGAAGAAATACAAGCTGAAGTCTTTGATGATGATCAACAAAAAGTCCAAGGTCAAAGACAAACTACGAAGAGTTCTAAATCTAGTCAGAAGCCAAACTCTTATGCACTGAAGCCAAATGGAGGGGTTATCAAGCGAGGCAATTGTCACCACTGTCACTATCATGGACACTGGAATAGAAATTTCCCTCTCTATTTGGAAGAACTTAAGAAGAAGAAAGAGGTGATAGTGATATCTAATTTAGGTATATACATTATTGAGATACATATGTCAATGTCTTCATTTGGGTACTAGATACCAGATGTAGATCTCACATGTTTTGAATATGTAGGATTTGAAAAGAAGTAAGCCTTTACAAAAGGGTGAGGTTGAAATGTGTGTTGCAAATGGAACAAGAGTTTCTTCCACTACAGTTGGAACCTATGATTTATCTCTACCCACGGGGCTTGTAATAGAGTTAAAGAATTGCAATTTTGTACATTCCATAAATAGAAATATTATTTCAAAATCTTGTATGTACAATGATGGATATGAATTTCATATAAAGAAAGGTCAATGTTCTATTTTAATAGATCTTAATACAAATGTTCATAATGTAAATACCAAAAGTTTGAAACTAGACGTATCCTTAGCATTGTCATCTTGGGCACATCAATGATAATAGAATCTATAGATTCCATAAAGATGAATATCTAAACTCTTTTCATTTTGAATAAATAGAGAAATGTGAGTCTTGTTTGTTGGGAAAGATGACCAAGAATCCCTTCATTCGTAATAGTTAAAGGGCTAGTGATCTATTAGGACTCATACATATTTATGTATGAGGTCCTTTTAGAAAAAATGCTAGAGGTGGGTATCAATACATCATTACCTTCACTGATGATTTCAGTAGGTATGATTATGTTTACTTGATGAAATATAAATCAGATACTCTTGAAAAGTTCAAGGACTTCTTGAATGAAGTAGAAAACCAACTTGGAAAAATTATGACCGAGGTGGAGAATACGTAACCAAGACTTTGAGTACCTTTTGTGAGCCCATGGTATCGTATCACAATGGACTCCACCTGGAAGACCACATCACAATGGTGTATCAAAAAGAAGGAATTTAACATTTCTAGACATGATGCAATGAACGATGAATTTTTTCAATCTTCCAACTTCCTTCTGGGGTTATGGTCTTGAAACTGCATCATTTACACTATACCATGCATCATCTAAATTGGTTCAAAAGACACCATATGATATATGGATTGAAAAGTATCCCAAAATGTTTTTTATGAGGATTTGGGGTTGTGAAGCTTATGTCAAGAAAATGTTTCTTGAAAAGATTGATCCTAGATCGGATAAATGATATTTTGTTCTATATCCTAAGTAAACCAAATGATACTACTTGTATAACCCAACTGACAATAAAGTTTTTGTTCCTAGAGATGTTGCATTCCTAGAAGAGGAATTCATTTCCAAAGGAATCTATGGGAGAAAGATAAAACTCAAAGATGTTTGACACCAACAAGAAAACAATGAACCTAAGGAGGTACAAGAGAAACATAGAGATTTACAAACCATTATGGAATCTCAAATTCCTTATGTAACACAAGAATCTCGCAGATCGAGTAGGAGACGAATTGAGCAAAAAATATTTGGTTATCTTGTGACTCAAGAAGGCAATGAGTTGGTCATTGATGATGAGACAACAACCTACATATAAGTTGTTTAGGGACCTGAGTCTAAGAAGTGGCTTGAATTAATGAGAATTGAGATGGAATTCATGTACACCAACAAGGTATGGACCTTGGCAGATCCACTTCAAGGGGTAAACCCATATGGTGCAAGTGGGTTTTCAAGAAGTAAGCCAACATGGATGGTGGTAATATACAAACTTACAAAGGTCGATGTGTTGCAGAGGGTTTCATACAAGTTCAAGGTGTTGACTATGATGAAATCTTTTCTCTTGTTGTCATGGTTGAGTCTATCAGGATCATGCTTGTCATTGCAACTTATCATGACTATGAGATTTGGAAGATGGAAGTTAAAACCACATTCCTTAACTGGAATCTTCTTCAGGATGTGTATATGAACAACCTGAGGGTTTTATAAACCCAAATGATGCAAATAGTTTTTTTAAGATACAAAGGTCAGTTTGTGGATTGAAGAAAGCATCTTGGAGATGTAATCTTCAATTTGACGAAATAGCCAAAGAGTTTATGTTTGGTAAAAATGAAGATGAACCATGTGTTTATAAGATTGTATTCCTCATATTGTATATGTATGACATACTATTTATGGGGAATGACATACCTACATTACATATGGTAAACACATGTCTTGGAAATACCTTCTCTATGAAGGACTTTGAAGAGTATCCTACATCTTAGGAATAATGATCTATAAAGATAGATCCAGAAGGCTTCTTGGACTAAGCCAGAGCACATACATTGACAAAGAGTTGAAGAGGTTCAACATGGAGAACTCAAAGAGAGGAAACTTTCCCATGTGTCATGGTTTTACTATCTCTAAAGCTCAATGACCCAATTCTTGTGAAGAAAGGGAACACATGACCAAGATTCCATATGCATCTGCAATTTGATCCAACATGTACACAATGTTATGCACTCACCTAGATGTCTCATATGCCTTGAGCTTGATGAGAAGATATCATTCAGATCTCGATGAATCTCACTGGAAAACTATGAAGAACGTCTTTAAGAACTTGAGAAGAAGTAAGGACTTGTTCCTCATCTATGATGGTGAGGAAGAGTTGGTGATAAAAGGTTACACCGACGCAAGCTTCCAAACTGACAAAGATGACTACAGATTGGAGTCAGGATTTGTGTTCTACCTCAGTAACAGAGCTAAGAGCTGGAAGAGTTCCAAGAAAGAGATAGATGTAGATTCTACAATAGAGGTCGAGTATATTGTTGCATCCAATGTAGCAAAGGAGGTTGTTTGGATCAAGAAGTTCATCTCTAAACTTGGTTTGCTTCCAAGCATCATCGATGCAATTGAGCTATATTGTAACAATAATGGAGATATTGCACAAGCAAAGGAACCCAAATTGCATCATTGTTCCAATCACATACAAAGATGGTTCAATATCATATGAGAAATTGTACAAGGAGGAGATGTAAAGATTTGTAGAGTACCAACTGAAAGCAATGTAGTTGACCCAATGATAAAAGCACTTTTTCAGTAGAAGAATAAGGATCATGTTAGATCACTTGGGATTAAATTCATGGGTGATTGGGTCTGAGTGCAACTGGGAGTCAGTTGGTATATATGCCCAGAGAGACAATCATATGATGATTATAATGGCATAACTTGTAAATGATTTGATTAATAATAAAGGTGATCTTAAAATTTATTCTATTTTATTCAATTATGAGGTAATGATGTTACATAATAAATATATAACAAATGATATTACTCAATGACATATGTCTTCAGTTTGAGGACCTGAACAATGAGATCATATGGATGTTAATAGAATATTCATTCTTATTATGTCCTTAGTCGGTTGTTATAATGGAAGGATAACAAACAACAATAACGCATATGACTAGAGTGTGTGTTGATTGATGATAGAATATCATGCAGTCATGATATATGATATCAAACCAAACACATAGATAGTTGTTAGAGAATAGTGTGTCAGATAGACCCACCTTGAGAGTGATGCATGGAACAATTCAATGGTGGTTAGAATCATCTCGCATACTGATGGTGGTGATTGTGGTTCTTAGACTTGAAATCACTACACACATCACATGTCGTTTAGTTTGTTTTGACATCATCCACCATGATCCTCAATAAGGGTTGTCATAAAGGTTGTTCTCAGGTGCACTGTGACACATGGGGATGATTGTAAGTGATGTAGATGGGATTTGTCCCAACTATAAGAGTTTGATATCATGGCCACTTAATAAGCAAGATGGAGAAAAGCATGGACGTGCACATGTGAATAAATATTTGATGTTTAGGTCACATATATCTCAAATTGTAACACTCGGGCTCACTGACCTAGGATCTAGTAGAGTTTTAGGAATGACGAACAGCCCCACAAACCACCACTAGCCTTAACTGCGCACTTTGTTCACACTGACGTGCAAGCGAAGATCAACTTCCCAACTGGTCACCCATCCTAGTACTGTTCCAAGCCGAGCACGCTTAACTATGGAGTTCTTTAGTGATGGGCTTCTTGAAAAGGAGGTGCACCTTGGTGATATGGGTAGTCTAATCATTCCTTTTAAGATCATTATATTTGAGGCCTCAAATCATGGGACGTTATAATCTCCCCTACTTAGATTCTTGACATCCTCATCAAGGCTCAACTATGTGGCCTCATAACATATCCCCATTTCAGTCCAGACCCAAAATGGCCCATGGACACCCAGCTTCCGATCACATAATACCAGCGCAATGTGGCTACATCATCATGGACATCCCTTTCCAATATTCCTGGACCGCATGGCTCAAATACTGGCATGCCACATGCCCATATGGGCCCCACCTACTGGAGGGGTTTTGGCTCTGATACCATTTGTAACACCCGGGCCCACTACCCTAGGCTCTAGTAGAGTTTCGGGAATGACGAATGGCCCCACAAAATACCATTAGCCTTAACTATGAACTTTGTCCACACTGACGCACAAGTCAGGATCAACTTCTCGAATGGTCACCCATCCTAGTACTACTCCAAGCTGAGCGCGCTTAACTATGGATTTCTTTAGTGATGTGCTTCCTGAAAAGGAGGTGCACCTTGGTGATATGGGTAGTCCAATCATTCCTTTTAAGATCATTATATCTGAGGCCTCAAATCCCGGGACGTTACACAGATAGTTTGTTCTAGTTCAAGGAACATGGATTAAACATTGAATAGGATGATAATTCCATGCCTCACATTCAAGCTAGATATCACAGATAAATGATCTATACAATCACTATAACACCAATCACAGATTGTAGGTTGAAGTTTTTCTCCAACTTTCTAATTTCATCGGTAGCAATGATGTTTTTCTAGATACCAATTGTTTCTTATGATGTGATAAATTAGTTATGTACATTCATTCTCAATGTAACTTGGAACCTATAGGGTCACACACATATGTTGCACTTAGAATAGGAGTTTATTCACGAATGATGATTAACTTGATTACTAAAAGTGGTTAGGTATTCATTTAAATAGAGTTGGTTAAAAATTGATTGATTGGACTACGAATTGACCCATTCAAGTGTTGAACCAATCGATTGGAGTGTTAGGTCAATTGGAATCAACATTGGTTGAATAATAGATAAAGGAGGGTATGAAATGACTAGTTCAAAGGTCCCAACTGACCGGTTCATGGGATGAAGCACCCAGTTCAATGGTCAATTTGATTGGATCAAGGATTAGTGTTGAAGTCATGTTTTGCATTAATCATGGATTGAATACCAATACGATTCATAATAGGAAATGCATGAACCAAACGGTTCATGGCAAGAACCAACCAGTTGGGTGTTCAAAATGACCGGTTCGTCATTCATAGGTTCGAAAAAATTCATGAAAAGTTGTTTCTTTGACTCCCAAATGAATTGGGAACCCTGACCCTGGACCTCCAATAAATAGAGGGGTAATAGGGCTTCCCAAACACAACAATATGCTCTAAAAATTGTTGTCTTCTCTGGTTGTGCTAACCAAGAGAGCACGGGAAAGAACTTCCAATCAAAGGGAGGAACAACAAGGGAGAGACAATTGTGAGAGCAATTGGATGCTAGCACGTTGATTAGAAGGGGCCACTCCTTCCTATCTGTTCCATGAGAGGACAAGAGTTCCCAATGGTCCATGTGGTCTACTATAGAGGCGAGGAGGTTGTTTCCTACCACTAGAAGGATGACGTCAACCTTTGTTCTTATTGCCAGACTAGGAGGGGGCGGTGATAGATGTCCAGGTGCAACTTGAACAAAGTTGCATGCTACAACGAGAGGATTGTCATTGGACTTGCTCCAGGAACATGTATAACCTTGCAAAAATCCTTCCCATCTCATAGTTGTTGACACAATCTACTATCTTTAGGGAATATTGCTAGTAAAAATGTTCTTTTCGCTACCTTTCCTGATGCCATATTTCCTAACATGTGGGTACTCTACTGACGTTGGGGACATTAGTGCTATGATCACTATGATTGGATCCCTTGTCAAACTCCTTGTTCTTTCTACATGATGTAGTGGAGGATCCCTTATGCGTGATCTATTGAGAACAAGAAGAAAAGGACTGGAACTTGGAACAGGTCAGTCGGATCCTAACCCTGGCAAATCCAAGCTCCATTAAGAAAAAATCTTTATCCTAGCTTCTGGATCAATAATAAATGGTTGTAATTGCCTAATAATGGAACAAGGGTTTTGATGCAAAAAATTAGGAAATAAATTTAGGTCTCTGAAATAAAGGTAAGTGGTCCATGCCTTGGGTTTCAGTATATTGCACTGTTCAATTTTGTTTGCATTGTTATGATTAAAGTTCATGCTATATATGCTATCATGTTAATATTTTAGATGTTTTAAGAGTGATTTTTTATATGATATCTTTTTAACATTTATTGCATACATGTTATATATTAAGATCACATCATTTAAGAATTATACCTCTTCATATTTTAGATCAGTAATGCAATTATGGGTGCAAACCCTAAGTAAGACTATATAAGATCACATAAAAATAAGAAATGAATAATTAGGCTCTACACATGAACATTTTATCAAAGGTTGGTGCTTCATGAGCCTCCTTAACTTTATGGGATCAAGCCCAAGCCTGTTTACTTCCAGTGTTTTAATGATGTTTATGTTTATTGGGTTCAAGCCCAATCTTGTTCACTTTCAGGGTGTTCAGAATCTTGCACGCCTCGTGTGTGTTAGTGAGATCAGATCGGATAAGTTTCATTGAGTAGATTTCCTAATAAGAATTCTTAATCAAGTTACAAATGCATTCTTAATCCATAAATAAAGTTTATGCATGTTGATATCAATTTTTAAGATTTATGTTAAGTTATGTTCATATTAGTACTGGAACCCCAACCACTTACAATGTCAAATGCATGGCTATGTGTGGGTGTACGTAGATAAGTTCCAGCATGGGATAGCTCTCAGGAGGTTTAAGTGCATGAAAATTCAAGTGGTGGGATGCCACCTATAAGATCTAAGGAAGATTAAGCATCTCACTAGTTATATCATGTATCAATTTTTCATGTTGTAAGTTTTGTGAAAAGAGTATGTGTGATAGACTAGATTTTGTCTTAATTTTGAGGATAAAATTTCTTCAAAGTTGTGTAGGATGTGATGAATTGAACTTTTGGAATCCTTATATGCATAAGGACAAAATTTCTTCTAAGGTTCAATCTGATTGGAATCAAAAATCAAATCCACAAAATGAGTGTCCCACACATAGTAGAGAGTCTAGTGTCATGTCACCTAATGAAAAGGGTGAGAACAAAGTATAGAATAGTGTAGCGACGCTAGACAAGGAGAAACATATGTCTAGGGTTTCTCTTCCATTGATGCACATCATATCCAAATAATTTAACGTCCCATACTGCTACATTATAAGGAAAGAATGACATCTTAGCCCTTACTATAAAATAAGAACTATTCTAAACCTAGTTCTCAAACATTTAGGTGCTAACCTATAGGCTAGGTCAAATCTAGTCTCTAAAAGACAACTAATCTAACCATAAAGATTTTTAAAGTTCAATGTTTTCTTTAGTTTGAGTTGTGTAATGAGAAAATGTCAGGCTTTGCTATTGTTCATGCTCTGATACCACGTGTGACTTCCTATGGTTTTCTTCTTCTTAGCCTAGTGTGTGGTGTTTAAATTGGGATTCTCACTGAGATGAGGTTTCAATTTGGATTTCACACATTAGATTATGTTTTAGAAAATCTAGGGACGTCATAGGTGGTTTCAGAGCATGAACAATAGTAAAGCCTGACATTTGCTCATTATGCAACTCAAACTAAAGAAAGCCTTAAACTTTAAAAATCTTTAGGTTTAAATTATCTGTCTTTTAGAGACTAGATATGACCTAGCATGTAGGTTAGCACCTAGATATCTAAGAACTAGGTCTAAACTAGTGCTTGTTTTATAGCAAGTCCTAAGATGTCATTCTTTCCTTATAATGTAAAGGTATGGGACGTTACATTATTCAGAGATGATGTGCATCAAGGGAAGAGAAATCCTAGACATATGGCACTCATTGTCTAGGGAAGTTATAGTAGTTCATACTTTGTTCTCACCCTTTTCATTAGGTGACATGACACTTGACTCTGTACCATGTGTGGTCTCTCGTTTTGTGGATTTTGTTTTTCATTCCAATCCGATCAAACCTAGATAGTTTTCTCTTACGTTTGTTTTATTAGAGAAAAACTATATAATTTTTTATTATATATGTAAGTATTACAAAAATGTGTCCCCATACATGTACGAGTAGGAGGTTGTCATGCAACTGAAGTGAAAGTGAATGACATCAATCTAGAAGAGACAATTGTTCTAGATTAGATGTCTTGAGCCTTGTTAGAATATGTGATAGATGGAATAGATGAAGTATGTTTAGATGATAAGATCGAAGCCTTATATAGATGATATAAGATGATCTGTGATGACATATGTTTGTCTTTGAGGACCTAAGTTCAGATTTGACAATTTGAGTTCAGATTTGAAGTTTTGAGGTAAGCTTGGTGATGCAAGTACGCATGCTTTTATGAGATAAGATAAGATACATTTAGACAAGATATGATATTCTAAGAGAGTCAATCCCTTTTACAAAAGAGGACTACTGGTGTTAGGAACAGTTGTAGGGTTAACTCCAGATAGAGTCAGACCCAGAGGGAGAAGGTCAGAGAACCTAAACTCTAGGATATGAGAATTATGAGAAATGTGTGTTATGATATGTCCTAAACTAGACTACTCCTGAGTGAATGAGTTGAGTCACTTTATGCATGATTCCTATAGATATCTTGAGCCCTAGATGTCATGGGGAGGACCAAACCCTAGAGTCAAAGAGAGGTTGTCTATATATGAACATGTGAACATGAATATGAGTACCTTCCATCTAGGTGAGGGAGAGAGAGTCCCTAAGATGCTAGAGGAGGTAAATGTGTTCGTTTATATAAATCCTAAAGATCAAGTTGATGGTACCTTGTAGGAATCTAGTGGTTGCATTTATAAGAGAGTTTTGGGTAAGCATGTCTCATGGGTAGAGGACCTATGAAAAGAGTTTCATGTTTTGGTTTGGTTTGTGCTTATGTGGCTAGAGCTTGTAAAACAATTAGCTAGTGCCAATGAGGTAATCTGATAAACCTAGACTAAAGAGGGAATATAATGTTAGTATATTAGATACTCATAGAGTTGAGTGAGCTTAGTGAGATTGAGAATGAAACTACCCTAATGATATAGGTCAGGAGAACCTTAACTGGACTAGATAAACTTTTAATATATGTTTAACAAGCCACTCAAATAAGTTTGTTTAGTACAACCATGATATAATATATGAGTTTAGGATCTAATCTCAAGATGCAATGTATGAGGACATAATAAGATTGGAAAATCCTAGTGATGTTTTGACATAGCTCCCTATTAGTTGGCTAGACATATGTATGAAATATGATAATGTGATAAGTTGGATAATCTCATGATGGAAATCTAGTGGTGGTTAATAACTCTCTATGTATAGACGGTTAACCATATACTTGAATAAGAATGACATTTTAAGTTTGATGAATCAAGAGATGAAATAAGTAATAAAGTTGTAACCTAATATGAAAGTGAAATGATATCATATTGATGGTAAGTCTCAACCAAGGTGTTAATGTTTTTGCTGAACAAAGATGTTGAATGTAGTTTTAAAAGTGGCACAACATAACGATGATGGGACACTAACATGGTCTATATGAAAAAAAGGGTTAATTATAATGGACACCTTTGTAACATGTATAAGTTAATGTTGGAATCTTAATGCTTGGGTAAAATAAGGATGCAAATCCTAAAATATGAAATATGGCATGACATAACCCTAAGCTTCAAAACTCATGTTTTAATCCTATGAGGTGATTATTTCACCCTAGATTCTCTAGAAATCCTCCTAGGAGTGGTACATATATGTTATAGATGTCTTGTTTGTGGGAATGTTGCACCAAGAGTGGTTCCCTACATGTAGATCGAGAACTTTTTGGCTTTTCCTTCGAATAATAGAATTGCCTAATTTTGAGGACGAAATTTCTTTTAAGATGTATATGATGTGATAGACTACATTTTGGTTTAATTTTGAGGACAAAATTTCTTCTAAGGTTTGTAGGATGTGATGGATAGAATTTTTGGTATCCTTAAATGCATAGTGATGTAAGTATTTATGTATTTGAGGAATGTTAAGAGTTGCAAGTGTTTTGATAGGATACAGATGTGTAATGGTGTTGACATCATGATTAAGATCCCTACTTTGATGCCTTTTTGAAGTATTTAATTTACAATTTAAATAGTTGAGTATTGGCACCAAGTTTGTGTAAAATGTAGCTTGAGTTAGTACAAAGATATGCTTGAAGTTTCACAAAATTTGGAGGTTCCTACAAAAGTTATTTAGATTTGAAATGTGTCAAATTATGTGCATTATTGATAAAAATAGAGCAAAGTTTGTTAATTAATGCATGTCACGTGCCCCTTGGTCTTTGACTGGGTAGTATGGAAAATATATGGCCTTGGATCTCAGATCCAGTGGCCATGGCCATAGAGGCGCATGTACCATAGATTAGGCATAAGTGAAGGAGTATCTTGGACCATAAGGTGGGATATCGATGTCTCCAAAGCTTTTTTCAACCTTGCAATTAGAGCAAGGTGGGAGAGTTGTTGTTGTCACGACCTTCCCTCCCACTACTTGATAAGATAGTGTAATGAAGAGAGATAAAAACTGAGCAGTTAGCTTTAGATTGACCACAACTTCCATTCAACCCCTTTCTTGAGATCAAAGGGTAAGGAACAAGGGAGAATAAGCTCTTGTTTCCCAGTACCTCTCCATCCCATTGTATAGGTAGTAGCCAGAGAATGGAGAAGACATTTGATGGAGTTATAAGGGAGATAGAGAAGGATAAACAAAGTAGGAGTTTAGGGGAATCCAGCCCATCATTTCCATGACCTCTCGTGGTGGGTTGGTAGTGAACCAACTCAGGTTAGCCGACCATGAAGATGGAACTCAGAGACATGTTGAGAGAGCTTCTCGTCGAGATCGAAGGGACTAAAGGAATAGATAGAGGTTGGGAGAAGTTTTTGTAGTCTTCATATGTCATTAGAATGAGCCAAGGCTTCTTTTCCCCTTCTCCATCGCGGCTATGGCTGGTGCCGATGAGCTCACAACTATGATGATCATGACCTCCCCGATCTAGCCATGATGGCCGAAGATGCACAGAAGGGTAGGTGGAACATTAGGGAATTGTTTTCATCTAGTGAGGAGGAGGTAGTACTGATTGATTTATTATCAAAGTCTTGGAGATGCGACGGCGGCAGTGTCTTCTCTAGAAACGGAGTCCCAACACATGCGTTATGCGAGATGAAAAGGGGAGGTGGACGATACAGTACTTGACTAGATCGGGAGGTTCAGTTAGACCAACTGATGAACCGGTTGGCTCACACAAGAAAGTTGGGATCAAAATGCAACCCCTGAGATGCCATGTGGCTGGGTCCGATTAGCTTTAAAAGGTACAAATTCGAGTAATTATCTAGATCTTTGATAAATCACAATAATTAGCTTGGTTATCAGAAAAATACAAATAATATTATGAAATTCTTAGGAAAATCAATAGAACAATATGAAATTATCAAATAAGTCTTTTGATGGTTGAATAACATATATTTTTAGTAAGATGTGTAATACTTATATCATGTGTAATAACTATCAAATGATGATCTAAAATTATGACAATGCTTCAGTAACTCTGAAATATGATATGTAATCCACAAAATGTCAAATATGATCATGTTATGACACATAATCATGCAACTCTCTTAATAAGGCTATATAGGACTAATAACCCTAAATAAAATGTAGAAAATACATTTATGATCAATAAATGATGGAATTTACAGAACACCCTCATAAATGTAACTAGAAGTTAATATGGAACTGTGATATTAGTTAGATGCATTTAATTCATGTTATATGAAGATGACCCTTAATACATGTTTTGTAACCCTAATTTGATTAATGAATGTAACCTAATGCTAATATGTTCACACAATAATGTGAAATATGATTATAAGTCAATGTATTATAACCTAGAATATAACATCAGTAAGACAATTCCAAGGGAATACAAGTAAAAATGGGAATGTCCTAATGGGATGAGTAAAACCCTAATTGACATACTTGGTTTAAGATGATGAGAATCTGATGGTATATATGACTAGGATTTGACCAAGGTTGTAATTCATATGAGGAATATGTCATGACTAGGATATCTCGGGTTCAAGATACGCTTTACCTCTGACTTGGCTTATTATATAGTATGGTTGTATTATATGTGTAGTAAAATACTTAGAATGTGATATTGGATGAAATGATTGTTCTTGTATGATATCTTGCTTGATTTTCCATACTTATAGTTATGAACACATGAAACATAAGATATCTGATCCATTATATGATAGTACTAAATTTCTTTGGTAGAATAGTACATTGAAGAAAGTACTAAATCTTTTTGGCAGAATAGTACATGTGAGCACTAAATCTCTTTGGTAGAATAGTGCAATTATGAAAGTACTAAATCTCTTTGGTAGAATAGTACATGTGAGCACTAAATCTCTTTGGTAGAATAATGCATGTGGTTGATCAACTTAGAATAGTGCATTAATGAAAGTACTAAATCTCTTTGGCAGAATAGTGCATGTGAGCACTAAATCTCTTTGGTAGAATAGTGCAATTATGATAGTACTAAATCTCTTTGGAAGAATAATACATATGAGCACTTAATGTCTTTGGTAGAATAGTGCATGTGGTTGATCAACTTTACATATAATCGAAAACATGACTAAAATATGTGTTGTCTTTTTTTAATAAACATTTCTTTATTAAAGTATGCTTTTATTATATTTTCTTATCATTGAAAAGTATTATCTTTATCTTCTTCCCATGTCTTAGTGATGAAAGGTACATAAAAATACATGTAGATGTACTCAGTACAATATTTTAGAATAATGTGTGGATGTGTACCACCTGTAACCTTTTGTTTAGGTTGTGGACATATGCTCTTAAAGAATGAAAATAGTTGAGAGTTTTGTGGTGAAATGATGTACAAGTGGACCTATTGTCTTAAGATCATGTTGTTAAGTGGTAGTACATGCATAAGTTTATTATTCAATGTGTAATATGAATTAGTAATGATAATTCATTTTGTAATTATATGTTGAATGGTGAACATGTGTTGTATGGTTTTGTTCTTGTTCATGTGCATGTGATACTATTGTTTCCTTCTGACTCCCTTCATTTTCTCCTTCTTGGCCAAGTGTGTGAGTTTGAATTGGAATTCACTCTGAGGTGAGGGTTTCAATTTGGATGTCACACAATAGATTAAGCTTTAGAAAATTTGGGGACGTCACAACAGACTCCCTTAGAACCGACCATCCTCGACACCCAAGTCCATTGCCTATGCTATTGAACTCCTTTACTTACGACTAACCATCCACGACATGTAGCTGATAGAAGTACAAACACCTAACTATCCATTACTGATAGCTTAGGGGGATAATAATATCATTCTATTGTTCTAATCATGCTCACAACAACTTGCATATCCATTATTATAACTAATATGCAGAATAAGTCATCAATTTGCAAAGCAAGGCATCGAGCAGATTGATACTTTATTTAGCAACTATTTTATCCAGTTTCGATACAAGCTAAGATAAAATAAGATCAATCGGGGTTAATCCCCAAGCCCCATAACAAAGAGTCTACTTGCTCATGGCAAGGGACAATAGTAAAGATATAGTTGGAATGATGGAGAATGCCATGACGTTTGGTGTGGCCACCACCTCCTCACTCCTCGCTCCTTGCTAGGGCTTGTGATGCAAAATGTGGCTTCTAATCGCCGACCATAGACCCCTTGAATGTATGATATGGGTTCCCTCTTATAGATGCATTCCTCACCTCTAAAACCCTAAAGTTGAATGCTTCCGGTCAAAGGCATCTTCTTGCATGGCCCGTACTCAGTCTAATAGGCGACTCAAGTGGGTTGCTCAATTTGAACCTCACGTCCAGTCCTCTGACGAGCCAACATGGATGAAGTGGAATGGGATGGATGATGAGAGCGCGTACCAAGTCAACAACGTCGAGAGAACTCTAGGTAAAGAACGACTCAAACCAGGAGAATGGAAGAACCGCTCGCTTGATTGGGTGGTTGGAAGGTGACCAAAAGAAAGCTTTTGGGCATTCCATCCCTTGAGGCATAGCATCGTGAAGTCCTAATCATCCTTCTAGTTGTCGTGGCACAACTTTGGCTGATTCTGTGTGAAATATATATAAAAATGCATTAAAATATGAAAAAGAGAAAATAATTGCATTTAAGTAAATATAAAGCTAAAACTAGGAAATAAAGATACAACAACCCCTAAAAAGTGGATAAAACAATATATAAAAATGGGTAAAAACTTACTATCAAACTACCTTGGACTTAATCCACTGCTTGTCCCAAGTAAAGCAAAATAAAAGGAAATCAACAATTGATACTAAGTTCAAGGCCTTCCTCTCCCATTCAAGGAACCTCATAGTATCCTTTCCACCAATCATGATCAACCGAACCTAATCCTTGGGGGTCACATTGTCAAACTTGGAAACACCTCAACTGGGACATGCTCCTCTAATTGCTAGACCCCAAAACCTACAAAGATCTGCTTTCATCTCAATAATATTCATGATCTGTCCGCACAAGTAGAAGTAAGCACAAGCTTGGGCTATTAGGCTGATTGGGGGAGAATTTTGATAACTCCCTTGGGTATGAAAATTGGAAGAGAGGGGGAGGAAGACATTGCATGAACCTGATTCCTTGATCTCTCCTCTTTTGGACTTGAGATCTTATATGAGATTCACTTATTTTATTTTTTCCCTCCTCTATTCGACTCGGGAATTTTAATTTCTTTGCAGTTACATTGACCACATTTTTTCATTTGGGCTCATTGGCCTCTTTTATTCATGAATGCCTATTGATGAAAATTGGAAGGAGAGAGTATTTATGGAAGGGATGCCACCCCGGGCTTAGGGTTTGGCATATAATGGAAATTTCAAATTTTTTTTCTTTTTTGGATGGCGTATAGATAAGAAGTGATGGAAGAAAAGTGGTGGTGAAGAGGTTGACTTGTGCTCCTTCATTTTATTGCTGCATTGGAATCATATCATCATATTATATCAGTTATTTTTGTTAATATATAGTGTAAGGGGTGTTTACGAGTATTTTACAAGTCATGTTGAAGGCACATGTGGCTTGATCTTTAAGATTTCATCTATTTATCATCACTTCTAAGAGGGGAGGGATGCTCGATTGTTGTTGTGGTGACATAGAGCTATTTAAAACATGTCTATCCTTAAAATTCCTTTTGCACGAGTTAGCTTAAGAATAAGAGAAAAAAGGATAGTTCATTCATATATTTTCTATTTTTAGCATACATCAAAGTGACATGCTAGGTAATTGTCACAATTCATGCTAAAAAATGAAAAAGAAAATAGAAAACTAGATAGATGAAAATAAAAGGATAGTAAAGGAGAAGAATTGTTTGAGGGTGAAAAAGAAAGGGCAAGGTTAGTGTTGAGGTGTTGGGGAAGGATGAAATATCGCCCACCCTCCACAACAAACTTCAAAATTCTACCCATCCTCAATGAGAAAGAAGTTAGAGATGGAGGGGAATTGATGTGGAGAGTGAAGGAGGTGGAGATGAAGGGTGTATCTCATCTAATAGCTAACATTAGAACTATGGGTGAGGGTTCATCTTCCGTTTGCAGCGCCCTCATCCCGTCGTGGTGGTGGCCACCAATTTCCATGATCTTCATTGGGTGGAGGCGATGGTGCCATGTGTTGTGTGCCCTTTTCTCCACGGCATGTACTTAGTCAACGCTTCTCTTCTAGGGAGATGGCTAGTTGATCATGCAACCAATTGATCAGTAGGTTTGGGTCTGGTGGTGGCATTCACATGCGATGTGTCGGGTGTTTCAACTAAAGATTCTAGGGGATGTGTGTACCCTATGAATAATAGAGATGTAGATGTTTGGTGGAGGGGATGTCATTAGATGGTGGAGGGCCTCCGCCTCCTGGTTGGAGTCTGTTATTCATGTTTTTTGCCACCATGCATGATGTTGATGTAGGAGAGAGATGGAAGTATGGGCTTTGCTTGATCATCAAAAGGCACTAGTGTAGCCTAGCCCTTATGATTTTCCCATTATATAGTTGCACTAAGGAAACGTTACGAGTCCCCTAAAAGAAATCGGGGGTTACGCCATGCACGTGATATCCCTAGAGCGTAGGGATTTCGTGTCACTCATTGCTTGGAAAGTTATGATCAAAATATGGAAGTGAATATTCATAATTAGAGTGAGATAAAAACGGCTGCTATATCCAAGGAATAATAATTCTCAAAAAGATAAGGGCAGTTTATTTTGCAACAAAGAAATGAAATCAATATAGAAAATAGAAAGAGCAATCTCATTGGGCCACATATTCTATGTGTCACATAACTCATAAATTTGTGAGATAGTAAGATCTTTGCTCGATCAATCGGGCATCTGACAGCTGGGGTTGATGGAAGGGTGAGAGAATATCATCATGAGAATTGTCACATCACTTTGGCTTACCCATATATGTCTATCAAAGGTGTGATACTCTACCTTCTCCTCCCTTTCTTGTTACCCTCTTTCTCTTAGAATGAGTTTCTCAGAAGAAAATAATGAACAAAAATAAATGAAATAAATAGAAATAAAAAAGAAAAAGATAGAAAAAGAAAATGGGTTGGGTTTCTCCCAGCAAGCGTCCTTGTTTAGTGTAAAGAATTGAAACCACCTCTCTACTAAAAAATTGAAGAATCAAACAACCAATCCAAACACACTCAAAGGTGTGATTAAATAGGTGTAAAAATTCATATTTTAAGTAATGGTAATCAAAACAACCAAAGTGTAGCAACAAAAGAAAATATGACTATCTTCAATTTAACATAAGATTTACAAAAGTACCTCAACATCATCTCCCATAAGGATTTACATAAAAGATACACCATAAGGATCCATGTAGAAGAAATATAAACCATATCAAGTTTGTCTCCAAGCTTCATCATCACAAGCGAAGTCCATATCCTCATGTCAAATCATCCAAGTCCTCCACCTAGGGTTGGAAGCATACCCCAGCAAGAAGAGAAAAATAGATGACATCAGTAAAGGTTGGTATGTGCATACTAAATATAAAATTGAGCAATATATAAAATACATACATCAAATATAAAAGGCTACCCATAAAAGAGTAAAGTACTACCCAAAGAGGCATAAAAGAAAAGAACATGAATAAAAGAGACATAAAGAAGAAAAGTAAAATGCCAAGGCATACATGTGTAACATTGGTGACAACACCAGAATAATATATCATGTTGGTAGGAAATACATATCTACAATAAATGTGGGGTGAGTAGGAAAAAATACACATCTACTCGAATGTGGGGTGAGTAGGAAACAATACACATCTGCTCGAGCAAGAATTTTAACATCTGTCCCTGAATATAAGTATTCATGAATTTTAACATCTGCATTCACATATGTGGGAATTTTAACATCCACATGAAAAGCACATTCAACATTATAATAGTAGTCAACACATTATGCATAGAAAAAGAATAAGCAAGTTTAAACAAATAAGTATGATGAAAACATCTTTCAAATATAAGGTGGGATCAGAGGATCCATACCATCAAATAATGTGTCATATATATACAACCACTACCATGGTGGGAAAAGAAGAACATAACATCAAATGAGTCCAACATGCAAGAATGATGTGAAAAATATTCCAAGAGAATATCCATGATCACAAGATCAAAAATAAATAAGGTAGTTAACATGAACCCTGATTTTCAGAAGAAAAGACACATGTGTAGGTTATTGTCCATAGGACCAAGAGAACGAAAATATAGGTTAATTTCTCAACATGGAATAATAGGATATCCTAACATACCTCTCTACAGAGTCTACTCTGTCCCAAGCCTAGGCTTCCAAAGAACCTATTAAGCATATATGTATATTTTGTGTCAATTCATATACATTATTAAAACCCTAAAAACCACCTTTCTCTTATTGTGTGAATTAGGTTATGAAAACCATGCCACATTTTAGATTTTCTTTTTCTAAGTCCAAAATATTTTTTATTATATTTTTCTGACTTACAAACATTTAGTCATGAATTTACAAGTTATTATTTATTATATTAATCAATTAAAAATCACATAATCATAACATTAGATTTTAGCAACAAAAATAGTACCAAAAGGTAGATCTTATTTTTCTCGTTTTATTGACTATTTTACACATTTTTCTGATCAACAAATAATTAGTTATCATTTTTGTAAATCTAACCAATCATGAAAATACACGTCAGATATTTGCTAGTGAGAAAACAGGGGGAGGGGCCCAACTGACTTGGCCCAATAAGGTGCGGCCAAGTCACCTGATCAAGAGTCTGGTTGACTTCATCCAAAATAAAGAAACTCGATGGCCAAATGACCAAAAAAAACCTTGTACGAAAAAATAAAAAAGGAATTAGATGAGGGTAAAACTGTGAGAAGGGAGAGTATCATCTCCTCTGCTTGAATGAGAACCATGTCCACGAGACCAGAAGTTGCTGTGAGTCTGTGACTATGAGGTTATGGGGGAACATGAGACCGAGGACAAAATGTCATATTGAAGGTGGAATTACCTTCGGTTGCTCGCCCCAAAGCCTCCGACCAAGAAAACCAAGGTCATGGCACCACTGCGAGTAGGAACAAGGTCCTGGAAGCTGCCACCATAGCTTTAATTAGGGGAAATTAAGGTAGGAAGAATGATGACCAAAATGTGCACGCAAATACTCTGGATGGTTCACACAAAGGTGAAGGTAGGTTTATATATAGGAGAAAACACCCAAAGAAACAGGGAATCATGAAGGAGGTCGAAAACAAGGAAATGAGGAACTCCTTGGTAGACTGAGAGATTGAGTCAAGGAAACATATTAAAACTAGGGTCCCCCAGGTGTGGGAAGACATGAAGATGGTGAAAAGCAAATCAGGTAGCGTCTAGAAGGAATGACGGAAGAGGAAAGCACGAAAGAAAATCCGCACTACTATTGCCGCGAGAAAGGAGTTTGACTAGAGGTAGGAGACAACTCCTCCTCTTTCAGATCTCATCCAAGGGCCGTGATGAAAGCTGACATAAGTAAATGCATGACAAAACCAACTTTAGGAAAATGAAACATGACAACATCGATTTTATTCAATAATGTGATATAATATTAATTTCCTTTTTCTCTTTCTTCATTTAAGGGTTCAAACATGATCCAAATGAAGCAAAAATTTGCATATAGATCAAATTAGGCATGTAGATCCCGATTGTGCAATTAGATTTTCCTTTTGAAGACTTTTGATATATTAATTAACCAAATCTTGTTTTATCTTTCCTCATGCATTATGACACTAGGATTATCAAAATTTGGTGAAACTTCATCCTCAAGTTAACTTAAGTGTTTTGAATATGAATTGGGCATTATTTCCATCTTTTAAAGTGATATTTCACATTATTGAGCATTAATGCCTTTTATCAACTTTCTCTCTCCAAAACTTACCTTGTAATATCGATGTTGTCCAAATTAAATGAAAATTGACATGTAGGCTTATTTTGATTTGTAGATTACGAATTTGAAATTTATTTTTAATTTTGAGACTTTCTAATATGATTTATGTCGCATGGCCCATTAGTGGCCCATCATCTATATTAGTCACCCAACTAAGTTCTTTATCATCTTATTATCACCAAATGAGATATGTGACATGTTAGATCACATTAGGGTGATATATTCATGTTTTATGTTATTAGGATCACTCTAACCTCAACCTTGTTTGGTCAATCCCAAAAGGTCAAAGTTATAAGGTAGGGTCCAAGATCTGGTATGTTACAACACTCTACCCCTTAAAAGGATTTTGTCTTCAAAATGTAATGATCCAAACATCAACAACCAATTACTCTCCATCCCTTAAATGGTTCAGCCTAACAAGTCAAAATAAATAACATTTAGGGTTACCCACATATCCATTAGTGTGAAAGTATATAGAGATTTATGTTGTTCGTGTATCCAAGTAAGAATTCAGAACCATCTAAGGTTGAGTTTTGGGTCCTTGTATCTCTAACCTAATAACCCTACATCAACATCTAAAAGTCATAGGGTAAGTGAACTATACCTTTATATAACTCCTAGTTACAAATCCAAAGTCAAAACTAGGGTTAGAACTATGCTTAGAGTTCCACTACCAAAACTTCTCATATCTCTTCATTGTGACTTAGTTTAAGAAAACTTTGATCAAATCTAGACAATTTTGTACTTATAATAGTATAATTGAAAATATATTTTTGGCGATGACAACTTCACGAGATGAAACAAATGGATCCAAAATGAATTGTGAAAACCAAGTCACAATTTATCCATAACAAGACTCCTTGTCCTACAACCTCCTCATAACCTAATTTTATCCTCAAACAAACCTGATTACATCCAAAGATCATATCTAGGGTGAACATCTCTCCTAGAGGAAACTTAGCAAAGTCAAGGGTTCTAATTAGGGAGACAAAATAGAAATAGTCAGATTCTGACTACCATGGGCAATGATAACATGTTGTAAAGAAGTGAAACCACCTCTCTGCTAAAAATGTGAAGAATCAAACAACCAATCCAAACACGCTCAAAGGTGTGATGAAATAGGTGTAAAATTTTCAAATTTCAAAGAATGGTAATCAAAACAACCAAAGCATAGTAGCAGAAGAAAATATGACTATATTCAATTCAACATAATATTTACAAAAGTACCTCAACATCATCTCACATAAGGGTTTACATAAAAGATACACCATATGGAGCCATGTATAGGAAATCTAAATTGTATCAAGTTTGTCTCCAAGCTTCATCATCACAAGCTAAGTACATATCCTCATGTCTAGTCCTCCACCTAGGGTTTGAAGCATACCCCCACAAGAAGAGAAAAATAGATGACATCAGTAAAGGCTGGTATGTGCATACTAAATAGAAAATTGAGCAATATATGAAATAAAGACATAAATATAAAAGACTTCCCATAGAGGATTAAAGTACTGCCCAAAGAGGCATAAAAGAAAAAAAAACATCAATAAAAGAGAAAGATAGAAGCAGAGTAAAACGATAAGGCATACATGTGTAACATTGGTGACAACACCTGAATAATATATCATGTTGGTAGGAAATACACATCTACAATAAATGTGGGGTGAGTAGGAAACAATAGACATCTACTTGAATGTGGGGTGAGTAGGAAACGATACACATATGCTTGAGCAGGAATTTTAACATCCACCCATGTATATAAGTATGTCGGAATTTTAACATCTGCATTCACATATGTGGGAATTTTAACATCCACATGAAAAGCACATTCAACATTATACTAGTAGTCAACACATGATGCATAACAAAAGAATAAGCAAGTATAAAAAAATAATGATGATGAAAACATCTTTCAAATATAAGGTGGGATTAGAGGATCCATAACATCAAATAATGTTCCATATATATACATCCACTACCATGGCGGGAAATGAAGAACATAACATCAAATAAGTCCAACATGAACCAAGCATATGAAAAAGAGTCCAAGAGAATATCCATGATCATAAGATCAAAAATAAATAAGGTAGTTCACATGAACCATGATTTTCAAAAGAAAAGACTCATGTGTAGGTTATTGTCCATAGGACATAGAGAAAGAAAATATAGGTGAATTTCTCATCATAGAATAATACGAGATGAAAACGTGCCTCTCTATAGAGACTACTCTATCTAAAGCCAAGTCTAGGTCCAAGCCTATGTCTCCAAAGAACCTTTTATGCATATATGTAGATTTTGTGTCAATTCGTATACATTATTCAAACCCTAGAAACCACCTTTTTCTTACTGTGTGAATTAGGTTATGAAAACCATGCCACATTTTGCATTAACTTTTTCTAAGTTCAAAACATATTTTATTCTATTTTTCTGACTTACAAACATTTAGTTATGAATTTACAAGTTATTATTTATTATATTAATCCTTTAAAAATCACATAATCATAACATTGTATTTTAGCAACAAAACTAGTACCAAAAGGTAGATCTTATTTTTCTCATTTTATTGACTATTTTTACACATTTTTCTGATCAACAGATAATTAGTTATCATTTTTGTAAATCTGACCAATCATGAAAATATATGTCAGATATTTGGTAGCGAGAAAACATAATGAGAGAGAGGGGACCAGCTGACTTGGCCCAATAAGATGCAACAAAGTAGCATAGTCAAGAGTCTGGTTGACTTCGTGTAAAACAAAGAAACTCGCAGGCCAAATCACCAAAAAATCCCCTATGCAAAAACCTAGAAAGGAAATTGGATGAGGGTAAAATAGAGAGAAGTGAGAGTATCATCTCCTCTGCTTGAGTGAGAGCCATGCCTATGAGACCAGAAGTTGTTACAACTGTGAGGTTTTGGAGGAACATGAGACTGAGGACAAAACATTGTATTAAAGGTGGAATTACCTTCAGTTGCCTGCCCCGAAGCCTCCGACTAAGAAAACCAAGATCATGGCCCCGTCATGAGCAGGGAAGAGGTCCCAGAAGCCACCACCATATCTTGAACTAGGGGAAACCGAGGTAGGAAGAACGATGACCAAGACATGCATGAAAATACTTCGGATGGTCCACACAAAGGTGAAGGTAGGTTTATATATAGGCGAAAACAACCAAAGAAACAAGGAATCATGAAGGAGGTCAGAAACAGGGAAATGAGGAACTCGTTGGCTGACCAGGAGATTGAGTGAAGGAAACATATTAAAACTAGGGTCCCCCAGGAGCGAGAAGACATGACGATGGTGAAAAGCAAATCGGGTAATGCCGAGAAGGAACGACGGAAGAGGAAAGCACAGAAGAAAATCTATGCTACTATAGCCACGAGAAAGGAGTCTGACTGGAGGTAGGAGACAAATCCTCCTCTGTTGGATCTCATCCAAGGCCTACGATGAAAGACAACACAAGTAACCGCATGACAAAACCGACTTTAGGAAAATAAAATGTGACAAAATCGATTTTATTCAATAAAGTGATATAACATTAATTTTATTTTTCTTTTTCTTCATTTAAGGGTTCAAACATGATCCTAATAAAGAGAAAAGTTGCATATAGACCAAATTAGGCATGTAGATTCTAATTATGTAATTAGATTTTACTTTTGAAGACTTTTGATGCATTAATTAACCAAATCTTGTTTTCACTTTCCTCATGCATTAAGGACACTAGGATTATCCAATTTTGGTGAAACTTCATCCTCAAGTTAACTTAAGTGTGTTGAATATGAATTTGACATTATTTACATCTTTTAGAGTGATATTTCAAATTATTGAGCATTAATGCCTTTTATCAACTTTCTCTCTCCTAAACTTACCTAATAATATTAATGTTGTCCAAATTAGATGAAAATTGACATGTATGCTTATTTTGATATCTAGTTTACTAATTTGAAGTTTATTTTTACTTTTGAGACTTTCTAATATGATTTTTTTCGCATGGCCCATTAGTGGACCATCATCTATATTAGTCACCCAATTAAGTTTTTTATCATCTTATTATCACCAAATGAGTTATGTGACGTGTTAGATTACATTAGGGTGATATATTCATGTTTTATCTTATTAAATCACTCTAACCTCAACCTTGTTTGGTAAAACCCAAAAGGTCAAAGTTCTAAGGTAGGGTCCAAGATCTGTTATGTTACATTTAACATCACGGACTCGACGATAGCAATGTTTTTCAACTGGCACCAATAGAAAGGGTATCTAAACCCTTATCCTTCAAACCTATGGGGTCTAGATCATGTTTAGATGGTATACATGGGCTATCTATGAGTGTAACTCCATCATCATGATCATCATCACGCGGGCCTGATTGTTGTAGTTATAATGTATCTTCTGCCTTGAAAGCTTCGATCGAGTCGTGCATCCTTTTCAAATCTTCAAGAACTCAATATTCAATAGTCTTCTTACCTGGTTACAGAACAAGTTTGCCAACTTTGATGTCCACTAGAGCTCGTGTTGTGGCTAGAAATTGTCATCCTAGAATGATTCAGAATCAGTTGTCTTCATTGATGTGGATGACCACGAAATCATAAGGGATGTAGGTGTCATGTCCTTACTTCGTGAGAATGTCTTTAATAATCCACAGGGGCATGGTGATGGATGTGTCTACCAATTGAATGGTCATTGTTGTTGGCAGAAGTTCTGTGAACCTTAGGATATGGTATGAAGTGTAGGGCATAATGGAAGTCAGCAAGTCCCTTATGGCATGTGTCATCACCCAAGAAATAATAAATCTTGAAGGAACCAGGGTTTTTCTGCTTCAACAACATCTGATTTTGAACTATGACAAAAGTTTCATGTGCAAGTTTCACAATCTCAAGGTCTTCGGTTGTATATTTCTAGAGAGTAAGGTTTTGATGTATCTTCTCCAAGCTGGGATTTCGGACAAGGCACTAAGGAATGGGATGTCGACATGTAGTTTCTTAATGGTTTGTTTGAATTTTACGAACTGATCATCCAACTTGGTTTGCTTGAGATGCCATGTGTAGGGTATTTGTGGCATATATATGGGGCTTGTGGGAGCTTTAGAGATGCTTGATAGAGTTGTTTCTGTTGTATTCTCACCAGAGTTTGACTGTACTGGAATTGTGGGGGAATCTGTCGTCTGATTCTCAAGATGGTTGGCTGGATATTTTAGAATTTCATTTGGGATGCTATAAATTTCATCATAATGGGTGGAGAAAAAAGGTGTGATATACACATTCCTTGACATAGTCATAACAACATTCAATTGGTCTGGCTGCTTTGGATGCTCGGGGTTATTTTTTGGCTGGCCAGTAATCATGCCCACTGGGGGTTGTTGGCTAGCGGGCAGTCAAGTGATATGTGATTCCAGCACCTTTTGGTTTGTTGTGGCATTAGAGAGTTGATTTGGTCTGATGCCATCATCTCTTGGAGCATTTTCATCGGGTCCTGCATTGGCGCTACTTTGATCTACATTGGTGGTTCTTGATTTGGGTTCTGGAATTGTTACCATTGTTGGTAGTTTTTGTTGGGGATATTAAACTTGAAGTTTCCCTAGTTGCGCGGGCCACTGTAATTAATTGGTGAGCTCTCGCCTGAGCATTTTGTGTCATGAACTAATTTGGTTCTTTGGATGATGTTGGGTTCCTGTATTGGAAAGCGGGATGAGTGCAAGCTTTGTTTGGATTGTAGTACTCCTGCCATGTAATGTTATGGATTGACGTCATGTCTTCGGCTTGAGTAAATATGTACTGATCCCATGTCTGATGTTCAAAGAATGCAACATATAGCTTCTAGTAGTGAACGGTGTTATGGTCAACTGCATGACATAATTCGCACAATGGTGAGATGATTTGCACTTGGGAAGTCTTGCTTTTTCTCTCATATCGATTGAAAGATTTCTCAAGGGTTTTTTGCTAAAGAGAGAGAGAGATTTCAATGCTTCAGAGATAGATTTGAGTTATGATCGGTCTTCCACCATGTCCACCTTAAGAATACCCTCCTTAAGAAATTTCTATGTCTCATCGTCAACTCCTCGATAAAAGAATTCAATGATTTGATTCTCAGAGATGCCATCATGCAGGCACTTGTGTAGGAGTTCATTGAATGGCTCCCATGCTTTGTAAAGAGATTCCTCAGGTACTTGGTTGAACCTTATTATTTACCCCCGGATCAAGTATGTCAAAGAAGGAGGATATAATTTTTCTAGAAATTTGTTTTCCAGCGCCACCCAAGTATAGATCAGATCTCCTCGAACAGCATTGTACCATGCTCAGGCTATGTATGTAAATGAGTAATTGAAGAGTTGAAGCATCATGGCATCATCAATGGCACTCGTTGGCTTCATCATCGAGTAAAGGTCAATGAATTCAAGAAGATGTTCTCAGAAATCACCACCAATCTTCTAGTAAAGGCGAAGTTTTGCAACAAGCTGAGCCATTGGGCTCTGATCTCGATCGGCTCTCCTAGAGGTTGGACTGGATGAGTCAAATTGGTGCATTTGGGGATAGAGAAATTCAGTAGTTCTTCTGCATGCTCTTCGGCTTGAGTAGCTTCTAGGTTAGTTTTGAACTTGACCTCTGCATGTTCTCTAGCTTCTACGATGAGTAACTCTTGTTGAACTACGATTGTTGTGGTGATGCATGCTTGGATTGTTGGTTCTGTATCCTTCGCGTCTTCCATGGCTCTCTCCTTATGAAGCTTTCTATAGGTTCTCTCGATCTTAAGATCAAAAGGAAATCTGGAGTCAAGACTCCTCGATCTTCCCGTAGACTAGATGTGCAAGAAACGAGAAAGAAGGATTGTGAGAGATGCACCTGGTTCTAGAGGATTTATTATCAATAAAAATAACAAAAAACTAAAAAAAGAAAAAGGAAAAACCCTAATTACACTTATACTTCTAAAAATATTTAACTACTATTGTTCCCTGTAATGGCGCCAATTTTTTATGGGGCTACAAATGTTGCTCCAAGAAAATCCCTAAGAAAAATCTCTTAGGTTTACCAAAAGTAGTGTAGTAATTCCCCACTTCACACGAACGAAAGCCTTAATGTAGTATACTTAAGGATCGAACCCAAAGGACAAATGTTTTAAGTAGTCAAATATGATTCAAAGGTAAAAAAAGTAATATTTATCACTGAATAGTTGAAAGATTTATTAAAATATATTGTTTCCGAAAGCACCAGAGATCAAACAAGAAAATAATAGGTAATAAAGAGCACTAGGGCATGGGGTTTCACTACCCATTCCTGCATAATTATCTAACAAGATCCAACTCTCTAATAGTCATTGCTAAATTGAGGCTTAGTTGTTTCACCCTCAAGGGATACAGGTCGATGCCTAGTACAGACTACCTTGGAACTGACCATCCTCAGCACCCAAGTTCCTTGCCTATGCTACTGAACTCATTTACTTACGACTGACCATCCTCGACAAGTAGCAAATTGAAGTCCAAACACCTCACTATCAATTGCCAACTGCTTAGGGGGATAATAAGATCAATTTGTTGTTCTAATCACGCTCACAGCAACCTAGATATCCATGATTATAACTAATATGCAGAACAAGTCACCAATTTTCAAAGAAAGGCATCGAGCAGAATGATACTTTATTTAGCAACTATATTATTGAGTTTAGATACAAGATAAGATAAAATACAAGTGATTGGGGCTAATCCCCATCCCCCAGCACAAAGCATCTACTCTCTCATGGTGAGGTACAACAACAAAGAGAAAGTAGGAATGATGGAGAACGCCATGACGCTTGGTGCGGCCGCCACCTCCTCGCTCCCCATTAGAGTTTGTGTTGCATAATGTGGCTTCTAATCACTGATCAGATGCCCCTTGAATGGATGATAAGGGTTCCCTTATATATATGCATTCCTCACCTCTGAAACCCTAAATCTGAATGCTTGTAGTTGACAACATCTTCTTGCATGGCATGTACTCAGTCCTACAGGCAACTCACATGGGTTGCTCAATTTGAACCTCGCTTATGGTCCTCTAGCAAGCCAACATGGCTGAACCAGAATGGGCTAGATGCTGAGAGTGTGAGCCAAGTCAACCAAGTCGAGAGAACTCTAGGAAAAGAACAACTCGAGTTGGGAAAATGGCAGAACTGCTCACTTGAATGGGTGGTTTGAAGGTGATCAAAAGAAATCTTCTAAGCCTTTCTTCCCTTGAGAGGTGGCATCTTGAGGGCTTAATCATCCATCTAGGTGTCACGGCACAACATTGTCTGATTCTATGGAATATATATATATATATATATATATATATATATATATATATATATGCATTAAAATACATAAAAGGGGTACTAATTGCATTTATGTAAATATAATGCTAAAACTAGGAAATAAAGACACAACAACTCCTAAAAAGTAGATAAAACAATATGTAAAAATGGGTAAAAATGTACTCATCACCAATTTATCATAGACATTTTAAAAGAATATCCACTTAGGGTAACTCATTTGAAGATATTTTCTAGTCTACTTGATGCAAAGAATGTAAACAATAACTGAAGTAATGTATGGACAACAATTTAAAGAAGCATATATTTTTGTGAAAACTAAATATCTATATTCATATAACAAAAAGAATTTCTATACATTTCAAGTCAAAACAACATTATAAAATAAAATTTGTATCACATCATGTCTTTATCATCTTATTTTTTTCTTACTTTCTTGTCTTCTAACACTAACGCTTCTAGGGTTTCTCTATAACCCATCCTCTTCTGGATACCTATCCAGGGCATCTAGAGAAGAATAGTTAGAGTACTTTGTAATGGTCAACCTAAGTTTTAGATATCGGGTCAGGGGATCTGAATACTCTGGCTTCCCAAAGCTATAGCCTCATAACCTCCTAACTGACACACTTATGACTCTGACTGTGACATCCCCAGATTTTCTAAAACTTAATCTGATGTGTGATGTCCAAATTGAAACCTCACCTCAACGAGAATCCCAATTTAAAATCCACACACTAGGCTAAGAAGAAGAAAATTAGAGCAGGTCAGAAGGAAACAACAGTAGCACATGCACATGAACAATAATAAAACCATAAAACACACGTTCACCATTCAACATATAATTACAATATGAATTGTTACACCATTTGATATTACATATTGAACAACTAACTTATACATATACATTTACTACCACTAAACTACAAGATCATAAGACAATAGGTCCACCTATACATCAGCTCGCCACACAACTCTCAACTATCCTAGTTCTTCCAGATCATATATCAACAACCTAAACAAAAGATTACATGTTGTACACATCATCACAATATTCAAGAATATTGTACTAAGTACACCTACATGTCTTTTATACACCTCTAATCATATCTTGGCAATAAGATAAAACTAATACTTGGCAGTTATAAAGAAATATAAAAAACCATATACTTGTAGAAAGATGTTCATTAACAAAGAAAACACATATTTTAAGAACATTTTCCATTATATATCCATGCATTGACCACCGAAGGTTTTAATGCATTCTCTTGACTCTCAAGGAGATCAAGGTTAAGGCCTTTATGACCGTCTACTAGAGAGTTAGATCATATGTACAATGTGACCGACTACCAAAGAGTTAGGTCACTTCCAAGCACTATACTACCAATGAGTTTAGTGCTTTCATATAATGGAACATATATATTATGTTTGATGTGTTCATAGCCATAAGTATGGAAAAATAAAGCAACATATCGTTCAACAACAATCATATCATCCAATATCATATGCCAAGTATTTTGCTACACATATAATCCAAGCATATTTTATAATAAGCCAAGTAAGAGGTAATGGCGTACCTTGATCAAGATATCATAATCATCACATATTCCTGAGTCATCTATATCCTTGTCAACCCCTGATTAAGACAAGACCATGTCACCATTAGGTTCTCATCATCATTAACCCTAGTTATGTCCATTAGGGTTTAGCTTAGTTCATTAGGATATGTGCATCATTACTTGCATTCTTGTCTTAGATTTATCTTACTGATGTCATTTTCTAGATTATGGTTCATTACATGAACATTAGGTTCCATATCCTTTTTGTGCACATATTAACCATAGTTTGCATACATTATTCAAATTAGGGTTACAACCCATGTATTAATGGTCATCTTCATATAACATGAGTTATGTGCATCATCATGATCTCATAATTAAACCTAAGGTTCCATATACTAATATGAGGGTTTTCCATACATTCCATCATTTATTGAGAATGTATGTATTTATTGTATTTTATTTAGGGTTAAAATCCCTAATTAGACATATTGAGCAAATTACAAGATTTCATACATGAACATTATAATTACTGATATCAGATGAATTATAAACATGATTATAGATTCACTGACATTTTATCACAATTTTTTACCACCATTTCATATTTATCATCCATAAAACAAGTGTATGACATTTTACATGATATCACTATGATTTAAGCATAAAAATACTGATATGATGGTTACATTTATTCTACCCATTTAACTAAGAATTTTGGTATATTATTTGTAATTTTCTGATAAGCGGGCTATTTACTACAATTTATTGAAGATATGCATATTTTCAGGGTTTTTACCTTTTTTGGCCAGTCGACCGTCACCACGTGGCACTCACGACATGGTTCACTCCTCCTATTACCATGATAAGTCAGGTAGATTTTCCGATTTCAACTGGGTTTGCGATTGAGTCGGTCGATTCTTGACTGGTTCGTATGCTGGACCGAACTGGACCGCCTGCTCCCCATCTTTCTTTATGAATCAACGTGATCTCCCCCTTCTGTAGCATGTGCCGTCATCTAGTTGGGGAAGCTTTGGTGAGCAATGGAGCATAGGTTCCCAGCATTAGGTCCTAAGACCATCAAAAGCTCTAACAACATCCTCCACACCTCCATGTCTTCCCAGGTGCTCCCTTGAGCCTCTGGATCTCCGTCCTCGTGTGGTCGCTGTAGCTAGCAGCTGTTGCGGAGGAGTAAAAGGAAAAATGGCCTCAGTCCCCCAAAAACCAAGACAAAGTATCGTACAACAACACAATGTCCATAGGAACTTGCCCCTATACTCAAACATGTCGGCCATGTCTTGCAGACCACCCCCAAGGTTGGTTCTCATCTCCAGACAACCTCCACTCCGTCAGCCATCATACCACTCCTACAGGGCTAGAAAACAAGATTAAGGGACTCTCTTGACCTCGACCTTCCTTTACAAACTCATCTAGATCCTCAGAAACCACCGTCGAGCCCTCATCTCTTCTCTACAGCCTCGGCCACCAGCTACAAGTCACAGTGGAGAGACTGCGCTCGAGGCATTCTGGTTCTCTCTTTATGGGTGTTGGTTTTTCACAAATAATGGCTCGAGCAGGTCTTGGTCACTAGAGGATTCCCATGTGTGTGACCCTATAGGTCCTATGTCACGCTGGCAGTGAATGTCCATAACTACCTTATGACATCACAAGTAAAGTTTGCTAACTAGTTGCATATCAATTCTACCCAAGTGAAATGGAAAGTTGGAGAGCAACTTCAACCTGCAATATTTGTAAGGTGTTGCGGTGATTGTATAATTCCTCAGGATGAACTTGATACATGATAGGTCATCCTATCAATGTTCAATCCATGTTTCTTGAACTAAGAGAAGACTATCTGAGATAATGTGACCTCAATATCATATATAGATTCACATGTGCATGCACATGCATTTCTTACTCTTGCTTATCAAGTGGCCAAGATATCATACTCCAGTAGGAGGGACAAATCACATATCTATCCTTCACAGTCTCCCCCCATGTGTCAAAGTTACCCAATCATATAACAACCCATGTTAGAGGTATGTGTTTGATGATGTCAAAGTGTACACAATGACATGTGGTGAGTGTAGTGGGTTTAGGTCTAATAATCACAATCACCACCTTCACTATGAGAGATGAATGTGAGCACAAGAACCATGTGTCACTCTCAAGGTGTGTCTGTCTGATACATTATTCCTGAACATGTATTTGTGTGCTCGATTTGATATTGCCATATCATGACTAATGAGATTTTGTCATCAACCAACTCACATTCTGATCTTATGTGTTATTTTTGTTTATCAACCTTCCACAATAACAACTGATCAGGGACATAATGTGAATATGTATATGTATTGTTAACATTTGTATGATCTCATCCACAAGGTTAATAGCTTGACAACTTTCATCATTGAGTAATATAATTCTCTAGACATTCACTATGTATCCTCATTATCTCATACCTGAGTGAAAAATATGAATTAAAAGCTTGCCTTTGTATATGTTATTATTATTAATCAAATCACTTTTTGGTTATTATGCCATGTCAAGCATCATATGATTGGCTCTACAGGCATACCTTACCAACAGACCCCCACTTGCACTTAGAGTCGATCACCAGTAGATCTCATCCTTCGTGATCTAAACATGTACAACATGCATCTGATGCGCTAGTGCCGATTTAGTGAGTAAGAAACACTTTGCTATTTATTTGGTATATTGCATGTTTCTTTTCTCTTCGCTTTGAGATGAAACTATTGTAATATGGTATTTGATATTCCTTGTGTAATAATTAGCTCCATTGTTGTGGCAACATCTCTACTGAGTCATCAATGGTCAGAACATCTATAAGTTCATCATATGAACCTTCTAGATCCATATAGTATCACTCTTTGTTCACAATACAAGTATATTTAGTCTCAATTTAGAAACAAAATAATTGCTATTAGTTCAGAACCCTTCCAACTAATAACATCCTTTTCACTTTTTAATCAAACATATTTTAATCTGCAATCATTTTTGTCATTATGGAAGCTTGTTTCGATGTAACTCTTTACATGCAACTATTGCTTTTATTGTAATCCTCATTGACTAGCAATCTTATCCTTAATTACTTCTCAAGTATTAATGGATATCTTTAATGACACTCTAATAATCCTTATTGGATTTTATATCATCTTGTCATGTCCAATACATACAAGATTATATGGGATAAGTACATTTATAGCATTCATGATAGATCCATTTTTGGGTTTGTCCATGGAATCTAATTCATGATATTTCCATTCTTCATATGAATGGGAATATAAGGTTCATGAGAAACAAATCTGGGTTCTCTCTCATTGAATCCTCCCATGTTGAACTCTTTCCACACATTGCTATTATATGTGCTCAAACATCCATCGTGAAACATTCAAGAACTATCTCATAGATCTTGATCCTTATCTCATAAGATGTTTCATCTTATCCTTCATTGTTGAAGGAGTTTTCCATGCCAGTTCTCAATATTCACAATATTGAGATGTCATTCCTCATCCTATGTGGAATATGCATATATGCTCCCACTAAATCTTTTGTAATCACAAATTTCATCTTTTATCTTGATTCAAGTCAAACTCTTTGACTATCTTATCAAATCAAAACATCCTATTTCTGAGTTGCTTATTTCAATCCCATATTGAACTTTATTGTTTATAGACTTAATTTGCATTCATGAAGTTATGAAAACTCTTTAGGTTGTGTCACATACACATCCTCTAATGTATTCCCTTAAGGAATCTGGTTTCCATCTTCATATGCAAAATTATATAGTCCATTCTAACTACAACAACAAGCATGACAACTGGTAATGAAATTCTATAATGTTCAACAACTTGAACTAATTTGAAAACTGATTCAACCAATTTGTCCTTTTATGTTATCCACGCAGGTATTTTCCACAAGACCCTATTGCACCCTTAAGGTATTACCCTTTTAGGGTGTGATATTAAGGTCCTACCTTGCTATCTTATATGGTTTCCATATTACTCAGAAATAGCTTGTAGTTAACTTGTTGGCTCATCCTGTATGACCAACCCATTTGAATTGTTGGATTCACAATCCTCTAATCTCAGGTGTGTTCTACTAGATTTTTTTTTTCTATGTTGTATGATGAACATGAGATTCCACAACAACTTGTGACTCTTATTGTTCTGATTTCACCTCTTTGTTGACCTCGAACACTTTGAGTATTACATTTACTGCCATTGAATCTTTAAAAACTTAGTTATCCTATTAACAAAACACTTTTAGTTTTTGGATTGGGATTAATAGTAATCTTCAATAATCATGGCTTATGGATAAGCCTTCTTCAAGAAACTACTTTCTCAAGGTGGGTTTCATACGTTAGACATATTGGGACATTCCCAAATCACATCATATATGCTGTTTAATAAACCATTTAAACGGTACATCATTTAGTGATAGATTTATATTTATGAGGATACAAGAAGATTAGATTAATTGATAATTATATTATGATATAATTCCTTCATTATGACATATCATCATGTTATGTGTGTGACCCTATAGGTCCCATGCCACGCTGACAGGGAATGTCCATAACTACCTTATGACATCACAAGCAAAGTTTGGTAACTAGTTGCACATCAATTCTACCCAAGTGAAATGGAATGTTGGAGAGCAACTTCAACCTACAATATTTGTAAGGTGTTGTGGTGATTTTATAATTCCTTTGTCTCTGATATCCAGGATGAACTCGAGACATGGTAGGTAATCCTCTCAATGTTCAATCCATGTTTCTTGAACTAAGATCAGACTGGCCATTTCGCACACCGGACAGTCATCTGGTGTGCAAGGCGGTCATCTCTCACTGCCAAATGACCTTTTGGCAGTTTCCCGATTGCATATGAATTTGGCAATTTTGATTCCAATTAATATACATATTAAAGTTACTTGCTTCTTTAGTAAGTGAAATCAAAACTATTTGGGTAACATTTTGAACCTTCATTCGATCCCAACCAGGCTATCTCACCCAAGAAAGACGATTGTCTCACTCACCCAGATGGGCATCTGGTTAGTTGAGCTGAGCCGGTCAGTTTAATCACATTCAATCAGTCAGTTCAAGGTTATAACTAAGTCAAATTGATCTTCGATCAACCTGGCTCCAAAATGGTCATCTCAACTACTTGAGACTCCTGTCTGGCTTCCCAAATAGCTATCTCACTTAGTGAGATGGTCGTTTGGTAGACCTATTCAGCGAATCAAGTGATCAGTTGTGTGAATTGAATACCTAAATACTTTTGTAATCAATCCAATTGTCATTCAAGATCAAACTACTCTTCTAGATGAGTTCATATGTGTGTGACTCTATAGGCCCCATGTCATGTTGGCATTGAATGTCCATAACTAGATAATGACATCACAAGGAAAGAGTGGATCCTACTCCCACAACAGTGCTACCCAAGTGAAATGGAAAGTTGGAGAACAACTTCAACCTACAATATTTGTAAGGTGTTGTAGTGTTTGTATAATTCCTTTATCTCTGATATTGAGGATGAACACGAGGCATGGTAGGTCATCCTCTCAATGTTCAATCCATGTTTCTTGAACCAAGAGTAGACTATCTGAGATAATGTAGCCTCAATATCATATATTGATTCACATGTGCATGTGTTTCTCAGTCTCTCTTATCAAGTGGCCAAGATATCATACTCTGTTAGGAGGGACAAATCCCATATATATCACTCACAGTCTATCCCCATGTGTCAACGTCACCCAATCATCATCGTTATAACTACCCATGTTTTCGGACTACATTTGATGATGTCAAAGCATACTCAACAACATGTGGCGAGTGCAGTGATTTCAGGATTAAGAATCATAATCACCACTGTGATGCCCCGTGCCACATAAAGAGAGATTACTCAAAATTAAACCATGGAAGAGACGTTAACAAGCAGATTACTGGAAAATACTAAAAATTTACAACCTTTTTCAAAAAATTGTCAAACAACAAGAACCTTTACATTCGAGTACTTACATGCCTCAAAACACTTACTGTGTGGGCCACCAATATGTTTCCAGAGGACCTTTTCAAAACATATATACATATATCTGCTTCATCTGTACAGAAAAGGGCATACAAGCAAAGCACATATCAAAAGCACGTCCACAAAACATCCCCAAGGACCTGAGTGTACAGAGATGACTCTAGGACTCTATCTATGAAAGACATCCAACATCACTTCCAACCTTGTCAGCTACTGCTCTTATTACTGCTGCTCAACCTCCGTTGCATGATCTCTACCTCTTCATGCACACCCACCTAAAAAGTATGTGGGAAACCCACGGGATGAGATTACAAATATTAGTGGGAGATATAACTCTCTGCAAGCTCTATTATTATCACATATAACTAAGGAGATAGATTAACATACTGAGAAGATTGAATAGAATTAACTGAATAACATATATCTCATGGATGAAGTAAATAGAGCAGTAATATGCACTAGCCAAAGAGTAATAGAAAAATTAATAATTTGAAAAGGAATATGAAGAACGTGTATAACTACTACAAACTAAATAGTATAAAAGAAAGGCAAGGCTTCATCCAATGTTTCTGTGTTTGATCCTATGCATGTAAACTACATAGTTGATCACATATTTAATATGCCCTGAGGATTTGATTCGTACCACCCAAATCCAACCGACCATTGATAAATCAAAATTTGTGCCATACAAGGTCAATGGAAGAGCTAGAATCCATGACCTTCCCACACCTCCCTGTCAGTATGAGAGTAACACCGCATGGACATATCAATCAACTGCACAAGTGGCATGCAGTCACATCAAAGGGGTTGGCTCACACATGGACACCCATATAACAACTAGCCCACCTTAGTATAGGTAACGATGCTAGGAGAACAGGTTCACGCATGGCCGTTCTTAAAAGGAAGATTGGCTCACACATGGCCATCCATATCATTCTGAGATTGGCTTAGGCATGGTCGTCTCACACAACATGACATTTAGGATGCAAGGGAATACTCGACTTGCACCCCGCATATTAAAAAATATGTACTCTGAGTTAAACTCGATTCATTATCTAGCAATAAAACTGACACTGGAATGGATCTATGGCACAGGGCAAGCTATAGGATTAGATTCCTCTTGATTAGTTAGAACAATTAATATCTCCTTTAGCATCAGTCAAGTTACAACATACAAACCACAAACAAATCCTTCAAAAGAAAGGGGGCATAGTATTACAACAAGAGATATCATCGTTTAAACTATAAACTAATTCCCATCATCTCATAACATTGTATCATTGCTAGCCACAAGGCTACTGTATCACTGCCAGCCACAAGGCTACTGTATCACTGCCATCCACAAGGCTATCATCATCAACATAATATCATGGGATATCAATCCCTCATTTTAGTACCAGTGGATGTCACCTAAACCAGGCATTAAGCCTTTACCGGGTCCTAAGACCCATCACATCACACTTGTAATTCATGGTTATCTCATCATGCCACATTGACCATATATTTATTAATCATGCCACATCACTCATGCTACATCACATGAACTTGCCATAGAAACCATTAGCCATTATGTTCAATAGATAATATGTTAAACATATTAAACACCTTTAGTTTAAGCAAGCAAAGCATCATAAGATCTTTAATCTAATATTAGGATTCATGATGATTTCACATAAGGTCCCCAAGCATCATTCTACCTCACATCTCTTGACATGCACTACATACCATAAACTGGAGTGTACAAGGCTAAGAATTAATTTGTGTAACCAAGTACGTGCATTCACATATTCTTACTTCCCGTGTTCCTTTACTGAGGCTCATAACCAAAGATTGATATTATTTAACCATCTTCATAGTACTCACAAGTTATAACACCCAATTAATCCATTAGGTTATAGTCATGCATTTTAAGATAGAGAACAATATCATGCTTTCCATTCATACCTATTCAATATTATAATCTGCCCTTAGAATTAGGGTCAATGCTCTTCACATAGAACTGGTTAGGGTTTGACTTCATGGTTACATTACCCACACTACTACAGAAATGCCTTTTAGCATCGGTTGTTTAACCCCCTTTGGCGTCGGTTTCCGAGCGACGCCTATGTGGGCGCCGCTAAAGGTCGAACACTTCGGCGTCGATTTTTTAACCGACGCCTATTTAACGTACAAGCGTCGGTTGTTTATAGAAAACTGACGCCAAAAGGGTTCGTGCCACAGAAAACGGCGTCATCTAGGACACATTATGCGTCAGTTATCTACTAAAAGACTGACGCCTATATGGAATATAGTGTCGGTGTTTAATTGGTAACCGACGTAGAAAGTGTCCTAGATGACGCCGTTTTCTGTGGCGCAAACCCTTTTGGTGTCGGTGATCAACTAACCAACCGACTCTATATGTATTATAGGCTTCGGTTTTACACTAACAGTCGATGCCATTTCCAGTACGGCCGTGGCCACATTAGGCGTCAGTTTTGTTCAAAAAACCGACGTTGTAGGTCTTTGCTGACGGTTTTCTGTAAATAACCGACGCCTATATCTATTTTTTTTTTTCATATCAGTTTGCAGGCTTGTTGTGGCTGGATAGCAGGATGAGAACTTGCAGTTCAGTTTTCTGAACTACAGGTTTACGACATCCATTGATATCAGCCTACAAACAGGCCACAAACCTGCAAAATTAACAAAAAAAAAATTCACACAAGTAGATACATTCAGACATCAATTCAATTCTCACATTCACACATATAGAAACATTCAAATACATGTATTAACATTCAGAAATATTCATTTACAAAGTATCATTCAGTATCTCTATCAACATCCCAATTATATCTTACAATTGCCACTGCTTGTATGGCTTTTGCCCATTCTTCTCTTATTTCATTTAATGCTTCCATCGTATATGGAGCATGTATATTTTTTAAGCGTTTACCTATAGTGTGGTCAGTTTTAAACACCTGCAAAGAGAATGATGTATATATATAAGTAATAATATAAAAATAATATTGATATATTTCATACTAACTAATGAGACTATATATAATACCTCATGTATGGTATCGATGTCCAATGCGGCATGTTTGATAATCATCTGCATAAATCGCATCACATAGTATGCGCATGCCCAGCCATTGTCTTGTGTAGCGCACTATAAATTGAAACATACAAAATAATACAACTAAGCACAATTCACATCAATAATATATACATTGGAGTCTGGAACTTACTTGTACGTTCTGCCAATTTATTGGCTGGTTCTTTTTCCTTGGGACTGTTCCTCCAGCCTTTTTGAATGCATCTAAACCCCTACATGTTAATATAACACAGTAAATTGCATAAGTAAATAGTAATGTAATAATAGATGTTAACAGATATAAAAATGAAATATTTCTCACCAAAATAATGGCATTCTCATTATGTGTCCAATTTTAGTGTTTAATGTACTTCCCGCGGGATCTAGATAATAAACAGTGAACGTCCTGGGGACAATAACTAGTAACTCCCAATGTCTACCGCTAGAGGTAAAAAGTTAACAATTATACTCAAAATGCACAATAAAAATGGAATTTTCTTAAGTCCAAATTATAAATAAAGTAAACTTACTTGACATTGAATGGAGCTATTATTATCATCTTCTTTTGCTGACCAAAAATTGTAAAAGCATCTATACAGTATTGTTGAACACTATCAGGGTCTTTAGCTACCATACTAATCAATGATGGAATCAAAAATCCCACATGATCAAATGCAAATTGTTTGCATTGATCTTCGACTAAGTAGCTACAAAACATGTATTACGTATGCATTAATATATAAGAAACCAGATCACCGGATCTTACACAAGGTATATGGATGTATAAACAAGATCTCACCTTATCCATGTCTCTATCATTGATGTATTCATCCAAGCATACATAAACAGCTCAATAATATCTTGTATAAATAAAGAGCTATCGTATGATTGACCTGCATAATCTGCATCTAAAGAAACAATTATAGGGCAATGTATATTATGTGCCTGTAGCCAACATGCCATTCCCCTACAAGCAGGACCTAAAGGGTATGATAGGTCAGTTGGAACCCAACTTGGTAATGCGGGAAGTGCAGGTGGAGGCCTAGGTTCTCCTGGTGTCTTCTTTTTAACCTGTATATATATAATTTCATATCAGTTGACCTCATATATACACATTAACAGTCTAAATCAATGTAAATTTATCTTACAATTTCAGTAGTGTAGACGACATCTACTTTGGGCCACAATATGACCCCGCCTTCTGCCTCACCAAGTGTATCAATATCTGGGTGGGCATATGGCAACGCAACTTCCCTCCAATCTGGTAATACACATATCGGGCTCACACGAATGTAGCCCTGCGGCATTGGAGTCCCATTAAACGTTGCCCCAGGAAGGGACTGGTAAGCCTGCGCCTCTGCAACAACATAGTCTTGCATTCTTAAGCGGCATGGCTTCAATGCCTACAAATTTACGTAAAGAATGTTATACATATATACATATCATCTTGAAAACATATCATCTTGAAAAGACTAGCTACAATGTCATAAACAATACTTACAGTAGACGTGTTAGGCGATGGGTCTCCAGGATTACTCGCAGTCTGTGCATCAGGAGAAGAGTGGGTCGCCATAGGCTGATTGGAAGCCTGAGATGCCTGCCACCGCAGCAATTCTTCCTTGACCTTCTCAGCAACTACATCGTTGACCTTCTTAGAAACAATATCCTCGACTCTCTTATTCTCCTATACATGGATAAAAGAAACATTAGCTTCTTATTATTGAATTTCCTTTTGTAGTAACATTCTAAAAAAAGAATAGGTTACCTCTTCTTGAGAAAGTCCCGCTCTGGGTTTGCGCCGGGATGGCCCAAAGAATGCTTTGATGCCCACACTAGCGCTTGTACCCCTAACACGTCCAGGATGCTCTGGGTTACCCAGAGCAATTGTCAATTCATCCCTTGTGCCCTGAGGGATGAACGTGCCTTGTTTCCTCTGCTCGTGCAGCTCCCGCTAATCACCATCAACAGAAATTGGTAAGTTAACACCACAAATAATCAATATTCAAACGATTGCTCTAAGAGTTGTATTTTACCATTTTCGCAGCCGCTTCAGCAGTTACGGGCTTCTTTATTTTACCATTTTAGCTTCACGTGGACTCTTATCCTTTGCACTTGCAAAGTACATAGTCGACACTTGAAGAGTGACCCCACTATTTTGGACGACACTCTTATCATCTTGGCGCTTTTTGTAATATGTGAATCCATTAATGTCAAACCCTTCATAAGACATAACATTCAGTTTTGGTTTAAAGGTGAGGCATTTGATAGTTTCTGTAATATCATTTGGTGTTTGAGATAGTTGATGTAAGAATTTATCTTCAAACCACTTAGTAAAAGTCTTATTATGCTCTCTAGCAAGCCACATTGAACTTGCTTGAGGATGTTGTCTCTTTATGAAATTGGTATGTTCCTCGATATAAACACTCACTTCATCCATATTGTGTAAAATATACAAGTGAGCTTGTTCCAACTGCTCACGGCTGATTACTTTCACCCATGATCCCAAAATTCCTTTGCCCTCCTCAATATTCTTGTCATTATTAGGAGTGTCATTACCACTGAGAAAGTCATTGAAAAAATCCATAACCTCTCTCGCCACATAACCTTCAATAATACTCCCTTCAGGCCGATAACGGTTTCGAACATCACCTTTAAAAATGCTCATGTATCGTTCAAAGGGATACACCCAATGCAAGAAAACTGGTCCCAACATTTTCACTTCCCTAGTCAAGTGGACAACAAGATGTACCATGATATCAAAGAACGAAGGAGGCAAATACATCTCAAGCTGACATAGGGTAACAACCACTTCTCTTTGCAAATTATCGAGAGTATCAGGGTCAATAACTTTGCTGCATAGACTGTTGAAAAAGAAACAAAGTCTGGTAATTGCAAATCTTACATGCTTTGGAAATATAGATCGAATTGCCACGGGCAATATTTGTTGCATTAGAGTGTGACAATCATGATATTTAAGACCTATCAACTTCAGATCTTTCATTGATACCAATCTACAGATGTTGGATGAGTAACCATGTGGCACCTTAACATTTACCAAGCATTCACAAAAGGTTGTCTTCTCCTTTCTAGACAACGTGTAACAAGCGGGAGGTAAGTATGTTCTTTTATTACCCATTTCACGTAATTCTATTAATTCTGACCTTATTCCCATTTCACGTAGGTCCATTCTGGATTTTATCCCATCTTTAGTCTTACCTGGTATATTTAACAGAGTACCAATGATGCTATCACAGACATTTTTCTCAACGTGCATTACATCGATACAATGCCTGACTGTCAAAGAACTCCAATAAGGAAGATCCCAAAATATTGACTTCTTCTTGAATGAAGAATTGTCACTCCGTGTGGCCATACTACATTGTGATTTCTTACCAAATTCATTGGCAATGTCTTTTACTCTTTCATAAACAACATCCCCTAGTATAGGTTTAGGTGCACTTCATTCATCATTCCATCCATCGAATGCTTTGCGCTTCCTACGATACGGATGGAATTTTGAAAGAAACCTTCGATGACCAAGATATACAGTCTTGCCGCCATGTTTTAGTCTTACTGAATCAGTGTTTTCTTCACATATAGGACACGCTTTAGCTCCTTTGACACTATATCTAGACAAATTCCCATATGCTGGAAAGTCATTAATAGTGCAAAACAACATAGCGTGCAAACGAAATGTCTCTCTTGCTGAAGCATCATAGGTCATCACACCTTCAGCCCAAATTTTCTATAAGTCATCAATCAAAGGTTCAAGATAAACATCGATATCATTTCCGGGTTGTTTAGGGCCTGATATCAACAACGACAACATAACGTACTTATTTTTCATACACATCCAGGGAGGAAGATTGTATATAACAAGCATGACTGGCCAAGTGCTATGTTGGCTGCTCAATGTCCTGTACGGATTCATCCCATCTGTACAAAGCCCAAGTCTTAGATTCCTATCTTCTTCACCAAATTTGGGGTATAATAGATCAATCTTCTTCCACTGTGGGGAATCAGACGCATGTCGTAGGATCCCATCATTATTTTTCTTAACATCTGCATGCCACCTCAAATTCTTCGCATCTTTCATATTTGCAAACAAGCGTTGAAACTGTGATATTATAGGTAGATACCACAACACCTTGGCAGGAGAACCAGTTTTGGACTCCCCCGAAGTCGTCAATTTATACCGTGACTGTAACATCCCTGGCCTGGGTTATGAGTTAACCCTAGGTATTTTGCCTAAATATGTGATTAAATCTTTGTGATTAACTCTGAGCATGTAATTAAGTTTCTCAGAAACATACATTTCAGTATTTGCTCCTTTTTATTTAAAGTTGTAGCATTGTTTTGATATACAGGGACCTATGTGCAATTTACCCAGTTAAAAGGGTTACCTTGCAATTTGCACATGATGAGATGTTCCTCTGATATTGAGACATCATGAGAAATCTTTTTTAGCAAAGTTTGAGGGATTTCCCAAGCTAAGGCACCAAGGTGCAGCTGTGGGAGCAATCCCGGTGCTTGAAACCCTAGTTTGGGGTTAAATGCAATTTACCCAAATTAAGGGATACAAATTGTGAAATATGTCATCTTATGTATTTTTTTTAGACTCTTGCCATCATTAAGAGAAGAAATGATGAGGAAGTCACCTCAATTGAATTATCAAGTTATGAGACATGCCTTGTGATTGAATAATCAGGGTATATGTGTAATATTTCTTTATGTATGTACCTCAGTATTAGCTTGCTCTCCTTTACCTTCTTTTCCTAAGACCTTAAGAGAAGGTTTGTCCTTAGAATAAAGAGGAAGGGACGATCAAGTAAAGAAGGAGGGACCTAATTGGAATTATGGACAACTTATGAACTAATGTTGAAAATCCTACCCCATGTATATAAGCTCTCCTTCCCTTAGTTGCAAGGGAACTCACCCTTCGTTCCCTTACTGTTTCATTTCACCAAAGACGACCAAGGACTGCCTTGGAGCTAAGGAGGACGACCAAGGGGTGCAAGGTAGGTTTAAACCCCTCTTCTTGCCTAATTCCATGGTTAAAACTCGAATTCAAGGTCATCTTCATGGCTAACTCTTGAAACCCTACCTTTCTAGCCGTCTCTTTTCATCCTTCCTTGGAGTTTTCACCTTGGCCAACCTGTAAGAACTCAAGGACGCCATTAGAGCTTGGAGCTTGAAAGCTTGGAGCTCAAGAAGCAAGCTTTAGGCGGGTTTTATAACTCTAAACCTATGCTTTACTACGTGCATCTTTATATGCGTTTTAATGATAGCTCTTAGTATTTCCCTACTTTTCCCTGCTATTTTGCAAGCAAACCCATGGGATGTTCATACTGTTCTTGAGCTAGGAGATTAAGGCGTGATTTCCAAGAAAAACCCACCGCTTTTCTTTTCCTTAAACGGTCCTAACAGTTTGCTCTCTCGGACTCAAGACCGCGAGGTGAGCAAACGGTCTCGAGACCGCGCCAGGGCAAACGGTCTCAAGACCATTTGGCCCCGTTGACCGAGCGTGGACCGTATAAGAAATTTGTTCCCAATTATATAGGTTAATTACCCTCAAAATTTGGGAGACTAACTCCAAAGGAATCGGGATATATGACCTTTTTAAGTCACAACTTTAAATGAATTAATTGCTGATTTTCAAACGGTCTGAAATTGCCTTTTTGGGCAAACGGTCTCAAGACCGTGTAAGGTCGTTGACTAAGCGTTTACCATATGATATTACTGTTCAAAATAATGTTTATTAACAACTCACCAAGTTTGATGGTCTAATTCCAAACGGGCTAAGAGTTGAAGGGTGAATACTAGGGCTAACCCTAGGTAAAATCAGTACTGAAATTATGGTGACCTAATTAGGGTTTTTAGGGTTGATTGACCTAAACGGTCTCAAGACCGTTTGGGGGTCACAAAACGGTCTCAAGACCACGAGGGCAATCAACCAAGACCGTTTGGAGGTCTGGGGTCAAGGATAGTTGACCAATTGAAGGTACAATTACACCGAATTACATTACAATTAAATATTGACATGATCATCAACTCAATGGGTCAGACCTTGATGAATCTGCACTAGAATCCAAAAATTGGATGGGCAAACGGTCTCAAGACCGTTTGGAACTCATCCAAACGGTCTCAAGACCGAGAGGACAATCACCCAAGACCGTTTGAAGGTCTAGGGTTGAGTAATTTGACCAATTGAGGACCCAATTGCAAATAAGTTATCAATTTAATCAAAATTCTGTTTTGTGGTTCAATCATGGTTCAACCCCTATCAAATCACCTTAGCCTTTGATGAAATCTTGGGCAAGCGGTCTTAAGACCATATGGGGTCCACCCACATGACCTCAAGACCGTTTGGGCCAAGTTTGGGCCCAATTGGAGCTCAATTGAAGGGTTCAACCTTGTGTTGATGCACATTGTTGAGTGTTGATGGGTGAACATTGATAGACCCTAATTGAATCGATTTCAATCCTACTTGGTCAACAATTGAGGGTCAATTGGTTGACCAATTGGTCAAGCATAATCTTGATTAACCTAATCCATAGGTGGTCAACATAGATTGGACCTTTTGAAGGCTTCAACATCGTTTGACATTATTGGTTGCACCTTTGAGCCTTGTTGAAGGGCCAAGCGGCTGAGACCATGAGAGCCTCGCGGTCTCAAGACCGTGAGAGGGCTCGCGGTCTCAAGACCATGAGGGGGCTCATGGTCTCAAGACCGAGAGGAGGCTCGCGGTCTCAAGACCGCGAAGGGCCTCGCGGTCCTGAGGTCAAACTAGCTAAACGGTCAACACCTCTTCGCGGACTCAACATCAAATTGATCTTCGCGGTCTCAACATTAACTTGAACCAATGGAAGGCTTCGCGGTCTTGAACCCCTTGAAGAGGCTCGCGGTCTTGAATGCATGATGGCTCATGGTCTTGAAGTTATAAGGAGGCTCGCGGTCTTGGAAAGTCAAAGCAAGCAAACGGTCAACACTTTCAACCGATCTCAACTCAATTGATGATTAATGATTGAAATCAATCAATGTGATTCAAGGTTGACCTCATTCTATCATTTGATGATGTAAATGGCTCAATGTTGCCCAAATCAAACCCTAATAATAATCTAGGATAGTAAGGGGTTAATTGACTAAGGTTTGGACCATGATGATGATCAATGGGGTGAATTACCAAAATACCCCTGAAGGGTCAATTGAGTTATACCTTGCTCAACTCAAACCCTAATTACATGAGAATGATGTTTTTAGTCATAATGACTCTATCTAACCTGATCTAGTCTAATGTTATCATCAACCATTAGTATGATGAAAGAGAAAGTACTTCTAGAGAGAGAAAGTACCCTAGAGAGAGAAAGTAACTCTAATCACATAATGGTGATGTTTTTGGCTATCTTAGCCTATGATGACTCAATCCAACCTGTTTTAGAGTGATGTTGACATCACCTAACATTATAATGAGAGAGAAAGTACTTCTAGAGAGAGAAAGTACTTCTAGAGAGAGAAAGTACTTCTAGAGAGAGAAAGTACCCCTTTTAAGTGGAAACTCAAGTAAAGCATCTCCAATGCACATAAGTGAGCATAATTAGGGTATGGTCCACCTGGGTGAGGCCATAGAAACCCTAATTATGATAAATGATGAACCTTTAACTAATCCAATAGCATCAATGAAGATGTTACTCATACATGATGATGTTATGAGTTTAATTCACCTTAATGTAAATAGTAAACCCTAATTCAAGGGTGATGACATGTAATGTGAATAGTAAACCCTAATTCAAGGGTAATAGCATGCAATGGAGTACTAAACTCTAATTGATGAGAATTAGAGATGTAACTCTTATGAAAAGAATGAGAAGTACATTCCTTATTGTGTATTACCTTTATCAGTTGAATTAACCATGCAGGTTCTGATATGAAGGTGATCTTATCCAGGTATGGATATTCATGTTATATTCATTGAAGGCATGTTGTTAGCCTTATGAATAAGTAAAGTAATCTGATGCCTTGCCAGTGGCATCCTATGTTGATAATGGGCTATGAGAGCCATGAATACCATCAAAGTCATGCCTTAGAGATGACTTGTGATGAGGATAATGAGAAATAATGATTGATATGAGTTAGGCCTGTTACATTTAGTATTCTTCTTTTATAGCTGCTATGCTACTGTTATTGTTTAAAGAACAATGTATGTTGTTAAAGAATACTGAATGTACCTAACTAATCAAGTATAATGTAGAGCCCTGATCATAGATCCATCATTGTCAGAAATTAAATGATGGTGAAACAGGTTTTCCTTAGGGAACTCCTGGAGCGCATACTTTTGAGTATGTGGGGTACATGGATGTGTAGAACCTTACATCCTAGTGTAGGAAAGTGATGTAGATGTGGAATCCATCCATCCTTCACTATAGTTCCTTACCGTATCAGTGGTAGGTAAATATGAAACCTCCTGATGACGAAGAAAGCACAGATATCCGTATCAGTGGTAGGTAAATATGAAACCTCCTGATGACGAAGAGAGTACAAAACGCCACTGTGACTCTAGAATAGCGAAGGACCAGTTTACCCTGGTGAGCTATAGTAGTAGAGACACGAGATGTCCTACAAGTGATCCTCTTACTGACTGAGGAAGGTGAAGGTCATGAGAATCCGGCTCTCTTAATGACCTATGTATGATATTGATGTGTCTTCTCAGCGATCAGTTGGAGTATGAGTGGTAAGCCTCATCTCCACAGGGCATAATGTTGTTTGTAAAACATAATCAACCATGTGGTATAACTTGTTAGAGATAACTCTAAGTTAGTTGATTGATGTTACATTGCAATAGTGTTTATATTCTCCATATCTCCTAAATGGTTGAGATCTTGTTATACCTGCAACTGTTACAGAATGCTTTGAAGGTTTTACTGTTTAAGATATTCTTTGATGTTATAATAGAGCTTCTGGCGAAGAGTTATAACTCTCGCTGGGACAATTATGTGTAATTGTCTCACCCCGTAGGCTTCAACTTTTTAGGTGGACGTCGGAGACAAAGGAACCAGCCTACGGGTGATCAGTCTCAGCAGCAGCATCAGGGGCAGCAGTAATCTCAGGTGGAGATTGTCCTGCCATATGGTGTAGTTAGAGTCAGTCCTATGTGTCCTCTGTACTCTCAGGTCTTGGAGTCTTTTGTATAGTGATCTTGAGATTTTGTATCTTGATGTATATAATTACTCGAGAAGTAATTATCCTGAGATGTAAACATTTTATCTCTCTTTATGAAAGAAGCTTTTATGGATTCAAGCTCTTGTCACGAAAAGTTTTAATTTCCCGTGATTTTTGTCTTCCGCTGATTACCGATTCGCTTCTGCTAAGTTTTAATCGTGTTTATGTTATGGTTTGGAGATCAGAGCCCACAACTAGTGGTATCAGAGCTCCAGGTTCAGTTGAGTCTACAGAGGCATAGGACTTAGGATGTTGAGTCTACCTTTAGTACTCCTTCCTCATCTAATAGAATCTTCTGCTCCTCAGGAGAAGAAGATACATAAGAATGTCAGAACATCGTGATGAGCACGTGGCAGAGAGTAGTGCTAGTGCGCCTCGAGGCGGTGCAAGAGTTCCAAGAATAGAACAACCTGCACCTGAGTCGCCAAGAGAGCCACCCCAGTTCGACCCAGCTGACATGAGTGATCCAGCTGTACAGATGATGTTCGGGCAGTTCATGACTGCCATGACACATATAACCGATAGGATGCCCATTCCTGCACCTAGGGCACCTGTCCAGCCTGAAGCACAAGGTATTGGTAAGACGTTCGAACGACTTCGTCGTGTCGGGGCTACCGAGTACTTCGGAACTGCTGACCCTGCAGATGCTGACTTATGGTTGACAGAGTTGGAGAAGGCTTTCAGGATTCTTATAATTCTGGAAGCTGAGAAGGTTAGACATGCAGTCTATCTTCTCAAAGGCAGTGCTGGTCACTGGTGGAACATGGAAGAGCAGAAGAGACCTGGAGTAGAGTTCTCATGGGAAGAGTTTCATCGGGAATTTATCAATAGATATTTTCCAAAGACCTTCCTAGATGAGAAGATCTCTCAGTTTGAGAAACTAAGGCAGGGTATGATGAACATTAGTGAGTATGAAGCTAAGTTTATGGAGTTGTTGCGGTTCTGTCCGCACATGGCTGCTACGGATGAGGAAAGAATCAGAAGATTCGAGAAGGGTTTGAATTCTGATATGTCAACCCCTGTGTCTGCCTTAGAAAACAGAGAGAGATTCTCTACCTTCGTTGAGTCAGTCCGAAGGATAGAGAGATCTGTAGTTGAGAAAAGACAAACCCATAAAAGATATCCACAGTTCCAGGGTTCTTCATCTAGGGATTCCAAGAAACCTAGATTCTCTGCACCTAACCCTCCACCACCCAGATCGAGTTTTGAAACTCAATGGACACCAAGCAGAGGCAGAGGGCGGAGTCAAACGCTTCAAGGGACGCACAGTTCTGCATCAGTGTCAGTTACTGGACCACCCAGACCACAGCAACAGGAGAAGAGTTGCTACAACTGTGGTAAGGTGGGACACTTGATGAAGGATTGTCGTTCTAGGCCTGTCGGTGTGACACAACAAACCCCGAGACAGAATCAACAGGGATCTCAGAATAGACAACATCAAGGAGCAGCTCGAGGACGTGGACAAGCGTCTCAAGCTGGATCATCAGCACCACCTCAACACCAGGCGACTGCGAGGTTCTATGCTATGAACCCACCTGAGGCAGTGGTCAATCCACGGGTAGTGGCAGGTCAGATGAAACTTTTATATTCTGATATGTCTATATCCTGTGTTGTATCCGTTCTGATTGATCCGGGTGCTACGCACTCTTTCATCACTCGTGAAGTGATTCGTAACTGCAATGTGACTGTTAGCCATAGAGCAGATAGTTTGTTCTCCCTGCATCCTTTTCTTTTCTGACCATCGCATTCAAGTGGATCTTATACCACTTGATATGTAGGGATTTGATATAATCCTCGGGATGGATACCTTAGAAAGGTATAGAGTTGTCTTGGATTTTGAGTCCAAGTTGGCTGTGTTTGCTGATGAAAGCAACACATGGATCTTTCAAGGTGAAAGAAAGATTCTGCCCACCTGTCTTGTGTCAGCTATGGTTGCCGATAAGCTGTTGAGGCAAGGATGTTATGCATTCTTAGCCCATGTGGTAGATGTTACCAAGGAAAGGACCAATCCTGCTAAGGTTCCCATAGTCGGGGAATTCGAGGATGTGTTTCCTGAAGAACTTCCTGGTATACCACCACCTCGGGAGATTGATTTTGAAATTAATCTGATCCCAGATACGAAACCCATAGCTCAAACTCCGTATAGAATGGCGCCTGCCGAGATGGCAGAACTCAAGAAACAGCTTCAAGAGCTACTTGAGAGAGGTTTTATCCGACCGAGTACTTCACCTTGGGGTGCTCCGGTTTTGTTTGTTAAAAAGAAATATGGGTCAATGCGGTTGTACATCGACTATAGACAACTCAATAAAGTAACAATAAAGAATAAGTATCCTCTGCCGAGGATTGATGATCTCTTTGACCAGTTGCGTGGTGCAACAGTTTTTTCAAAAATAGACTTGAGGTCTGGATATCACCAACTCTGTATTAAGGATAGCGACATATCCAAGTCTGCCTTTAGGACAAGATATGGTCACTATGAGTTCACGGTTATGTCGTTTGGACTAACCAATGCACCAGCTGCATTTATGGAACTCATGAATAGAGTTTTTCGACCTTTCCTTGATCAGTGTGTTGTCGTCTTCATAGATGACATACTGATTTATAGTAAGGATGCCCAGCAGCATGAGCAGCATCTTCGCCAAGCTTTGACCTTACTAAGAGAACATAAGCTGTATGCTAAGTTTAGCAAGTGTGAGTTCTGGCTGCCGGAGGTATCTTTTCTTGGACATGTAATATCCGCCTCGGGAATTCGTGTTGACCCTAAAAAGGTAGAATCTGTTCTACAATGGGAACAACCGAAGACACCGACGGAGATTCGAAGTTTCTTGGGGTTAGCTGGCTATTATCGAAGGTTCATTAAGAACTTTAGTTCTATAGCCTTACCTTTGACCAAGTTAACCCGGAAAGATGTTCCTTTTTCTTGGAGTGATAAGTGTCAACAATCTTTCCAGTTGCTGAAGGAGAAGTTGACAAGTGCACCTGTGCTAGTGCTACCTGAACAAGGAAAAGGGTATATAGTTTTCTGTGATGATTCCAAGAATGGACTTGGATGTGTGTTGATGCAGGATAAACAAGTGATTTCTTTTGCTTCCCGACAGCTTAAGAAACACGAGGAGAATTATCCAACACATGATCTAGAGTTAGCTGCTGTGGTTCATGCTTTAAAGATCTGGAGACATTATCTCTACGGAGAGACATTCCAGATTTTCACAGACCATAAAAACCTTAAGTATATCTTCTCTCAGCATGAGCTCAACATGAGGCAACGTCGTTGGATGGAGTTAATCAAGGACTATGACTGTACAATTGATTACCATCCAGGCAAGGCCAATGTTGTTGCAGATGCCTTGAGTAGGAAATCAGCAACATCAACCATGAATAGAGCACAACTAAACTCTTTAGTATGCTCTAGAAGAGATATGCTTATCTCTTTAAGGCAAGACAATGTACAGTTGAAGGTGTCATTGTTAACCGGTTTGTTAGCTGAGATGCATATTAAACCTACTCTAAGGGAGCATATTAAAGAGGCACAGCTAGGTGATGCTGCAGTTCAACATATAAGATCTGAGTATGGAAATGAGAAGCTAGATGGTTTTCATGACTCAAAAGATCAAGTAGCTTGTTATAATGGAAGAATGATAGTGCCAGATGTGGACAACTTGAGAAAGTTAGTCCTGGAAGAAGCCCATTCTTCCATGTATGCTATGCATCCAGGGAGCACCAAGATGTATCGGAATTTGAAGGATCTGTATTGGTGGCCTGGGATGAAAAAGGACGTTGCAGAGTTTGTTCTGAGGTGCCCTGTGTGTCAGCAAGTTAAAGTTGAACACCAGAAGCCTGCAGGAACAATGCAACCTTTACCCATATCACAGTGGAAATGGGACCATGTGACCATGGACTTTGTTGTTGGCCTACCCAGGACAAGCAAAGGACATGATTCCATTTGGGTAATTTTTGATAGGTTGACTAAGACAGCACATTTCTTACCTGTCAAAACAACCTTTTCTACTGAAAGGTTATCAGAGTTGTATGTTCAAGAGATAGTGCGTTTGCACGGAGTTCCTGTCACAATAGTTTCTGACAGAGGTCCTCAGTTTACGAGTCGTTTTTGGGAACAGTTACATAGAGCCTTAGGCACCAAGATAAGGTTTAGTACGGCCTTTCATCCGCAGACTGATGGACAGTCGGAAAGGACCATACAGACCCTAGAAGACTTGTTGAGAGCATGTGTTCTCCAGTTCACCGGAAGTTGGGATCTACACCTAAGCTTGATAGAGTTTGCCTATAACAATAGCTATCAGCATAGTATTGATATGGCACCTTATGAAGCCTTATATGGTAGACGTTGTAGATCACCCTTGTGTTGGTTTGAGACTAGTGAGCATCAGTTGTTAGGTCCTGACCTGGTGCAGCAAACCACAGAAAAGATTAAAGTTATACAACATAAGATTAAGACTGCTCAGGATAGGCAGAAATCTTATGCTGACAAACGTCGTAGACCCTTAGAGTTCCAGGTTGGAGACAGAGTGTATCTCAAGATCTCACCTTGGAAAGGGGTCCTTCGTTTTGGAAGGAAGGGGAAGTTAGCTCCTAGATATATGGGGCCTTATCCAATCATTGAACGGATTGGAAAGGTAGCATATAAACTAGAGCTTCCCCCAGAATTACAGAGGTTACATCCTGTGTTTCACATTTCTATGTTGAAGAAATGTCACCCAGACACCGAGTCAGTTCTACAACCTATGGAGGTAGAATTGAATGATGACATATCCTATGAGGAGGGACCAGTGTCAATCCTTGATAAACGAATTAAAAAGTTAAAGAAGAAAGATATAAGTCTTGTGAAAGTCCTCTGGAACCATCGTGGTGTTGAAGAAGCCACTTGGGAGTTAGAGGATGAGATGAGAAAGAAGTATCCTGCCCTTTTCTCTTAGTATGTTTTATCGACTTCGGGGACGAAATCCTTGTAAGGGGTGGATAATTTGTAACATCCCTGACCTGGGTTATGAGTTAACCCTAGGTATTTTGCCTAAATATGTGATTAATTCTTTGTGATTAACTCTGAGCATGTAATTAAGTTTCTCAGAAACATACATTTCAGTATTTGCTCCTTTTTATTTAAAGTTGTAGCATTGTTTTGATATACAGGGACCTATGTGCAATTTACCCAGTTAAAAGGGTTAGCTTGCAATTTGCACATGATGAGATGTTCCTCTGATGTTGAGACATCATGAGAAATCTTTTTTAGCAAAGTTTGAGGGATTTCCCAAGCTAAGGCACCAAGGTGCAGCTGTGGGAGCAATCCCGGTGCTTGAAACCCTAGTTTGGGGTAAAATGCAATTTACCCAAATTAAGGGATACAAATTGTGAAATATGTCATCTAATGTATTTTTTTTTAGACTCTTGCCATCATTAAGAGAAGAAATGATGAGGAAGTCACCTCAATTGAATTATCAAGTTATGAGACATGCCATGTGATTGAATAATCAGGGTATATGTGTAATATTTCTTTATGTATGTACCTCAGTATTAGCTTGCTCTCCTTTACCTTCTTTTCCTAAGACCTTAAGAGAAGGTTTGTCCTTAGAATAAAGAGGAAGGGACGATCAAGTAAAGAAGGAGGGACCTAATTGGAATTATGGACAACTTATGAACTAATGTTGAAAATCCTACCCCATGTATATAAGCTCTCCTTCCCTTAGTTGCAAGGGAACTCACCCTTCGTTCCCTTACTGTTTCATTTCACCAAAGACGACCAAGGACTTCCTTGGAGCTAAGGAGGACGACCAAGGGGTGCAAGGTAGGTTTAAACCCCTCTTCTTGCCTAATTCCATGGTTAAAACTTGAATTCAAGGTCATCTTCATGGCTAACTCTTGAAACCCTACCTTTCTAGCCGTCTCTTTTCATCCTTCCTTGGAGTTTTCACCTTGGCCAACCTGTAAGAACTCAAGGACGCCATTAGAGCTTGGAGCTTGAAAGCTTGGAGCTCAAGAAGCAAGCTTTAGGCGGGTTTTATAACTCTAAACCTATGCTTTACTACGTGCATCTTTATATGCATTTTAATGATAGATCTTAGTATTTCCCTACTTTTCCCTGATATTTTGCAAGCAAACCCATGGGATGTTCGTACTGTTCTTGAGATAGGAGATGAAGGCGTGATTTCCAAGAAAAACCCACCGCTTTTCTTTTCCTTAAACGGTCCTAACAGTTTGCTCTCTCGGACTCAAGACCGCGAGGTGAGCAAACGGTCTCGAGACCGCGACAGGGAAAACGGTCTCAAGACCGTTTGGCCCCATTGACCGAGCGTGGACCGTATAAGAAATTTGTTCCTAATTATATAGGTTAATTACCCTCAAAATTTGGGAGACTAACTCCAAATGAATCGGGATATATGACCTTTTTAAGTCACAACTTTAAATGAATTAATTGCTGATTTTCAAACGGTCTGAAATTGCCTTTTTGGGCAAACGGTCTCAAGACCGTGTAAGGTCGTTGACTAAGCGTTGACCGTATGATATTACTGTTCAAAATAATGTTAATTAACAACTCACCAAGTTTGATGGTCTAATTCCAAACGGGCTAAGAGTTGAAGGGTGAATACTAGGGCTAACCCTAGGTAAAATCAGTACTGAAATTATGGTGACCTAATTAGGGTTTTTAGGGTTGATTGACCTAAACGGTCTCAAGACCGTTTGGGGGTCACCAAACGGTCTCAAGACCGAGAGGGCAATCAACCAAGACCGTTTGGAGGTCTGGGGTCAAGGATAGTTGACCAATTGAAGGTACAATTACACCGAATTACATTACAATTAAATATTGACATGATCATCAACTCAATGGGTCAGACCTTGATGAATCTGCACTAGAATCCAAAAATTGGATGGGCAAACGGTCTCAAGACCGTTTGGAACTCATCCAAACGGTCTCAAGACCGAGAGGACAATCACCCAAGACCGTTTGAAGGTCTAGGGTTGAGTAATTTGACCAATTGAGGACCCAATTGCAAATAAGTTATCAATTTAATCAAAATTCTGTTTTGTGGTTCAATCATGGTTCAACCCCTATCAAATCACCTTAGACTTTGATGAAATATTGGGCAAGCGGTCTTAAGACCATGTGGGGTCCACCCACATGACCTCAAGACCGTTTGGGCCAAGTTTGGGCCCAATTGGAGCTCAATTGAAGGGTTCAACCTTGTGTTGATGCACATTGTTGAGTGTTGATGGGTGAACATTGATAGACCCTAATTGAATCGATTTCAATCCTACTTGGTCAACAATTGAGGGTCAATTGGTTGACCAATTGGTCAATCATAATCTTGATTAACCTAATCCATAGGTGGTCAACATAGATTGGACCTTTTGAAGGCTTCAACATCATTTGACATTATTGGTTGCACCTTTGAGCCTTGTTGAAGGGCCAAGCGGCTGAGACCATGAGAGCCTCGCGGTCTCAAGACCGTGAGAGGGCTCGCGGTCTCAAGACCGTGAGGGGGCTCACGGTCTCAAGATCGAGAGGAGGCTCGCGGTCTCAAGACCGCGAAGGGCCTCGCGGTCCTGAGGTCAAACTAGCTAAACGGTCAACACCTCTTCGCGGACTCAACATCAAATTGATCTTCGCGGTCTCAACATTAACTTGAACCAATGGAAGGCTTCGCGGTCTTGAACCCCTTGAAGAGGCTCGCGGTCTTGAATGCATGATGGCTCACGGTCTTGAAGTTAGAAGGAGGCTCGCGGTCTTGGAAAGTCAAAGCAAGCAAACGGTCAACACTTTTAACCGATCTCAACTCAATTGATGATTAATGATTGAAATCAATCAATGTGATTCAAGGTTGACCTCATTCTATTATTTGATGATGTAAATGGTTCAATGTTGCCCAAATCAAACCCTAATAATAATCTAGGATAGTAAGGGGTTAATTGACTAAGGTTTGGACCATGATGATGATCAATGGGGTGAATTACCAAAATACCCCTGAAGAGTCAATTGAGTTATACCTTGCTCAACTCAAACCCTAATTACATGAGAATGATGTTTTTAGTCATAATGACTCTATCTAACCTGATCTAGTCTAATGTTATCATCAACCATTAGTATGATGAAAGAGAAAGTACTTCTAGAGAGAGAAAGTACCCTAGAGAGAGAAAGTAACTCTAATCACATAATGGTGATGTTTTTGGCTATGTTAGCCTATGATGACTCAATCCAACCTGTTTTAGAGTGATGTTGACATCACCTAACATTATGATGAGAGAGAAAGTACTTCTAGAGAGAGAAAGTACTTCTAGAGAGAGAAAGTACTTCTAGAGAGAGAAAGTACCCTTTTTAAGTGGAAACTCAAGTAAAGCATCTCCAATGCACATAAGTGAGCATAATTAGGGTATGGTCCACCTGGGTGAGGCCATAGAAACCCTAATTATGATAAATGATGAACCTTTAACTAATCCAATAGCATCAATGAAGATGTTACTCATACATGATGATGTTATGAGTTTAATTCACCTTAATGTAAATAGTAAACCCTAATTCAAGGGTGATGACATGTAATGTGAATAGTAAACCCTAATTCAAGGGTAATAGCATGCAATGGAGTACTAAACTCTAATTGATGAGAATTAGAGATGTAACTCTTATGACAAGAATGAGAAGTACATTCCTTATTGTGTATTACCTTTATCAGTTGAATTAACCATGCAGGTTCTGATATGAAGGTGATCTTATCCAGGTATGGATATTGATGTTATATTCATTGAAGGCATGTTGTTAGCCTTATGAATAAGTAAAGTAATCTGATGCCTTGCCAGTGGCATCCTATGCTGATAATGGGCTATGAGAGCCATGAATACCATCAAAGTCATACCTTAGAGATGACTTCTGATGAGGATAATGAGAAATAATGATTGATATGAGTTAGGCATGTTACATTTAGTATTCTTCTTTTATAGCTGCTATGCTACTGTTATTGTTTAAAGAACAATGTATGCTGTTAAAGAATACTGAATGTACCTAACTAATCAAGTATAATGTAGAGCCCTGAGCATAGATCCATCATTGTCAGAAATTAAATGATGGTGAAATAGGTTTTCCTCAGGGAACTCCTGGAGCGCATACTTTTGAGTATGTGGGGTACATGGATGTGTAGAACCTTACATCCTAGTGTAGGAAAGTGATGTAGATGTGGAATCCATCCATCCTTCACTATTGTTCCTTACCGTATCAGTGGTAGGTAAACATGAAACCTCCTGATGACGAAGAAAGCACAGATATCCGTATCAGTGGTAGGTAAATATGAAACCTCCTGATGACGAAGAGAGTACAGAACGCCACTGTGACTCTAGAATAGCGAAGGACCAGTTTACCCTGGTGAGCTATAGTAGTAGAGACACGAGATGTCCTACAAGTGATCCTCTTACTGACTGAGGAAGGTGAAGGTCATGAGAATCCGGCTCTCTTAATGACCTATGTATGATACTGATGTGACTTCTCAGCGATCAATTGGAGTATGAGTGGTAAGCCTCATCTCCACAGGGCATAATGTTGTTTGTAAAACATAATCAACCATGTGGTATAACTTGTTAGAGATAACTCCAAGTTAGTTTATTGATGTTACATTGCAATAGTGTTTATATTCTCCATATCTCCTAAATGGTTGAGATCTTGTTATACCTACAACTGTTACAGAATGCTTTGAAGGTTTTACTGTTTAAGATATTCTTTGATGTTATAATAGAGCTTCTGGAGAAGAGTTATAACTCTCGCTGGGACAATTATGTCTAATTGTCTCACCCCGTAGGCTTCAACTTTTTAGGTGGACGTCGGAGACGAAGGAACCAGCCTACAGGTGATCAGTCTCAGCAGCAGCATCAGGGGCAGCAGTAATCTCAGGTGGAGATTGTCCTGCCATATGGTATAGTTAGAGTCAGTCCTATGTGTCCTCTGTACTCTCAGGTCTTGGAGTCTTTTGTATAGTGATCTTGAGATTTTGTATCTTGATGTATATAATTACTCGAGAAGTAATTATCCTGAGATGTAAACAGTTTATCTCTCTTTATGAAAGAAGCTTTTATGGATTCAAGCTCTTGTCACGAAAAGTTTTAATTTCCCGTGATTTTTGTCTTCCGCTGATTACCGATTCACTTCCGCTAAGTTTTAATCGTGTTTATGTTATGGTTTGGAGATCAGAGCCCACAGTGACGCACCACATTTTGGACAATCTTTCAAATCTACATAGTCCTTTTGAAATAATACACAATCATTCGGGCATGCGTGTATCTTCTTGGCCTCCATTCCCATTGGGCACAACATTTTCTTTACCTGGTATGTTGATATTGGCAGCTCGTTTCCTTCAGGAAGCATTTCTTTCAACAAAGTCAACAATGAAGTGAAGCTTTTGTCGCTCCATCTATTGTTAGCTTTCAACTTATACAATCTCAACACAGTGCTAAGCTTCGTAAACTTAGCACAACCTGTGTATAATGGTATCTCAGCATCATGCACAATGTTTCTAAAGATAGGAGGTGTATCGGTGTGCTCTACACTACAACTATCCAGCATCGCATCAACGATGTCTGCTGGAACTGGTTCGTTCACATTTACGTCATCAGAGGCAATTTCTTCTTCCACCCAAGCACTACTATCGACATCTACTGGTTTCGATTTTGAAATCTCTCCATGCCAGTGCCATTCTGTATAGCCTTGTACAATCCCGTTGCACATGACATGACTTTTGATTTCCTCACCAGTGTTGACTTTCAAGTTGTTACCGCAATGCCTACATGGACAGTAGAACCTATCTGTAGGTTTTTTCCTATGTTTCTCGACAAATCTAATAAACTGATCAAGACCAGATATAAACTCTGGGATGCAACGATTACGAATGGACATCCATGATCTATCCATTCTATGATCAAAGAGAAAACAAGTATATATTAGGAAACAAGTATATATTAGGAAAAGATTAGGGTATACACTTAAATCCTAAGTGTATAATGTGATGTCATTCTTATATATAATAAATGTGTACCACCTATCCTAAGTGAGATTAGGTGTTCAAGAACAGTCCCAAACCGGGGACTATCCAAGATTTACTCCTAATGAGTCAATCTTGGATGGGTTTCTAGGCCAACAAACACATTTGATGTCATTCTTATATATAATAAATGTGTACCACCTATCCCATCCTTGAATGCCTAATCTCACTAGTAAGTGTATAATGTGTATTGGGTTTTCAAGAAAATTTTGGCAACATTTCCCCGTTGTTCTCTAAGTACATATGTACTTAGAGAACAAACAGGGAAATGCTACCGAAATTTTCTCGAAAACCCAATACACATTATACACTTACATCCTAAGTGAGATTAGGTGTTCAAGAACAGTCCCAAACCAGGGACTATCCAAGATTTACTCCTAATGAGTCAATCTTGGACGGGTTTCTAGGCTAACAAACACATTTGATGTCATTCTTATATATAATAAATGTGTACCGCCTATCCCATCCTTGAACACCTAATCTCACTAGTAAGTGTATAATGTGTATTGGGTTTTCAAGAAAATTTCGGCCGCATTTCCCCATTGTTCTCTAAGTACATATGTACTTAGAAAACAAACGGGGAAATGCTACCGAAATTTTCTCGAAAACCCAATACACATTACACACTTACATCCTAAGTGAGATTAGGTGTTCAAGAACAGTCCCAAACCGGGGACTATCTAAGATTTACTCCTAATGAGTAAATCTTAGACGGGTTTCTAGGCCAACAAATACATGTATGTTGTCATTCTTTACAAATAATTTTAAATTTCAATAAAATACATAGTTACATATATGCATGTTCATACAATCATTATAATATAATTATATTTGGGAAAAAAACATATTAGAATTTATACATAATTCCAACTCTAATCAAATACATATAATGCATTTTTATCACAAGAATATAATCGATGAAAAAAAGTAGAGAAGGACCAACCTTGTCAAAGGGAAGAAGGCAGAGGCTCTGGTGGCTCTGGCTGGAGGAGTAGCTAGCAGCGACGTCAGTGGAGGAGCAGCTAGCAGCGAGGCTGGAGAAGATGGTTGCGGCGGCACGACGGCGGTGGAGGAGCACCTAATCTCAGGCGTGGCGGTGCTGGAGCACCTAATCTCAGGCGCTGGAGCAGTAGTGGCGGCGGAGAAGGGGCACGGCGGAGAAGGGGAAGAAGGCAGCAGCAGTGGCGGCGGAGAAGGGGGCGTTGTGGCGGCGCGACGGCACTTTCGTGGAGGAAGAAGGAGCTTTCGTGGAGGAGAAATCGGCGGCGTGGTCGGGCGACAGCAGAGAAGAAAAGGGAAATCGGCTCGCGATGAAACAGAAGAAAGGGGAAGAGTCGGGCGATCGCGGGATATTAAGTTCCCAAATAGCGTCGGTTGTTTGAAACAACCAACGCCTAAACATCTTTAGCGTCGGTTGTTTGAAACAACCGACGTCTAATTGGACAATATTTACACGAAATTGCTTGGCGGGAAGCACTTTCAGCGTCAGTTATCAAAGGATAACCGACGCTGAAAGTGACACTTTTCGCGCAAATTTTCATCACACATAGGCGTCGGTTTCTATCTACATAACCGACACTTAAAGTGACATTTTTTTTTGCGTGAAAATTGGATTTCGTGGGCGACTTTAGGCGTCAGTTTGTTATTAACAACTGACACTATATTCAAAGCGGTACCCGTGTCTGGCTGGTCTTCGAATATAGACGTCGGTTTGCCTAAATAACTGACGTCTAATATTTTAGGCGTCGGTTTTCCTAAAGAACCGATGCCCAAAAAAGCGACACTGAATGATGTTTCTGTAGTAGTGCCAAACCCTAATCACTCCAAAACCCATCTTTCTGAAACTGATTAGGTTTGAATAGCATTAGTTAGATATGAAACACTCACCGTACTATTAGTACTAGATATCACCCTTAAATGTGTGTGTGTATCATCATCATTAAATTATGTGTAGGTTACAATATTGCATTATAATAACATATTAACCATTACACCAATGTGACGTTTCAACATTAGGCGACCCATACATTATTACTTCTTAAAAATCATTAACCACATATCATAATAAGGGAAGCCAAACCTTAGGTTACATACTAGAGGGTTTCACTTCAAACTATGCACAAGGCACCTATAAAGTCATTAGACTTGTTTATACAATATCTACACAAAGGTTGTCACCATGTATTTTAACAAGGCTTATCACCACCCTCATGTATATTCACATAGTTGTGTCATTAACCTTACTTCACCAGTTAACATTATAAAAGTTAATATAGATGACACTTTCCATGGGTTATAATGTTTCATTGAGAAGAGCACATTGGTCATATTATTCCATGATTAAGGTTAACATATGGATACTAAACCATCGAATCCTACATCCATTACTTCCCACATTGTTGAAGATTTTAGGGCTAAGCTCTTTAGTTAAAGATAGACCACTCATATCAACATCATCCTATAGTGTACTAGATTTAGGAGAAGCAATTGCAATTTAGATTACTCATACATTATCCAAAACAACACTCTTTTCTATCATGCATTACTCATGTGAGTACATCATTGAGTATCCAAGCATACCCTTCAACCCTCATCATGTAATATTGGTTTCAACCCATCAACCAAAGGTATCTGATTCGACCCTCTTGTGGTGTATCGGTCTAGACCATCTTGTCCAATCATGTCAGGTTCAATCATGTATGGTGTGACAATTTAACTACACTAGAGGTGTCGATTTATCCACACAAGGGATGTATTGGTTTAGCTCCTTGAAAGTATGACAAGAAACCCTTCTTGAAGGTGTGTCGGGCATCAACTATTGAAGGGATATCATGCATCACCTCTTGAAGGGGTATCAGGCATCACTACCCTAAGGTGTGATGGGCAACACATGGTGTGTTGGGCATCTATTCATGGATGGGTGTCAGGCATCACATAGTGTGACGGGCATCACCTCCCTAAGGGTGTGACGAGAAGCACTAGAGTTAGGGTTAGGTCATGTCAACCATTTACTCAATCATGGGCATAACAAATAGCACTCTAGCAAACCATCTCATACAAGGGGTCCTCATGGTCATGTCGGGTTAGCAAGGAATATTGATTTAACCCCATCTAGGGCATGTCGGGTAGAAACCATCAAGCTTAATAGTTTAACAACACATATTAGTTTAGGTGCTTATAGATCATAATAAGTTGGCCTTATCAATGCATGACGGTCAAACCATCATATCGGTTTAGGCATCTCTAGGACGTGACGATTTTGCATTCTTCCAAACCTATTGGCCTAAGAAATCTCAAGTCATGACGACTTGCAACATGTATATCGATTTGAGCATCATAAGTCATCACGACCATTCACCACCTAAGTGTCAACTTAGTCATCTTTAACCTTAGGAAACTTAGTCACTAGTCCATCCACTCAACAAAGTAAGAAAGAGCAAGACATAGCCAACATCTTAAACAAAGTTCCTCTATCAAAAATAGTCCTCAAACAAACACTTGATACTTAACATATAAGACGTACACGATCTAGAGATGAAGAACAACTTAAGCATATAAAGAGTGATGATAACAAAGGAGGTTAAGAGTTATATAACCCTCCTCAAGAAGGTCTCCATCAATAGCCCAACCTTCCATGATAAAAGCTCCAAAGCTCATCTCCCTCAACTTGAAGATGATCGATCAAGAGTCCCAACTCGATTACAACATCACCACAAGAAAGAATAAGAAGATTCCATTGTTATGGTAGATCAATAAGAAAGGAAAGAAGGAGAGAGAGACACATCCTAGAAAACCTTCATCCAAGGTAGGATCTATGGCTGAGAGAGGAGGTAGAAGGTGAAGAAGAGAGCTCAAAGAAATGTCCATCAAAGAAACATAACTCACCAAGATGGAAGTTGAACTAGAAATCACCATGTGCAAGGAATTTGACCTCCAAAGCTCCATGGGGCTTCCTCTAGATCCTTAAACTCCCAAGCTCATCCACCAAGAGGAGAAGAACAAGGATGGATGAAAAAGGTTTACTTGTGTGACGGAGGAGGGGGTTATATACTTGAAGGAAGGAAGAGAGATCAAAGGAGAGGTGTCATCACCTTAAGAGCTTAGGTTACACTTGTCCATGAGAGAAAAGGCACATGTAACATCATTCAAGGCATGGTGATAAGATCTAGTCTATATATCATCCTCTAGGTCTCCTTTCCAAAATGATGGTTGATATGCCAAATGTCTACACCCTTCACAAATCGATATGGTAAAACCCAACATACTCACAAACTGATAGAGCATACTCCATACACCCACAAATTGATAGGAACAACCCCACACACTCACAAACCAATAGAGCACAACCCTACATACTTCACAACCTAATAGGGAACAACCCTACACATCCAAACACCAATAGGCACCCTCTCCAAGGTCTTCAAACATGAAATACCCATCTAAGTGCAAGACACATCTCACACGTGTTCCATATATCACCAATGATATTACCAAAAAACCAAGATCCAAACAAGGTTGTTGTAAAGAAGTGAAATCAATCAACCTCTCTACTAATAATAATGGTAAACAAAATCCAATTGAAATAACAGCGGAAGATAAAATTTTTTTGACTATATTCAATTTAAATAAAGTGTACATAAAAATTTTCCCCAATATGGGTGTACATGCTTTATACAAAAAGAGGACCTAAGTAGAGGGAACTAGACTACTCCACTATTGTCTCCAAGAAACACATCCATCAGCTAAGTCCAAGCCAAGCTATGATCTTCAAGTCCTATTCATCACCTTGCTCCGCATCTGGGTGGTTGGGAAGTCACACAGCAAAAAGGGAAACAAAGAGAAGTATGTGTTACAAAAATATTCTAACAATGACAAAGAAAGTTGTAACAAGTAAATTAGGATAGATATTTGGTGTAAAAAGAGATATCAAAGAGTATGAGGTTTTTATAATGAAACTTGCCAATAACAAAATAAATAAAGGTTTTAGCATGCCAATTAATATGTCTACCTAACTAAGTAGGGTTGAGGCACCTACCGGACCTCTAACCTTAGGTGAGGGAAGAATAAAAACATTTCCAATCACCTACAATTTTTAATGGGGAGAATAATAAACATTCCCCTAGGACGATTTTATACATGCCCTCTATGGGTGGTTGTACATAAGTACCACTACTTAAAGATTAAATAGAACATTTAATTTCATGCTAACAAAAGATTTATGGCAAGAATAAGCAAAAGATTATGTAACATGGCAGCGAGGTATGAATACCCAAAAAAGAGAATACTACATCTACATTTGAGGCAAATAAGCAATTTAGGTTTCAAGATTCAAGGGTTTAGATCAAGTTAAACCTCATAAAGAAATATAGGTAATGGACTAAAGATTTCCCAACTGATAGGTAGACGCACAATCAAATGACATACTAAACACATACCTTAGCCTCAGGTGTCCTAGATTTCCCCTTTTCAACTCTTCACATGAATTATAAACCCAATTTCCTAATTCATCATCATATTCATAAATTTGAATTACATGCATTCATTTAAAAGATTGAAAACCCTAATTTACTAACTTTTTGCGCAAACTCTTGATTCAGACTTCAAAAACCTCATAACCATCTTAGTTAGGTTTTCCTGATCAAAATAACATATAATATTGTATATTTTCGAGTTACTAACTTTTTAGAGTATTTTCCATATTTATTAGTTAATTAAATCAACTCGAAAAATACATATTCGAAAACCTCAGAAACAAACCACAAAAATATTTTTGTTAGATATATCTCATTCTCCCGATTTCAAAACATATTTTATTTCTATTTTTCGACCAACGAGTAAAAAGATACAATTTTTCTAAGACTGACCAATCGAAAACTGCCACGTAGGCAAAGCATGAGGGGGAGGAGACGGACTAGTGACTTGGCCCAACCACGGGGAGCCAAGTCAGCGGTGCTTGCCAACACACCCGCACACCCAGCAAGGAAAAACAAGAGCAGAAGGACGGGATTATCCTCGGCCGAGAAAAACAAACAAAAGCAGAGATGAGCGCAAAAAGGTAAAACGGGGGTCGTCTTCCTCGCCTTGCCCGAGCGTCACGAACAGCGAGCAGCTAACTCGGCTCAATTGGGTAAAACCACGATACTCGACCAAATCAAACGCTTAGGTACTCAAAAGAAAGAGGAGGGAGAGCCGAATATGATGGTGTCTTTCAATCGAACCGAGATGAAGAGAGCAGGACACAAAAGGCGCCGCAAGAGCAGGGGCAAACGGCGGCTTGGTGGTGGTCAAAACGTCCGCGAAGCTTGAAATCAAAGATACAGGCGAGTTGCTAAGGTCATGGCGGTCATTGGGGTTGGTATATATATAGGCAAGGTACCCTCGACTAGGGTTTAGGTAGATGAAGGTAGAGAGAGGCGGCGCATGAGTTGGGCGTTTCTAAGAGACTTGCCAAAACGGAACAAACAATATATCAAAAGATGCGGAATCTTAAATGCAACGTGTGTGCGAAGAAATCGTTCGATTTCATTGAGAAATGAATGAGAAATCGCGAATCGAAAATCTAACTTTTGCGGTGCTACAGTACACGCGACTCAAGGAGGAAGATGAAATGATCATTTAATACAATTTGCTAAACTTTGGTCATTTTGTGCATTTAATGCATAAACCTTAATCTAATTATTTAAGGGTGCAAATAAAGTCCAAATAAACTCAAATTTGGTAGGTTTACTGATTTTGGGGTGAGGAATCCGAATATAAAATTAGATTTGACATTTGACAACTTTTATGATGTCAAATAAATTAATTACTATTTTCTCTTTCCTTCTTTACTAATGATGTTAGGATTATCTAAAAAATTATAAAACTTGACCCAAAAGTCACATTTAATATTTTGGATACTAATTTAGTATTATTTTCATTTGTTGATATCGTATATTCTTTTAATTAATGATATTAATATTTTACACACTTTGTCTCTCCTAAATTCACCTTCTTATAAAATATTTTCCAAATTGAATCAAAATTCATACAAAGATATATTTATACGTGTAGAACACGAATTTAGCATTAATATATTTTTTTGAAGACTTTTATAAATTTATTTAATTCATTTAAATTTTATCACTTATTTAGCCTTTTAATTTATTAAAGGCATCTAGAAACTTCCTAAAAATATAAAACTTGGTCTACAAGTAATAATAAACGTTAGGAACACGTTTTTGACATTAATTAATTTTTATAAATATATATTTAATATTTTTGGTCTTTAAGTCATTTTCTCTCTCTTGAATAAAATAAAATATTAAATATTGAACTAATTAAATGCAAATTTGCCCAAAGGATTATTTTTGTGTTTAGAATACGAATTTGAAGTTATTTTTCTGATTTGAGAACATTTAGTATTTTATTTTACTTTATTGGCATATTTCCTATTTTCTTTTGATAATGTCATTAAAATTTATATTATGTTCCACTTTAAATGATACTTGGCCCTTAAGTTACTTTTTGATCAATGAAACGAATTTGAGTATCAAATTATCCTGATAGGTTTCCAATTATAATATTTTGTGCAAAATCTTTCTCATTATCTTCTTTACCCATTAATTCCCATATTACCTTTAATTATTGCATTTATCTTCTCCTTTATTTCAAATTCGGATTTTCTCTTATTTCTCTTATTCTAGGAAGTGCTAGAAAGTTCTAGGACGAAATATTTTATTCTTTTTATTGCTTAGTGTACAATTTGCATTTTAGACCCATTATCTAAAGTCTTACTGAGGTATTTGTGCATAAACCCAAATATTGAGAAAAAAGGTGAACAAATATTTATTAAACCATCATATTGTCCACAAATTAAATATAAAGGCCAAAGAGGATAGAAATGAAAGAAAAAGATGGAAAAGAGGACCAAAAGGCAAAATGCCCAGATTTCGGTATGTTACAGCACTCCACCCCTTAAAGAGGATTTCGTCCCCGAAATCACTATCAATTAGGGAAGGGTGAGTGTGCAACCTCACATCACCAAACTTTAGGTTGTTCCTCCGATCACATAACTTCTACCAAAACTTACACTTCAACTACCCCTAAGGGTTCGTAAACTTCACATAAGCTCAACATAGGTCATGTTCTTAAGGATCACCTAGGGTCCATTATTAAGATATTCTTTTTAAGAGATTTAACTTTATTTACATTTTTGACTTATTAACATTATATTCATTATGATAACACATTGTCATCATTATTTTAATTATGTCATGTCACATTCACTTAGTTGCCAAAAAGAATTATGTTTCATTATTATGTACAATTAGAGGTTACTCAATTATCTCAACATTCATTATTATATTTGATCATTGTCCTTAATAATTCGGATTTATACTTCCTTATCCTTATATATCACTTTATTAATTGTAACAAATTATTTTACATGAATATAAGACATTCTATCCCATTTGTCGTTAAGCATACAATTATTTCAATTAATGTCACATTAGTTACTTATATTCATATTAACGTTGTCACAATGTCACATTATCTTTATTGCTCACATTAATGCCATCATTAATCATTATTCATATTTATTCCTTTAAATTATTGATTTTGCACACTTATGTGAATCTAATTATTTCATATTCACATTGAAGCCTTTACATGTATTTTAAATGATCAAGGTGGGACATATTACAGATTAATGAATTGATTCACATTAAGTGACTAATAACATGTATATTAGTTAACAAGGTAACATGCATTCATATTGATGACTTAACTAATATGTGATTAGATGATCATATATATCATTTATGTGTATCAAAGTATGTTAATTGATTATGGAACTTAACATCATCAATGTATCATGAATGACATTAAGGATGTATATGTTAAGGTTAGATGATTACAACTTTAGGGTTTAGGTCAACATGACCATTATATTGTACTTATTCATTTCTTAGCATGCATTAATTATGGATTATAACCTTACTCATCATATCATTAGGGTTTATTGGTTCATGACATTATTAACATCTTACTTACTGACAATTAGCATTGATATTCATATTATGTGCATTGGATGTACATTAGGGTTCAAGCACATGCATTATTCCTTAGATGATAATTATATGTTCATTACATATTAACAAGCATGTTAGGGTTACGATTATATCTTGTTTGGTCAAAACCAAAGATCCAAGCACACTAACCACCTAAGTATGAGGTTAGGGTTTCTAAAGATAGATTAGATAGACTTGAAGATGTTATAGGGTTCCATCCCCCTAAAGTGGATTTTGTCCTCGAAATCTAACCACTTAAACATCATGAACTAACCATACTCCACCCCTTAAAGGGTTTGACCTACTACACTAGGGTTGAAGGATACGTCTAACTAAACCATAATTAAGATCCATCATGCTTCAACTGTGCACTCTGATCTTCTCACAAACACCCAAACTCCAAGGTCTAGGTTATACTAATAAACTATTCAAGCATATAGTCCTAAGGGACATAAGGAAACTTATCTTGGTATCCATCCTCAAACAAATCATCATACATATGAAACTTAGGGTTCTCAAAGATATCCAACATATATGTCTAAGGTAACTATTGCCTAAAAGCAAACTATTTTGGGCAATTCGTATTAACACAGGCCAGGCCGGTATCATATGGGCACGGGAGTCCTCGTATACCAAGCTAGTGGTGCGGAGGAAAATTTTGCCAGCCCCCGAAACCCTGATCCTTTCTAGACACCCTTGCTTCAACTGCATGCCCTAATAGTTGCCTAAAGGCAAACCTAAACAACATCAAGTTATGCATATTTTAATTATAAATATTTTAGAATTTTATTCATCAAGATTCTAATGTGGAACTATTGACTTCTAAGTCAACCTTTCAAGGTAGATCAAATCTAAGGTAACCATGTCACCTAAAGGAACTAGGCAAATCTAAGTTTCTAACTAGGGAGACAAATTGAAATAGTCAAAGATCCGACTACCATTGGCTCTGATACCATGCTATAAAGAGTGGGAAATCAATCCACCTCTCTACTACATACAATGGTAAAAAAAATCCAATTGTGATAGCAGCGGAAGATAAATTTTTTTTTACTATATTCAATTTAAATAAAGTGTACATAAAAATTTTCCCCAATATGGGTGTACATGCTTTATACAAAAATAGGACCTAAGTAGAGGGAACTAGACTACTCCACTATTGTCTCCAAGCAACACATCCATCAGCTAAGTCCAAGCCAAGCTATGATCTTCAAGTCCTATTCATCACCTTGCTCCGCATCTAGGTGGTTGGAAAGTCACCCAGCAAAAAGGGAAACAAAGAGAAGTATGTGTTACAAAAATATTCTAACAATGCAAAGAAAGTTCTAACAAGTAAATTAGGCTAGATATTTGGTGTAAAAAGAGATATCAAAGAGTATGAGGTTTTTATAATGAAACTTGCCAATAACAAAATAAATAAAGGTTTTAGCATGCCAATTAACATGTCTACCTAACTAAGTAGGGTTGAGGCACCTACCGGACCTCTAACCTTAGGTAAGGGAAGAATAAAAACATTTCCAATCACCTACAATTTTTAATGGGGAGAATAATAAACATTCCCCTAGGACGATTTTATACATGCCCTCTATGGGTGGTTGTACATAAGTACCACTACTTAAAGATTAAATAGAACATTTAATTTCATGTTAACAAAAGATTTATGGCAAGAATAAGCAAAAGATTATGTAACATGGCAGCGAGGTATGAATACCCAAACAAGAGAATACTACATCTACATTTGAGGCAAATGAGCAATTTAGGTTTCAAGATTCAAGGGTTTAGATCAAGTTAAACCTCATAAAGAAATATAGGTAATGGACTAAAGATTTCCCAACTGATAGGTAGACGCACAATCAAATCACATACTAAACACATACCTTAGCCTCAGGTGTCCTAGATTTCCCCTTTTCAACTCTTCACACGAATTATAAACCCAATTTCCTAATTCATCATCATATTCATAAATTTGAATTACATGCATTCATTTAAAAGATTGAAAACCCTAATTTACTAAATTTTTGCGCAAACTCTTGATTCAGACTTCAAAAACCTCATAACAATCTTTGTTAGGTTTTCCTGATCAAAATAACATATAATATTGTATATTTTTGAGTTACTAACTTTTTAGAGTATTTTCCATATTTATTAGTTAATTAAATCAACTCGAAAAATACATATTCGAAAACCTCAGAAACAAACCACAAAAATAATTTTGTTAGATATATCTCGTTCTCCCGATTTCAAAACATATTTTATTTCTATTTTTCGACCAACGAGTAAAAAGATACAATTTTTCTAAGACTGGCCAATCGAAAACTGCCACGTAGGCAAAGCATGAGGGGGAGGAGACGGACTAGTGACTTGGCCCAACCACGGGGTGCCAAGTCACCGGTGCTTGCCAACACACCCGCACACCCAGCAAAAAAAAACAAGAGCAGAACGATGGGATTATCCTCGGCCGAGAAAAACAAACAAAAGCAGAGATGAGGGCAAAAAGGTAAAATGGGGGTCGTCTTCCTCGCCTTGCCCGAGCGTCATGAACAGCGAGCAGCTAGCTCGGCTCAATTGGGCAAAACCACGATACTCGACCAAATCAAACTCTTAGGTACTCAAAAGTAAGAGGAGGGAGAGCCGAATATGATGGTACCTTTCAATCGAACCGAGATGAAGAGAGCAGGACACAAAAGGTGCCGCATGAGCAGGGGCAAACGACGGCTTGGTGGTGGTCAAAATGTCCGCGAAGCTTGAAATCAAAGATACAGGCGAGTTGCTAAGGTCATGGCGATCATTGGGGTTGGTATATATATAGGCAAGGTACCCTCAACTAGGGTTTAGGTAGATGAAGGTAGAGAGAGGCGGCGCATGAGTTGGGCGTTTCTAAGAGACTTGCCAAAACGGAACAAACAATACATCAAAAGATGTGGAATCTTAAATGCAACGTGTGGGCGAAGAAATCGTTCGATTTCATTGAGAAATAAATGAGAAATCATGAATTGAAAATCTAACTTTTGCGGTGCTACAGTACACGCGACTCAAGGAAGAAGATGAAATGATCATTTAATACAATTTGCTAAACTTTGATCATTTGGTGCATTTAATGCATAAACCTTAATCTAATTATTTAAGGGTGCAAATAAAGTCCAAATAAACTCAAATTTGGTAGGTTTACTGATTTTGGGGTGAGGAATCCGAATATAAAATTATATATGACATTTGACAACTTTTATTATGTCAAATAAATTAATTACTATTTTCTCTTTCCTTCTTTACTAATGATGTTAGGATTATCTAAAAAATTATAAAACTTGACCCAAAAGTCACATTTAATATTTTGGATACTAATTTAATATTATTTTCATTTGTTGATATCGTATATTCTTTTAATTAATAATTTTAATATTTTACACACTTTCTCTCTCCTAAATTCACCTTCTTATAAAATATTTTCCAAATTGAATCAAAATTCATACAAAGATATATTTATACGTGTAGAACACGAATTTAACATTAATATATTTTGTTGAAGACTTTTATAATTTTATTTAATTCATTTAAATTTTATCACTTATTTAGCCTTTTAATTTATTAAAGGCATCTAGAAACTTCCTAAAAATATAAAACTTGTTCTACAAGTAATAATAAACGTTAGGAACACGTTTTTGACATTAATTATTTTTTATCAATATATATTTAATATTTTTGGTCTTTAAGTCATTTTCTCTCTCTTGAATAAAATAAAATATTAAATATTGACCAAATTCAATTCAAATTTGCCCAAAGGATTATTTTTGTGTTTAGAATACGAATTTGGAGTTATTTTTCTGATTTGAGAACATTTAGTATTTTATTTCACTTTATTGGCATATTTCCTATTTTCTTTTGATAATGTCATTAATATTTATATTATGTTCCACTTTAAATGATACTTGGCCCTTAAGTTACTTTTTGATCAATGAAACGAATTTGAGTATCAAATTATCCTGATAGGTTTCCAATTATAATATTTTGTGCAAAATCTTTCTCATTATCTTCTTTACCCATTAATTCCCATATTACCTTTAATTATTGCATTTATCTTCTCCTTTATTTCAAATTCGGATTTTTTCTTATTTCTCTTATTCTAGGAAGTGCTAGAAAGTTCTAGGACGAAATATTTTATTCTTTTTATTGCTTAGTGTATAATTTGCATTTTAGGCCCATTATATAAAGTCTTACTGAGGTATTTGTGCATAAACCCAAATATTGAGAAAAAAGGTGAACAAATATTTATTAAACCATCATATTGTCCACAAATTAAATAGAAAGTACAAAGAAGATAGAAATGAAAGAAAAAGATGGAAAAGAGGACCAAAAGGCAAAATGCCCAGATTTCGGTATGTTACAGCACTCCACCCCTTAAAGAGGATTTCGTCCCCGAAATCACTAGCAATTAGGGAAGGGTGAGTGTGCAACCTCACATCACCAAACTTTAGGTTGTTCCTCCGATCACACAACTTCCACCAAAACTTACACTTCAACTACCCCTAAGGGTTCGTAAACTTTACATAAGCTCAACATAGGTCATGTTCTTAAGGATCACCTAGGGTCCATTATTAAGATATTCTTTTTAAGAGATTTAACTTTATTTAAATTTTTGACTTATTAACATTATATTCATTATGATAACACATTGTCATCATTATTTTAATTATGTCATGTCACATTCACTTAGTTGCCAAAAAGAATTGTGTTTCATTATTATGTACAATTAGAGGTTACTCAATTATCTCAACATTCATTATTATATTTGATCATTGTCCTTAATAATTCGGATTTATACTTCCTTATCCTTATATATCACTTTATTAATTGTAACAAATTATTTTACATGAATATAAGACATTCTATCCCATTTGTCGTTAAGCATACAATTATTTCAAGTAATGTCACATTAGTTACTTATATTCATATTAACGTTGTCATAATGTCACATTATCTTTATTGCTCACATTAATGCCATCATTAATCATTATTCATATTTATTCCTTTATATTATTGATTTTGCACACTTATGTGAATCTAATTACTTCATATTCACATTGAAGCCTTTACATGTATTTTAAATGATCAAGGTGGGACATATTACAGATTAATGAATTGATTCACATTAAGTGACTAATAACATGTATATTAGTTAACAAGGTAACATGCATTCATATTGATGACTTAACTAATATGTGATTAGATGATCATATATATCATTTATGTGTATCAAAGTATGTTAATTGATTATGGCACTTAACATCATCAATGTATCATGAAAGACATTAAGGATGTATATGTTAAGGTTAGATGATTACAACTTTAGGGTTTAGGTCAACATGACCATTATATTGTACTTATTCATTTCTTAGCATGCATTAATTACGGATTATAACCTTACTCATCATATCATTAGGGTTTATTGGTTCATGACATTATTAACATCTTACTTACTAACAATTAGCATTGATATTCATATTATGTGCATTGGATGTACATTAGGGTTCAAGCACATGCATTATTCCATAGATGATAATTATATGTTCATTACATATTAACAAGCATGTTAGGGTTACGATTATATCTTGTTTGGTCAAAACCAAAGATCCAAGCACACTAACCACCTAAGTATGAGGTTAGGGTTTCTAAAGATAGATTAGATAGACTTGAAGATGTTATAGAGTTCCATCCCCTAAAGTGGATTTTGTCCTCAAAATCTAACCACTTAAACATCATCAACTAACCATACTCCACCCCTTAAAGGGTTTGACCTACTACACTAGGGTTAAAGGATATGTCTAACTAAACCATAATCAAGATCCATCATGCTTCCACTGTGCACTCTGATCTTCTCACAAACACCCAAACTCCAAGGTCTAGGTTATACTAATAAACTATTGAAGCATATAGTCCTTAGGGACATAAGGAAACTTATCTTGGTATCCATCCTCAAACAAATCATCATACATATGAAACTTAGGGTTCTTAAAGATATCCAACATATATGTCTAAGGTAACTATTGCCTAAAAGCAAACTATTTTGGCAATTCGTATTAACGCAGGCCAGGCCGGAACCATATGGGCACGGGAGTCCTCGTATACCAAGCTAGTGGTGCGGAGGAAAATTTTTCCATCCCCCGAAACCCTGATCCTTTCTAGACACCCTTGCTTCAACTGCATGCCCTAATAGTTGCCTAAAGGCAAACCTAAACAACATCAAGTTATGCATATTTTAATTATAAGTATTTTAGAATTTTATTCATCAAGATTCTAATGTGGAACTATTGACTTCTAAGTCAACCTTTCAAGGTAGATCAAATCTAAGGTAACCATGTCACCTAAAGGAACTAGGCAAATCTAAGTTTCTAACTAGGGAGACAAATTGAAATAGTCAAAGATCTGACTACCATTGGCTCTGATACCATGCTATAAAGAGTGGGAAATCAATCCACCTCTCTACTACATACAATGGTCAACAAAATCCAATTGTGATAGCAGCGGAAGATAAATTTTTTTGACTATATTCAATTTAAATAAAGTGTACATAAAAATTTTCCCCAATATGGGTGTACATGCTTTATACAAAAAGAGGACCTAAGTAGAGGGAACTAGACTATTCCACTATTGTCTCCAAGCAACACATCCATCAGCTAAGTCCAAGCTAAGCTATGATCTTGAAGTCCTATTCATCACCTTCCTCCGCATCTGGGTGGTTGGGAAGTCACCCAGCAAAAAGGGAAACAAAGAGAAGTATGTGTTACAAAAATATTCTAACAATGACAAAGAAAGTTGTAACAAGTAAATTAGGCTAGATATTTGGTGTAAAAAGAGATATCAAAGAGTATGAGGTTTTTATAATGAAACTTGCCAATAACAAAATAAATAAAGGTTTTAGCATGCCAATTAATATGTCTACCTAACTAAGTAGGGTTGAGGCACCTACCGGACCTCTAACCTTAGGTGAGGGAAGAATAAAAACATTTTCAATCACCTACAATTTTTAAGGGCGAGAATAATAAACATTCCCCTAGGACGATTTTATACATGCCCTCTATGGGTGGTTGTACATAAGTACCACTACTTAAAGATTAAATAGAACATTTAATTTCATGCTAACAAAAGATTTATGGCAAGAATAAGCAAAAGATTATGTAACATGGCAGCGAGGTATGAATACCCAAATAAGAGAATACTACATCTACATTTGAGGCAAATAAGCAATTTAGGTTTCAAGATTCAAGGGTTTAGATCAAGTTAAACCTCATAAAGAAATATAGGTAATGGACTAAAGATTTCCCAACTGATAGGTAGACGCACAATCAAATCACATACTAAACACATACCTTAGCCTCAGGTGTCCTAGATTTCCCCTTTTCAACTCTTCACATGAATTATAAACCCAATTTCCTAATTCATCATCATATTCATAAATTTGAATTACATGCATTCATTTAAAAGATTGAAAACCCTAATTTACTAACTTTTTGCGCAAACTCTCGATTCAGACTTCAAAAACCTCATAACCATCTTAGTTAGGTTTTCCTGATCAAAATAACATATAATATTGTATATTTTCGAGTTACTAACTTTTTAGAGTATTTTCCATATTTATTAGTTAATTAAATCAACTCGAAAAATATATATTCGAAAACCTCAGAAACAAACCACAAAAATATTTTTGTTAGATATATCTCGTTCTCCCGATTTCAAAACATATTTTATTTCTATTTTTCGACCAACGAGTAAAAAGATACAATTTTTCTAAGACTGACCAATCGAAAACTGCCACTTAGACAAAGCATGAGGGGAGGAGACGGACTAGTGACTTGGCCCAACCACGGGGTGCCAAGTCAGCGGTGCTTGCCAACACACCCGCACACCAAGCAAGGAAAAACAAGAGCAGAAGGACGGGATTATCCTCGGCCGAGAAAAACAAACAAAAGCAGAGATGAGGGCAAAAAGGTAAAACGGGGGTCGTCTTCCTCGCCTTGCCCGAGCGTCACGAACAGCGAGCAGCTAACTCGGCTCAATTGGGCAAAACTACGATACTCGACCAAATCAAACGCTTAGATACTCAAAAGAAAGAGGAGGGAGAGCCGAATATGATGGTACCTTTCAATCGAACCGAGATGAAGAGAGCAGGACACAAAAGGCGCCGCAAGAGCAGGGGCAAACGGCGGCTTGGTGGTGGTCAAAACGTCCGCGAAGCTTGAAATCAAAGATACAGACGAGTTGCTAAGGTCATGGTGGTCATTGGGGTTGGTATATATATAGGCAAGGTACCCTCGACTAGGGTTTAGGTAGATGAAGGTAGAGAGAGGCGGCGCATGAGTTGGGCGTTTCTAAGAGACTTGCCAAAACGGAACAAACAATATATCAAAAGATGCGGAATCTTAAATGCAACGTGTGGGCGAAGAAATCGTTCGATTTCATTGAGAAATGAATGAGAAATCGCGAATCGAAAATCTAACTTTTGCGGTGCTACAGTACACGCGACTCAAGGAGGAAGATGAAATGATCATTTAATACAATTTGCTAAACTTTGGTCATTTGGTGCATTTAAAGCATAAACCTTAATCTAATTATTTAAGGGTGCAAATAAAGTCCAAATAAACTCAAATTTGGTAGGTTTACTGATTTTGGGGTGAAGAATCCGAATATAAAATTAGATTTGACATTTGACAACTTTTATTATATCAAATAAATTAATTACTATTTTCTCTTTCCTTCTTTACTAATGATGTTAGGATTATCTAAAAAATTATAAAACTTGACCCAAAAGTCACATTTAATATTTTGGATACTAATTTAGTATTATTTTCATTTGTTGATATCGTATATTCTTTTAATTAATGATTTTAATATTTTACACACTTTCTCTCTCCTAAATTCACCTTCTTATAAAATATTTTCCAAATTGAATCAAAATTCATACAAAGATATATTTATACGTGTAGAACACGAATTTAGCATTAATATATTTTTTTGAAGACTTTTATAATTTTATTTAATTCATTTAAATTTTATCACTTATTTAGCCTTTTAATTTATTAAAGGCATCTAGAAACTTCCTAAAAATATAAAACTTGGTCTACAAGTAATAATAAACGTTAGGAACACGTTTTTGACATTAATTAATTTTTATCAATATATATTTAATATTTTTGGTCTTTAAGTCATTTTCTCTCTCTTGAATAAAATAAAATATTAAATATTGACCAAATTAAATGCAAATTTACCCAAATGATTATTTTTGTGTTTAGAATACGAATTTGGAGTTATTTTTCTGATTTGAGAACATTTAGTATTTTATTTCACTTTATTGGCATATTTCCTATTTTCTTTTGATAATGTCATTAATATTTATATTATGTTCCACTTTAAATGATACTTGGCCCTTAAGTTAATTTTTGATCAATGAAACGAATTTGAGTATCAAATTATCCTGATAGGTTTCCAATTATAATATTTTGTGCAAAATCTTTCTCATTATCTTCTTTACCCATTAATTCCCATATTACCTTTAATTATTGCATTTATCTTCTCCTTTATTTCAAATTCGGATTTTCTCTTATTTCACTTATTCTAGGAAGTGCTAGAAAGTTCTAGGACGAAATATTTTATTCTTTTTATTGCTTAGTGTACAATTTGCATTTTAGACCCATTATCTAAAGTCTTACTGAGGTATTTGTGCATAAACCCAAATATTGAGAAAAAAGGTGAACAAATATTTATTAAACCATCATATTGTCCACAAATTAAATAGAAAGGCCAAAGAGGATATAAATGAAAGAAAAAGATGGAAAAGAGGACCAAAAGGAAAAATGCCCAGATTTCGGTATGTTACAGCACTCCACCCCTTAAAGAGGATTTCGTCCCCGAAATCACTAGCAATTAGGGAAGGGTGAGTGTGCAACCTCACATCACCAAACTTTAGGTTGTTCCTCCGATCACATAACTTCTACCAAAACTTACACTTCAACTACCCCTAAGGGTTCGTAAACTTCACATAAGCTCAACATAGGTCATGTTCTTAAGGATCACCTAGGGTCCATTATTAAGATATTCTTTTTAAGAGATTTAACTTTATTTACATTTTTGACTTATTAACATTATATTCATTATGATAACACATTGTCATCATTATTTTAATTATGTCATGTCACATTCACTTAGTTGCCAAAAAGAATTATGTTTCATTATTATGTACAATTAGAGGTTACTCAATTATCTCAACATTCATTATTATATTTGATCATTGTCCTTAATAATTCGGATTTATACTTCCTTATCCTTATATATCACTTTATTAATTGTAACAAATTATTTTACATGAATATAAGACATTCTATCCCATTTGTCGTTAAGCATACAATTATTTCAATTAATGTCACATTAGTTACTTATATTCATATTAACGTTGTCACAATGTCACATTATCTTTATTGCTCACATTAATGCCATCATTAATCATTATTCATATTTATTCCTTTAAATTATTGATTTTGCACACTTATGTGAATCTAATTATTTCATATTCACATTGAAGCCTTTACATGTATTTTAAATGATCAAGGTGGGACATATTACAGATTAATGAATTGATTCACATTAAGTGACTAATAACATGTATATTAGTTAACAAGGTAACATTCATTCATATTGATGACTTAACTAATATGTGATTAGATGATCATATATATCATTTATGTGTATCAAAGTATGTTAATTGATTATGGTACTTAACATCATCAATGTATCATGAATGACATTAAGGATGTATATGTTAAGGTTAGATGATTACAACTTTAGGGTTTAGGTCAACATGACCATTATATTGTATTTATTCATTTCTTAGCATGCATTAATTACGGATTATAACCTTACTCATCATATCATTAGGGTTTATTGGTTCATGACATTATTAACATCTTACTTACTGACAATTAGCATTGATATTCATATTATGTGCATGGGATGTACATTAGGGTTCAAGCACATGCATTATTCCTTAGATGATAATTATATGTTCATTACATATTAACAAGCATGTTAGGGTTACGATTATATCTTGTTTGGTCAAAACCAAAGATCCAAGCACACTAACCACCTAAGTATGAGGTTAGGGTTTCTAAAGATAGATTAGATAGACTTGAAGATGTTATAGGGTTCCATCCCCCTAAAGTGGATTTTGTCCTCGAAATCTAACCACTTAAACATCATGAACTAACCATACTCCACCCCTTAAAGGGTTTGACCTACTACACTAGGGTTGAAGGATACGTCTAACTAAACCATAATCAAGATCCATCATGCTTCCACTGTGCACTCTGATCTTCTCACAAACACCCAAACTCCAAGGTCTAGGTTATACTAATAAACTATTCAAGCATATAGTCCTAAGGGACATAAGGAAACTTATCTTGGTATCCATCCTCAAACAAATCATCATACATATGAAACTTAGGGTTCTCAAAGATATCCAACATATATGTCTAAGGTAACTATTGCCTAAAAGCAAACTATTTTGGGCAATTCGTATTAACACAGGCCAGGCCGGTATCATATGGGCACGGGAGTCCTCGTATACCAAGCTAGTGGTGCGGAGGAAAATTTTGCCAGCCCCCGAAACCCTGATCCTTTCTAGACACCCTTGCTTCAACTGCATGCCCTAATAGTTGCCTAAAGGCAAACCTAAACAACATCAAGTTATGCATATTTTAATTATAAATATTTTAGAATTTTATTCATCAAGATTCTAATGTGGAACTATTGACTTCTAAGTCAACCTTTCAAGGTAGATCAAATCTAAGGTAACCATGTCACCTAAAGGAACTAGGCAAATCTAAGTTTCTAACTAGGGAGACAAATTGAAATAGTCAAAGATCCGACTACCATTGGCTCTGATACCATGCTATAAAGAGTGGGAAATCAATCCACCTCTCTACTACATACAATGGTAAACAAAATCCAATTGTGATAGCAGCGGAAGATAAATTTTTTTTACTATATTCAATTTAAATAAAGTGTACATAAAAATTTTCCCCAATATGGGTGTACATGCTTTATACAAAAAGAGGACCTAAGTAGAGGGAACTAGACTACTCCACTATTGTCTCCAAGCAACACATCCATCAGCTAAGTCCAAGCCAAGCTATGATCTTCAAGTCCTATTCATCACCTTGCTCCGCATTTGGGTGGTTGGGAAGTCACCCAGCAAAAAGGGAAACAAAGAGAAGTATGTGTTACAAAAATATTCTAACAATGCAAAGAAAGTTCTAACAAGTAAATTAGGCTAGATATTTGGTGTAAAAAGAGATATCAAAGAGTATGAGGTTTTTATAATGAAACTTGTCAATAACAAAATAAATAAAGGTTTTAGCATGCCAATTAACATGTCTACCTAACTAAGTAGGGTTGAGGCACCTACCGGACCTCTAACCTTAGGTGAGGGAAGAATAAAAACATTTCCAATCACCTACAATTTTTAATGGAGATAATAATAAACATTCCCCTAGGACGATTTTATACATGCCGTCTATGGGTGGTTGTACATAAGTACCACTACTTAAAGATTAAATAGAACATTTAATTTCATGCTAACAAAAGATTTATGTCAAGAATAAGCAAAAGATTATGTAACATGGCAGCGAGGTATGAATACCCAAACAAGAGAATACTACATCTATATTTGAGGCAAATAAGCAATTTAGGTTTCAAGATTCAAGGGTTTAGATCAAGTTAAACCTCATAAAGAAATATAGGTAATGGACTAAAGATTTCCCAACTGATAGGTATACGCACAATCAAATCACATACTAAACACATACCTTAGCCTCAGGTGTCCTAGATTTCCCCTTTTCAACTCTTCACACGAATTATAAACCCAATTTCCTAATTCATCATCATATTCATAAATTTGAATTACATGCATTCATTTAAAAGATTGAAAACCCTAATTTACTAAATTTTTGCGCAAACTCTTGATTCAGACTTCAAAAACCTCATAACCATCTTTGTTAGGTTTTCCTGATCAAAATAACATATAATATTGTATATTTTCGAGTTACTAACTTTTTAGAGTATTTTCCATATTTATTAGTTAATTAAATCAACTCGAAAAATACATATTCGAAACCCTCAGAAACAAACCACAAAATATTTTTGTTAGATATATCTCGTTCTCCCGATTTCAAAACATATTTTATTTCTATTTTTCGACCAACGAGTAAAAAGATACAATTTTTCTAAGACTGGCCAATCGAAAACCTGCACGTAGGCAAAGCATGAGGGGGAGGAGACGGACTAGTGACTTGGCCCAACCACGGGGTGCCAAGTCACCGGTGCTTGCCAACACACCCGCACACCCAGCAAAAAAAAACAAGAGCAGAACGATGGGATTATCCTCGGCCGAGAAAAACAAACAAAAGCAGAGATGAGGGCAAAAAGGTAAAACGGGGGTCCTCTTCCTCGCCTTGCCCGAGCGTCATGAACAGCGAGCAGCTAGCTCGGCTCAATTGGGCAAAACCACGATACTCGACCAAATCAAACGCTTAGGTACTCAAAAGAAAGAGGAGGGAGAGCCGAATATGATGGTACCTTTCAATCGAACCGAGATGAACAGAGCAGGACACAAAAGGCGCCGCAAGAGCAGGGGCAAACGACGGCTTGGTGGTGGTCAAAACGTCCGCGAAGCTTGAAATCAAAGATACAGGCGAGTTGCTAAGGTCATGGCGATCATTGGGGTTGGTATATATATAGGCAAGGTACCCTCGACTAGGGTTTAGGTAGATGAAGGTAGAGAGAGGCGGCGCATGAGTTGGGCGTTTCTAAGAGACTTGCCAAAACGGAACAAACAATATATCAAAAGATGCGGAATCTTAAATGCAACGTGTGGGCGAAGAAATCGTTCGATTTCATTGAGAAATAAATGAGAAATCGTGAATCGAAAATCTAACTTTTGCGGTGCTACAGTACACGCGACTCAAGGAGGAAGATGAAATGATCATTTAATACAATTTGCTAAACTTTGGTCATTTGGTGCATTTAATGCATAAACCTTAATCTAATTATTTAAGGGTGCAAATAAAGTCCAAATAAACTCAAATTTGGTAGGTTTACTGATTTTGGGGTGAGGAATCCGAATATAAAATTAGATTTGACATTTGATAACTTTTATTATGTCAAATAAATTAATTACTATTTTCTCTTTCCTTCTTTACTAATGATGTTAGGATTATCTAAAAAATTATAAAACTTGACCCAAAAGTCACATTTAATATTTTGGATACTAATTTAGTATTATTTTCATTTGTTGATATCGTATATTCTTTTAATTAATAATTTTAATATTTTACACACTTTCTCTCTCCTAAATTCACCTTCTTATAAAATATTTTCCAAATTGAATCAAAATTCATACAAAGATATATTTATACGTGTAGAACACGAATTTAGCATTAATATATTTTGTTGAAGACTTTTATAATTTTATTTAATTCATTTAAATTTTATCACTTATTTAGCCTTTTAATTTATTAAAGGCATCTAGAAACTTCCTAAAAATATAAAACTTGGTCTACAAGTAATAATAAACGTTAGGAACACGTTTTTGACATTAATTAATTTTTATCAATATATATTTAATATTTTTGGTCTTTAAGTCATTTTCTCTCTCTTGAATAAAATAAAATATTAAATATTGACCAAATTAAATTCAAATTTGCCCAAAGGATTATTTTTGTGTTTAGAATACGAATTTGGAGTTATTTTTCTGATTTGATAACATTTAGTATTTTATTTCACTTTATTGGCATATTTCCTATTTTCTTTTGATAATGTCATTAATATTTATATTATGTTCCACTTTAAATGATACTTGGCCCTTAAGTTACTTTTTGATCAATGAAACGAATTTGAGTATCAAATTATCCTGATAGGTTTCCAATTATAATATTTTGTGCAAAATCTTTCTCATTATCTTCTTTACCCATTAATTCCCATATTACCTTTAATTATTGCATTTATCTTCTCCTTTATTTCAAATTCGGATTTTTTTCTTATTTCTCTTATTCTAGGAAGTGCTAGAAAGTTCTAGGATGAAATATTTTATTCTTTTTATTGCTTAGTGTATAATTTGCATTTTAGGCCCATTATATAAAGTCTTACTGAGGTATTTGTGCATAAACCCAAATATTGAGAAAAAAGGTGAACAAATATTTATTAAACCATCATATTGTCCACAAATTAAATAGAAAGTACAAAGAAGATAGAAATGAAAGAAAAAGATGGAAAAGAGGACCAAAAGGCAAAATGCCCAGATTTCGGTATGTTACAACACTCCACCCCTTAAAGAGGATTTCGTCCCCGAAATCACTAGCAATTAGGGAAGGGTGAGTGTGCAACCTCACATCACCAAACTTTAGGTTGTTCCTCCGATCACACAACTTCCACCAAAACTTACACTTCAACTACCCCTAAGGGTTCGTAAACTTCACATAAGCTCAACATAGGTCATGTTCTTAAGGATCACCTAGGGTCCATTATTAAGATATTCTTTTTAAGAGATTTAACTTTATTTAAATTTTTGACTTATTAACATTATATTCATTATGATAACACATTGTCATCATTATTTTAATTATGTCATGTCACATTCACTTAGTTGCCAAAAAGAATTGTGTTTCATTATTATGTACAATTAGAGGTTACTCAATTATCTCAACATTCATTATTATATTTGATCATTGTCCTTAATAATTCGTATTTATACTTCCTTATCCTTATATATCACTTTATTAATTGTAACAAATTATTTTACATGAATATAAGACATTCTATCCCATTTGTCGTTAAGCATACAATTATTTCAAGTAATGTCACATTAGTTACTTATATTCATATTAACGTTGTCACAATGTCACATTATCTTTATTGCTCACATTAATGCCATCATTAATCATTATTCATATTTATTCCTTTATATTATTGATTTTGCACACTTATGTGAATCTAATTACTTCATATTCACATTGAAGCCTTTACATGTATTTTAAATGATCAAGGTGGGACATATTACAGATTAATGAATTGATTCACATTAAGTGACTAATAACATGTATATTAGTTAACAAGGTAACATGCATTCATATTGATGACTTAACTAATATGTGATTAGATGATCATATATATCATTTATGTGTATCAAAGTATGTTAATTGATTATGGCACTTAACATCATCAATGTATCATGAAAGACATTAAGGATGTATATGTTAAGGTTAGATGATTACAACTTTAGGGTTTAGGTCAACATGACCATTATATTGTACTTATTCATTTCTTAGCATGCATTAATTACGGATTATAACCTTACTCATCATATCATTAGGGTTTATTGGTTCATGACATTATTAACATCTTACTTACTAACAATTAGCATTGATATTCATATTATGTGCATTGGATGTACATTAGGGTTCAAGCACATGCATTATTCCATAGATGATAATTATATGTTCATTACATATTAACAAGCATGTTAGGGTTACGATTATATCTTGTTTGGTCAAAACCAAAGATCCAAGCACATTAACCACCTAAGTATGAGGTTAGGGTTTCTAAAGATAGATTAGATAGACTTGAAGATGTTATAGAGTTCCATCCCCTAAAGTGGATTTTGTCCTCAAAATCTAACCACTTAAACATCATCAACTAACCATACTCCACCCCTTAAAGGGTTTGACCTACTACACTAGGGTTAAAGGATACGTCTAACTAAACCATAATCAAGATCCATCATGCTTCCACTGTGCGCTCTGATCTTCTCACAAACACCCAAACTCCAAGGTCTAGGTTATACTAATAAACTATTGAAGCATATAGTCCTTAGGGACATAAGGAAATTTATCTTGGTATCCATCCTCAAACAAATCATCATACATATGAAACTTAGGGTTCTTAAAGATATCCAACATATATGTCTAAGGTAACTATTGCCTAAAAGCAAACTATTTTGGGCAATTCGTATTAACGCAGGCCAGGTCGGTACCATATGGGCACGGGAGTCCTCGTATACCAAGCTAGTGGTGCGGAGGAAAATTTTTCCAGCCCCCGAAACCCTGATCCTTTCTAGACACCCTTGCTTCAACTGCATGCCCTAATAGTTGCCTAAAGGCAAACCTAAACAACATCAAGTTATGCATATTTTAATTATAAGTATTTTAGAATTTTATTCATCAAGATTCTAATGTGGAACTATTGACTTCTAAGTCAACCTTTCAAGGTAGATCAAATCTAAGGTAACCATGTCACCTAAAGAAACTAGGCAAATCTAAGTTTCTAACTAGGGAGACAAATTGAAATAGTCAAAGATCCGACTACCATTGGCTCTGATACCATGCTATAAAGAGTGGGAAATCAATCCACCTCTCTACTACATACAATGGTCAACAAAATCCAATTGTGATAGCAGCGGAAGATAATTTTTTTTTGACTATATTCAATTTAAATAAAGTGTACATAAAAATTTTCCCCAATATGGGTGTACATGCTTTATACAAAAAGAGGACCTAAGTAGAGGGAACTAGACTACTCCACTATTGTCTCCAAGCAACACATCCATCAGCTAAGTCCAAGCCAAGCTATGATCTTCAAGTCCTATTCATCACCTTCCTCCGCATCTGGGTGGTTGGGAAGTCACCCAGCAAAAAGGGAAACAAAGAGAAGTATGTGTTACAAAAATATTCTAACAATGACAAAGAAAGTTGTAACAAGTAAATTAGGCTAGATATTTGGTGTAAAAAGAGATATCAAAGAGTATGAGGTTTTTATAATGAAACTTGCCAATAACAAAATAAATAAAGGTTTTAGCATGCCAATTAATATGTCTACCTAACTAAGTAGGGTTGAGGCACCTACCGGACCTCTAACCTTAGGTGAGGGAAGAATAAAAACATTTTCAATCACCTACAATTTTTAAGGGCGAGAATAATAAACATTCCCCTAGGACGATTTTATACATGCCCTCTATGGGTGGTTGTACATAAGTACCACTACTTAAAGATTAAATAGAACATTTAATTTCATGCTAACAAAAGATTTATGGCAAGAATAAGCAAAAGATTATGTAACATGGCAGCGAGGTATGAATACCCAAACAAGAGAATACTACATCTACATTTGAGGCAAATAAGCAATTTAGGTTTCAAGATTCAAGGGTTTAGATCAAGTTAAATCTCATAAAGAAATATAGGTAATAGACTAAAGATTTCCCAACTGATAGGTAGACGCACAATCAAATCACATACTAAACACATACCTTAGCCTCAGGTGTCTTAGATTTCCCCTTTTCAACTCTTCACATGAATTATAAACCCAATTTCCTAATTCATCATCATATTCATAAATTTGAATTACATGCATTCATTTAAAAGATTGAAAACCCTAATTTACTAAATTTTTGCGCAAACTCTCGATTCAGACTTCAAAAACCTCATAACCATCTTAGTTAGGTTTTCCTGATCAAAATAACATATAATATTGTATATTTTCGAGTTACTAACTTTTTAGAGTATTTTCCATATTTATTAGTTAATTAAATCAACTCGAAAAATATATATTCGAAAACCTCAGAAACAAACCACAAAAATATTTTTGTTAGATATATCTCGTTCTCCCGATTTCAAAACATATTTTATTTCTATTTTTCGACCAACGAGTAAAAAGATACAATTTTTCTAAGACTAACCAATCGAAAACTGCCACGTAGGCAAAGCATGAGGGGGAGGAGACGGACTAGTGACTTGGCCCAACCACGGGGTGCCAAGTCAGCGGTGCTTGCCAACACACCCGCACACCCAGCAAGGAAAAACAAGAGCAGAAGGACGGGATTATCCTCGGCCGAGAAAAATAAACAAAAGCAGAGATGAGGGCAAAAAGGTAAAACGGGGGTCGTCTTCCTCGCCTTGCCCGAGCGTCACGAACAGCGAGCAGCTAGCTCGGCTCAATTGGGCAAAACTACGATACTCGACCAAATCAAACGCTTAGATACTCAAAAGAAAGAGGAGGGAGAGCCGAATATGATGGTACCTTTCAATCGAACCGAGATGAAGAGAGCAGGACACAAAAGGCGCCGCAAGAGCAGGGGCAAACGGCGGCTTGGTGGTGGTCAAAACGTCCGCGAAGCTTGAAATCAAAGATACAGACGAGTTGCTAAGGTCATGGTGGTCATTGGAGTTTGTATATATATAGGCAAGGTACCCTCGACTAGGGTTTAGGTAGATGAAGGTAGAGAGAGGCGGCGCATGAGTTGGGCGTTTCTAAGAGACTTGCCAAAACGGAACAAACAATATATCAAAAGATGCGGAATCTTAAATGCAACGTGTGGGCGAAGAAATCGTTCGATTTCATTGAGAAATGAATGAGAAATCGCGAATCGAAAATCTAACTTTTGCGGTGCTACAGTACACGCGACTCAAGGAGGAAGATGAAATGATCATTTAATTAAATTTGCTAAACTTTGGTCATTTGGTGCATTTAATGCATAAACCTTAATCTAATTATTTAAGGGTGCAAATAAAGTCCAAATAAACTCAAATTTGGTAGGTTTACTGATTTTGGGGTGAAGAATCCGAATATAAAATTAGATTTGACATTTGACAACTTTTATTATATCAAATAAATTAATTACTATTTTCTCTTTCCTTCTTTACTAATGATGTTAGGATTATCTAAAAAATTATAAAACTTGACCCAAAAGTCACATTTAATATTTTGGATACTAATTTAGTATTATTTTCATTTGTTGATATCGTATATTCTTTTAATCAATGATTTTAATATTTTACACACTTTCTCTCTCCTAAATTCACCTTCTTATAAAATATTTTCCAAATTGAATCAAAATTCATACAAAGATATATTTATACGTGTAGAACACGAATTTAGCATTAATATATTTTTTTGAAGACTTTTATAATTTTATTTAATTCATTTAAATTTATCACTTATTTAGCCTTTTAATTTATTAAAGGCATCTAGAAACTTCCTAAAAATATAAAACTTGGTCTACAAGTAATAATAAACGTTAGGAACACGTTTTTGACATTAATTAATTTTTATCAATATATATTTAATATTTTTGGTCTTTAAGTCATTTTCTCTCTCTTGAATAAAATAAAATATTAAATATTGACCAAATTAAATGAAAATTTACCCAAAGGATTATTTTTGTGTTTAGAATACGAATTTGGAGTTATTTTTCTGATTTGAGAACATTTAGTATTTTATTTCACTTTATTGGCATATTTCCTATTTTCTTTTGATAATGTCATTAATATTTATATTATGTTCCACTTTAAATGATACTTGGCCCTTAAGTTACTTTTTGATCAATGAAACGAATTTGAGTATCAAATTATCCTGATAGGTTTCCAATTATAATATTTTGTACAAAATCTTTCTCATTATCTTCTTTACCCATTAATTCCCATATTACCTTTAATTATTGCATTTATCTTCTCCTTTATTTCAAATTCAGATTTTCTCTTATTTCTCTTATTATAGGAAGTGCTAGAAAGTTCTAGGATGAAATATTTTATTCTTTTTATTACTTAGTGTACAATTTGCATTTTAGGCCCATTATCTAAAGTCTTACTGAGGTATTTGTGCATAAACCCAAATATTGAGAGAAAAGGTGAACAAATATTTATTAAACCATCATATTGTCCACAAATTAAATAGAAAGGCCAAAGAGGATAGAAATGAAAGAAAAAGATGGAAAAGAGGACCAAAAGGCAAAATGCCCAGATTTCGGTATGTTACAGTTGTCTCCTATTCATATCTCCTATAATGATGCCAAGATTGGGAAGGAACACTCTAGAGGTGGTATATTTCATATTAACCCTTTACTTTAGGTAAATTGCAATTTACACCTAACTAGTACATAAAGCACAAGCATCAACCATACAAACTCAACTTGGAACTTAGGCTTTCCAAAATGTGCCCCATATCATCATTCATTCTCTTATGATGCTAAATCACTAAGGGGTCACTCATCTTGTGACATATTGCAAGATAACCCCTCATCTTGTGCAAATTGCACTTTGGTCCAAAATAGGCAAACATTACTCAAACAACGTTCAAATAGGACTAAACTTGAAACATAAGCATGTCACATGATAACAAAACACCTCAGATGATTATATTAAAGTTCTAAGCAACTTACTTAAGCAAAAAAAAATAGGGTTAGCCTAAAACCCAGGTCAGGGTCCTTACAACCACCTTCACTATGAGAGATGATTGCGACCACCACAACCACGTGTCACTCTCAATGTGGATCTATTTGATACACTATTCCCTAACATGTATCTGTATGCTTGGTTTGATATTGCCATATCATGACTAATGAGATTTAGTCATCAACCAACTCACATTCTTATCTTATGTGTTATTGTTGTCTATCAACCTTCCACAATAATAAATGATTAGGGACATAATGAGAATATGTATACGTACTCTTAACATTCATATGATCTCATCCAAAAGATTAATAACTTGACAACCTATGTCATTAAGCAATATAATTCTCTAGGCATTCACTATGTATCCTCATTATCTCATACCTAAGTGAAACATATGAGTTGGAAGCTTGCCTTTATATATTTTATTCTTATTAATAAAATACTTTTAGGTAATTATGCCATGTCAATCATCATATGATTGTATCTATGAGCATTCCTTACCAACAGATTGTTGTGCTTCTTATTTTAATAGTTTTCTTTTATGATAAACCATATTTGATTCATGTCATTCTAGTGGTGTGACAATAAACACATATGATAAATGATGTTTTGAATTCTTTTGAAGATAAGTAATTGAAATTAATAACAAGTGAAACGATGACACATCTAGTTAGGTGTCCTAAATGCCATGAATCTCCCCTAAGTTCCATATTGGGGGAATGAAACATATCTCCTTGTATTAATCAGAGAATTATGAGAAGAATTTCCAGAGTGTGGATCCAGACCTTAAAGTTTAGACCACTAAGATTTAGGAGTGAGTCATATGATGTGGCTCTGACCTTAAATCCTTATTGTGAAAGTTTTTGTCCATGAAGAATAGACTCTTATGAAATGAAAGATGTGAAACATAAAAACCTGATACATGTTGTGATATGTGATATATTATTTTGTTTGTTCCTATCTTGTACCTGAGATGGGGATGTGAGCCTCTTTAAGTTACCGTGTAGTGGACTAGGGTCTATTGTTGATATCTTAGGGTGTCCTACTAAACACTAAGATAATGATGGTAAGTCGTTGATATGAGAATCAAGAGTGGCAAATTCTACTTATTGAGGACAAGCCAAGCAGTTTTAGGGAAAATGAATAATAGAAAGTAAGATGTGTAGAATATGAGTTGAATGACTGTTGCATCTTTTATTGCTGACTGATAGACTTGACGTTGTTCATTATAATTCTTTTTGTGGACATTAATCATTCTTTTATAAAGAGTAGTGTTTCCATAATATTATTTGTCTAGTTTGAAATCTAATCTTAAATGTTGATGTTTGGTGGATGTTGGGATTTAATATCCACTCTAGAAATGATTTATATTTACTTGTAATTTGAATAGTATTGTTTGGCAGACAAATCTTATGTGTACTTCAACATCAGGACTACATGATGTGCTCCTGGTCCGGCTGGTGGAGTGTCACAAAGATGATGTTATTGTTATATATTGATTCTAAATGCTTAGATATCAACTTATTACTCGTACTAATGGATTGTTGTTCTGAATTAAGTAACACCTATTGATTTGATCTAAATGATTAATTTATTTGATTGATTATATTATTATTGTAAAATTGATTTGATTACATACTAGAACTATCTATTGGACTTTTTGATATCTACAAGTTTCTTTTAAGTTCATTATATTTAATTTAATGTTAATGTATGTACTTAACTTGAGTGAGAAGTATCCACTCACAAGGGTTCTATATGATTCTCATGAGGTTGTTTCAAGTTAATTATATCATAATATTCAGTGGAGAGGTCATCACCAAGAAGATCTAAATCGAATAATCTAGACAGAGATTAGAATGTCCTTGTACTCTATCTTTCCTGGGATGTTCGTAGATCAAGTTTCTTCTTTCATATTCATTTAATAGATGTAAACTGAATCACATCTAAGAAATATGTCTTGATTCTTGTTGTAATGGAGTTGAATACAATTTGTGGTGATTAAATACATTGTCATTAAGGTGACATTGTTACAAGGTTTTATGAGAAAGAAAAAGAAAAAAATATCTATATTTTTCATGTGTTGCGTTAATCGTGTTCGCTGAGAATTAGTTCTTTTGCTTCATGATCTGGGTGTAGGTTTTCAGTTTCTATCTAATGATTGGTAATAATGTTGACCAAAAGAGAGGTCCCAAGAACATGTTATCAGAGCTTCGTTTATACGAGACTGCATAAGATCTAGGGATAAATGATAATATGGACGTTGAACATCACGTGAGTTATATGCATATCGAATGAACTCAATATCTAGATACTCTAGTCAAGTATTTTGGTATCGAGATAAGCTAGTATGGAATTGTTGATTGTACTTCTTCGGGATGTCCTAACCAAGCATCTAGATGAATATAGTTCGGTAGTGTAACAAGATTCATGATTGTAATAAAAATATAAAGAGGGAAAAAAAGAAAGGATTATATAATTAAATATGAAGATTAAGACAACAATTTCATATGAGAAAGATGAATAAATTAAACCAATTATGAAGATAATCTCTAATGAATTTGAATATGAAATTGTAAGAAAAAGCTGAGCACTGAGAATGATGGCCACTAATGAAATTCTTTATAAAGAGAACTCATGGATGTGGATAGTAATACAAAATTAACCTTAAACCTTGATCAATGGAATACATAATTAGAATTTAGAAAGAATAAAAATATGATGGGAATCATGACTTGAGAACAATGTATTACCAAGATTAGTAAATTAAGTGTTCATAAGTCTCAAAGAGAGATATGATTCTGATAAGGGATGAAATATCCATCTAATGCCAAAAAAAATAATGATGTCATATGAAAAAAAAGATAAAATGGAAATTCTCTAAACTTGATGCCGAGAGAGATAAACGATTAGATAATATGATATTCATCTAAATCTTTTCATGAATTTTGGGACAAAATCCTAAAAGGAGGGGAGAATTTGTAACGACCAATTTTCAGATTAGCCATCTAATTAGGGTTTACTTGGATGAATGTATGCTAACTAGATTGATCATTTCTTAAAGTTAGATTAATGATTGTAGTTTAATTTATGTTTCTTTAAATCTAATGAGAAATTCTAAATATGCTTTATTTTAAATAATAAGGGTTTGATAGGGGAATGTCCTAATTAGGCAAAGTTAGGATTTTACTATCATATGAAAACATAATGTGATCAATACAGTAGTATAGTAAATGGTTTTTAGTATTTTATATACAAATCTTATTTACTTGAAATTTGGACATGCTTTACAAAATGCAATTGTAGTGTTCTTATAAAATATCAGAATTTTTGAATAATTTTTGACTAATTCGTCGGTCAAGTTTTCCAGAATAGACTCAGTCAACCATGCATTCATGATAAAATATAATAATTTGATATTTACATTTTATCTTTATATTGGTACATCCAGTTGGAGGGAAATTTTATAGCTTGAAAAGTCCATTTAAAACTTTAAATATTTTTTTGTAAATTTTAGAAAATGTTTGAGTTCTACAGAGTGTGATGTCAGTTGAGTTTCTCCATGACAAACTCAGTCGACAATGCATTCTGGATGAAAAATATTAGTCTAGTATTTGGTTTTAATATTTTTAATGCAAACTTCAAACAAATTGAAATTTTTATTGGAGCTCTGAAATATTGTGCCAAACAACATACTAATTTTTTATAATTTTTAAAGGAGCTTTGACCTATTCAGTAAATAATTTTCAATAACATTTTTATGTCAAACAAATCTTTTGAAATAAAAGAAAAGTGTAAAGTTGAGTCAAGTTACAATTGACCCAAACACTTTAATTGAACTATACGACTAACCTAGAACCCAAGTAGCTCTTAAATGTGGATCCTCGTCATCTGCTGTGTGATGCCCACAACCCCTACCGCCTCCTCTTCCTCTGCCTCTTCTTCCAAATCCTATCGAGATAGAACTCTCGATATCTTGATATTCTTTATTTCTCTTTTTACTTGTCATTTAGTTAGATTTTGGTTCAAAACTTTAAGAAGAACATATGCATTATTTTTTCGAAATAGTCTATTTTTTAATCAGTCCTCTAAATTTTTTATCGAAAAAAATATGTTAGAGCACCTAACTTTAGTCAATAATTATATTTTTTTATTAATAAGTAAAATAAAAAATAAATGGAAGACAATCATTATTTTTTGATGTATTATTTGTGATTTTCATACTTTAGCTGAAATTTCTTTTAAAGAACAATGTTGATGTGGTTTAGAAAAATCTCACTATTATCGTTGTGTTCTCTTTTTTCTCTTTATAGTTGTTACTTAACTCATATTTTTTCAAGAGAAAAAATATAATATTTTTTCTATATAATTTATTTTTTCATCGATTGGTAAACCAAAAAAATATAGTCATCGAGTATCAACTTTGATAATCACTAAATCTAACTCAACATCCTGATATATTGAGTAATGTAGTCAAAGAGTGGACTTGACATGGATCATTATTCATCTTTGAGTTACGTTGTCCACAATCACTTATACACCCATCTACACACACCTGATTCTCTGAGAGCCTACAAAAGTCTGGTGCCACCGATTTTCTCTCATGTGAATAAACTCCACACCAATTAACTTCATGTAGAAGTTGAGGAGTCCTGAAGTTCTCTTCCCACTCCTCTCACCAGTCTCAATTGTCAAAAATTTATTTTCTCTTTTGTAACTCCACTTTCCAAATCCATTCCATCCCACTAACATTCCTGCATAGTACACTTTGTGCGTTTACGGTACTTGGTTGAAAATATTGTACTTTTTGTACACAATTTTGTCAAACGCTACATTTTAAATGTATATAAAATGTGATTGTTAGCATTGTATTTCTTGTACAATGTGGTTGTTAGTATTGTACTTCTTGTGTGTAATTTTGACAATCTCTACATTTTAAATGTATGCAAAATGCAGTCTCATATTGTGCACTCATATTGTACCTCTCGTACAACACGTCTATCTATTGTCAAATGATGTTAGTATTGTGTCTCGTACTATACATCTTGCATTATACGTATCACTTATACAAATATTTGATGTGGCAGTGGTAACAAGATTTGAGAGATATATGTAATATATAGTTGTTAATATTATATGTCTTCTACTATATGTATTGTATTGTACTGTACATCTTGTACTATATAAATTGAGTTAAAAATGATAATAATTATGCATGAGTAGATATTGCAATATGTAATGTTGTAAAATATTATATATATGATTAAAATTTTAAATCTATATTATTGTGTATATATAACATCATGAGACACAATATGTGAAAATGTGAAATAAGTTGCAATAAAAAGTATCAACAAATGTATGTACTTGGAAATAATTAGAAACAAACAGATAATTAATTCTAAATACATTTCATACTCCGTGGTGGAGTTGAGATATCATAGATGTAATTTATTAGAAATTGGTACAATAACTACACTTTACATGCATTTTGCATGAATATTGCATGGACAATAATGACTTCATGTGGAATATCTGAAGAATGTATTAAATCTTGCTTTTTCCTATGCTCCGAGTACATTAGGTGGGTGATTATAAGAACTTTTCTTTACCTTTTAATGTATGCTGGCATCAGCCTCTAACCATGCAAATCTGTTTTTAGGTGAAGATTCATGCATACACGACACGTCAAGACAGGAAGGCACGGGAGTTTATGTATATATTAGACAATGTGGACCCCTGATGAGCAGTAATCAAACGCCGTCCTTGGACTCTTCCTTTGTCCGACAGATATCGCCCACTCACCTGGGCAACAGGATTTGCTGCTCCCACAATTATGAGGAGCAGGCTACTCCCTATTCCAGATGGTGCCACCTGCCAACTGGATGTAATCAGGGTCGGTAATGCATATTAGCAGAAGCACGTGTATGTGGATAACACCAAGAGCAGCGTACTCCCTTCAAAACTGGGTGCAGCAAATCCCATCCACTCACCTAGGCTCCAAATCTCTATATATACCATGCAATACTGCCAGTCTCTTCCCACGGCCTCTAGTAAATCGATATTTAGTCATGCATTTTTTTTAGCTAAGGAGGGTCCATCCATGTCCAGCAAGTATTTTCAGCTATAAGTTTATTTGGTAATTTTTAGCGAAACCAACTGCCCGCGAACAGCAGGTATCTTGCCATACCTGTTCCCCCGATGACGATGTCGATGACGATGTTGCTGACACTCTTACTGTCCACGTTTTGCCGCTTAATCTCCCTCCTTCACCGTGCTGCGCACGAGGTCATCGCCTTCTTCCTCACCCGCTTCCTAACCCCAACACCAAGCAGCCACATGCCACCCCTCCCGCCTGGAACCATGGGTTGGCCATACCTGGGCGAGACATCACAGCTCTACTCCTCCAACCCGCACAATTTCTTCACCCTGAAACAGCGGCTGTACGGCAGTATCTTCAAGTCGCACATCCTGGGCTGTCCCTCCGTGATGGTGTCTAGCCCGGAGGCTGTCCGGTTCGTTCTGGTTGGGCAGTCGGCGGAGATGTTCAGGCCCACGTTCCCTGCCAGCAAGGAGAGGATGCTTGGTCGGAAGGCTATTTCGTTCCAGTCCGGCGAGTACCACCTGCGGCTGAGGAGGATCGTTCAGAGAGCGTTCATGCCGGAGTCGCTTGCGAGGAAGGTTGGCGACATCGAGTCTGTCGCTACCCAGGCTCTACGATCATGGGTAGGCGGCGGACCTTCGAATATTGGGGACATCAACACGTACAAAGAGATGAAAACGGTATGCATCTCTATCTGTGAGTTTGTTACATTTGCGTCACCTGCGATTAGCTGCTAAGATTCCGGCAAGCAGCATTTCTTTGAGAAACGGCCCATTCGACTATCAGACATGGAATCCCCAAAAGCATATAGATAAAGAGGGAAAGAGACACTCTAAGATTTTAGATCAAGTTCGAGGTGTACATCTTGAGGGGGTGGGAACGGCGAGCAGGGGAGAGATTCACCCTTGCCTTCATGGAGAGGCCGGGAGCCGTAAGGCCGAGGATCGGCTAGCCGTAGTGTGAGTAGCGGCCATGTCTTCCTAAGCCCCTGAACTCCCATCTCGATTTCCAGCTAGAGTTGCATGCACCGTGTATAGAGGATGAGTACAGTAAGATCAATCAAAGTCGACGGAGCGCTCGAGGTAGTAGAATTCTAGTGTGTTCTGGCGCTGGATAACAAACGCTTAGTAGGTGTTATTTTATCCTGAGCTGCATGTGCTCCCGTTGAGATGGGAAGCTAGGCAGCTCATGGACGGAGGGTTTTTGTTTTCGTATCCCGGTAATACACGGCACCGGAAAAAGGTCACCAGGTCACGTGCTCCCAAGGCGAAGATGCACTTGCGAGTAGCCGGATGAAAAAGCAGGATCAGGTTGGGTGAAGAGAAGAGGAGGAAGAAAAACAACAAAGGGACAAAACCAATTTAGCATATTATTATAAAAATATTACCAACTCTTTTGTAAAATATTTCTCAAAGTACACTTTAGTAAAAGACGCCACTTGGTGTTTTTTATAATCAGAATTAAAAACGCCACAAATATTGACGTGTTTATTTTAAAATAAAAAATAAAATAAAAAGTAGAAAACTCCACTTAAAGTGGTGTTTTTAACTTGACATATACATCTTGCGTCAAATGAAAGTGCTACTTTCAGTGGCATTTTCAATTTGTTTTAATTTTTTAATTAAAATAAACACGCCAACATTTGTACCACTTTTCAAACTCGGATATAGAAAATGCCACTTAAAGTGGCGAGTTTTACACAATATATGTTATTTTGAAAAATATTTTGATAAATGTGATATATTGTAAATATTTTTATAAAAGTATGCTAAATTAATTTTTTTAACTAAATAACAAGCAGTTTGTTTTAAGGTTGTCTAGTCTGAATATCTCACTAGTTAAAGGATATCTACGTCTGTGATTAGGTTATTAATTGTCGCCGTATGCAAGGATGGCACCATATCATATGTGGCACCTTTTACTTTTAGTAGATCTTAACTTTTTAAGTGTGGGCCCATGGCAAAATGTACAGATTTTGAGGAGACACAATTCCTGAACATAGAAGATTTTCTCTCAAGAAAGAATGATCATGAGTGATGCCTTTTCTAAATGCTACATCGTATAGAAACTTAATAGGATTTAATAGAAATTATTTTATAGTATATAATTGGTAGTTTTCTCTTCTTATTTTTCTAAAAGATTAAATTTTGAAGATGAGTGAGAATGAAATAATATATTTTGAGTGCTTGTCCTATACAATAAGTATATCAATCAATCATATATTACTGACTACTCACCATAAAAGTTACTATATTTTAAGTTGTACATAAATAACTGACAATGAATGTTCGTGGCAGCCGATAGGGTGTCGGGGAAAATAGGCAAGGCTTGTTACGTTATGTTTTCATTATCGCAAGACTCATTAGGTTGTACGCGAAACATCCGATACAAATGACACTACCACTTTGAAACAATTGCAAAGCAACAACTTTCGTCGCACAGAGAGTGAGTGTGTAGTTGTGACTTGTGTGTGTGAATTAAATAATTTGAAACTCATGATGGCCATACAAAGATGTCCGCCGGAATAGTTGTGACCGGACTTTGCTTGTCTTGGAGCAATCTATCTCTATCATCTCTCCTGACCTTCTCTTTTCTTACCGTTTAAAGGCTGCAGGCAAAGGCTAAAACAAGGAAAAGCCAGCAGTCTTGTGTGTGTGAATTAAATAATTTGAAACTCATGATCGTCATACAAAGATGTCCGCCGGAATAGTTGTGACCAGACTTTGCTTGTCTTGGAGCAATCTATCTCTCTATCATCTCTCCTGGACCTTCTCTTTTCTTACCCTTTAAAGGCTAAAGGCAAAGGCTAAAACAAGGAAAAGCCAGCAGTAGAAAACCTTGCAGCAGTCGTAGAGTACGACTGCTTCACAGGCACAACAGTTGGTGAATTTGTCGAGTTGCGAGGGAGGTTCATGCACTTACTAAAGGTTTGGTGCGTCCATCTAGTAGTCGGTATGGTTGATATTGTATTTCTATATACATTTTTGGCCAAAAAACTAAAATGGCATGTTTGAGTATTTTAATTACTAAAATGGCACAATTCTAAACGTAATTCCTAAAATGACACGTTTCTAAGGCAATACTTTCCCAAAGAAGACGCATTGCTCTTGATGTGACTAATACGTTCCATCGGAAGACGTATTGCTACTTTAAAAAAGTAATACGTTTCTAGTGGAGACGTATTGCCTCCAGCAGAACAATGCGTCCCCAATGAGGACGTATTATTATTTTTATTTTATTTTACTTATTTTAGTTATGATACCATGTACGTTATATAAATACATATATATGTTAAATTGATAAATGAACACAATCCACATTAACTTATATACAATTAACCATATATTTTAAATAATATCTAAATAAAATAAAATAATAATATAATATTATATTTCATTAATACATAATATTTATAAATGAAGATAGAAGTATTTAAAATTAATGGATACAATACTAAAATTATGTAGTAACATTTAAAACTATAGAAATAACATAAATATATACATATATACTTGTATATATTTATTTGTAAACTTAGAAAAAAGAAAACTAATATAGCAACATATAGAACACGTTGATATGCACAATATATATATATATATATATATATATATATATATATATATATATATATATATATATATATATATATATATATATATATATCAAAGCCACGAAATATAATATCAAAAAATTTAAAAATGTCAATTATGCGAAGTAAAATATACTGAACAACAACAATGAACAATCAAATTAAAATGTATGATACTTATAATTTTAAATTAAATAAAAAATATTATATATTTGATTTTATCATATTATATATATTTGTCTCTGAACAGGATAAAAAGTTACAAATATTATTATGTTATTATGATTTATGTTAATATATTATTTTTTAAACATAATAAAAAGTTTGCTTCATAATATATTACAATTTTTTATATGTTGCATTTATGATCATATTTATCATATATTTTATTTTGATTATATATTGTTATTGATCATGTATATTGACTTTTTATAGTTGACATTTTATTTTTATTTTTTTGATATTATGTATCATACCTTTAATATATATATATATATATATATATATATATATACATATATATATATATATATATATATATACACACACACACGTATGTATCTATGTGTGTGTGTATTTTATGTACACCAGCGTGTTTTATATACTATCATATTAGTTTTTATTTAATATTTTCTTATTTTTGTTGCTATATTAGTTTTTTTTTCTAAGTTTACAAATAAATACATGTATATATTTTATTTATTTCTATAATTTTAAACTTTATTATATAATTTAGTATTCTATCCATTATTTTTAAATACTTTTTATCTACATTTATAAATATTACGTTTTAATAAATAATATTCTGTTATTATTTTATTATCATTAGATTTTATTTTAAATATATGGCTAATTGTATATAAGTTAATGTCGATTATATTTATTTAATAATTTAACATATATATGTATATATAATGTACATGGTATCATAAATAAATAAAATTAAAAAATAAAATTAAAAAAAAAGTATTACATCCTCACTGGGGACACATTGCTCTTCTGGAGACAATACGTCCCCATTGGGGACACATTGCTTTTTATAGTTACAATACGTCTTAAGAGGGGACGTATTGGCCAAACAATGCATCAATTTTGGAGACGTATTGTCTCAGAAACGTACCATTTTTTAAACTAAGTTCTGAATCGTTCCATTTTGGTAATTAAAATGTCCAAACATGTTATTTCCACTTTGAAACAATTGCAAAGCAACAACTTTCGTCGCAGAGAGAGTGAGTGAGTAGTTGTGACTTGTGAGTTTGAATTAAATAATTTGAAACTCATGATCGTCATACAAAGATGTCCGCTGGAATAGTTGTGACCGGACTTTGCTTGTCTTGGAGCAATCTATCACTCTATCATCTCTCCTAGACCTTCTCTTTTCTTACCGTTTAAAGGCTGCAGGCAAAGGCTAAAACAAGGAAAAGCCAGCAGCAGTCGTAGAGTACGACCGCTTCACATGCACAACAGTTGGTGAATTTGTCGAGTTGCGAGGGAGGATCATGCACTTACTAAAAGTTTGGTGCGTCCATCTAGTAGTGGTTATTGTTGATATTGTATTTCTATATACATTTTTTAGGTAGAGAAAGAGTTACGTCTCTAGTAGCTAGTTGCTATACATCCCGTAAGATTTGCTGTTCCTAATTAGAGAAGGAGCAGGCTGCATCTTATGTTAGATGTTGCCACCTGTTATAGGAATAAAATCCCAACCCTACCATTCAATGGGCAGGGACAGCGTGTGAATTGATGGGAAAAGGAGTAGGCTGCTCCTACTAAAAGAAGGAACAGCAAATCCGGACTCTGCTATACATACTGCGTGTTGCTGTCACCATGCATTTCTTTTCGATTCCCCACTATGAAACAGCGGCAAAGCCTTAGCGCAATGATCCAAACAGATGACTAGCATGTAAAAGCAGTGGTTGGTTGGCTTCTTTGGAGCTTCTGGTGAAAGACGAAGACAAGGTCCCCTCTCACGTCACTTGGGGCGGCTACGTATAGACAACAGAGATTGTTGTATATGGGTCATAGATGGAGCGGGAGAAAGCAAACACTGACATTGTTCGACGAATCCTAATGGCCTCCCGTGCGCAATCTACTAGGCTATCCTCCATGTTAGATCTTGAGGTGACTCTGCAGATGGGTTAAATAGATAAGTGATAGATAAAAAAAGTTAGATAAGTTGAAAAATATTTTTATAAGAAGTTTAATATTTTTTTTTATTAGTAAAATACGTTTTTCTCTTTTTTTAATAGACTATCCTCCAGGTTAGATCTTGATAGGGCCCTCAATAGGGAGGGTAAGGTTCTAGCTTTATCCTTACCTTTCAGAAGCTGGGGGTTAAGGGTAAGGATAATTACCCTTCTTACCAATATTGTTATCCTCTCCTTCTTACTCTCTTCCCCACAGGGTAAACGGGGAAGGTAAAGAGTAAATAGATAATTTTGATATAAACGAATTTTATAAAAAGTTAACTTGTTTTAAGGTGGTATGTAGCGTGATAAATGTTAAGTCACATTTTTCTTGACTTATATTTTCACAATCGTACATATAAGTAGGACAATATTGTACTCGTGTAATATGTTTAGACATTAGTCTAAGAATAACTCATTTTAAAGTGGCACGAGTCATCCTTTTTCTATTGTTCCGCTATCCTATCAATGAGTTCATCATTTCGTAATAATATACTATAAGTATTTGCATGTGAGTGATGGTGAGAAGCAAGCCACAACCCATAAACTTTCTTATTGGATATAATAGGATAGAAATTGAACTAGAAACTTCTATATAGTTATATATCTTTGACAAATAAATGCGGGTAATAACAAAAATCTTTACTCTTATCCTTACTCTACAAGGTGTGGATAAAGGATAAACGGTTAACACCCTCTCCATTGACGGCCCTAGATCTTGAGAATTTTGCAGATAGGTTAAAAAGATAAGTGATAGATAAAAAAGTTAGACTACACACATCTTATTAAAAAAATATTTTTAAAAAGAAATCCAAATTTTTATTTTTATGAGAAAATATTTTTCTTTTTCTTCTTTTTCTCTAAACTTTTCTCTTCTTTAGTCTACTTCTCTTTTCTATTTTCTACTTCCCTCCTACATTTTCCATATCTCTTTTCATTACCCTCTTCTTTTTCTATTTTTTGTACCATATATTTTTCATACATATCTTTTTGTATCTGGTTCTTATTTATGTTGTTACATAAATTATTGTACATAATTTATTATATATGGAAGGATCTTTTACAGCAAACCGGACAGACAATTTACTTTCCCATGTCCAGATAGACGATCAAGTCTGTTACCAGCCATGTCTAGAATATTTCTAGATAAAACTTATGGCACCCGCGTGTGAAGATGTTGCACGACCAGGTGTTGGTGTCATGCGCGGAGAAGGTGGTGGCGGTAGCTCTTGGGCACATGTAATGCACACGGACATGACATTACTTTCAAATCTAATATGTATGCTATAACTCCTTCATTACATATAGAAGCTCGTTTTTGACAATTTTTTCTTTGTGGAACTAAAATGCGTGTCAAAAATATAAAATTCGCAACAATAATTTTATTTAAAAGAAAAAGCTACGCAAAACACAGTAAGGTTAGAGAAAATGCACTAGTATACTTCTTTCGAATCCATACCAGAGTAAGGTTAGAACGGTTTCAAGGGGAAGCTACGTCTTTGATTCGCCACTAGTTAGTTTCTCTTTGTCATTCTTCCTGATGACTGGTTTGCATTCCTAGTGGAGATACATAGAATCAGAAGAGCATTAACTTCCAAACATACACACGTCAACATCCACTAGTACCAATCTTTGGAATGACGATGTCTTAGTCACCAGCCCATTTTTATTTATTACCGAGAATCAATGATATGCTTCCTAAATTGCCATAATCATCATGCCCCAATTAAAAACTATCTTGGTAAGTTGGTGGCTGCGTGCGTGGGCGTTTCTAATTGGCTCTTGGGAAACTCATTGGACACAAACTTAGTGCGCGTGGGTCGACCTAAAAAGATGCAAACAGTACAAAAGATAACAACAGATTACGCCACAGAAGATAAAATCAAACAATGTAATGGTACGATTTAGTTTTAGTGGTTCATCGAAAGGTGAAACTAACGGGAAAAAACAACGCAAAAGAAAGAGGCGTCTCTAATGGCGTCTTTTAATCCTTGCACAATTCCATCATAGAGTTACATGTAAAATTTTGTGTTTTGCCCAATAGTATTACTTATACGACTGATAAAAAAGACGTCTCGTTTATTTTGTGGTTTGGCTTCGTAATATAGTGTAATGATTTCCATGATGTGACCATGCATTTCAATATTTTGTTTAGAACAATATAGGGGTAGTAACTTGTTATGATAATATTCCTCCACTATTTGTCTATTTTGCGTAAATTTATTTCATTATCTAAATTTCTTTTGTGCAATCAACTGCATCCAGTACGTTGGCTGTATAAAAAAGTTAACAAACTTTCAATGCTCTCTTTATTACTATATTGTAAAAATTAGACTAAAACCATCGGTGTTCTGGCGCCCTAATCTATTGCATAAATTATCATAACCATCGATCACGTTTCTATTAAGATATACCCCTAATGACGCATGATTACGTGTATATGCGAGCAGTATACCTTCCACGTGGCACTGCTATACATATTCGGGGCGGACAACCTGTCCCTGTCGTACGTTGAGGAGCTGAAACAACACTACTACACCCTGGAGAAAGCGTACAACTCCATGCCAATCAGCCTTCCTGGGACGCTGTTCCACAAAGGCATGAAGGCTCGGGAGCGGTTAGTCACGGCAGTCGGTCGGATCGTTGCCTCCAGGCGGCAGCGGGGTGTGGTGGAGGAGGCTGCCGGCGACTTACTTGGGGCATTAATGGACAGTCGGGAGGCTCTCACGGATGAGCAGCTGGTAGATAATGTTATCTGCGTAGTGTTCGCCGCTCGGGACACCACCGCCAGCGTCCTCACTTGGATAGTCAAGTACCTCGGCGAGAACCCCGATTACCTCCGGGATGTCACGGTAAAGATCCAAATGATCAGTGCTTGAATGTGACTTTAATCTCTATGCATGTATTTCAATAATCATTATGATTTTCCAGGAGGAACAAGAAGAAATCAAGAGAATGAAACGTCAAGAAGCGCCATTGACATGGGCAGACACCAGAAAGATGGTTGTGACGTTGAGAGTAATCCAGGAAACCCTAAGGCTAGCATCCACTCTGTCCTTCACTTTCAGGGAAGCTCTCGAAGACGTGGAATACGGAGGTCCGTTCGTTCATGCGATTCTGGTATTAGATAATTATTAGTTCAAACAAGTATATAACGTGGTACGGTTGACTACTGTTATAAACTATCAAAGTGTAAACACCAACGATTAGGACTTCAAGTGCCTTCGAACCTTAAGCCTCATGCCCTGTGGCTCTTTGTGAACATAGCTTGGTTATAATATAATTACTAGAAAATGAAATATCATTTCTCATATTTTTAACAATTAAAATGCCATACGTTTGTACAATTTGTCCCCTTGAGAAACTCGTTGCTTCTTGTGAGACCAATGTATCAAGATAGGACGCAATGCCTCTCCGGCTCTCCCATGGAGACACATTGCTTTTAAATTATTTTATATATATGTTGATATCATGTCATTTTCATATTATATTTATAGAGTTTATTGACAAATCCTAATATATGTATATATAATATAATTCATAAAAATAAATAAATGTAATAAAATGTAGAAATTTATCTCTATATATGTAAATAATAATGTATAAAATTAACCAATACAATAACCAAAATATACGATTGAGTATATATACTAAAACAACATAAGCATAGTTTAAAACACTTAAATAAAATTACATAAATAATATTGAAAAAATGAAATAGACATATAAATAATGTACACAAGCAAAATATAATTAAAAAATAAATAAATTTATAGACTATCACAACTTAAAAAATGGTTATTTATTTTCTTTTTTCAGTCACATTTTTTCAAATATAGTTGAATAATAATTATTTTAATATTATTTTGTCTTTATTTTCTATTTTCTCTTCTGTCTATTATTTTAGATCTACGTATCAAAATATTACAATATTTTATACATTATAATTTAATTTTTTTGTATCATACAGTTTCATTTAAATATTTACTATTAGTGACCTTTTTCCTTTTATTTTATATGTGAATTATATGTATTGGATCATTATTATTGAAAATTACCTTTCTTATTTTAATTTTTTGTTATTTTATATTTGCATTTATTTTTAAAATGTCAATATTTCAATATATTTTAGTATTATATCTATAAATTTACACACTATTACTTGTATTTATAAATACTACGCATTAATGAACTACTACATTTATTTCCTTTTAAATTTCATATATAATAAAAATATATTTTGCTAGGTATTGGAGCTGTTAATAAACTAAATAAAAATATAACAATAATATATAAAATAAAAAATAATATAAGAGCAATATGTTCTATGGGAGACACATTGCACCCGATGGGACCAATGTGTCACATCTGGGAACACATTGCTCTTGCACATGAGCAGTGCACCCCGTTGGGACACATTGGTCCCAAGAAACATTGTTTCCAATGTGATAATTTGATAATTTTTAATTTAAAAAATGATGTCTTAAATATTTAAATTTTGAAAATGCTATTTTTATTTATTATCCTAATATAATTTGACTTCCTATAAAAAGAAGGATGAAGGTGTCTTAATGTAGTCATAATCTCATTGATTCATTTCTTCTTATTTTGAGGGATGAACATGAGATGCGTTCAATACCGTGCTCCCATTCTATAATTTATTCTAATTGCGACTATCAGTAAGCTGACTTGTAAAATTTAACGCCATAGATTGTAGAGATATTCCATCTGTGCGGTGATCAGGAAATGATAGTCATCTAACATGTTTATTCTTCTCATGACACCTTAATAGGGTTCTTGATTCCAAAAGGATGGAAGGTCATGCCGCTGTTCAGAAATATCCACCACAACCCCGATTTCTTCCCCGATCCTGAGAAGTTCGATCCTTTAAGATTTGAGGTCAGCATAATATCTCATATACATTTGGCTCAGAGAAGTATCTTCCACGACATCGCAATTACCGATTTATATGCTTAAAATCCGTATGTCTATTTAGGTGCCTCCTAAGCCCAACACCTTCATCCCTTTCGGCAATGGAAACCACTCTTGCCCTGGAAACGAACTCGCGAAGCTGGAGATGTTGATTCTCCTCCACCACCTAACCACGGAATACAGGTACCAAAAAAGTAGCAACTTGTTATCATCCATGCGTTGACAAGTAGAAACCGGCTCTTGTAAAGAACAACTGATTTAGACTTCAAAATACTACTAGGTTTTCTCTGATATTTAAAATTTCCCATTGCAGGTGGTCCTTGCCAGAAACTGACAATAGGTCTCAGTTTAGTCCATTTGCTATACCGAGAAATGGACTGCCGATCCGAATTTTCCCTAGAGATGGCAAACAGTAATAATATTCATAGCGGTTTGTTAGTAAGGGTACGATTTTTATCTCCATAGCCAACCTCGTTATAGTTGCGAATACCGTTGCCAGGGAATATAACTAATGCTGGTGGTTGCCAGCTTTGGTAATTGTAATTTGTTGCTAGCTGCTTGCTGATGTAAAAAATGCTTGTTGGTGCGCCATTTCGGCATTGTATGTTTTGTATATCTATACTACTATAAAAATAGCGAGTTTGTGAAATAAATTACATAGCATGCCACTAGCCAATGAGATTGCTCCGTTTTTAAATACTGCATTCTCCTTCACTCTTTTTCTTCTCTCATTTTTTCAAAGATTTTCTTTCCTAATCGCCCCACTATGTCTGACCCCTCTCTTGCCTCCCATTACCACTCTCTCAATGTATCCCACAAAATTCAATTTTCCCTCGGTCCCCTGCCACTCCCACCCCCCACTTTCTCATCCATATACAACACGAGAGGGGTCTCATTAACTCTCTCTACAGTCTTCTTTTTTTAGATGTTCTAACATTCTTTTTTCTTTCACGTGAATATTCCTTCTCCTCTACAATGAAGGAAAGCCTACTCCAACGCCCCCTTGTTGCCCCACTTCGTTTCTCTCAACCCCTACTCATCAATAACGGCTCCAAAATACTCTCCGAGTTTTTGCCATCTGTCATCTTCCCAACATCACGTCCTCAACCACCTCCCTAACTTAATTACTAACCCCATCCCGAACTAAACGCACAACATCGCACCATCTTCCTATACGATATCCTCTCCCCCATGCCTCTTTTGAAAAAGCCCCCTCTTTTTCAATGATGGTTTGCTTTACTCTCCTTAATTCTCCACCTTCTCTCCCCTTTTTAAGGAATTTTAAACCATTATTATTATTTCCTCTCATTCTCTCGAATCCCAACACATGCCCACAACAGCCTCTCTGTTCCCACTCTTTCTTAAAACCGTCATTCAACTCTCTTTTCCTACACCACTTGTTGTGGAGTTCTCCTTCGACCAACCTGGGGTTGGAAGCATACCCCAAAAAAGAGAAGAAGAAAAGAAGTATTCCCATTATCTTAACCGCTAAATCTTAATCTCTTTCTCTCTCTTTCTTTGATTTTAGACACCAGAAGTACAACCTAAATATTGTTGTATTTATGCCAACCTCACAATTCGACGTCTATATCTATACTACTATAAAAAAAAGGAAGTATACTACTATAAAAAAAGGATGTTTTTTTGACTAATTACGAACACTTGCCATTCTAATCCTTTCGGCCAATCAGAACACTATATTTTAAAATGCCGTTCTCTCCTTCACCCTCTCTCTTTTCACAATTTTTCACATAATTTTTTTTAATTTTTATTGGCTTTTCTCACACATACCACCCCACTAAAGGCTCATTTTCACGCTTAATCTTCACGCCGTCTCCCCATCCTTAATTGCGATTATGACCACGTCAACAATTGATCACAAATTCTCCTCTTAGTAGGTACGAAAATTTCTCTCACCACTTTGGGCATGTACGACCAAGATTTTAATTCACCTTGATAAATCTCCCCAGGACCCATCCACAAAATCATCTTTATCCTCACGTTTCCAAATACTAACTCATTTCTAAAGAGACCGAGCATGTGTAACTGACTAAAACCTATATAATCCAATCAAAACAAAGTGTTCAAAAACTCCTTTGCCGTCATTGTTGGCCAACACAACCACTATATCTGTTACAGCCCCAATTTTTGGGTTCTTTTGGTGAGAAATGTAATTTCTCATATTAAAGATATTTGAACAAATAATGATATAATATGGTATGAATAAATGTATTTTGTTTACAATAGTCTTGATGTTTGTGTTGTGGGCTTTATTGGCTATTGGGCCCAAATAATAAGAAAATTCAATTAGTGAATGAATAAATTGAATATTTGAGAAAAGAAAGAGGTAGAAACCTCTAGAAGGCAAATCCTAGGAGGGATTTCGTGCCTCTTGGGTTCCATGGAGCCCAAAGTTGCAAAAAGAAAGCAATAAGAAAAGAAAAGATCAATTAAGTATTTCTTTATTAAGAAAGAAATTGAAAACAATGATAAAATGTGGAAAGTAAGTGGAAAGAGGTATGATTGAGTTATCTTTGGTGGATTTTTGTATCCATAAGGATTCTAATGTTAAAAGGAATTCCAATAAGGAAAACAAAAAGAGAAATAAAGAGAAATCATTGAAAAGAAATATTTTAATAAGTAAGATAATGATAATCTTTTAAGCATGTTCCTTTTGACAATTATACATACTTTTTCCACAAAAGATTACGTGAGAGGAAGAAAGAATTTTGGAAAGGAGGTAAGGGTAAATAAAGGGAACCTTCATAATATTCTTTTCCACTTTTGGGATTACTTGAATCCCCAAGGAGAAAAGAAAGAAAAAAGAAAAGATATTAGTAGGGGTATATTAGTCGAGTATATTGAAATAAATGAAGAAGTTGGAAAATATTTAAAAGAAGGAAGAGGAAATCGGCAAGGAAACAAGACTACATAAAGATGATTAGATGAAAAGAATCCCGGGCTTATCAGTCTATTGGAGTATCACATGACTAAAAGTTATAGAACCAAACCCTATATAAGTCACCATATTCGAACAACAGAAGGACATAATTTTTTTTCCATCCACCCCCTAGGTGTAGCCCTAACCCTCTGATCATCGGTCCGATCTCAACCGACTCTCTCCCTTCTTCCCTGAATGTGATGAAGGGTTTAGCAGAGCTTCACGTCAATTCCTAGCCGTGGCAAGGAGTGTCCACGCGGCCAAGGTAGCATCCCCGCCCCTGTTAGATGTGTTGACCGCTGGGATGAGTTCCTAGATCTACCGCACCTTCCCTCCCTAGTGCACAACTGATGGTGGCTCTTGGAACAAGCAGCAACCAACGGTCCTTGTTCCTTGACATCACTGGAGTAGGATACTGGGACAAACTCCTGGTTTCTCTCATGTGGTTGAAGCCCACCGTCACCGCTATGGAGATGGTGTTCGGTAGGGAGTTGGATCTGGAATGGGACGGCGGAGACCTGGCAGAGACCTGGCGGAGGATCATCCTGGAGTGAGTAGGATCGGTGGTGGCCACACGTGTAGTGGTCTCGAGGATGGGAGTGGCGCACCAGCATCCCTCCCTAGGCAATCCAGACTGGGCTGGAGAAGAGGGTGAGGCTATGGCGAAGAGCAGATGGCGCATCCGCTTGGGATCTCGTCGCTGCTGCGACGACGTATGATTAGAAGGATACACCTGAGCGAGAAAGAAGAAGATCAAGGCAAGTTGACTAAAACACCCTTCCAAGGCTTGAAGAGCCGGGTCATCATGCAGGGGAAATTGTGTCATTTCGAAATGTTTTTAACCAGCCACGTAGATACAATGCATGAGGAGATAACGTGGCAACCTTCTATTGGCCAAAGTAAGTGTTTTTTTTATAAAATTCATATCTAAAAATCGGTAGCTCGGATTAGCACGCATAAAATATGAAAGTTGCTCAGAAAAATGAGAGGAATCCAATAAAAATGCATATAGAATCTAATTCTTCTTATAATTCGAAAAGTAGTATAAGTTATTAACTTTAATGTAATGATGATTAAGAAACCCTCTTTTGATGTGTTTAATGTGATTAGTAGGGTTTAATTGATGATTAAAGTTGATATTAGTCTGTTAATGATAAAAGGGAACATTAAGAGTGAAAAAGATGAATTTTACATGTAATTGATTTAACTTAGAGTTTCATGAGCATGAATAATACTTTAATGGGCCTTAAAACCCTAATGTTGGCAAATTCGACTCTTAATAGCTTTAATTATTCAAAGTGGTGAATAAAGATGAGATATAATGATCCTAGGCTATTTCGAGAATTAAAGTTCCTAATTTGTGGATAAATAGCCTTAATATAAAAATTCGGGTTTTTGAATGAATCAAGGTAGAATTAATGATAAATAACGTTCATATGAGTATTAGAGCATAATGAACTATGAATTGACGATAAATGAGCATAATGACCTTGTCATGGGTTAAAGAGGATAAAAATAGTAGCTTTGATGTAAAAGAAGCTTAATGAAATTAATTGATGGTTAATGGTGCCTTTAAATATGAGAATAGGGTTATATGTCGTTAAGATAACCTTAATGTTGAAGAATAGATAAAATAATAAGGGTTTATGAGTAATGGTATAAAATTAGGGTTTGAAATAGTAAAAGATGAAGGGAAACCCTAATTGCAATAGAAACCCTAAAAGTAAAGCCCTAGGAAGCGAGCTAGGTTTAATGGTTCTTGATGACATGAATAATAAAAAGGGAATTACATGATTATTTCAGGATCTTGTTGAAAATGCTTGCTTGCTTGGATTCTTATTTGCATGGATATTTTTGTTCAAATCGTCAGATCAGGTATGTGGTTAATTATGAATAACCGCATTAGTTTCTCGAGGATTTTCCGGATGGTTAATCGCATTGAATGCAAATTATCAGTTTGGATGTTCATACTTGCAAACTATAAAGTCACTATGATTATCACATGAATAATAGAAGTATGGATTCTCACACTTACATGCCACCTTGATAGATGATGCTAAAGGTCAGGCCCAGATGGGTAGACCAATGGACACCTTGAGTGGTGACCCCAGGCACCATGCTCGGGAATGAGAAGGTGGCCTATGATATTGCATGACTAGCGGGAACCACGAGTGGTGACCCCCAGACACCAAGCTCAGGATTGAGAAGGTGGCCTTAAGTCATTGGCAAAGGAAACCCTAAGGTGGGTATGCTAGGGTTAGGGCAAAAGCAGAGGAGAATGTCATACTAAAAAGTGTAAATTGGCTTGTTAATTAATGTGATTGTGATGATTAAATTGTTAGACATATTTGCAAGATTTTGGTTGTTCCCACATACCAGTATATTTCGATATACTGAACGACGTTTTGTTTGTCAGCATTTTAGGAACAACAATTGAAAGAACAAACAGTAAAGTGACACATTGTGGAAATAAGAAATAAAGTTCAAGGAGGATTAGATAGAATAATTCAAGCTCTGGATAGATAGATTTCCAAAGTTTTCAAAGGTAAGTAAAGTTTTATACCAAATTCCATTTAGTTAGCAGAATTTCATAATTATTATTGATTATTTGTCGAACCTTTGATCCAATTAATTGAATAACGGCTCTGACCTTCGGGTCTCCCTTAATTGGGGGTTACCGGGAGGCGGGGTCATTACAATTGGTATCAGGGCAAAGGTTCCTCACTTAATCTTTAATAATTATTAAATTTTACAAATTCTGTATAACCCAAGGGAGTTATTAGAGGGTTATCTGAAAGATAGAGGTGTCTAGAAAAGGATCACGACCGGGGGCTGGCAATATTTTCCTCTGCACCGCTAGTCGGAATATGAGGACTCCCGGATTGTGTGAATGCTTGGCCGATGTCTTAGGATATGACTCAAAGTAAGATACCTTTAGGACTCTCTCATCTTGTTCATCCCTTCTCAACTCAAATTCTGTTAAAGACCTTAAGGATTAGGGTTTCCTCTTTTCTCCTCACCTTCTTGAGGTATGGGTAAGGTTAATAAACTCTAAGGAATCCTCCACCAAATTAATGAAAAGCATGTAAATAAGATGTCATGGACATAAGCTTAATAGATTAAGCGCAAACTAAAGAATAGATACATGCTTAGGTCATATGACATGAGTTGCCATTGCCCGTCAGAAGAAGACCTGAGGCTAGACCTCCTCGACAGGAGGATGAGTAGACAGAGTTAGTCTTGGAGGTAGATATCTTCATTAAAAGTAGAGACCTAGCACATCCTCTGAGGATGATGTTAACCCTAACCCTAAGTAGAGGTTAGAGAGAGAGAGAGATGACATGATGAGTTAGATGTCATGGTAGACCAGGTGTTTGGATATACATGCCTTGGATGCCATATGAGCCATGAGAGGTTGGATGATCAAGTACCTATGGCAACCCAACCCAGGGAAGGTTCGTGCATGTTTGAGCGAAAGATAGATCCTTCATGGATGAGGTTAGAGAAGAACCTATAGAAACGTTATGGGTTGTTGCAGGTAGGGTATAGCTTGCACCCAGAGTACGTCAGTGGACGGTAGTAGGTTGAAACCCTGGCCAGTATGCATGATGGATGGCTTATGGGATGAGCATAAAGGGCTAGGTATAATATTGAGCCAAACATGAGTTGAGCATAGGCTTCACCCACATAAGGGTATGCTTGTGAGCTTGAGCCTTTATGGACAAGGGACCTCTAGTAGGAAGGGTGGATGTGGAGTTAGCTTTGGAGAGAGAAAGCAGGACCCCAACAAGAAGGTTGGAAGCTTAGCTTCTAAGACATGAGGAATAGGGGGGAGTCAAGGATGATGTGACCTAAGTGAATGATAGTGGTTGCCTCGTGCATGATCCCCGGAGGCTGATGATATCTTGGTTGCCTTTAGAGGAACCAAACCCTAGAGAGAGGATGAGTCTGCTAATACCTTTGTACCTCTGGTATAGATGAGAAGAAGAGTTCCTTCAATCACGTAGAGGTTTAGTAACGGGTGGTAAGGCCTTGTACCTAGTTGGTTGTCCTTGAGGAGGACTCAACTATGAGGTGTTTCTCATATAAAAAGATCATGGAAGTACATGACATACCTTGGACATGCTTGATTCATGGTTAAGAGATTGAACATGCAGTTGGATACCCAAAGGTGGACTTAGGGTTCCTAGGCCTAAGAGGGAAAGTAGTGTGCCCAATACTCATGATGAGATTTGAGTCTCTATAGTTTTGAGCATGGTACTCCTCATGTGTAGAGAAAAGGAAACCCCTTAAGTTAAGGTATGTTTGATGAACCCCTCACAACTAAGTTGGTCTAATGTTGAGGATGAGAACAAGTATGACCTAGCATGGTTTAATAGGTGATCTACTTGTGTCTTAGTAGCTGCTGGGTTAGGCATGCTCATGTGAATGTAAACCCTTAGGACGGTTGTGACCTTGTTGTCAAGAGTCTAGTTCCCTCCCATCCTGGGAGAGGGACCCTTTGGTAGAGTGTATACCTGTTTTGTTGGTTAAGTTAACCTAAAGAGGTCTCATAGGATCTTGAGAAGCTAAGTGAAAAGTACATGGCCTGAGATTGAACCTGTAGACCCATAGATAATCATCTCTATGTGCATGTGGATGTGTTACCATGGAGGTAACCAGTATGGGGCCTGACCAAGGTAGGCAGGTCACCATGACCCCTGTGAAAGGATGAAAGACAGCCCAAGAGTGCGGAAAGAGAGATGATGAATGCTTGAGTAAGGTTCTAAGTTGAACATGTACTATGTTACAATCCTAAGTCTATCTTAGGGTCAGGTAGGGATAAGACCGATGGAAGTAGGAGTTGCCTAATTTCCTAGTTGCACACGACCATAGGGTCACGAGGTAACAACTATCATTGTCTGAGGGCCATGGGTTAGGAGGTTGATCACCTTCATGAACTCATGGGACCCAAAGGGCGGATGAGTAGGGCATTCTCTGGATGCATAAGGGAAGATGGATGACCCCCAAAGTGACGGCACCCTATAGACCTAGAGGAGATGACCAATGATTTGCATAGTAACTCAAGTAGGTTCGAGACCAGTTTCCATGGAAGTAATGTGGATATCAAGATGATGGCACGTTTCAACTTAGATTTGAAGGTGTACTGGTAATGAGGGTTGTACCATCTCTACTCTTGGAATAGGAAGAACTCTGTATTTGGACGGCCGCCAAATTCTTATTTCTTCTTGTTATGGGAGTGAGAGATAGGACAGTAAGCATGCCATACACCAAGGGTAAAGATGACGTGAGTTGGAACGCTGCTATAAGGAATGAGGACAGAGATGATAATGTGCCCTTATGGATAAAATGATACAGGGATGGTTTACAAACACTAAGAGTATTAAGGATATCATCTTGTGGGGATGTAATACCATGAGGTATCTAGAATTTGCAAGATATGCAAGGTTGAGTTTGACCACCATGAAAAGGAGCTCAAAGTTTCTTGATGAAGACAAACTTAGAGATGAGATGATAAGTAGAATACATGGAGGTGTATGTCTTCAACTTTACCTAACACCTAAGGGTAAGAAGTGGCAATGAATGCTCAGGTTGAGGTATAGCTGCCTAGTTTAGCTGGAAGTTAGAAGGAGTTGAGGTTGTCAGGCTAACCTTAAGTTGAGGAAAAGAGATAAGTTTGGCTAACACTCAGATATAACGAGATCTGTTGAATAAGACTAGTGGTTGATTGATAGCCAACCTAGTCCTTGACGTGGTAGAAGGATGGTTGTAGAACCCTGGATACACTTCTTTGGATAGTAAAGTAATAAAACCCTATTGAGAGTGGTTTAGGGTTTCCAAGGTATCGATCTTGAGGGATCACGACATACCAAAGATTATGGTGTTAAGATCACCAAACACCGTGATACTACAAAGATAGTAAGTGATGGTAGCACTTTGGCTTCTTGATGTGAAGTTGCATGTAGCATGTGGCCATGCAAGCCAAGAGTGAAGGATGAACACCAGTAACCCAGTGCTTTGACTTAGAGGTTAAAGAATCCCCAAGAAGGAATTGGAATTCATCACTACAGATGTGTTGGTAAGTCTTCCCTAGACCAAAGAAGGTCAAGATGCAATATAGGTTATGGAAGATTGCCTTACCTAGATGACATGAGATAGAAAGAATGCTGTTAAGGGGCATTTTCGGTTGAACTACTTAAGAGAGAAAGATGGTTCAACTACACCATGATGCAAGTTCAAATGTTCTTGAGCATGAGCTAAAGGTTCACTTCCATTAGGTGGAAGAAGATACCTGAAGAACTCGATGTTAGAACAGTTTAGCACCCCATACTAATGGTTAGTATGATCCAGATTAGAGGGTCTGATGAGAGCATGTGTGCTCATTCAGGGTGATACAAAGAGACAGTTCTTGTGATGTGACGTTAGTCACCATAGCCTTATCGGGATGCAAGAAGTTTTATAGAGAGGTTGTGTCGGTCACCGCTTCATTGAGATGATGTTGATGAAGGAGGCCTCGCGAAGGTCAGAAAAGAACCACACTGTGTGCAGATGAAGTCGCTTTGATCATGCAATGGCTGAGAGAGGGCCCAGTGGTGACATGAGTCACGAGCTGATGCAAAGTAGACTGACATGCAGTTCACTGTGGAAGAATATGTGATATGGAAATCCGACCCCTCTAAGCTATAGCTGAGAAAGCTGAGTCCCAGATATATGGGTCCATTCAGATGGATTGGTGGAGATGGTTGTATTTAGCCTTGCCCCCAGGATAACATGATGTATAAGGTGTTACATGAGTCCGATCTAGAGCACTATGTGAGGTACCCAAGCCATGTGTTGAGCCTTCAACCTATTCAGCTCTTGAGAGGCTGAAATGTCCTGAGTCACCTATGAGGGTACGATATACCAAGGTAAGAAAGAACTCAAATGGAAGAATATGAGGTGATGAAGGTTCTTGGAAAGCACCATGGAAAGGGTGAAGCCACATGGTATCCCTGATGGACATAAGAAAGACTTATCCTGTTTGTTTGCTTGCTTGATGGAATTTTGAGGACACAATTCTTATAAGAGGGGAAGGATGTTACAACCCCAATTTTTGGGTTATTTTGGTGAGAAATGTAATTTATCATATTAAAGATATTTGAACAAATAATGATATAATATGGTCCGAATAAATGGATTTTGTTTACAATAGCCTTTATGTTTGTGTTGTGGGATTTATTGGCTATTGGGCCCAAATAACAAGAAAATTCAATTAGTGAATGAATAAATTGAATATTTGAGAAAAGAAAGAGGTAGAAACCTCTAGAAGGCAAATCCAAGGAGGGATTTCATGCCTCTTGGGTTCCTTGGGTTCCAAGGAGCCCAAAGTTGAAAAAAGAAAGCAATAAGAAAAGAAAAGATCAATTAAGTATTTCTTTATTAAGAAAGAAATTGAAAACAATGATAAAATGTGGAAAGTAAGTGGAAAGAGGTATGATTGAGTTATCTTTGGTGGATTTTTGTATCCATAAGGATTCGAATGTTAAAAAGAATTCCAATAAGGAAAATAAAAACAAAAATAAAGAGAAATCATTGAAAATAAATATTTTAATTAGTAAGATAATGGGAATCTTTTAAGCGTGTTCCTTTGGACAATTATACATATTTTTTCCACAAAAGATTACATGAGAGGAAGAAAGAATTTTGGAAAGGAGGTAAGGGTAAATAAAGGGAACCTTCATAATATTCTTTTCCACTTTTGGGATTACTTGAATCCCCAAGGAGAAAAGAAAGAAAAAGGAAAAGATATTAGTAGGGGTATATTAGTCGAGTAAATTGAAATAAATGAAGAAGTTGGAAAATATTTAAAAGAAGGAAGAGGAAATCGGCAAGGAAACAAGACTACATAAAGATGATTAGATGAAAAGAATCTCGGGCTTATCAGTCTATTGGAGTATCGCATGACTAAAAGTTATAGAACCAAACCCTATATAAGTCACCATATTCAAACAACAGAAGGACATAATTTTTTTCTGTCCACCCCCTAGGTGTAGCCCTAACCCTATGATCATCGGTCCTATCTCAACCGACTCTCTCCCTTCTTCCCTAAACGTGATGAAGGGTTTAGCAGAGCTTCACGTCAGTTCCTAGTCGCGGAAAGGAGTGCCCACACGGCCAAGGTTGCATCCCCACCCCTGTTAGATGCGTTGACCGCTGGGATGGGTTCCTAGATCTACCACACCTTCCCTCCCTGGTGCACAACTAACGGTGGCTCTTGGAACAAGAAGCAGCCAACGAACCTTGTTCCTTGACATCGCTGGAGTAGGATACTGGGACAAACTCGCAGTTTCTCTCATGTGGTCGAAGCCCACCGTCACCGCTATGGAGATGGTGTTCGATAGGGAGTTGGATCTGGAACGGGATGGCAGAGACCTGGCGGAGGATCAGCCTGGAGTGAGTAGGATCGGTGGCGGCCGCACGTGTAGTGGTCTCGAGGATAGGAGTGGCACACCGACGTCCCTCCCTAGACAATACGGACTGGGCTGGAGAAGAGGGCAGGCTATGGCGAAGAGCTGATGGCGCATCCACTTGGGATCCCGTCACTGCTGCGGCGGCGTATGATTAGAAGGATACACCTGAGCGAGAAGAATATCAAGGCAAGTTGACTAAAACGCCCTTCCAAGGCTTGAAGAGCCGGGTCATCATGCAGGGGCAATTGTGTCATTTCAAAATGTTTTTAACCAGCCGCGAAGATACAATGCATGAGGAGATGACGTGGCCACCTTCTATTGGCCAAAGTAAGTGTTTTTTTTATAAAATTCATATCTAAAAATTGGTAGCTCAGATTAGCATGCATAAAATATGAAAGTTGCTCAGAAAAATGAGAGGAATGTAATAAAAATGCATATAGAATGTAATTCCTCTTGTAATTCGAAAAGTAGTATAACTTATTAACTTTAATGTAATGATGATTAAGAAACCCTATTTTGATGTGTTTAATGTGATTAGTAGTGTTTAATTGATGATTAAAATTGATATTAGTCTATTAATGATAAAAGGGAACATTAAGAGTGAAAAAGATGAATTTTACATGTAATTGATTTAACTTAGAGTTTCATGAGCATGAATAATACTTTAATGGGCGTTAAAACCCTAATGTTGGCAAATTCGACTCTTAATAGCTTTAATTATTCAAAGTGGTGAATAAAGATGAGATATAATGATCCTAGGCTATTTCGAGCATTAAAGTTCCTAGTTGTGGATAAATAGCCTTAATATAGAAATTAGGGTTTTTGAATGAATCAAGGTCGAATTAATGATAAATAACATTCATATGAGTATTAGAGCATAATGAACTATGAATTGATGATAAACGAGCATAATGACCTTGTCATGGGTTAAAGAGGATAAAAATAGTAGCTTTGATGTAAAAGAAGCTTAATGAAATTAATTGATGGTTAATGGTGCCTTTAAATATGAGAAGAGGGTTATATGTCGTTAAGATAATCTTAATGTTGAAGAATAGATAAAATAATAAGAGTTTATGAGTAATGGTATAAAATTAGGGTTTGAAATAGTAAAAGATGAAGGGAAACCCTAATTGCAATAGAAACCCTAAAAGTGAAACCCTAGGAAGCGAGCTAGGTTTAATGGATCTTGATGACATGAATAATAAAAAGGGAATTACGTGAATATTTTAGGATCTTATTGAAAATGCTTGCTTGCTTGGATTCTTATTTGCATTAATATTTGTGTTCAAATCGTTAGATCATGTATGTGGTTAATTACGAATAACCACATTAGTTTCTCGAGGATTTTCCAGATGGTTAATCACATTGAATGCAAATTATCAGTTTGGATGTTCATACTTGCAAACTATAAAGTCACTATGATTATCACATGAATAATAGAAGTATGGATTCTCGCACTTACATGCCACCCTGATGGATGATGCCAAAGGTCAAGCCCATATGGGTAGACGAATGGACACCTTGAGTGGTGACCCCAGGCACCAAGCTCAGGAATGAGAAGGTGGCCCATGATATTACATGACTAGTAGGCACCATGAGTGGTGACCCCCAGGCACCAAGCTCAGGATTGAGAAGGTGGCCTTAAGTCATTGGCAAAGGAAACCCTAAGGTGGGTATGCCAGGGTTAGGGCAAAAGCGAAGGAGAAAGTCATACTAAAAAGTGTAAATTGGCTTGTTAATTAATTTGATTGTGATTATTAAATTGTTAGCCATATTTGCAAGATTTTGGTTGTTCCCACATACCAGTATATTTCGATATACTGACCGACATTTTGTTTGTCGGCATTTTAAGAACAACAATTGAAAGAACAAATAGTAAAGTGACACATTGTGGAAATAAGAAATAAAGTGCAAGGAGGATTAGATAGAATAATTCAAGCTCTGGATAGATAGATTTCTAAAGTTTTCAAAGGTAAGTAAAGTTTTAATTTTATACCAAATTCCAGTTAGTTAGTAGAATTTCATAATTATTATTGATTATTTGTCAAACCTTTGATCCTGTTAATTGAATAACAGCTCTGACCTTCAGGTCTCCCTTAATTGGGGGTTACCGGGAGGCGGGGTCGTTACAATATCAACGGTCTAAGGGACAACAACGAGGACCTAGAAACAAGTCCAAGAAGGCTAGGACAAACGAGCCGCCACTCAACTTCTACCTCCAGTAGCCTACCCGAATCGGATATAAAGGTGACAGGGGTACCACTGCCGGAGGAGGCAACTATATCAGGTGCGTCAGTGGTGTTGGAGATGAGAATCATTGGGTCCAAGACGATGATCTGCGTCCAGTCAGAGAAAGAAACCACCCAACGACGTGGCTGATGAGCGCGCCCCTGCAGCTCAGCATGTAGGTGCAACACGCCAGTGTACCCTCAATTCGAGACCACAGGCTAATATTGCCCGTCTACATCTTGACTTCCAACCACGTCCCAAACTTTCTTGTACCACCTCCAGTCAACAAGCTGATCTTTCTAAATACCTGGATCTTCAATTCGTCAATGAAAATAATTATCTAACTATCAAATTAAATTGATGCGTGTTTTAACTTTGTAATGTATGTCGTTCTTTTATTCCCAATTTTAAATTTCCGCTAACACACAACTACGTGCTGATTGTCTACGATACTTGGATCTCCAAAATAAATTTCATGATGTATGCAGTATTTTCCTCATACCACATCTATTTTGTAGGCAGTGTCACACTAAATCAAAGTGGCAAGGAATGAACCATAGCTTGCAAATCTCTGAATGGATTTCTTGCATTCTTCCTCCCTTGACAAAGTAACAACTACATGACAACACATCTATATGCACATATATAGAGCAGCATAAGGAGTAAACAACTGCAAGCAACAAATTGGTCTCATACCTCTCTTTCTTTGGCTGAGGCCAACATAGTACCCCATGCAACATCACTTCTAAACATTGCATTCAAATCTTTGAGCATTCATCGACAGAATCTTCCACTCTTCGATGGTGTCATTAATTTCTCATTTTCTGGGTAAGTAATTGAGGTATACACTATGGTGCCACCTTCGGTCTCCCCTCAATTTAGTCTAAAACGAATTCTTCCTTATGTGTTTCTTTTGAGTCAACTTAGTTTCCTTTACTGCATGACATAATGACATCTGCATGATTCATGTATATACGATATAGACATAATTGATGTCTATGCTTGTATGTATGTGATAGTGGTTTAACGATGTTGTTGATTTCATGATCTACATAATCCATGGGTCGCTGGTGATGAGGTTGTAGAATGCGGTTGTGATCCTCAAGTAGCCGTTAAATAGACCTTACAATGGATAAAATGAATCAAGTCCATCCTTGCATACCATTAATACATCTCAGACTTCACACTTCTTCACTATTATTCCTACAACCATATTATGTTGTAATGTCTCCCATTGTGCACGGTGCCAGTATATGTGTTGCTTATCTATTTTAGTTGCATGTGATACCCTCATAAATGAGTATAATAGTATTCTATAGTCTAGAGTTTGCAATTTCATATCCTTTAACAGATTTATGTATGTATCTAAATATATATGTATGTATAAATACACACACACACACACACACACACATATATATATATATATATATATATGTATGGATCTCTCTCTCTCTCTATATATATATATATGTATCTATGTATGTATGTATACATATATATATATATGTATGTAGGGATATATATATGTATATTATATATATATATATATATATATATATATGTGTGTGTGTGTGTGTGTGTGTGTACATATACATACACACACACACATATATATATATATAGAGAGAGATAGATAGATAGATAGATAGATAGATAGAGAGAGAGAGAGAGAGGTGATCTTTGTTGCCCGCATGGGTAACCCAAAGAAGCTACCCCTCACAGTGACGCGGTGGCAGGATGGTAAATAATTCAAAATGAAAAAAGAGCGGAAGTTGGTGAGAAAACAAGCGGAAAGACAAAAGGAGAAAAAAAAACCCCAAATCGATAGTTCAGTTCCTCGTTGCTCTATGCGATTACTCATTTTAGCTGAAACCACCATTGTCTGGCCAACCCCCACCCCCCAATCCCCCCAGTACTCCTTCATCGGCAAAATATCAGTCTCTATCCGCTTCACTTCTCCATCTCTGTTCTCTTCTCTTTTACTGCCTCTCAATTTCGGTCGAGCGCAGCTGCTCCGTTGTTCAGGCATGGTGAGGACAAAGAAGTCATCGTACAAGAGCACAACAATGCCACCATGGAGAAAGAATCTTAAAACCATAATTGAAGACAAAGACGACTTCATATTGAAGCACTATGAAGTCGACGAGCCGATGGCAAAAGAACCGGATGAGGCGGCAAAAGCATAGGTTGTCATAGGGGAAAAAGAAGGGGCTACAACTCCTGCGACGGGAACATCTTCAGAAAAGAAAGGAAATAACAGTACTGGGACTGAAGAACCTCTGTGTGATGAACCATATGAAGTTGCAAAAGCACCGGCTACAGAAGGGGAGAAAGAACAGGCTACAACTCCTCCGAGGACTTCGAGAGGGAAGAAAGAAGGGGCTGAAACTCCTCCAAAGAGACCATCTTCAGCAAAGAAAGGGAATGTCAGTAAAGAAGATACTGGGACTGGAGAACCTCTACATGATGAAGTGGAGAATTAAGAATGACGAAGTAATTTATGTTTACATGTACATTACAACGAAACATAAATAAAGGATTTTGACTACAAAGTAACATTGTATGATAAAAGAGCAACTGGTATGACAAGTAGAGTAACTCGACAATGCCTAGAGTAACTACAGGAACATTGGAGTAACTATACGATAGGCTAGAGTAAATGTCTTAAAGATGGAGTAGCTATTTCATAAGAAAAAGTAACTCGCACACTAGATATAGCAGTTAAATTGGAAAGTATATTTTGTTAAACTAAAGAGTATAATTTTTTTGTAATTGTGTTTGTATGCAGGAGAAGTTAGGATAGCGTATAATGACAATACAAAAGAATATCCGCAAAGGAATGGGGAAGAAAATGCTACTGCTGATGAAGAACAATTGTGAAGAAGTAAAAGGAAACAAAAGGGGATAGAAAAGGATGAAGCAAGCAAGGAGAAAGAAAATGCTATTGCTGATGAAGGAGATGTGCAAAAAGGTAAAAGGAAGTAGAAGGGGAAAGGAAAGGCTACTGATGAGGAAGGAGAAGAGGAAAGAAGGAAGAGGAAAGAGAAGGAGAAAGGAAAGGCTAATGTAAGTAAGGATAAAGAAAAAGCTATTGATCAGGAAGGAGAAGAGGAAAGAAGGAAGAGGAAGGAGAAGGGAAAAACAAAGGCTGATGAAGGTAAGCTTGTATGAATTTATAATTGTGTTAATTTGCTGTTACTTTCAGAGGACATTTAATAACACTTATAGTTTAGAAAATTTCTATTACAATAATAGTTAGCCTTAAAATGTGATCAACCTACCATGTATAGTAAATTGTGAAAAATATAAGAGTAACTGGAATGACTAAAGTAATAAGCAACAAAAAACCTAAGAGTTCTTTTTGATATGTTTGCAGTTGGCATTAAAATGATATACCACAGATGCTACATCAAGAGCTACATCACCATCAACAACAACATGGTCTTTACAAAGAATCGGATTAGAACGATGAGGTCAACTGCCTTTGCAAACATGATAAAGATGCCAAATCTTACGGTAGACGTAGTACTTTTGGAGGATTTAATAGCAAGATATGTGGAGGATGACAGATTCTTGTTGGCAAAGGGTGTGGAAAGAAGAATGACAATTGAGGAAGTGGTGGTAATCCTAGGTATCCCTAGCAAAGGTATGGATATCATACATAGGAAAAACTCTGGCATAGTGAGCTCAATTTATCAAGAATTTGCTAGGGAAACAAGTAGACATGGCGAGCAAGGTGAGACCTCGAGAAGGTTGAAAGAGAAGGATGTCTTGCACAAGGACAACTTGACAAATCTTTAGAAACAATATGCCAAGACAGACGACCCCACTGAAAATCAAAACATGTGTCGGACATGGATGTTGCACTTGCTTGCAACATTCCTACTCCCAGATACCAGCTATTGCACCCCAATTTACATCATGTACTACTTAGATGATATAACTACCACAGGGCAAATGAATTGGACAAAGCTGGTTCATGGGAGTATCTTTAAGAATATGAAGATGTTGAAGGAGAATGTTGAGCTGAGGAGTAGAGGGGAGAAGGGAAAGACCACACTCTACACGATAGGGTGTGTCATGTGCCTATGCGTAAGTGAACAAATTTATTTTCGTCTAGATCGTTACAATGATGTCTAGGGGCATTTACTTATGCATTATATTTTTCTCTATTACATGCAGGTTTGGGCATATAAGATGATGAAAATGGCAAAGCCAACCTTCCTTGACGCCAAGCCAAGGATAAAAAAGTAGGATGTTCCGGTTGAGAAAGTGATGGAAATAGGGACTCTAAAGCCTAGAGATGTAAGGATATTTCTTCTTTGTTACAAAGCTAATATAAAACATAATCCTATATGTTTGAATTGTGACACATTGTTTGATTTATTTGAACAGGTTTGTCAAAGGATGAAGTTGGATCAGGGAGATGATTGGTGAGCTACAAGAAGAGTAGATGGCTTTCCCTATTACCTAGCAGAAAAAAGGGCAAAAAGTAAGACAACAACAGATAAGGCACCAACAAAGACAATCATTGACAAAGGAGTAACTGTTGAGAACTCCACCCTGGAGGGAAGAATCCACCGACTGGAGGAGGAGCTAAAGATGTAGAAGGAGATCTACATAAAGATAGTTGTTGAAGCATTTAGTGACCTGAAGAAGGAGAATAAGAGGCTAGAAAAATAAATAGCCAAACTAGAGGAAGAAAATAGAGTTTTGAAGAGGAAGGTGGGAGATGAAAGTGACAAAGCACGGTCACCTGCAAGTGGGTTCAAACAATTTGCTGAGGGGTTTGCCTCAGTAAATGTTGATGAACCCAAAGATAGGTCTGAGGTGCTTCGAAACAAGGATATGGACATGCCGAACAAAGAAGAGAAAGAAGGTGTGGAGAAGGGATACACATCGAGAAAACCAAGCAAGTTGAGGATGAAAAGAAAGTATGTGGAACAGAAAGGATCTGAAGAAGAGAGTGCTGATGAACAAACTGGTGCTGCAAAGAAAAAGCACAAAGAAAAAGCTACTGATGGCTCTGCCCAAGCAAGATGTGCATGAGATGCAAAAGAAAAAATGGAACAAGAAAAGAAATCAAGAGAAGAAGAAGAAGGAAAGAAGGAAGAGCTTAGAAAAAAGTTGAAAAAGAGAAAGAATATGACAGAGCCTATAATAGGGAGCATAGAGAAGAACATCAAAAAAAGGAGGGAGGAAAAGGTATGGTTGGATTATTTTTAAGTATATTAGTACTTGAGTATCTATATGGACATAAATAGTAACTATTTTTTTTGGTTAAGCCAGGGGTCGCTTTTATTCATCCCACACCCCTCTTGTGGGCTAAATCACAGCAAAAAGATACATCTCCCGCACTTATAACTTGGGTATTTTCCCAATTCCCACAAGAAAAATCCTCATCACCGAAATAAAAAACAACGACAGAAGACTCCCTCTAATACCACACGATCGTAGAAAGGACACATCAGAAACGATCAAATGTCTTCCCAGCTGAAGAAAAGGTATGGAGTCTTGGATCTTTCAAGAGTATTCATACCATGAATCTGTAAAGGAATCGAATATTGATCAGTAGTAATGAAGCTCTCATTAGAGGTGCATCCCCATCTACCTAACTCTCTGGGAATCGAGTTGATAATCTTCGGGCATAAAGAACCCATGATGGCTTCAGTGTCCATGATTTCTCTAATCTCTCTGGTAATGTGAGTAATGTGCCAAGGCCCAGCATCATTGTGGCAAATGATCTTGTGCACATGAGGATCGTCCACCTCGATGTTGGAGATAGTGAGATTATGATCATCAGTAATCTTCAGCGCAACCAAAATACCACTGATATACGCAGCAATGTGATCATTCACATTGAGCCATGTTCTGAAGGCTAAACGGAATCTACATTGCCTATCTCTGACCACCCCAGCTACCCATCTCCTCGTGTATCCAACGAACCACTTGTGCTTCCCAGTAGTAACATTCATCTTTAAAGAATTGATGTCAGGAAAGTTCCAACAAACAAGGTTCATCTTTCTGATCTTGAACTTAGGTTGGATGATATCCTCCACTAACAACTGGTGGAAGAGATCGTGATCTCCAGCATGTTTGAAGAAATGGTGTTGACTATAGAATTTGATAATGTCCGTGACGTTCTTCCATATAACTCTCATATCATGAGGTTTGTTGTCGAATCTCAACGCACATCTGGATTTCCAAATTTGCCAACAGATTAAAGTCATCAGCTCAACGGTTAACCATCCTCTGAGCGTTTTCCGACGTTGCCTGCTACCTCTCAGGAGAAGGTCTTGTATATTGACCGGAGGAAAGTTAGAATCCATCATTAACAATGAGGCTCTGTGCCAAAGACTATTGGCAAGCTCACTGTGGAAAAAAGGTGTTCATCGTCTTCACTGCTGTAATGAGCACAACACTCGCATCTAGAGACAATCATAATGTGACAACTGGCAATTCTGTCATCAGTAGGGAGCGCTCTCATACCCAATTTCCAAGTGATAGCACTAGCCTTGGGTGTGGAGGCACACCATATCCAGTTCCAAACTAAATCAGAATCGTATGGAATGCTGCTGATAACCTGAGTGGCCGATTTCAGACTGAATATGCCATACGGATTAGGGGTCCATGCAAGCTGATCAGAATGTTGGCTTATCTTGGATTGCGATCTACGTATGAGGAGGCAACCATCACTATCAATTATCTATTCGATTGTGTCCTAGTCCCAATCATTCGAAGAAAGCCAAAAGTCCTTGACGAGGAAGTCTCTCTGTCTATCACTCTGACTAAGAGCATACATATGTAATGGATGCTCGCACCATCTTGTGTCCCAAAAGGAAACATCTCCCAGACCAATCAACCATCTAGTTAGGGGCATGACTTTAGGGAAAGATCTCCAAATTTTTTTCCAGCGAGGTGAAGGCTTAGAACCTAGTTTCAAATAAGGAAGGTAGTATCCTTGGGGGTTTCTGAACTGGGATTTATATTTGATTCTGCAGAATGTTGACCATAAGGAGGTGCCAGAAGTGATATCCCAACAATCTTTGTAAATGTAAGCTTCTTCAAGGTGTCTAATCGGTGTGAAATCAAGACCTCCATTCTGAATAGATTGGGCGAGGCGATCCCAAGCTATCCACGTTCTTCTAGACTCGTTCTTCCTGTTGGTCCACAAGAACCTAGAACACATTGCTTCTATATGCTTAATAATACCTGCGGGCTGACCCACCGCAGCTGTTGTGTATAAAGCGATCGAGGATAAAGTGTGTGTAATGAGGAGCTTCCTCCCAGCAAAGGATAAGAGCTTTGCCTTCTAGGAGGCGATCTTCAGCATGATCTTCTCAAGCAAGTGGGTATAGTCGATGAGTCTGTTTGGACCAGCAGACATCGAAACGCCAAGGTAATTGATAGTGCGATCAGCAATAGGAATGTTCAGGATGTGAGCAATGTCATCGAGAATAGATGGATCGGTTTTACCAATCAAACATGATGATTTCAGGTAATTGATCTTCTGCCCAGTTGATGAGGAATATAAGTTGAGAGAATTGTTAAGATTATTCATCGATGAGGTGTCCGCATTGAAGAACATGATTAAATCATCTGCGTATAAAAGAATGGGGGGCGGACTGGAAGCGCCTCTGGTTGAGAAGGTGCCAATAGATCCATTAGCAGTCAGGCTCTTGATGTATCTGCAAAGTGGCTCCTCGAATAAAATGAGCAGAAGAGGAGAAAGAGGATTTCCCTATTTCAAACCTCTCTCAATAGGAAAGAATCCATTTGAGTAGTCACCAACTATAATCGAAACCCAAGTGTCATTGAAGAATCTCAGACAAAGATGAATCACTTCTGGGTTCATGCCAAACGCACTGAGAATCGATCTTAGAATTGACCACTCGATCCTGTCGTATGCGCGCGACATGTCATATTTGATGACAATGTTTGGGTGTGCATGGCCATTATTTAGATCATGAGTTATCTCTTTCGCCAGCTTAATGTGATGCGTGATATCACGGCCTCTCACATAAGCACCTTGCTCTTCAGATACGAGCTTTGGGAGGATCATAGACAGCCTGTTACTAATCACCTTGGCTAGAATTCTCAAAGAAACATTTTCGATTGCAATCGGCCTGAAATCAGTCTGAATAATCTTAGGATCGTCAACCTTCGGGATGAGGACGATCTTGCAGGCGTTCAGGCTTCTGTGACAAGGTTCTCCTATAAAGAACTGGGTGGCCAACCTCATGAAGTCGTAGCGAATGATGCTCCAAGCAGATATATAAAAGGGGATAGTGAGTCCATCAGGACCGGGGACAGTCTTGTGATTCATGCATTTGATGGTGTCGAGAATCTCCTCGGCAGCGGGACAGGTAGTCAAGGTGATATTATCATCCATGGTGATTATCTGTTCAATGAGGCCCAGCAGATTGTCGCAAAGAGGATCATCTCTTTCAGACTTGAAGAATCGTTCATAGTGATTTGCTGCAGTCTTAGCAATGAGGGTTGGGTCAGTGATATCAGTACCATCCTCATGGACGAGCCTGCGGACATGGAGTCTCTTTCTGTTCGACTTAACAATAGCATGGTAGAAGGTCGTGTTCCTTTCTCCTTCAGAAAGCCAGCTAACTTTGGATCTGTCTCTCCAATAGTTCTCTTCTTGAGATAATAAGTCATTTAGCTCCTCTTCAGCGGTTCTGAGCGTGATATCATTAGCTTGAATAGGATTATCATCATAAGCAATCTGGGCAACGTGAACAATATCTTCAACATCAAGAATGCGTTGTTTCAAGTGGCCAAAATGTTGATTACTCCAACTTCTGAGATGAGTTTTGAGCTTCTTGGATTTGGAAAAGAAGGTGAAAGAAGGATCATCATCCGTATCATCTGACCAAGCGGACGTAATAACATCTAGAATCGCTGGATGCTCAAGCCAGGCGTTATTGAAGGTGAACTGCTTCTGACTACCTCTCATGGCGGGTGTGCTGGCTGCTTTGATCAAGATAGGACAGTGATCCGACACTCTAAGTCTGGTAAGGTGTCGAGTTTCACTAGAAGGGAACTGAGTATCCCATCTAGGGTTAAGAAGAGCACGATCCAACCTCTCCCAGGTATTGGGAGTTCCTGTCTGCTTGTTGACCCAGGTATATCTGCTACCAACGAAGCTAGACTCAAGGAGCTGTAAATCATGGATGAAGTTGTTGAACTCGCACATCGATTGGAAGTCAGGCTGCTCTCCTCCTCTTTTCTCGTTAAAGCTTCTGATAGAGTTGAAATCACCCGCTATAACCCAGGGAAAATCGCCGACATCGTCCATGGTGTCGATGAGATCGTGCCACAGTTCCCTCCTGAGAAATATGTTACAATTGGCGTAGACAGCCGTAAAGAAAATGAACTGATCTCTTGTCGGCTCAAATCTGAGCGTCATGTGCTGACGATGAGTCTTGATCACAGTAGGCCGAAGGCTACTATCCGCAAAACACAAGATTTTGCCACTCTCATTCTCGTTGTCAGTAACCCAATCGAGACGAGTGATATCGATCAATTCAATGGCTCTTTCCGCGTGAATGAACGGTTCAAAGATGGCAACACAGTGAGGCTTATACTTACCACAAATTCTGGAAAGAATTCTCCTGGTAGGATTATTCACCGCTCCCCTTATGTTCCAGCTGAGAACGTTGAAGTCTTGCATCAACTAGACACTACTCACCACATCCTGAATCACTAACAGTGAGTCAAACGCTGTTCGTTTTTGTCAGTTGTCTTCTGTGGGATGAGATCTTCTCCGTCGTTCTACCTTCATCATGTGTGCCTTCTGACCAGTCTTCTAGACTCGAGTCATCATCATGTCTTTTCTGCCAATTTCCAAACTCTATCGTCCTCGAATTAATACGATCGAGGTGTTTTCCCCTTCTACGAGTATTGATGGCTGTCAATGGTAGAATGAAATCACTGAGGTTTCTATGATGTAGAAACCTTCTTCTGCCGTCGGTGTCGGTGATCGTTCTATTCTCAGAAGATAACGCTGCTCGGTATGTACCTTGCTCGTATCTTAGTTCAGATCTCGGTGTATCTACTCTTCCTCTGGATATAGGAGCACTATCATCGATCAACAGTGCTGCTGTGGGTTGATCTATCTCTTCCTCTGTGACAGAATGAATGATCTCGTCAGGTGTGATATCACCAGGGTGAACATCTGGGTTATCTTCATTAGGAGGTACACGCAGAGCAGACAGGGGGATTCACATTTCTCTTCCGATCTCAGTCAGTTTATAATTGTTATCTCCAAGCTGTCCTTTAGCAACAATATCAAGTTTCAGATTAGTTCTATAGACATTGTCCGAGAGGGCAATGAATTGGGGTATATCCTCGTTGAAAGCCTCTGCAAGAATCAGGATGCCCGAAGCATCATCCTCTTCCTTCTGCCAGTTGGAGATCCATATCATATCTCTGAAAGAACTGACGATTTCTCGAATGGATTCTTGATTTCTGCAGTACAATGGAATATTTCGAACCCAAAACCAGACGGCCTCCTTGGTGTGGTGCATACCGCCATCTCTGAGAGATAAAAAAGAAATTGTTGATTCATTCATCTTCACCGTCTGTACTTGCTGATGATGCCAGGCCTCATACGATGACTCAAAGTATACCACCGCCCTTTTATCCTCATACCTGAAGATCTCAATGGCCTGCGGCCATCTCTTCCAGAGAAACAAAGAAAGATCTCTCCATGCTATGTTATCGACCCATGATACCCCTAGAGCAAGGTCAAGGGACCTCATAAAGTCTTTTCTGATGGGACAATCTGGGTTAAGATGCACTGTTGTTCTCTTCGGTACATGGTTTAAATGTCCTCTCGGTGCAGTCTCCCCCCCCCCCCCCCCCCCCGACAACGGAGGAAAGGCGACATGAGAAGCAAGATCAGGTTTTGATGGCGCGTCCGACTTTCTGTGGCAATGTTTGGAGATGTGTCCCGATTCTTTGCAGTGATAACAGACCCTAGGGTTGTTACACTTAGACAGCCAAAGTCCTCTCTACAGACACCGATAGCAAGTATCCTTCGGTACAAGAAAAGAATTCGATCCCTCCGGTCGATTTCTCCAGTTCATAACCCTGTGAGAGGATAGCTCAGATCTGCGACTTTGTCCTCGGTGATCGTTCATGGTGAACCGATCATGTGAGTCCGTTCTCCACAGACGATTAAGGTCCTGGATGACGTTGTCCGTGGGTATCTGTGATGAAATAAACCTTCTTCTTCTTTCGGACACCGCTGCTCTTACGTTAAGACGAAGCATCCTCCGTCAAGCAATCGCAGACCAAGGCGAATCAATCAGCATCACAGAAAACTATTCTCGGGTGGCCCCCAGTGGACGGAGTATCCAACTGGGGTGGCGGCTCCGCCGGTCGAGGACGACCTCGAGATCGCCCTCACGATCGCCTAGACCTAGGAGACCTAGGTACCACTCAAAGCCCCCCTATCACTTTTTTAATAGACTTTGAATTAGTAGAGTAACTATGTGACATAGTAGAGTAACTGTAGGAATATAAAGAGTAACTATACGATTGACAGAGTATTATGCGACATAAAAAGTAACTATATGATTGATAGAGTAACTATACGATTAATAGATTGACTATAGGAATGAAGATGTATTCTCACATTGAATGCACTTTGTTGTTGACAACACAAGCTGACAAATTTCATAGGTTTTGAGCATTTCAAAACAAAGGAAACCAAAGAAATTGTCCATCACTTCATGGACAATATTGAAGAAATGTAAGAATTGGTTATTTTGTCAACTGTACAAAATAAAACATTACTTATTCAATATCTAACTCATATGTATCACATCTATGAATGATTGGCAGGTCAAAATGAGAATGGAAATTTAGCGATAATGTTTGGTGCACGAGGAAGGACCTCGCTGCCCTATTATACAAAGATCAAATGATGCAATCACCTATAAGAACCAAAATGTAGTGTAACTGTTTGAAACAATAATTTGGATTGCTAAAGAAAAAAGCTTGTAGTTTTTTTTCTAGGTTTTGGACTGCTTTGTGTAGATGCTCAAGGTGAGCACAAGCAAGCGGAGGAAGAAGGGTTTGAAGTGACACTACATGAGCACTTATGCTCCAGTAAGACAAGCAAACTTGGTATACAAAATTACATCAAATTACAAAATAGAAACACAAACTGAAACATATAGATGTGCATTTTTAAATTTTACATTTACAGCTGAAACTGGCATTTGATGTTGAGAACATCACCCTAGAGAAGATTGACATGCTATCTCCCTCTTCAATGTTCCGTTGAAAGATTGGGACACAATGGACTCAGTGTTCACCATACTAAACAACGACAACCACTGTCACTTGTATGAAGCAAACTTCAGGGATGGAGCACACTGGTCTTATAACTCAATGAGTGGAAATAGCAAGTTAAAAAAAGAATTCATTAGATGGGTAAGCAATGAAAAAAGTAACTCTGTTAGTAATGGTTTGAAAGGATTAATGTTTGTTGATTAACAATTAATAAAAGTTGTGTTTTTTTTCCTGCAGGTGGGTATTGTGTACAAATTCTTTAGGGGGCACCAAAAAAAGGAAGTCAACTGTCACAATGGGAGCGGGAGTACTCACTATGCCCACAGAAGCAAGAAGACTCACTTGACTGTGGGGTCTTCATGATGAAGTACCTTGAATGCCTGGTCAACGAAAACTATATGGACTTCACTTACAAAGACATGCCAGTAATAAGGGATGAAATTTTTCAAAGAATGATGGCAAGGGGGCAGCTGGAGCCAGTACAAGAAGATGAAAAGAATGCAGGTGATGACACCAAAGAAGGTGTAGCTAAACAACACAAGGAAGAAGCAGATAAGGGTCAGAAAAAGTAAGAAGGAGAGCAGAAACAAGAAGCAGATACATATGTGCAAGAAGAAAAAGGAACGGAGGAAGAAGCTATTTCAAGCCTCGACAGATGGTTGAATTCGAGCTGAATACCGATTTATTAAGTGAAATGTTAAATTTGAACAATTTGGTTCTGGAGTTATGATATGTAACTGCTATGAGATACATTTACTTATGTGCTGCAAGCCTAAAATTACATTTACTCTAAATCATATTACAAATAGGAGTATTTATGGGTTTAATAGATAACATTCTATGCTTTGTCTGTGGTATTCTTACATGAATAGTTGTTGTGGTTTTGTATGAAGATATATATTTTCAGTTAGCCTGTCAAAATAAACTAACTCAAGAGGAAGAGTGACGATCTTGTAACCCATAAAGTAATTATAAGAACACTAAGGGTAACTGTAAGAACACTAAGAGTAACTATAAGTACACTAAGAATAACTGTAAGAACACTAAGAGTAACTATGATAGAAGAAAAAAGTAACCCTGTGATTCAAAAAAGTAACTCTTATACTTAGTAAAAGTAACTCTAACAGAGGAAGGTAAAACACATATCATAAAAACAATGTGTATGGAACACAAAGTACACAGGGACATCTTGTAAGTAACTGTACGAACACGAAAGCAAGTGTTCTATTCCCAAAAAAGTATCTATATCAAAACTCACTGACAAATAAAATAGATGAACTTGTCATCGATAAAGTAATTATAAGAATACCTAGAGTAACTGTAAGAGCACTATGAGTAACTGTGACAATATAAAAGTAACTTTGTGCATTCAAAAAGTAACAATTATACTTTGTAAAGTAACTCTTGTGGAGGAAGGTAAGTAAAATAGGCAAAACAGTGTATGTGAGCTGCTGCTATTTCTATTGCTCTTGATGGATGACTATTTTTTAGTGTAGTTGTAGTTGATTAGTGCGTGAGTGAGGCATATTCAAATCTTTAATGGGTTGTTCTTGTGTAGTAATTTGAAATTGATTTGTAATGCTTCCTGTATTTTGACTTGTGTGTGGATCTATTGTTTCTGAGTAGCACCAGAGATAATTGTTGAGCAGCAAACAACTACAACACAAAGTCCAGATAGAGTATCTATGAAGAATGAACTACTTCTTCATAGGGAAGTTTCTGCTATCATGATTGACTCCAAACTCTAAGCAATTCTTGCACTACCTCTCTCTTTTAGACTGAGAAATTTCAAATCTAGATTTAAACCTCACATTAGTCGATTTGGGTCTCCATTTAGTTTTGGAAATACCAGGGATATGGACCTTGATAAAAGAAGAAGAAGATGTGTTAGAAGTGGTAACATCAACACCAACACCAATATCAACAAGATCCAAATCTAAGAGCTCCTTTTGTAAAGCTAACAGTTTTTCATGGCAAAGATCTATAGCGTTGTTCCTACATGCTATGTTTGTTGGTATGTATGCCCTGAGAGCCAATCATGAGATGATTGGTGGGATACATTAAGATTGATTTGATAAACATCAAAGGCAATCTTACAATTCTTTCTAGTTCAGTCATATGAGATAATGATAGAACATATTGAATATCTAGAGAATGATAGTACTCAATGACATATGCTTCCAGGTTGAGGACCTGAATGATGAGATCATACAGATGCTAAGAGTTTGTACATTCTTATTATGTCACTAGTTAGATGTCATTGTGGAAGGTAGATAGACAACAATGACACACAAGACTAGATTGTGGTGTTGGTTGATGACAAAATCTCGTTAGTCATGATATGGAGATATCAAACCAAACACATAGGTACTTGTTAAGGAACAAGTGTACTGGACAGACCCACCGTGAGTTTGACACATGGAACCATGACATGGTAGTCATAGTCAGTTCTCATAGTAATGGTGGTGAGTGTGATTCTATGACCTGAAATCACTACACTCAACACATGTCATTGGGTACACTTTGACATCATCAAACGCAGTCCTGAAACATGGGTTGTTATAAAGGTGATGATTGGGTAGCTTTGACACATGGGGCTTTCGAGGGGTGAGTGATAAATATGAGATTTGTCCCTCCTGAGGGAGTTTGATATCCATGGCCACTTGATGAGTAGGATTGATATAGGCATGCACACACATGTGTGAATCAGTATGTGATATTGATGTCATACATATCTCCTCCAATCTACTCTGAGATCAAGAAAGTGAATGAATACTGTCAGGATGACTGTTCCATGCCTTGAGTTCATTCGAGATATCAGTGACAAAGGAATTATACATTCTCTGTAACACCATTCACAGATTTTAGGATTGAATGTTGTTCTCCAACTTTCTATTTCACTTGGATAGCATTGATGTGCGAATAGGCATTGCTATTTGTTTGTGAAGTCATAAGTGTTATGGACTTTCACTGCCAACATGAAATGGGCCTGCAGGGTCACACACATAGGATTTAACCTGGAAGAGGAGTTTATCCACAAATGATGTTTAGATTGATTGCTAAAGGAGTTTAGTAGTTCAATTAAACACTCAATTAATTGATAGCTCAAAATCATAGTGTTCAAGGTATTGGACCAAATTATTAAGAGTATCAGATTGATTGGAACTGCAATTGACTGATATGCACAGTCTGCTACCCCAACCGATTGTCTCATAGGGATGAACCGATCAGCTCAAAGTGGTGAGTCGATCGGCTCATGTGTCAATGAAATGATCATCTCAATTGTTCAAATGATCGATTCGTGGACCAACCGAGATCATTTGGAAATTCAGAAGACTCTTTTTGCAAATACATATTTGTTTTACTTGTAAAAATTTGATTTGGACAAGGACTAATATTTGATTAGTTGGAAACGAACATGAATGTCAATTCGAGTTGGACCAGGACCATGAACCGATCGGCTCAAGCATGAACCGATCGGCTCAGGTGTCTCAACCGACCGGTTTAGGTGTGAACTGATCAGCTCAGGTCCCCAACTGATCGGTTCATGCTTGAAACGGTCAGTTCAACTAGTGCAGTTGGTTAATTTTTTGGAAAATCTCGAACCCTTCTACTCCTATTTTAATCTCGTATTGCTTAGGGTAGAGAACCATGTCCCATGACCCTCCTATATATATAGGGGTATTGGGGGCTTCTCAAGTACAACTCAGAACACCAGTTGCTCTGCAAAGTTGTCATTCTCTCTGGTTGTGGTAACCAGGAGAGCCCGAGCAAGTGCTACCCGACATGGGAGGCACTGCAATGGAAAGACAATTGCAGAAAGGTGACTGGTGGCAGGAGAGTGTGTCGGTGACTAGTATGCCGACAGGAGGGTACGACTCCTTCCGGTGCCTTGTGCGACAAGGTGATCGGAGTTCCAGGTGGTCCGTGTGGACTACTACAGAGGCAAGATATTTCTACCACTCAGAGGACATCTGTCAATCTCGACAGTCCTGGTGAGACCAAAAGCTACACAGACACCGTCCAAGACCAGAGGTGAAGACCGCACAAGCCGTGAGGTAATGTCGTTGAGCAAGCCTCGGGACAAGGTGTGTCTCTTCAAACCATCCTTCCTATTGTATAGGCATTGATGTGATTCCTTTATACTGGGTTCGGGGAGAAGAAATTTTTTGTTTCCGCTACCTTCTCTGCCTCCCATAAAACCCAACAATGTTATCAGATCCACGTCAACTGCTCTATACTTTAGGATTATCGATGTGATCGATTTTAGTTTGTCACCTTTATTTATTGCATACAATGTGAATAAAATTGGCTTTATGCATGTCCAATCCTAAAACCACAAATCCCAATATATATATATGATATGTAATATGAATGCACTCGATATGCATCGCCCATAAATGAGTTTTGTGGTGGATGTATAGCGTGGTTATGGCCAATAAACCCTATGTCTGTGTATGGTTGAATGTGGTTGCTTGCATTTCAGTTTGCGTACTGATTCCCTACCTCTTTTTCTTGATGTAACTTGAGATAATTCGAGACTTCTTTCCTACCTTTACTCCCCCTCCAATGTAACTCAGGGTTTCTGAATACAAATATAAATAGAATAGAACTTTTATTTCCTGTTATGTCAAAGAACGGTGGACAACCTGACAATAACTAAGAGGATCGGTTCAAGGCGTGAACCGATTAGTTGGCATTCTAGAAGACCGGTTCGAGGAGCAAGGTGAGAGGGTGGCGACCTGAGGAGATGCAAGATGACCAGTGAACCGATCGGCTAGAGGCGCTAGTCGATCGGCTGGTGGCACCCAACTGACCGGCCTGATGGCGAGCCGATCAATCATGGAGATGAGTTGATCAAACCCAAAACAGCAAAGCACAGAGTTCATCTTGCATAGGTTGCATGTGATGTAGAGCTAGATGACCATGATTCCTCTTGGCTCGAGGAATCACATTAGGATGGCCATAATCATCACTTTTATCATTTCACATGTTTTCTATGGGATATATCATGTATATGATACATACTATGTATTGTAGTGATTGAATATGTATATGTACCTATAAAACCAAATCCCTCATCTAAATATTAAGTATTGTATGCCTTCCATTAGCGGCACACATGAAAAACTCGATCGATTAAGCGTAGGGTACGCCAATTACAGAATATAATCGCATTTCTATGCAACAACAGATAATTTAAACCAATAAATAGATATAATGAATTGACACAAAAGTTCGGATATATTAATTTACTGTGATCCTATATGATTTCATATTTATATTATTATGCCCTAATCATATGCAGTGTACCCTGCATATAAAGATCCGTAGCGAACTACGATCCCACCGTACAAGACTTAGCGACACACCCAGGAAATTCTAAGTCTGACGTCAGCCCTGCTCTGCCACAGGACCCACAGGCTCATCGGCCTCGGGGCTCATCGGCCTCACTGCACTACATCGAGTGCTCTGAACTCCTCCTCTAACCTGAGTACACAGGCTCAGGAGGTCTGGGTTACCACCGTGACATCGCACGCGTTGTTGTTGAATAACCCCTATTTACTCCAGTGCCACCGTGACATCGCACGCATTGTTGTTGAACACTGCCTTTCCATCCTCGTGCCACCGTGACATCGCACGCGTTGATGTTGAACACGAGTTTCACCCCTAAGAAGAAGAACTGTCAAAGGGGTTCTACGATGTTAGGGCACCTAAGTCTATTAACTGATTAACATATAAACATTTAAATAGGAAAATCACATTTACTGATTTCATAACAGATCACAATACACTGTCATTCTAAACCGACAAAGCAATATACTTCAAATCATTGTAATTTCTGAGAAATTCTCATACCATGCATTCAGGCAAATTAGAAATGCATAAATAACCCAACTTATTTCAGTTTGGCACATAAATAGCAAATTTATGCAATTGAACATCTTATTGCACAAATTAAAGAAATTTACTTCACATATGAGAATCATACTCAACAATTATCAATTCTCTAAAATTCTCGAAAAACGTGCACATTAACCCAAATCCTGGTTTGTGCATCACTTAATTCAATTAAGAGTTAATTACATATCACAATACAATTTAATAACAATACTTGAGAATTTCTAGTAATATTTCAGAGAAATGTGCCATTTCATGTAAATATCAATTTACACATATTAATGTCAAAAGATATATGCAATTAGGGTTTTCATGCATATTTTATTTATTCATATCAACTTTGAAATCGTACATCTGATAATTTATCAGAAATCTTCATTGTCTGGGTTCATACCCAAATTATACCATTTTCAGACATGAATTTCAAATTTCAACATTCAAATGAGCAATTTAGGTTCCAATGAACATATAAATCTACTGATTCAATCCATACTGTTCAAATGCTAAATTTAATCATATAACAGTGTCTAGAAGCATTTTATGAACTAAAAAGGTCGGGCGACGCCAAACGCTGCCCGACACCTGATAACGCCTGTTATCAGCGTAATTTGCGCACAAAACAGAAAATATTCAAACGCCTGAGTTTATTAATGATAAATAAATGAAATCCTACTCACAGTGATTTGGTCTGTCCAGATTCGTCCAGGGATGCGTTCAGGGTCTAATTCCGGGCGATTTCGGATCATCTTCTTCCTTTGAATTAATTCTTCACTGCTCCTGTTCTGTGAACAGGAGCTCCACGCTCCAAATCTGAAACCGTAGCTTGAAGCTAGTTTAGGTTGAATCGACAGTGGTTTCTAAACTAAACCTCCTAGATGAGATCCATGGCCATGAAATTGGAGCTTTGGCTGCTCCAAATTTCCCCCTCCAGCCACGCACGGCCGAAGCTTCAAACTGCATCTTGCCGCTCAAGCTACGGGTTGACGAGGAGAGCTCTGTTGGTTGTCAATCCGCGGCTAGGGCCATGGAATCTTGCTTGGAGCTTCGAGTCGAGCTCGAGGTCGAATTCCTTATAGCTGGGTGCCCCCAACGTAGCTCCTTAGTTGTCGCCGTGCAGGCGCAGCTGTTGCTGCTGGCCACCAGCCAAGCAGCTAGGGTGGCTGTTGGCCACTAGGCAACGAAGGAAGAGGAAGGGGGGAGGAAGGAGAAGAGAAGAAGAGAGGAAAGGAGGTTAGCTACTAAAAAGTGGAGCTAGGCCAAGAGCTTGCTCCGGAACTCATCGATCGCCCACTCGGCTAGTGTGCGCCGACTCAAGAAGGAAATCCGCTGGAGAAGATAATCGTAAAGGAAAAAAAAAGAAAGAAATGATTATAAAGTGAAAACCTTGGAAAAATTGCTAAATTGACCCTAGAAATTGGAAATCATCATAACTTTTTCCTCGGAGGTCCAAATAGCATGATTTCTTTTGCATCTTTTCAAAAATGAGGCCCACTACAATCCCAAGGCATGAAAACAAACTAATTACATTGTTTTGTTGGTTCAAAATCCCAATTGGATCCAATTATCACTTTACTCAAATTAATCACCTTAATTATGCACTAATTGAGTTCATGTGCTTGATTCAACTAAATCGAGTTAATGATTCACTAACCACCTCATAAGCACATATGTTAACTCAGATAACTTTAATTAGGCTCAAATTATAGAGCTTACCAATAAACTTTGGAACGGGTCATAACAATCTCCCTCCCTTATAAGAATTTCATCCCGAAATTCCTAAAAGAGAAAAGGAAACTTGTTACACATCTCTGACTCAAGCACCCACGTGGCTTCCTCTAGGTTATGGTTCCTCCATAGAACTTTCACTAATGATACCTCACGATTCTTAAGCTTCTTGATCCACAGGTCAACTATTTGAACTAGACCTTCAACATAAGACACATCAAGTCTAAGTTGTACAGGTTTTGGGTACATTATCTTTTCTGTACCAGGGTAACATTTCTTCAGCATAGATACATGAAACACATCATGTAGATTAGCCAACTCGGATGACAAATCCGACTTATAGGCTACAGGTCCAATCCCCTCAATGATAGGATATGGGCCCATAACCTAGGAATTAGTTTGCCTCTCTTACCAAACCTCAACACTCTTTTTCATGGTGAAACTTTCAAGTACACTTCATCACTAACCTCAAACTCAAGTGGTCTACGTCTCTTCTCAGCATAACTCCTCTGCCTATCATGTGCAACTTTCAACTGTTCTTTGATCACAATAATTCTTTCAATGGTCAAATCCACTATCTCTGGTCCAAGAATCTGCTTTTCACCTACCTCATACCAACATATGGGTGATCTACACTTTATACGATATAGAGCTTCATATGGGGTCATACCAAGACTGGAATGGTGACTATTATTATATGCAAACTCTATAAGGCTTAAGTGTTCTTTCCAACTTCCACTGAAATGCAAGACACATGCTCTCAGCATGTCCTCAAAAACCTGAATGGTCCTCTCAAATTGACCATCTGTCAGCGGGTGAAAGATTGTACTGCACCTCAACTTTGTGCCCAAAGCTCGATGCAACTAATTTCACAACCCGGATGTGAACTTAGGATCTCTATCTGATATAGTTGAAACCGGAATACCAGGGAACCTAACTATTTCATCCATGTATATCTTAGCCAATTTTGAGACATCAAAGGTTGACTTGACATGAAGTAAGCAGACTTAATTAGTCTATCCACAATCATTCATATCGAGTCACAACCTCTAGGTGTCAAGGGCAACCCTATCACAAAATCCATTGTGATATGTTCCCATTTCCATTCTAGTATAGGAAGAGATTGCACGGTACCTACAGGTTTCTGGTGCTCAGCCTTAACCTGTTGACACACACACTGCACCTAGTCACATACTCAGCTACATCCTTTATCATATCAGGTCACCAGTACAACTCCTTGAGATTCCTGTACATCTTAGTGTTGCCTGGATGCATGGCATACATTGATGCATGTGCTTCCTCAAGAATCTATTCTTTCAAATCATTATTTCGAGGTACATGCAACCTGTCATGCTAATACAACACAACATCATCTGGAAACTTGAACTCTGGTCTCTTCCCCCTGCCATGTCATGCATGGTCTGGTTTAACTCACTATCACCCTATTGTAGTTTCTTGATTTGATCATAAGAAGTAGGCTTGACTTGCATCTGTGCAATCAAACCATTTAGCTATGTCACCCCTAAGTCTAAATTCAACTTTCACATTTCTACTAGCATGTTTCTTTTGAAACATGCCATGGAAAATACATCCACTGTTGAACTAGACTTCCTACTTCGGGCATCAACTACCACATTCACCTTCCCAAGGTGACAATCTATCGTCACATCATAAAGATAGTGACGCTCTGTCATAAGAGAATGAACTACAACAACTAACTTCAGATCATGTGTCAGGTAGTACTCCTCATTCTATGCTACTTACTTATTGTTACATTTCAAATTTATATCTTACTCTTTTCTCCAAGTCATTTTCATATTGTTTATCTACCTTTAAACCCTAGATTTTATTAATGCTAGCTTACCTTTCATAGAACAAATCTCATGATCTTATTTTATAGGGATGCTAGTACTCAAGGTCAAATCACTATTGATATCCCTTGAACTACTACAACTCTAAACATTCTAGGGTTTCTTCTTTATCAATAACATAGCGTTATTGTGATGTGACTATGTTCCCTTAGTTTGAAATTCAAACTTTATATCTCATAAGTTTTACTAAATTCTTCCTTATCTTATCACTGGAATTTCCTTTCTCTTATTTGTTATGGACTTTGGTATTTCCATGATATCTCTTCAATTTAATGGAAGCTTATAACGTAACATGAGTATCATTTCAAACTGGACAAGCCATATATTCAGGTATTGCAAATATCAAGAGATTCAACATAATAAGCATGCATGCAAATTTCAAATTCTTAAATAATCTAATTACATGTCCACCTGTAATTTACTAAGAAATCAATATCAATATGCATGCAGGCAGACTGGAATTCTCAAATAAACAGAATGCATGTCAATTTGGCACTTTATACACTAAAATCGTGCAATTGAACTGTTAAGCATCACACATCTTATACTGAGAATTTTGATATCAAAATACTTGATTCATTGAACACCCTATCCTTAGGGTTTCAATTAGCTCATTCACTTATTACATGGAAACACCCTATCCTTAGGGTTTCAGTTACCTCATTCATTTGATTGCAGTTCAAATCACAATATGATATCATTCTAGAACTGTCAGAACAGTGTACTTAAAATAATTGTAAATACTGAGAAATTCTTATATCATGCATTCATTTTCTAAGTTATGTGTTTGTTCTTTATTTTAAAAACTAATTTGTTAGTCTATAGAGACTTAGAATCCAAAGGTAGTATGTATGAATGTATTTAACTTTATAATAAAAATATGCATTCCATACTCTCAATTATGTCTTGTAATTCTCGTTCCTTAATCAAAGTCATCATTTCTAACATTTCTTTTGATTCAACTAAATTTCTTGTCCTGGTCTTATGATTTACAGGAGGCTCTTTGTTTCTATGTACTTAGTGTATACTTAACTCTTTTCTTCTATTTTCTATTTGCTTTGAAATACATAAACGTATTTTACTCTATTACATGATCCATTCCATGATCGATTCTTACGTCCTAGCCATTACATACTTTTCTCATTTCTTTTCCATATTCTCATATTCAGAGTTCATATAATACTAATCATTGAATTTAATATGAACCTGATATCGTTTCCTTTTATTTCCAATTAAGGATTGCTCAAATGAGACTCCAACATTAGGCTTCTGATATCAGTTCCAGCTACTTCTTAGCTATTCTAATCTTTCCATTCTATTTCAACATCTCAGTGTATATACATTCTCACTATGATATGAGTCTAAATTATTCAGAGTCTACTTTCATTATATTCTTAATAAGAGTCGTTAGATCCCAGTAACGCATCCTGCCAGCCGGACCAGGCCGAACCTGTAGTCCTGAAGCCAAGAGCTACTCAGGATTAACGAACTCCTATTAATCTCAAACATGTGGAAAGAATATCCACTTAGGGCAGACTCCTTTAAACATAACTTCTGGTCTACTTAATACAAAGAATAAAAACAATAAATAAATCACTTCATGACACACAACCATATAAAAAAATCATATTAATTCTTCAAACTGAAAATTTAATTCATACATATAAGGGCATTTCTAGTGATTTCCAATCAATTAAGCAATATAAGGCAAGAGTTGCATCACATCCTATGTTTAATCTCTTATTCCTGTATTAATTTCCAGTTTCTTAACCCTAAGATTTCTAGGGTTTCTCTCTAGCCTATCCTGCCTCTGCATACCTGGCCAGGGCATCCAGAGAAGAATAGACAGAGTAGCTTGATACTGGTCAATCTAAGTATTCAGACACCTGGCCAGGGCATCTAAACACTCAGACCTTCCAGAGCTAAAACTCATCATTTATTATTCGTCTCACTTATAACTTTATCTTTTGACCTTAATGACTCTTAACGACTCAACTTAAACTCTTTACTTGGTTCTCGTGACCACATCCTTTTTCTGCCATCTGCAATGCTATAACAGAACACTTCCTGTTATAAAATTACAGTTAGAAGGAAGACGCCTAAGTCCTAATCCTATTGGTCTCTTATCGTCCCCTGACCTTGACTTAGAGTAACTATGTACTCAACCTATGCTCTGATACCAAGATGTCACACCCCGATCTCACACTAACCACTAATCATGAGATTAGGGCGCGACGGAGGGATTATCACCTAAACAAATCACTTAGAACTTTTTTTTTTAAACCTCGTAATGATATCCGGATTATTGCTGTAGACTAAAACATAATAAACTATTGTGGAAGAATTTCAACTAAACTGGCTAGAGTACGTAAACAGAGTTTACAACATGTAACATTGTTTAACAGAAAGTAAACATAACAATTAATTTACATCTTTATACACATTCCACATACACACTCTCTCTCACCCACGCCATGTCCCAAGGACCGAGGGGAAAGGACTAAGAGACCTCTAACTACTAAGTACGTATACCTTCTACAGTCTAAGCGTTAGGATGAAAGGATCCTTCAGTTTTCCTGCTGCTGATGATGACCTGAAAATGTTTTGAGTAGAGGTATGAGCCTACTCGCTCAGTGAATAGCATTTCATTTAGCTATCACTAAACAACTCATCAGGTTTATAAAATTGAAATAAACATAAATACAGTACAAGCAGGGCAGATCTAATGACATAGCGGATTACAGAATATAATCGCATTTCTATGCAACAACAGATAATTTAAACCAATAAACAGATATAATGAATTGACACAAAAGTTCGGATATATTAATTTACTGTAATCCTATATGATTTCATATTTATATTATTATGCCCTAATCATATGCAGTGTACCCTGCATATAAAGATCCGTAGTGAACTACGATCCCACCGTACAAGACTTAGCGACACACCCGGGAAATGCTAAGTCTGACGTCAGCCCTGCTCTGCCACAGGACCCACAGGCTCATCGGCCTTCAGGCTCATCGGCCTCGGGGCTCATCGGCCTCACTACACTACATCGAGTGCTCTGAACTCCTCCTATGACCTGAGTACACAGGCTCAGGAGGTCTGGGTTACCACCGTGACATCGCACGCGTTGTTGTTGAATAACCCCTATTTACTCCAGTGCCACCGTGACATCGCACACGTTGTTGTTGAACACTGCCTTTCCATCCTCGTGCCACCGTGACATCGCACGCGTTGATGTTGAACACGAGTTTCACCCCTAAGAAGCAGAACTGTCAAAGGGGTTCTACGGTGTTAGGGCACCTAAGTCTATTAACTGATTAACATATAAACATTTAAACAGGAAAATCACATTTACTGATTTCATAACAGATCACAATACACTGTCATTCTAAACCGACAAAGCAATATACTTCAAATCATTGTAATTGTTGGCTAAATGGACATCTATAAATCCCTTTGTTTTGATTATGACAAACATTTCATTCTTATTAATCTAACGAGCTACTTGAGTGTGCAGGATGACAAAGCAACAAGGGAAAATCTACAAGCTTACATATTTACATTTTCATGCAATGTAATCACTATTGTAAAAACTTGTACAAAAATATAATGTACAAGTACTTAGAATTGCATGTAAATCAAGCGTTAGATTCTCCCTAGCTAAACACCACAGTTAGACAAGTCATCCCATTCAAATAGGATTATTTTTGCACACTCACACACATAATTAGTGCCTAAATTGAAACCTTGAAACAGGATCAATCTCGGTCGACAAACTCCTCGACCGAGACACTCTCGGTCGACAATCTTCTCGACCGAGAAAGATCCAAAGTAGCCGTTAGACACAACAGAAAAGTTAGTTGGCAGTTGATGAAAGACGTTGCAAATCACTTGTTCCAGAGAGCCTGTCGGTCGACAAAAGTTTGACCGAGTAGGTATCTCGGTCGACCATTTGTCGACCGAGATGGTCTCTGACAGCAACTGCAGAATTAATTAATTAGCCGTTGTTAAAGCAACAACTTTGTACCTAACGGCTAGTTAAGCACTTAGAAACCCCTAGAAGTTGTCTAGATCGTCCTTAAGCATCCTTACGCCATTCCTATAAATAGGACAAGCCATAAGACACCTAAACTCACTTGTTTTACACTTGTTACACTTGAGAAATACTTGAGCATACTTGAGCAATCTGTTGCAAGCAATTTGAGCACTGTGATCATTGGCATACTTTCTCCTTAGCTCAATTTCGTGTCCTATAGGCTAGAATCTCCTACCCACAGCAATCACAAGTTCACACACTTGGTTAGGAGATCTATACGCTTGATCTAGGCATATCAGGCCTTGGGCTTAAAGGATAAGTTGTAATTTCCTTTTTCTTTCTTGTTCCTTTTTATTATTTGTACTCTCCTTGCTACTCCTAGGGTTGGAGGCTGCGGATTGGAGAGGGTTGACTTCTCAGGTGGAGAAGGGGACTTCAAGCTACTTCAAGAAGGCTATCGCAAGGGAAGCTACTTCAGAAGGCTGGTGCAACGGGAGTTGGTGCATCTACTTCAAGGGAAGGCTGCTTCAAGGTTTGGCGATTACTTCTAGGTGAAGGCTGCTTGAAGGGTTTGGGAAAAGAAATTGTATTTTATGTAAAGTCCTTGCGAGTTTTCAGTTGGTATCAGAGTGAGGCTTCCAGGAACCCTAACAAGGTCTTGAAGAAATGGGTGATGGAGTGCTCAACAACCTCAACATTGAAGGGACACTTGTTGCTAGGCCCCCAGCATTCGATGGGACAAACTACCAATATTGGAAGAGAAGGATGCAATTCTATTTCCAAGGAATCAACTGGGATCTCTGGAGAATGGTGTCTACTCCATACATGCTCCCTCAAAATGAATTTGTGGAATGGGATGCAAACACGGTAAAATTAGCCCAAATGAATGCAAAAGCTGTAAGTATCTTATATTGTTCTATTTCGGTAGGAGAATTTAATAGAATATCAAATTGTGATACAACTTATGATATTTGGCATAGACTATCCATAACCTATGAGGGTACAGTCCAAGTTAAAAATTCTAAAATTAGCTTGCTTAAAACGAAGCTTGAACATTTTCGTATGGATCCTAATGAATCTATTAGTGAAATGTTTTCAAAATTCTCTATCATTGTTAATGGTTTAAGTGCCCTAGGAAAACCTGTCCTTGAGGAAGATCAAGTATCAAAAATCCTTCGATCACTTCCTCCAAAATACAAGCCAAAGGTGACAGCCATTGAAGAAGCAAACGACCTCACTCGACTCAAAATGGAGCAACTCATCGGCAATTTAGAAGCTCATGAAGCAGATCTAGAAGAGGAAGAAAGAAGAGAACGTGAACGTCAAAATGGAAAGAAGAAGGATGTGGCTCTCAAAGCTTCAAAAGTCGTCACACAAGAAAGTGAGGAGTCAAGTGAAGAAGAAGGAGAAGAAGCCTTGATCGTCAACGGTAAGAAATACAAAAGGTTTAAAACTAACAAAATTTCTAGTTCTTCTACCCCTCCTAGGTGCTTTGAATGTGGGAAGAAAGGGCATTTCAAAAATGAATGTCCCAAAGCAAAGAAGGGAAAGAAAAGCTCACACAAGAAGAAAGGAGAAAAAGCCTATAAAGCTGCATGGGATGAGTCAAGTGAGAGTGAAAGCAGAGAAGAGGTGGAATGTCTAATGGCAAGAGAAGACAATGAAGACTCTCAAGAGGTAAGCCTAATTGATCTTCCTAAAGAAGAGTTAGTTACTAATTTACAAGAAACTCATGATAAATATATTGATGCCAAGAAGAAACTAAAGAAGGCTAAAAAATCAAATGATGAGCTCATTGCCAAATTAGATGAACTTTCCTCTGAAAAGAACAACACTGATCTTGAGAATCTATCTTTAAAAACATCTTTAGATGATTGTACTAGAAAGCTACTCACTTTAGAAACAAATGTTGATCTTCTTTCTAAAGAAAAGACTGAATTGTTAGCTAAACTACAAGATTTTCAAACTCAGCCTATTTTGTGTAACCATTCGGACTATGATAATCTTGTAAAGGAAAAGGACTCATTATTTTCTGATTTAGATCAAGCAAGAAAAGATCTACACAAGAAAATGAATGACATTGCTATGTTACAAAGAGAACTGTATGAGTTAAGAAGAAAAGATATACTTGATAACATACTAAAAGTTGGCACTGTTTACAATGGAAGAAAAGGTGTGGGATATGCTCCAAAGAAAAATCAACCTAAAAGAACTCAAACTAGGTTTGTACCTAAGAACACAATGGCTAGAAAGAGAAATGAAGTTGATTCTATTACTTGCCATTTCTGCTTACGTATTGGACACTATTCCTTTTCATGCCCCTACAAGACTAAGGAGTCCGACTTAGTTTGGATCCCAAAACCCCAAACTTAGTAGAATGGAATGTAGTTGAGATATGACCAAATGCTTTATTTTGCTATTTACATTGTCTTATCTCAACTAAACAAAAGGTGTCATGCATATTGTTATTATTTTTCTGCATTGTTGTACTAAAACAGAAACTTTGTCGGTCGAAGTATTGTCGACCGAGCTTTAGATCGGTCGAAGTATTGTCGACCGACTGGATGACTTTAACAAATCAAAATTTACAGCACCTATTTCGGTCGAACATTGGTCAACCGAGCAAAGTTCTGCGTATCTTTGATTGTAATACAGTAACCTTCTCGATCGACAAATTGTCGACCGAGACATATGTCGGTCGAACAATTGTCGACCGACTGGACTTCTGTTTCAGAACTTTTATACAAATCTGTATTTAAATGATTCTAACCATATCGGACCATCACATGGGTACCAAAATCTACATTTTAATACAGGAATGGGTGGTTGACAGTGGATGTTCCAAACATATGACCGGAAACAAGGATGCATTCCAAACTTTTGAAGAAAAGAAAAGTGGAACAGTCACTTTTGGAGACAATGGTAAGGGCAAAATCGTTGGAATAGGTAATGTTGGTACAAACCTTGAAATTAAGAATGTTCTACTTGTTGATGGTTTGCACCATAACTTAATAAGTGTTAGCCAATTATGTGATAGTGGTTATGATGTGTTATTTAACAAAACCTGCTGCAAGTTATTAATAGAAAATACTACAAATGTTGTTTATGAAGGAAATAGAGTTGGTAATCTTTATATTCTTAAACCTAACTCTATGAAAACAGTAGTAGGAAAATGCTTGCTTGCAAATGACAATACCTTACAAATATGGCATAAAAAGCTAGGACATGCTAGTTCACATGTTATCAAAAAGTTAGTGAAATATGATCTTGTTCGCAGATTGCCTACTTTATCTTTTGATCAAAGTGAAAACTGTGAACCATGCACAATGGGAAAGCAAACCAAAACATCTTTCAAATCAAAACATGTACTTAGCACCAGTAGATCATTAGAATTAATTCATATGGATCTATTTGGACCAATGAGGACACAATCAATTGGTGGTAAGAGATACTGCTTTGTGATTGTTGATGATTATAGTAGATATACATGGGTACATTTTATTGCAACTAAAGATGATACTATTCATGTTTTTATGCAATTTTGTTCAAAGATTGAAAATCTCTTACAAAATAAAATATGTACCATTAGAAGTGATCATGGTGGGGAATTTGAAAATCATACATTTGAAGAGTTTTGTACATCTCAAGGATACACTCATAATTTTTCTGCTCCACGCACCCCACAGAAAAATGGTATAGTTGAAAGGAAAAATCGATCACTACAAGAAATGGCTAGAACTATGATGCTTGAACATAACACACCCAAAACCTTTTGGGCTGAAGCTGTAAACACAGCATGCTATGTGCTAAACAGAGTAACTGTTCACTCTTATTTAAAGAAAACTCCATATGAACTCATACATTCTAAGAAACCTAGAGTTGACTATTTTCATACCTTTGGCTCCACATGCTACATTTTAAATACCAAAGATGATAGAGACAAGTTTGATTCTAAATCACACAAAGCATTCTTTTTGGGATATTCCACTTCTAGCAAAGCTTTTAGAGTATATAACACTATCTCTAGAAAAGTTGAGGAATCCATTCATGTTTCTTTTCATGAGGAGTCAAAATCTGAAAATCTAGAAATCATTGATCTCACTAATCAATTCGAAAATTTAACCATACCAAATGATAGTGAGAAAGTTACTACACCCAATCCCCAAGTTGAAACACAACCTACTCCTAGGCTTATCAAGGATCATCCCCAAGAACTGATTATTGGAGATCCAAATGATAAGGTCAAAACTCGGTCTTCCTTCAAAGATGTTGCAAACATGGCTTTTGTTTCTATCATTGAACCTAAGAAGATATCCGAAGCTCTTAAGGATGATTATTGGATAATAGCCATGCAAGAAGAATTGAATCAATTCACTAAAAATGATGTATGGGATTTAGTTCCTAAACCACAAGATAAAACTATCATAGGAACTAAATGGGTGTTTAGGAATAAACTTAATGAGGCAGGAGAAGTCATAAGGAATAAAGCTCGATTAGTAGCACAAGGTTATAATCAACAAGAAGGAATAGATTTTGATGAAACATATGCACCCGTAGCTAGACTTGAAGCTATTAGAATGTTACTAGCTATTGCTGCCCATAAAAACATTAAGCTCTATCAAATGGATGTCAAAAGTGCTTTTCTAAATGGCTTCATTCAAGAAGAAGTTTATGTTGCCCAACCACCTGGCTTTGAAATACCGGAAAAAGGCGACTATGTTTATAAACTTAAGAAAGCACTTTATGGTTTAAAACAAGCACCTAGAAATTGGTATGAAAGGCTCGAGACATATCTTTTTGATAATAGTTTTTCTATTGGAAATTCAGATTCCACTTTATTTTTCAAAACATATGCCTCTGATTTCCTAGTTGTGCAAATATATGTTGATGACATTATTTTTGGAGCTTCTAATGATTCCTTATGCACACAATTCAGTGACATTATGCAAAAGGAATTTGAAATGAGCCTCATGGGTGAACTAACATTCTTTCTTGGTTTTCAAATTAAGAAAACACCTGCAGGAATTTTCATAAGCCAAGAAAAATATACTAAAGAGCTCTTAAAACGTTTTGGGATGGATCAATGCAAACATGCTACTACTCCTATGGCTACTTCTATCAAAATTGATAAGGATGAAAATGGGGAACCTATTGACGATTCCTTATATAGAGCCATGATTGGTAGTTTGCTATATTTAACTGCTTCTCGACCGGACATTATGTTTTCCGTCGTTCTTTGTGCTCGATTTCAATCACAACCTATGCACTCTCATTTTCTAGTAGTTAAACGAATTCTTCGTTATCTAGCCGGTACTACTTGCTTTGGTTTATGGTATCCAAAAGGACAATCCTTAGATTTTAAAGCTTATATTGATGCGGATTATGTTGGTTGTCGACTTGATCGCAAGAGTACTAGTGGTGGCTGTTTCTTATTAGGGAGAGCTTTAGTATCTTGGTTTAGCAAGAAACAAAATACGGTTGCCCTATCTACAACTGAAGCTGAATATATGGCAGCCGGGTCTTGTTGTGCTCAAGTGCTTTATATGCAACAGGTGTTAAGCGATTATGGTTTTAATCTGTCATCTACACCTATTTTTTGTGACAACACGAGCGCCATAAACTTAGCACACAATCCTATTTTACACAGCCGGGCTAAACATATTGAAATCCGTCATCACTTCTTAAGGGATCATATCTCCAAGAATCATGTTTCCCTTCACCATATTGATACGGAAGATCAATTAGCTGATATTTTTACAAAACCGCTTCCACTAGATCAATTTAACAACATTAGGAAGCAATTGCTTATCACTCCTTTGGAGGATGTTTTCTTTGACATTTGTGCTACTTAAACAAAAACTCTTGTTTACATTTTTGGCTTTTAAATGGACATCTTTTTTAATTAGATTTGATGGGATATCTAATTAAGTGGGAGTTTTTATTCTTAACGGTTATCTTTTTGAAATGACAAAGGGGGAGAGATAAATATATAACAAAAATTTAGAAATTATGTAAACATCAATTAATGAGTTTCATAAATAAATTATTGGCTTTACATTGAAAGTTGCTATATTCCCAAATGATCTAGATTTCATGTTCCATAATTCATGGGGAATAATAAGCACACATTTTATACATAAGAGAAAAAGCTACAAAAGGTAATCTAAAGGTATGAAACTCATATGTTTTATATTTCCTTTATTTATATTTTGGAAATGTTTGTCATCTCCAAAAAGGGGGAGATTGTTGGCTAAATGGACATCTATAAATCCCTTTGTTTTGATTATGACAAACATTTCATTCTTATTAATCTAACGAGCTACTTGAGTGTGCAGGATGACAAAGCAGCAAGGGAAAATCTACAAGCTTACATATTTACATTTTCATGCAATGTAATCACTATTGTAAAAACTTGTACAAAAATATAATGTACAAGTACTTAGAATTGCATGTAAATCAAGCGTTAGATTCTCCCTAGCTAAACACCACAGTTAGACAAGTCATCCCATTCAAATAGGATTATTTTTGCACACTCGCACACATAATTAGTGCCTAAATTGAAACCTTGAAATAGAATCAATCTCGGTCGACAAACTCCTCGACCGAGACACTCTCGGTCGACAATCTTCTCGACCGAGAAAGATCCAAAGTAGCCGTTAGACACAACAGAAAAGTTAGTTGGCAGTCGATGAAAGATGTTGCAAATCACTTGTTCCAGAGAGCCTGTCGGTCGACAAAAGTTCGACCGAGTAGGTATCTCGGTCGACCATTTGTCGACCGAGATGGTCTCTGACAGCAACTGCAGAATTAATTAATTAGCCGTTGTTAAAGCAACAACTTTGTACCTAACGGCTAGTTAAGCACTTAGAAACCCCTAGAAGTTGTCTAGAACGTCCTTAAACATCCTTAGGCCATTCCTATAAATAGGACAAGCCATAGGACACCTAAACTCACTTGTTTTACACTTGTTACACTTGAGAAATACTTGAGCATACTTGAGCAATCTGTTGCAAGCAATTTGAGCACTGTGATCATTGGCATACTTTCTCCTTAGCTCAATTTCGTGTCCTATAGGCTAGAATCTCCTACCCACAACAATCACAAGTTCACACACTTGGTTAGGAGATCTATACGCTTGATCTAGGCATATCAAGCCTTGGGCTTAAAGGATAAGTTGTAATTTCCTTTTTCTTTCTTGTTCCTTTTTATTATTTGTACTCTCCTTGCTACTCCTAGGGTTGGAGGCTGCGGATTGGAGAGGGTTGACTTCTCAGGTGGAGAAGGGGACTTCAAGCTACTTCAAGAAGGCTATCGCAAGGGAAGCTACTTCAGAAGGCTGGTGCAACGGGAGTTGGTGCATCTACTTCAAGGGAAGGCTGCTTCAAGGTTTGGCGATTACTTGTAGGTGAAGGCTGCTTGAAGGGTTTGGGAATAGAAACTGTATTTTATGTAAAGTCCTTGCGAGTTTTCAGTTGGTATCAGAGCGAGGCTTCAAGGAACCCTAACAAGGTCTTGAAGAAATGGGTGATGGAGTGCTCAACAACCTCAACATTGAAGGGACACTTGTTGCTAGGCCCCCAGCATTCGATGGGACAAACTACCAATATTGGAAGAGAAGGATGCAATTCTATTTCCAAGGAATCAACTGGGATCTCTGGAGAATGGTGTCTACTCCATACATGCTCCCTCAAAATGAATTTGTGGAATGGGATGCAAACACGGTAAAATTAGCCCAAATGAATGCAAAAGCTGTAAGTATCTTATATTGTTCTATTTCGGTAGGAGAATTTAATAGAATATCAAATTGTGATACAGCTTATGATATTTGGCATAGACTGTCCATAACCTATGAGGGTACAGTCCAAGTTAAAAATTCTAAAATTAGCTTGCTTAAAATGAAGCTTGAACATTTTCGTATGGATCCTAATGAATCTATTAGTGAAATGTTTTCAAAATTCTCTATCATTGTTAATGGTTTAAGTGCCCTAGGAAAACCTGTCCTTGAGGAAGATCAAGTATCAAAAATCCTTCGATCACTTCCTCCAAAATACAAGCCAAAGGTGACAGCCATTGAAGAAGCAAACGACCTCACTCGACTCAAAATGGAGCAACTCATCGGAAATTTAGAAGCTCATGAAGCAGATCTAGAAGAGGAAGAAAGAAGAGAACGTGAATGTCAAAATGGAAAGAAGAAGGATGTGGCTCTCAAAGCTTCAAAAGTCGTCACACAAGAAAGTGAGGAGTCAAGTGAAGAAGAAGGAGAAGAAGCCTTGATCGTCAACGGTAAGAAATACAAAAGGTTTAAAACTAACAAAATTTCTAGTTCTTCTACCCCTCCTAGGTGCTTTGAATGTGGGAAGAAAGGGCATTTCAAAAATGAATGTCCCAAAGCAAAGAAGGGAAAGAAAAGCTCACACAAGAAGAAAGGAGAAAAAGCCTATAAAGCTGCATGGGATGAGTCAAGTGAGAGTGAAAGCGGAGAAGAGGTGGAATGTCTAATGGCAAGAGAAGACAATGAAGACTCTCAAGAGGTAAGCCTAATTGATCTTCCTAAAGAAGAGTTAGTTACCAATTTACAAGAAACTCATGATAAATATATTGATGCCAAGAAGAAACTAAAGAAGGCTATAAAATCAAATGATGAGCTCATTGCCAAATTAGATGAACTTTCCTCTGAAAAGAACAACACTGATCTTGAGAATCTATCTTTAAAAACATCTTTAGATGATTGTACTAGAAAGCTACTCACTTTAGAAACAAATGTTGATCTTCTTTCTAAAGAAAAGACTGAATTGTTAGCTAAACTACAAGATTTTCAAACTCAGCCTATTTTGTGTAACCATTCGGACGATGATAATCTTGTAAAGGAAAAGGACTCATTATTTTCTGATTTAGATCAAGCAAGAAAAGATCTACACAAGAAAATGAATGACATTGCTATGTTACAAAGAGAACTGTATGAGTTAAGAAGAAAAGATATACTTGATAACATACTAAAAGTTGGCACTGTTTACAATGGAAGAAAAGGTGTGGGATATGCTCCAAAGAAAAATCAACCCAAAAGAACTCAAACTAGGTTTGTACCTAAGAACACAATGGCTAGAAAGAGAAATGAAGTTGATTCTATTACTTGCCATTTCTGCTTACGTCTTGGACACTATTCCTTTTCATGCCCCTACAAGACTAAGGAGTCCGACTTAGTTTGGATCCCAAAACCCCAAACTTAGTAGAATGGAATGTAGTTGAGATATGACCAAATGCTTTATTTTGCTATTTACATTGTCTTATCTCAACTAAACAAAAGGTGTCATGCATATTGTTATTATTTTTCTGCATTGTTGTACTAAAACAGAAACTTTGTCGGTCGAAGTATTGTCGACCGAGCTTTAGATCGGTCGAAGTATTGTCGACCGACTGGATGACTTTAACAAATCAAAATTTACAGCACCTATTTCGGTCGAACATTGGTCAACCGAGCAAAGTTCTGCGTATCTTTGATTGTAATACAGTAACCTTCTCGATCGACAAATTGTCGACCGAGACATATGTCGGTCGAACAATTGTCGACCGACTGGACTTCTGTTTCAGAACTTTTGTACAAATCTGTATTTAAATGATTCTAACCATATCGGACCATCACATGGGTACCAAAATCTACATTTTAATACAGGAATGGGTGGTTGACAATGGATGTTCCAAACATATGACCGGAAACAAGGATGCATTCCAAACTTTTGAAGAAAAGAAAAGTGGAACAGTCACTTTTGGAGACAATGGTAAGGGCAAAATCGTTGGAATAGGTAATGTTGGTACAAACCTTGAAATTAAGAATGTTCTACTTGTTGATGGTTTGCACCATAACTTAATAAGTGTTAGCCAATTATGTGATAGTGGTTATGATGTGTTATTTAACAAAACCTACTGCAAGTTATTAATAGAAAATACTACAAATGTTGTTTATGAAGGAAATAGAGTTGGTAATCTTTATATTCTTAAACCTAACTCTATGAAAACAGTAGTAGGAAAATGCTTGCTTGCAAATGACAATACCTTACAAATATGGCATAAAAAGCTAGGACATGCTAGTTCACATGTTATCAAAAAGTTAGTGAAATATGATCTTGTTCGCGGATTGCCTACTTTATCTTTTGATCAAAGTGAAAACTGTGAACCATGCACAATGGGAAAGCAAACCAAAACATCTTTCAAATCAAAACATGTACTTAGCACCAGTAGATCATTAGAATTAATTCATATGGATCTATTTGGACCAATGAGGACACAATCAATTGGTGGTAAGAGATACTGCTTTGTGATTGTTGATGATTATAGTAGATATACATGGGTACATTTTATTGCAACTAAAGATGATACTATTCATGTTTTTATGCAATTTTGTTCAAAGATTGAAAATCTCTTACAAAATAAAATATGTACCATTAGAAGTGATCATGGTGGGGAATTTGAAAATCATACATTTGAAGAGTTTTGTACATCTCAAGGATACACTCATAATTTTTCTGCTCCACGCACCCCACAGCAAAATGGTATAGTTGAAAGGAAAAATCGATCAGTACAAGAAATGGCTAGAACTATGATGCTTGAACATAACACACCCAAAACCTTTTGGGCTGAAGCTGTAAACACTGCATGCTATGTGCTAAACAGAGTAACTGTTCACTCTTATTTAAAGAAAACTCCATATGAACTCATACATTATAAGAAACCTAGAGTTGACTATTTTCATACCTTTGGCTCCACATGCTACATTTTAAATACCAAAGATGATAGAGACAAGTTTGATTCTAAATCACACAAAGCATTCTTTTTGGGATATTCCACTTCTAGCAAAGCTTTTAGAGTATATAACACTATCTCTAGAAAAGTTGAGGAATCCATTCATGTTTCTTTTCATGAGGAGTCAAAATCTGAAAATCTAGAAATCACTGATCTCACTAATCAATTCGAAAATTTAACCATACCAAATGATAGTGAGAAAGTTACTACACCCAATCCCCAAGTTGAAACACAACCTACTCCTAGGCTTATCAAGGATCATCCCCAAGAACTGATTATTGGAGATCCAAATGATAAGGTCAAAACTCGGTCTTCCTTCAAAGATGTTGCAAACATGGCTTTTGTTTCTATCATTGAACCTAAGAAGATATCCGAAGCTCTTAAGGATGATTATTGGATAATAGCCATGCAAGAAGAATTGAATCAATTCACTAAAAATGATGTATGGGATTTAGTTCCTAAACCACAAGATAAAACTATCATAGGAACTAAATGGGTTTTTAGGAATAAACTTAATGAGGCAGGAGAAGTCATAAGGAATAAAGCTCGGTTAGTAGCACAAGGTTATAATCAACAAGAAGGAATAGATTTTGATGAAACATATGCACCCGTAGCTAGACTTGAAGCTATTAGAATGTTACTAGCTATTGCTGCCCATAAAAACATTAAGCTCTATCAAATGGATGTCAAAAGTGCTTTTCTAAATGGCATCATTCAAGAAGAAGTTTATGTTGCCCAACCACCTGGCTTTGAAATACCGGAAAAAGGCGACTATGTTTATAAACTTAAGAAAGCACTTTATGGTTTAAAACAAGCACCTAGAAATTGGTATGAAAGGCTCGAGACATATCTTTTTGATAATAGTTTTTCTATTGGAAATTCAGATTCCACTTTATTTTTCAAAACATATGCCTCTGATTTCCTAGTTGTGCAAATATATGTTGATGACATTATTTTTGGAGCTTCTAATGATTCCTTATGCACACAATTCAGTGACATTATGCAAAAGGAATTTGAAATGAGCCTCATGGGTGAACTAACATTCTTTCTTGGTTTTCAAATTAAGCAAACACCTGCAGGAATTTTCATAAGCCAAGAAAAATATACTAAAGAGCTCTTAAAACGTTTTGGGATGGATCAATGCAAACATGCTACTACTCCTATGGCTACTTCTATCAAAATTGATAAGGATGAAAATGGGGAACCTATTGATGATTCCTTATATAGAGCCATGATTGGTAGTTTGCTATATTTAACTGCTTCTCGACCGGACATTATGTTTTCCGTCGGTCTTTGTGCTCGATTTCAATCACAACCTATGCACTCTCATTTTCTAGCAGTTAAACGAATTCTTCGTTATCTAGCCGGTACTACTTGCTTTGGTTTATGGTATCCAAAAGGACAATCCTTAGATTTTAAAGCTTATACTGATGCGGATTATGCTGGTTGTCGACTTGATCGCAAGAGTACTAGTGGTGGCTGTTTCTTATTAGGGAGAGCTTTAGTATCTTGGTTTAGCAAGAAACAAAATACGGTTGCCCTATCTACAACTGAAGCTGAATATATGGCAGCCGGGTCTTGTTGTGCTCAAGTGCTTTATATGCAACAGGTGTTAAGCGATTATGGTTTTAATCTGTCATCTACACCTATTTTTTGTGACAACACGAGCGCCATAAACTTAGCACACAATCCTATTTTACACAGCCGGGCTAAACATATTGAAATCCGTCATCACTTCTTAAGGGATCATATCTCCAAGAATCATGTTTCCCTTCACCATATTGATACGGAAGATCAATTAGTTGATATTTTTACAAAACCGCTTCCACTAGATCAATTTAACAACATTAGGAAGCAATTGCTTATCACTCCTTTGGAGGATGTTTTCTTTGACATTTGTGCTACTTAAACAAAAACTCTTGTTTACATTTTTGGCTTTTAAATGGACATCTTTTTTCATTAGATTTGATGGGATATCTAATTAAGGGGGAGTTTTTATTCTTAACGGTTATCTTTTTGAAATGACAAAGGGGGAGAGATAAATATAAAACAAAAATTTAGAAATTATGTAAACATCAATTAATGAGTTTCATAAATAAACTCTTGGCTTTACATTGAAAGTTGCTATATTCCCAAATGATCTGGATTTCATGTTCCATAATTCATGGGGAATAATAAGCACACATTTTATACACAAGAGAAAAAGCTACAAAAGGTAATCTAAAGGTATGAAACTCATATGTTTTATATTTCCTTTATTTATATTTTGGAAATGTTTGTCATCTTCAAAAAGGGGGAGATTTTTGGCTAAATGGACATCTATAAATCCCTTTGTTTTGATTATGACAAACATTTCATTCTTATTAATCTAACGAGCTACTTGAGTGTGCAGGATGACAAAGCAACAAGGGAATATCTACAAGCTTACATATTTACATTTTCATGCAATGTAATCACTATTGTAAAAACTTGTACAAAAATATAATGTACAAGTACTTAGAATTGCATGTAAATCAAGCGTTAGATTCTCCCTAGCTAAACACCACAGTTAGACAAGTCATCCCATTCAAATAGGATTATTTTTGCACACTCACACACATAATTAGTGCCTAAATTGAAACCTTGAAACAGGATCAATCTCGGTCGACAAACTCCTCGACCGAGACACTCTCGGTCGACAATCTTCTCGACCGAGAAAGATCCAAAGTAGCCGTTAGACACAACAGAAAAGTTAGTTGGTAGTTGATGAAAGACGTTGCAAATCACTTGTTCCAGAGAGCCTGTCGGTCGACAAAAGTTCGACCGAGTAGGTATCTCGGTCGACCATTTGTCGACCGAGATGGTCTCTGACAGCAACTGCAGAATTAATTAATTAGCCGTTGTTAAAGCAACAACTTTGTACCTAACGGCTAGTTAAGCACTTAGAAACCCCTAGAAGTTGTCTAAAACGTCCTTAAGCATCCTTAGGCCATTCCTATAAATAGGACAAGCCATAGGACACCTAAACTCACTTGTTTTACACTTGTTACACTTGAGAAATACTTGAGCATACTTGAGCAATCTGTTGCAAGCAATTTGAGCACTGTGATCATTGGCATACTTTCTCCTTAGCTCAATTTCGTGTCCTATAGGCTAGAATCTCCTACCCACAGCAATCACAAGTTCACACACTTGGTTAGGAGATCTATACGCTTGATCTAGGCATATCAAGCCTTGGGCTTAAAGGATAAGTTGTAATTTCCTTTTTCTTTCTTGTTCCTTTTTATTATTTGTACTCTCCTTGCTACTCCTAGGGTTGGAGGCTGCGGATTGGAGAGGGTTGACTTCTCAGGTGGAGAAGGGGACTTCAAGCTACTTCAAGAAGGCTATCGCAAGGGAAGCTACTTCAAAAGGCTGGTGCAACGGGAGTTGGTGCATCTACTTCAAGGGAAGGCTGCTTCAAGGTTTGGCGATTACTTCTAGGTGAAGGCTGCTTGAAGGGTTTGGGAAAAGAAATTGTATTTTATGTAAAGTCCTTGCGATTTTTCAGTAATTTCTGAGAAATTCTCATACCATGCATTCAGGCAAATTAGAAATGCATAAATAACCCAACTTATTTCAGTTTGGCACATAAGTAGCGAATTTACGCAATTGAACATCTTATTGCACAAATTAAAGAAATTTACTTCACATATGAGAATCATACTCAACAATTATCAATTCTCTAAAATTCTCGAAAAATGTGAACATTAACCCAAATCCTGGTTTGTGCATCACTTAATTCAATTAAGAGTTAATTACATATCACAATACAATTTAATAACAATACTTGAGAATTTCTGGTAATATTTCAGAGAAATGTGCCATTTCATGTAAATATCAATTTACACATATTAATGTCAAAAGATATATGCAATTAGGGTTTTCATGCATATTTTATTTATTCATATCAACTTTGAAATCGTACATCTGATAATTTATCAGAAATCTTCATTGTCTGGGTTCATACCCAAATTATACCATTTTCAGACATGAATTTCAAATTTCAACATTCAAATGAGCAATTTAGGTTCCAATGAACATATAAATCTACTGATTCAATCCATACTGTTCAAATGCTAAATTTAATCATATAACAGTGTCTAGAAGCATTTTATGAACTAAAAAGGTCGGGCGAAGCCAAACGCTTCCCGACACCTGATAACGCCTGTTATCAGCGTAATTCGCGCACAAAACAGAAAATATTCAAACGCCTGAGTTTATTAATGATAAATAAATGAAATCCTACTCACATTGATTTGGTCTGTCCAGATTCGTCCAGGGATGCATTCAGGGTCTAATTCTGGGCGATTTCGGATCGTCTTCTTCCTCTGAATTAATTCTTCACTGCTCCCGTTCCGTGAATAGGAGCTTCACGCTCCAAATCTGAAACCGTAGCTTGAAGCTAGTTTAGGCTGAATCGACAGTGGTTTCTAAACTAAACCTCCTAGCTGAGATCCATGGCCATGAAATTGGAGCTTTGGCCGCTCCAAATCGCCCCCTCCAGCCACACACGGCCGAAGCTTCAAACTGCATCTTGCCGCTTAAGCTACGGGTTGACGAGGAGAGCTCTATTGGTTGTCAATGCGCGGCTAGGGCCATGGAATCTTGCTTGGAGCTTCGAGTCGAGCTCGAGGTCGACTTCCTTATAGCTGGGCGCCCCCATCGTAGCTCCTTAGTTGTCGTCGTGCATGCGTAGCTGTTGCTGCTGGCCACCAGCCAAGCAGCTAGGGTGGCTGTTGGCCACTAGGCAACGAAGGAAGAGGAAGGGGGGAGGAAGGAGAAGAGAAGAAGAGAGGAAAGGAGGTTAGCTACTGAAAAGTGGAGCTAGGCCAAGAGCTTGCTCCAGAACTCATCGATCGCCCACTCGGCTACTGTGCGCCGACTCAAGAAGAAAATCCGATGGAGAAGATAATCGTAAAGGAAAAAACAAAAGAAACGATTATAAAGTGAAAACCTTGGAAAAATTGCTAAATTGACCCCAGAAATTGGAAATCATCATAACTTTTTCCTCGGAGGTCCAAATAGCATGATTTCTTTTGCATCTTTTCAAGAATGAGGCCCACTACAATCCCAAGGCATGAAAACAAACTAATTACATTGTTTTGTTGGTTCAAAATCCCAATTGGATCCAATTATCACTTTACTCAAATTAATCACCTTAATTATGCACTAATTGAGTTCATGTGCTTGATTCAACTAAATCGAGTTAATGATTCACTAACCACCTCATAAGCACATATGTTAACTCAGATAACTTTAATTAGCCTCAAATTATAGAGCTTACCAATAAACTTTGGAACGGGTCATAACAGTTCTGATGCTAGCCAGCAATCCAAGCCGTCTTCAGCCTCAAGGCACAAATGAAGAAGGACAAGCCTAAGTCTATGATGTTGATCAATAGAAAGAAAGGCAAGTCTAAGGGCAAGGGCAAGGGCAAGGGCCAAGCTAAGAAGGGTTCTAATGCTAGCCAGTAGCCCAACTCATCTTCAGCCTCAAGGCACATGAGAGGGTGAATGAGGGAATTGCCCTCTATATCTGGAAGAACAAAAGAAGAAGAAGGAGGGGATGACTATCTCCACCTAAGGTATCATGAAATGAACCGCTTTTGAGGTGTATGATACCAAGATGAAGATTTGACATATATGATATGTAAGATCTACAAAGAAGTGATGGACTTTACGGAAGGACCAAGAAAGGAGTACCCATCATTGGAGCAAGTGTTGCTGCCATAGATAGGAGTACCTTTCAATTTATTTCAGTCTAAAGGGCATGAAATAGAGTTGAGAACTGCTATTTCAATTAGCCAATAGAAACACTTTATTATTGCATCTTGTTGAGACAAGGATGGCTATCAATATAGTTGATATTTCAAATTCAAAGATATGATCTTTGTGGCAATTCCTTGTTTATCTTGTGTTACTTGGTATGCATAAGATAAAATGATACCTAAAAGTTATTGATAACTCAAACAATCAAATTAGCATAAATCATGAGAAATTAATTTCTAGTTTCCATATGATGGACAAATCTAGACTCTTTTGGTTAGAGAACCAGTAAGAGACATGAATCTCTTAGACATCAATCTTCACTAATGGTAGTGGGAGAATGATTATCCTATTAGGTATAATACATGTGATGTATTTATACACCTATTGGAGCAAATGCTAAAACTTTAGCGGTGTTTAGAGAAATACCAATATGAATATCTTGAAGTGTTCAAGAATATCATAGATGAAGTACGAATTTGGTAAAGTGTTAATTCTTGATGAGATCAATGAATGAAATACTTGGACCAAATGTTTGAGAACCTTGTGAGTGATTATGATAGTATATCATAGTAAACTCATGATTAAGGCATGGCGATGTCTAAATCAAAAGGAGTCATACTCTAAGGAGTTAGAAGATGATTATCAAATAACTAAGTTCTTCTTAAATAAAGAATACCCCACACTAATAAAGGACATTAAGAATCAAAAGTAGTTGTGAGTTCTTATATCCTTGATAGAAACACATTGATTATCTACGTGATGAGTTGGTCATGTGATGAGTCAACTATCCAGATGAATATGAGGAACCAGATTTTGAGTTATGGTTTATGACCATTACATCCCAAATGGCTTCCATGTGAACCATAAGGTATAACCTTTATGGTAGCACCCATTGGGATGAAATCCATAAGTGTGAATGAGTCTTAAGCATTAAGACACATGGATAACATTTTGAGAAGGATGATGCTTGTTGATTGCAACTTAATGACTAAGAAATTTGTCATACGGATACTAAAACTGCATTCCTATGAGGAATAAAACAAGGATCTGTATGTGACACAACCTATAAGGTTTATGAATCCATTAATGCAAATGAAGTCTATAAGTTACAATGGACTAATCAATGTGATTGATTAAGTACAAGCAACTCAGAGCTGGATCTTTACTTTGATGATATAGTCAAAGTGTTTGACTGATATGTCAAAGATAAAGAAGGGATTTGTGATTTAGTGGGAGCATATTCACATTCCATATGTTGATTTGAAATGAGATGTTCTAAGAATGGAATTCTTTGTGGAAATTATCTTTAAGGAAGATAGAGACGTTTCCTATGTGATAGGAATAGAGATCTATAGAGATAGTTCTAAAAAAACTCTTGACCTGAAAAGAGACAACATACATTGGTAATATATATTTGAGTAAAGTGATATATTTTTACAGAGACAAATTATCCTGCAAGTTACCCACTTCATCACAAATGAGGCTCAAAAGCCCTCTAGACCTCTTAGAACGACTAATTTTACCCTGCTTGTCACAAAACATATCTTTGCCAACTTGATTCTTAGTTCCTCATTCCTACCTATTGTCGTCTTTCCTGATATTAAAACCAATCTTGCCAACATAACTAGAATAGAAGGAGATACCTTCATCTAAACATCCAAACTGGAGACCAATTCTAGGGACTTGTGTTGGGGATACAGTGCAAGCAGCAATAGAAGGAGAAGAAGGAGGATTATCATTATCACATTTGACACTGGCATTAGCAGCATCTGTGTCAAGATTGGGATCCATGACAGCTGTGTGAGAGTAACTCTACAGACAGAAGAGTAACCCTGAAACTCAAAAGAGTAACTCAATGTGTCATAAGAGTAACCACGTATCACAAAAGAGTAACTACATGAAACAAAAAAAGAATGTATCACAATTACTACTTAAAAATGAAAATCAAGATGCAAATTGGGTTTCCCACACAAAAGACAGAGATGAATAAAAAATGATGTGAAGAGAAAATATCGAGTAGAACTGATTGAAGTGATGAAGAGTATACAAAATTACCTGGTTGTAGCTTGGACAACTACTGCTCCTGAAATGTAGTAAGATGAAGAACTTCTCCTCCCCTTACGACGTCAGTTCCAGTAGAAAATCTGGAGCAAAGATGTGACCTGGTGAAGATCAATACCTTCTATTGATAATCCGATGACGTTAAAGGAGATTCAGATCTATGCCATTAACCTTCGCCCTCCTCTACACAACTGAGACAAGAAAGCCCGTTCTAGCTGTTCGGATCTGTAACTGCAGATAGGGGATTGAGATGCTAGAATGGAAATGTAGCATCGAAGGTCGATGCGTATAAGGAATGGACAAAGTTTGTTGAAGGCATCTAGGCATCCAACGACGAATGAGAAGGTAGGAACGATTGAGTAGGTCGACGATGGAAGATCCCGCATGAAGATTTTGGCGGAAAAACACGCGTGAAGGAGACGAAATCCGTTTATTTAATTTTTTGCCTCAATTATAGGTTATTCCACCGCTGGTTATTCCATCCGCTGGTTATGCCACCACTGTCATTAAGTTGCACATATTTACAACTAAATGCCACCACACCACTTGGGTTGGGTAGAGAGAAGATTGTACCCGCGCGGGCAATGAACAAATAGCCATATATATATCTATATATATACATATATATACATATATATATATATATATATATATATATATATATATATATATATATATATATAGACACACACACTTGTATAATGTTCCATACCTATGCATGATGTTCCAAAAAACTCAACCATTTTAACAAAGTCTACTTCAAATTTCTAGTAAAAACACTCAAATTTGATTTTTTTCATACATTCTTTATCAACCAAGCCAATCAATATGGCCCATTATCCGTACCAAACTCCTGGACATAGAGACATCATATTGAGCTTGAATAATACTCTCAAAGTAGGGTGGTCAGAATGAACATGTACCACTTTATTTCCCCCAATATTTTGCGGTAATTGAGATGTCCCGAATGACCAAGGTCAAGTGGGGAACAAATTGGGAGCCTTTGGAGTTAGCAATATATTGTCAGGATTTTGCCAAATGAATGCTCCCAAAAGTCCCAAAAATGGGGGGTGCACCAAGCATGCACCCTAAATTTATTGGGTGTTAATCAAACCACAAAGCATTTTCGAACGTGAGTAAAATGATCTGAAGGAAGGATATAAATCTGGTAGGTGTCCGATGTTATATGCTAGAAAGGCCAGCGCCACATCATTCATGAACCGCTAGAAGCCTTTATAAGGCATTACACCCACATGGTACATGCTCACGTCACTTTCAGACTTGGGAGATACTCCACTTAAACCATAATCCTAGGTAAACCCCTAAATCCTATAAATATAACCCCCGACCTCTATTCACATGGGATATACACACAAAAAAAACTCTTATTGGCAACATATTTATGTTAAAAAGAGGTTGGAGATGAAGTCTACACATAAATGATTTCTAGAAGGTTGAGACGTCTGGGCTATCATTTTGAGAGGCTAACCTATTCAGAGGCACTACCTTTTTAAAATAAAAATTACATTATTTACCACCTCAAAATCCAAAATAAAATGAGAGAAAATGGGCATACTCACATCCTACGACGTTTAGTCAACATAGTTTGAGATTCACAACCATGTAAATCTCTCCACTCCTCCCTTTTTAACCCCCAAAGGTGTCATGATAAGAAAAATTAGGGTTGGTGATCACTCATATGATATTGTTATACCTATGTCTCTTTTATAGGTTGTTTCTTGTTATTTTTCCCCAATTTGTACATAGAAGCCCCTTATGAAAAATAAAACCCATTTGAGATTCAATACTCATGACAATAAAAGGGCATCATTGTGTGTCTAAGATCTTCTTGACTTGTAACATGATATCTCACTCATTATTTGATTGATCTCTTGTATTATCCACTTGCTTTCCAAATCACCTTCTCAGTTTTCTTCAAAAACATGGGGAGTCTCCATATACTCACCCGCCCACCACCGTCCACCCATGGATTTAGTAAAACACACCAAAGGTACAATGGCACATTCATTACGGTCTTTAGCATCATATTCGTTGGAGATCTAGGATAGGTCCATGGTTTATTTTGTTTTTGGTCTTTTTATTTTAGGGAATACATGCACACCCACTTTGTCATGTTTTTGTTTGTCATTTTCAGATGTTGTGTAATAACCTGGACTTTCCACTCTCATTAAATGAATGCACATCTTGACTCATTCTACTCTCTAAAATTTTTCACAACCTCTATCACACCTAATTATATGGTTTGGAATCACATTGTATTCAATTGAAGAAGTGGAATTGAATAAATGTCACATCATGGTTAGTTGACTATAGTTGAATGCATAAATTCACTTTTGAATGTGTATTTCTAAAATTGTGTGCCCTCAAAATTATAATTATTGACCCAACATTTTAATATAATAAGTATAGGATTTATTTGAAGTAAGGTGAAAATTTTATACAAATTAGAGCTACAGTTTAGAAGATATGATTTTTGTAAGTTTGCTCAAGAAAAATGATTTAATACTAAATATGGCATTGATATATTAATGTGCCACGTCATCAATCCAAGAAAGTTGCTCTTAACAAATCAAAATGTTTACTTTTATATCCATGGGTCTCTCATGTCATCAATCTCCCTTGCTTGTCTCATCCAACCACAACCATGGGATCAGATAGGCATGGATCCAGACAAGATCCAACAGTCATGGGACCATGTTCCCTACCTACTCCTGTGGATGGGAATAGGTGGCTGGAGCAAAATATCCACCACTTGCATAACCCTTTTGGCACATATAAATTGGCTCATTCACCTCCATTCTTCATCTTTTTTCTTCTCGTTTCTTTTGCACCCACTGTTTGTACATTTTAATGCACCATAGCTCCCATACCACCTTCATCTTCTACCTCTATCTCCACCGACCTTCTTACCATGCCACAAACCTAAACTTGGGTCATTCATATACTTAAGCCAGTGAGTTTATCTTATTTCATGGGGGCTTCCCATCAACTTTGGTATGGGTGGGCATCACTTTTTTGGGCCATAGCCACATTCTTATCCGATCAGCTTGAAGTCAGTTTAACAGCTCCAACACTGCTACGTATGCATGTAGGATTAAGAGAAGCTTCAGGTGGTAGTGAGTGACAGAGAGAGATACTCAACGCACAATCACAGTGACCCCAACAAGCGGGCTGCCCAGTATCACCATCCATCGATCGGGATACGGGACACATGATCCGAGATCAAGGGATGTGTCCCTTGTGATGACTATTATGGTAACTCCTAAAGTAAATTTCCTATAGTTCTAATGTGTATGTCATAGAAGTTGATATCTTTGGGCCAAATTAGACATATAATGTATAAGTTTTAATCTTCTCGATGAGATCTATCCAATGGACTTTGTTTCAGAGCCAAATTTCATTCCTAGATCATGTAATGATGAAAATGACATTAGTTGATCTCTTTTATTACATTGAATGGTGATTAATGCCAAACTATGATCATATAATAAACCCACTTTCTTATGATGTTCCTAATCAGTAACTATCATATATTATGGTCTTTGATTCGAACCTTATCATGTTTTGTCCTATTAATGACCCTTACTAATGGAAGGAACCATGAAACATGTGTAACATGGACATTGATGATAAATGATCTTTAGATTGATGCTTGATTATATGCACCCAAATCATTTTATTGCTCGATATCAGTAAACTTTCTTATGCTAAGTGTCATGTTTGATTAAAGTCATATGCTAGGTTTTCCTTTAGTAACTCATATGACTTAAGGACCCACCTTTGTGCACTACTATGCCCTAATTGTTATGTTCAATTACGTGTTTGAAAATTTAATCATTGTGCTATTGTGTATCTCTAAATGATATGATCCCTATGTGTGCCTTAAAATCAACCCCTATTATGACTTGTGATTCAAACCACCATTCGACACATTCATGTTCTTGTTGATTTCATATGACATATCTATGACACCTAACTTTCTCTAATTGTACATTTTAATATTTGGCACCATAATCTTATGGGAATGATGCTCTAATGTTATCCATGATATCTTGATGACTTCAAATTAGTATAATTTTCATACTATAGTTCTAAATTCCCTATGTACCTTAATGCTCTATGATCTGGAAGAGTAACCATATTGCATGAATTGATCTAATATTCCTAGTTATGATCTTACACAGTTGAACATTGATGTAAATCCAAATATCATGATTTCCCTACTCCTAAATCAGACTTTATCCTTATCTAGTATTACTCATGATGTGGATGTATCGCCGAGACCTAAGATGTTGATGTGACCTTTGAACTATGGTTGATGCACGTATGGAACTTTGGACCTATATTGATCTATTTGAAACCCAGTTCTAGGGAAACATAACATGACTCATATGATGCTTGTCTTATCATACCTTATTAATCTAAGACTTGATCTGTATCTTTTGCATCTTAGGTCCACTTAGTCTAGACCACCTCTAGAGATCTTATTATATCTTTCTCACTACTCATAAGTTACGCTTAATCTATTGACCCTAATATGATATTGTCTTGTTTATATGTATGCTCATGTAAATGCTTGTCTAGTTAATTACTTGTTTGAGAAACTTATTCCCTATGATTAGTATGTTTGTTTTCTTGAAATATGTTGAAAAAATCTTGAACATAATTGAATTTGTCCATTATATAAACCTAGCGTACCTTCTTGTATTCTTTGGGTAAGGGTACAAGGTTGGGAGCCTTACTTTAAATGTCAAGATAAGGCAGACCATGTCAATAAAAGGGCTAGCTAATTGGGCATCCTTATAGACCCTTACAATGGGAAGCTGGTCAATGGCCATCATATGTTGTCGAGTATAATGGAAACACACTTAAAACACACTTTTTTATAAAGAATGTCATTAAGTGTTTCATGCCTTACTTCTACTTCTTGCTTATATGATGTTTCTAGCCAAGTAACTTTTATTATACTCTTAAACTGTTACTTGCCCTTTCATAGCGTACTTAATGCTTTAGCATTAATATGTTGTTTTAATTGAATTTGTAGTTTCCAAATGACGATCTGTTGTGCTCAATTCTATAAGCTTTAAAATGCAGTACAAATGAGTATATTTGAATGTAGAAATGGGTTTATATTTCTGATCTCTATGTTTAGTATCATGTTATCTCTTTAGTTTGTTATTGCCTTTTCATATGTAATGCTTGTGTGAAACTATGTGCCATTCTATGTATGGGTGCCCAATCCATACTACCACTAAATATGTAGTCAATGGGGGTAGGAGGGTAACAAACGGTTCTATGGCATGTTGGCTCTTTTTTAGAGAACATTTATGGACCCAGAAAACAAGAAACACGATCCATCTACATTCCTTGTGAGGCCCCAACCTTTGTCTTTGTTTATGACCTGTGGCTCTTTGTCAATGAAGGTGTTTGGATGAAAGAAATATGGTGCATAGAATACATGCACATCCCACGAAGCCCCGATCTCCAACATAATTTTATTCCATCCTATTTAAGTCAGAGGAGAGTTTTTAGTCCCTTGAGAGGGGTGTAGGACATCTACATCCCCTGTGCGGACTCTACCTCCTTCTTCATTTTTTACTATCTGATCCTTATTCGGGCATGTTTTTAGGACCTGGGAGACCATGTGTATCCCATCAATGGGCTTTATGAGGTCCATTATTTCTAATTTAGGTCTTTATCAATGAGGATGTCATATTGTTACATTCTTCTTCTAATGTGTGACTTTAGACTGTAGGAGGGGTGATTAGGCCTAGGATCAGAATCATTACATGGTAATCATGTGGAATACCCCCAAGGATAATTTCTCATCAACATATCAAAGGAAAATCCCACATCCCAACAACACCCTCTTTTGTTACTTATTTTTAGGTGGGTGAGGAAATGGCAAATCATGTGATAGGATATTTAGGAAAAAGGGGTCCTAGCTCTATTAACACAGTCATTTGAAAGCCATGTTGGTAATACTAGATTTGATTTCATCTTAATGTTGCAACATCCATGTTACATGTATCCCGATTATAGCCTTCATACTGCCTTCTTCACAACTATTACTATTTTCTTTCGTCATTTTCCTTTTTTCCCTTCTTCTTTTTATTTTTTTCTTTATTGTTGTGTACGAGTCATTTTGATAACCCTTCTACAGTAAATAAAAAGAAATATTTTTGTTAATAGATATATCTTTAGCATCAATTGAGAGTATTCCCTATCCGTACAACCTCTAAACAAACCAAAATGTCATGATTATTAATTATGTTGCTTGTGAAATTTTATGATGGGCCTCAGTACTTTGATATTTCATTATTATTATTTAGGATTCTTATAGAAAGATTTTACTTAAAAACTTGGATGAATTTCTATTAATTTTCTATATAGTTTCTCTCTCTATCTAATATCATGTGATTTTGAATGACCCGTAAACACCTTATTATGAAAAGTTGAGTTTGGGGTTTTCAAAATCAATACATGTTACTTCACACTCTATTATTCCTACAATGACAAGAACGAAGGTGTATCACTCACGCTTCATGGCATGAAAGACATTTGAACATCAATAGTGGTAGGGTTCCTACAAAAGTGGGATATTATTAGCCTCAAACATGCCCACTCCCTCATACCATCGATTGAATGTGGTCACCCTAATCAGAAGGGATGTTTCAGGTGGTACCCTATCATGGGGAACCCATATATCTATGTAGGAATGAATTGTATTTTACATCTAGAAGACCTAAGGACAAGCATTTCACCTACTATAGGCATATGTAAGGAGAGGTTGTCGATATATTTTTCAAATTGATGTGAGTTACAATTGGGGAGGCACTTGCTTATGAGGAACATGGTGAGACCATAAAAAACCCCTTTGTTGAAATCTAAGATAAGTTTGAAATACTAACAAACTTTTCACTCCTTGGTAAACACTTTTTTAAAATCCAAGATAGCATTGAAATGCTTCTAAACTTTAGAGATTCTAATTTGTAACTTTTGGTAAAATATTTAAACACCTAAGCTAGATGAATCCTTCATAATATTTTCATCTCAATAAACCTAGATTACCAAATTCCAATAAGTTGGAGATTCTAGTTTCCATCTCGTAGATATAACCTTTCTCAAAACTGATCTACACCTGTCTACATAAATTCTTTTTATCAGTGAAGATATTTTCAAAAAACTAAGATTTGATGGTGGAATCATGTTGAATTTCCAATTCCATATTTGGTGTTGTAATCACCTTAGATAATCTAACACCATGATGTGCTTCAATCCCCTAAAATAGACTCATAAAGCCCCTATGAATGCTAAGGAGTACAAACCTACTTCAATGCATGGTGCATGCCAAAAGACTAATATTACAACCTCTGTTCACGTTTGATAATAAACCCATAATAAGAAATGGACACCAACTTTCTTTACTGAATAACCAAAAAAAACATTTATTGGCTCAATCTTATGATCAAAAAAGATATAAACATATTCCACTTTCCCTCTTTTCAATATCCGGGATGAGAACAATTTTACAATCATGGTTTTGACCTTCTATCACTATTTTTGGAGCCCCCTTGAGAATGAGGAAAGAGCTATGCTTCCATATACCTTTTACAAGAATAGAAGAAAGTAAAGAGGACTTGTATCCTCAAAAGGAAACATCACCTCATGTTAATATCATCCACATATGATGAGTCACTTAATTAAAACATATCAATATCTATCCATGAAAGGGTAACTACAATCTACTATATCTGGGTAAGCATAAGCAATCTAATGCTTAAAAAGTCTGACGAGATAACCCACAAGTAGATTTAGAAGCCAGTTGTTAGGATTCATGTCGTAGCCATCCACAAAGTCAATTTAATGCTATTTGTTGAAAACTTTTTGTAAGGGGCATATTTATTTTTCCTTTTTCCATCCTCCCCCAAAATAATATGAGAGAAATTCAATAATGTTAATACCAATCCTTTATCATGCATGGGGGATATTTTTATTCATAAAATTTGTTGATATGGGTATGCTAATTTCATTCCCCCTTTCCAGCGGGGGTAACTCTTTAACGCTATAAAATGATGCACTCTATTTCAAAACCCACTAATTACATGGGGCATTTTTACATGCACCATATTGTTTCAGCTTGTAAACCATGGCACTAACATACAAAGTGATGATGTATATGATCTCACTACCATATTTTGGGCTGATTTAGGCATGTTTTTATTGAAAATTCTTCAATATTCACGTATTTTTTGTATCTTTTTTGAAAATAACATGAAGTAACTCTTGTTCATATGTTTTGTTTTATATTTGTGCATTTAGTTTGACATTATTGTATTTTATGATTGACTAGTTATTTGTTGATTCTTTGTAGATAAATCAAGTACAAATTGAAGAAAGTCAGTACTATGGACATGGAAAAAAAGAAGGATTTATGACATAGTTGTCTCGATACCACTGAGAAGCTGAATTAGTACCATTGATGGTCTGCTCAGTGGCACCACCAAGAAGGTCAGAAAGACTCCCTAAATTCTTGATACCACTAATAGCCAACATGGTGGCATCAAGATTGTAGTCCTATTTGAGTAAAGAGTAAACTCAGTGGTACAGTCTTCCAAGTCAATGGCATAAAGATTTCCTTGATAGTCACGATCAACAAAGTCAACACTCATTGGGTCATTTAATGATTTGTGCTTCATCCACTTTGGTTAAAACCTAAGAAGACCTCCATAGAGTGAATATCAACCATTTTATGAGAGACCAAATCTTGAGGAGAAGGAGACGAGGATACATGGAGAAATGTTCATCTTGGAACCGCCGAACAGAAGTTCAATGATGGAAACACTATCTTATAGTAGAAATATTCATAGCAGATAAACCTTACAACTTGTTAAGGAGTTTCCGACATTATCTATTTTCTTCTTCTTCTCCAACCCTTCCATTAATCTCATGTTAAGCATGAGGGGTTAAACCCCCTATTCTTTACGACCGAGGAGTTGCCTAGTGTCGACTCTATGCATGTTTATTTCCAATTTGATATAGAATGTATTTATTTTGATTTATAATAATGGAAGGTCATATTATTTATGCATGGTACCCATGAATATGTGTTACACTATTATTTATTGTGTTAGTTAGAGAAAATATTTTTAACAAAGTCAATAACACACTATGAGAATAGGCTAACATTTTTGTGGTAGATTGCTCAAAGAGATATGAAATCTTTTAAATTTCTCTATAAAAATTAAAATATTGGTTCAGTAATTAGGTTAAATAGTGCATTACACTAAGAGAGATGGTAGTAAGCTACATATGTTTAATTGAAAGAAGAAAGATAGTTTATGTTAATTGGATAGAAACCATGCATGTCACACTGTGGTGAAATAGGTAACATAAAGATCCCATAAATTGATCTTCAATCCATTTTAATTATTTAAATATTTAATTTTAGTTTGTATTTTAGTCACTCATCCAACTCTTTTATTACACCCAATTGATCTATTTTAGACAATATTAGTTTCTAATTGTCCCATTTCCTGGAGATTGACATTCATGACTCTTGGAGTGCCTTCACTACTTTGATGTGTACACTTGCACTTATCACATGCACTTATGTCGTGTCAAATTTTTGTCAGCCCGAATACTACAAGTGCTAAAACCAACAACTCTAGGCCAATTTTAATGCATTCATAATTTTCTTTTAGTAAAAAAATTGATAGCAAAATCTTTTTTTACTTTGGCTAGTATTTTGTATTCTCATAATGAATTTTATTTCTCAAGTATGAGTTTATGATCCAAAAAAGGATCACTAATTACACAGAGTCCACTCTATCATCCCCAAATCCTGCATAATTCTTGGAGAAGTCTCAAAAATATATTTCTTCATCTCAAGGTCAGATTCCAAGTACACCATGAACAACATCAGAGGTCACATTGGAGTTAGACGAGGAGCAAGTGATAATTCAAGAAGAAATAATAGAAGAAGAAGACAACGTGTATAACCACAAGGATGACAATCATGATCTAGTAGTTTCAGATGATGAGCAGAAGATATGGGAGAAAATAAAGGCATATTCTATTTCAACCCACTTGGGTCGCATGAGGTGACGTGTAGTCATTGCGGGAAGACACAAAATGATCAAACACTTACTAATCTATTCAAGTCACATGCTTTCATGGGAATAGCGTTGAGGATCTAATGGAACACAAAATAGTTCACAAAAAAATAAACAAGATCGGGGTTCACACAGTAGATAGAATGGAAAACATTCTTAGAAAATTCATAACCAAGATAGGTTCATACTTTTATCAATCAAAGAGGGAGAAAAAAGATCATGGGGCTTATATTATAAGTCTATAAAGTTATATGCCACATGTGGAAGCAGACATAGTATAGTTGAGTAAATTATCTCGACATGGGTTCCAAGGAAACACAGAAATATGAAAAAATAATAAACATGAAAAAGTAGAGACATTGCATACTGGGACGGTGATAGAGAAGGAATAGACATCATGTCATGAAAAAGTGCATATTGACCAAATTACTGTCACCCTTGATGAAAAAACTAAAGAGGACAAGGTAGTTTTAGACAAAATACATGAGAAGTTGGTGGGTAACAATTCTATTGAATATAACTTACTGGTAGAGAAATCTCCTAAGATGGTCTATCTTCCACCACACTCTAGGGATATTGTTGTGCATGTACCTTTCCCCGGTAGCCTCAAGAAAACTACAGAAGGCTGTCAATTTATGATTCTTTTAGATATTTTTTCAAGCTTCAAGTGAATCTTCCATTAGTAGAGACTCTTGACAAAATACACTCCTATGATAAATTTTAGAAGGATGTCATTACTAAGAAGAGGAGGATTGAATAATCTAATGTGCTAGTTGTTGGGCTTTACATGGTCGGAGTAGGTAGTGGAAACAAAAATTTTACTTGACCATAAACCCATAGCCAGTAGATCGCATTAACATCTATGTAATGAGAAAGATGGTTTTAGAAAGATATACCTGGTCCTGAGGCTTGCTCAGTGACAACACCTCACAACTAGTGTGATCTTCAATCACCAATCTTCGACGACATCTGTGAAGCTCTGGGTTTTGACCCGGACTGCAGTAGACTGTTGTCCTCCTAAGGGGCATAAGTCTCCCACCTCTATAGATAGTCCACATAGACTACCAGAAACTCTAGTCATCCTAAAGAAAGAACTAGAAGGAGTTGTCCCCTTCTATCGACATACTAGTCACTAATAAACTCTCCTACAACTAGTTGCTTTTCTATTATTGTCTTTCCCTTGTTGTTCCTCCCTGGACGGGTAGAACTTGCTTGGGCTCTCTCGATTACTGTAACTAGAGAGGACAACAACTTTGCAGAGCAACTGATGTTCTGAGTTGTGTCTCCGGAGAAGCCCCCTATACCCTCTATTTATAGTAGAGGGAAGGGTCATGGTTCCATGTCTGTGCGGGAGTAGAAGGGTCCAGAATTTCCATGGACAATTTGTATTGTGGCATGCGAACCGGTCATTTCATAATTGAAACAGTCGATTGGAAAGGTGAACCGATCAGTTCACTTGTGAACCAGTCAGTTGGGATTGTGAACCAGTTGGTTCACTTAGTGAACCGATCATTTCACTTCCTAAACTTGCCTCCAATTAACTTTCCTTATTCATTTCTAATTAACACAAATATTAATTCTTGTCCCAATCAAATTTAACAAGTGAAACAAAAAACTTTTTCTCACAAATTGGGATAACCCAACACTACTCATTTGGACCAGTTGAACCGATCGGTTCACCAGAGAGAATCGGTCATCTCAGTATGCATGACCTGATTGGTTCACCCAGTGAATCGATCGGTTGGTGGTTCAGATTGTTCAGAACATAGTCAATTTAGTTCTCAATCAACCTGACACTGTAATCAATTGGTTCAAGACTTGAACTTGATGATTATGAGTCAAGTCTATTGATTGAATGTTTGATTGAGTACCTAAACACTTTAGTAATTAATCCAAACATCATTCATGGATAAACTCCTCTTCTAGGTTAATCCTTTGTGTGCGACCCTATAGGCCCCATTTCATGTTGGCAATGAATGTCCATAACTAGCTTATGACATCACAAACAAAGAGTGGTGACTAGTCACACATCTGTGCTATCCAAGTGAAAAGGAAAGTTGGAGAACAACTTTCAATCCTATAGTTTGTGATTGGTGTTTCAGTGAATGTATAATTCCTTTATCACTGATATCCTGAATGAACTCAAGGCATGGAATTGTCATCCTTTCAACATCCATTCATGTTTCTTGAACTAGAGTAGACTGTATGAGATATGTGTGACTTCACTATCATATATTGATTCACATGTCCATGCACATGCCTTTCTTGGTCTCGCTTATCAAGTGTCCTAGACATCATACTCCCTTAGGAGGGACAAATCCGATATCTATAACTCACAATCTATCTCATGCGTCAAAGCCACCCAATCATCACCGTTATAACAAACCATGTTTCAAGATTGTGTTTGATGATGTCAAAGTGTACCCAATCACATTCAACGAGTGTAGTGATTTCAGGTCTTAGAATCATAATCACCACCATCACTATAAGAGTTGATTCTGACTACCATGTCATGGTTCCATGCATCACTCTCATGGTGGGTCTGTCTGATACACTATTCTCCAACATCTATTTGTGTTCTTGGTTTGATATCACATATCATGATTAATGAGACACCATCATCAACCAACACACACTTTAGTCTTAATGTGTCATTGTTGTCTATCAAACCTTCCACAATGACATCCGACTAGGGACTTAACAATAATGTACATACTCTTAGAATCTATATCATCTCATTGTTCAGGTCCTCAACCTAAAGACATACGTCATTGAATATTGTCATTCTTTAGACATTCATTCTGCTCCATCATTTATCTCATAATCGATTGAGCTAGACTAAATTGGAAGCCTGTCTTTGATATTTATCAAATCAATCAGATTATATGCCAATCCAATTATCACATGATTGGATCTCTAGGCATACATACCAATAGAATCCCACTTGCACTTAGAGCCAATCACCTTCGAATCATATTCTTAGTGATCTCTAAACATGTACCACATGTTTCTATTGCGCTAGTGCTATTCCAGTGAGTTAGCAACACTTTGCTTTAGTCAGTATATTGCATGTTTCACATCTCCTCAATGTACAATATTTCATATGAGATGGAGTTGCCGTAATATTCTATCGAATATTCCTTGCCTAACAATTAGCTCCATTGTTTGACTTAGTATTTCTACTTTGTCATCAATGGTTGGAATATCTATAAGTTCATCTGTATGAACTTGTAGATCCATATAGTATCCTCTGCTATTCATAACACAAGGATACTGAGCATTCCCTTTTAGAATTAAATGGCCTTTTAACTTTACTTGGAACATTTCCTTTTAACAACTCTTGTTCACTTTATAATTGAATATAACTTTTATATTTTGCATTTTACGATCATTTTTCTGTCATTTCAGAAGCTTGCATTCGAGTAACTAATTTACACTCAACTCTTCCTTTTATTACCATAGAACTAATTCTTTAATACTTCACAAGTACTTAAATAAGTTCTTTATGGTATTCCAGTGACTCTCACTGGTAGTAGACAGACATCCACTCATCATGTCCATTACATACGAGATAATTGGATGAGCATATCATATTGTCATGTCCAATACATACAAGATGATGAATGCATATATATTTTCTTGTCATGTCCAATACATACAAGATAATGGGATGATTACATACATGATAGATCCAATTATGAATGCACAAGGCATCTATCTCTGTGTTCCTATTCTTCATAAGAATTTGGGACACTAGGCATCGGAAAGACTAACTCCATGTAATATAGACAAGTTTTCTTCCACTAAATCTTTGCATACTGAACTCTTCAGTATAGACTACCAATGTATGCTCTCTCTTTATCAGGACAAGAGACTTTCAAGAACTATCTCTATACCTCTCTACTCCTATCACATAGGACATTTCTCTTTATCCCCTTAAAGAAGGTATTTCCACACCAGTTTTGTTTTATTCCTCATCATCATGTGGAATATGAATATGCTCCCACTAAATCTTTGTAATCATAGATCCCTTCTTTATTTCAATATATCAATCAAATCTTTTGAACATACAATCAAAGTAAAGACTCCAATTCTGATGTGCTTGTGTTTAATCAATCATATTGATTAATCTCTTGTAACTTAGAGACTGCATTTGCATTAATGGAATTATAAAACCCTTCAGGTTGTATCACATACACAGCCTCATGTTATTCCTAATAGGAATGCGGTTTTAATATCCATATGCCAAATTTCATAGTGTTTGAGTTCCAATAGCAAGCATGATCCTTTATGACCTATATCCACTGCAATTGGTTAAATAAAATCATCAAGTTCAACACCTTGAACTAACTTGAATTTATCTCAACCAAACAACTCTTCAAATGTCATCCATGTCAGTCTTTACTCTTAAGACCTAATTGCATTTATGGGTTTTATCCATATAAGTGCTACTATTGAGGTCATATCTTATTTGGTTCACATGGAAGTCATTTTGGATCTTATGGCTTCAATCCATAACTCAAAATCTTGTTGCTTAACATCATCTAGATAGATTATTGGCTCATCATCATATAACCAATTCATAACCTTTGAGTTTATGGAATATCATTATCCATCAAGCTCAAGGTGTTATCTACTAGATGTATGAGGTGTATCTATTACATAAGGTTTTTGAGATTCCACAACACTTTTGATTCTTAATCTCCTTTGTATGTTTATTTAGTGTAAAGCATGTTTTTTAGAAGAATTCGAGAAGATTAGTTATTTGTTTGATGATCATGCTCTTACTATATAGAGTATGATTCTTTCTTTGATTTAGACATCATTATGCCTTAATCATGAGTTCTCTATGATAAAATATCACAGTTACTCACAAGGTCCTCAAACATTTGGTTTAAGTATCTCATTCATTGATCATATCAATGAATTAATACTTTTACCAAGTTTGTTCTTCATTTATGATATTCTTGAACATTTCAAGATATTCAAATTGGTATTTCATTAAATACCATTTCTGAAGTATTAGCATTTATTCCAATAGGTATGTATACACATCAATATGTATTATACCTAATAGAATAGTCATTCTCCCACTACATCTAATGAAGATTGACTTGTCATCATGCCCAATAAACAAGACATTCATATCTCTTAATGGTTCATTAACCAAGAGAGTCAAGTTTATCCATCAACATGGAACCTAGTGATGGATTTCTCATTCATTAGATGATAATGCTAATTTATTGTTTGAGTCATCAATAACTTATAGGTATCATTTATTTTATCTCATGCATATCAAGTACCACAAGATAAATAAGACATTGCCATAAAAGATCATATATTTGAAATTGAAACATGAACTTTTATTGATAGACATCCTTGTCATTATAAGATGTAGAAATAAAATGTTTCTATTTATTGGAAAAATAAAATAGCAGTTCATAACTCTATTGCATGCCCTTTGGGATGAAATAAACGAAAAGGTACTACTATCTATGGAAGCAACACTTGCTCCAATGTTGATGAGTATTCCTTCTTGGTCCTTTCATAAAGGCCATCACTTCTTTTTAGATCCTACACATCATATATGTCAAATCTATATCTTGGTATCATATACCTAAGATAAAGAAGAATTTTAAGTTTATTCCATAATACCTGAGGTGGAGACTTCCATCGCCTCCTTCTTCTTTAGTTCATCTATGTAGAGAGGGAAATTTCTCTTCCAATGTCCTGGCTCATGACAATGGTGACATTTTCCTCCCTTGTTCACCCCTCCCTTGGATTTGGGAGTTAAAGATGACTTGGGCCGCTAGCTAGCATTAGAACCTTTCTTTGCTTTGCACTTTCCCTTGCCTTTCGACTTTCCCTTCTTTCTGCTGATCATCATCATAGATTTGGGTTTGTCTTTCTTCATTTGTGCCTCAGCTATCCTCAACATGCCCAACAACTCTGTCAGTGGACTGTCAAAGTTGTTCATGTTGTAGTTCATCACAAACTAACTATAGGATTCTGGTAACGACTGTAGTATCACATCAGTAGCCAACTCGTATCTCAAAGGGAATCCCATTCGAGTTAGGTTCTCTACATACCCAATCATCTTGAGTGTGTGAGGGCCTACTAGATCTCCTTCTGTCAAGACACACTTAACCAATGCCTTGGAGACATCATATCTCTCTTGTTGTGCTTGGTCTTTATACATGTTCTTGAGATGTTGAACCATCTCAATGACATCCATGTTATCATGTTGTCTTTGCAACACATAGTTCATTGAGCACAACATCAAGCACTTCACATCAATGGCATCCTCAGTATGCTTCTTGTAAGCATCCCTTTCAGCCTTTGGTGTCGTGGGAGAAGGTTCATCTAGCTCTTGTGTATCTAGGACATAGAGCTTTATCTCTTGAGTGAGAACAATTCTCAATGTCCTAAACCGGTCGTGGAAGTTGTTCCCATTTATCTTGTCCTTCTCAAGGACCGATCGCAATGAAAAGTGATTGTTGTTGGTAGCCATTTATTCTACAAAAAGGAAATTTGCAATTTTATTCCAAAATTCTTTTGATTTGATTTGATTTGAAGATTGACAATATAATTAGATTAATTATCGCTCCCACTATTTTGATCAAATTGATAGCCCTCACCATCAATTCAGAAGATTGCAGCGTACAACCTTCTAGTGAGCCAAGATCCAAAACAATTGAGTTATTACCCAACCAACACCAACATCCATAATCAATTATTAAGGTAGGTAACATTTACCAATTGCATCATATGCAATTCTTGGATAGATGTCATGCACAACTCCTTGCCATGTTCATCTTCATTCGTCAAGGTGCTTGATCTGATCAAGGTCACCTTGTTAAGTCCGAACCAAAAGTCAACACAACGAATATGCACCCTGCTAGGGTAGACCCACATATTCACCATCACAATTCCATGAGATAAAAAGTGCACCACGCTAGGGCGTGCCCACACTTAGTCGATCAAGATTTTCACGTGTGCTGCTTTTGGAAGGTAACTTAAACTTAATATTTTGTTGAGGGGTTTTAATATGCTTGTATATGCATATATGAATCCAATCACCACATATATAGTACGTATCATATACATGCTATATCCCACAAACAAAAACATGCAATAACAATAAAGCAATGATTATGGCTATCCTATTTTAGTTCCTTGGAGCAACAAGGAACTACGGTCATATAAGGTCTACATCACATGCAACCTATTATTGATGAAGATCTGTGCTTAGGCCGTTCCGAGTTGATCAGCTCATCCTATGACTGATTAGCTCACCTCCTAGCCGGTCAGTTGTTTGTCACCGACCGATCGTCTGGCTCCTCTAGACAATTAGTTTGCCAGGTCGTCGGGCTCCTCCTCAGGCCAACAACTGCTCCTCAGTCAGTCATCTCAGTCCATCAACCGATCATCTTTAGTATTCATCATAACAAGGAATATAGTTAATCCTATTTTACATAATCCTTATGAAATCTTGAGTTACATTAGAGGGGAGAAAAGGTAGAAGAGAATCTCGAGTTATCTTGAGTTACATTCACAATAGAAGAAGAGGGCTCGCTATGAAGACCAAGATGCAAACAACCATAACCAACCACACACATGCACATATGGTTTATAGGCCATAACCATATTACACATCCACCATCTAAACCATTTTAGGGTGATGTGTATCGATTGCATATATACCATATCATATATGTATATATTAGATTGGGATGATGTGGTATTAATCAGATATTCACATTTGTCATTTGAATATTCACATCGTATGTAATAAATAAAGGACAATAAAAACCAAAATTCGATCATATCAATTATCCCAAAACATAGAGTATTGACATGGCTTTGATATCACTATTGGGTTTTACATGGTCAGAATAGGCAGCGGAAACAAAAATTTAACTTGACCATAAAACCATAACCAACATATCGTATCAACATCTATGTAATGGGAAGGATGGTTTTAGCACGATATACCTAGTCCTGAGGCTTGCTTAGCGACAAAACCTCACAGCTGGTGTGTTCTTCAACCACCTGTCTTCGATGTTGTCTATGCAACTCCTACTTTTGACCCAGACTGTGGTTGACTGTCATCCTCCTAAGTGGCAGAAGTCTGCCTCTATAGATAGTCCACACAGACTATTGAGAACTCTAGTCGTCCTGAAGAATGAACTAGAATGAGATATCCCCTTCTGTCGGTGTACTATTCATCGACACACTCTCCCACAACCAGTTTCTTTTCAGCAGTTGTCTTTCCCTCACTGTTCCTCCCTAGATGGGTAGAACTTTCTTGGGCTATCTTAGTTACCACAACCAGAGAGGACAACAACTTTGTAGAGCAACTGATGTTATGAGTTGTGTCTCTGGAGAAGCCCCTTGTACCCCTCTGTTTATAGTAGAGGGCAGGGTCAGGGTTCCCAGTATGTGTGGGAATAGAAGGGTCTAGAATTTCCATGAACAATTTGCACAGCGGTAGGCGAACTAGTCATTTCATAAATGAAACGGTCATTTGGTAAGGTGAGCCAATCGGTTCACTTCTGAACCAGTCAGTTGGGAGTGTGAATCGATCGATTCACTTAGTGAAAGTAAACCAGTCATTTCACTTCCCAGACTTGCCTCCAATTGACTTTCCTTATTCATTTCTTATTAACACAAATATTAATTCATGTCCCAATCAAATTGAACAAGTGAAATGAAAACATTTTCTCACAAATTGGGACAACCGAACACTTTTTGTTTGGACCAGTTGAGCCGATCGGTTCACCAGAGTGAACTGGTCGTCTCACTGGCCATGAGCCGATTGGATCACCCAGTTAACCCGTCAGTTGGTGGTCTAGATTGTGTAGAACATAGTCGATTCAGTTCTCAATCAATCTGACACTCTAATCAATTGGTTCTACACTTGAACTTGATGATTCCAAGTCAAGTCTATTGATTGAATGTTTGATTGAGTAACCAAACACTTTAGTAATCAATCCAAACATCATTCATGGATAAAATCCTCTTCCAAGTTAATCCTTTGTGTATGACCCTATAGGTCCCATATCACATTGGCAGTGAATGTCCATAACTAGCTTATGACATCACAAACAACGAGTGGAGCATAGTCGCACATTAGTTCTACCCAAGTGAAAAGGAAAGTTGGAGAACAAATTTCAATCCTACATTCATTGATTGGTGTTTCAGTGAATGTATAATTCCTTTATCACTGATATCCTGAATGAGCTCAAGGCATGGAGTTGTGATCCTTTCTACGTTCATTCATGTTTCTTGAACTAGAGCAGACTGTCTGAGATATGTGTGCCTTCAATATCATATATTGATTCACATGTGCATGTGCATGCCTTTCTCAGTCTCGCTTATCAAGTGGCCTGGACATCATACTCTCTTAGGAGGGAAAAATCCCATAGCTATCACTCATAGTCTATCTCATGCGTCAAATCTGCCCAATCATCACCGTTATAACAACCCATGTATCAATACTGTGTTTGATGATGTCAAAGTTTAACCAATCACATTCGATGAGTGTAGTGACTTCAGGTCTAAGAATCACAATCACCACCATCACTATGAGAGATGATTCTAACTACCATGTCATGGTTACATGTATCACTCTCACGGTGGGTCTTTCGGATACACTGTTCTCCAACATGTATATGTGTGCTTGGTTTGATATCACATATCATGACTGATGAAACACTATTATCAACCGACACACACTCTAGTCTTGATGTGTCGTTGTTTTCTATCAAGCTTCCACAATGACATCCGAATAGGGACATAATGAGAGTGTACATACTCTTAGCATATGTATGATCTCATTATTCAGGTCCTCAACCTGAAGGCATATGTCATTGAGTATTGTCATTCTTTATACATTCATTATGTTCCATCATTTATCTCATAATCATTTGAGCTAGCATAAATTGGAAGCTTGCCTTTGATATTTATCAAATCAATCAGAATATATTCCAATCCAATCATCATATGATTGGCTCTCTGGGCATACATACCAATAGTAGTGCTGCATAAGGAGGTTAGCATGTTGATTCAAGAAATTTATCTATGAAGAGAGAAGACCCGTGGTGATTTAACATACCCTATTCGACAGTCTAAAATCACTTTGGAGATGTCATATGCGACTCTGTAGTCAATGCCACTTTGATGACATTGAATACCTTAAAAAATATGGGTTTTCCTCACAATAGGAAAACCAACATATAAAATCAATTGGCAGATAAATCCTTTGTATATAGCTATGGCATATGTCAAGATGTTTTGGTCAAGGTGGATAGTTTTATATTTCTTTCAGAAATTTTAGTTATGAAGATGCAAGAGACTATGGTACTGAGCTTCCCCTTAGTAGACCATTCTAGGCCACATCAGATGTTATACTAGAGGTGGGCAGAGTGAGAATGATGCTAGACATTGAAGATGATAAAATGCAATTCAAGCTCCCAAAATAGCCCAACAAGTCAGTGAAATTGGGTGCAACAACTGCATATCTTGCAACACAACATGTAGCGTCAGATATATCCCTATTCTTGTGAAATCCTTTCTTAGACATGGAAAACACAAGGCAAAAAGTTGATGAAGGTGTCTTTAGGTAGAGGAAATTGAGTAAGTTTACATAGTCTAACTTACTAAAGTCATTAAATATCCACAAAATCCAACTGATCTTCTCATGCCCAGTCATATTTCTAAAGGAGTGCAGGTATCCATGTAGCATTCATAACCAACACTTACACTTGTTGCATATATTATGAACCACTTAGAACTGACCATTCATGAGGATGTAATATAAGAAAATGCATTATTGTGGAAGTATTTCTTGCATTCTACATGATACACTATGATGACTAGGGTCCTCCACCACCTCATTTAGGGACTTTGCTTTAGTTTTGTCTGATTTTATATTGAAGACATTGCTTCTACATCTGAATTATACTTTATTGGAAGGTAAGAGAAATTACATGTGATTATTTTTTCTTCATTGAGAAGCTTAGAGGAGGAGTTGATAATTGTACTCATGAACCATCACATAGGTTCTGGATGGTCAATTACAGAACCAAGGGGATTTATCCAAGCACATGCCAAAATTAAATTCACTTAGATGAAGGATAGTTGTTCAATGTCAAAGAATATTAAATCCAATTATGAAAGAGGTTGTAGAGAAGAAGCTACCCAAACTCCTACCAATAAGTATAATTTATGCAAGTTCTCAAAAATGCAAAACCATGACACAAGTTAGGTGTGAATCAATAAACAACTTTCTCACGAATTCAATCTACAAAAAATCTCACAAATTTATCAAAAAATGAGCGAGAAAGTCACAAATAACAACGATTCTCGCACCTACGACACTGTTCACGTGTGTGTCCCTTCGTACTTGATATAGGAGATGAGTTCCAAACCGTTAGGTCATCATCGAGCAATGCAGATTGGTTGCTAAAAATAAAAATAGGAAACTATAGAAAAAATAGGATTTGTATTAAAGTGAGATGCAAATAATTTAATTATTTCTTTCCAAACAAATTGCGGGCCCAAACAATGTCTAAATAATAAAAAAAATTCACATTGGAAAATTAAGATATGTAGATCCCAATTATGGCATTAGTTTTTACTTTTGGGGACTTTTTGTATTTTATTCAATGCTTTTACACTATCTCATATATTCTCTTTCTATTATGAATTTAAGGCAAAAAGAAATTCTCTAAAAATGTAAAACTTGGCCCATAAGCAAACTAAAACTTGTACAGTACAATTTTACAATTAACTTTCCCTTTTGGGGTTATTTAACATGTTATATAATACTTTGGGCTTTAATTTATATTCTCTCTCCTAATCTACACTAGAGTATTTAAGATTGTCCAAATTAAATAAAAATTTACACATAGGCTAAACACAGTATATGAATTTCCAATCTGAGGTTTATTTTTACTTTTGGAGACTTTTAGCAATTTATTTAATACTTTTGGCTCTTATCCTTGTTTCTTTTCGAAATAGAAGTAAGATAGTTATTATTATGCAAAAAATGTGAAACTTGGCTCCCAAGGCAATTGGGACCGAAATAACACATTTTTGCTATTCTATTTTTATTTTGAGATTTCTTTTTATGAGTTATGGCACCATTAGGAATGTGGACACATTATCATTATATTTTTGAAAGCATTTTATTAACAGTGACTTAATTAATTCTTGTTAATTTCAATTGTTACAAAAAGGGTTATATATATTAGTATGCACAAAATTTTACATTTTTCTCATTTTATACATTATTTTCATGAATTCCATCTTTTCTTAAATTATACTACAATATTAATATTTATGGTCATGAAATTACCAATTTTACTCCAAAACATATTATTTATTTTTATTTAGCCATTATGTAAGTAAAGAAAATATAGGAAATATATTTCATGATTTTATTTACATGTTGGCCCATAATTAGGTTATTATGTAAATGTGTTCAAAAATTTTACCTTGTTTGGGAAAATCTAAGGAACTAGCCTCACTAGATTTCTAATCATGGAATAGAATAAGATTCTAAGTTTTGGTGCGTCACATATTAAAACTTAGGCTAATGCATTGTTCCAACTTACCTTAATATACACATAATAACATAATATTGAAACCTAAATAACATTCTAAAGGAGCCTCTTTTAATCATGAAACTAGTAACACAACTTAATCATCATAATAAATACATTTTGTTAAATTTTGGCACCTAGTTACCACAATTTATCCAATCAACCACTTAATCCAAAATGGCACAAACTTAAGGGGTATTATTTATGATGATAAAATTGAATAACTATCAACATTTGCTATACATTTTGGAGTACCTTCATATGATCAAAGCACACTTAAAGGAATATATTTATGTCAATATAATCCATAAAAACAAGTAACATGACAACATCACTACATATAAATATGGTATGATATTAATTATTCCTATCTTTGACCCCTGATTCAATTCTTTAATTGAGTAAACAAGAACCTCAAAATTTCATTTGGTCACCTAGTACACTCCTTAAAAGAAATTTCATATTCAAAATTAAGCGAAAATTTACTCCATCAGATTAAATATGTTCTTTGATTCTCCTTTGTCAACCTCTCCACCTCAACATGAGTTCATTGAGGTTGATAATCTATCATGCCCTATGGCTCTCCAAAGAGGTATATATTCTTGCACTCTCTATCATCCAATTTCTCTTACCTATAGTAGTATCCAAGATTTCCCATATTGCTAAAATCATTTCCATTCCAACTTGATTCTATTTAATTCCTATAAAATTATTGTGATGCTCTTCACTACCCTATTTGGAAAGTTGTGATGTTGAGTAAATGACAATGTAGTATGGGAATGGCACTTGTAATCTTGTTCCAGTCCCTAGAAAAACTTTTTTCAGCTATTGATGCGTCTTTTAAATCAAATTCAAGTTAGGTGGATTGGTGAAACTACTCAAATCATATCTTGTTGTCAAGTGATTCACCCAAGCATATGGCTTGCATTTCTTTGAAATCTTCTCATTAGTCATTCATATTACTTCTGTTAGGATCATGACCTCTCTTACTGCTCACATGGACTAGCCTCTATTCCAACTTTATACCAAAAATGACTTTCTTCATGGTGATTTAGAGGAGGAAGTCAATATGCAACAACCTCTAGGGCTTTGTTCATAGGAAGAGTATTCATAAAGAGTCTGCCATCTCAAACGATCAATGTATGGCCTCAAGAAATAATTGAGGTTCTAGTTTATAATAATCAATCACGTTCTTGCTAGATTGAGTTTACCAAATCTTCTAGTGATCTCAACCTCTACTTTTCTAAATCCAAGATGGAACCATGATCCTCAATTTCTCTATTGATGATATTGTTATCACTAGTAGTGATGCTCCTAGGATTTCAATTTCAAAGAAGGAATTTAAAATACATTTTCACTCCAATGAATTGGAAAAATGTTGCTACTTCTTAGAAATTTAAGCCCTACACTCTCATCATGTCACTTATTTATCTTATATACCTAATAATGAGTCATATATACATAATTGGGAAATCCATTTATCTTATGATTACCTGACCAGACACAACATTTGTTGTTAGCGTTATTATTCAACACACGACCGAACCCCTTGTGTGCTACTAGAGTCTGGTACAATGTATTTAACAATATCATAAGAGTGCACCTTATCTGGATCTCCTATACAAGAAACTACCTTTTCTAGATATCTCTTTGACTTGCTATGTTGATTCCAATTTGGAATGAGATGTGAATGATAAAAGACCCATTTCTAGCTTATGTGTTCTATTCGGGGGCTTCCCATGAGTTGGTGGAGTAAGAAATAGTTTGTTGTGGCTTGTTCCAACACTAATGAAGGATATTGTTCCATGGTACATATTCATTGTCAAATTTAATGGGTGACATCCATTCTATAGGAACCAGGTCTCCCTCTCTCATCCCCAACAACTCTCAAATGAGTTAATTAGGTATCTATTCATATATCTAATAATCATACTTTTCATATACATTGCAAGAACATTAAGGCTGACTTTAGTTCATGAGAGATTTAATTTGTGCCAAATACATCATTATACTATGTAAGAAGTGTGATCTGTAATGTGAGTCATTCGCTTACTCAAAGAGTAATAGAATACCATCCAGAGCCAAACCTGATGATAGTTTTTACATTGGATGATGAAATAAAATTCAAGTATGAAATGTATAAAATACCAAAATTGTAACCACGAAATATAAAAATCTAGCTGTTACAATCTTCTTTTTTATCACAGTTTAAACACCACATAGGGTGTATACAAAGGAAAACTAAGCAACTAATATATGACAATAGGATGTAGAAGGAAACCTGGCTACTTCACTCTATCTTCATGAAAAGGCTACTCTCAAGCATGCTACAACTCAGGTCAACTAAGATTTTTTTCCAACTATGGGGTTGGGAACCCCTCCAAAAGAGGAGACAAGGTGGAAATTTATCATCAAAAGCTAGTATGATCTTATCAAAGATATTGGACAATATATAAGAATAAAGGATGTCAAAAGTAAAGTTAACATGGTTCCTAATGATGAGAGATACAATACATCCAAATGGATATCAAAAAAATCTTCATTTGGTAATAGAAAAACATTATATGAAGAAATAAAGGATACAATTATCAAATCTTCCCCTCAAATTTCAAACTAGAGAACAATAATCAATAATAATAATTATGCATGCAATTATCATGATAACAATATGTATAATAAATTACAAGGTATATGACGTCACCACCATATATTATGGGTTCACCACCATAATATTTGGGGAAGTAATGACATCACAACACTATTAACCAAGAAAGGAACCACCATAGAATCTCTCTAACAGTAGTACACAAAGTAGGGATACACCACCTAGTGTACATATTATACATGTTATCTAAATCCAACAAACATTTTAAATAGAGAGGCAAGAATCAATTTAGTCAGATCAAATATAGTATTCAAATATTAAAAATACCATAAAGATTTATTAATATGATCAATGATATAATATCAACAATTGAAAATCAGGTTTTACGTTGTATGAATAGTTCAATTGATTCATTTGGATGAAAATTGAATGGAACACCAATATGATACATGAATAGGTCTCAATATGCAATTACAACAATCCATATGACTATTTTCATAACTCTGAACTCAATTGCGTCAAATAGATATAAACATGTCTCATCCAAAATAATGTCAAAAATAAGTTAAAGTGAGAGTAAATATAGAACTTGTCCAACATGACTCATAAAGAGAAGCAACATGCAATTAATATAGAGAAATTAATAATTTGTCTAATGGGAAAGCAACATACCTCAAATTTGAGTATTAATCATCATGGGAAAAATCCTAGTTCCAGTCAGGGTATTTCTTCACCTAATATGTATAACATTAACTAATGTATACATGTAAAACTTTGAATGATCGCCTCTTATTATCATTGGATGTGGAACATGGTTAATATTTAATTTCGGTAGATAATACTTTTTTGAATCTAATGAGTATTTAATTATACTTTTCTAATGAGTAAATAATTCATTATGAATTATAAATACTGAGTGAATTTATTGATACTTAAATAAAAATATGATCAATGAAAACCTATCTTAAACATCAAAATCTTTATGCATGGCTCGTCAAGATTGTAATATCTCCAACTCCAATAACTCAGGATAGAGCAACAAAATAATCTCAAGAAGATGTAAATAACCAAGGCCCGTGTGATGCAAGTAATCTCAGGCAAGGGTAAACTCGTAAAATTTTAAGGGATCATCTTCTTCCTTCAATAACCAAATATGCACTCCTATATGAATCTCAGAGTTAATAGAATAGGTCTGACAAAAAACAATGGGGAATATAACCCCATTGAATCTGGCAAGATATGATGAACCCAATGGAACCAAGATGAGCCACAGAGGCAATTGATAGCTAAATGTGTTTTTCTGCCATTGCTAGACCAGAAAGCATAAAATCCCAAAACCAAGAAAAGAGAGGTACCACAAACACCAACATATATTAAATCTTCATCACTTTAGAGAAAATTCAAATGATGAATAAATTAGGAGAAAACATCATCAATACCCCTCCATTGCTTGCTTCATTCTACTGGAAAAAAAGATACAAAAATAATGAAATGTGAATATACCTATAATAAAAGGAACAAAGCACATGAAGAGCATCACGAGGACTAATACAACAATTTTATATGTTTTACGAACCTTGGGCGGTCAAAATAGTGCTCACAAACATGAATCTCTGGAAAAGCAAATTAGAGTTTTTGGAAGTATGGTTAGAGAAATAGGAATTGATGAAGACAAGTAGAAATGGTTCATGGGGTTGTTTGAAAGTTATATATATATATATATATATATATATATATATGTGTGTGTGTGTGTGTGTGTGTGTGTGTGTGTGTGTGTGTGAATGGTGTGTGTGTGTGTGTGCATGCGTGTATATAGATATATATAGTAAAACTAGAATAGAATTGACTTTGTGTAGAATCGAATTTTGTAGTGCATATAATTATCCAAATCATTTTTGAATGAAAAAATTAAATCTCTAGGGTTGATCTATACTAATGTGATAGACACTCCAAAAAATATGACCTCATTAGGATAATTGTAGCCCTTACATCTTAACATAGAAAATACTAAAGGCCTAAAACTAATTAAATTACCGATTTTTAAACACATTGGATGGATGACCTAAAAGTATCCAATTGAATTGAAAAATAGTTTCTGACTAATTCATGAGAGGAAGAAGAAGAGCCTACTATTAGATTTTATATATAAATAATCCAGGATGGTGAACTAATGAGTTCTATTTATTCTCTAATAGAACTGATTCTAGCCTAGTCTGACTCATATAGAGTAAAATTAGAATATATATATATATATATATATATATATATATATATATATATATATATATATATATATATATATATATATATATATACACATATATATAGATTCAGGCTAGAATACACTCGAGTGTACAGATCGTACGAATACACTCTAGTGGGTTTGCATATCAAGACTATTTTTTGCAATATGTAAACCATTCATTTTCGCCGTCATACCATAACTAGGCTACATACGAATTTTGAGACCATTTGGATGAGTTTAAGTCACTCATCCAAGGGCAACAAAATCGACGCGCGAAACTAATTTGAAATGCATAATTTTTGCGGTCTTTGAAACATGACCTATAAATGTCCAAATGTGCTTCAATTTTGCGTATGAGATATTCACAAGATGTTTAAGAAGATCAAAGGATTAGATTTTTGAAAAAACTATTGCATCATGAGAAACTGCTTGAGTGTATTATGCTATAAATACACTTGAGTGTATTCTAGCCTGACTCTCTCTCTCTCTCTCTCTCTCTCTCTCTCTCTCTCTATATATATATATATATATATATATATATATATATATATATATATATATATATATATATATATATATATATATATATATATATACTAGTAAACACACACGTGCCCATGCACGTGACAATAAAAACTAACACATTTTAGAGTGATAGTTTTTTAAAATATATAGCGTAATTTGTGTATTTTTTTAGTTATTTATGCTAAACAATTCTCTTACTATAAATAACATTGATAGCTAAAAGTTCATTTGGTGTGATTGTTTGAGTGGGAAAGAAATTATAAAATGTGAAGATGAAGTATTGTGATGGAAAGTATGGTAGAGTATTGGGACCATTTAGATATCATTTATCAACTTGTTGCATTCGTATTATGAAAGTAATATAATTGGTTAGATTGTATAGAGAGAACATGGTTAGAGCTCAGATCATTCGGGTTAGATTGGTAATTAGAATATCAAGTAAAAAAAGTTTGGGTAGAATTGTAGTCTAGACTAAATGGGGAACAATATGTTAACTCATCGAGAATATAGATGTACCAGGTTGAGAAGGGTCACTTTGAGAGAAATTTGAGGGTAGGAAGTTCTAAAATAAATTTGTTATCAGTTGAAGGATATGGAAGAGGTGAGGTAATTGTGGATCACTGGATAATTACTTCTAAAATATATTAGTGAACACTCACATGCTTGTGCTAACCGAATAATTTATGGGTTCAGTTTAAGTTAACAAATTCATTATGAAATAATATTTGGAATACTAACATGTTAAATATGAAGTGCATCATTTCAGAATTAAAAGTAATAAATATATCCCTAGATACTGAATACAATCAATATTCTTCCATAAGTTAAAGTAGGCTAAATGGAAGTTGAGACAGATTATACTAAACAGTAACCATATAAAGAATTTATTTTATAAGTAGATATAATTAATTTGAAAGGTTGTAATTAGAATCATCTTCTTTTTCAAGTGAGTGATAATCACAATGGAAAGGTATTTGCGGGTCCAAATTTAATGGATAAAAAAATCATAAAACATTTTGGAGAGAGTTGATACAAGGCATGAATGTGTTTAAAAATGTGTTTCTTATTGTGGTAAGGACATTTGACGGAGAGAGGTAGCTAAGGGTCATTGGGGATGCACTTTGTATTTTACAATAGTAAATAATCACATATAAGTGCACAATGAGTATTTTATCTAATAAATTTATAGTTAACTAATTCATAATTAAACAATTTTTGGAATAATATCATTTTAAATATACTTCAGTCAATATAAAAATAATAAACATTGTAAAACACAATTGAACTTCTCTGGTAAGTACAGATGCATCAAATGGAATTTGAGAGGTTTTAAAAGTGTAGTATATGATCCAAATTTTATTTTAAATGTATGTGTATATAAATGATCATAAAGTTTATATTTATTTCTTATATTCCTTATCCTCATCATTATGTTTGTAGTACATGACTAAGTATGAAAATATGTTTGTACATTCTCCATAAACTTCAATAACATGTTAAAAATTTATATCGTGAAATTACCGTAACACAAGTGCCAAGCATGCATTAGTCACGTACTTCTTCAAATTTTCCTAGACCTATTAATGCACTTCTCGATCAATTATAAAGTTATTTTGCAAATTTATTTTTAGTGTATATCGCATGCTTTACACGTCTGGCGTTGATGTTCCAAATTTAATGTTCTAAAATTTAATGTTATGAAAGGGAAAAGAAAAAGACACTGTGAGATTTGGGAATGCAAACTTTTCTTTTCTATAGCCGTATATATCTATATATAAATATGCATATTGAAAAAAGTTATACTCCTTTGTTATGAAGAATATACTGATACTATTATGTGGTTAATAGACTTTTACTTGGGGAGAGAGATTTGAAGAAGTGAAAAGCAGTTGGAGGTGCGTGATTGTAATTAATATCATTTTCATAGGGGAGAGTAAGGAAGGTTGTTTAATACGAACATGCTTTAAGGAAAGGGAGAAAATTCCAAGTAACTAAGGAAAAAATAGAGATAAATGTAGAAGGGACTAAAGGTAAAGACATTGTAAGGATTTTGAAATTGTAAAATCCAATTGGCTATATGTTTTTTGGAAGCTTAAATGTCAGATGTTGTATTGACATTGTAATCAGTTCAAGTATTCTTGTTGTCTTTTTAATCTTCTTTATTTGTGTTGAAAAGAATATGATGACATACTTAAATTTTCATCGTAACCATCATAAATGTATGTAGTAAATTTTCACTTCTACAAAACACCAATTGTGATGGGTACATCTATTCATAGATAATATTTTTGTGTAAAATCAATGTGATAAAATTTGTTGAAATTTAATGTTATTTTTTTAACATGAATATTTTCTTTCAAATAAAGTTCTTCAACATATTTAAAACATTCAATATTAGTGAATATGGGATAAACAATTCCTTCAACATTTTCTAGGTAGGTTATGTAATAAAAAATATGCAAATAAAAAAATAACTTCAAATTTCTATGATAATTTGTATTCCATCTCAATGTAAGTCCCTTTGAGGCATTCATAAACTGATAAACCCAAATTATAATGGAAACAAAATTGAAATGTCCAACTAAAATTCAGAATTGAATGTGCAGTAAATATATTAGAACCGGAAACATATTGTTAAAAGCATGAACTACCAGCAAAAGTCTAGTATAAGTGTAGTTACGGTGCAACGCTAGATAGAAAACTCTTCCTTTCAATCCTTTTTAAATTCAAGACAAGATGGAACATTAAGTTGTTTCACAAACACAACTAAATAGTTTCCCATGAATAGACTTTTCCGAACAACTTAGTTTGACCCCATGCTACAATCAAAATGAAGAAGCTACATCACATATACCATCACTAATAACTTAAAAAGCAATACAATTTTTTTTCTGTACCCTTCATCTAGAAAAGAAGGAAACTTCCCATGAAACGGTAAACTTTAACCGTTTCAAAATTGATATATTTCTCATATTTATACGAAATCTTACTGATTGTGTGAACATACTCTCCAAATTAACTTCTTTCAGCATAGGAAGTGGTCACGTCAATGGTTCTATCAACTTATTTAGCATTAATTTTAATTAAAAACCTTTACTGCAAGAATAGCATGGTCTTGGACCTGATTATAGAGATTTTAGTTTATTTACAAAAAAATAATGCACAATTAACAAATAATGCCGAGGTAAAATTGCACATATCTAGTTTCAAATATTATCATTGAACAAGGGAAAATAATACACGCCAAGTTATTGTACGTCAAGGAAACAATAGAAACAACTATATACATATTTCCTTAGGGATTGTGGAAGTACCCACAGGTCATAGCATGTATGAGAAGGAAAGTTGTTCTCACTCAAAGACAGATACACGATGAGTGATATACAAAGAAAAAAGAATAGTAACATGGCAATGACGATACCTCCCTTACTTTGAAATCCATCGCCGACTTGACAGAATCAATGTCCCCTCATAGATTGTCTTAGTACATTGTACTTGAATTGAGGTTTGTAGGTCTTCGGATTGCTATGAACTTTGACCATTGATCTATTTTTTAATACCAAGTTGCATCGAGAAGTGGTTTGAAAATGGACAAGACGGTATGGATTTAGAAGAAGCAGCATGCATACTCGGTGAACATCTACTCTGTCCGACATAAAGTTTGTTGGTCATAACTCCAAGTTGAGGCAGACAATGATGATTGTTGAGGCCTTATTTTCCACATTGATTGTTGTTGATGAATTGCCTTCTTGCCCTCTTAGGTAGAGGTATAGATCGGCAGTGGAGTACCTTGAGTCTAACAACCAGCACCGGTTACTGCTTTTATAAACTTCAGAATGAAGGATACCTTCTATAGCATGTAGACTGCAGCTTATCTGCACAAACCTGAATATTTCACCTTGGTCACTTGTAAAATGTTAATCGATGTGAAGATTTACCATGATGTTGCATGCCTCTACCACCATCACAACTTCTACTCGATGCTTCTTTGGTGATAGGCTAGGTAGGGGTTGGCGAGGCGACTGCTGGGTAATACGCTCGGCCAGGACACAATCAAGCGGATGGTCCAGTAGATAACAAAAGAAAATAAAAAGGATATGGAGTTTAGGAGCAATTTAACATAATCTAAATAAGAAAAGAAAGAAAAAAGTTAAGATTATTACATAGTAGGTGAAGAGAAAAGTTGTGAGCATTACATACTATATATACGGATTTATATGAACTCATTAGTAAAAACTTTGTACATTCAGTATCGCCACTATGCTGCTTGACGGGTGTTGGTGTTTCCACTGTTATTCGAGCAAGGTGTTGGTTGTGATGGGGTGCGCTGATGAATTGAAAAGGAATTTTGGCTGTAAAGAGTCATCAACGATGAGCCTGCTGCTATTGTTGCACGACAGCTGGAGATATGTTAATAATAATGAGGACAATGGGGATAAACAAATGAGACTAAAAGGACGGTTTCACTGCAGAATGTAGAGTGGTATATAACAACGAAGAAGCGGTTTTTGAAGCCTGAGATGAAACGGCCAGTCCCACGATCAACACGTTGAACGTGCTCTGGAGATAATGGATTTCTGTTATTTGTTGACAACGTGGGATAATGATGATTTCTTTTTGAAGGAGCGTGGGGAGTTAATTGGAGGTTGTTAGAGAGATATCTGCCATTAAATGAGGCGAGAAAAATATACGCAAATACCAAAAAACACTTTCCATAACTCAGCGCCAATAAGAAACGTGGGAATTTTGGGAGTTATAGGAAAGAGTGGATTATGGAGGTTACAAGTGAGATCGAGAGAACTGGACGAACAGGTGTGCTGGATCAGTTATTTTTTGCGGAAACAAGAAAAGGTTAACGTAAAAGCCTGGAAAAAAGGAGAGAAGAGAGAGGGTTAATGAGGGTACAGGATTTTGAAAATGCTGAATTCTAATTGGTTGATGGAAGTATTGTAATTTATGAAAACTATTCACACGTGCACATGCACGTATCACATAATATTTATCATCTTTAGTAAATAATTATTATTTCTTTCTTATTTGAATAATAAGATTGGAATCATTTATATATTATGATTATATATTTTTAATAAAATATTGTAAGTCTCTATTATAGAATTTTTAAATATAATAAAAAGAGTTATGCTATCATTTGGAATCTTTTTCAGATTAGTGTTTTAGTTAATATATAGTGAGAGATAAAAAAGGGTCCACTTAACTAAATCACTTTATAGATAAAAAAAAGTGAGAGATAGATGAGTTTCACTAATCAGAATCCCATACAATCCGTATAAGTTATACAAATAGTTTGGAAGATACAAATATATAAACCACGACACATGTGGGATAAAGTAAATAATATAATTAATTTGAATTTCAAAAAATTGAGATTATTGTTGTTTATGAAGAAACTCTTGTCTCTTGAGGTGTGAAATCTTAAAATGAGATAATGCACAATTTAAAAGTTGTGAAGCGCGTGTATGAAGAAATAATAATGAAATAGAAAGTCTACTAAAGGTCTTTGACAATTGAGTTAAAGTGCTTTTGGTTCAGATATTCGTGAGGAGATATAAGAATATATAGATGGCAACGTTTTGCAACTTTTGCTGATCCACTACAATACCATGTTCGTCAAAATAAAAGATAAAATGATGTGTATAAAATTCATCGGAAGTTATTCTAACCAGATCAAAAAAACAAAATCGAGTGACAAAAAAAAATGCCAAAGCGAGTTATAACATAATCATAAGATCCAAGAAATAATATGTAGCATTTATCTTGTAAATGGTAAAATAGATAAGAATTTAGAGCATACAAGATATCAAACATCAAATTATATGAACGGGTAATCCAAAAAGTTAACTTCATACCTAATTTTGTGGACACGGATGAGGCATGATATTGATAATTTCAACCATGGTCACAATATTCTCTGAAACTGTAAATTATTTGTGTATAGTTCATGAACTTTTCGCGGAGCAAATGTTACGCCTGATATACACAAATAAGCAAATCATGGTAACTATGGTTTTAGATTCCTTGCCGTTTTTTCCCATGGTAAATCTCATTAAATTTTTTTTCAATTTAGATTCCCTGCCAACACGATTATAGTATAGAATATCAAGTTGAAGACCAGGAAATAGCAACTATGTGGCGAAATAAAAACTGACCTAAAACTTTTCTTTTGTGTACGATGTAAATTACATTAAGTAAATGGTATACCATATTACAGTTGTAGATAGAAAATAATAATTTTATAATAAAAACAATCACAAAATTTCAGAATCGTGATCTAATAGTTCAAGCTATATTTGATGTTGTTCTCTACAATGTTGCACAGCAACAATAGCCAATAAAATTCTTTCCAATAAAAATTAAAGTTAGCCGTTCATGACATTACTATTGAAAATAAATAGAATTAAAAAAATTGGTTGATCCCGAGAAGACGAATACACATTTTGAAAATTTCATTATTTTCTCTTCAAGGAAAAGATAATAAAATAGACAAAAATCATCTTGTCGGCTAAAATACAAAAAAAAATGATTTGGGGAATTCCTTACCGGTAATGATGCCACATAGCAACCAACCTAAAATAATAATGTCCCAACAGGAACCGCTGAAAATCGATCCTGCAACCTACGCTTGACAAACAGCAGGCTTAACTAACTGAGTTAGCTGACAAGTACAAAACATAAAAGATAAACTTGATTGTTTTTCAGACTAAATGTGTCAAAGTCGATGAAAGTTGCATCAAAAAATTTGTCTTTGTCAAGAAACAAAGTAGGAATATATATAATAGATACTGATGAATAAAATTATAGTAGCTCAATTATGCATCTGACCTCCAGCGGCAGAAGACATGCCTATATGCATCAATAGGATTTCAAGGTCTTCAACTATAATCTTCGTCGTTATTTTTACCTTCTAGTTTTAAAATGGCCTTACCTTTTCAACCAGACAACTTAACCATCCAAGTTCCCTCTTCCCTCATGAGGTAATTAGTTCTCCTACAATCTGTTCTGCAAAATACTGCTATATAATATTCAGGCCCGTCATAGTCCATCACGTAATGTATAGTAATCATATAATTGTAGAATGATTTCTTTACTCAATGTAAGACGCAGACGAAGCCAATGTGAGTTTTAGCAAATTAATGAATACATCCTCGGTAGAAGTTAAATTCACTGTCAAGGACTAACATCTTATCTCACGCAACCACAGGGGACACAAATCTTAAACCCAAATAAAACAAAGAATACAGTTGTAGCAGGAAAAATCAAACACAGTAGATACTACAAGTTTATACCCGGTGTTGCCTCCTAACTACTTTGGGATGTGGCTGCGCTTAGCCTCCTGAATATTGCAACGGAAGTAAATATTTGGCTAAATAGTCATCTTGTGATTAGTAATTGTGCAGCATCTAGCAATCTGAAAATTAGGAAGAGGAAGATACAATCAATGTTGAGTCTCCATCCAACAAAAGATGGCTCCAAACGTAAATCATGTAGCTTTACATGGATCAAGAACATATAAGGACGGAAAGGAGAGACTTTTAAAATAAGAAGAGCCACGTTGACGATTGACAATCCACAAGGCGCACCGTATTTACTCAGCTACAGTCAAATCGAAGCACAAGTCATTACACCAAATAAAAATATCAGCACATTGGACACTTCCCCAAACCAATTAAGAACCTGTTTTCCTCGAGATCCTCATCATACGCTGTCTAGACATGCTCCTGTCCTAATCAATCCTCTCAATCCTGCGATTGAAGTTGAAGCTCATAGGACAAAATCTGGTGATGGTTTCTTTTTCTGTCCGTCTCGCATGCTGGTTGTGGAGACGGAAACCTTGCAGATGCATACTTACGAAGGGCCGAAGAAGTGCAATCAGTGCTTATGACGGTTCGGCTGCAACTCCTCTTGTTAAACAAGGGATGGAGGAGTGGGGGGAGAAGATAAACGTGATCTAATTTCATAGTTTCCTCACGTGGGGATATTGGGTAGGCAATTGTCCTCCACGTTGTGCGTTGGCGCTGCTGGAAGTGGTAGTTCGTGGCGGACTGGGTAGATCGATATGCGTAGATGTGCGGGTCACCCAGAAACAGATAACTGATCAAGATAATAGAGAAATAAATGAAAGAAGGATAAACGTGAGAAACGTTCTGAGAAGAGAGGCGACAGTTAAGGCTGAAGCTGAGAAAGCGGAAAAATCAATTGTAATATATTAAATGAGGGAATTGGTTTTTCATTGTGAAAATGACCCGATTTACTAATATAGTGATTTTTATTAAACGTGAAATATGAGAGGTAGAGTTGGTTCTAATTAAGTCAAGTAATTGATAAAGAGAAAGGATTAGATACCGGAGAAAGGAAAGGAAATGTCGGTTTTAGAGAGGGAGTGAGAGTCCGTTGATGGGAGGATTGGCATTAGTTTTGAACACGATGTGAAAGGTTGGCGATGAGTGGCGAGAGTGGGGGAGAGATATAAGGAGAGTTTATAGATGAGTAGCGGGAAAAAGAACAATAGATTGAGAGAGAGAAAGAGAGTGGGATGATGAGCGCATGCTAGAGTGGGTCGTTTCTCATTGTGGGATGGTAAGGACGGCTGGAGTTGGATAAAGAATAAAAAGTAAAAAATCTCCAAAAAAAGGAGACAAGAGCGTAAGTTAAGGAGAGACCATCTTTTTAAAAATGGAGTGATTTGATTGGCTAATGGCATATCTGTAATTAAAAGAAAACATTCACTCTTTTTATAGTAGTAGTAGTAGTAGTAGTAGTATATATATATATATATATATATATATATATATATATATATATATATATATAGGCTAGAATACACTTGAGTATACAGATCACACGAATACACTCAAGTGTGTTTGCATATCAAGACTATTTTTTGCAAAATATAAACCATTGATCTTCACCGACATATTATAACTACGCTACATACAAATTTTGAGCGCATTTGGATGAGTGTAAATCACTCATCCAAGGGCAACAAAATCGATGCGTGAAACTAATTTGAAATACATAATTTTTGTGGTCTTTATAACATGACCTATAAATGTCCAAATATGCTCAAATTTTGTATATGAGCTATTCACAAGATGTTTAAGAAGATAAACAGATTAGATTTAAAAAAATATTGAATCATAAAAAACTACTTGAGTGTATTCTGCTCCGAATACACTCGAGTGTATTCTAGCCTGACTCTCTCTCTCTCTCTCTATATATATATATATATATATATAGCTTTGTGAAATATGGAAATCCCAATGGTATCTAGAAACAAGGCAGAAGAGGAACTATAGTAAGGCAGAAGACCCAAGGGCACAAACCTTAGTCAAGTCAGTATCAATGGATTAGTCCCTCGAAGAAGATTGTGGAGGGTGTCTAAACTAGAAGAGGGAAGGATCAGATTGAGAGAGGGAGAATGAGAAGGAGAAGAAGGCCAAATGATTGAAGATTCTAGGACCTAAGAAAGGCAAAGTTAGAAACTTAACATGACACTATAACTTTAGAGATACTTGAGAAATCAATCATATGATTTCAAATTGTGAAATTAATAAATAAAGCATAGTTTGATTCATATTAGAATTATATAATTTAAAATTATCTCCTCCAATTGAATTGGGGTATCAAACACTGTCCTATTAGGTTGAGACTCCATATTTTTAGATAATTAGGACGAAATAATGTTTACTTTAAGGTTAGATTTACTTTTCATGATTCCCATTTATGAGAAAATAGGGTTTAACAAAATTATATTATTAACATTATTAAATATCTATATTTATCATCAACATGTATTATTGAAATTCATATTATCATCATATCATTATCAAAAGAGTTATGGTGTATTGTATTGCATGAAATTAAATGTTTTACTCATTGAATAAATTAATTCAATAATGATGACACATTAGTTATGTCCATTTGCATTAAATCCTCCAATCATTATCACATTGTATCCATTAGTCACATTTTATTCCTCATTAATCGTTATATTATAATAATATTACTAATTAAGAACATTTACGTCTAGTTGCATCTTAATGGACCATGTGGCATGTGTAACATATTTAATGAACTCATTTACATAGTCATCCATGGTTAGATTATTACGTCAATTCCATATGTGTTGTGATACATAATGTGATTCAACACCTAATGTTCAAATGTATTCATAAATGTCACCACACATTGTATAAGTTTGGGTTAGTCAACTTCAACTTAGGGTTTAGGTTGGCATAATTACTATACATCACATATACCTCATCAGTATGTATGAAATTAAGGGTTATTAGTATTCACTTATCCAAAGTATGGTTTGGGTCATATTTATCCATGGTTAGAGTTCATATTTTAATTCCTATAATCCTTTGGAACCTCATAGGAGCTTTGAAGGAGATACCCAAAAATTTATGGATGTGTTTTTTATACCCAAAATAAAAAATTATTTAGCAGGCAAGCTAGACAAGAATATGATCAAAAGAGGTGCAACAAACGTTGTGTTCACTTCTTGCCCATAATGGATGATGGAGAATTATCAATACGAACCAAATGTATTGTCCGGGGGGAAGAAAAAAATGAAGGAGTAATGGGTAAATAGATGCAGTGGATTGGATCTACAAAAAAATATTTATTATGGTTACAAACATATGTATTAGGGTATATTCTTAACTTTGTTTGGACAATTCTAAAGACCCAAGCATACTATCCTCCAATCCATGGGATTTGAGTTTTTAGAGTCAGGGTAGTCAAATATTGATATGTTACTGGACTTCATCCCTTAAAAGGATTTCATCAACAAAATCAACCTATTCATAAATTACAAGGTACTACTCTCCACCCCTTAAAAAGGTGTAACTTAATAATTTAAACAAAACTAAAGACACAAAGATGCATCCATCTAAACCACATATAACATCATATACAAATACACTTATAGTTTATCAATTCAAGATACCAAGCACCATGGAAAATGGAAGCATAAATATATAGTTGGTTAAGAATGAGAATAAGGGTTACCCTCATCATTTTATTCATAAAATTCTACTCCACCAATGACAAAGAGATGTCCTACACACATATCATTAGATTTTTTCACCATTATTGTAATTGTTACTATTATACCTACATTTTTTTGAGAGTAAACAGATCCATTCATTACTCAAGCCAAACGACATCTACAAGTCGAGAAGAACAACCACAAGAACAAGCAACAGTCAGGTACACATACTTAGAACCACTACCACTCATATTGGAACGAGAATAAAACACTTCTGTATAGATCTCTCTTCTTCGAGGCTGACTTAAGCAACTTTTATGAGAGATGCCTTCAACTTGAGCATTAAGCAGCGGTGTAAGGGATGAACCAAACCAGTGTTCCATCTGATTGTTATCTATACCATCCATGTCAACAGCTTGAGCAGCAAACGAACCTGAGGCAGAACGAGACCTGCTAGAGATCACGATACTCTCACGACAGGAGAGAGAAACAACCCCCTAAAGGACAGACAAACACCGAAGAACGGTGACAAGAAGGCAGAGAACCCGCCTAGAACCCAAAAACACACGCACAAAAGGGAAATCAAACAGACAGAAAAGAAAGAACGCTAAACAGGGGGGCAAATGCCAGCCTTCGGCAGGTACACGCCAGACTCCGTAGACTCGGCCGCCTACACACCGCCACCAAGCAAAAGTTGCGCCAGAGGTGAAGCCGCCACACGGAAGCCACCACCCCTTCACCCTGTGACTCTCGGATCAGAGGACCGGGACACCCGACCCCGACGGCCAGAAAGGGGAAAGGCAGAAGGCGATGGAGAGGAGAGTAGCCAGACGGATGAGGAGTGCGATCTGCAGATTGGACAGGCACCGACGGAAGCCCAGGGGGAGAGGGTGGCCATGCGCTGTCAGCCGACCTCCTCCCCCGAGCCGGAGGATTGAGCGCCCAGAACCCTAGATCGTCTTCGCGATCGCCAGAGCGGAACGAGCGGAACTGAAGAGTTTTTTATTGTTTATACTATTATACCTACATTGTATAGATACTTGACCTCCATGAAGTTGAGCACAATGAGGTTTAATATGATCATGTTCTCCACAATTATAGCATATGATTGATCCTTAATTAGGGGGACAAATCCAAGAGGAATGCTTCCTATGGAACTTAGAACATTTATCACTCTATAAGTATTCACTAGGCAACTTCATCTTATGATAAACCCTTACTTGATAACCGGGGTAAGCTTCTACAGAAAGGGTGTTATCCACCAACTGAGGAAAGGTTAGGGGTATTTGAGAAATCAACATACATCTAATATTGTAATACGACCCTTCCAAAATGATAATATCACATTACTCATTATCCAGACCATTAGCATAATTCTCTATGTGTACAAACTTATGTACATATTCAACTATAGTGAGGATATTCTGACATATATTGTATGACTCAGAACCCTTCTTCCTCAATGTTGAATATGCTAGATACTTCTATCTAAACAAGGCTAGGAATTAATCCCACTTCATGGAAGAAACATCACAAGTCTTCTCCATGTTGTTTGACAAAAGTCAAGATTCCATGTTAAGCACATAAGTAGCAAAACAAACCTTTTGATGCTCAGGACACGTCATGCCATCAAAAGTCAATTTAGGGGAAAGAATACAATCATCAACCATATCCACTATATTGACTTCATTCTGATGATGAAAGTTTGTAGGGTACATCCGTAGAAAATTAATGAGACTATACTCCTTAGTCATGTCTGTTAGAATAATAGAGATAACTTTCCCTACCTAACTATCATAGATGAAATAGTTCCTTGTCAGGGGGAGGCTCAAACCCATAGTAGTTTATTTTAGTGTTGAGGTATATGACACTGATGAATACATATTCATCCTATGTTTAGTTGAATTATTAGTCTAATTTAGCATTCATATAGCTTAGTTTTCATTAGAATAGCTTTGTTTTGATCTACTTAGGTTTTTATGTTAAATTTTAGAAATTTGATACTTTTCTTGACTTCCTTTGTAGGTTTTGAATTCTATCACTCTGTAGCAAGTTTTCCTAGGGGTCCCACTATTGATCGACATTCCAATCGACATCAAAATTGACCAGCAATCAAGAGGTCAACAACCTTGTCGACCTCCCAGTTCGACACACTGAATGCTCAATAGCCTTGTCGACCCACCTAGTCAACATCTAAGAGGAATGACATTTAGACTCATCGATATGCAAGGTTGAAACATCTATCAACTCCCCCTTCTCAACATCAACATCAACCAAACAACTGATAAGAAATCAAGTTGTCAACACAATGTTGTCGACACTCTCATCGACAACCACAACTTCAACTAACAGTCTTGTCGACCCTCAAGGTCAACAGTCCCGTCGACCTCCAAGACCGATGCCAGGAAATTCAAAAGGCATCGACCGATAGACCTATCGACCGACAACAAGGTTGACCCTAATGGAAAGAGGTCGACAACCTCAACTCTATAAATAGGACCCCATCACAGCCGTACAATTCATCTCATATTTTTTGGAGACAAAAAAACCAAAGCACTGCCGCTGAGATCAGTGCAAGGATGAGGCTTATTGACCAAACTAGTTCTATCGACCTAGCTTGGTGATTTCTATTGACCTCAAGAACAGATCAATAAATCCTTTCCTTCCACAACTCAAAAGCCATTGATCTTCCTTTTCAAGGCAATCAACCTCTTCCCCGAGCTGCTATTCATCCACCTGCTTCTGTTGTAAGTCAGGATTAATACCTGAAGGAGAAAGAAGGTAGAAATTACACCATCACACACCACACTGAGACACTTCTATTTCCATCATGACCATGATGGTGTCCTCTTCCTCTTCTAGTGATATTAATCTCGCCATGTCGAGAGATTAGTCTTTTCACTGGGGTGTGGGGACTAGCCACACTACTCATTTCTTGCAATTTCATTCATCTTCCAATTCTTGTATGAGCTCATATAATTCATAGCTAATCGTTCATTGCATATCTTGTGGATTGGTCAGCTACTTCATGTGATTTATTATAATCTTTTACCATGAGAACTTCAACATTTAAGATTTGTATATTGACTAGATTTGGTTGACAACCTAATGAGAACTTCCGACAGAAAGTCTCTAGAGTATTGGATAAAGGATCCATAAGTAACGAGATATAGAACTTATAGGGATATCTACTCATGCAAGTTTCTGACACCGAAAGGGGAAACTTGCATAACTCTAGTTATATTTTCATACAAGTTTGGATTTGAATGATTGTGTAGATCTTTGTTGTAGAAGTGAAACCCAGTTCCAACCTAGTGTTTCCATCCATTGATAATTATAACCTTAATTTAGCTCTTTTCATTCTTGCAAACATAGATTAATCAAACTAATCTCAAATTTTGTGATAAACACTAGTTCTTGATAAGTTACTTTGATTAGATAATTCTTAAACAAGTTGTCCCTTGGGATTCGATCCTCAACTATACTTTGATAACATTCGTCCGCTTGCGGGTGGCATTATTGCACTTTTATTTTGGTGAACTCTGTGAATTTCTTTCCTATTGAATTTGCAGTGTGATAATATTCCACGTCAGACCCCACTACATGTTGACACTCAGTTGTTGAGGGAGATTGAGACATTGGAGGGATAAAAGGAGGATCCATCATCATAATTCTATACTTTGGGTTTTGCGGTGTCTTAGATCCATATAGTTTATTGACAATTGAGTTGTCTCCACTCATATCGATGTACCGGTACAAGGAAAGGGTACAATGTGTAAGAAAGTTATAGGAGAGTTAAAATCCAAAGGGACATTTGAGTGGAACAGTCACAGTAATTGACTTACTTTGATTTGATACCATACATGTAGAGAATGGGACCCAATAGGAGACCCACTTGCTTACTTGAGGGAATAATAGAAAATCATCCAAAGAAAAAAAAAGGATGATGATTTTTATCAATGGATGATAAACTAAAATTCAAATATGAAATGTACCAAATACCAAAAGTGTTGTAGCTGAAGATAAAAATGTAGCAATTATAGTTCTCATTTATATCATAGTTTCATGACCACAGAAGGAGTATACAAATGATAACTAAACAAACTAAGCTAATTATAATAAGACCCTGAGGGAAACCTAGCTACTTGTATCTATCTCCAAGAAATTATCCACTTTTAAGAAGGTTGCTAATATTAGTTAACAAAAGGGGATGGGGATAACCACACAAGAGAAGACAAGATGGAAATTTTACAGCTCAATGTAAGGACCCTGACCCACATTTGAGGATAACCCTATTTGTTTTGCTTAATCATGTTTCTTAGCACCTTGATCTAATCATCTGAGATGTAATTAGGGAATGTTGAAAGCTTGAAGTTTCTTACTTGAGCTTGTTTGGTTGATGGTTGTGTTTTGTGGTGAGATTTTGGTGCAAATTGTGATTTACCCAAGATTAGGGTTGATGTGCAAGTTTCCCACCTCTAGTGTGTTCCTTCTCTCTCTTGGCACCATCTTGAGGATAGAGAGAGAGATGGAAACCTTTCATGGATCTTGGTTATCTTCTTTCCATCCCAAACCCTCCTAATCTTGGTTCCATCTTCTTCCTTGGAGGTATTGTGGTGACCAAGATTGGAAGATCATCTTCTACCTTGAGCTCGTGGAGCTTGGAGCTAGACCTTGGAGCTTGGATCTAGGTGGTGATCTTTGAGGTGGGTTATATAACTCTTAACCTTCTTTGTTATTATCACTCCTTACATGATATCTTGTTCTTTATCTCTTGAACATTACCTTTTGCATGTTAGTAGTTCTTCTTGATGGTTTTGAGTTCTGTTTTGAAGAAAGGAGTTACGTTTAGTTGTTTCCTTGTGTTTTACCTTCTACCTTGCTATAGATGAGTGACCTGAGGTTGAATATGACTTCAGTGATATGTTTTATGGGTAATCATCATGACTTGTGATGCCACAGACCGTCAGACGTTGTGACAGGTCGTCACAACCTTGGTTAGGTTTAGGATGATTGGTTCTGATGTTGCTCAAATCATCATGCCTTCTGTATGAATAGGCTGATATGAGATGAGAGTGTTAGTTTGCTTGGTGGCTATTGAACCGATATGGGGAATAGGTTTTGGATAGGCTAGCCGTCACAACCAGAGTATGATGCCTAATCAAGATGTGTTGCATCTGAGACGCGTTGCTAGTCGATATGTTTGTGAAGTGTTAGTCTGTCATGGCTTTGGCCATCACACCTTGAGAGGCGTTGATTCCCGACATACCCTACTTATGACGCTAAGCTAACCCTACAGCTCATCATAGCATGAGACACCGACATGTTGATGCCTTTCATGCCTTGGGTTGGCATTGCCCGACATACACATGTGTTGCTCATCACAATGTGACGCCCCTCTCACCTTGAGGGGATGTCGTCCGATAGGCCATGTAGGATGACACCCTGCCCATAGATGTTGCTACACGATACATTCACCTTAGATGGTAAATCGATATACCTCCTAAGAGGGTAGCCCAACACCAAGTTTGCCCATCTAATACATCATGTTGATATAAATCAATAAACAGTCCTTGATGCGATTGCCCGACACATAGGGTTAATCTGATACATTACATTATGGCCCTAACTGATATCTTTTCATGGTGTCTATGATACATAATGTTGATGATAGAACTACATAATAAGATATAATACAATATGTGTGGTTGTGTGATTAATAATAAGAGTTATGTTTCTATAACCTTTATCTCATGACATACCTTATAATGATGATGAAAGTGATGATCTAAGGGTGGTTGTTGATCCAACCTTGTAAACCCTAATTAGGTAAAGAGAAAACCTAACCCTAAAATGTAATATGTATGGCATGGATCTTATAAGATGATATTGTTGATGATGTCTTGTCTTTCTTGTTATAAGTTTATAACCATGCGGGTAACGTCAGATGATATGAATAGCCAGGTATGAGCTATGATGATTGTAATATGTTTGAATAAGCCTTGTGAGGCACATGCGATATGGTAACACAAAAAAAGTAGTAAGTGGTCTTATAACCTGATAATGGCTTATTGCCTTGTATGAGATGATAGTTTCCCCAGTGATGAGATGAGGGGTTGTCACCCCAAGATATGTGGTCCTTGTGATGGACACATGTTGAAAGATATGAAGTGATGATGTGATGAGATCACACCTTATATGTTTCAGTATGTTCTGGTGATGTCTCATGCCCTTGTTTATGTAGATGTTATTTTGGGTTTATACGTTGTAACTTTATTGATGCTAAAAGATACTTAAATAACTTAATTAATCAAGTGGAACCTATTCTCGTAGTTTACCCTATGCCATAAACTCATTCAGTGTAAGCACTTGCTGAATGGTGAAATGAGTTTACCTCAGAGCGCATATTTTTGAATATGCGGGGGTGTTGATAAATATCCCCTTACGTCTAGGAAAAAGTGACACAAGATTGGCTGTGAGCCATACCTGAAAGAGTACGGATTTGGACCATAGATCAACAATACACGACACATGATTTCCTGTAGGACATACCCTGGAAGAATGCAGTTGCAGGTCATAGCTCAATTTCACTAGCGCCGTGACTTGTACTAAGGCGGGCTAGGTTTGCATAGATGGACTATATGTTGATGGAAGTAGTTTGACTGATGATGTTACTGCATGTCTTCACTCATGCACTGACCATGAGGTGGTGAGGTCGTAAATTCTGACTCTTCCATTAGAGTTAGTATGGCACTGATTTGATTTATCAAGTGGTCGGTTGGATTTGGGTGGTACGACTCAAATCCTCATGGCATAATAAAATATGTAATCATCCGTGTAGTATAATTGTATAGGATTAAAATACGGAAACATTGGATGAGACCTTGCTTGATCTTTATACAATGTTGTTGGTAGGAAATATACACGTTCTTCATATTTCTTTTAAATTGTTAAGATGTTTCATAATTCAATAGTAATTTCTCTTTTTGTAATGATGAATACTTGCTTCACATAGTTGTAACTTTACTGCTTCTTAGTTTATCTTATCTATGATAATAATAGAGTTGGTGGATATTTATAACTCCTGCTGAGATTTGGAATCTCACCCCATGGGTTTCCCACCACCTATTTAGGTGGATGACCGCAAAGAAGTAGAGATTATGCAGCTAAGATTGAGCAGCAGTAGGAACAGAAATAGATGACCAGGATGGAAGTGATGCTGGATTTCTTTTGTTGATTGAATCCTAGAGTCGTCCCTATATACTCAGGTCCTTGGGGATGTTTTGTGTATGTTCTTTCAATACATGTTTGGATTGTGTTCCCTTTTGTATATAGTTGTAATGGATACATGTACATATGTTCTCGAATAGGTTCCCTGGTGACAGGTCGGTGGCACACCTAGCAAGTGCTTTGAGGCAGCAACTGTATGCAAAGGTTGTTGTTGTTTGACAGTTTTATGAAAATAGTTTTAATTTTTAGTGTTTTTCTTATAATATGTTCATTAATCTTCTTCCACTGTTTTGAGTAATCTCACTTTTGTGTGGCGTGGGGTATCTCACTCAAGTTGATATGTGCTTAAAATAGATATTGGACAACATATAAGAATAATGGATGTCAAAAATAAATTTAACATGGTTTTCAATAAAGAGGGAGACAAAAACATCCAAATGAACACCAAAATAGATCTTCATATGGTAAGACAAAAAATATTATATGAAGAAACAAAGGATACAAGTATCAAATCATTCCTTTAAATCCAAAATCAAAATTATGCATGCAGATTATCATGATAACAAAAAGTACAATAAAATAAAAGGTATATTGCATCACCACCATATCCACATATTATAGGATAAACATCATATTCTTAATGGGATTAATGGTATCACCTTATGATTACCCAAGGATAGAAATCATATATAATCACTTTGTCAACAGTACACACAATAGGGATACAGCACCTAGTGTGCACCATTATACAAGTTATGTAAATCCAACATGCATTTTAAATGGAGAGGCATCATCAAGTTTTATCAAATCAAATACAATATCCAAATAGCAAAAACATTATTAAAATTTATAAATATGATAAATGGTACAATCTTGAACAAAAGTTGGGAATTAAGGTTTCTACACCATGAATGGATATTCATTATGATGCTAATTGAATTAAACACCAATAGGATACAAGAATAGACATCAATTTTTAGTGACAACAATCCATAAGACTAATTTTAAAAGCTTGGACTCAACCAGGTCAAATAGATATAAACATGTGACATTTAAAATAATACATTATACCATCAAGTTAAAGAGACAGAAAATATGGATAGTTGTCCAATATGAATTATAAAGAGAAGAAACACACAACCAAGAAAGAGAAATAAGTAAATTGTCCAAAATGATTCAGGATGGAGATCAACATACCTAAAACTTGAGCAACAATAGTCACATGTAAAATCCTTGTATTAGTCATAATATTTCTTAATCTATATTACATTGAGTATACATATCATTAATTAATGTGTACACATAAAATCCTAAATTATCAATTCTTATTATCCTTGTATGTAGGTTTTGTTCATATTTATCATCATAGAGATTAATTTTTTAAATTTAAGGAGTATTTATTTGTATTTTTAATGAGTAAAATTTAATTATTAATTATCAAACTTGAGTGAATTTACTGATATTGAACCGAAAATCTGAGCCAAAGTACCAATGAGCCCTTGCATCATGCATTAATATCTTGATGTGTGATTGGGAAATCTTGTAAAGTTTCCAACCTAAATAACTAATGATAGACCACGGAAAAAATCATTAAAAGGCATAGATAAACAAGGTGCACGTGATGAAAATAATCCCTAGCAAGGGTAAACTCATCAAATTGTAAGAGATCATCTTCTTCCTTTGAAAACCAAATATAAACACCTATACAAATATGAAACTCTGAGTTCATAGCATGAGTGTGACCAGAATCTATGGAGAAAACACCCCCATTGAATCCACTAAGATCTAATAAACCCAATGTCCATAAGATTATCCAATGAGATAGGTGATAGCATGACCTAGCTCCACCACCATGGATACATCAACAAGGATAAAATACCCAAATTAGGTAAGGAGGTACCATAAAATGAATGTTGACTGAAGCTTTTTTGTTTTGGATTGAATTCAAATGAAGATAAAACCAGGAGAAAACCTTGAGAATACCCCTCAATCGCTCTCTCTGTTCTAATATGGAACAAATACACAAACAGTAGGAAACATGAATATACCAATAATCATAGAAACCAAGCATGTGAGGATCTTCACAAGGACTAATACAACAATGTTCAATGTTTTACGAACATTATGGAGGTTGAAACAACACCCCCAAACACGAAGTCACCAGAAAAGCAAAGTGTAGTTTGGGAAGTATGGATAGAGTAATAGGAATCGAGAAAGACAAGTGGAAATGGTTCCTAGGGTTGTTTGAAATTTAAGTTAAGGATATATTTATGTATATATGCATATATATGTATATCTAGAGACATGTGAAAGATGGAAATACCAAAGGTGATGGGAAGCAAGGAATGCGAGTAATCAAATTCGAGGAGAACTCCCAAGGATGAAAACCCTAGTTGATTTGGGTATCAATGGGTTTGTCTCTAAACAAGTATTGTGGAGAGTGGCTGGCTATGGATCAGAAAATGATCAAATTGAGAGAGGGATAACATGGCAGGAGGAAGAAGTTGACAGGTTATCCAATCTTGGTTGAGTTTGACTTGGGGATGAAGAAAGGTGTAGAGCCACATGATATAAATCTACTAGCTCAGATAGAACCGAAGAAAGGAAATGTCTAAAACTCAATGTGGCATGATAACTTCATAAATGTTTGAGAAATCAATCACATGATTGAAAATTGTGAGCTAATGTAAATAGAGCATAGTCTGATTCATATTTGGTTTATATAGTTCACACTCATCTTCTCCAATCAACTCGGGGTATCAAACATTATCCTTTTAGATAATTAGGACCAATGAATCCAATTTTAAGGTTATAGTTAACTTTGGATATTTCCTTATATGATATCTAGTACATTTAGTATTTAATGAATTATTTTATTATTACTATATATCAACATTTATCATGAACATGTATTATTTGGAGTTCTATTTTCCTCATATCATTATCAAAAGAGATATGGTGTAATATATTGCACAAATTTCCACACTTTACTTACTCAACCCATTAAGTTTATTAATTCAATAATCATGGGACATTACTTATCACTAATTGCATTAAATTAGCCAATTATTATTAGACTATATCCATTAGTCATATTTTTTTCCACATTAGTCATTCGTTTATATTCATATTACTGAAGACATATTTTAGTAATTAGTTGTGTGTAAATGTACCATGTGACGTGTTAAATATTTAATGATCTCATTTAAATATTCAACCATGGTTCAATTATTAGGTCCATTCCAAATTTATTGAGATACATTATGTGATTTAATACCTAATGTTACTAATGTATTAATGAATTTCATCAAGAATGTATAGTTTAGGTTATCTAACTCTAACTTAAGGTTTAGTTGAAAATGGTTACTAAACATCACATACATCTCATTAGAATATCAAAAACCAAGGGTTAGGTTACATATATTCAAGTCATCATCTTATTAATATTCACTTGTCCAAAGCATGGTCAAGGTCACATGTATCCATGTTAGGGTTTATATTGTAATTACTCATGTTATGTCCACACAAGAGCTGGGTAGCTTGGAAGACAGTCGCAAGGCCCACCCAAGACAGTGGTTTGGGCATAGATTCGATCAGAACCATTACCCGGGCCTTCGACTACAAAGCATGCTGGGAGGTTTGCACTGGATCTTCAGTGTGGGATACTTTTTTCCGCAACAAATACAGGTCGGACCTTTCTGTGCGTTCTACTTTGCATCCTCCATATCTTAAGATGGGTGCTTATGCATCTTCAACATGGAAGCAACTTTGGAGAACTTTTCCACTGTTCAGCCCTCACTGTCGATGGATCACAGGGAGAGGAGAGATCTCATTATGGGATGCAAGGTGGTGTGGATTGCAGCTCACCGAATACGCTATTCATGATAGTGATAGAAGACATGACTTCAAGATCAAAGACTTCTGGACCGAGGAAGGTTGGGACTGGAACATGTTATGCCAGATCATTAATGAAGAAGGCGTGCATATATTCAAACATCATGGTGCTACTATTTCCCAACATGATGATATTCTGATTTGGTCCCTTGAACCTCATGGAAGATTCTCCTTTGGTTCTGTCAAGAAGAACATCATTTATGCCGAGAATCCTCCTTCCTCCCCGCTCCTCAGGGATGTTTGATGCCTTCCTTTTCCCAGGGTCGGTGCCCTCTTGTGGAAAATTGCTCGTAGAGAAATTCCTACTGATGACATGATTACTAGATGTCGCATTATGATGCCATCAAGATGTTCCTGCTGCGATACACCTGACACAGAATCGCTACAACATTTATTCATCCACAGTGAGATTGCGACGTTCTTTTGGCGGAAGCTTACTCTTACTACTGGCCTCCTTCCCCCTTCTGATATCGAGGACATGGTCCTCACAGGAGGAAAGAGACTACATCATACCTCTACCGAGATTTGGATTCATGGCTTTCTCATTGCCCTTGCAGCGTGGACCATCTGGAGCTGTAGGTGTGCCTGAAGATTTGAAGATAAGAGCCCCAACCTCCATTCCAAATGGCGCAACATGATACACATCCTTAATCATTTCTTGAAGGACGCCGCCTTCTCCATAATCGAATCGGTGGAGTTCTATAAGAAACTAGATGATCACGGAATTATTGAACCGAGATCTAAGATTAGAATGATCTCTCTCATCAGATGGAACCCACCCGACATTGCTAATCTTAAACTCAATGTTTCTGTTGATCGAAGCAATGATCCTGCCGGGCACGCTAGAAGATGGGCTGCCGGCCTGATCAGAGACTCGAGATGTAGAGTGTGTCTTGCATTTCGTGTTTGGCTGAAAGATGATGATTACCGGGTTGCATATTTGGCTGCTTGTGCAGTAGCACTTAAGATCGCAGATAACCACAATCTCAACGTTGCGGTGATCGAGGTAGATGACACGTGCACACATGATATTTTGTGGAGAGGCAAGAGTGAACCATGGAAAGCGGTTCATTTTACCAGAGATCTTTGAGTTTTGCTGACTGATCAAGGGATTACCGGTTTTTGTGTTCCCAGACTGGCTAATTCTGCGACTATTGAGCTAGGTATTTGGGGAACTTCTTTGGCGGGTGCCTACATTACCACTGAGCAGAGCCTTCTTCCCATGAGAGTCAGAGGCTTGGTTAATCTGCATAGAAGAGGGATTCCATATGTTGGGACCAGATTTTGTGCTTCATAGAGCCGAGGACTTCCTTTTTTGTGTGTTTTGTTTTATGTTTGTTAGGTGTTTGGTTGGTCTTATACCCGAGTTATAAGAGCGGGAGATGTATCCTTTTATGATGTTGGCCCACCTGAGGGGTGTGGGATGAATAAAAGCTACCCCTGGCTTTAATTAAAAAAATGTTATGTGCATTAAATGTTCATTAGGGTTAAATACCTATGTGGTAGGGTGTATTCTTAACATGATTTGGAAAATTCAAAGATCCAAGCATACTAACCTCTTATCCATTGGATTATGGTTTCTAAATTCAGGGTAGCAAAATCTCGATAAGTTACATATTGTGTGAAGATTGGAGAACAAATAGTTGATATCTTGACCAAGAAACTTCCACCTTCATCCTTCTCCTAAATGTGTGGTACTAAGGGAATACATGATGTGTACTCTCAATCTTGAGGGGGTGGTGTCGGTGGTATTTTATGTTAGTTATTATCTTTCTAAATGCTACATGGGATGAATCTACTTAAGTCCATTATTATTGGTTTAGTCTATGTCATGATGTGTTTTCAATTGTTGTACCTTGAGATAAGTTTATATTTATGAATCTCTATAATCCTATCAAATCATAATAATAATTTTTTTTGTTTATTATTCAAAATAATATCAATAGGGAGAGTATTAATCCCACATTGGGGAGCTCTAAAATTTCTCAATGCCATATATATGTATATGTGTCCATGGGTTCTTTAAGGATCACAAGAGAAAATGGGCTTCACATGCACATGGTGGGGTAGTCCAATTGGATTTGGACCAGTCTGGTCAAAAAATCCTTTAACGGGCATGTTAATGCACATCCAATCATGCATGTTGGGGAAGGTGAAATTGTGGTATTTTGGGGCTCCTTGTGTGTGTATGGAACCAATTTAATTTTGTCATCGGTTCCTCAACTATATTTAACATGTGTTACATATGTTTGAAGTTGTACCTATTCGTTTAGATGATTCTAAATTGTCACTAATCTAGTTGAAATTTCCATCCACTATGCATCCTTTCAGATGAAAATTGTGTGTGATGCTTTGTTATTAATATAGTCTTGTCGCCTATTTATCAATTAATAAAGGTAGAAAACTCCTTGATTTAGATCATCCTTTCTACCTTTCTGGTGTCATAATATTTCTACTTTTCCATTATGAATCACTGGAAGAATAATAATATTCCATATACTCAAAAGTGTGATCTGTGAGTGCACACTTCACAACATGATCATTCTATATCTTGGCAGGATACTTGTTGATCACTATTTCACCGACACTTTATGTTGGGTAAGGAGTAAATACTCTTAAGGGAAATTTAGTTTTCTTACCTCAATGAGTTCATATGATTTTCCTTTCCTAATTATCTCATGGTTTGTACTTAGATTGAACAACAATCCTAAGAGTATTCATGATTCTGAATGGGTACAAATATGGAAGGGTTTGAAACTTTGTCTATATTGTGATGCCATCTAATTCTAACAATCAAATTCTCATAGTTTGTAATATGTTGCAAACTCGCCTACCTATTTTCAGTGGATTGCATTACGAACACTAGCAAGAAAAGGTTTTTACTACTTCATATGTTTCTAATGTAGCATTTGTTTATCTAAACGAAAGCTTGAAAATGAATCTCTGATTGGGAAAAGGCTAATATCAGTTTTTGACATGTTATTCTAAGTACTATATCTAATCAAATGTTTGAAGCATAATTCCCAATTAAAATTGCATTAGAAATTTGTGAAAACCTGAATAAGAAATACATTTCAGAAGAGGCTTCTACCCAAAAGATTACTAATGTGAATTTTTTGAATTTTTATATGATTGATGTAAATAAATACCACCTCAAATTCATGATTTTAGGATCTTACTTAACATCTAGAAAATGAAAATTTGATCAACCTGAGTCTTTTTTTTGTTGGATCCTTAATTAAAACAATGTAGTTGTTAGAAAAATTATAATAACAACTTAAAGCACAAGAGAAAGACAACATCACAAGATGATGTAATAATACACATCGATGTTGAAAGTCAAAATCATACTAGAGAAAGATCTTACCTGAATGTATAGCTTACCTCTACTATAATTGTTTTTGAAAACAAAATTAAGCAAAATAATAACTATTCTAGTCAATCTAAAATCATTGGATGAATAAGAAAGTAAAAAGAATTAATAATAAAAATAAAGGTAACAAGGTAGCATGGCTTCTTCTCTCAAGATCCTTCTCTCTAGGTTTTCGCTCTCACTACTCTCTAGGAGTCCCCAGTGGCTTCCGCTGGGGGGAGGAAGCACTTCCTCGTTGCCTTCCTCCCCTGCCCCTCAACGGCCTTGGCATGATCTCCCCTGACTGTAGGTTGTGTTCTCCAGAGAAAGGGTCCAGAAAGCGAGCAGCATTCCGCCGTCGCCGTCAGGGATCCTCCTGCTCGGTATCTAGGGATGATGAGGAGGAGATGCTTCGCGCGAGTCAACGTGGGTTTGGGAGTTGGTAAATCGACGCAGCTTCGACTCCATTCTATTCAAGTGTGATGGATGGAGAGAGCTGCTCCCACAGACCCATTCCTTGTGCAGTGCCGCTCCATGGAGACGAAGGAGCTCAGGCTTCTTACATGTCCTTCTCTGAACCTACTCCTCTCTTCTCCTAGATACAACCTGGTTTTCTGAGGGAGTGGATGCCCCCTGATGTGGTTGGATCTGCCCGATGATCTAGGTGACAGAAGGATTCCTTGGTGGGAGGTGTGGCCTTGCATCCTCTTTGCCCAACAGGTGGCTTCCTTCCCAATCGCCTTCATCAGGTCTTCATCTCCGACCTTGGGTGGTTTGCTTGGTGACCGGCGGTGGTCAAGCCCTTCGTAGGGTGGCCTGGGTCTGCACCCTCCCTGCCCTGCCGGTGGCACCCCCCTATCACACTCAAGTTGTTCGATCCCGTTGGCTTCTCTGCTGTGGCATGATGGAACACCCTCAAGGTGTTCGACGAAGTGTCTCTATGGTAACATGAGCATCACAGGGGGTCTTTGAACCCTTTGTTAGCTTTAGAGTGGCGAGCTTCTCCATTTGTGGTAGGCTCTCCATAGTTTCTGATCGTAGTCTGATCACAAGGTGTTCGTTGATCTTCTCCTATGGGCATGGTCACGGGCATGGCTATCCCTATGGGCTCGGCTGCTGATGCATGTTAAATGGGGCTATAAGGAGTTTCCTCCACCTCCCCCTTGACAACTCTGCTGCTGCGTTTGGGACACCTCCAGGTGTTCGATGTTTTGCCTCTGGGCATCCAGGAGTTGTTCTGACTAGTTGAGATGGTGTTAGATCCTTTGCAAGACATCAATAGGGACATTTTTCAGGGAAGTCGATTGATGGGGATCTCTATTTCTATGCGCATTATCACACTTTGTGGGTGGATGCATAAGACAGTTGGTAATGCACATAGCATTGAAAGGTTGAACTCGATCTTCTTTGCTGCTGGTCCCTGCTGCAAGATTGCTTAGGTTGTTTCCTGTCTAATGAGTCATCTTTCAGCCTTCCAGAGTCGACCACAAGGGTTCTTTCTTGGGTGTTCAACCCATATAGAATCCAAAGATCGTGAAGGTCAGAAAAGACCTAAGGTTCCATAAAGCTAGATCCAGGCAAGAAATTTGGAGGTAGCTATGCCTTGATCTGTGTTGCTATTTGTGGGTGGGCTGATTGAATGCAATTGTAGGTTGAATCATCTTCCTCCTGGCAGAAATGTTTGGTCTTTAGTTCATGTAACTTGATAGGTCTTTTTCCATGCCTTTATCTAGTGATCTTTAGATTACCCCATGCGAGGGGTATCTGACATCCATAATTTTTTTGTTCCTCCTGTGTGGGGATTTTGATCCTTGTTGAGCTTTATTAGCTCCTTTTGTTGTAATGGGGTACTTAGTGCTCAAAGTTTTGGTATTAATAGTAACACGCTTTTTTGACCGACCAAAAAGGTAACAAGGTAACTAAAAGAAGTATTTTTTACTATTTTGTATGTGGAAAACATAATTACACTTCTCCAGAATGCAAGCACTAGAAGAAGCAAGCAGTTCACAATTCAAAGGAAGAACCAACAAACATTTGGACAGAGGACATAAAATTGGCATTCTCATCTCAGTCAATATGACATCTTTCAACATCATGATTTTATCATAGACCACAATATATGATGTCGTGTTGATGCAAATAGGGATGCTTTATTGACATAGTAGGAGAGGATGAGCATAAAGTTGTCATGGGTAACTCTTATGTTTCCTCTATGATTGTCCAAGGAAACAACATGATCAACATGTCATTTGGAATATTCCTACTAATCAAAGATGTGATGCATTTTCTAGATATTAGTGTTAATTTAATCTATGTGGCTCAACTTGATAAGTTTGGGATAAAGGTGCCCTTTGAATCTGGCATGACTGTTCTTTCTACGTCTGGAGAGTACTTGGGGGTGTGATATCATTCAAATGGCATGTTTGTCCTAAATGTATAAACATTTCCATTAATAAAATTTATTTTTCTTCCTTTATCATTGAATCTTTTGATATATGGAACAATTGACTTGGTCATGCTAAAATTTAATATGTAAAACATACAAAATATCTAGGATTGCTAAAGGATTGGTGTTATTGATTTAAGTAATAAATTTCAAGTCTGTCCTAAAACTAAATATACAAAGAAATTGTTTCCTTAAATATTTCATATTTATTATGGATTTCTAAATTTAGTTCACTTAGATCTTGGAGATTTAAAAGGAAATTTGAATATGTGGGAAAATATTATATGCCATGCTATACAAAATCATAATTAATAATTCAAAAGGGGCGGTAAATATGATTATTATCCATCTAATTATTTTTATGTGATGCACATTATTATACATGAATACATCCCCTTCATAATCCCCTCAATCAAATGGGATTGTTGAAGTAAAATAGGACTCTACTAGATATGATGATATGTAGATAATTTAATCAAGAGCACCCAACAACTTGTCTGAGGAATCAATTTTGTCATTATTGTTTTATTTAAATCCATTCCTGTTAGGAAGATGAATGACAACCACTCTGAATTATGGAACGGTTCTTTCTTAATTTGAAATATCTTAAAGTGTGGGGCTTCTTAGCTAAAGCATTTTAGTTGAAACTAAGAAACAAGAACTAGGATCTAGAACTCTAGTCGATATTTTTACAGGTTATGCTTATTGTGTAACATATAGATTTCTAGATCTTCGAAGTAGAAAACATGTTCTAGAACATAATAGAATTGTTGAATAGAAAAATGTAGATTTTTTTATCATATATTTTATTTATGAACTCATATGATTACATTTTTTATCATGAAAATAAGTTATTATGAAATATAAAAATTACATCTACGAATAATGATTTCTTAGAACCTGATGATATAGAACATAGAAAATCCTTTATTGTAGATAATGGCTCTCAATATTCCAATGATTCTAATAATTCATTGGATTCCTCCCAGTGGAAGGAAGCAATTCACTAGTGAGATTGAATCTATATTATTTAATCAAACATGAGATTTAGTGGATCTTTCTCCAGGTATCAAAACCATAAGATGTAAATGGATATCCAAAAGAAAATTAATAACTGGTGAGGCTGTATATAAATACAATCCTACGTTAGTTTTCAAGGGATATAAATAAGAAAAGGATATCAAGTATTTTGATAAATTTTGCTCATCAAAACAATTAATTGCTTTCACATCAATTAATAACTTAATTATATATCAAGTGGATGTTAAAATTACATTCCTGAATGGAGATTTAGAATAAGAAATATATATAGATCAACCAAAAGTTTATGTTGTATCTAGAAAACAACATATGTTATGTAGACTAATCATTTATCTTTATGACTTAACACAAGCTCCTAAATAATGGCAAGACAAATTTGATAAAACCATTATATCATATGGGTTTTGCATACATGAAGGAGAAATATGTATATATTCTAAAGTCAATTATAAAGGTTGTGTGGTTATATGTCTTCATGTGGATGACATGTTTATTTTTCACACTATTGTTAATATCATAAACAATATAAAAGGTTTCTAGGGATGGAATTTTGACATGAAAGACATGGGAGAAGCATGTTTAATTTTGGAAATGAAACTACTTAAAAAAGATTATTTGCAATATGATCTCTCCAAAATACTTTGTTTTAAAAATCCACAAAAGAAACTAAATGTTTGATTGTAATCTAGTCAGCACATCTTTCAGTTCTAATTGCGATACTAAGAGAAATACAAGTATTTGTGTTCAACGAGTCGAGTATGCTCAAGTAATTGGAAGTTTTATGTACTTAATAAATGATCCGTGTCTAGATCTAGCATATGCAAATGAAATTAAGTAGATATACTCAATTTCTTGACAAGGATCATTGGGATGATCTACATAGAGTTTTAAGATACCTAAAAGACATATCTAACATGGATTGGTTTCATGTGGATCCCCAAGAGTGCCAGAATGATACTGTGATGCCATTTATTTTTCTTATTTTGCTAAATTAAAATCTACAAGTGGATGCATCTTGATTATGGATGGAAGTGTTGCGTGCAGACATGCACAACTTGTCCCACTAAAGAATATGAGTTTATTGTCCTGGAAAAGGGTGGAATTGAAGCCAAATGGATAAGACACATTCTAATTGATCATCCCATTTGAGAGAAACCTTCTCCACCAGTGTTTATATATTAAGATAATCAAGTTGTCATAAAAATAGATAAAACGTTTTTGGTGGAAATAGTAGACATATTTGTCTATGACATACGATTGTGAGGAAGCTTAAATTTGATATCATAATGTCAATTGAACTTGTGATGTCACAATTAAATGGTCGATCTTGTAACAAAGACACTAAGTCAAAGACTAGTGAAGAACACATCAAGAAGAATGGTATCTTCATGAATGATGATCTTAAGAATGAGGATCAATGGGAAAAATTATGTTGTTGGAGGATTCTCTATTTTATAATATAATGGAATCTCACATTTATTATGTAAGAAATAATCTTCAATGAATAGTTGAATATATTATTTTTGTTCTTAATGGAATCCATACTTCCACTTATGATGGTATATATAACTAAAATATATACTTAATGTAAGACCAGCAATATGAGTGTGGATTGGATCCACTTCTATTAAGATTTGGGAAGATGCCATGAATTTGTTTATTACCCTAAATCCTCCCTCCCAATGGCTAGATAGCCAAAGCTGAGAGGACCCAGGAGTCCATCCCTAGAGTGGAACATAGTTCACACAAGAAATTATATGAACATGAAAAAAATAACTAACAAAAATAAATGAGATACATATTACTGAGATTGAGATAGGTACCCATTTCTATTTCAATGATATCACATTGGTGTTTCATTTAATAGAGTACTTGTTGTGATGATGTGAGCAACAAATCTTCATTTGTCTTCTGTAAAAATGATAAAAAAAACTGACCACAATTTAAGAGTAATATATAATTACTCTTGACTAGAAACATAATAATTTTCAAGAAGAAGGGACAAGATGAAAAAATATTTAAGAAAATTATTTTATACAAATCATATTTTGGGTTTCATTTTCCATTGCATCAACAACAATATTAGGTCATTAACTAACTTCTAAGGGAAGGGTCCTTGAGGGGCATTTGAGGATGCAAGCCTAATGTCACGTTGTTTCTCTGTGAAGGACCTCAAGCCCAGAGTTAAAGAGCTATCCCTGTTTCAACATGCCATTTGACCTTATCGAGTGAATTCAAGTAGGTACACAAGTGTTATATAATTAAAATCCATACTATCTAAAAGGCTTGTCAATATAGTAAAATAAATCATCAAAATATTATTCTTGGGAGAAATAGCTGAAGAAAGTAATTAAGTAGACAACAATTCATAAGAGAATGCATACAAATAAGAAAATAGCATAGTAAGGTGAAGAGATTAACCATACCTTGTGAGTGGTGAGCAAATTATGAGCCTCAAGTAGGATTACAAGGGAAGTCCCAACTCAAAGGACACCTAAGATTTGAAAATATACTAAATAGGGTTTTATATCAGTATGGTTTTGATAAAATAAACATCATATGTGTCATGTGGATGTTTTTCTACTCTTTGGTTTCAATTAGTTCAATCTTAGTTCCAAAGTTCCAGACATGGATGCAATTTTCTCAACATAGTTCAAAAGTCACAACAACACCTTAGGGTTAGGTGAAACATCCACATTATGAGAGTTTTTAGATGAAGATAAGCTCCAATTTTGAAAAAGGGTGGCATGAGGTACTAAATATTATCACGTTTCAATATGTATTACATTATCAAGTCATTTAGATCAATTTCATGCAATATGTGCATATTGCCATGTCATAAGATCAAAAAAAAGCATTAAGTAGATTGGACTTATATTTAGTGCTACAAGTATGATAAAACTACTGATTTGAAGTCTTAAGATAGAATATGTTATATGATATCATGATTCATGGAACACTCTATTCTAGTAATCAACATATGTCACACGTATCCCATATGTATTAAAAAAAAGTATATGAGTGTTTTACATTGCATTTAGTGTCACATGCCATTGTAAGGATTGATTTGAAGGTGAACATAGAGGTTTGAACATTAACTATGTACTTTTACATCAATATTGAAGAGCAATCATATAAGTACTTAAACATTGCATTTTATGAAAAATAAGGTACAAAAGTGAGTCTTTAAGTCATATGAACTATACATACAATCTTAATAAAAATGTACACTTAACCACATGAAGTTTATTGATTATGATGTTAAACGATCATATGATAGTAAAAAGAGGCCAAAGCTCCATATTTGATCAAGATGTATAATCCATATGAAAAAAGTGGTCATTTAGGGTCAAATTGTTCATTACATTTACACTAAGATGATCCATTTCATTAACACATATACTATATAGTAAATTTATAGATCTAGAGATTGAAGCCAAATGTTTATCATTAATGACTAAATTTAAGCATGGATGGGTATTAGATTCATCCAAAAGATGATAAAAATTTCATTTTTAGCAAACATATATGACACAAGTAAAACTAGGGTCAAATGTATTTTAGTTCCTATATATCTTGTTGAGATGATCAATTTGGTATATAGGTTCGTTAAATTTGGACAAGGGAGGTAGGAGATGTACAATGTTTGAAGATATTGCATTGGAACTATAGGAAATTGAGAGGGGGTGTTATCAAGAATGTGATGAAGACTCTAGGACATAGATAGTGAATTCAACTCCCATGATGGTGAGTGTGACACCTAATCATGCTAACGAGATTACTCAAAACACAAAACATGATCAACTACTGATTTATCACATAGTCAAAAATGCGGAATAATTAAAACCAATTCCAACAATGTAAATAAATTATAGAACATTTATAATAAAGTCCATCATTCCATTCTCATATACTGTAACAAGTATTTAGATATGGGTCTAAAGATCTCAGTAACATCCTGCATACAAAATATATTTCACATGTACATGCCATATATTTACAAACATTGTCATACTACCAAAATCTCGTGTCGATACAAGTATATCATCTAGAAAACACATCCCATACCCAGACCTAAGAGTACATGGACGACACTAGGACTCTACTACTAAAATCTACAACTAACCAACCTTTTGAATCTATTGATCACCAAGTTGGTTCTCTTCCACAGTGCGACCTCGACCTTGTTGCCCGCGACCACCTAAAAAAATATATGGTGACGCACGAGTGAGACGCTGTCCTAGCGAGAGATATAACTCTCTCTAACATATATTGATTATAACATATTGATTGATAGTAAAAGAACTGAGTAGATACAGTAATGAATAAGCAATTTAAGCAGATTGAATAGGTTAAGCATACTATGCCATTAAGCAAATTAACTTGACAAGAAGTATAATTACTCAAAGGTCATATGATATCATCTTATAAACACTGAATAGTATAAATACAAGTTAATGACTAATAAAAAATGTGAGACATATTTAACCATAGTCAGTATACTACACAAATTATATCACTTCTTTTATTACATTGCCCTGAGGGATTTGAGAAATACCACTCAAGTCTCAACTAACCACTACTAAGTCAAAATCACTGCCATACAAGATCTAGGAAGAGTCGGACTCCTAAGATGTTCTCTTCCCCCAGTCAATATGGGTCCGCCACAGTGACACATAAGGTCAAGCTGCTAATAGCCAAGTCCGATCTTGGTATAGGTCACGACACTAGTGAAAGGAGGCAAGTACACATACCCTTCCATCTGAGGTACAACCACACTTGTCCACCAATCTCATCATATATATATATATATATATATATATATATATATATATATATATATATAAATCACCGAGACACAACCACATCAGTTCTCAAACTGAGGGCTAGGCATGCCCACTGTCATCCTCCCTAACACTTGAATTAAATATGACAAGAACCCCACATACTCATCATGTATGCACACTGAGTATCCCTTAGCAATACTCGTTTCACTATCTGAAAATTTTTGACACTCAGATAGATCTATGGCATACAGAACTACATGATTAGAGTTTCACTTAATTAGTTTTACCAATTGGGTGAATGAAGGCTCAATCATACAAGTGGACATTCAAACCCTAATTCTTTTCTAACAAGAGTATATGTATAACAACTTCAAATGATATAAAACATTTGAGATATAAATCTTAATCACATTACCACATTATCATTCATTGCAAAATAATGGACCACACTTATCATCATACTTTTACAAGATACCAATATCTTATCACAAGTTCCAGGGTTTTAACCCTTATTGGAACATGAAGAGGATTTCACCTCAATCATGGCTTCAAACATGCCCAAAGGTCGTTAAGACCATCACATTATTCATAGTAAGGTTATCATCATCATTCCATGTCTTAAACAAGGCTCAAAAGATCATTAGCACATATGTGTCCATAGATATTAACATGGCAAGGCATTATGATATTCAAATAGTACTACAATGTGGTTTCAACACAAGAAGAGTGTAATTCATTATCACATTAATCATCCAAGAGGTCTGACTATAACCAATCAACATCATATAATTACATTAAGGTTAGGTATAACAATCTAGATCACATGGGAATTACACATCCACTTATTATAGTTATTTATCAAATATAACTATATAATGGCAAAGGTACGACTACAAATTAATGGTATTAAACCATTGAATTATCTTCACTATAACCCACATATAATACCATGTCATTTATTCCAATCCATTGGATGTTAAAGCAACCAATATTATTCATTGGATCAGGTTCATTGTTCAAGGTTATCAATTGAAGTATAGGTCTAACCATTAGATGAATTGAACCAAGGAACCATTGGTTCAAGGTTTAGTCAAATCTAAAATTACATTCTTAACTCATCATACATCTCTATGACCTGATACACCATTAATTGTGATAATTAGGTCACCATTGGTTGTTAGATTAGTAATACATTCAGTTAACACCATCAAATATTAAGCTAATGTCATCATCGATTGATAACATCATAAGAATACTTCGTAAATGATAATTAAACGTCTAATTGAGCCAAAACCTGACCTAAGGGGGTGACCATAGGTTGTAACCATAAATTTGAAACCTTTGATCACGAACATCAATTGAAAAAATAGCAACACCATTGGCTATTGAATGGCATGACCATCGGTGGTGTGATAGGGAATGAAATAGCTTGAAAACCCTAATTTGAACCATCAACTATTTTGTGCTTAGCACCATAGGTTGAAGATATCAACCTGTACCAGATCATGTTACACCTTAGAAAGGTCATAGGAATGTTTATAAGTTCATATAGAACTGGAACAAAATAGGGAACAACACAAAAATTCGTAATTCTAAACAAGCATGGTTTCTCTATGCTTAATTCAACACATTAAGGCATAAACATGAACTGACAAGCTTCTAGTAAGCAATATAAGTGAAGAATGTTCTATAAATCGCCTATATAGAGTAGGTCAGATCCCAAAAAGAAAGAATCTGGAGAAAATAGGGCAAGAAAACCTTGGATTCAGATCTGAACATGGCCAAACAAGCACTTCTCTCCACAAGGAAGCAAAACCCTAGAAAAAGAAACAAGAAGGATATATTTTTGAGTTCTAGAGCCACTTTCACCATGGAACAGCAGGGTTCTGACCTGGAGGAAGGTCTAAGGAAGGAGAAGAGAAAGAAAAATGAAGAAGGAAGGAAGAAAACAACTTGCCTTGGTCAAAATCCTTAAAAGATGACCTTGGAACCCCTAGGTAGGGCTAGATGGAGCTCTAGGAGACCTTCTTCTCCAAAAAGAGGTTGTCTTCTACCATAGAGCAGTTGATTCCACAGAAACACAAAGTGGATTCGTTTCTCCAGGTTATAGGAAATATAAGGCAAGAATAGTTTCGAATTTGGGCAAACAAGAGGTAAATATAGCCCATGGATAAGGATAGAAGCAAGCATGAGGTGTAAAAGTAGCTTCCCCATGTGTCTATGGCCTTAAATTTTTAATAATATACAAGAACACACACAAGAAGCTCCCCCACCATACTTATAGACCTTCTTAGATTTCCTTTTTCGAAATTCCCAGCCAATCACATAATTCATTAGTTGGTAGCTACTAAAGGTAGCTCATCCATGAAGGGGTAAACCCTAAAATACCCTTGGTGAAAACACCTTCAAACCATGGCTCAACTAGGATACCCATGGCTGAAAAAATCAATAATGATAATATAACATCTAAGTAACATAATTTATGTGACAAATTGCAAATAAAACCCCTCAATTGGGTAAATTGTAGAAAAGTCCAAAATGTACAGAAAATTGCATAACTTGGTCAAGTAGTGTCCAAATTGGACCAAATTTGATATTTGGTCCAATTGGACCAAAACATATCAAAAGGTTATATTAGGGTTATAATCATTAAATTATCGTAATTAATCTCATTCAACTCATTAAGAAAGTTCATGGGCCTTACAGTGAGCCATTCTAGGTCTAGCACTAAAGGGCTTATGGATAGGTTGGCCCCTCTCTTGCTGGGCCCAGGGAACCACTCAATTGGCTACTTGCTTATACTACACAAATCACATGTGCAAGCATGCCCCAACAAAGGTGGTGGCCATGGGAGGGAGATTGTTGGATCTGCTCAATCGAACCAGCTCAGGCTGTGAGGGAGTCCATAATGGTTCTTCCTAGCCTTAGTTTGAGTCTCTAGATTTGATGACTGTGAAAATGGGTTGAAGGTTGGTCAAGAGGTAGGATCTCGACTTTGATGTCTCCAAAGTAAGTCATGGAGCTAAGCTAGGGTTTGGAGGAAGAAAAATATGTGAAGGGGGTGCTAAGGTGAACGATAGCAAAGGAACATGTCCAAATGAAAGAGGGGTTAGAAATTGGATGTTTTGGGTGCTCAAAAGCATCAAAATGAACTTGAAAATAGTTGGTGGTATTACTCCACCTTGAAAAGAACAAGCTTGTACATAGGTAGAAGTCAACCCTCTAATAGTTAGATCAAATCCCCAATCAATAGTTGTAGGATTGGAGGGATGATATTGGCTAAAAACCAAGGAAATGGTTACATGGTTTGGTAAGTTAGAAGGGGAAAACATGGTTAGGCTGCACCCATATTTTTGGACCGATATGGACCAATAATATATCTTTCAAGCTAGAAACAAGATTAGATAAAGCAACATTCAAATGGACTCATTTTTCTCATTCTATCTTGGAATTGAAAAAAATTAGGTGCTTTTGAAACATGAGAGTGTCCGATACACAATAAGGAATGAAAGGACCCATAGATGGTATCAAAAAGGAGATGATAGAGGATTATATATAATCGAGGTGCAACCCTAGATTCATATCAAATGGTCTATCACTAACTGACATGTGAACAAAAGATAGATAAAAAAGAATCTCTAAAACAAAATTGGATAATTAGTTGTTTAGAGGATAAAAAGATCTCTAATATGTGTTATATCTAAGTAAATGATGACATGATGGTATATTAGCTACGATGCACTAGCTGAAATTGATGGCAACCCTTATATGTATATTGGTAGATACAAGTAATCAAGAACACAAGGACTTCTAGGATTCTTATGGATAATGTGATAGGAGGAATGATAGGGTATTATGGGAGTGGAACCATTGGACATCTTGTGGTGGACAATTTATAACTAGATGATATTGACCTAGGTTGGGAAATAGAGTAGATATACTAAAAATCCTAACAAAGATCATTGGGATTCTCTACATAGATTTTTAAGATACCTAAAAGACTTATTTGACATGGATTGATTTTATGTTGATCCCCAAGAGTGCTAGAAGGATATTGTGATTCCAATTGAATTTCTTATTTTGATATGAAATCTACAAGTGGATTCATGTTCACTAATTAAGGGTGGTGTTGTGTCTTTCATATCCACCATGCAGACATGGATAGCTCATTCCACTAAAGAATATAAGTTTACTACAATGGAAAAGGTTGGAACTAAAGCCAAATGGATAAGACATGTTCTAATTGATATTCTCATTTTATAGAAGCCTTATCCACCAGTGTTTATATATTCTAATAATCAAATCGTCATAACAAGAGCTAAAAATAAAGTTTTCAGTAGAAAGACTAGAAATATTTGTCTATGTCATAACATTGTAAGGAAGCTTAAATGTGATAGCTTAATCTCAATGAATGATGTGAAGTCACAGTTAAACTTCATCGATCCTCTAACAAAGCCATTAATCCAAAGTCTAATGAGAAACACATCATGGAGAATGGTATTATGAATGTACCAAAAGTAACAATGAAGGATATCCAATCTTCATTCATGATGATCATGAGAAGAAGGATGAATGGGAAAAGATACATCCCTAGAGGACTCTATATATTGTAATATTTTGTATGTCACTTTTATGATGTAAATCATAATGTTTAGTGAATAGTTTAATATTTGTTTTGTTGTTAATGTAATTCATAGCCACTAATGATGGTGTATATAACTACAATATATACTTGATTAAAGACCAACGTTATTACTGTGGAGTGGGTCCTCTCATGTTGATATTTGGTCAGATTTCATAGATCTATTTATGACCCTAAATTTTCCCTTGTAATGGCTAGACAAACAAAGGTAAGAGGACCAATGCATCCTTCCCTAGAATGGTACATAATTTAATAGAAGCAACAATATCAAATGACAAAATGTAACTTAGACAAATAAATAAGATACATTATGGAGATGTAGACATGAACCCATTTCTATTGCAATTATATCCCCTTTTGGTTCATTTCATAGATTAGTTTGTTGTGATGATGTGAGTAGAGGATCTTCATTTGGAATCTAAAAGAATGAAAAACAAAATATATTAATGTGAGTGCATTAAGTATGCTATGAAAGGGCATGTAACCACAATTTAAAAGTAATAAATAAATTCCCTTAGATAGAAACATTATAATATGCAAGAAGTAGGGATAATGTGGGAAAATGTTTAATGACATTATATTACATAAGTCATAATTTGGGTTTCATTTTCCACTATATCAACATAAATATTAGGCCTTTAACCATCTTCTATGGTAGGGTCCATGAGGGGTATTTTAAAATGGAAGCCTAATGTCATCATATTTCTCTATGATGGAATTCAAGACCAAATACAATGAGCTAACCATGTTGGAACATGTCTTGGGCCCTTACCCTGAGGATTGAGGTAGGTACACAATGTTTATAAAATGGAATTATATATTATGTTCAAGGCATGTCTACATAGTATTATAAAACATGAAAGTAATATTCATATGAACAATAGCTCAAACAAGTAATTAAGTAGCCAAGAATTCATTAGATCATATATACAAACATGATAATTTCATAGTAAGGTTAAGAGATTAAGCATACCTTGGGTGTAGTGAGAAAGTTATGATCCTTGAGTGAAATTCCTATAGAAGGCCCAACTCAATGGGAGTCTACGATTTAAAAGAAATATAAGGTTTTAGATTGGTAGAGTTAAACAAACATCATATGTTTCATGTGGATGTTTTTCCTTAGCCTAGGTTTCCATTAATTCAGTAATGGTTTCATAGTTCTAAACATGGATGTAGTTATTCAACACAGTTTAAAAGCCACAACAAAACCTTAGGTCTAGGTGAAACATGCAAATTATGAGAGTTACTAGATGATGATAACTCTGATTTTGAAAATAGGGGAAGCATGAGGCTCTAAATGTGGAAAAAATGATATGATTATGCATTCTCCTTTGTGTATACTTTTCTTATCAATAGAAGGGAAGCCCCCATATTATATATATAGGAAAAGGGGGAAGCATTCAAACTCAAGACAAAACCTAGTGAGCCAAGATACAATTAGGCTCATTTTACAAATTGACCCAACAACTTAATTAACTAATTAAATAGACTATCTAACACCCCCTCAAGCTAGATCTTGGGAAAATCCCATGTCAGCTTGCAAACATATAGAAAAACTAAAGCAAAATAACACAAGATAAATCAATCCCATATAAGAATGTCTCTTCACTTCAATGTTAAAATAAATCACTAAAATACCCCCTCCCAAGTATATAGTCCCAATGTGGGTAAGTAGGCAAGTATAAGGAGCTTCTTGATCATTGTGAAGTGTCATATGGAGTATAAGTTAATATCAATAGATAGCAATCATGGTCTTAATTTGAGGCATTACTATCATGAGGAATACCAAAGAGTGTTGGAACACAAGAAGATTTGTCAACATGCACACAAGGCATGGACAAGAAAAGAGTCAGCATGCATAAGGCATGAGCAAGCCAGAGAGTGCTGGAAAATAGTAGTAGAAAATAGATTATGTAGCTAGATAAAAAACCAATGTCTGAAGTATAAAGTAGAAAAAAGACTCCAAGATGAAAAATAGTAGCATGAAAGTATAAAGCTCCACCATATGCATGCATGTCACCAAATGAACCATCATCTCATCATATAATTTCCATCCTAGTAGCAGAAATCACAATCCATAATGTGTTGGGTTAAGGTCCCCAAAGAATGATTGGTCATAACAATAGTGGTAGTAGACATGTGCAAGACACATACAAAGAGTCAACGTGTAAATAGAGAACAAACAATAAATAGTACAAAAGCACAAAGAAACAAGTTAAATAAGCTAATCATAGCACAAGTAGCAAAATTGATGTTCCCAGATGGAAAAGCAATCAACAAATAATGGAAGTGAAGTAGACAACTCCATAGCAAAATATGATGAAGGATATTAACTAATAGAAGTTGAAAGATCCACATAGCAGAAAAAGCAACAACAAAAGTAGCATGGAGATCCATATAGATATAAGTAGTAGAACCAATATCTTTTTCTTCTCTCATTCATCTCATCTCTTCCCTCTAATCCTCCTCCACTATTCTCTCCCTCATGCCAACCACAAAAAGAGTCAACAGAGTGTTTGGTAGGGATGTTAATGGGGGGGATGTTACCCATTCTATCCTTTATCCATACTAGGTAGGGTAAGGATAAGAGTAAAGGTTATGTTACCCATTCCTCATTTCCCAGCCACATCAAAAGGGCAAGGTAAGGTACGAACATTATTCATACCCTCTTACCCTTGTACCCACATTTATTTAACAAAGACATATAACTATATAGAAGTTTCTAGTTCAATTTCCAACCTATTTTTTCTAATAGGAAAGCTTGCGGGTTGCGAGTTGCTTCCCACCCCCAATCACACTCAAATACTTGTAGTATATTACTATTACATGTTTAACCAGTTGATACGGTTCTAGAACAATGAAAAAGGATGATTGTACCACCTTAAAATAAATTATTCTTAGACCAATGTCTAAACATATTACGAAAGTCTTGCTTATGTTCACATTTGTTAAAATGGAAGTCATGAAATATGCGACTTAATTTTTATCACCCTAAACACCATCGTAAAATAAGTTAACTTTTTATAAAATTTGTTAAATATCAAAATTACTTCTCTACCCTTTACCCTCAACGTTAACCCTATAGGGATGATGGTAAGGGTAAGGGGAGGGTATGAGGATTTCTAAGAAGGGTAATTACCCTGACCGATACCCTCTACCCTCTAGAGGGTAGGGGTAAGGGTAGAACCATACACTCCCCATACTCTCCCTATTGACAACCCTATTGTTTGGGGTGGAGATTGAAAAACAATAGTAAAAGAAGTTCTTATGTACTCATGTATGTGGAGGAGGTAGTCGAAAACTCGAGTCAATATGTAACATGACCTCATTATACAATTTTGGAAAGAAAAATAAATGGTTTTTTATGAATCATAGAGCCCCCAAAAAATATTTTGGACTAGGTCATAATATTTTAGGATCTAATTATCATCAGGGATAATATGTATATGGGGGGTACTACACGTATTGAGGAGGTAGTTAATATATATGTAGGGTTGTAAAGGTTGGGCGTGTTAAAGAATAAAACAAATATAAAATTGCTGGAGATGAAAGATAAGTGTTTCTTATAAGGATAAAGAAGGGACTCACCATGTATAGAAATCTCCACCATGTAATAGAGTCAATGTACATAATATAGTAGTAGTTACAGGTGACACGTCATGTTGGTGAAGGGATACAATGTGTCATGCATTGGTAGATGTAGCAGCAGAACCCCTGAGATAGTAGCAAAAGATGGACTGAACCTTTCAGATGGCCACCACAACAATATATGGACGATATGTGACTGATATTACCAGAAAAGGGAGATCATTAGCCAATATTTGGTATTAGTTCTCAATATAGGCATGGATGACAAAGGTGGTGTAGATATACATAGATGTACATGATGATGGTGTAGATCTCCAAATGTTAGATAACAATAATGTAAATCGGCAACAAAGTAGATGAAGGTGGAAAATAGGATAGATATGACAGCTCAATTAGCAAGAAAAATGGAAGAAGGCATGGAGACCCTTCGAGATCTAGTAGAGGCAACATCCAAGTGGATGCTTTGGTTGCTGAAGATGGACACAGCTCCAAGAAGAAGAAGAGATGGGAAATCCCTACGACTAGCCAAGCAACGCCTAGCCCCGGCTGGCACCCATAAGGGAGGCTTTTCTCCTTTTCTCTCTCTCTGTCTCTAAGGGGTTGGGGTCAACATAGGAAGGCCTATTGTTATACCATGTGGAAAAATGACATGATGGGGAAACCCCCTTTGTGTAGATTTTTTCTTATCAATAGAAGGGTAACATCATCTCCTATATATAGGATAAGAGGGAATCATACAAACTCAAGACAAACCTTATGGTCCAAGACACAATTTGGTCAATTCAATAATTAAACTAACAACTTAATTAAGTAATAAATTAGAATTTGAAACACTAAATATTATCATGTTTCAACATGCTTGATTATTGTCAAGTCATATTAGATTAATTTTGTGCAATATTGTCATATTTCCTAGTCATAATATCATAAAAGCGCATTGAGTAGGTTGGGTTTAGATTTAGTGCTAGAAATATGATAAAACTACTGATTTGAGGTCTTAAGATAACATGTGTAACATTAGATCATGATTCTTGCAAGATTAGAGTCTTGTGGTCCACATATGTCACATGTATGTCATATGTAGTCGAAAAGAGTATAGAGTGTTTTACATTACAATTCGTGTCTCAAACCATTATAAGTACTGATTTGAAGGTGACATAGAGATTAGAACACTAAGGATTTACATAAATATTAAAGATTCAATCATATAGGTACTTAAACATCACATTTTATGACATGTTAAGGTACAAAAGTGGGTCTTTAAGTCATATGAACTATTAATGAAAAAAGCTCATAAAACTCATAACAAAAAAGTCACATAACCACATGATGTTTACTGATTTTGAAGTTAAATGATCATATGATAGTAACAGAGGTCACAATTCCATATTTGATCAAGATTCATTATCCATATGCAAAAATGAGTCATTAAGAGTCAAAATGATCACTATAGTTTCATTAAGATGATCTAAGGCATTAAAAAAGTCTAACATAGAATAAATTTACTAATCTATAGATCGAAGGCAACATTTAATCAATAATGACTAAATTGAAGCATGGTTGAGTATTAAATTCATCCAAAAGATCATAAAGATTATATTTTTAGAAAATTAAAGATTACATAAGCAAAATTTCAAAAAAAAGTATTTTTATTATATAGATCTCGTTGAGCCATTAATTTGTATACAAGTTTGTCAAATTTGCACAATGGAGATAGGAGATGTACATTTTATAAGATATTTCATTGGAAATATAGGAAAATGAGAGGGGGGTCTTATTGGCAAGTTGATGAAGATTGTAGTCTATAGATCGGGCATCCACCAGTCGTGATGGTGAGCCATTTTAGGGTTGGCACTAAGGGGTAGTTGTCTAGGCTAGTCTCACTCTTACTGGGCCTAGGTACCCACACGACTACCTACTTGCCTTCTCCTTCTTAACCTATGTGTGGGAACTTGCCACAACCACGAAGACACCTTTAGGGGATCTCTTCGAAGCTTCGCGATGACACCAACTCAGGTTGTAAAGGAGTCTAGAATGGTTTCACTCAACTGCGGTTTGGGTCTTTAAGTTTGATGGTGGTGAAAATGGGTTGAAGGTCAATTGGGAGGATGGATCTCGACTCCCATGCTTGTGGTAGTGGGTTTGGAGCTAAGCTCGAGTTTGGAGTAAGAAGATAAACTCAAAGGGGTTCTAGGGTGCACAAAAATGTAAGCCAAGAAATGCAAATGAAATAGGGGTTATAAGTAGGAAGTTTTGAGTGCTCAAATATGTTAAAAGGATGGCAAAAATGGGTGGGGGCGTTGCTCCACCTCACACAAGCACAAGCTTGTATGAATGTAGTAGACAACCATCAAGCCACTAGATTAAGACTACAATCTATAGTTGTAGGATTAGAGGTCCTAGATTGGTTGAAAAATAAGAAAATGGATAGATGAATTGGTAAGTTTGAAGGGAAAATGTGGCTTGTCCACACCCATATTTTGGGTCCAAAATGCTCAAAAGTTATAAATCTCAAGATAGAAATAAGATTGAATAAATAAACATTCAAATATGTATATCACTATCGTCCTAGTCCAAAATTGAGCAAAATTTGGTGCATCAGAATCATAGGAGCCTCCACTATACATATAAGGTATGAAAGGACCCATAGATGGTATAAAAAAGGAGATGAGAGATGAGTATATATAATCTAGGTTCAACCTTAGTTTCATATCACATTCAGTGTCACCACTATTCTTGTGAACACAAGATAAATTAAAAAATAGCTTCAAAACATATCCAACCATGAAATTGAGGGAAAGAGTGAGAAAATTACTAAAAGCATGAAAAAATGGCAAATACAACATGAGATATAAAAGTCTAGACTATCGTATCTTACCATATTTCAAAGGAATTTTGTTTCCAAAAATTTGGAAGTTCCTCAAAGGAAAGTGATACATCACATTCCATATCCTTAACATCATATTATTCGTCATAGGGCATCATCATCACAACATCATTCTAGGCAATCGAGCATCAATGACAAAGTATGGTCAAATTGATCATCAAATTGGAAAGTTTATCACATTAGTCTCCATAACAAGAGAGCTCATCATATAGATCACAAATTTGGTAAGATCATATATTTGTTCAAGCAAATTTTGAATCAAGATTAGATCATGACTTCAATTTCCAACATCTAGGGTTCTAGCATCTACATTGCCCTCGGTGGGTTTATATATCCTGACTAAGAATTGTATTTCAACAATTTTAAGGCACACACAATTTATCAATATCCTTAGTCTATGTGTTTAATTAACCCAAAATTCCTGAACTAAGAGGTCAATATACAAGTCATTTTAGGTTTTCAATATTTGGAAATATTAAAGTCATTAGACATATATCAAGGGTGATCTCAAGATCCAAATAGGGTGATCAAAGAAGTTGAGTAGATATCAAAATCACTAATCACACATCCATTTCTTGTAAATTAATATCCAAGGTCTTGATTTGAACATCAAGAATCATAGGTCAAAAAAATTGGATGTAAGTTATATGTTATTACTTAGACCATAGGGGTGATCATTCATGCATCAACTATAATAGAGCGGCATTTTGTGATATAAGTACCAATTTTGTCATCATAGTAGCTAATATTGATGCATGATCTAGACTTCGGTGCTTGTCAAAACCTTAACCGCAATCTATAGTAAACATTACCTTCATTATATTTATCATTAAATTATGATTCAAGATTGAGTGTCAATATCATAATAAAACATGACTTCATAGATATTTCTTCAAGAGGTAAAAATCATCTGGAAGGGGTTACCCTGCCAAAACTCTAATAAATCAACAAGGTGAAAATTTATAGGAAATTATAATAGGGATGTGTCTAGAGTTAGGCGGTCATAAGTCAACTACCACCCTAACCTAGATCATAGTTCGTATTTAGTCATGAGATATTAATTATATGAAAAATGGCGAGTAACATTAATTTATTTCTAGTACACCATGAGACTAAGGATCAGTCATTCATGTTACAATAGAAAATTTGGAATCATAATATTTCCTTCAATTCATAGATTAAGGGAATGTGTATACATAGAAATATGGAGTCAAAATAGGTTGCTCTAGGAATTAGAGGATCATAGGAAATAGTCAAGACTTCATATAGTTCATATCGATCAAAATTGGGCCTTACAAAGAGGCATATAGTCAATAGGAGATATTCCTCTTGTAACATATCTTCCCATCATGATGTAGGAGTCAAAGACATAGTGATATTACTGTACATGGCTTGATACATATCAATAGGGGGATTTGCTCAGTCATGTTAGTGGTTTTATTAAAATAGGGGCAAGATTGGTTCAATCATATTACACATAATTTTGCACATCTTGGAATTTTGGTGATTTAACTCAAACATGGAAAGCACATATGCTAGATTAGGATAATGAGTTTGCATGATCTGAGGCATTACACTTGAGTACAATAATTTCAAGATTAAAATCGGATTTTTCATTATAAGATCATATCATGACATTATCTTAATCAAAATATATGAAGTCATATGAATTGTAGCTCTTCCAATGCATAAGCTACCCATTGTAAGGAAATCATTTGATTAGTTGCCATGATAGGAGAATCACATGGGGAGATGAGATAACTAACATATCATAACCTATTTGGGAGGCTTAGAAGTCCTTAAATAGGATGTGAGATGGTATAAGCCTCTGTAAGATTTATGGGAAGAAATCTAATTAAATGTTGGATCAACATTGGGTCAGTAGATGTGTACGGGAACACCAGTCACTACCACTAGGCAGATAGGAGGTGATTCCTAGACAGAACCTCCATGTTTCACTAATATGGATTTTTGGTTCTCCCTGGGTTCAAATTATGTGTTATGGATTAAACATATATACATGCCAATCTATTTGGCTTTGATACCATTGGCATGGATCTATACATTTCCCTATATCCTCCCTCCTAATGAGTAGACAGACAAAGACGATACCACTTGGGTTTCTACCCCTAGAATGGCACCTAGTTTTAGACAAGCCATATATATGAAAAGGGAAAATGTAGCCAATAGAGATAACATGACATATTATGGAGATATAGGCATGTACCAATTTATGTTTCAAGGACACCCTATTGGTGTTTCATTTTAGAGATTAGTTTTCATGATGATGTAAATAGTGGATCTTCATTTGGCGTAAAAACCAATACCCAAAATGAATTATTGTGAGTGCATAGAGTTGTTGGTATATATGCCCAGAGTGCCAGTCATATGATGATTATAATGTGGTATCATGTACTTTATTTGATCAATAATTAATGGAATTTCTTCTATTATGTTTGTTAGATTATGAGATGATTGCATAACATGATAAGTGTCTAAGAAATGATCTTACTTAATGACATATGTTTTCAGGTTAACGATATAAACAATGAGATCATTTGTATGATAATAGTATATATATTCTTATTATGTCCCTAGTCATATATCATTGTGTAAGAAAAATAGATTGAAATAATAAACAAGATAGAATGTATGGTGACTGATGACATAATCTCATTAGTCATGATATTGGATATCAAGTAAAGAACATAGGTACTTGTTAGATAATAGTGTACTCGATAGATCCACCTTGAGAGTGATATATGTAAACCATAATTTGGTAGCTAGAATTTTCTCTCAAAACAATAGTGGTGATTGGGGCTTTCAGACCTAAATTCACTACATTCATTCAACGTGGCCTTGAATAAGGGTTTCCATAAAGGTGGTACTTGGGTATGTTGTGACACATGGGGATTTAGTGTGAGTGATGTAGATGGGATTTGTACCTCCTTCCAGAGTTGATATCCTTGTGACTTGACAAGTAGACTGAGAAATGCATGGCCATGATCATGCAATTAAACATGTGATATTGAGCTCACATGCATCTCAACAGTCTACTCTATTTCAAGAAACAACAATTGAGTATTAAGAGGACGTAATTCCATGCCTTGCGTTCAATCTTGATATCTAAGACAAAGGAGCTATATGAACACAGTAACACTCATCATAGATGTGTTAGGTTTTGTGGAGGTGGTAAGCACAATTGAATAAAAAAAGAATTATTCTCCACATATCCTACTAGCATATCTCCTTTACAACAACATATTAAAAAAGAGGACACATGAGGTATACCTTATCATGGAAAGTTTGACGAGGTCCCCTTCATGTGGCCGTGTGCATTTCTCTCCTCACGCACATGGACATTCCTCGTCAACGTCCTCTGAATGCAGATGCTCACTATCTATGTCTCTTCGTAGTGCACCCAGATGGATTGGAACTCCCTATCATGTTGCTTGAGCCGGTAGGAAGGACTAATATTTTGCTTGATAATGTGCTAGCATCACAGTCTCTCTCCTTATCTCTCTCTCAATTGTGAATGACGACGGATAGGGTTCACTTACAAGAGTGTGTTTCTTAAGTCCAGCTGTCAAGTTCCTTTATAAATGAGAGAGGGAAGGAAGTAAGGTTTCCCCAAAAACCCTGTGAAACTAAAGGTAATGACTGCATTAAAAATGAGCCACTCATTGACTGGAAAAGAGACAATTTGAATATTCTAGAGTCAACTAATTAATTAAACAATTAATCATATAAATTGATTGACTAATTTATGTCATCTGACTCTAGTCAATCTCTCAGGATTAGGTGGTCGACTTAACAATTTAAATGCAATCAATTGTCTTAGAATTTTTACCAACAAACTTAGATTATATTCCAACATTATTCTAGTATATTAATCAAACATTTTTGTAATCAATTTGAATTGAAACATTTCCAATCATGTCCACAATTATGCTACTATTCTAATACATCTTATGTGTGTGACCTTGTAGGCAAAAAATATATTGGCAGTGATATTAATGATCACTTTATGATTTAACAAGAAATGATTAGTATCTAGGAATTCTTCATTCCTACCCAAGTAATTGGAGAAGTTGGTGAACAACTTAACTGAGTATTGTGACCACAGTTATAGTGATTGTATAATCCCTTTTTCTCTAATATTTAAATTAAATCTGAGGAATGGGGATGTTATCCTCTTAATGTTCAACCTTTATTTCTTGATCTAGGGTAGACTATTGAGATACACATGACCTTACTATCATATATTGACTTACATGAGCATGGTCATGCATTTAATGATGAGGCCAGGACATCACTCCAATGGGAGGGACAAATTCCATCTAAGTCACTCGCAATAATACACATGTCACAATGCACTTAAGGGCTACATGTATAGAAACCCTTTTCAAGTTCACATTGAGTAATGTTAAAGCACATTAAACAACATGCAATGATGGTAGTGACTTTAGGTCTAAGGACCACAATTACCATTATGACACTGAGATGTGATTCTGACTGCCATCATTGGCTTTCATGTATTACAATCAAGGTAGGCATGTTCAGTACACTTGGTCATAACAAGTACCTATGTGTTTGACGTAACATACCATATAATGACTAATGAGACTTTGTCACCAGTCAACATACATTATGCTCTTATGTATTACTATCATCTATTTTTCCCTACAATGATATCAAACTAGGGACATAACAAGAATGTATATACTCTTGTCATACATATGATATCATTCTTTAGGTCCTCAACTTAAAGACATATTTCATTGGGTAGTATCATTCTTTAGACAAATACCATGTTTGTGTCATCATCTCATGACTGAGACAAGTATAATAGATGTAATTACCTTTATGATTATCAAATCAAGTATATGATGTCCCATTGCAATCATCATATGATTGTCTCTCTAGGCATAAATACCAACAAGATGTAGGTTCATGTTTCTATCCAACTTTCCAATTAGTAAGATAGACATGATATATTTCTAGATACCACTCATTTCTTATAATGTCTGAAGTTGATTATGGATATTCACGGTCAACATAATTTGGAATTCATAGGGTCACACATAGGACAAATTGGGGAAAAGGAGCTTACTGATGGACACAATTTAGGTTGGTTACTAAAGTGTTTAGGTAATCAACATGAATAATGTTGGTTGTTATTCAACTAACTCCATATTTTAAGCCAATTGACTGGTTCAAACCGACCAGTTTAAATGGGTCAAATAAAGATTCAAATGACCATTTGGATTGGTTCAAAGAATTGATGATAGGCATAATCACTTCCATTATCATCGAATTAAAAGCCAATGTTATTGCTCCAATGACCAAGCTAATCAACTAAATGGATAGTCTAGTAGACCAAATTACTATATGCAGACACATTCCAGTAAAAAAAATGACCTTTCATCTCTCGAGGGTTTTGGAAACCCTAGACCATCCACCCCCATACAGGGAGGGAGTGGCTAAGGCTGTCAACACACCTTTCTTCTTAGAGTTGTGTTAATGTGAGAGCCTAAGTAGTCTTACCCAAGAAAGGGAGAGACAACAAGGAAGAAGGAAGTCAAAATTGGTAGATTGATAAAAGAAAGGGCTACTCCTTCCCATAAAATCATGAAGCACATGAGTTTTCGTTGGTCTGTGTGGACTATGTAGAGGCATGAAAGTTATTTCTACTACACAAAGAGGAAGTTGTCAACCACGTCCATGGGTGTTACACTAGAAGGACACTGTCGACCAACATATGTGTCCTTCTTGTCAAGGAAGCACAACATTGTGCAAGGGTAGTCAATGGATTTTCTCTAGGACAAGGTACATATTGCATCCTCTTTCCTAAGACATCGTTGTTGATGGGATCTGTTAGTTAGGAAATATGGACAATATTTTTCATTTTTTTCTACCTACTATATGCATATTTCTGAGTATTGATTCCACACCCACATCAATCTACACTTTATTGAGATTTAATTTCATATTACCATATTTAGTTTATCATTTATTTTGTTGCATACAATGTGAACATTTTAATGGTTAATATATATATCCAATTAAATACCACATACTCTAGGTAATGTCTCCTATATCATCTATGTTTATGATACGATATATATGCAACTCAAAAGAATCACCCTAAAATGAGTTCTAGTAGTGGATGTATGCATTGTTATGGGAAATACCCCTTCGATGCTTGTGTGATTGAATGGTTTATTTCTCTCTCTATGTATTGGATTTACATATTGAGCCTTCCTTTCATCCCCAAATGTAATTAATGCTTAACCTCTATGCTTCCCTTAAATGTAACTTGAGGTATTCACATTATACGATATAGTAAGTAGATAGGAATATCATTAGTTTTCTTTTGGAAAGAGAAGACATTCTAACCATGAGAGTTGGCCGAGTGAAAGCCGAGTTGATTGACTAGAGGACTATAGGCATCAGCTAATCGTAGGTGCCAATCGACAGACTAAAGACTCAACTGATTAACTAGAATAGGAGCCACGTGATCGATTGTAGGCCGAACGTACCAACTTGAGGAGTTTATCCAAGCCACTTGAGTGAAGAACAAGTCGAATGACCAATGGAGACCAACCGACTGACAGGGGGTGCAACTGATAGACTAGAAGAGTCCACTCCATCAATCTACGTGTTCCCAATATAAGATTTTCCAGTACAAGTTTCTACATGTGATATATAACCTTAGGTGGACAACAATCTTTATGTATCCAAAGAATTGCATTAGTGTACCATAACCATTGCTTGAATGTTTGTGATTGCATGCTTCATTTGTGAATATAGTATGTATATGATACATATTATCAGAATGTGGCAATTGGATATGTATATGTATTTATAAATAGAATATCTCAATAAATATTAAGTCTTGGATGATTTCCATAAGCATCACATGTGAAAAGTTGGATCAAACAACATGGGCATTCCAAAGTGTGTTGTGCCGTCTATCTCATGGAAGTGTGATGATAGTTAAGTGGGCCTTCCAATGTAGGGTTCATTTCTATTGTGCTGGCTTTTGGGTCAGGCTTAACTATGCAACCTTAATAGGATTAAGTGCCTAGAAGTTTAGAAATGGACTATGATAAGGAGTTGTTTATACCATCTATCCAAGGATCACATTGGATGCAATTAAAAAATATTGTCTACCATAATAATTGGTTATAGACGTTGTTATTGGTCAGGTAATAGCTCAATATATTTTGTATCTTGTCTCACTAGAGGATTGTACGTTGCAATTGTCTCGATTGATGGTGAGGACCATTAATTTGAAAAAAATAATGGGAGTGATAGTTAATTAAAGGCCTAATTAATATCGTCAATATTTTCAAATCAAATCAAATGTGTTCTGACATATACAAACTTTCTTTTGTAGAAATAAATGGAGAACACATTCTCATTGTGATCGGTCCTTGAGAAGGAAAAACTTAATGAGAACAACTAGTTCCAGAGGAACTGAATCCCATTTTGTCCAGGTATAAAATTGATGCTTATTAGAAGCATGTTGATGATGCCACATACATAAAAAGCATTATGCTATGCTTGATGAACTATGAGATCTACAAAGAACTTGAAAATAAGTACATACTCGAGAAGGTATCACATCTTAAGACCATGTACCAAGATCATACATATCAGAAAAGCTATGATGTCTCTAAGGGACACTTTGAGTGCAAAATGGTAGAGGAAGATCCAATAAGTCCCCATGTTCTCTAGATGATTGGGCATGTGGAAAAATTAGAGAGACTAAGATTTCCTTATGGCCAAGAGTTGGGCACATATATGATTATGCAATCCTTGCCTTATTCAAATAGCCAGTTTACCATGAACTATTACATGAACAACTTAACTAAATTGTTGTCTGAATTGCTTGGCATATTGATAAATGCCAAAGAACAAATGAGGATGGACAAACCAAAATTTGTAATGGTGACCAGTGAAGGGGAGTCCAGCAACAAAGTCAAAGAAAAGAAAATTTCTGAGGCTAAGTTGAAGCCTAAGTCTGCTAGAGTCAAGATAAGCAGGAGTGTAAGTAAAAAAGGAATTTGTTCTTTTCACTTAAAGGAACTAAGGAAGATAAATCAAGGGATAAAGATCTCTACTTTAAGTATATATGTAATTGATATTAACTTTGCTACTTTTTCATCTTGGGGCATTGGATACCAAATGCAAAACTCACATTTGTTCAAATATGTAGGATGTGAAGAAGAATATACCTTTAAAGAAAGGTGAGGTGGAACTACACATTCCAAATGGAGCAAGGGTTGATGCCAGTGCAGTTGTAAGTTATGTGTTATCTTTGTCCAATGGGCTTGTAGCAGAGTTAGAGAATTGATATTATTTGTTTGCCATTACTATAAAAATCACTTTTGTATCTTGTTTGGACAAGAATGGATTTGAATTTCTTATAAAGAATCTTCGATGTTCTATCAGTATGTATCGGATCTTTCATGGCAGTTCCCAATGACTTATGGTATATACTTATTAGATTTGGAGAAGAGTGTATATAATTTAAATACCAAAAGAGAAAAACTCAATAACTCAAACAATACATACCTTTGTCATTGTTGTTTAGGGAGTATAAATGAGAATCACATTTCTGGACCACATTAAGATTGTTATCTAGACTCATTTGGTTTTGAATCAATAGATAAACACTAGTCTTGTTTGTTTGGAAAGATGACAAAAGCCCCTTTCACTAGAAATAGTGAGAGAGCTACTAGTACAGATCTAACATTTCATGTCACTTTTGCTGACATTGGTTCTTTAGAAAAACTGGCACCAATCTACCAACAATGTCAGTTCTTCATTACAACCATAACCATATGTGAAGTCCTGCCGATTTATAAAAGTCACGGGTACCACTTTCACTTTAACTAATTTTTTTTCATAGAAACCGACATCTAAAATTTCCCGCAAAATACAATTTCATAGGGGGAAAATCTGCCTCTAAAATTTTCAGTCTGCCATCGGGTATAACTAACGACAAAATGTTTGTGCCATGTTCCCGCAAAAACAAAATTGTCCCACCATTAGTCATTGGATCTACCAAATAACCGATGACTAAGTCCCCTTGGTGAGACATAATTTTTTTTTGATGGGTCTATATCGTCAGTTTCTTAATAGAAATGAACGACTAGGTGTTTTTGCATGTCCCCACAAAAATATTTTCCCCCCAAATTGCTTCTTCATCGTTGGTTTTTCATGCTAAACTAAAAACTATACCCCTAACCAAGGGAAATTTTTTTTATTTAGATATGTATTTAATTGTTAGTTTTTCAGATGTAACCGATGACTATGGCCCAAAACCGTTGTCTATTTTTTTGTTTGGTTTAGGATTTATTCTTCAGTTTTTTTCATAACTGACACTAACCCCTAACCTAAGGGCATTTTTTTTGTTTGGATATGTAGTTATTCGTCAGTTTTCACAAACATAGTTGATAACTATGGCCCTAATTTAGTTTTTATTTTTGTTTGGTTTAGCACTTAGTCATTGGTTTTGTATTTTTAACAGACGGTGATCTACTTAGTCATCAATTTCTCAATACAACTGATGACTATGGGTAACTTATCAACATTGGCACAAAATAGACTTCTCCTGATCTCTATTTCATTACAATTTCATCCCCCCACTCTGGCAATTCCACCCGCCCTGCCACCATCTCCACTCTAGGTGCTCAACCCCACCATCATTATTGTTGTTGTTGTGGTCATTGTTGTTTTGATTGCCACTGTAACCTCTTTCCTCTCGGCCATCGCCATTGCAAGAATTTCTATGCTTGCCATTATTTTTGCACCACCATTGTACCTACCACCATCATCACACGATCGCTACAGGTTCTTGGGAGGATGTCAGAGTGGCTATTATTACTCTTTTCCACTACTACCTCCATCAGCTATGTTGGTGCTGCTACTGCTAATCCATGCTCTATCTCCACTGCCTCCAGTTGTTGTGTTGGCCACCACCCAAGTCTTGTGGATAGTTTCTGACAAACACCAATACTTCTTCCACACTCCCCCAGAAGAAGATCTCTGTTCTTAGCCCTATCGCTCTGCTGCTCACCTTAGATTTACATGTTGGTGTTTCCTCTCTCTATCATCATTGATACTTGCAATATATTTTTCACATTTCATTGATGATAAATATGCCTAATGATAAATTAGTTAGTTCTTCATTATACATTGATTCAATATGCTTCTTAAATTATATGAGGTCAAAAGAATTCTAAAATTGAATGACGAAATGGAACTAGGGTTTTAATTTTGTATTGAAAAAACTATTTGGGTGCATTGTTCAATTTGGGTATAAATGCTTGAATATTTGGGTGCATTGATCAATTTGAATGTTTTATTGACAAGTAATTAGTGTGTTTAACTATGTTGGATATCAATAAATATGTGATGTTTCTAAGATCTAACATGTCTTGATGAACCTTAAAATTGCTTTCCCTATTATCTATTGGCCTAGAAACCCGTCTGAGATTTACTAATTAGGATTAAATCTTCGATAGTACCTGGATTGGGACTATTCTTGAACACTTATTCTCACTTAGGATGTAAATGTATAATGTATATTCTATTTTCAAGATGTTTATTTAATACTTCCATTTTGGTTCTCCAAGCACATATGTTGGAGGGCATTTGCCCATCTACATCAGTGTACTTGGAGAACTATGGGGAAATGTTGCCGAAATTTTCTTGAAAATCAAATACACATTATACACTTACTAGTGAGTTTATGTGTTCAAGAATGGGATAGGTGGTACACAAATTCATTACTAAACCCTAAACCCTAATATGAAAATCATAAACCCTAATCTTTAAACCCTAAACCCTAATCTATTAACCCTTATCCCTAAATCTAAAACCATAAATCCTAATATATCTATAAAGCCTTAACCTAATATGTAAACCCTAAGCCCTAATACTTTTTTTCTCTTTGATCATAGAATGGATAGATCATGGATGTCCATTCCAAATGACTGCACCCCAGAGTTTATTACTAGTCTTAATAAATTTATAAAATTTGCAGAGGAACATAGGAAACAACCTAGAGATAGGTTATATTGTCCATGTAGGCATTGTGGTAACAACTTGAAAGTCAACACTGGTGACACAATCAAAAGTCATGTTATGTACAAAAGATTGTACAGTGATATACAAAATGATACTAGCATGGAGAGATTCCAAACTTGAGATCAGTATATGTTGATAGCAGTACTTGTGTTAAATAAAAAATTGTTGCTGATGATGTAGATGTGAACAAACTCATTCTGATAGACATGGTTTATGCGATGTTAGATAGTTTTGGATTAGAACACAGAAATCCACCTTCCTTGTTTAGGAACATTGTGCATGATGTTGAGAGATCGTTATACATAGGTTCTACTAAGTTTAGGCATTGTATCAATGTCATGCATGTAGAGAAAAATGTTTGTGATAGTGTCATTAGTACTCTATTGAATATACCAGGTAAGACTAAAGATGGTATCAAATTCAGAATGGACCTACGTGAAATGGGAATAAGGAAAAAATTAACATAAGTAGTTAGGAGTGATTAAAAAACATTTTGTACCTCCTACTTGTTACACATTTTCTAGAAAGTAGAAGAAACCTTTTTACGAGTGCTTTATTAATGTTAAGGTACCACATGGATACTCTTCCAATATCCATAGACTGCTATCAATGGAAGATATAAAGGTGATAGGTCTTAAATATCATGATTGTCACACTCTAATGCAACAAATATTTCCTTTGGTAATTTGATCTATAGTTCTGAAGCATGTAAGGTTTGCAATCACTAGATTTTGTTTCTTCTTGAACACTCTATGCAATAAAGTTATTGATCCTGAGAATCTTGGTAAGTTACAAAGAGAAGTGGATGTTACCCTATTCAATCTTGAGATGTATTTTACTTCTACATTCTTTGATATCATGGTACATCTTGTTGTCCCTTTGAATAGGAATGTGAAAATGTTGGGACCAATTTTTGTGCATTGGATGTATCATTCGAAACAGTAATGAGTGTTTTTAAAGGTGATGTTTGAAATGGTTATCGACCTAGAGGGAGTATTGTTGAGGGTTATGTGGATATGGAGGTTATGGACTTTTGTAGTGACATTCTGAGTTGTAATGAAGCTTCTGTAAATGAGAAGAATATTGAGGACTATTCTGAAAAAGTGACTTTAGGAGCACGAGTGCAAGTAATAAGTCGTGAGCTATGGGAAAAAGCTCACTTGTATATTTTACACAACATCAATGAAGTGAGTATTCATATCATAGGACATACCAACTTCATCAAGAAACAATTGTTAGGTTTTAGGGGAGACATAGAAGGCAGCGGAAACAAAAATTTTCTTCTCCCAAACCTAGAATAAAGGAATCGCGTCAACGTCTATACAATAGGAAGGATGGTTTGTGGAGACATACCTTGTCCTGAGGCTTGCTCGGCGATGTTACCTCACAGCTTACGCGGTCTTCACCTATGGTCTTGGATGGTGTCTGTGCAGCTCCTGGTATCACTAGGACTGTCGGGATTGACAGCTATCCTCCGAGCAGTAGAAGTCTCCTACCTCTGAAGTAATCCACACGGACCATCCGGAACTCCGATCTCCTTATCCCACAAGGAATCAGTAGGAGTCACACCCTTCTGTCGGCGTACTAGTCACCAACACACTCTCCTACAACTAGTTGCCTTTCTGTAGTTGTCTTTCCCTTGCTTTCCCTCCCTTATCGGGTAGCACTTGCTCGAGCTCTCTTGATTACCAAAACTAGAGAGAACGACAACTTTGTAGAGTAACTGGTGTTCTGAGTTGTTGTTCCTGAGAAGCCCCCAATACCCCTATATATAGGAGGGTCATGGGACATGGTAATCTACCCTGGGCAATACGGGATTAAAGCAGGAGTAGAAGGGTTCAAAGTTTTCCACAAAACAACCAACATGCGCCAGCTGAATCGATCGGTTCACACCCTAAAACAATCGTTTCGAGCCCTGAGCCGATCGTTTGGGAACTGAGCTGATCGGTTTGTGGTCCTGATCTAACTCAAATTGACTTTCATATTTGTTTTCGATTAATCAAATATTAATCCTTGTCCAAATCGAATTTGTACAAGTGAAACAAATTGTATTTGCAAAATAGTCTTCTGACTTTCCAAATGATCTCGGTTGGTCACATGAATTGACCAGTTCAACAATTGAGCCGATCGCTTCATGAAAAATGAGCCGATCGTGTCACCAATTGAGTCGATTGGTTCACCAACCTGAGCCGATCGGTTCAACCCTGTGATTCGATCGGTTGGGGCAGCAGACTGTGCAAATCAGTCAATTATAGTTTCAATTAATCAAATACTCTAATAAATCGGTCCAACTCCTTGAACACTATGATATTGAGCTATCAATTGATTGAGTGTTTAATTGAACTACTAAACTCCATTAGTAATCAATCTAAACATCATTTGTGGAAAAACTCCTCTTCCAAGTTAAATCCTATGTGTGTGCCCTATAAGTCCATTTCACGTTGGTAGTGAAAGTCCATAACACTTATGATTTCGCAAGCAAAAAGTAGTGCCTAGTCACACATTAGTGCTACCCAAGTGAAATAGAAAGTTGTAGAACAACTTTCAATCCTACAATCCATGAATGGTGCTACAACAAATGTATAATTCCTTTGTTATTGATATCCCGAATGAACTCAACGCATGGAACAGTCATCCTGTCAACATTCATTCACTTTCTTGATCTCAGACTAGATTGGAGGAGATATGTATGACATCAATATCACATACTGATTCACACATGCGTTCATGCCTATCTCAATCCTACTCATCAAGTGGCCATGGATATCAAACTCCCTCAAGAGCAACAAATCCCATATCTATTACTCACCCCTCAAAAGCCCCATGTGTCAAAGCCACCCAATCATCACCTTTATAACAACCCATGTTTCAGGACTGTGTTTGATGATGTCAAAGTGTACCCAACGACATGTGTTGAGTGTAGTGATTTCAGGTCAAAGAATCACACTCACCACCATTACTGTGAGAACTGACTGTGACCACCATGTCATGGTTCCATGTGTCAAACTCACAGTGGGTATGTTCGGTACACTTGTTCTCTAACAAGTACCTATGTGTTTGGTTTCATATCTCCATATCATGACTAATGAGATTCTATCATCAAGCAACACCACAATCTAGTCTTGTGTGTCATTGTTGTCTATCTACCTTCCACAATGACATCTGACTAGGGGCATAATAAGAATGTACAAACTCTTAGCATCTGTATGATCTCATCATTTAGCACCTGAACATGAAAGCATATGTCATTGAGTACTATCATTCTCTAGACATTCAATCTGTTCTATCATTATCTCATATGACTGAACCAGAAAGAATTGGAAGCTTGTCTTTGATGTTTGTCAAATCAATCTTAATGTATCCCACCAATCATCCCATGATTGGCTCTCAGGGCATACATACCAATAGACTCCCACTTGCACTGTGACCCAATCACCCTTGAATCATATTCATAGTGATCTTCAAACATGTCCCACATGTTACTATGCTCTAGTTCTAACTTAGTGATTTATGGCAACACCTTGCCAAATTCGGTATCAACTGCATATCTCTCATCTCTTCGATGTACGTCACACGTATGAGATCGAGTTGCCGTAATATATGATCTAGTATTCCTTTGCTAACCTTTAGCCACATTGCATGACCAAGCACTCCTAACTTGTCATCAATGACCAGAATAACTAAAAGTTCATCTCATGAACTTCCAGATCCATATAGTATCCACTCATGTTATTTAACACACATATATTTGGCCTTTCCTTTTAAGCTGCTTTATTGGTACGTTTCCATCAACAAACATTCACTTTTATATAGCCCATATATATTTTGTGATTAATTTTCTATCATTTTCGGATGTTCGCATCAGTGTAACTCTTTACAGTGAACTCTTCCTTATTTCCATAGAACTAGTACTTCTCAAGTTCTTATGGTATTCCAGTAACCCTTACTGGAACTAGACAGACATCCACTCGTCATGTCCTACATACGAGTTACCAGGATGAGAACATCATATTGTCATGTCGTACATATAAGATGATGAATTTTATTCTTACCATGTCCGTACATGCAAGATAATGGTATGATTATATACATGATAGATCCATATCTATTCTTAGTGTTCCCATTCTTCATAAGAATTGGACACTTGGCCTTGGGATACTAATTCCATGTAACATGGACAAGTTTTCTCCGACTGAATCTGTGTATACTGAACCCTTCAGTACAAATTGCCAATGTATGCTTTATCTTTTCAGGTTAAGAGGTTTTCGAGAACTATCTGTATAGATCTTTATTCCTATTACATAGGAAACATCTCTATCTTCGCTAAAGATAATTTGCATTTTGGATTTCCATTCTAGAACATCTCATTCCTCATCAACATGTGGAATGCAAATACGCTCCCACCAAATCACAGATCTCTTCTTTACCTTTGTTATATCAGTCAAACCCTTTGACCATATGATCAAAGTAAAGATCCAACTCTGAGTTGCTTGTACTCAATCAATCACATTGATTTGTCCATTGCAACTTATAGACTTCATTTGCATTAATGGATTCATAAACCTTATAGGTTGTGTCACATACACATCCTTGTTTTATTCCTCATAGGAATGCGGTTTTAGTATTCGTATGCCAAATCTCTTAGTCATTAAGTTGCAATTAACAAGCATCATCCTTCTCAAAATGTTATCCATGTGTCTTAATGCTTAAGACTCATTCACACTTATGGATTTCATCCCAATGGGTGCTACCATCAAGGTGATACCTTATGGTTCACATGGAAGTTATTTAGGATGTAATGGTCATAAACCATAACTCAAAATCTGGTTCCTCATATTCATCTATATAGTTGACTCATCACTTGACCAACTCATCACATAGATAATCGAGGTGCATATGTCAAGGATATAAGAACTCATAACTCCTTGTGATTCTTAATGTCCTTTATTAGTGTGGGGTATTCTTTATTTAAGAAGAGCTTAGTTATTTGATAATCATCCTCTAACTCCTCAGAGTATGACTCCCTTCTTTGATTTACACATCACCATGCCTTAATCATGAGTTTACTATGATACACTATCCTAATCACTCACAAGGTTCTCAAACATTTGGTCCAAGTATTTCATTCATTGCTCTCATCTATGATATTCTTGAACACTTCAAGATATTCATATTGGCATTTCTCTAAACACCGTTTGAAGTATTAGCATTAACTCTAGTAGGTATGTAAGTACATCACATATATTATACCTAATAGGATAATCATTCTCTCACTACCTTAGTGAAGATTGATTAATCATGTCCAAGAGATTAATGTCGCTTACTGGTTCTCTAACCAAAAGAGTCTAGATTTATCCATCATATGGAAACTAGAAATGAATTTCTCATGATTTATGTTAATTTGATTGTTTGATTTATCAATAACTTTTAGGTATCACTTTATCTTATGCATACCAAGTACCACAAGATAAACAAGGCATTGCCATAAAGATCATATCTTTTGAAATTGAAACATCAACTTTATTAATTGCTATCATTGTCATACAATATGCAAAAATAATGTGTTTCTATCCATTGGAAAATATGAAATAGCAGTTCATAACTCTATTACACGCCTTCAAGGCTGAAAATAAACTAAAGTACTCCTATATATGGCGGAAACACTTGCCCCATTTATTGAGTGCTTTACATTTTATATCTTGGTATCATATACCTCCAAAATGTTACAAGTTTATTTCATGACACCTTCAAGTGGAGACGTCTGTCGCCTCCTTCTTCTTTAGTTCTTCAAGATAGATTGGGCAATTCCTTTTCCAATGTCCTGGCTTTTGACAATGGTGGCAATTACCTCTCTTGGTCACGCCTCCCTTGGCCTTGAGAGTTGAAGACGACTTGGGCTACTGGCTAGCATCAGAACCTTTCTTAGCCTTACCCTTGCCCTTGTGCTTAGACTTGCCTTTCTTGCTACTGATCATCATCACAGACTTAGGCTTGTCAGTCTTCATTTGTGCCTCTGCTGTCCTCAACATGCCCAACAACTCTGTCAATCGCTTGTCAAAGTTGTTCAGGTTGTAGTTCATCACAAACTGACTATAGGATTGTAGAAATGATTGCAGTATCACGTCAGTAGCCAACTCTTATCGCAGGGGAAACCCCATTCTGATCAGGTTCTACACATACCCAATCATCTTGAGCGTGTGAGGACCAACTAGATCTCCTTCTATCATGACACACTTGAACAACGCCCTGGAGACATCATATCTCTCTTACCGTGCTTGATCTTCATACATGTTCTTGAGATGCTGAATCATCTCAATGACACCCATGTTCTCAGGTTTTCTCTGCAACTTGTGGTTCATGGAGCACAACATCAAGCACTTTGTATCAATGGCATCATCATAATGCTTCTTATAAGCATCCCTTTCTGCCTTTGGTGCGGTAGGAGCATGTTCCTCTTGAATTGGAGTATCCAGGACAGAGAGCTTTCGCTCACGAGTGAGAACAATTCTCAATGTCCAAAACCAGTCGTGGAAGTTAGTCCCATTCAGCTTGTACTTTTCAAGGACCAATCACAACAAAAAGTGATTGTTGTTTATTGTCATTTGAACTACAAAATGAATTATATGCAATTTAGTCCAAAACTCAATTTTGACTTATTTGATTGATTTGAAAAGTTGACGATATAATTAGGTCTTTAATTAATTATCGCTCCCACTATTTTGTTCAAATTGATAGCCCTCATCATCAATTCGGAAGATTGCAGCATACAATCTTCCAATGGATCAAGATCGGAAAATCCTCTGAGTCATGGACCAGCTAGGGTTGTCACCCACAACTTAGATCTTCCAGGTAGGCAACTTTTGCCAATTGCATCATATGCAAATCTTGAAAGATGTCATATGCAACTCCTTGCCATGATCACCTCTATGCCTCAAGGTGCTAGATCCTATCTAGGTCACCTTGTTAAGTCTAACCCAAAGCCAACACGATGAATATGAACCCTACTAGGGAAGACCCACATATCCATCCTTAACTCTTCCACGAGATAGACGGTGCACCACACTAGGGCGTGCCCACACTTGGCCGATCAAGTTTTTCATGTGTGTCGCATTTGTAAGGAATCTAAAACTGTAATATTTAATGAGGGATTTGGTTTTTATAGGTACATATACATATCCAATCACCACAATATATAATATGTATCATATACATGCTATATCCCACAGAAAACATGTGAAACGATAAAAATGATGATTATGGCCATCCTAATGGGAGTCCTCGAGCTAAGAGGAATCACGGTCATCTAGGTCTACATCATATGCAACCTGTCCATGATGAAGTGTTATAGCCATCCGGGTTGATCAACTCATCACATGAATGACCTGCTCACCCTGGCCAGTTGTTTGGGTGCCACCAGCCGATCAGTTGGCTCCTCCAACCGATCGATTTGCCTGGTCATCGTGCACCTCCTCATGGCCGCCACCCGATCGTCTCGCTGCATGAACTGGTCATCAACCGATCAGCTCAGTCCTTGAAATGATCGTTTGGAATGCCAACCGATCGGTTCACACCTTGAATCGATCGTTTCACTCATTGTCAGGTTGTTTGTCATTCTTTGACATAATAGGAAATAAAAGATCTATCCCTTTTACATTTAAATTGGGAAACCCCGAGTTACATTCGGGGGGAGCAAATCTAGGAAAGAAATCTTGAGTTATCTTGAGTTACATCAGCAATAGGAGGTAGGGAATCAGTGCGCATACCGAGATGCAAGAAACCACATTCAACCAAGCACACATACATAGGGTTTATTGGCCATAACCACGCTATGCATCCACCACAAAACTCGTTTAAGGGCGACGTGTATCGAGTGCATTCATATTACATATCATATATGTATATTGGGATTTTTAGATTTAGGATTGGACATGCATAAAGCCAATTTTATTCACATTGTATGCAATAAACAAAGGCGACAAACCAAAATCGATCACATAATCCTAAAGTATAGAGCAGTTGATGTGGCTCTGATACCACTGTTAGGTTTTAGGGGAGATAGAGAAGGCAGCGGAAACAAAAATATTGTCTACCATCTATCCAAGGATCACATTGGATGCAATTAAAAAATATTGTCTACCATAATAATTGGTTATAGACGTTGTTATTGGTCAGGTAATAGCTCAATATATTTTGTATCTTGTCTCACTAGAGGATTGTACGTTGCAATTGTCTCGATTGATGGTGAGGACCATTAATTTGAAAAAAATAATGGGAGTGATAGTTAATTAAAGGCCTAATTAATATCGTCAATATTTTCAAATCAAATCAAATGTGTTCTGACATATACAAACTTTCTTTTGTAGAAATAAATGGAGAACACATTCTCATTGTGATCGGTCCTTGAGAAGGAAAAACTTAATGAGAACAACTAGTTCCAGAGGAACTGAATCCCATTTTGTCCAGGTATAAAATTGATGCTTATTAGAAGCATGTTGATGATGCCACATACATAAAAAGCATTATGCTATGCTTGATGAACTATGAGATCTACAAAGAACTTGAAAATAAGTACATACTCGAGAAGGTATCACATCTTAAGACCGTGTACCAAGATCATACATATCAGAAAAGCTATGATGTCTCTAAGGCACACTTTGAGTGCAAAATGGTAGAGGAAGATCCAATAAGTCCCCATGTTCTCTAGATGATTGGGCATGTGGAAAAATTAGAGAGACTTAGATTTCCTTATGGCCAAGAGTTGGGCACATATATGATTATGCAATCCTTGCCTTATTCAAATAGCCAGTTTACCATGAACTATTACATGAACAACTTAACTAAATTGTTGTCTGAATTGCTTGGCATATTGATAAATGCCAAAGAACAAATGAGGATGGACAAACCAGAATTTGTAATGGTGACCAGTGAAGGGGAGTCCAGCAACAAAGTCAAAGAAAAGAAAATTTCTGAGGCTAAGTTGAAGCCTAAGTCTGCTAGAGTCAAGATAAGCAGGAGTGTAAGTAAAAAAGGAATTTGTTCTTTTCACTTAAAGGAACTAAGGAAGATAAATCAAGGGATAAAGATCTCTACTTTAAGTATATATGTAATTGATATTAACTTTGCTACTTCTTCATCTTGGGGCATTGGATACCAAATGCAAAACTCACATTTGTTCAAATATGTAGGATGTGAAGAAGAATATACCTTTAAAGAAAGGTGAGGTGGAACTACACATTCCAAATGGAGCAAGGGTTGATGCCAGTGCAGTTGTAAGTTATGTGTTATCTTTGTCCAATGGGCTTGTAGCAGAGTTAGAGAATTGATATTATTTGTTTGCCATTACTATAAAAATCACTTTTGTATCTTGTTTGGACAAGAATGGATTTGAATTTCTTATAAAGAATCTTCGATGTTCTATCAGTATGTATCAGATCTTTCATGGCAGTTCCCAATGACTTATGGTATATACTTATTAGATTTGGAGAAGAGTGTATATAATTTAAATACCAAAAGAGCAAAACTCAATAACTCAAACAATACATACCTTTGTCATTGTTGTTTAGGGAGCATAAATGAGAATCACATTTCTGGACCACATTAAGATTGTTATCTAGACTCATTTGGTTTTGAATCAATAGATAAACACTAGTCTTGTTTGTTGGGAAAGATGACAAAAGCCCCTTTCACTAGAAATAGTGAGAGAGCTACTAGTACAGATCTAACATTTCATGTCACTTTTGCTGACATTGGTTCTTTAGAAAAACTGGCACCAATCTACCAACAATGTCAGTTCTTCATTACAACCATAACCATATGTGAAGTCTTGCCGATTTATAAAAGTCACGGGTACCACTTTCACTTTAACTAATTTTTTTTATAGAAACCGACATCTAAAATTTCCCGCAAAATACAATTTTATAGGGGGAAAATCTGCCTCTAAAATTTTCAGTCTGCCATCGGGTATAACTAATGACAAAATGTTTGTGCCATGTTCCCGCAAAAACAAAATTGTCCCACCATTAGTCATTGGATCTACCAAATAACCGATGACTAAGTCCCCTTGGTGAGACATAATTTTTTTTTGATGGGTCTATATCGTCAGTTTCTTAATAGAAATGAACGACTAGGTGTTTTTGCATGTCCCCACAAAAATATTTTCCCCCCAAATTGCTTCTTCATCTTTGGTTTTTCATGCTAAACTAAAAACTATACCCCTAACCAAGGGACATTTTTTTTATTTAAATATGTATTTAATTGTTAGTTTTTCAGATGTAACCGATGACTATGGCCCAAAACCGTTGTCTATTTTTTTGTTTGGTTTAGGATTTATTCTTCAGTTTTTTTCATAACTGACACTAACCCCTAACCTAAGGGCATTTTTTTGTTTGGATATGTAGTTATTCGTCAGTTTTCACAAACATAGTTGATAACTATGGCCCTAATTTAGTTTTTATTTTTGTTTGGTTTAGCACTTAGTCATTGGTTTTGTATTTTTAACAGACGGTGATCTACTTAGTCATCAATTTCTCAATACAACTGATGACTATGGGTAACTTATCAACATTGGCACAAAATAGACTTCGCCTGATCTCTATTTCATTACAATTTCATCCCCCCACTCTGGAAATTCCACCCGCCCTGCCACCATCTCCACTCTAGGTGCTCAACCCCACCATCATTATTGTTGTTGTTGTGGTCATTGTTGTTTTGATTGCCACTGTAACCTCTTTCCTCTCGGCCATCGCCATTGCAAGAATTTCTATGCTTGCCATTATTTTTGCACCACCATTGTACCTACCACCATCATCACACGATCGCTACAGGTTCTTGGGAGGATGTCAGAGTGGCTATTATTACTCTTTTCCACTACTACCTCCATCAGCTATGTTGGTGCTGCTACTGCTAATCCATGCTCTATCTCCACTGCCTCCAGTTGTTGTGTTGGCCACCACCCAAGTCTTGTGGATAGTTTCTGACAAACACCAATACTTCTTCCACACTCCCCCAGAAGAAGATCTCTGTTCTTAGCCCTATCGCTCTGCTGCTCACCTTAGATTTACATGTTGGTGTTTCCTCTCTCTATCATCATTGATACTTACAATATATTTTTCACATTTCATTGATGATAAATATGCCTAATGATAAATTAGTTAGTTCTTCATTATACATTGATTCAATATGCTTCTTAAATTATATGAGGTCAAAAGAATTCTAAAATTGAATGACGAAATGGAACTAGGGTTTTAATTTTGTATTGAAAAAACTATTTGGGTGCATTGTTCAATTTGGGTATAAATGCTTGAATATTTGGGTGCATTGATCAATTTGAATGTTTTATTGACAAATAATTAGTGTGTTTAACTATGTTGGATATCAATAAATATGTGATGTTTCTAAGATCTAACATGTCTTGATGAACCTTAAAATTGCTTTCCCTATTATCTATTGGCCTAGAAACCCGTCTGAGATTTACTAATTAGGATTAAATCTTCGATAGTACCTGGATTGGGACTATTCGTGAACACTTATTCTCACTTAGGATGTAAATGTATAATGTATATTCTATTTTCAAGATGTTTATTTAATACTTCCATTTTGGTTCTCCAAGCACATATGTTGGAGGGCATTTGCCCATCTACATCAGTGTACTTGGAGAACTATTGGGAAATGTTGCCGAAATTTTCTTTAAAATCAAATACACATTATACACTTACTAGTGAGTTTATGTGTTCAAGAATGGGATAGGTGGTACACAAATTCATTACTAAACCCTAAACCCTAATATGAAAATCATAAACCCTAATCTTTAAACCCTAAACCCTAATCTATTAACCCTTATCCCTAAATCTAAAACCATAAATCCTAATATATCTATAAAGCCTTAACCTAATATGTAAACCCTAAGCCCTAATACTTTTTTTCTCTTTGATCATAGAATGGATAGATCATGGATGTCCATTCCAAATGACTGCACCCCAGAGTTTATTACTAGTCTTAATAAATTTATAAAATTTGCAGAGGAACATAGGAAACAACCTAGAGATAGGTTATATTGTCCATGTAGGCATTGTGGTAACAACTTGAAAGTCAACACTGGTGACACAATCAAAAGTCATGTTATGTGCAAAAGATTGTACAGTGATATACAAAATGATACTAGCATGGAGAGATTCCAAACTTGAGATCAGTATATGTTGATAGCAGTACTTGTGTTAAATAAAAAATTGTTGCTGATGATGTAGATGTGAACAAACTCATTCTGATAGACATGGTTTATGAGATGTTAGATAGTTTTGGATTAGAACACAGAAATCCACCTTCCTTGTTTAGGAACATTGTGCATGATGTTGAGAGATCGTTATACATAGGTTCTACTAAGTTTAGGCATTGTATCAATGTCATGCATGTAGAGAAAAATGTTTGTGATAGTGTCATTGGTACTCTATTGAATATACCAGGTAAGACTAAAGATGGTATCAAATTCAGAATGGACCTACGTGAAATGGGAATAAGGAAAAAAATAACATAAGTAGTTAGGAGTGATTAAAAAACATTTTGTACCTCCTACTTGTTACACATTTTCTAGAAAGTAGAAGAAAACTTTTTACGAGTGCTTTGTTAATGTTAAGGTACCACATGGATACTCTTCCAATATCCATAGACTGCTATCAATGGAAGATATAAAGGTGATAGGTCTTAAATATCATGATTGTCACACTCTAATGCAACAAATATTTCCTTTGGTAATTTGATCTATAGCTCTGAAGCATGTAAGGTTTGCAATCACTAGATTTTGTTTCTTCTTGAACACTCTATGCAATAAAGTTATTGATCCTGAGAATCTTGGTAAGTTACAAAGACAAGTGGATGTTACCCTATTCAATCTTGAGATGTATTTTACTTCTACATTCTTTGATATCATGGTACATCTTGTTGTCCCTTTGAATAGGAATGTGAAAATGTTGGGACCAATTTTTGTGCATTGGATGTATCATTCGAAACAGTAATGAGTGTTTTTAAAGGTGATGTTTGAAATGGTTATCGACCTAGAGGGAGTATTGTTGAGGGTTATGTGGATATGGAGGTTATGGACTTTTGTAGTGACATTCTGAGTTGTAATGAAGCTTCTGTAAATGAGAAGAATATTGAGGACTATTCTGAAAAAGTGACTTTAGGAGCACGAGTGCAAGTAATAAGTCGTGAGCTATGGGAAAAAGCTCACTTGTATATTTTACACAACATCAATGAAGTGAGTATTCATATCATAGAACATACCAACTTCATCAAGAAACAATTGTTAGGTTTTAGGGGAGACATAGAAGGCAGCGGAAACAAAAATTTTCTTCTCCCAAACCTAGAATAAAGGAATCGCGTCAACGTCTATACAATAGGAAGGATGGTTTGTGGAGACATACCTTGTCCTGAGGCTTGCTCGGCGACGTTACCTCACAGCTTACGCGGTCTTCACCTCTGGTCTTGGATGGTGTCTGTGCAGCTCCTGGTATCACTAGGACTGTCGGGATTGACAGCTATCCTCCGAGCGGTAGAAGTCTCCTACCTCTGAAGTAATCCACACGGACCATCTGGAACTCCGATCTCCTTATCCCACAAGGAATCAGTAGGAGTCGCACCCTTCTGTCGGCGTACTAGTCACCAACACACTCTCCTACAACTAGTTGCCTTTCTGTAGTTGTCTTTCCCTTGCTTTCCCTCCCTTATCGGGTAGCACTTGCTCGAGCTCTCTTGATTACCAAAACTAGAGAGAACGACAACTTTGCAGAGTAACTGGTGTTCTGAGTTGTTGTTCCTGAGAAGCCCCCAATACCCCTATATATAGGAGGGTCATGGGACATGGTAATCTACCCTGGGCAATACGGGATTAAAGCAGGAGTAGAAGGGTTCAAAGTTTTCCACAAAACAACCAACATGCGCCAGCTGAATCGATCGGTTCACACCCTAAAACAATCGTTTCGAGCCCTGAGCCGATCGTTTGGGATCTGAGCTGATCGTCTTGTTCTCTGAGCCGATCGGTTCATACCTGAGCTGATCGGTTTGTGGTCCTGATCTAACTCAAATTGACTTTCATATTTGTTTTCGATTAATCAAATATTAATCCTTGTCCAAATCGAATTTGTACAAGTGAAACAAATTGTATTTGCAAAATAGTCTTCTGACTTTCCAAACAATCTCGGTTGGTCACATGAATTGACCAGTTCAACAATTGAGCCGATCGCTTCATGAAAAATGAGCCGATCGTGTCACCAGTTGAGTCGATTGGTTCACCAACCTGAGCCGATCGGTTCAACCCGGTGAGTCGATCGGTTGGGGCAGCAGACTGTGCAAATCAGTCAATTATAGTTTCAATTAATCAAATACTCTAATCAATCGGTCCACCTCCTTGAACACTATGATATTGAGCTATCAATTGATTGAGTGTTTAATTGAACTACTAAACTCCATTAGTAATCAATCTAAACATCATTTGTGGAAAAACTCCTCTTCCAAGTTAAATCCTATGTGTGTGCCCTGTAAGTCCATTTCACGTTGGTAGTGAAAGTCCATAACACTTATGATTTCGCAAGCAAAAAGCAGTGCCTAGTCACACATCAGTGCTACCCAAGTGAAATAGAAAGTTGGAGAACAACTTTCAATCCTACAATCCATGAATGGTGCTACAACAAATGTATAATTCCTTTGTTATTGATATCCCGAATGAACTCAACGCATGGAACAGTCATCCTGTCAACATTCATTCACTTTCTTGATCTCAGACTAGATTGGAGGAGATATGTATGACATCAATATCACATACTGATTCACACATGCGTTCATGCCTATCTCAATCCTACTCATCAAGTGGCCATGGATATCAAACTCCCTCAAGAGCAACAAATCCCATATCTATTACTCACCCCTCAAAAGCCCCATGTGTCAAAGCCACCCAATCATCACCTTTATAACAACCCATGTTTCAGGACTGTGTTTGATGATGTCAAAGTGTACCCAACGACATGTGTTGAGTGTAGTGATTTCAGGTCAAAGAATCACACTCACCACCATTACTGTGAGAACTGACTGTGACCACCATGTCATGGTTCCATGTGTCAAACTCACAGTGGGTATGTTCGGTACACTTGTTCTCTAACAAGTACCTATGTGTTTGGTTTCATATCTCCATATCATGACTAATGAGATTCTATCATCAAGCAACACCACAATCTAGTCTTGTGTGTCATTGTTGTCTATCTACCTTCCACAATGACATCTGACTAGGGGCATAATAAGAATGTACAAACTCTTAGCATCTGTATGATCTCATCATTTAGCACCTGAACATGAAAGCATATGTCATTGAGTACTATCATTCTCTAGACATTCAATCTGTTCTATCATTATCTCATATGACTGAACCAGAAAGAATTGGAAGCTTGTCTTTGATGTTTGTCAAATCAATCTTAATGTATCCCACCAATCATCCCATGATTGGCTCTCAGGGCATACATACCAATAGACTCCCACTTGCACTGTGACCCAATCACCCTTGAATCATATTCATAGTGATCTTCAAACATGTCCCACATGTTACTATGCTCTAGTTCTAACTTAGTGATTTATGGCAACACCTTGCCAAATTCGGTATCAACTGCATATCTCTCATCTCTTCGATGTACGTCACACGTATGAGATCGAGTTGCCGTAATATATGATCTAGTATTCCTTTGCTAACCTTTAGCCACATTGCATGACCAAGTGCTCCTAACTTGTCATCAATGACCAGAATAACTAAAAGTTCATCTCATGAACTTCCAGATCCATATAGTATCCACTCATGTTATTTAACACACATATATTTGGCCTTTCCTTTTAAGCGGCTTTATTGGTACGTTTCCATCAACAAACATTCACTTTTATATAGCCCATATATATTTTGTGATTAATTTTCTATCATTTTCGGATGTTCGCATCAGTGTAACTCTTTACAGTGAACTCTTCCTTATTTCCATAGAACTAGTACTTCTCAAGTTCTTATGGTATTCCAGTAACCCTTACTGGAACTAGACAGACATCCACTCGTCATGTCCTACATACGAGTTACCAGGATGAGAACATCATATTGTCATGTCGTACATATAAGATGATGAATTTTATTCTTACCATGTCCGTACATGCAAGATAATGGTATGATTATATACATGATAGATCCATATCTATTCTTAGTGTTCCCATTCTTCATAAGAATTGGACACTTGGCCTTGGGATACTAATTCCATGTAACATGGACAAGTTTTCTCCGACTGAATCTGTGTATACTGAACCCTTCAGTACAAATTGCCAATGTATGCTTTATCTTTTCAGGTTAAGAGGTTTTCGAGAACTATCTGTATAGATCTTTATTCCTATTACATAGGAAACGTCTCTATCTTCGCTAAAGATAATTTGCATTTTGGATTTCCATTCTAGAACATCTCATTCCTCATCAACATGTGGAATGCAAATACGCTCCCACCAAATCACAGATCTCTTCTTTACCTTTGTTATATCAGTCAAACCCTTTGACCATATGATCAAAGTAAAGATCCAACTCTGAGTTGCTTGTACTCAATCAATCACATTGATTTGTCCATTGCAACTTATAGACTTCATTTGCATTAATGGATTCATAAACCTTATAGGTTGTGTCACATACACATCCTTGTTTTATTCCTCATAGGAATGCGGTTTTAGTATTCGTATGCCAAATCTCTTAGTCATTAAGTTGCAATTAACAAGCATCATCCTTCTCAAAATGTTATCCATGTGTCTTAATGCTTAAGACTCATTCACACTTATGGATTTCATCCCAATGGGTGCTACCATCAAGGTGATACCTTATGGTTCACATGGAAGTTATTTAGGATGTAATGGTCATAAACCATAACTCAAAATATGGTTCCTCATATTCATCTATATAGTTGACTCATCACTTGACCAACTCATCACATAGATAATCGAGGTGCATATGTCAAGGATATAAGAACTCATAACTCCTTGTGATTCTTAATGTCCTTTATTAGTGTGGGGTATTCTTTATTTAAGAAGAGCTTAGTTATTTGATAATCATCCTCTAACTCCTCAGAGTATGACTCCCTTCTTTGATTTACACATCACCATGCCTTAATCATGAGTTTACTATGATACACTATCCTAATCACTCACAAGGTTCTCAAACATTTGGTCCAAGTATTTCATTCATTGCTCTCATCTATGATATTCTTGAACACTTCAAGATATTCATATTGGCATTTCTCTAAACACCGTTTGAAGTATTAGCATTAACTCTAGTAGGTATGTAAGTACATCACATATATTATACCTAATAGGATAATCATTCTCTCACTACCTTAGTGAAGATTGATTAATCATGTCCAAGAGATTAATGTCGCTTACTGGTTCTCTAACCAAAAGAGTCTAGATTTATCCATCATATGGAAACTAGAAATGAATTTCTCATGATTTATGTTAATTTGATTGTTTGATTTATCAATAACTTTTAGGTATCACTTTATCTTATGCATACCAAGTACCACAAGATAAACAAGGCATTGCCATAAAGATCATATCTTTTGAAATTGAAACATCAACTTTATTAATTGCTATCATTGTCATACAATATGCAAAAATAATGTGTTTCTATCCATTGGAAAATATGAAATAGCAGTTCATAACTCTATTACACGCCTTCAAGGCTGAAAATAAACTAAAGTACTCCTATATATGGCGGAAACACTTGCCCCATTTATTGAGTGCTTTACATTTTATATCTTGGTATCATATACCTCCAAAATGTTACAAGTTTATTTCATGACACCTTCAAGTGGAGACGTCTGTCGCCTCCTTCTTCTTTAGTTCTTCAAGATAGATTGGGCAATTCCTTTTCCAATGTCCTGGCTTTTGACAATGGTGGCAATTACCTCTCTTGGTCACGCCTCCCTTGGCCTTGAGAGTTGAAGACGACTTGGGCTACTGGCTAGCATCAGAACCTTTCTTAGCCTTACCCTTGCCCTTGTGCTTAGACTTGCCTTTCTTGCTACTGATCATCATCACAGACTTAGGCTTGTCAGTCTTCATTTGTGCCTCTGCTGTCCTCAACATGCCCAACAACTCTGTCAATCGCTTGTCAAAGTTGTTCAGGTTGTAGTTCATCACAAACTGACTATAGGATTGTAGAAATGATTGCAGTATCACGTCAGTAGCTAACTCTTATCGCAGGGGAAACCCCATTCTGATCAGGTTCTACACATACCCAATCATCTTGAGCGTGTGAGGACCAACTAGATCTCCTTCTATCATGACACACTTGAACAACGCCCTGGAGACATCATATCTCTCTTACCGTGCTTGATCTTCATACATGTTCTTGAGATGCTGAATCTTCTCAATGACACCCATGTTCTCAGGTTTTCTCTGCAACTTGTGGTTCATGGAGCACAACATCAAGCACTTTGTATCAATGGCATCATCATAATGCTTCTTATAAGCATCCCTTTCTGCCTTTGGTGCGGTAGGAGCATGTTCCTCTTGAATTGGAGTATCCAGGACAGAGAGCTTTCGCTCACGAGTGAGAACAATTCTCAATGTCCAAAACCAGTCGTGGAAGTTAGTCCCATTCAGCTTGTACTTTTCAAGGACCAATCACAACAAAAAGTGATTGTTGTTTATTGTCATTTGAACTACAAAATGAATTATATGCAATTTAGTCCAAAACTCAATTTTGACTTATTTGATTGATTTGAAAAGTTGACGATATAATTAGGTCTTTAATTAATTATCGCTCCCACTATTTTGTTCAAATTGATAGCCCTCATCATCAATTCGGAAGATTGCAACATACAATCTTCCAATGGATCAAGATCGGAAAATCCTCTGAGTCATGGACCAGCTAGGGTTGTCACCCACAACTTAGATCTTCCAGGTAGGCAACTTTTGCCAATTGCATCATATGCAAATCTTGAAAGATGTCATATGCAACTCCTTGCCATGATCACCTCTATGCCTCAAGGTGCTAGATCCTATCTAGGTCACCTTGTTAAGTCTAACCCAAAGCCAACACGATGAATATGAACCCTACTAGGGAAGACCCACATATCCATCCTTAACGCTTCCACGAGATAGACGGTGCACCACACTAGGGCGTGCCCACACTTGGCCGATCAAGTTTTTCATGTGTGTCGCATTTTTAAGGAATCTAAAACTGTAATATTTAATGAGGGATTTGGTTTTTATAGGTACATATACATATCCAATCACCACAATATATAGTATGTATCATATACATGCTATATCCCACAGAAAACATGTGAAACGATAAAAATGATGATTATGGCCATCCTAATGGGAGTCCTCGAGCTAAGAGGAATCACGGTCATCTAGGTCTACATCATATGCAACCTGTCCATGATGAAGTGTTATAGCCATCTGGGTTGATCAACTCATCACATGAATGACCTGCTCACCCTGGCCAGTTGTTTGGGTGCCACCAGCCGATCAGTTGGCTCCTCCAACCGATCAATTTGCCTGGTCATCGTGCACCTCCTCATGGCCGCCACCCGATCGTCTCGCTGCATGAACTGGTCATCAACCGATCAGCTCAGTCCTTGAAATGATCGTCTGGAATGCCAACCGATCGGTTCACACCTTGAATCGATCGTTTCACTCATTGTCAGGTTGTTTGTCATTCTTTGACATAATAGGAAATAAAAGATCTATCCCTTTTACATTTAAATTGGGAAACCCCGAGTTACATTCGGGGGGAGCAAATCTAGGAAAGAAATCTTGAGTTATCTTGAGTTACATCAGCAATAGGAGGTAGGGAATCAGTGCGCAGACCGAGATGCAAGAAACGACATTCAACCAAGCACACATACATAGGGTTTATTGGCCATAACCACGCTATGCATCCACCACAAAACTCGTTTAAGGGCGACGTGTATCGAGTGCATTCATATTACATATCATATATGTATATTGGGATTTTTAGATTTAGGATTGGACAAGCATAAAGCCAATTTTATTCACATTGTATGCAATAAACAAAGGCGACAAACCAAAATCGATCACATCGATAATCCTAAAGTATAGAGCAGTTGATGTGGCTCTGATACCACTGTTAGGTTTTAGGGGAGATAGAGAAGGCAGCGGAAACAAAAATTTTCTTCTCCCAAACCCAGAATAAAGGAATCACGTCAACGTTTATACAATAGGAAGGATGGATTGTGGAGGCATACCTTGTCCTGAGGCTTGCTCGATGACATTACCTTGTGGCTTGCGTTGTCTTCAGCTTCGGTCTTAGACAGTGTTTGTGCAGGTCCTGGTATCACCGGGACTATCGGGATTGACAGTTGTCCATTAATCGGAAGAAGTCTCCCACCTTTGAAGTAGTCCACACAGACCACCCGGAACTCCGATCTCCTTGTCCCACAAGGAATTGGAAGGAGTCACACCCTTTTGTCGGCGTATTAATCACCGACACACTCTCCAACAACCAGTTGCCTTTCTGTAGTTGTCTTTCCCTTGTTGTGGCTCCCTTATCAGGTAGCACTTGCTCGGGCTCTCTTGGTTACCAAAACCAGAGAGAACGACAACTTTGCAGAGCAACCGGTGTTCTGAGTTGTTGTTCCTGAGAAGCCCCCAATACCCCTATATATAGGAGGGTCATGGGACAGGGTTCTCTACCCCGGGCAATGCGGGATTAAAGCAGGAGTAGAAGGGTTTGAGATTTTCCACAAAGAGCGGTGCCTAGTCACACATCAGTGCTACCCAAGTGAAATAGAAAGTTGGAGAACAACTTTCAATCCTACAATCCATGAATGGTGTTACAGCGAATGTATAATTCCTTTGTCACTGATATCCCGAATGAACTCAAGGCATGGAACAATCATCCTATCAACGTTCATTCACTTTCTTGATCTCAGAGTAGATTGGAGGAGATATGTATGACATCAATATCACATACTGATTCACTCATGCATGCATGCCTATCTCAATCCTACTCATCAAGTGGCCATGGATATCAAACTCCCTCAAGAGGGACAAATCCCATATCTATCACTCATCCCTCAAAAGCCCCATATGTCAAAGCCACCCAATCATCACCTTTATAACAACCCATGTTTCAGGACTGGGTTTGATGATGTTAAAGTGTACCCAACGACATGTGTTGAGTGTAGTGATTTTAGGTCAAAGAATCACACTCACCACCATTACTGTGAGAACTGACTGTGACCACCATGTCATGGTTCCATGTGTCAAACTCACTGTTATTCTATCTGGTACACTTGTTCTCTAACAAGTACCTATGTGTTTGGTTTGATATCTCCATATCATGACTAATGAGATTCTGTCATCAACCAATACCACAATCTAGTCTTGTGTGTCATTGTTGTCTATCTACCTTCCACAATGACATCCGAATAGGGACATAATAAGAATGTACAAACTCTTAGCATCCGTATGATCTCATCGTTCAGGTCCTGAACCTGAAAGCATATGTAATGGAGTACTATCATTCTCTAGACATTCATTTTATTCTATCATTATCTCATATGACTGAACCAGAAAGAATTGGAAGCTTGCATTTGATGTTTATCAAATCAATCTTAATGTATCCCACCAATCTTCCCATGATTGACTCTCAGGGATATATTCTATAGTTATCCATTACACAAGAATATTCCATTAAGTATATGAACTTTTGCAAAGGATATATGACCTGGATGAAAAATTGCATTGCAAAAAGGTGATGAAACATTGTGGAAGGATACTGAGGAATTATAGGATAACTCTGACAAGACAATACATACATGAAGTTGACAAGAGGAAGAAGTCAACCACTGAGCATTGAAGTTATCTGGACCCAACGACCTGGGAGGTGTTTGGTTCTATGGAAAACACTGATGAATTCAAGGTATTAATCCTAACTCCCCAATTTGAATACAATTTACCTTGTCCTTAAATGTGATCTTTTACTTATCAATTACTATTGATGATTGTCACTAACCAGTCTTCAAGCAATGCTCAAATAGAAAGGCATTGATAGGTATTTTATGTATGCTTAAAACACAAGTGTATGATATCAGAGTAATATAGGCCAACGAGGAATAGATGTCGAATAAAGGGAAATGTAACTTCAAACACTATTAATAATTGTAATACATCTACATAGGCCAAAGAAACTTGATTGATTGGTTTAATTAACTAGAACTAAAATAAATCTAAATTATTGGTTGTTGTTCTCAATCTGAGTGAATTCTTTAGGATAGTTGTTTCACCATGGTTAACATTACAATTTAATATCAATACATTAATAAAAATCTCTCTAACCTTGGATTAAGAGCATGTAGTGAGAATTACCCATTCTCCCAGTGTAATTCACTACCTAATCAAATACCAACTCCACTCTCGCATCGATTGTTTTATTAGATAGGTGCTTTATCGAATGCTTTGCGTAATCTCCTCCCATTTTTAAGCCACCTTTATCAAACGACTTTATAGAACGTGTATCTCTATGATGTTTTAACCATGAATTTTCCTTTTTTAATGCAACTAAAGGTCCAATTACTACCTATAGTGATCAAGCATGGATAGTGCATTCATTCTCATAGAAATAAATCTAGATAATAAGAGAAACGGTTGAATTAATGCATGAGTGTTAATTACAATGCATAACTAGGATACTCCTTGGTCCTAAGAAATATGGAGATTATCTCCACATGATTTCCATAGTCAAACACATCGAAGGGGAAAGAGAAAATGTGGAGAACATGAAGAACCCTTGAAGTAGACGGTTGAAATGGTGCCTCTCATGCACGTACTGGTTTGGCACCTTCCAGCTGCAAATCCATCTGTCGGAAGTTCTTGGATCATCCCAAATGTGGTCTTCTTCTTCGCTTTCTCCTCTCTCTTGATCTCGGTCATCATACGATGGAAAAGATGAGATAGATAGGTCTAGCCGCACTTCCCCTAAGTCATAAGAGTGACTTAGGGAGAGTTAAAACCTTAGTCGTTGGATTAAATGATGTCTTTAGATCTGCCTAATCCTGACATGTTAGACTACTGACAAGGTGTCAGTACTACTGACTCCTCTAATTGTGAAACCACTTGTTAAGCTGTCGCTACTACCAACGAGTATGTCGACAGTAATGAGTTTCTTCGATAATTCTTGATCAAAACATTGTGATGTTGTCGATAGTATCGACTTGTGAGTTGGTACTACCAAGTCTTCTCGATTTATTTCTATTCCAAACTGAGCATGTGTCGGTGCCACTGACTCTAATGTCAGTAGTTCTAAGATGTGTAGATTCTTGTACATTCACCTGAAATGTATAAAATCCAAACATAAGCTCTGGATATATACTAAATCATTTGAAAACATTGAAATAATATTAATTTGATGCAAATAAGTATCACATGCTAATAAAAGTAAATCATGTGTAATTAATAGGATAACTAATAAAAAGTGCAAAAATAATATAAAATATCCTGTAAAAATGACAAATAAATAGTACATCAAACTCCTCTAAGCTTAAATGATACTTGTCCTCAAGCAACACACTCCCAGATATGTTTGACACAAGTCAGCAAAAGGACATATCAATATGAATATCATTTATCAATTATCCCCACTTGGCGATCATAAATTGGCCTTCATTAAGCATTGAACAATTAACTTCTCTTAAGAGATCAACAAATTCATAAAAGACATCCACCCTTAGATCAATGAAAACTATCAAGAGAGCAGTTAACATCATAATCAATCAGGCATTTTCTTGGTGAATTATGTGATTCCCTATTCTACATTTCTCTTTCCTAATTACCAACTACTTGCATGCAGTTCTCCTTATATGAATGAATGAGGAGAAAATCATATGAGTGGCTACTAGTAAGAGCAATGGATGGATTGAATTGGGTGGTTGTGGAGAATCACAAGTGTCATCTGAATTATTTATGCAACAATAAAATGTGATGAACCTAAATGGTGAAGAGACTAAAAAATGCATGAATCCTAATGCCTAAAAGAATGGGTGGAATGATGTATGTAACAAATATATCATCAACTCGAATGAGAATGAAATAAAGTAAATAATGTATCATGTGGTTGTTTCCTTCTCTTTTGTGTAGAAAATATAGACATCCTTTCTACATGTATACTTAAAACATCACATGCTCTTTCTTTTCAAAGGCCCACTATTTTAGCATGATGGAAATTATGCTTGGGTTTTACAAACACATTATTCTTTCTTTTTTATCTTCCTTTTTCTATATTTCTGAGGGTATGGATGTATATCCTCACACTCAATTTTTGAAAAAATAACATATCCACATGATAAAAACAATTGGTGATGCAAAATGAATGCTACCTAAATGTCATTAGTTTTGTTGTGCAACTATAATGATATGCACATAAACTATTTATGCCTATGTATTTATTTTCATTTTCATTTTTTGTAGGAATGTCATAAAAGAAAACTAAATACCATGTCACCTACTATGACTTGTAATGCAAACAAGAGGAAATAATTTGTAGTACTCATTCATCTTAAGGTAATTAGTCAATAATGAGTGGAGTATGGGTGGAATCACATAATTAAGTGGAGTATGGGTGGAAATAATTTGTAGTACTCATTCATGAACCATGATTTGTCCCTCTAATGACCTGTGTACAGGGTAACCTTAGGATTTATTTCTCGACTTCAATTTAAGGTCTCGGTAACTATTTGATCAATTTAAGCTCAAACCCCATCCTCATCCTCATTTCATGAATAATTAAGATGTCCATCCATATTAAATGTCCTAAGCTGACTTTTCAATACACTTCCTCTAAGTGGTGCAACTCAAGAAATTTGCAACTAAGGCACAATTTGTTTATTTTTATTTTCCATTGCACATAACCAAGGGCACATGACATTGACATGAACAATGAATTAAACTCCCTTTTACACTAGATAGATGTGGATCCTAAAAATTTAAAAGATCAAACTAAAAAGAAAATAATGCAAATAAAGACTAAATAAAATAAAAATAAGGATAGGAATTGTTCAAACTAACCCCCTAAGCTTGAACTTGACTATGTCCATATAGTCAAAATTCTAACTTAAGAGGTGGAACAGTGGTATGGTGGTGGAGGATGTGGCATGGGGGGATCAAAGGGGTAGAGAATCCCCTGAAAACTTGGCTTTTATTGTGGCATCGGTGGAGGTTGTGGATAACCACTAAAATACCCTTGGTTCCAATAGTGATCAAAGAATGGTTGTTGGTATCCCTCTATCCTCTGCAGGTGTTGGTGCATGTTCTCTTGGTTGTCCAAGAGAAGTTGCTCATTCTAGAATATCGCATGTTGGTTTTGGTAAAACTATCCCTACACGTCGTGGATGTTGGCCAAGGTTTCTATTTGTTTTTGTTGTCCTTGGTGTATCTCCAGCATTTTCTTGTACATTCCCACCATAGAGTATGGGTCATCCTCTTGCAAAGGTGGTGGAGAAGAAGAACTGGAGGATGCATAGTGTCATGGTTGCTTGCGTGCAACCAGCCTTCACCTAACTGGGATTGTTGGTTTCACCTCCTCCTCTTCTCTTTCATGCTCCTACTCCTACTGTTGGTCTTCTGGTGCAGTGACATCTTCATCCTCATCTGACGAGCGATCTACAAGCCACCACATGAGGTGGATTCCATGCAAGTCAAAGACGACATATGGGAGTGTATGTTCCTTGTATTGGGTGCCTACTATACAACATGAATATGCAATATTCAGGCGTGTGTTGATGATGTTTCTTTCTTGAAGTGCTCGATATCAATCTTTGGTGCTACTTTCACTGGTTTAGTAGTAGAGAGGTCGAGGTTGAGATGGAGAGTTATTGACGTGATCAACCCACCAAAATGGATTAGAGGTTTCCTCTACACGCTTGACCCCCATCATGTGCTGAAGGAAGAAGGTGCCAAAGTTCACACTCCTAGGTCCCAACTCCAACAACTTGTAGAGAAGGTAGAGGTCAACCCACTGGGTTTTCCCCTTCCCTTGACTAGATTTGGCAAGAAGAGTGTTGGTGATGAGGCGATGGAGAATGTGAGAAAAGGGATGCTCAATGTCATTGATGGAGTTTGTATGCCAACTGATATGTTGGCCCTCAGGAAACTCTGAAAATAGATCCCATGCCCCCTTGAAGTTGATGTTGTCAGTGTAGAAGTGGTCTCCTTCACTCAGCCATCCATAAATGGCATTAAACGGTTACAGCATCAGATTGTATTCAATGTTTTAGAGGAAGAAACTGATACGGCCACTCCTCCAATCATCCCCATGCTCGGGAATGATGTAGACTTCTAGTGATGCCAGAAACACACAAATGAGATCTGGGTATGTCTGCAAGTAGCTGAAGAAGGAATGGTAACCTACCATCTATTGACGGTTGCATACCTTATGCATGATGTCAGTAAGGACAAAGGAGGTGATGAATTCACGGTCATTGTATCGTGTTTCATGTATCTCCCTCTTTTTAGCTCTTCATAGATCTTCTTGATGTCAGCTTTAGGATGGGCAATCCGGTTTGGATTGGGAACCAAGTTTGGAACCCCCACCGATGAAGAATCCTCGTTCCTTGGTACCATCTCTGGAACAAGAAAGAGGCTTGCAAAAGAGAGCTTGGTCTAGAGTCTGAATGCCTAGAGATTCTTGCACACACTTGTTTGTAGGAGTGAAGAAGGTGTGAAGAAAATGAATCACACTACTCCTTATATAGAACTCGATTGCCAACCTGATGGCCCATTGATACTACCAAGAGGGAGTCAGTAGTACTGACTTTTTATCTCAAATTTGTGTGCTTGATGGTACTGACAATACTGATTTTTTCGATGTGGAATGCAAGTTTTCGGTAGTACTAACCTATCTTCAGTAGTACTGACTTGCCCATAGATCTATATTATCGATTGTCATATGCGGTTGATCTTGATAGTTTGATGGTACTCCCATGCATTGCTGACGTCATGTGTCGGTAGTACGGACTCATTCAAATTTTGTCAGTTCTTTCGAGCGGGAACTCAGTGTTTCGAACCTAGAGGGCGCCTTTAGTCAGCACTACCAATTAGGTGTCAATAGTACCAATTCCTTATTAGTTATTCATCCCTTTTCTCTACAGAAAGTCGGTGCTACCGAATTAGGGGTCGATAGTACCGAGTTATTTTTCCATAATTGCATGAATACCCTATGATGTCATCGATACTACTAAGATATCAGTAGGTAGTACTGAGTTTTGCAGTCGAATCAATCTTTTTCCTTGTAACCATGTTAGCAGTACTGACTTGATGTCGGTAGTACCGATAGGTACTCAGCTTGCACACCACAAAAAAATGTCCAAGGTACCTTTTTTATATCAAAACTAGATGAAATGAAAATTAAAGCTATGAAACTACAATTTGGAATGTAAAGAGCATAAAAAGATTGTTGGGTTGCCTCCCACACCCTTGTTTTTTTTCATGAGCTTGACAATCCTAAGGTCATGAGATCAGTGAAGATCAATGAGCTTCATCTCTTCTTCTTTCCTAATCACATTTCTCCCAAAGTAGTATTGAATTCCCTGGCCATTGACAAGGAATGGCTCAGCCCCATTGCTAATCTACACAGCTCCATGGGGGAATGCTTTCATCACCTCAAAGGGTCCACTCCATCTAGACCTCAACTTACTAGGATGCAATTTCAACCTAGAATTAAATAGAAGGACATTCTGTCCTGGAGTGAAAACACTATGCAATATGTGGTGATCATGAATTTTCTTAGCCCTCTCTGTATAGATTCTTGAGCTATCATAGGCATCAAACCTATGCTCATCTAACTCATTCTACTCTAACAAACTATTTTCCCAACATTGTCCAAGTAGTAATTTAATTTCCTCAAGGCCCACTTAGCCTTATGCTCTAACTCTGTAGGTAGGTGAGAAGTCTGCCCATAAAGCAACCTAAAATGAGTGGTCCCTACAGGTGTTTTATAGGCGGTCCTATACACCCAAAGAGCATGATTGAGAAACATGATCTAGTTAAACCTGTTGGTGGAAACTATTTTTCCAAAATCTTCTTGATCTCCCTATTAGAAACTTCAACATGTCCTTGGATTTGGGGGTAATATCCCTATTAGAAACTCCATATTTTCTCAAAAGTGCCCCAAATTTTCTATTAGTGAAATTAGAATCACCATCATTAATCATTAACCTGGACACCCCAAACCTACAAAAGATGTATTCTTTCACAAATCTACATACCACTTTGGAGTCATTTGTGCGAGATGAAAATGCTTCCACCCACTTAGTTACATAATCGATAGCAAGTAATATATAAATATTAGAATTTGAAGACAGAAAAGGACCCATGAAGTCTATGCCCCATAAGACAAACACCTCAATTTCCTAAAAAACATTCATAGGCATTTCATGTCTTTTCGAAATATTACATGCACGTTGACAAGCATCACAATGAAAAACATAATTGTACGCATCTTTAAAAATAGTCGGCCAATAAAATCCACATTCTAAAACTTTAACTGTGATCCTAGAACTAGCTTGATGACTCCCTATAGGTAAAGAATGACAATGTGCCAAAATACTCTGAAATTCACAATCTGACAAATACTTTCTCATAATATCATCCCATCACTTCCTGATCAATATTGGTTCATCCCAAATGTAATACCTTAAGGAGTTGAAGAATATTTTATTCTCATGATATCAACAATATCTTGGTAGGTTTCTACATGCCATATAGTTTACAGCGTGTGTGAACCATGAGTCTTTGCTTTTCATAGCAAAGAGTTGTTCATCGGGGAAATCTTCCACTATAGGTTATCAATATCCTTTTCATCAACCCGATAAAGCCTAGAAAGGTGATCTGCCACCACATTCTTGGTACTAGAAGTGTCCTTAATTTCTATATCAAATTCCTATAATGATAAGATCAACCTAGTCAACTTGGACTTGGAATCTTTTTTTACATCAATTATTTGATGGCTGCATGATATGTTGTAACGATCCCGCCTCCCGGTAACCCCCAATTAAGGGAGACCCGAAGGTTAGAGTCGTTATTCAATTAAAAGGATCAAAGGTTCAACAAATAATCAATAATAATTATGAAATTCTACTAACTAACTGGAATTTGGTATAAAATTAAAACTTTACTTACCTTTGAAAACTTTGCAAATATATCTATCCAAAGCTTGAATTATTCTATCTAATCCTCCTTGCGCTTTATTTCTTATTTCCACAATGTGTCACTTTACTATTTGTTCTTTCAATTGTTGTTCCTAAAACATCGAAAAACAAAACGTCGGTCAGTATATCGAAATATACTGGTATGTGGGAACAACCAAAATCTTGCAAATAAGGATAACAATCTAATTATCACAATCCAATTTACACTTTTCAGTATGACATTTTCCACCGCTTTTGCTCTAACTCTGGCATACCCACCTTAGGGTTTCCTTTTCCAATGACTTAAGGCCATCTTCTCAATCCTGAGCTTGGTGCCTGGGGGTCACCACTCATAGTGCCCACTAGTCATGCAATATCATAGGCCACCTTCTCATTCCCGAGTTTGGTGCCTGGGGTCACCACTCAAGGTGTCCATTGGTCTACCCATCTGGGCCTGACCTTTGGCATCATCCATCAAGGTGGCATATAAGTGTGAGAATCCATACTTCTATTATTAATGTGATAATCATAGTGACTTTATAGTTTGCAAGTATGAACATCCAAACTGATAATTTACATTCAATGCGATTAACCATCCAGAAAATCCTCAGGAAACTATGGCGGTTATTCATAATTAACCACATACCTGATCTGACGATTTGAATAGAAATATCCATGCAAATAAGAATCCAAACAAGCAAGCATTTTCAACAAGATCCTGAAATAATCACATAATTCCCTTTTTATTATTCATGGCATCAAGATCCATTAAACCTAGCTCGCTTCCTAGGGTTTCTAATTCACTTTTAGGGTTTCTATTGCAATTAGGGTTTCCCTTCATCTTTTACTATTTTAAACCCTAATTTAATGCAATTGATCACCAACCCTAATTATTTCCACATCTAATCCTCAATTTCAGATTAAAGGCATAACTAACCATTAATTAAGTTCATTAAGCCTCTTTTACAATAAAGCTATTATTTTTATCCCTTTAATCCATGACAAGATCATTATACGTATTTATCATCAATTCATAGTTCATTATGGTCCAATTCACATATGAACTCGATTTTCCATTAATTCCACCTTTTATTCATGAGAAAACCCTAATTACTACATTTAGGGTATTTATCCACAAATTAGGAACTTTAATGCTCGAAATAGCTTATAACCATGAAAACTCAATTTAATACATGAAATTGAATAAGTAAAGCCATTAAGAGTCAAATTTGCCAACATTAGGGTTTCAAGGCCCATTAAAGCCCATTTATGCATATAAACTCTAAATTAACTAATTACATGAAAAATTCATCCTTTTTACTACTTATGTTCCTTTTTATCAGTAACAGGCTAATATCAACTTTAATCATCCATTAGACCCTATTAAATATATTAATCAACTCAAAATAGGGTTTCTAAACCTTTAATTCATTAATGTTAATAACTTCCATTACTTTCCGAATTGCAATTAGAATTAGGATTCAAATGTATTTTATTGCATTCCTTGAGTTCTCCTGATCAAAATTCATGTATAATGTGCATCTATCCGAGCTACGATTATTGAGATACGAATTTAACAAAAATAACTTACTGTTGGCCAATGGGGGGCTGCCACGTAGGCGCCTTCCATGCAGCGAACTCGGCTGGGTTTGCAAACATTTCGAAAAGTCCCTTTTTCCCCCGCTTGAGTTATTAGTTGTACAGCCCGCGGAGGGGCATATTTGTCCCACTAATATGGACCATCTTCAACCTCCGCACTGGCCTAGTTGCGCGTGCCTACAGTTGTTGCAGCCCTTCTCCTCTCCTCCGTGTGATTCGAAGCTTCAGGCCGGTCGTCGCCCTGCCTCCGCCGCCCCTGGGCGCACCCAAAGTAGCCTTAAAATGTGGCCAAGATGGCCGAGTTTTGGCTGGGACAACCCGCGACCTACAGTAGGTGTTGCGGACGTGCGGCTGTCGTCGTGCATTGTTTAGGGCATGGCCCCGATGGTAAAGTCGCTCCCCAGCATCGTGGGACATCCAGATACTAGCAGAATGCTTCGTTGGCCCCTAGTTGCTCCCGTCGTTCCAAGGATAACACTTCTTCTCGTGGCTAGGGTTTTGCCCAAGAAGATGAAGAAGAAGAAGAAGGAAGAAAGGATATGTGCAACTCCCCAGAACTCGCCCCTGAGATCTACCCCTTTTATAGGGGAGGGTTTTCACACCCTAAGAAATGCATCCACCAAGATGCAAGATCTTGTCCCAATAGGAATCCAATTCCTCCTTTAGAAAGTAAGCTTTCTCTCTCTTCTTTATCCTTTGGATATTCCCTATTATATGGATATTAGGAATTCGAAATTACTCATTCATTTTATTTATACTTGCCCTTTTTAATTCATTGGTCACAGATTTCTATTTTTCCTTTAGTAGGAAATACTTTCTTTTTAGCAATGCCACCAAAATTCATTAATAATGTACTACATTATTCTCTTATTTTCTTTTATAGGTATTTTCTCTTTTCTCTTTCTTTATTGGGACTCCTTGGATCCCAAGAAACTCTAATAATTTTAAATTTCTTTTTAAATGCATCAATATGCATTATTTTACATTATCTTGTTTATTTCTCATTAAAATATCTCATTTTGAGAATTTCTCTTTATTTCTCTTTTATTTTCCTTATTGGTATTCCTTTTAACATTAGGAATCCTTGGGATAAGAAATTCCACCAAGGATACCTCTTTTTACTTATTTTCCACATTTCATCAATAGTTTAAATTTCTTTCTTAATAAAGAAATACTTAATTAATCTTTTCTTTTCTTATTGCTTTTCTTTGCAACTTTGGACTCCTTGGACCCCAAGGAACCCATGTGGCACGAAATCCACCTTTGGATTAAGTTCTTTTGCCTTCTAGAGGTTTCCACACCTTTCTTTTCTCAAAAACTCAATTATTCATTTATTAATTAGATTTCCTTGTTATTGGGCCCAATAGCCAATAAAGCCCACAACATAATCATCAAGGCTATTGTAAACGAAATCCATTTATTCAAAACAAATTATATCTTTATTTGTTCAAATATCTTTTATGTGAGAAATTACATTTCTCACCCAAATGAACCCAAAATTGGGGTTGTAACATCTGTCCACACTACAACCTTCACCCCTATCAAATATTGACAAAATTTCTCAAAAGTGAAAACAACTACCAATAATTGATTTTTAGTTGTTGTATAAGTTAATTGGGAAACATTTAAGGCCTTGGACACATAATAGATGACAATAGGAACTTTATCTCAATGTTTATCTAAAACATCCCCTACTGCGTAATCTGATGCGTCACATATCAACTAAAAAGTTTGACTCCAATATGGAGCCTAGACAATGGATGTGGAGACCAACTTCTCCTCACTCGTCAAACTTAAAGTCAACAACCTTTTCCAATAAATCAGAGAGTGATTTAGCAATCTTAGAAAAATCTTTGATAAAATGGTAGTAAAATCTGGCCTGTCCTAAGATGCTCCTCACTCCCTTTATCAATGACAACAGAGGTATTTTGGAGATCACCTCAATTTTGATTGGGTCTACCTCCATTCCTTTATTAGACAACTTGTGTTGCAAGACAATTCCTTCACTCACCATCATGTGACCTTATTCCCAATTCAAAATAAGGTGAGTGTCCTCGCATATTTGCATGACCTTATCTAGATTGTCAAGCCAATCATCAAAGGACTCCCCATACACCAAAAAATCATCCATGAACACTTCCAAACATCGATCCACCATATTAGAAAAAATGGCAAGCATGCATCGCTGGAAAGTGGTCGGTGCATTGCGAACACCAAATGCCAGACGGCGATACACAAATGTGCCATAAGGACATGTGAAAGTTGACTTCTCTTGATCTTGTGGCTTAATGAAAATTTGATTGTATCTTGAATATCTATTAAGAAAACAAAAATGAGAGTAGCTGGTGAGCCACTCTAAAATCTGATCAATAAAATGGAGTGGGAAATTATCTTTTAATGTAGCGGCATTCAAACGTCTATAATCTATGCAAACATGCCACCCAGTCACTAGTCTAGTGGTTATAAACTCATCATTGGAATTAGTAGTGACTGTTATACCCCTTTTTAAGAACCACATGGGTTGGACTAACCCAGTTTGAATCAGAGATAGCACATAGAATACCTACTGACAAAAGTTTTACTACCTCCTTAATTACTACCTCAGTCATGATGGGGTTGAGCAACGTTGAGGTTGAACTATTGTAAAGACCAAGTCTCTACTATTAAACATGATAAACAAAAACACCAATGTGTGGCAGCAGAAGAAATAAAACTTGACTTTATTCAAAATGTATAAAGAGTACATTACAAATTTTTTCCCAAATGGGGTACATCTTTATACAAGAACAAGGATCTAGGTAGAGGAAGACTTTGACTAAGCCAATATTGCCTCCAAACAAAACAACTTAATATATACAAGCAACTATGAACATGCAAACTATATGTTCCTTTTCTTCTTATTCTATCCTTAGCCTTAGGTTCACCAAGCTTCCATGAACACTTTGATCCTAGCCTAGATGGTTGGGGTCATCCAGCAAGAGAAAGATAAAATGTATGCGTCAAATAAAAGGAATAAGACAAGTAATAGTCAACAAAATTTCATAATAAAGGATTCTCTATGCTACAAGATTTTAAGAGAATGAGATAGATATTCAAATAAGAATAAGAGAACTTCCATAATCAATCACCACAATAATAATCACATAGCATGAATATATTAAGACACAAAGTCATCTCAATATAGGGTGAGGCACCTACCGGACCTCACCAGTGGCAGGGGGACTAAAACCCCAGTGCCTAAAAAGTGGCAGGGGGACTAAAACCTCAGTGCCTAATATATAAAATGGCAGGGGGACTAAAACCCCAGTGTCCGGCAAGAGGACTAAAACCTCAGTACCCTATGGGTGGTTTGTACTCATGTACACTACATTTTCATTTAGCCTAAAATACATCATCCTTAAATAGTCACTTGGCAGTATTGAGAAATATAACAAGATTTCAACATAGCATTGAGAATAAAACCCAAGAAATAAAGGAGCGAACATAAGCAAAACAACAATATACAATGTTTCCAAGTATTTCAAAAAGATGAGCCAACATAGGCAATAATAAGATTAAATATTTCACATAAGTGAGCCACAAATGCAATTGATTCATCAAAGAAGTAAAAGAGCCAAAAATGCATTTAGGAGAATAACGACGCTAGCACAATAATGATTGTGGGGTTGAAAAAAACCCAACTGAGAGATTAGGATTGTTTTCACAATAATCATTCACATTCATCCATAGAGATCACATATATGAATAGGGTCCACATACATAAATAGGTGTCACATACCTGATCTTCATGATTAATGGCTTGTTCAGTTGTTATACTTGGTCCCCAAAGTTGAGCACTCACCCTAGGAAAACATTATATACATTAGATAAAATCAAAAGAACAAGTGGATGCATTCCTATTATCCACTTTCATAGTGTATTTTATTCCGATTCTAATTGCCTAAAGGCGTATTAGTGATTTTAGTCTTGCTTACAAGCATTTGTGAATACATAAACATCTCTTATTGTATATATGGGTAAACAAGTATGTATATTAAACTAATAACATAATTATTATATAAATTGTCTGATTTACTTATTCCCTGACACTGGTTACGTATATGCATATCTACACATCTTATTTATCCAATTTTTCTCAATAGATTTCCGCAATTAGAAGTAACCAAGGACAAGACGTGTATGTTATTGTTACTTACCAATACGTTAGCATATATACGTATTCGTATGCGTACCAATATGACTAGAATATACGATAGAGTAAAACATTATTTCATAATTGGTATACCGCAGGTCCTTATTGGTATCCGAGATCTCTATTATCACATCTATATGTACTAAGCTCTTTTATCAGGAAGATACCAAACCCACTAACATGTGTTTAGCAAGACCACACATACTTATATTCTCACATTGTTTTAAGGCTGAACTGACTACGACCATATACAAAGTTTTGGTATCACATAGTCGATTAATTTGTTATCTAGGATTCATGAAAAATATCATATATATTAGATATTACTTTTACGTATAGGTACTACAACATACATATACATGTCTGTATAAGATACATTACAGAATCTGAAAGCAGAACTTCTACTGATATTTTATGTATTACCTAACTATTGAAACTTAACTATATATACATATACGATAAATATATTTTATTGGTCTGTCATGAGTTGAGTCGTTTACCTGTGATTAGATAGACGTTGTTGATCTTTAATAACCGGTAAAGCTGGCGATCCTCTAAGGCCTGGGTTCAACTTGGAGTTCAGGTCGGTGCCTGTGGTGGTGAAAGTAGTGCCCACTCCAGACTTGAGGTCACAACAGGAATGTTCGCCAATGGTCGTGGTAGGTTACCACGCAAGGGAGAATGATAGAGGCTCCAGTCGGCAGCACCTCCAGGCCATGTTGCAAACAACTACAGCAATAGCGACCTTCTGAATAGAATTTGATGGAGAAGAAGGTTGGGCGGCAAGGATAGAATCAGATCTGTAGGCCATGGTGCTGGTCGGGATTGGCAGGCGTCGTTAAGTCTGCCCAGATTTGGTTGAATCGCCTAGGATGGAGAAGAAAAGTCGACGACGTGTCAGAGTCTACTGGTCCGTACCCTGTGGTGGTATGCTCGTGTTTGGGCGGCACCGTGTTGGCGTCGGACCAGTGGAGGAGCCAGGCGGAAGGAGGGGGCAACGAGGCGATTAGTCTGCAGATGTTTGGACTCCTTGCCGCAAAAGATGTCCGAGATTTTGGTGTTGGATTCAATGGTGCTCTCAGAGGTTGTATCGTCAACCAGCCTCGTCGGAGGAGGAGGGAGTTGGTAGTCTTTGGCAAAATGGAACCAGCAGGTGCAGGTACAGGTTGGGTCTAGACGATGATGGTGATGGGGTGTCAGGTCATGGGCGTCGACTGCTAGGCGCAGACGGAGGGAGAGGATTGAAGACCAGGGTTAGGATGAGAAACTGGAATAAAGGGGGAGAAGAAATAAAAGGAGGGCAGGGAAGAGGAAGGCGAAGAGGAAAAGGAAAGGTAGAGGAGAGGGATAGAGGAAGAGAGAGCGACGGTCGTTTACTACCATCGCGGCCGCTGGGAAAGCGCAAGGAGAACGCTGGGGAGACGGCAGACCGGACTGAGGGAATGAAATGCTATCAATGGCATGGAAATGTAATTAAGGTGAATGAAGGAGAAATATCCCAACAATTAATTGAGTGGGTAAATGACATCCGTCTGACCTCCAATTTTGTGTGATGGTAGAATAAGTAAATAATTACACCAGAAAAAATATTAATATTGTATTTTGAATAATTTAAGACCACCAATTATACTAGTGGCCCATTTGTTATTTTGGAGTTTTAGGTGGGTGAAATATGTATTCTTTCATATTTTTGTTGAAATTATAATATGCAATTTATTATCCATATAAAGTATTTTCACTAAATTTTATATAGTGAAAGAATTTTCGTATCATGATTTATGAAAAGGTAATAATTGAGTCATTTCTTGTATTTTTTTATTATTACCAATGATTTGGCCATAAAAATTGATATGTGCGCATGTTAAACTTTATATTTTCTAAATAAAACATTAAATGAGATTTTATGCAAAATAAGATATTTAATTATACTAGGGTTAAAACACTAGTTGAGATATTTACGCAAAAACCCATTCATTACCATGAATGTGGGAAAATCTAGATTTCACCATCAACAAATACTCAAATTCAATATTGAAGCCAAAGAAGATACAAAAGGATGGGGAATTTATGAAAAAGGTCCAAATGGACTAGAAGGCCAAGAAAAGCTCAAAAGTGGGTCAATTGCAGGAAAGACCATGGGATTCAGTATGTTACAGCACACCACCCCTTAAAGAGGATTTCGTCCCCGAAATCACAAGAATAAGAAAGAGAGGGTAAGTGTGTAACATCCCAACCTTAAACAACTAGGTGAGTATTAAAAAGCCCTACACATAAGTCAAGTCTTACTAAGGTTTCCACAAAACCTATAGCCTTTTATCAAACTCAAATTAACATTTTTGCCTTATTAGCATAATCTCCACCATGAAAAAGAATCATATTTATTATCCCATTACTTGTGCCATATTTCATGCAAAACAATTACATCTCAACATTATATCATACGTATATCCCTCATCGGTTTTAAGCACAATTAGGGTTTACTAAGCCATTCCAACATTTATATATGCATTAGATCATAAACTTTGCTAACTTGATATTATTCTCCATTAACTTCATCATGTAGGATTATCACATATTATTTTGTAGAAAAAGTTAATATTATCCAACAAGTTATTAAGCATGTAATAATTCCAAATAATGTCCATATTGCACTTTGTCATATCATCTTTCATACTCATATTAATGACATCATTAATTATTTTCATCCATTACACTTCATATTATAAATTATCCATATTTTAATACACATTTGGAATTTTATGAATATGTATGTGATTCCCATTATTCGTTATCATGTTTGAGTCATTATATGCATTTTAGTGAATATGATGTAACATATTAAATATTAATGAATTAATTCATATATCAAGTTATGATGAAATGTTAATTAGAGAACAAGGTGATATACCTTATATATATTGATAACTTTGTGACTATAATCCATTTATATGTATCAAGGTATATTATGTGATGATGACACCTAATGTCACTAATGTATCATGAAAGGCATTAAGGTTATATATATGTATGTATATGTTGTCAAAGCTAGATGATTACATATTAGGGTTTAGGTCAACATGATCATTACATGTTAAAGCATCCTTAGGGTGCATTTTACCATTAGGGTGGCATAGTCAACGTTATATGTATTCACAATTAGTAATAAGTAACTCATTATTATGTGCATCAAGCCTATATTAAGGTTCAAGCATATGAATTATCTCTATATGACTTACTACATATTCATGTGTGTATAAACAAACAAGTTGAATTACAAGTATAATGTGTTTGGTCAATTCTTGTTCACATAAGTTATTATGTACATATGTCCACGTAGATATGGTTTCTAACTGTAAAGGTATTTGATTTTGCTTTTAATTGGGATTCCATCCCCCTAAAAAAGGATTTTGTCCTCGAAATCAGATTTGCAAAACCAAATAGGGTAATAACACCATTACCCTCACTCCACCCCTTAAAAGGGTTAATTAAGTCAAACTAAGCTAAGGGTAAAAGGGTACATAAAACTCAACACTATAAGGATTTACTGACCAAGCTTCAAGGTGTAACATAGGGTACACTAAATCCTAAACATAGGAGTATAAGGTATTTAAGGATGATTTTTATGTAAGAGATCAAATCATCACTTATGGTTTTCCTAAGGTATTCAACAATTAGGCAACATGCCCAAAGATAGACTATTTTGAGTTGTCTGTATCGGATCAGTCCAGGCCAGGTCATATGAGCTCAGGGGTCCTCGTTACCAAGCTAGTGGAGAGGAGGAAAATATTTCCAGCCCCCAAGCTCTAACCCTTTCTAGACACCATCACTTTCAACTTCTTTCTCTAATAGCTACTCAATAGACAATTCACCAAAAAGTTGACAAATTTTATTTTTAATTATGAAATTATTATGATACTAAATCAAACTTTCCTGCTAGGTCAACTCTAAGGTGAAAATTTTATAAAGGAAACTATATGAGGTGAGAGGTTCTATCTAGGAGACACTTTGAATTAGTCAAGAATCTGACTACCTTGATGCTCTGATACCATGCTGTAAAGACCAAGTCTCTACTATTAAACATGATAAACAAAAACACCAATGTGTGGCAGCAGAAGAAATAAAACTTGACTTTATTCAAAATGTATAAAGAGTACATTACAAATTTTTTCCCAAATGGGGTACATCTTTATACAAGAACAAGGATCTAGGTAGAGGAAGACTTTGACTAAGCCAATATTGCCTCCAAACAAAACAACTTAATATATAAAAGTAACTATGAACATGCAAACTATATGTTCCTTTTCTTCTTATTCTATCCTTAGCCTTAGGTTCACCAAGCTTCCATGCGCACTCTGATCCTAGCCTGGATGGTTGGGGTCATCTAACAAGAGAAAGATAAAAGGTATGTGTCAAACAAAAGGAATAAGACAAGTAATAGTCAACAACATTTCATAATAAAGGATTCTCTATGCTACAAGATTTTAAGAGAATGCGATAGATATTCAAATAAGAATAAGAGAACTGCCATAATCAATCATCACAATAATAATCACATAGCATGAATATATTAAGACACAAAGTCATCTCAATGTAGGGTGAGGCACCTACCGACCTCACCAATGGCAGGGGGACTAAAACCCCAGTGCCTAAAAAGTGGCAGGGGGACTAAAACCCCAGTGCCTAATATATAAAATGGCAGGGGGACTAAAACCCCAGTACCCGACAGGAGGACTAAAACCTCAGTGCCCTATGGGTGGTTTGTACTCATGTACACTATATTGTCATTTGGCCTAAAATACATCATGCTTAAATAGTCACTTGGTAGTATTGAGAAATATAACAAGATTGCAACATAGCATTGGGAATAAAACCTAAGAAATAAAGGAGCCAACATAAGCAACAACAATATACAATGTTTCCAAGTATTTCAAAAAGATGAGCCAACATAGGCAATAACAAGATTAAATATTTCACATAAGTGAGCCACAAATGCAATTGATTCATCAAAGAAGTAAAAGAGCCAAAAATGCATTTAGGAGAATAACGAGGCTAACATAATAATGATTGTGGGGTTGGAAAAAACCCAACTGAGAGATTAGGATTGTTTGCACAATAATCATTCACATTCATCCATAGAGATCACATATATGAATAGGGTCCACATACATAAATAGGTGTCACATACATGATCTTCATGATAAATGGCTTGTTCAGTTGTTATACTTGGTCCCCAAAGTTGAGCACTTATCCTAGGAATACCTTATATACATTAGATAAAATCAAAAGAACAAGTGGATGCATTCCTCTTATCCACTTTCATAGTGTATTTTATTCCGATTCTAATTGCCTAAAGGCGTATTAGGGATTTTAGTCTTGCTTACAAGCATTTGTGAATACATAAACATCTCTTATTGTATATATGGGTAAACAAGTATGCATATTAAACTAATAACGTAATTATTATATAAATCGTCGGATTTACTTATTCCCTGGCACTGGTTTCGTATATGCATATCGACACATCTTATTTATCCAATTTTTCTCAATAGATTTCCGCAATTAGAAGTAACCAAGGACAAGACGTGTATGTTATTGTTACTTACCAATACGTTAGCATATATACGTATTCGTATGCTTACCAGTATGACTAGAATATACGATAAGAGTAAAACATTATTTCATAATTGGTATACCACAGGTCCTTATTGGTATCTGAGATCTCTGTTATCCCGTCTATATGTACTAAGCTCTTTTATCAGGAAGATACCAAACCCACTAACATGTGTTTAGCAAGACCACACATACTTATATTCTCACATTGTTTTAAGGCTGAACTGACTACGACCATATACAAAGTTTTGGTATCACATAGTCGATTAATTTGTTATCTAGGATTCATGAAAATATCATATATATTAGATATTACTTTTCTGTATAGGTACAGCAGCATACATATACATGTCTGTATAAGATACATTACAGAATCTGAAAGCAGAACTTCTACTGAAATTTTATGTATTACCTAACTATTGAAACTTAACTATATATACATATACGATAAATATATTTTATTGGTCTGTCATGAGTTGAGTCGTTTACCTGTGATTAGATAGACGTTGTTGATCTTTAATAACCGGTAAAGCTGGCGATCCTCTAAGGCCTGGGTTCAACTTGGAGTTCAGGTTGGTGCCCGTGGTGGTGAAAGTAGTGCCCACTCCAGACTTGAGGTCACAACAGGGATGTTCGCCAATGGTCGTGGTAGGTTACGACGCAAGGGAGAATGATAGAGGCTCCATCGGCAGCACGTCCAGGCCATGTTGCAAACAACTACAGCAATAGCGACCTTCTGAACAGAATTTGATGGAGAAGAAGGTTGGGCGGCAAGGATAGAATCAGATCTGTAGGCCATGGTGCTGGTCGGGATTGGCAGGCATTGTTAAGTCTGCCCAGATTTCGTTGAATCTCTGAGGATGGAGAAGAAAGGTCGACGACGTATCGGAGTCTGCAGGTCCGTACCCTGTGGTGGTATGCTCGTGTCTGGGCGGCACCGCATTGGCGTCGGACCAGTGGACACTAGTACAAAACATGTTGTCCCCTACAAGAATTCTTGTAGCAATATGAAAAATGACTATGATAAAACTTGTAGCGGACCAAAAACTCGTAGCGGTTTTTTGGTAGTCATTGTTTTCGTAGCCGATTTATTTCTGCTACAAGACATACTGTAGGAAGGTAGACCCCCGTAGCAAATCTTATCTAATAAAATTTATAATAAAAAAGACTTTGGCTACAACAATGTATGTAGCATAACGAGACACCCACTTCATAAGAGACCATCCACATATAGCATATGTGGAATTCATATCTTAATTAGATTCATACTCAAGTCTGAATAACCTAGTAATTCAATAAGAACAATTTTTTTTTCCTTCAAGGCAGCATTTCATTGATAAGAGTGTTCTTTACAAAAACATTTTTCAAGTGTTTGATGCACTGAATGTTGTACAACATTGAAGCTGCTGCTCAATAATTTTTTACCAAAACATAAGCGTTTGATACAAAATGAACACTCCAACAAGGACAAATGCAGGTTATGCAGCCACATCCGTTTTGCTCCATAAGGAAACATTTTTCCATTCAAAATCACAAAAAGAAGATGCTTTTGCAGCAAGATATGCATTTCATTGGTGTACAAGCAGCCATGTCCTTCTTCTAAACCTGAAATACATAGAGGAAACCGAAGATGTAAGAAAACTCATACCATAAAATATGTTTAAGCATCTAGAATCACAAAAATACTATGTTACAGACAACATACTTTTTGTCCCTCCACAATCATTTAGCCATCCCAAACCACACCAAAACTCATGTTGTGTTTCACTATAGAATGATCAGCCACATCTTTTTTCTAAACCTGAAATTCATACATGAAATAAAACATATAAGAACTCATGGCATGTCATATTTTATCTATTGAAAAATACAAAAGATAATGTTCTTTCAGCCACATATGTTTCCTGTGGTAGCTATTCCCCTTTATGAAGAACCAGTCATCAAAATTTACATAAAAAATACAAATTTACATTACCTAAACAAGTGGGTCTAGAGAAACAAAAAAGGCCGCAGGCCCAACACTTCGTCCACCCTCAAGTCAATATTTTATATATGAAATCTACTGGCAGGTCCAGTGTGTTTGAAAGATCTTATATTGTCCAATTGTTGTTCATTCAGCCGATCCATTAAAACTATACTCATAGAATGGTCATATATACGTATCTATATAAGCAATAGTACATGGCGGGATGCCAACTTATGAGAAACTAGCCAACATAGACATATGAATAGGATATTAGAATTTAATTAGAATGTTTGCGATATAAAACTTAGTCCCATGAACAAATCAAAATTAACTGACCAAATGTAATTTATTAATTAAATAGGCTAAACTTACTATATATACGTGTGTGTTAGTGTTGCAAATCTGCACTATATATAAATATATATTACTAATACTATAATGCAGGTTTATTAACTTTAGTAGTTAGATAAGGTAGATTGTATGTTGGACCAACCCAGCTGTATTATATTACTAGGTACATGTATGTTGAGTATATGTTGGGTATAAATACTAATAATATTACCAATACATGTTCAAAACCCTACGTGTGTATATGTATATATATTGTTTGATGCCGATTGTATTTTAGTAGTTCTGCAGTCTTTTAAAATGGGTTTCTGCAGCTGCTAATTATTCCTAGTAAATGGGAACCGTCCGTGTAGTATGTGATGATGATATATAAGATGAAATGTAAAAATAATGTATTTATTAATGTAAAGTGATCTATATACTATAACAAATATTTAAACAAAGGGACATAGGGATTATAATTCTCCTTAGAGATGAAGCAATCATTAAATAATCCTCTGCACAAAAAATACTCGATGCATCAATGGCATGGACAAGTGCTTAAAAGTCAATTTAGTATTCTGATTGGTTAAAATATCAAGTACTCCAACAATAGGAAGGGCGTTCAAACCCAAATAGATATGGTGGTGTGGATGACAAACTACTGTATTTGAAAAGTTAGCTAGCACGATCATGAAGTGCACAATAGAAGTATTTGGCCAAACTTCTTACATCCTGAGTGAGAATCCGCATAAGGCAATGGGTAGACTCTCAAGATCCAAGGCACTCTCATGAAAACTAATCCCTACAAAGTTGTCGGGCGAGATGGAGCAAAGTAGCAATTTCCTTCAGAAAATTTGGAGTCTAGTTGGCAAGCCAGTCACCATGACGATCATGAATGATTTGCAAGGATCAGATCTCCCTTTGTTGCTTTGCAATTCGGTGTTATCTTGATTCCTAAAGTTCATAAACATGAGAGGTGCAATCAGCTGAGGCATATTCCTCTCAATAACTGATGTCATTAACTAGCCTCAAAACTCATAGTAGATCGCATGAAACAGTATAGGGATGGCTGGGTTTCTCCAGCACAGAACCGTTTTCTACCAGGATGCCACCTATCTGATAATATCATCTGTGTACATGAATCGATTCATTATATGAGAAAAAAGAACTCTACTAACATGATGGCTATAAAACTGGACCTCTCCAAAGCATGTGATCGTATGGATTGGGCTTCTTTTGTTAAAGATATCATGCTCAATGCTAGATGGCCAACTAATATTGTCAACTAACTATGAATTCCATCACTGGTGGATCACCGAGCATAGCATGGAATGGCAACTTAAGACCTTGATAGTGAACACTAACAGAGGGCTCGGTCAAGAGGATCATCTATCCCCCTACTTGTTTTCTCTGTGCATAGAAAGGTAAGTCTGTATATTAATGAAGCTTCAAATTATGGTGTATCAAGTCCTACTAAATTCTTGAAAAAGGGTCCAAATATTTCCCATGTTATGTTTGATAAAGATATCATCTTATTTGCAAAAGCAACAAAGAAGCAAATTTGAGTCATTATGAAATGTCTGAAACAGTTTGGCAATATTTTTGGTCAAGAGGACTCTATTGAAAAATCTTGTATCTTCTTTTCTCAAAATGTTTCAAGTCAGGTTCAAAACTTTATATACGACGTGCGTGGAATTGCAAAGATGACAGACTTATGAAGGTACCTCAGACTGCCCATCTTGCACAAAACAGTTTCAAAAACAAACTTATATCAGTACCCTGGAAAAGGTTGAGCATTAGATTAATGCTTGGATTGTTGAGACACTCTCTTTTACAGGTCGAGTGTGCATGAGAAAGTCGATTCTTACTGCCATACTGCCTATGTAATGCAGACTGTAGAGTGGATGGCTCAATTAGAGACTTTATTTGGGGTGGAGGTAATAAACAAAATCTAACTTCCCTTATAGCTTGGGAGAGAATAACTCATTCAGACATGTTTAGTATTATGTGGTGTTAAGACAGATCTAAGAAATAGAATAGGTTCAATAAAAGACGAATAGGTTCAAGAATAGATCCATATAGAGTTGGGGATAGTAAAGAATCAGAAAAGACGAAGCTTCAAGAAGTGATAAGCTAGTTCAAGAAAAACATGAAAGAAAATATTCAACATAAAGGATAACATGCAGCAAGTAGACAACAAGTTGTTAATAATAAACAACTAGACAAACTAATCCAACAAAACAAGTAGAATGTTAAAAATACTCTCTTACACGAGATGGGTAGCATCTTGTCCTATGAAGAACTTGTGGAGTTTGATCATAAGTTGTTGATGGTCCCGATCTTTCAAACTGAAAATAGATGAAATAGAACATTTTACATGCACAAATCTTGTAGTAAACATTAATTTTTTTCAGAAAATATGCACATCACAAAGGCAAAGACTTTCTATGTCACCTGTCCACACTGGTGATTTAGTTGAGCAAGCAAATTTGCAATCATGCGATCTTTTTCTTGTATCTCACGATCTTTATCTTGTATTTCACGATCTTTGTCTAGTATCTCGCGATCTTTATCTTGAATTTGAATTTGAAGATTATCACGAGCATCCTTATTTGCTGCATTTATAGTAACTTCATCTCTCAATAACCTTCTTGATATCGCTGCACCAAAACCTCTTTCCCAGCCCCCACGATGTTGTCCAATTGTGTCATCCATGGTTGGGATAAACTCCAATGGGTCTTTCGTGTGCTCCACGCCACGCTCGATACATCTTATTTCCAATTTTTCCTATACACAAATTTATAAGATTAAAAGGAACATAAAAAAAGCTATAAGATTTACATATAGTAACAAATAGCTTACACAACATTCTTTTGTAAAGTCATTTGGAAAGTTTCCGTTCTTGTCTTTATGGCACTTATCATATATTCCAAACAATGTAGGGTCCTCTCCTTTTTCAATCTACAAATATGTTGTGTAAACAATGAAACAGAATCACATTTTTCAAGCTTATTTAATCAATGGTAATTACCGCATCATGTTCTATTTTAGCATATGATTTTGATCCTGTGGTATGTGTTGGATGTGGACCCTTTCGATTATTTTTATTTCTTATGGCCTCCATCTGCGTTGTCAATATCCAAATTAATACATTAAAAAATAAAAGGACATAAATATCATACTATAATATTGTCAATAGTAACCTTAGTTGTAGGTTTTGACCAGTATGACAACAGTGCGATCCATTCGCCACTTGTAAGTCTTACATCAGGTGTATGTTGACATTGTTCTTCAATTGATTTCTCAGGATCATAATATTTTTTCAAATCAAAACGCCAATCTCTTATCCCCTGTCTGATAGTTTTTTTACAAAAGCGGATGACTCTTTCAAATGATAAAAGTGGAGACTTATCAGGATTCACAAACTCAAAGTCACGCTGCAAAATTATTTAGTGGAATAATTATGAGATAGATAAAAATAAAGTATATATGTATCAAAGTTTATACTTACACGAATATCAACCATTATTTTTTCAAATCCAATCTCATGGGCTCTCCCCCACCATTTGTCTAATGGAAAGTAATGACTATCACGTGCCATGATTCCCAAGTAATTGCTAAGTTTTCGTCGTCCTTCTCCAACAGGGACTCTCCTAACAATACATTGATGTTTCTTTCCATTCCTAGGGGCTACAGATTGGAGTTTTGTAGTTCCCCTTTTTCTTTTTTCAGCATTCATATGGACTTCTGGTTTAGATGACTATAATTAGATATGCCAAAAGAAATAACAAAATCATAATCAATTATATTGCACCAAATGAGCATGGTACCTGGATCAAAGTTATTTGGAGACACATCATTCAAAGATTGTACGTTCTCAATATGAATATGCCTTCCAATTTGAGATCCTTGTAATAAAAAATCATACACATAAATATTTCATATGAAAATTCATACATGAAATAGTCTTACATCATGTTGCTGATTGTCATACCTTCCTCGATATCATCAATGATTGCATTCTCTAAGGGAGATGTCGCATCTATAAAATTTATTGAATTTTCATGTAAATTGGGAATATATACATTATATACCAATTAAGAAGTGTTACTGCATACCTTCCTCATTATCATCAAGAAATGTGTCATCAATTTCTTTACCCTCCATATGGGCCTAACTTTGCATTGAACCTTGTGTAGATAGCAATACACCTTTTAGAGAATAGTCCATTATATTCGGTGTAACTTGTATTAGAGACCAAATGTGGGCTCCGATCTCCAAACCACGAAATAATCACGATTTAAACTTGAGCGGAAGCAATCGATAATCAGCGGAAGACAAAATCACGGGAAATTAAAACTTTTCGAGATAAGAGCTTGAAACCACAAACCTTTTCCATAGAAAAAGGATTTAAACTGTATACATCTCTGTCAAATTACTTCTTGAGTAATTATATACAACATGATACAAAATCTCAAGAACTCATGACCAAAACACTCCAAGACCTGAGAGTACAGCGGACACATAGGACTGACTCTAACTACACCACATAGCAGGCTGAATCTCCACCTGAGATTTACTGCTGCTCCTGGTGCTGCTGCTGCTGGGATTGGTCACCTTTAGACCAGTTCCTCTGTCTTCGACGACCACCTAAAAAGTTGAAGTCTATGGGGTGAGACAATTATACAAAATTGCCCCAGCGAGAGTTATAACTCTCCACTAGAAGCTTTATAAGCAAACAAAGAATAACTTCAGCAGTAAAAGCTTTCAAAGCATTCATTAGCAATTTTGATAATAAGCAAGAGTTCAACATTTATGAAACATGAAGAACATATACTTTATCCAGTGTAACATCAATCAAGTAATACTACGCTATTGATTATGTTTTTCAACCATTATTATGCCCTGTGGAGATGAGGTATACCACTCATACTCCAACTGATCGCTAAGAAGTCACATCAGTATCATACATAGGTCATTAAAAGAGCCGGATTCTTATGACCTCATCTTCCTCAGTCAGTTAGAGGATTGTTTGCAGGACATCTGGAAGGACGTCTGCTATTTATAGCTCACCAGGGTAAACTGGACCTTCGCTATGTTTTTAGAGTTACAGTGGCGTTTTGTACTCTCTTCGTCATCGGAAGATTTCTTGATTATCTTTCACCGATGCGGTGTTTGTGTTTACTTTGGGAGAATAGTGATACATCTCACCTTTTGGGTTTGTAGTGAAGGTTTGACAGACTATAAAAATCTACATCAATTCCTACACTAGGATGTAAGGTTCTACACATCCATATACCCCACATACTCAAAAGTATGTGATCCAGGAGTTCCCTTGGGAAAACCTATTTCACCATCATTTAGACTCTGACAATGATGGATCTATGATCAGGGCTCTACATTACACTTGATTAGTTAGGTACATTCAGTATTCTTTTCACATCATACATGGTTCTTCAAACAATAACATTAGCATAACAGCTATAAATGAGAATACTAAAACGTAGCAAGCCTAACTCTTTTCAATCATCAGTTCTCAATCATTTCACCACAAGTCATCTGTTAAGCATGACCTTGATGGTATTTATGGCTCTTACAGCCCATAAATCTCAATAGATGTCACTAGCAGTGCATCAAGATATTTCACTTATTCATAAAGCTTAAGACATGCTTTCAATGAATATAGTATTATAATCCATACCTGGATATGATCATCATCTCATAACAACCTGCAAGGTTAATTCAACTGGTAATAGTAAACAATTCATCAATCAGGGTTTACTTATTCATCTTTCATGTCACCACCCTAGAATTAGGGTTTACTATTCACTCCATGGTGAATTGTACTCATTACATCATCATGTATGAGAAACATCATCATTAAAGCTCTTAAGTAAGATTAAGATTCACTAGTTATCATAATTAGGGTTTCCATGATCTCACATAGGTGGATCATTCCCTACTCATGTACATTCATGTGTATTGAAAGTATCTTACTTAAGTTTCCACCATAAAAGGGTACTTTCTCTCTCTTAAGATACTTTCTCTCTGCTCTTACTAGTAGATGGTGATGACACCACTCTAGATCAGGTTGGGTTAAGTCCTCATTGACTAACATAAGCCAAAACATCACTATCATGTGATTAGGGTTTGATTAAAACAAGGTTTTACTCCATTAAACCTCTCAAGGGTATTTTGGTAATTTACCTCATGATCACCATCATGGGTCAACTCATTAATCACTTAGTCCCTTAATGACCTAGGTTACCATTAGGGTTTAAATTAGATCATCATTGAATCAATTACATCATCAATTGATTAAGTACAAACCACCTTGAACACCTTCAAACCGTTTCAACCTTCAACCACCAAACGGTCTTGAGACCGTTTGCCCTCAAATGGTCTTGAGACCGTTTGACCTCAAACGGTCTTGAGACCGTTTGGGTGCGTTGACCGTTTTGACTTTCAAACCGTTTGAAGCTCATGCGTTTGAAACCGTTTGATCAAATCAACATGAGATCGATTGGACCAAACGACCTTGAGATCGTTTGAGCCAAAACGGTCTTGAGATCGTTTGGCCCCAAATGGTCTTGAGACCATTTGGCGTCAAACGGTCTTGAGACCGTTTGGACCTCCAAAGTGGTTCAAAAGTTACAATTAGTCATGGTTAAGTATGTTGAAGCCCTCAATTGGCCAAAGCCATATTAACCACTTATAAATTGAGTCAATTAGGATGAACCTCAATCACTTGGACACCAAATTAACCCTCAATTGAAAGTCAATTACGGTTAAGTCCATCTCAATTAGGGTTTCAAATCGGATGGTCTTCAATATTCAACAATGTGAATCAATTCAAGGTTGAACCTATCAATTGACCTCCAATTGGGCCCAAACTTGGCCCAAACGGTCTTGAGATCATTTGGATGACCTCCAAACGGTCTTGAGACCGTTTGCCCAAAGTTTGACCAAAAACCAAGTCGGTTGGTTTAGGGTTGAACTCCAATTAGGTCTAAAAATCAGCATTTTTATCAATTCATCAACTTATTGCAATTGGACCTTCAAACCATTAGATTATCTCAACCCTAGACCTCCAAACGGTCTTGGGTTGTGCCCAAACGGTCTTGAGACCGTTTGGAAGGACCCCCAAATGGTCTTGAGACCGTTTGGGTCCTTCAACCCAAAACTCAACAAGATCTATGCTTTAAAACAGTATTTTCAACTCGATTAGGGTTAGGATGTTGAAGTGCCTTCAACTCTCAAGTGGTTAGGAATTAATCTTTGATTCTTTGCAGGAATAAAATTCAACATATTACCAACATACCCTCAAACGGTCGTCCCTTGGTCAACCCTATTGAATGGTCTTGAGACCGTTTCAATCCAAACGGTCTTGCAAGACCGTTTGAGAGCAAACGGTTTGAAACCGTTTGACCTTAAACGGTTTGCAACCGTTTGGACCAAAAGGGTCCAAGGTCGTTTGATAAAGTAGCATAGGAATTCACGCCCATCATCTTCAACCTTGTTTAAGGTCGGTTATTCCACAATTTTGCTTGCAAAAGTGCAAGGAAGAAGGGAGGTAAAGGAAGAAGTATCATGCTAATTTGCTAGAACTAAGTATGCATATAAAGCAAAGAGTTTAGAGTTATAAAACCCGCCTAAAGGTCGTTCCTTGAGATCCAAGCTTTAATGGCGTCTTTGAGCTCCACATGTTCGGCCAAGGTGAATTCTCCAAGGAAACGTTGGAAAGGAAAGGCTAGAAAGATAGAGCTAGGTGAGCTAGCCATGAATCTAACCTTGAAAACGAGTTTCCTCCATGAATTCAAGAAAAAGGGATGATCTAAACTTACCTAGAACCCTTGGTCGTCCCTCTATGCTCCAGAGCTAGCCTTGGTCGGTTGAGAAAGAAGAGAAGAAGTGAAGGAAATGAAAGGTTTGTTCACTTGTTACAAGGAAAGGGCTTATATACTTCAGGCCTTTTTACACCATAAGGACCTCTAAAGTATGGAATTTACATCTAAGTACCCCCTTGCTCAAGGAACGTCCAAACTCATCTAAACTTATGCAAATCTCATGAAATCTCAAGATCTAAGGGTAAAGAAAGCCAACTTTCAACTAAGGTACATATATGAAAGGTTTCCATACCCATATTAGGTGATTTTTACCACAAGGATCATTTTTCTTATCTGTTTATTCATTGACGTCCCCTTTTCATCATTTCTACTCTAAATGATGGAAAAAGTTATAAAAGATGTTCTAGAAAGTGAATTTTACAAATTACACCCCTCAATTTGGGTAAATTGCACTTTACTCCAAATTAGGGTTTTTAAGCACAAGGATCATTCCACAAGCTGCATCTTGATGCCCAAGCTTGGAAAATCCTTCTTACTTCATCATATTTACCCATATGATGTCTTATTATCATAAGAACATCTTAACCTGTGAACATTGCAAGTTAACCCCTTTAACTGGGTAATTTGCACATAGGTCCCTGCACCACAAAACAATGCTACAACTTTACATATAAAGGAGCAAAATTGAAAGTAAATGTTCCTGAAGAACTTAATTACATGCCAGGGAGTATTCACAAGTATATAATTACATATTTAGTCAAAACTTCTAGGGTTAGGTTATAACCCAGGTCAGGGATGTTACAAATTATCCACCCCTTCACAAGGATTTGGTCCTCGAAATCGATAAAACGTATTAGGAGAAAAGAGCAGGGTATTTCCTTCTTATCTCATCCTCTAGTTCCCAAGTGGCTTCTTCAACACCACGATGGTTCCATAGGACTTTCACGAGGCTTATATCTTTCTTCTTTAACTTTTTAGTTCTGTTATCAAGGATTGACACTGGTCCCTCCTCATATGTTATATCATCATTTAATTCTACTTCCATTGGTTGTAGAACTGACTCGGTGTCTGGGTGACATTTCCTCAGCATGGAAATGTGAAACACAGGATGTAACTTTTGTAACTCTTGATGTATATCTAGTCTATAGGCCACCTTTCCAATTCTCTCAACAATTGGATAAGGTCCCATAAATCTAGGAGCTAACTTTCCTTTTCTTCCAAAACGAAGGACTCCTTTCCAAGGTGAGACCTTGAGATATACTCTGTCTCCAACCTGGAACTCTAGGGGTCTACGACATTTATCAGCATATGATTTCTGCCTATCTTGTGCAGTCTTAAGTTGTTGCTGTATAACTTTAATCTTCTCTGTAGTTTGCTGCACAAGATCAGGACCTAACTGTTGGGTTTTAGAGGAGGCAGAGAAGCAGCGGAAACAAAAAAAAAAATTCTCCCCAAACCCGGAACAAAGGAATCGCGTCAACATCTATATAATAGGAAAGATGGTTTGTGAATCATACCTTGTCCCGAGGCTTGCTCAGCGACAATGCCACGCGCCTTGCGCGGTCTTCACCTCCGGTCTTGGACGGTGTCTGTGCAGCTCCTGGTCGCACCGGGACTGAAGACTCCTCCTCCTACCGGACTGTCAGATGACAGTTTTCCTCCTGAGCGGCAGTGACCTCCCACCTCTGAAGTAGTCCACACGGACCACCCAGAACTCCACTCTCCTTGTCCCACAAGGAAGTGGAAGGAGTCGCACCCTCCTGTTGACGTACTAGTCACCAACACACTCTCCTGCTGTCGACTGCAACTGCAGTTGTCCTTCCCTTGCTGCACCTCCCTTTGCGGGAAGCACTTGCTCGGGCTCTCTCTCGGTTACCAAAACCAGAGAGAACGACAACTTTGCAGAGCAATCAACTTGCACTGAGTTGTATCTTGAGAAGCCCCCAATACCCCTATATATATAGGCGGGTCATGGGACAGGGTTCTCTGTGCCCGGCAATACGGGACTAATACAGGAGTAGAAGGGTTCGAGAATTTTCCACAAAAGGCAACCAGTTCGCAACTTGAAATGATCGATTCACAACTGAACCGATCGGTTCGGCCATTGAGCCGATCGGTTGGACCTGAGCCGATCATTTGGGGCACTCCAACCGATCGGTTGGTGCCCTGAACCGATCGGTTCATAGTCCTACTCCGGCTCAAAAAGACTTTCCTTGTTTCGTTCCCAATTGGTATCGAATACCAATGTTATTCCCAATCAAATTGGGCAATTTGAAACCAAAGGAAAATTCTTGCCGACATGACTTTTCCCAACTGGTCGGTTGCACCAGTTGAGCCGATCGGTTCAACGCTTGAACCGGTCGTTTCAACCTGGGCTTGAGCCGATCGGCCTGGACACTCCAGCCGACCGGTTCAGCAACCTCAGCCGACCGGTTCATCACATGAACCGATCGGTTGGGAGCACAGGTTGGGCAAAATCAGTCAATTGCGATTTCAATCAATCCGAAACTGCAATCAATTCGTCCAACACCTTGAACCATACGATATTGAGCCATCGACTGATTGAGTGTTTAATTGAACTACTAAACTCCTTTAGTAATCAATCTAAACATTTCTTGTGGAAAAAACTCCTCTTCCAGGTTAAATCCTATGTGTGTGACCCTGCAGGTCCATTTCACGTTGGCAGTGAAAGTCCATAACATTTATGACTTCACAAGCAAAGAGCGGTGTCTAGTCACACATCATTGCTACCCAAGTGAAAGTAGAAAGTTGGAGAACAACTTTCATCCTACAATCCGTGAATGGTGTTACAGTGAATGTATAATTCCTTTGTCACTGATATCCAGAATGAACTCGAGTCATGGAACAGTCATCCTGTCAATGTTCATTCATTTCCTTGATCTCAGAGTAGACCGAGTGAGATGTGTATGACATCAATATCACATATTGATTCACACGTGCATGCGCATGCCTTTCTCAATCCTACTCATCAAGTGGCCAAGTATATCAAACTCCCTCAGGAGGGACAAATCCCATATCTATCACTCACCCCTCAAAAGCCCCATGTGTCAAAGCCACCCAATAATCACCTTTATAACAACCCATGTTTCAGGACTGCGTTTGATGATGTCAAAGTGTACCCAACGACATGTGTTGAGTGTAGTGATTTCAGGTCTAAGAATCACACTCACCACCATCACTGTGAGAGCTGACTGTGACTACCAAGTCATGGTTCCATGTGTCACTCTCACGGTGGGTCTGTCCGGTACCTTGTTCTCTAACAAGTACCTATGTGCTTGGTTTGATATCACCATATCATGACTAATGAGATTCTGTCATCAACCAACACACAATCTAGTCTTTAGTGTTATTGATGTCTATGGTTATTTCCACAATAACAACCGACTAGGGACTAAACAAGAATGTATACTCTTAACATTCATATGATCTCATCGTTTAGGTCATGAACCTAAAAGCATATGTCATTGAGTAATACAATCTTTAGATATCTATCATGTTACACCATCATCTCAGAAACAGTTTAAACATATAGATTGGAAATTGCCTTTATTATTATTCAAATCATTTACAAAGTATCCCATTACAATCATCATATGACTTGCTCTATGGGCATACATACCAACAGACTCCCACTTGCACTTAGAGCCAGTCACCAAGGAAACGCAGTCCTTGTGACCTAGCATGACCATCATGCTTCTGCTGAGAAAGGGCCTTAGTCAGTGGATCAGCTATGTTGTCTTCAGTTGGTACTTTGCAAATCTTCACATCTCCTCGCTGTATGATCTCTCGTATGAGATGGAAGCGCCGCAGTATGTGCTTGGACCGCTGATGTGATCTGGGCTCCTTAGCTTGTGCAATAGCTCCATTATTGTCACAATAAAGCTCAATTGCATCACAGCTACTGGGAACTACACCAAGTTCAGAAATGAACTTCCTGATCCACACAGCCTCCTTTGCTGCATGCGAAGCAGCAATATACTCGGCCTCTGTAGTGGAATCGACAACTGTTTCTTGCTTGGAACTCTTCCAGCTCACAGCTCCATTATTAAGGCAAAACACAAATCCTGACTGCGATCTGTAATCATCTTTATCAGTTTGGAAGCTTGCATCGGTGTAACCCTTTACAACCAGCTCTTCCTCGCCGCCGTACACAAGAAACTGATCCTTAGTCCTTCGCAAGTACTTGAGGATGTTCTTCACGGCTGTCCAGTGAGCATCCCCAGGATCTGATTGGTACCTGCTCATCATGCTGAGAGCATACGAGACATCTGGGCGTGTGCACAACATAGAGTACATGATGGATCCGATGGCTGATGCATATGGGATCCCATTCATACGCTCCCTCTCTTTACAAGATTGGGGACATTGAGCTCTAGAGACGGTAACTCCATGTAGCATAGGGACGTTGCCTCTCTTTGAGTTCTCCATGCTGAACCGTTTCAGCACCTTGTCAATGTACGTGCTCTGACTTAGTCCGAGAAGCCTTCTAGATCTATCTATATAGATCTTAATTCCTAGAATATAGGATGCTTCTCCTAAGTCCTTCATTGAGAAAGTTTTCCCAAGCCAAGTCTTTACCTTCTCTAAGGCTAAGACATCATTCCCCATCAAAAGTATGCCATCCACATACAATATGAGGAATGTGGTCGAGCTCCCACTAACCTTCTTGTACACACAAGGTTCATCTTCATTTTGAATAAAGCCATACACTTTGACTTCCTCATCAAATCGAAGATTCCAACTCCGAGATGCTTGCTTCAATCCATAGATTGACCTTTGCAGTTTACAGACTTTATTGGCATTCTTTGGATCTACAAAACCTTCAGGCTGTGTCATGTACACATCCTCATGTATATTCCCATTAAGGAATGTGGTTTTAACATCCATCTGCCAAATCTCATAGTCATAGTAAGCTGCAATAGCAAGCATGATCCTGATGGACTTAATCATGGCAACTGGAGAAAAGGTTTCGTCATAGTCAACACCTTGAATTTGTCGAAAACCCTTTGCAACCAATCTGCCTTTATAAGTTTGCACATTGCCATCCATGTCGGTCTTTTTCTTGAAGACCCACTTGCACCCTATGGGTTTTACCCCTTCGGGTGGTTCCACCAAAGTCCATACTTTGTTGGAGTACATGGATTACATCTCGGATCTCATGGCTTCAAGCCATTTCTCAGAATCTGGTCCCTCCATAGCCTCTACGTAGGTAGTTGTAACATCATCTATGATCAACTCTCCACCTTCCTGAGTCACAAGGTATCCAAACCTCTCAGGTTCAAGGCGAGTCCTACTAGATCTACGAGGTCCTTGTGTTACTTGAGGAGAATGAGATTCCACAACACCTTGTGAATCTCCATTTTCCTCTCGTACATCTACTGGTTCAATGTTTTCTTATTGGGCTTGAACCTCTTCAAGCTCTATATTCCTCCCACTGCTTCCTTTGGAAATGAATTCCTTCTCAAGGAACACAGCTGTCCTGGCAACAAACACTTTGTTGTCAGTAGGGTGGTATAAGTAATATCCCCTCGTTTCCTTGGGGTATCCAACAAAATAACATTTATCGGATTTGGGTCCAAGCTTATCAGGAAACATTTTCTTGACGTAAGCTTCACAACCCCAAATCTTCAGAAAAGACAAATCGGGACGCTTCCCGTACCATATCTCATATGGTGTCTTTTGAACCGACTTAGATGGTACACGGTTAAGCATAAATGTGGCGGTTTCAAGAGCATGACCCCAGAAAGAAATTGGAAGATCAGCAAAACTCATCATTGATCGCACCATATCTAACAATGTGCGATTCCTTCTTTCAGACACACCATTATGCTGTGGTGTTCCAGGCGGAGTCCATTGTGATACAATACCACGGGCTCGTAGAAGGTCCTCAAACTCCTGGATCAAGTATTCTCCACCTCGATCAGAACGAAGTGCCTTAATACTTTTACCAAGCTGGTTCTGTACTTCATTCATGAAATCCTTGAACCTTTCAAGGGTTTCTGACTTATGTTTCATCAGGTACACATAGCCATACCTACTGAAATCATCAATGAAGGTAATGAAGTACTGACACCCATTTCTGGCATTAGCTCTAAAAGGCCCACATACATCAGTATGTATGAGTCCTAATAGATCACTAGCTCTCTCACCTTTACCTGAAAAGGGAGTTTTGGTCATCTTGCCCAAAAAACAAGATTCACATGTCTCTATTGATTCACAATCAAAAGAGTCTAGATAACCATCTTTATGGAGTCTAGAAATGCGTTTCTCATTTATGTGCCCTAGACGACAATGCCAGAGATATGTTTTGTTTGAGTCGTTGAGTTTTTTCCTTTTGGTGTTTACGTTGTATACACTTGTCTCCAAGTCTATCAAGTATAGACCATAAGACATAGGGGCACTGCCATAAAAGATCCCATCTTTAGAAATGGAACACTTTCCATTCTTAAGAAGAAATTCAAACCCATCTTTGTCCAAACAAGAGACGGAAATGATATTCCTATTTATGGCAGGTACGTAATAGTAGTTCTTCAACTCTATTATTAGCCCACTAGGTAGAGTTAACTCATAGGTTCCTACGGCACTGGCGGCAACTCTTGCACCATTAGCAACACGTAGTTCAACCTCGCCTTTCCCCAAAGGCCTACTTCTCTTTAGATCCTTCACATTTGAACAAATGTGAGATCCGCATCCGGTATCAAGTACCCATGACGAAGAAGTAGTGAAGTTAATCTCTATCACGTATACACCAGAAGTAGAGATCTCTATCTCCAACTTCTTCTTCCATTGTTCCTTCCATCCTCTCCATGTAGAAGAAATTGGTTTGGCGAGAGAACACTTCTCTCCCTTACCTTCTTTCCTCTTCACCAACGCATTAAGCATACATAGAGTGGATTCTAAGGCGCCTGGTATATCTGGATTGTGCAGAACACTTCTCACAGTCCTCAACCAGTTATGGAATTTATTCTCAATTAATTTGCCCATTTTAAAAGATGATTCTTTTGCCATTCTACAAGAGAAAATTTGCATTTGTCAAAACCCTTTTGATTTGATTTGAATAAAATTTGACGATAGTTAATTAGGCCTTTAATTAATTACCGCTCCCACTATTTTTACTCAAATTGATAGCCCTCACCATCAATTCGGAAGATTGCAGCATACAATCTTCTAGTCGGTCAAGATCCTGAAATCCTCTGAGCCATGGACCAGCTAGGGCTATCACCCACAACTCAGATCTCTCAGGTAGGCAACTCTTGCCAATTGCATCATATGCAACTCTTGAAAGATGTCATATGCAACTCCTTGCAATGATCATCTCCATGCCTCAAGGCGCTAGATCCTATCTAGGTCACCTTGTTAAGTCCGACCCAAAGCCAACACGATGCACATGCACCTTGCTAGGGCAGACCCACACATTCATCCTTCACGCTTCCACGAGATAGACGGTGCACCACGCTAGGGCGTGCCCACACTTGGTCGATCAAGCTTTTCACGTGTGTCGCATTTGGAAGGCATCTAAAACTTAATATTTAATGAGGGATTTGGTTTTATATACATATACATATCCAATCACCACAATATATAGTACGTATCACATACATGCTATATCCCACAGAAAACATGCATAAACGATAAAAAGCAATGATTATGGCCATCCTATGTGTGATTCCTCGAGCCAAGAGGAATCACGGTCATCTAGGTCTACATCACATGCAACCTATACAAGATGAAATCTGTGCCTGCCTTTCTGGGTTTGATCAGCTCATCTCCATGACTGATCGGCTCGCCATCAGGTTGGTTGCTCGGGTGCCACCAGCCGATCGACTGGCGCCTCCAGCCGATCGGTCCACTGGTCATAGTGCATCTCCTGAAGTCGCCACCCGCTCATCTCGTTCCTCGAACCGGCCGTCTGGATCACCAACCGATCGGTTCACTCCTTGAACCGATCGTCTTCAGGTTGTCCGCCATTCTTTGACATAACATGAAATAAAATCTATCCTATTTACAATTGAATTGTGAAACCCTGAGTTACATTCGGGGGGAGCAAAGGTAGGAAAGATTTCTCGAATTATTTCGAGTTACATTAGGAATATGAGAAAGGGAATCGGTGCACAGACCGAGATGCAAGCAACCACACAAACAACCACACATAGATATAGGGATTTATAGGCCATAATCATGCTACACATCCACCACAAAACTCGTTTAAGGGCGACGCGTATCGAGTGCATTAATATTACATATCATATATGTATATTAGGGATTTGTGGATTGAACATGTATAAAGCCGATATTATTCGCATCGCATGCAATAAATAAAGGCGACAAACCAAAATCGATCACATCGATAATCCTAAAATATAGAGAGGTCGACCTGGCTCTGATACCACTGTTGGGTTTTAGAGGAGGCAGAGAAGCAGCGGAAACAAAAAAAAATTCTCCCCAAACCCGGAACAAAAGGAATCGCGTCAACATCTATATAATAGGAAAGATGGTTTGTGAATCATACCTTGTCCTGAGGCTTGCTCAGCGACAATGCCACGCGCCTTGCGCGGTCTTCACCTCCGGTCTTGGACGGTGTCTGTGCAGCTCCTAGTCGCACCGGGACTGAAGACTCCTCCTCCTACCGGACTGTCGGATGACAGTTGTCCTCCTGAGCGGCAGTGACCTCCCGCCTCTAAAGTAGTCCACATGGACCACCCGAAACTCCACTCTCCTTGTCCCACAAGGAAGTGGAAGGAGTCGCACCCTCCTGTTGACGTACTAGTCACCAACACACTCTCCTACTGTCGACTGCAACTACAGTTGTCCTTCCCTTGCTGCACCTCCCTTTGCGGGAAGCACTTGCTCAGGCTCTCTCTCGGTTACCAAAACAAGAGAGAACGACAACTTTGCAGAGCAATCAACTTGCACTGAGTTGTATCTTGAGAAGCCCCCAATACCCCTATATATATAGGCGGGTCATGGGACAGGGTTCTCTGTGCCCGGCAATACGGGACTAATGCAGGAGTAGAAGGGTTCGAGAATTTTCCACAAAAGGCAACCGGTTCGCAACTTGAAATGATCGGTTCACAACTGAACCGATCGGTTCGGCCATTGAGCCGATCGGTTGGACCTGAGCCGATCGTTTGGGGCACTCCAACTGATCGGTTGGTGCCCTGAACCGATCGGTTCATAGTCCTACTCTTGCTCAAAAAGACTTTCCTTGTTTCGTTCCCAATTGGTATCGAATACCAATGTTGTTCCCAATCAAATTGGGCAATTTGAAACCAAAGGAAAATTCTTGCCGACATGACTTTTCCCAACTGGTCGGTTGCACCAGTTGAGCTGATCGGTTCAACCCTTGAACCGGTCATTTCAACCTGGGCTTGAGCCGATCGGCCTGGACACTCCAGCCGACCGGTTCAACAACCTCAGTCGACCGGTTCATCACATGAACTGATCGGTTGGGAGCACAGGTTGGGCAAAATCAGTCAATTGCGATTTCAATCAATCCGATACTCCAATCAATGCGTCCAACACCTTGAACCATACGATATTGAGCCATCGACTGATTGAGTGTTTAATTGAACTACTAAACTCCTTCAGTAATCAATCTAAACATTGCTTGTGGACAAAACTCCTCTTCCAGGTTAAATCCTATGTGTGTGACCCTGCAGGTCCATTTCACGTTGGCAGTGAAAGTCCATAACATTTATGACTTCACAAGCAAAGAGCGGTGTCTAGTCACACATCATTGCTACCCAAGTGAAAGTAGAAAGTTGGAGAACAACTTTCATCCTACAATCCGTGAATGGTGTTACAATGAATGTATAATTCCTTTGTCACTGATATCCAGAATGAACTCGAGGCATGGAACAGTCATCCTGTCAATGTTCATTCATTTCCTTGATCTCAGAGTAGACCGAGTGAGATGTGTATGACATCAATATCACATATTGATTCACACGTGCATGCGCATGCCTTTCTCAATCCTACTCATCAAGTGGCCAAGGATATCAAACTCCCTCAGGAGGGACAAATCCCATATCTATCACTCACCCCTCAAAAGCCCCATGTGTCAAAGCCACCCAATCATCACCTTTATAACAACCCATGTTTCAGGACTACGTTTGATGATGTCAAAGTGTACCCAACGACATGTGTTGAGTGTAGTGATTTCAGGTCAAAGAATCACACTCACCACCATCACTATGAGAGCTGACTGTGACTACCAAGTCATGGTTCCATGTGTCACTCTCACGGTGGGTCTGTCCGGTACCTTGTTCTCTAACAAGTACCTATGTGCTTGGTTTGATATCTCCATATCATGACTAATGAGATTCTGTCATCAACCAACACACAATCTAGTCTTTAGTGTTATTGATGTCTATGGTTATTTCCACAATAACAACCGACTAGGGACTAAACAAGAATGTATACTCTTAAAATTCATATGATCTCATCGTTTAGGTCATGAACCTAAAAGCATATGTCATTGAGTAATACAATCTTTAGACATCTATCATGTTACACCATCATCTCAGAGACAGTTTAAACATATAGATTGGAAATTGCCTTTATTATTATTCAAATCATTTACAAAGTATCCCATTACAATCATCATATGACTTGCTCTATGGGCATACATACCAACACTAACAACTGGTGCTCACCAGTCTCATACCAACACAAGGGTGACCTACAACGTCTACCATATAAGGCTTCATAGGGTGCCATGTCAATACTATGTTGATAGCTATTGTTATAGGCAAATTCTATCAGGTTCAGATGTAGATCCCAACTCCCGGTAAACTGGAGAACACATGCTCTCAACAGATCTTCCAAGGTCTGTATAGTCCTTTCCGACTGTCCATCAGTCTGTGGGTGAAAGGCTGTACTAAACCTTAGTTTGGTGCCTAAGGCTCTGTGTAACTGCTCCCAAAAGTGACTTGTAAATTGGGGACCTCTGTCAGAAACTATTGTGACAGGAACTCCGTGCAAAGGCACTATCTCTTGTACATACAACTGTGATAACCTTTCAGCAGAATAGGTTGTTTTGACAGGTAGGAAATGTGATGTCTTTGTCAACCTATCAACAACTACCCAAATGGAATCATGTCCTTTGTTTGTCCTGGGTAGGCCAACAACAAAGTCCATGGTCACATGGTCCCACTTCCATTGTGGTATGGGTAAGGGTTGCATTGTTCCTGCAGGTTTCTGGTGCTCAGCCTTGACCTGCTGACACACAGAACACCGTAGAACAAACTCAGCTACATCCTTCTTCATCCCATGCCACCAATACATATCCTTTAAGTTTCTATACATCTTGGTGCTCCCTGGATGCATAGCATACATTGAAGAATGAGCTTCCTCTAGAACTATCTTCCTCAGGTTATCTACATCAGGTACTATCATCCTCCCATGATAGCATGCCACCTGGTCATCTGAATCATGAAAACCTTCTTGCTTCTCACTACCATACGCGGATCTAAACTGCTGAACTGCAGCATCTACTTGTTGTGCCTCCTTTATCTGCTCTCTTAGGGTAGGTTTAATCTGCATCTCAGCTAACAAACCAGCTAACAATGACACCTTCAACTGTACATTGTTTTGCCTTAAAGAGATAAGCATATATCTCCTAGAGCATACTAAGGAACTTAGTTGCACTCTATCCATGGTTGATGTTGCTGATTTCCTACTCAAGGCATCTGCAACCACATTGGCCTTGTCCGGATGGTAATCAATTGTACAGTCATAGTCCTTGATTAACTCCATCCAGCGACGTTGCCTCATGTTAAGTTCATGCTGAGAGAAGATATACTTAAGGTTCTTGTGGTCTGTGAAAATCTGGAAGGTTTCTCCGTAGAGATAATGTCTCCAGATCTTCAAGGCATGGACCACAGTAGCTAACTCTAGATCGTGTGTCGGATAATTCTCCTCGTGTTTCTTACGTTATCGGGAAGCAAAAGAAATCACCTATTTATCCTGCATCAACACACATCCAAGTCCATTCTTGGAGGCATCACAGAAGACTACATATACTTTTCTTTGTTTAGGTAGCACAAGCACAGGTGCACTTGTCAACCTTTCTTTCAACAGCTGAAAAGACTATTGACACTTATCACTCCAGGCAAAAGGAACATCTTTCCTGGTTAACTTGGTCAAAGGTAAGGCTATAGAACTGAAATTCTTAATAAACCTTCGATAATAACCAGCTAACCCCAAGAAACTTCTAATTTCCGTTGGTGTCTTCGGTTGTTCCCACTGTAGAACAGATTCCACCTTTGCAGGGTCAACACGAATTCCCGAGGCAGATATCACATGTCCAAGAAAAGATACCTCCGGCAGCCAGAACTCACACTTGCTAAATTTAGTGTATAGCTTGTGTTCTCGTAGTAAGGTCAGAGCTTGGCGAAAATGCTGCTCATGCTGCTGGGCATCTTTACTATAAATCAGGATGTCATCTATAAAGATGACAACACACTGATCAAGGAAGGGTCGAAAGACTCTATTCATGAGTTCCATGAATGCAGCTGGTGCATTGGTTAGTCCAAACGACATAACCGTGAACTCATAGTGACCATATCTTGTCCTAAAGGCAGACTTGGATATGTCACTGTCCTTAATGCGGAGTTGATGATATCCAGACCTTAAGTCTATCTTGGAAAAGACCATTGCACCACGCAACTGGTCAAAAAGATCATCAATCCTCGGCAAAGGGTACTTGTTCTTTATTGTTACTTTATTGAGTTGTCTATAGTCAATGCACAACCGCATTGATCCATCTTTCTTTTTAACAAACAAAACCGGAGCACTCCAAGGTGAAGTGCTCGGTCGGATAAAACCTTTCTCAAGTAACTCTTGAAGCTGTTTCTTGAGTTCTGCCATTTCGGCAGGCGCCATCCTATAAGGAGTCTGGGCTATAGGTTTTGTATCTGGGACTAAATTGATTTCAAAATCAATCTCCCGAGGTGGTGGTATACCAGGAAGTTCTTCAGGAAACACATCCTCGAATTCCCTGACTATAGGAACTTCAACAGGGTTGGGACTCTCCTTGGTAACATCTACCACATGGGCCAAGAATGCATAACATCATTGCCTCATCAACTTATCAACAACCATCGCTGATACAAGACAAGTGGGCAGAATCTTTCTTTCTCCTTGAAAGATCCATGTGTTGCTTTCATCAGCAAACACTGCCAACTTGGACTCACAATCCAAGACAACTCGATACCTTTCCAAGGTATCCATCCCTAGGATTACATCAAATCCTTGCATATTCAGCGGTATAAGGTCCACTTGAATGCGTTGTTTAGAATAGAAGAGGATGCAGGGAGAGCATACCTCCTGCAAAATAGCAAACCCACTCAATGGAGTCTCCAACAACAACCTATCTGCCCTATGACTAGCTGTCATATTGCAGTTGTGAATCACTCTTCGAGTGATGAAAGAGTGCGTAGCACCCGGGTCAATCAGAACAGATATTACACAAGGTTTAGACATATCAGAATATAAAAGTTCCATCTGACCTGTCACCACTTGTGGATCGACCACTACCTCTGGTGGGTTCATAGCATAGAACCTCGCTGTCGCCTGGTGTTGAGGTGGTGCTGATGATCCAGCTTGAGACGCTTGTCCACGTCCTCGAGCTGCTCCTGGAGATTGCATTCTCTGAGATCCTTGTTGATTCTGTCTCGGAGGCTGTGTCACACTGACAGGCTTAGATTGGCAGTCCTTCATCAAGTGTCCCACTTTACCACAGTTGTAGCAGCTTCTCTCCAGTTGTTGTGGTCTGGGTGGTCCAGTAACTGACATTGATGCAGAACTATGAGTCTCCTGAGGTGGTTGTCTTCGTCCTCTACCTCTACTTGGAGACCACTGAGTCTGAGAACTAGATCTAGGTGGTGGAGGGTTAGGTGCAGAGGATCTAGGCTTCTTAAAGTCCCTAGATGAAGAACCCTGGAACAGTGGATATCTTTTCTGAGTTTTCCTCTTCTCAACCACAGATCTCTCTATCCTTCGGACCGACTCAACGAAGGTAGAGAATCTCTCTCGGTTTTCTAAGGCAGACACGGGGGTACTCATGTCAGCATTCAAACCCCTCTCGAATCTCCTGATTCTTTCTTCTTCTTTGGCAGCCATGTGCGGACAAAACCGCAACAACTCCATGAACTTAGCTTCATACTCGCTAATGTTCATTACTCCCTGCCTCAGTCTCTCAAATTGAGAGATCTTCTCGTCTAGGAAGGTATTTGGCAAATATCTATGAACAAACTCCCGCCGAAAGTCTTCCCACGAGATCTCTATTCCAGGTCTCTTCTGCTCTTCCATTGTCCACCAATGACCAGCGCTTCCTTTGAGAAGATAGACATCATGTCTGACCTTCTCAGTTTCAGGGATATTGAGGATCCTGAAGCCTTCTCCAACTCCGTCAACCACAGATCAGCATCTGCGGGGTCAGCCGTCCCAAGGTACTCGGTAGCTCCGACACGACATAGTCGCTCGAACGTCTTACCGATACCTTGTCCTTCAGGCTGGGCTGGTGCCCTAGGTGCAGGCATAGGCATCCTGTCGGTTATGTGTGTCATGGCAGTCATAAACTGCCCGAACATCGTTTGTACTGCTGGGTTACCCATGCCAGCTGGGTCAAACTGGGGTGGCTCCCTGAGTGGCTCAGGTGCAGGCTGTTCTATTTCTAGAACCCTTGCACCGCCTCGAGGTGCACTAGCACTACTCTCTGCCACATACTCATCTTGTGGCTCAGCCATCCTTATGTATCTTCTTCTCATGAGGAGCAGAAGATTGTATTAGATAAGGAAGGAATACTAGAGATAGACTCGACTTCCTAAGTCCTATGCCTCTGTAGACTCGGCGAACCTGGAGCTCTGATACCACTGAATTGTGGGCTCTGATCTCCAAACCACGAAATAATCACGATTTAAACTTGAGCGCAAGCAATCGATAATCAGCGAAAGACAAAATCACGGGAAATTAAAACTTTTCGAGATAAGAGCTTGAAACCACAAACCTTTTCCATAGAAAAAGGATTTAAACTGTATACATCTCTGTCAAATTACTTCTTGAGTAATTATATACAACATGATACAAAATCTCAAGAACTCATGACCAAAACACTCCAAGACCTGAGAGTACAGAGGACACATAAGACTGACTCTAACTACGCCACATAGCAGGTTGAATCTCCACCTGAGATTTACTGCTGCTCCTGGTGCTGCTGCTGCTGGGATTGGTCACCTTTAGACTGGTTCCTCCATCTTCGACGACCACCTAAAAAGCTGAAGTCTACGGGGTGAGACAATTATACAAAATTGCTCCAACGAGAGTTATAACTCTCCACTAGAATCTTTATAAGCAAACAAAGAATAACTTAAGCAGTAAAAGCTTTCAAAGCATTCATTAGCAGTTTAGATAATAAGCAAGAGTTCAACATTTATGAAACATGAAGAACATATACTTTATCCAGTGTAACATCAATCAAGTAATACTACGCTATTGATTATGTTTTTCAACCATTATTATGCCCTGTGGAGATGAGGTATACCACTCATACTCCAACTGATCGCTAAGAAGTCACATCAGTATCATACATAGGTCATTAAAAGAGCCGGATTCTTATGACCTCATCTTCCTCAGTCAGTTAGAGGATTGTTTGCAGGACATCTGGCAGGACGTCTGCTATTTATAGCTCACCAGGGTAAACTGTACCTTCGCTATGTTTTTAGAGTTACAGTGGCGTTCTGTACTCTCTTCGTCATCGGAAGATTTCTTGATTATCTTTCACCGATGCGGTGTTTGTGTTTACTTTGTGAGAATAGTGATACATCTCACCTTTTGGGTTTGTAGTGAAGGTTTGACGGACTATAAAAATCTACATCAATTCCTACACTAGGATGTAAGGTTCTACACATCCATATACCCCACATACTCAAAAGTATGTGATCCAGGAGTTCCCTTGGGAAAACCTGTTTCACCATCATTTAGACTCTGACAATGATGGATCTATGATCAGGGCTCTACATTACACTTGATTAGTTAGGTACATTCAGTATTCTTTTAACATCATACATGGTTCTTCAAACAATAACATTAGCATAACAGCTATAAATGAGAATACTAAAACGTAGCAAGCCTAACTCTTTTCAATCATCAGTTCTCAATCATTTCACCACAAATCATCTGTTAAGCATGACCTTGATGGTATTTATGGCTCTTACAGCCCATAAATCTCAATATATGTCACTAGCAGTGCATCAAGATATTTCACTTATTCATAAAGCTTAAGACATGCTTTCAATGAATATAGTATTATAATCCATACCTGGATATGATCATCATCTCATAACAACCTGCAAGGTTAATTCCACTGGTAATAGTAAACAATTCATCAATCAGGGTTTACCTATTCATCTTTCATGTCACCACCCTAGAATTAGGGTTTACTATTCACTCCATGGTGAATTGTACTCATTACATCATCATGTATGAGAAACATCATCATTAAAGCTCTTAAGTAAGATTAAGATTCACAAGTTATCATAATTAGGGTTTCCATGATCTCACATAGGTGGATCATTCCCTACTCATGTACATTCATGTGTATTGAAAGTATCTTACTTAAGTTTCCACCATAAAAGGGTAATTTCTCTCTCTTAAGATACTTTCTCTCTCCTCTTACTAGTAGATGGTGATAACACCACTCTATATCAGGTTGGGTTAAGTCCTCATTGACTAACATAAGCTAAAACATCACTATCATGTGATTAGGGTTTGATTAAAACAAGGTTTTACTCCATTAAACCCCTCAAGGGTATTTTGGAAATTTACATCATGATCACCATCATGGGTCAACTCATTAATCACTTAGTCCCTTAATGACCTAGGTTACCATTAGGGTTTAAATTAGATCATCATTGAATCAATTACATCATCAATTGATTAAGTACAAACCACCTTGAACACCTTCAAACGATTTCAACCTTCAACCACCAAACGGTCTTGAGACCGTTTGGTTTCAAACAGTCTTGAGACCATTTGGTTTCAAACGGTCTTGAGACCATTTGGTTTCAAACGGTCTTGAGACCGTTTGCCCTCAAATGGTCTTGAGACCGTTTGACCTCAAACGGTCTTGAGACCGTTTGGGTGCGTTGACCGTTTTGACTTTCAAACCGTTTGAAGCTCATGCGTTTGAAACCGTTTGATCAAATCAACTTGAGATCGATTGGACCAAATGACCTTGAGATCGTTCAAGCCCAAACGGTCTTGAGACCGTTTGGTCCAAATGGGCTCAAACCGTTTGGACCTCCAAAGTGGTTTAAAAGTTACAATTAGTCATGGTTAAGTATGTTGAAGCCCTCAATTGGCCAAAGCCACATTAACCACTTATAAATTGAGTCAATTAGGATGAACCTCAATCACTTGGACACCAAATTAACCCTCAATTGAAAGTCAATTAGGGTTAAGTCCATCTCAATTAGGGTTTCAAATCGGATGGTCTTCAATATTCTACAATGTGAATCAATTCAAGGTTGAACCTATCAATTGACCTCCAATTGGGCCCAAACTTGGCCCAAACGGTCTTGAGATCGTTTGGATGACCTCCAAACGGTCTTGAGACCGTTTGCCCAAAGTTTGACCAAAAACCAAGTCGGTTGGTTTAGGGTTGAACTCCAATTAGGTCTAAAAATCAGCATTTTTATCAATTCATCAACTTATTGCAATTGGACCTTCAAACCATTAGATTATCTCAACCCTAGACCTCCAAACGGTCTTGGGTTGTGCCCAAACGGTCTTGAGACCGTTTGGAAGGACCCCCAAATGGTGTTGAGACCGGTTGGGTCCTTCAACCCAAAACTCAACAAGATCTATGCTTTAAAACAGTAATTTCAACCCGATTAGGGTTAGGATGTTGAAGTGCCTTCAACTCTCAATTGGTTAAGAATTAATCTTTGATTCTTTGCAGGAATAAAATTCAACATATTACCAACAGACCCTCAAATGGTCATCCCTTGGTCAACCCTATCAAACGGTCTTGAGACCGTTTCAATCCAAACGGTCTTGCAAGACCGTTTGAGAGCAAACGGTTTGAAACCGTTTGACCTTAAACGGTTTGCAACCGTTTGGACCAAAAGGGTCCAAGGTCATTTGATAAAGTAGCATAGGAATTCATGCCCATCATCTTCAACCTTGGTTAAGTTCGGTTATTCCACCGTTTTTCTTGCAAAAGTGCAAGGAAGAAGGGAGGTAAAGGAAGAAGTATCATGCTAATTTGCAAGAACTAAGTATGCATATAAAGCAAAGAGTTTAGAGTTATAAAACCCGCCTAAAGGTCGTTCCTTGAGCTCCAAGCTTTCAAGATCCAAGATTTAATGGCGTCTTTGAGCTCCACACGTTTGGCCAAGGTGAATTCTCCAAGGAAACGTTGGAAAGGAAAGGCTAGAAAGATAGAGCTAGGTGAGCTAGCCATGAATCTAACCTTGAAAACGAGTTTCCTCCATGAATTTAAGAAAAAGGGATGATCTAAACTTACCTAGAACCCTTGGCCGTCCCTCTCTACTCCAGAGCTAGCCTTGGTCGGTTGAGAAAGAAGAGAAGAAGTGAAGGAAATGAAAGGTTCGTTCACTTGTTACAAGGAAAGGGCTTATATACTTCAGGCCTTTTTACACCATAAGGACCTCTAAAGTATGAAATTTACATCTAAGTACCCCCTTTCTCAAGGCACGTCCAAACTCATCTAAACTTATGCAAAGCTCATGAAATCTCAAGATCTAAGGGTAAAGAAAGCCAGCTTTCAACTAAGGTACATATATGAAAGGTTTCCATACCCATATTAGGTGATTTTTACCACAAGGATCATTTTTCTTATCTGTTTATTCATTGACGTCCACTTTTCATCATTTCTACTCTAAATGATGGCAAAAGTTATAAAAGATGTTCTAGAAAGTGAATTTTACAAATTACACCCCTCAATTTGGGTAAATTGCACTTTACTCCAAATTAGGGTTTTTAAGCACAAGGATCATTCCACAAGCTGCATCTTGATGCCCAAGCTTGGAAAATCCTTCTTACTTCATCATATTTACCCATATGATGTCTTATTATCATAAGAACATCTTAACATGTGAACATTGCAAGTTAACCCCTTTAACTGGGTAATTTGCACATAGGTCCCTGCACCACAAAACAATGCTACAACTTTACATATAAAGGAGCAAAATTGAAAGTAAATGTTCCTGAGGAACTTAATTACATGCCAGGGAGTATTCACAAGTATATAATTACATATTTAGTCAAAACTTCTAGGGTTAGGTTATAACCCAGGTCAGGGATGTTTCACCAAATAAGATGAATACCTCCCCTAAATGATACATCATGCACATGTCTTCTAGAAACAAAACATCTTCCATGACTCCTACTATAAGCATCTAAGACGAAAATTGAAGAACGTGTCAATTTACCAATACATATACCCAATAATTTGTAGTAATCTCAAGCTCACCTTCCTCGGAAACAAAGTTACATGAATCATCAAGTAGTGTGTCATCTGTATGAGCTTGAGTCCTATCTTGGACATCTATCAAGGAGCACGATTCAACGTCTATCAAGGAACAACTAGTGATATATTTACATTTGAAAATATATATTGAAATAAAAACTTACCTCCTATAATAGACACATCTTTTTCTAGTGATCTTTTTTGGATATTTACTCTTTTGGAAGGTAAATGTGGCATTTCATTCCTATCTTGAACATCTATCAAGGAGCACGATTCAACGTCTATCAATGAACAACTAGTGATATATTTACATTTGAAAATATATATTGAAATAAGAAACTACCTCCTCTAATAGACACATCTTTCTCTAGTGATTGGGGGTTTACTCTTTTGGAAGGTAAATGTGGCATTTCACTCCTATCTTGAACATCTACCACGGAGCACGATTGAACATATATCAAGGAACAACTAGTGATATATTTACATTTGAATATATATATTGAAATAAAAAGTTACCTCCTATAATAGACACATCTTTTTCTAGTGATCTTTTTTGGAGATTTACTCTTTTGGAAGGTAAATGTGGCATTTCATTCCTATCTTGAACATCTATCAAGGAGCACGATTCAACGTCTATCAATGAACAACTAGTGATATATTTACATTTGAAAATATATATTGAAATAAGAAACTACCTCCTCTAATAGACACATCTTTCTCTAGTGATTGGGGGTTTACTCTTTTGGAAGGTAAATGTGGCATTTCACTCCTATCTTGAACATCTACCAAGGAGCACGATTGAACATATATCAAGGAACAACTAGTGATATATTTACATTTGAAAATATATATTGAATTAAGAAACTACCTCCTATAATAGACACATCTTTTTCTAGTGATCTTTTTTGGAGATTTACTCTTTTGGAAGGTAAATGTGGCATTTCATTCCTATCTTGAACATCTATCAAGGAGCACGATTCAACGTCTATCAATGAACAACTAGTGATATATTTACATTTGAAAATATATATTGAAATAAGAAACTACCTCCTCTAATAAACACATCTTTCTCTAGTGATTGGGGGTTTACGCTTTTGGAAGGTAAATGTGGCATTTCACTCCTATCTTGAACACCTACCAAGGAGCACGATTGTACATATATCAAGGAACAACTAGTGATATATTTACATTTGAAAATATATATTGAAATAAAAAGTTACCTCCTATAATAGACACATCTTTTTCTAGTGATCTTTTTTGGAGATTTACTCTTTTGGAAGGTAAATGTGGCATTTCATTCCTATCTTGAACATCTATCAAGGAGCACGATTCAACGTCTATCAATGAACAACTAGTGATATATTTACATTTGAAAATATATATTGAAATAAGAAACTACCTCCTCTAATAGACACATCTTTCTCTAGTGATTGGGGGTTTACTCTTTTGGAAGGTAAATGTGGAATTTCACTCCTATCTTGAACATCTACCAAGGAGCACGATTGAACATATATCAAGGAACAACTAGTGATATATTTACATTTGAAAATATATATTGAAATAAGAAACTACCTCCTATAATAGACACATCTTTTTCTAGTGATATTTTTTGGAGATTTAATCTTTTGGAAGGTAAATGTGGCATTTCATTCCTATCTTGAACATCTATCAAGGAGCACAATTCAACGTCTATCAATGAACAACTAGTGATATATTTACATTTGAAAATATATATTGAAATAAGAAACTACCTCCTCTAATAAACACATCTTTCTCTAGTGAATGGGGGTTTACACTTTTGGAAGGTAAATGTGGCATTTCACTCCTATCTTGAACATCTACCAAGGAGCACGATTGAACATATATCAAGGAACAACTAGTGATATATTTACATTTGAAAATATATATTGAAATAAGAAACTACCTCCTATAATAGACACATCTTTTTCTAGTGATCTTTTTTGGAGATTTACTCTTTTGGAAGGTAAATGTGGCATTTCATTCCTATCTTGAACATCTATCAAGGAGCACGATTCAACGTCCATCAATGAACAACTAGTGATATATTTACATTTGAATATATATATTGAAATAAGAAACTACCTCCTCTAATAGACACATCTTTCTCTAGTGATTGGGGGTTTACACTTTTGGAAGGTAAATGTGGCATTTCACTCCTATCTTGAACATCTACCAAGGAGCACTATTGAACATATATCAAGGAACAACTAGTGATATATTTACATTTGAAAATATATATTGAAATAAAAAGTTACCTCCTATAATAGACACATCTTTTTCTAGTGATCTTTTTTGGAGATTTACTCTTTTGAAAGGTAAATGTGGCATTTCACTCCTATCTTGAACATCTATCAAGGAGCACGACTGGACATCTATCAAGGAACATCTAGTGATATATTTACATTTGAAAATATATATTGAAATAAGAAATTACCTCCTCCAATAGAAACAAATTTCACTTGTGATCTTTCTTTGAGGTTACCTCGTTTGGAGAATAAATGTGGCATGTTACTCCTATCTTGAACATCTACCAAGGAGTATCATTTTCATAGTTAGAGAATATTTTCATGGATATTTAATAATATTCTTGAACTACATTAAAATAGGAATCAACTACCTCTACAAGACACATATTTCACCGATGATCTTCCTTGAAGGTTTCCTCCTTTTGAAGTTAAATGTGACATTTCATTTCTATCTGTAACACCTATCACGGAGTGTCATTAAAATTACAAACATGATATTATTAACTTGTAGATGTTATGTCATTCATAACTAACATTATACTTAAAACATGGCATTATTAAAAGCCTACCTTCCACATTGTCATCAAACTGATTGTTATCTAGTGGTGCAATTTGTAAACAAGGAGTTTGTACTTTGGAGCCTTTCATTGATACAAAAAGGTATTTGTATTACTTTTCCTAACATGTTCAGATTTGATAATATATAAAAGAAGAGTAATCACCTCTATAAGGAAAATCCTTGAGTTGTAATGCTTTTTTGGAGTTGTCTCTTTTTGAATGGAAATGTGCCAATGGATATCCATCTAGACCACCTATCAAAAAATATCATCATTGAGGGCAGTAACATAATTTAGAGCACAAATACCAAAACAAATTACAATATCCAATTTTATAATTAATATGAAAAAATACCCTCTCTAGAAGATGAGTTTTCCATTGCTTTTCTCATGTGTGGCTGGTCTTTTTTGGCACTAATAGTAGGCCCATGGATTGTTCCATCTTGGAAAGCTATTCATTGAATTATATCATGTGACATGAACATCTTAGTGACATACAATTAAACAAAATATATAAAACAAAAAAATGATTACCTTCTTTATTATGGTCAAAGTGGTTGTACTCGCAGGGTGTATTATCCACACAGATTTGACTTTGCATTTTAGAACCTTATATAGGTTGCACAATAATATTAACATGAATTGCCTTGAATAATTGACATATACTAAATATGCATAAGCTAGAGCTAAAATACAAATTACATGGTCTCTTCTTAATTGGCACTCGATCTGCACAAAAGTTGAGTGATATATATATTTTCATTAAATGAAATGAATATAAATATTGATAAATTCATTTATACCTAGAAGTGTGTGCAATGGATGCATTAGAGATGGATCAAAATGAATGCTTCTCTCCATGACATTATTCAATGACATCTTTTTGGGAGGCATGGCTCTATAAAAGATTGATACAAATCATTAATTATTTTTACAAAAAAATAGACGAGGCATGCATGTATATATATATATATATATATATATATATATATATATATATATATATATATATAAAGTTACCAAAGAACGTTTTCATTTTCTTGATGAAGTGATTTCTTCTATTATGCCCTCATCTAACTCAAAAGATGGCGTGCATTGTTCAATATCCATCCTAACCCAAAATTCATCCTCTTCACTTGACATTGTATCAATTGTAGTATCACCACATATTGGTTGAACAATGTCATCAACTTCAATAAAGGTAGAGTTTTGGCTTGATAAAAAACAAGTCGGCACATCATATGTATCTCGAGCAACCCAAGGGCACACTACACTCCAATTACCATCATCAGGATCTAGAGAGTAGAATACTTGAAATGCTTGTTCAGGAAATATATAAGGTTCATCTACAAATGCCAACTTTGTTGTGTCCACAGATATTAAATTGAAATCATCAACCTTAACTCCTTCCTTAGTCTCAATGTCAAACCAAATACATTTGAAGAGATAATATGGTTCCAGATTTGAAAATTGGACTTGATAAATATTTTGGAGAACTCCATAATATAATGTATCATTTGGACCAATTGTTGATATTCCACTATTTTGTGTAACTCTCCTGCACTCTACATGTTTAGGTTGAAATTTGTATCCATTTATGTAGTATCCTTGGTAAGATATTGCTTTAACTGAAGGACCTTGTGATAAACACTTAACTTTATCAGGTAAATCACGATGATTACATGTCTGTCTAACCTGTAGATAGAAATAACATTATAACATATCATATTGTTCACATGTGTGTAGACATGGTTTGAATGTACTTACATAATCAATAAACCAACTGACGAGATGTTTATGTTGCTCAAGTTGGACTTCATCATCACTCCAGTAAGGATGATTAGCCCTTATCTGTTCTTCATGCAACCTATATTAGACAATTAAATGTTTATAACGTTCAAGTAAGAAATTATAATTAATATTAACAAATTTATACTTACTTTAGATAAGGCTCGATAAGATCATCATTATATATGATGAATTGATGGGCTTGGTAGGCTTCGTCAACAGAAAGGCAAATAACATTTCCACTTCCAATGGGTCCATCCTCATATGAAGCTTCTCTATTTGATTTTGAATCAACATCATTTAGATAATGAGCACAAAAGGTAGAAAGCTCATCTCTCAAATAACCTTCAACAATGGAACCTTCTGGTCTGCTTTTATTTCTCACATGTTTTTTCAAATTGAATAAATATCTTTCAACAGGGTACATCCATCTAAATTGAGCAGGCCCAACAATTTTACCTTGGGTTGCAAGATGTGTTGTCAAGTGAACAGATATATCAAAGAATGGTGGAGGAAAGAGCCTTTCAAGCTTGCATAGAGTTATAGGGATTGACTTTTCAAGTCTTTCTAGTGTTGGAATGTCAATAGATTTTGCACATAATTGCTTGAAATACAAAGACAATTCATTCAACACTTTCCCAGCCGGCTTTGCTATTGATTTCCTCAATGATAAAGGAAGAAAATGTTGCATCAAAACATGGTGGTCATGGCTTTTCATACCAATTATTCTTTTCTCTTCTACGTCAACTAGTCTAGACAGATTTGGGGAAAAACCATATGGTAGTTTAAGATCTTTTAGGATTGATAGAAATATTTCCTTCTCTTCATTTGTCATACTATACAATGCTAGAGGGATAATATCCTTTCCATTTGATCTATTTTTCTTAGGCCAGAGAGACTTTCTAATCTTAAACTTGTATTTCAGATCCAATCGAGCATTGATGTTATCTTTGCTTTTTCCATCTTTAAATAATAACCAACTCAGGATATTTTCACTTACATTTTTCTCTATATGCATTACATCAAGATTTTGACGGACTAGCAATGTTTTCCAATATGGAAGCTCAAAAAAATACTTCGTTTGTTCCACCCTAGAGGTAATTTATTGTTGTTATTTGTCTCACCTACTATTCCTCTACCATAGACAATATTATCATGATCTTTCCATATTTCAACAATCTCTTCGCCTGATAGTGGTTTTGGAGCAGAATCATTCTCAAAAGTCCCATCAAAATGATGTATGTTATGACGCCAAGGGTGATTCATGGGGAGGAATCTACGATGCTTCATATACACAACTTTACGACTAAAGGGCAAATAGACTGAGCCAGTGTGAATATGACAATCGGGACAAGCAAGTTTTTCTCCTGTTTTCTGACCCGACAACATACCATATGCAGGAAAATCACTAATGGTTCATAACAAAGCTGCTCTCATTTTAAACATTTCTTTCTTTTCACAATCATATGTATTGACACCTTCGGTCCATAGTAACTTCAACTCATCTATCAGTGGTTCTAAATATACATCTATATTTTTTCCTGGGGATTTTGGACCATTGATGAGAAGGGGCATCATAAAATAGGATTGTTTCATTATCAACCATGGAGGTAGATTGTAGTTCAAAAGAATGACAGGCCAAATGCTTGTGCTACTTCCATATACCATATTAAATGGGCTAAAACCATCAGAAGATAACATAAGTCTTACATTGCGAGGTTCTTTACTAAATTCAGGATGTTTATTGTCAAAATCTTTCCAAAGTTGAGAATCTCTAGGATGAGTCATATTGCCCTTTGGGTGAGCAACACATGTGTAGTGATATGTCATTAGCTTAGCTGTCTTAGTAGAGTTATACATTCTTTTTAATCTTGGTATGATTGATAGATAACGACATACTTTGGCTAGAACTCTAGATTTTTGTCCATTTCCTTTAATAGAATACTTCCATCTTGACAATTTACGTCTCAAACATTCATTTAATGTGGCATTTTTACCTCTATATAGCATGCAATCATTTGGACAAGCATGTATTACTTGTTTAGTCAATCCCAAAGCTGACAACATTCTATTTAATTCATACCATGTTTGTGGAAGATTATTATCCTTTGGAAATGCCAAGTGAAGTAGTTTTAGAAGATTTGTCATAGACTTATTAGTCCAGTGAGTATCACACTTAACATTAAATAGTCTTGAGACAAAAGCAAATGTAGAAATTTTAGACCCCTCATACAATGGCTTCTTAGCTTCATTGAAGACTTCTTCAAATTTTTTAGCTTCAAGATCATGTTCAAAATTTGACGTGTCACCCATATCGACATTGGCATCATTACCAGTGTTCCACATATTAGCATCATTGATCATATCATCCATATCATCATCAAGATTATGTGTTAAGGCATTCATAGTTCTCTGGTTAGATTGATATTCTTCACCGTGATAAATCCAGTTGAAATATTGTGGAAAAAAACCATAGCTTATAAAGTGGTATCTAACCACACTTGAATTTCTATTCATCCTATTCTCACACATGGCACAAGGACATCTCATCTCCATTATATTCACATGGTTTGATGCAAATCTCAAAAAACAATCCACTCCCATATGAAAATCCATATCCTTGCGTCGTTCAAACTTGGATTTTGGTTTATACATCCAACTCTTATTCATGATATACTGGTTGTCCATAACGTAACTAGAAAAGTAGGGATTATCATTAGTATATCTTGTAAAAAGGTCAAACCAATAAAAAATATGTAATACTTGAAATATCATAACAACACATCTACATACAAAAAATAAAGAAATATAAAAATATCCATTTTTACAAATAAAGAAATATACAAATATCCATAGTTTTTTGAATATCAACCTCATAAATTAGATCGCTCATAAAGAGCAATTGCCTTGATTAGTCATGGATGGTAGTACTAAATCGTCTCCTGCAATTACAACCAAAATTCTACAAGAAAGAGACCACCAAACCCTGATTGATCTATCCTAGAAGATCATACATAGACTAGTAAGAGGCTGGATTACTAGTACCCTATCTAAATAAGAGTATTGGGAGAAATATTATGTTTATTTGGATTACCAGTTCCCTATCTAAATAAGTATTGGGTGAAATAATAGATATGACAAACAGAGTTTCCTGTAATTCAGCTCAATCTTCACTAACATCCCAGTTTTTGCTGTTAACATCAATATGTTTTACAGAATTGTCAAAAGACATTAAGTATATATCTTATCATTCAAATTAGTTTGTGATCAGCTAAATGCGATGGGAAGTCCTGTTGCAAATCACAGTAAAGTTTTCCATCTTCTAAATGGTGGAGCTGGCTATGAGACATACTACTATTCTGAAACCACCCGATTCCAGCTACAGTGAGCTGGTTCCTCTATAGGAAAATCATGAGAAAAGCAGAAACAACAAAAAGCAGCAATCGGTTAATCCTGACATTATTTTCATGGTCAAAGAATACATGGTTAGCAAATAATTAATCATGGAGCCATCTTCCTTAGTCAAAGACAAATATACATCAGTAAGTACCTCCCAGACCTATCTTTCTTGGTCAAAGAATACATTCTGGAAGAGATCCGAAGGACAACTATAACTAGGGAGCCAAAACAATAGAAGCTTAATGGTGGAACCTATAAAGGAGAAATTCCTACCTTCAGATTTCCCACGTATCAATATCGTATGCAACATGAATCAATATCGTTGGGAGTACAACTACTATATAAAACTTGCTTTTTTCTAGTGAGGTGGCACCAGCAACAAGGAATAAATAGTAGACAAAGAAGAACCCCAAGACAAGCAAAGCAGGTGGAATCTGAGAAACAAACCAGGGCTTCCACTAATGCCAATAGATTTGGTAATCTCGAAGGATTGGAAGATCAGGAGCAAACAGAAGATACACAGTGAGGCACCGAGGTAGAGGGTCAAAAGCCATAGTTACCACCATAAAAACAAGGATAAAACAACCAAGGAATGACACCCTAAAAGAAACGCAGAGACTGCTGACAAGAAAATAGAGAAGGTAAAGGAAGCAGCAGAACAAGAAGCAAACAGGAGGAATGCGGAAGAACAAGGAAGAACAGGAGACCATAACCACAGAGCGGTACAGCCGGAGGTTGATGAGGTCATTGTAGTGATGGATGAGGAGAATACTGAACACAATACAAATACAAGGAACAACAGGAGAGAGAGTGACGAGATGGAGGGCACACAAGCAACAGAAGAAACCATTGAAGCTTCTAATACATATCTGGGAAACGACTTTTTCTAATACATATGGAGTACCGTCGTTGATATGCCACAATGGAAGAACTGCATCAGCATCCGCACACCACTGAAACACAGGAGTAAGGGGTGGCACACACCATAGCTCAAAATGACCCCCCAAATCCACATAACAGAAAAATAAGAGTTCCTCGACAGAACACACGCAAGATTAGAGCCCCTCTGCCACCGTACGAGAACAGAGAAGAAGCAATCGCACTCACCAGTAGAGTAAGAGAAATTCCTACCTTCAGATTTCCCAGGTATCAATATCGCCCGATCCCGTCGCCATGGAAGAGGGTGGCCAGGATCAGCTCGCCGGAAGCGGGCACCGCGGAGAAGGTGCGGGACGCGGTGGGGAGGACGGAGCCGTGGAGTCTGGCGGCGGAGGTCTGGCGACGAGCAGTTGTTTGGCCTCCGCAAGATATGCAGGTCGACCTTCCTTGTGCTAGTCCTCTCTACGGGGAGCAAGATGGTGATCGGCCGGGCGTCGGATTGGAAGAGAAATGAACTGGGATTGGGAGCGAGTTGGGTAGCTGTGGAGGAAGCCTGGACACGGCAGGCGTCACAACGATGAGAGGGAGGGGTTATTGGGGGCTAGGGATTCGGGAGCAGAGCTTGTGCTAGTCCTCTCTAGGGTGCGGGACGCGGTGGGGAGACGGTTCGAGAAAGAAATTGTGCGGACTGGTCTAATTCGAAGGGTGGGATGGAATCTGGCCGCGCCCAATACTTTTTAGCAGCCCGCCTAAAACAAGTCTGTAGCAAAATACATATATACAATTGATAATTTTGCACTGGTAGCTAATAATTTGTTGGGCCGGTAGCGAATTTTTGGGCTTGTAGAGGAATATGGGCTTTTTTCTAGTGGGAGGAGCCAGGAGGAAGGAGGGGGCGACGAGGTGATTAGTCTGCAGATGTTTGGACTCCTTGTCGCAAAAGATGTTCGAGATTTTGGTGTTGGATTCAATGGTGCTCTCAGAGCTTGGATCATCAGCCAGCCTCGTCGGAGGAGGAGGGAGTTGGTAGTCTTTGGCAAGATGGAACCAGCAGGTGCAGGTAGCGGCTGGGTCTAGACGATGATGGTGATGGGGTGTCAGGTCATGGGCATCTACTGCTAGGCGCAGACGGAGGGAGAGGATTGAAGACCAGGGTTAGGATGAGAAACTGGAATAGAGGGGGAGAAGAAATAGAAGGAGGGCAGGGACGAGGAAGGCGAAGAGGAAAAGGAAAGGCAGAGGAGAGGGATAGAGGAAGAGAGAGCTACAACTGTTTACTACCATCACTGCCACTGGGAAAGTGCAACGAGAACGTTGGGGAGACAGCAGACCGGACTGAGGGAATGAAATGCTATCAATGGCATGGAAATGTAATTAAGGTGAATGAAAGAGAAATATCCCAACAATTAATTGAGTGGGTAAATGACATCCGATTGACCTCCAATTTTGTGTGATGGTATAATAAGTAAATAATTACACCAGAAAAATATTAATATTGTATTTTGAATAATTTAAGACCACCAATTATACTAGTGGCTCATTTGTTATTTTAGAGTTTTAGGTGGGTGAAATAATCAATGTATTCTTTCATATTCTTGTTGAAATTATAATATGCAATTTATTATCCATATAAAGTATTTTCACTAAATTTTATATAGTGAATGAATTTTCGTATCATGATTTATGAAAAGGTAATAATTGAGTCATTTCTTGCATTTTTTATTATTTACCAATGATTTGACCATAAAAATTGATATGTGTGCATGTTAAACTTTATATTTTCTAAATAAAACATTAAATGAGATTTTATGCAAAATAAGATATTTAATTATACTCGGGTTAAAAATGGTGATTTTACATTATTAGACTCTAATTAAAACACTAGTTGAGAGATTTACGCAAAAACCCATTCATTGCCATGAATGTGGGAAAATCTAGATTTCACCATCAACAAATACTCAAATTCAATATTGAGGCCAAAGAAGATACAAAAGGATGGGGAATTTATGAAAAAGGTCCAAATGGACTAGAAGGCCAAGAAAAGCTCAAAAGTGGGTAAATTGCAGGAAAGACCCTGGGATTCAGTATGTTACAACTATAGCTTTGGCTCCTTCTCCCATTCTGATCTTGTGTTGACATAAACTAGGGGAAATCCCCTTTATGTCTACCACAGACTAGCTGAATGTTGCACGGTGGTTCTTAAAAACCACGAGTAGTTTCTAATCTTCCCAAATGCTTAGTGAAGATGAGATGATGACTGGAAGCTTCTCCTATGTTGCCAAAAAATGTACTTCAAGTGAGGTGGCAATGGTTTCAACTATAAATATGGGGGACTCGGCAAAGAAGGCACCCATTGGTGGTGGAGGTGGTCCTAAGCTCTCAAAATGTCTGGTGTAATAGCATGGTAAGGTCTTGAGAAGGAAAACACACTCCTCCAAAGAACATTGTCTGGTATAATCATCTACCAGGTTCACGAGGAATGCCTCCAATTCTCAATTGTTGTTGGGAAATAGTCCTTTTCTGCATCATCAGGATGTTGAACTGTCTTTATCAAAGATATATCTTTTGTGTTTTTCAAGATGTCCACTATGAGTGTGCCTTTGTGGACTTGTGTCATCGCTTGAACCATCTCAAGAAATGTCTTCCCTAGAAGAAATGACCTTAGACCTACTACAACATGTGACATTGTGCTTTCCCTTTGACAGTTTGTGTAGGCTCGGACATCAAGATTTCAATTCACTCTTCTCTTTTGCCAAATTTCAGTCTTCCTTTGCCCATTTACAAAATCATATCAGTTGTGGGTTGGAATGGGATCCTGAGTAATAGTTCATTGCCCTAACCATCTTGCATCTTCATGACAACAAAGTTTGTTGGAAATACAAACATGTCCATCTTTACAAGAACATGCTCGCAAATATTGTAAGGCCTCATCACTAAGTTATTTTCTAGTTGAACGGTGATATTGCTCTATCTGGGCTTCATCAGACCTAACTTCTAGAAAGTGTTCAAGGGCATGAGATTGATACTAGCCCATGAGTCTCATAAGGCTTCTCCAAATCTCATCCTCCCAATAAAGAAGGATATGTTTAAATAGACTGGATCCAATCTTTTTGGTGGCAATGTTCTAGAATAAAAGCACTAATGTGCTCCTTCAGGAGTACCACCTCAAAATCATCTATCCTCCTCTTCTTGTTGATCTAGTCCTTTAGAAATTTCTCCTAAGAGGGAATCTTCTCAATTGCACCAATTAAGGGGATATTGACATGCAATATTCTGAAGTTGTCTAGGAATTTCTAAAAATGTTGGTCCACCTTAGTTTCCTTCAGACTATTTGGAAAGGGCATTAGATTCACCACATTCCTTTGATGAGGTGAGATATATGTCTTTTTCATTGTATCCTCTGTCTCATCAACCTATTTGTAAGGACTCTGACCTGGGTTTTGGGATATCCCTATTTTTTTTTCTTAAGTAAGTTTCTTAGAACTTCAATATAATCTTTTAAAGTGTTTTTCTACCATGTGGCATGCCTATGTTTCAAGTTTGGTCCTATTTGAATGATGTTTGAGCAATGTTTGCTTATTTTGGACCAAAGTGCAATTTACCCAAGATAAGGGGTTATCTCGCAATATGTCACATGTTGAGCATGCCCTTAGTTCTTTATAATCATAAGGGAGATAATGATGCTAAGGGACACCTCCTAGAGAGCTTAATTTTTAAGTTTGAGTCTATTTGGAAGTTACTTGTGCCTTGTGTACTAGGTTTGGTGCAAATTGCAATTTACCCAAAATCGAGGGTTAACATGCAATTTATCACCTCTAGAGTGTTTCTTCTCTTGTTTTACATAACCTATAAGATAGAAAAATAGGTTTGTGCCTAGTTTGGATCTCAGGCAAGAGATGACATCCTTAGTAGTGATATAGTTCTATGGATGATGTGTGTTTTGACCTTGGAATATAGTGTATCAGTTTGGTATGGTGTTGTATATCGGTTTGGAGAAGACTTACCCTTGGTAGGAGACTACGAGGCTGAGACCCAACATAGGATATATCACCCTATCTTGCATGTTGAGTTAGTATAAGTGTATGTGGCCTTCGTACGTGGACAAGTGTCACCTAGACTCCTAAGGTGATGCCATCTTTCTTTTGATCTCTCTTATCCATGAAGTATGTAACCCTCTTTCCCTCCATACAATTGAACTCTTTAGTCCATTCTTGTTCTTCTCTTCTAGGTGAACGATCTTGGGAGCTTGAGGAGCTAAAATAAGTTAGATTTCCTTGCTCATCGTGATTCCTTGTTCATCGCTATCTTAGTAAGTTGTGTTACTTTGATGACAATTTATTTGGGCTCTCTTATCCATCTTCTTTCCCTTCTCTCAACCATGAATCATACCTTGGATGAAGGTGTTCTTGAGGAAGAACTCTCATTTCTAAGATCATAGATCATGTCAGATGAAGCACATCTCTTTCCTTCCTTCTTGAGCTATCATAACCTTGGCACCTTCTTCTTCTTTCTTGGAGATAATGTTGAGGTCAAGTTTGGGACTCTTGATGGATCAACTTCAACTTTGAGAAAATGTGTTCTTTGGAGTTTGATCATGAATCTTGAGCCCTTGGAGGAGATCTTATTAAGGCGTGTTATATAACTCTTAGCCTTCACTATCATTTCACTCTTTTTCTTCTCTAAATTGTTTTCTATACATGCTAATAGATGTCGATGGCCTTCAGGATTATTTTGATGAATGAATCTTATCTAGTTTTTTGTTTCAGATCTTGTTCTTTCTTTCTTGGATTATGTTGATGTTTCCCAAGAAATAGTAACGGTTGGTGCCTGATATCCCAAGCATGAAGATGAAAAGTTGACATAACACTAAGGGGGTTAAATCGAGATGCAATGTGGTTCTTAAACCGACATGCTTAGTTGGAACTTAAACCGACACACCTTGGGAAGGTTGACCCTTCATACCTTGATTGTGAGTAGTCGACACATCATTTGATAAGTCGAAACACTGGAAATGTCAAACGGATATGCTTGACGAGGCTAACCCGACATGCTAATATGAAATGCTTAAACTGTTACCCTATATTGTGAACTAACCCAATAGCTATGGTCAAATACCAAGTCGACATAACTAAGAGATGACAAACTGATATACCTTGATAATGCCTAGACCGACACACCTTGAGAATGCTAATCCTTCACAATATGTTTATGGGTAGTCAACACACTTTGATAAGGTCAAGCCGGCACAGCATGTAGGTACTAAACCGAGGTACCCTCCTATAGGTGAGAGTCCAACACACTTTATGTAGTAAGTGGTTGACACATCAGGGTGAGACAAAGGCAAGATACCATCTTGTTAAGTGAGAGGTCGACACACTTGAAGTCCTAAACTGAGAGACACCTTGATGTTAATCCGACACACTTTCAAGTAAGGTTAAATCGGTACCATGGAGAAGATGTTGCAAAATGAGATCTCACATGTAGGTAATAAATTGATATATTATAGGTTGATCCAAGATGTTGCAAAACCAAGAAAGACCTTGATGATGTAAACCAATATATCTAGTCAGTGTTAAAATTGTGATACACTTAGAAGATGCTTAAACCATTATGCACCATAATACTAAACCGATACCTCATATGGGGAGGTGAAATCGATATCTCATGATGAAGGTGAAATTGATATCTTAGGTTAGGTATTAGAACAAGATACCATAATACTGATAAAGTAGAACATGTGTGATGAAGGGTTGTCACAACTATACTCTTGAATGTTGATATAATTAATACATAGTGTAATGGTCTATCAAAGATGATGTAAATATGAAAGGTCAATCCTTAACTATGATTCTTAATCCTAAGACTCTCCAAAAATGTGGGAAGTGATGGAAGTAGGGTTTAGTGGTGAACTAATTGTATAACAAACCTAATCTTGAAATAATATGACATATGTGTTCACCCTTTTGAACGATTGTAATTCATGACATGTATCTTCTCTAATTCTTTTCCATATGATTCATAATTGGATGGTGAATATTAATTTTGCAACCATGTGAGTACCCATGTGAACCTTATATAGTGAATATGATGGTTATAAGCTTTAATGAAATAAAGGGTGTTAATGATTGTGTAGAAATCATGTGAATGAGTTATTGTGCTAATAAGTGCTTTATGAATAGTTTGAAGTTAAATCCTCTAGATATGTAATCTAAGGATTTACATCCCTTAGTAATATGATATGGTTAATGACTTGTGAGAGGAAATAACATATGGATCACTTAATGATGAGAGATTATGTTAGTACATGGTCAATATGTTTATATATGCATGGTTGTAGCACGTGCATAACCTAATAAGATAAAAAACATATTCATGTATGGAATTATGATACTTAGTAATGTTGTTCAATCCTAGATCAACTCCAAGAAAGTGGGGATCGAATGGCGTACTTAGGGTTTGGTGATAATAATTATGAGGTAAAACTCAAATTAGGTTATGTGTGCAGAACCCTGACCCTGATCATAGGGCAGGTTACTTTTATTGAGTATGCATGATTAAAAGCATGATACTATTCTCTCTCTATCTTTTATTCATATAACTTTAATATTACAGATTAATGTAATATTATAGCTTGTGATTTCTATGAATATGATTAACTAATACTAAGTTATGGCTGTGAGCCTTGATAAGGGAACATGGGAAGTATGAATATGTGAATGTGTAGACTCGGTTCTTATAAATAGTTCATACCCTTATACACTCCAAACTTGTGGGAGGTAGTGAAATTAGAAGATTGGTAAATAAATGATTCTTGGGAACCCTATGTGGTTAAGCATGAAATCTAACCTTAATTGAGGGGACATGTGATGTCGTTGTGCTTTACGTAAAAGTATTTAATGTATTGAGATATTTTCTATCTATATTTGTATAATGTTAAACTTGCAGGTAATATGGATGTCATAGCTAATGATTTCTATGGTGTATATGTGATGTGGCACAAGTGATGCTTGTCATAAGTAATGCCAATATTCTCAATAAGGCATGATGAGATAACAATAAATCACAATAATGATGTGATGGGTCTTATGACATGGCAGAGGCTTAGTGCCTAGTTGGTGTGATATCCTCAGATACTGAAAGGAGGGATTGATATTACATGATAATGTACTAATGGTGATATCCCTATGAATGGTAGCGATACAATGTTATGAGATGATTGGAATCAGTTTATAGTTTAAATGATTATATCTTCTAGAATAATGTTATGCCCTCTCTTTTGATGAATTTGTCTATGGTGTGTACATTATAACTAGATTGATGCTAAAGTTCATCTAATCATGTAGTTACCATGTGCCATAAATCCATCTTCAGCGTCAGTATTTGTTGGATGGTGAAACGAGCAATTCCTATGGGAAACTTGGAGAACATATTGTTGAATATGCGGGTTGCAAGTTGAGGTATCTCCTTGTAGATATAATTCACATGATTTGTTGTGGGCAATACCTTGGCAAGACTGCAGCTGTGGGCCATAACTTAGTGATATGATGCTTATGGGTTTTCATAGGATTGGTAGCAGGACATACCCTTGCTGAAGTGCAGTTGTGGGCCATAGCTCAGTTTCACTAGAATCGTGACCTGTACCAAGGGGGGCTAGGACTTTCACAGCTTGACTATATGTCATTGGTTGTAGTTGAGTGGTATGACTCTGCGGTGTAGTCATGTACTAACCATGTGGTTTGGTGATGTAGTGGATTCCAAATCTTCCATAGACCTTGTATGGCACCAATTTTGACTTAGTAGTGGTCGGTTGGATTTGGGTGGTATGACCCAATTCCTCAGGACATAATAAAATATGTAACTAGCCATGTAATATAATTTCTTAGGGAAAAATATAAGAACATTGGTTGAATCCTTGTCTTTCTATTATACTATTTAGTTTATAAAAGTTATACATGTTCTTCATATTTTTTTCAAGCATAAAGATAATCTATTGTGCAGTGTAGATGCCTAAACTGCTTAAACAAGTGATATTTGCCTTGCTTAAGAGAATTTGTTGAACCTACTGATCTATTGATAATATTCCTTTCCGCTTAGTTATCTGCGATAATAAAAGAGTTGGTGGAGAGTTATGTCTCTTGCTAGGAGTTTTGTCTCACCCTGTTGGTTAAATATTTTTTAGGTGGACAATTATGCCAAGCTAAAGATCGGATAGCTAAGGATATAATATGAAGAGGAACTATACCTGGTGGATCATGGTATATAGATAATGTCTAGTAATAGAGTCCTATGTGTCCTCCCTATACACCCAAATCCTTGGGGGTGTTCTCGATGTGTTTTGTAGACATGATGATCAGTATGTGGTGTTTGCCTTGTGTGCCTTTGGTGTGATATGTACATACATGTGGAACTGTTATCTTATGTAATAGGGTGATTGGAAAACAATGATGTAGCTCCTTGAATATATGTTATGAAATGCAAGTGTTGAATCAAGAGTAATAAATCTCAGCTCATGGTGCTTGCTGCAAATTAGTTTTAATTTCTTATGATTTTAGGTAATTCGTTTATTAGTGGTTGATCGTGATTAAGTTGAGTAATCTCACTTTGTGTGGCAAAGGGTGTCACATTTGGTTGGTATCAGAGCTATAGGTTTGTTGAGTCTATAGGAACACTAGGACTAGGATTAGGATGATGTCTAAGATAAGAATATGATATAGAACATGGTGCATACTACCTAATCTCAGTACTTGAGTACTCTGGCTAGGTATTCAATTGATGAAGAAAAGGTAAGCATGGAACTCTTAGGTTGATTTCTCTTTGATTACTCTGATCAAGTAGACATTTTGGAATCATCTAAAGAGCATACAAAATTAGGAATTATTATAGTAATACCTCTATCTTAATTTAAAAGAGATGAGAAATACACCATAACTTACTAAAACTTGAATGTTTGGTAATAAAAAGAGAAAGATACATGCCATGAAAACTAAATATAAGCGTGAATAAGATATGAAAGGTTCATGAGGATGTAATTTCAAGAATTGTATAGATAAAAATACATATAAACATGAGCTAATAAAGTTAGTCAAGGTGTAAAATCCACATAAGATGGAGAAAACTTCTAAAAAGACAATGAAGTGAGAAGATAAATAAGAATGAATAATGAATAAATAAAGTGGAACCTGGGTTAATCTCAGACCAACCTATGAGTATAAGAAAGTGTAAGGAACAATCCTCATGATATGTGAAAGGGAACAAGGGAGATGATCCTTTCTCAATAAAGAATATGTAAAGAATAATGATCTTTTTCATGAGGTAAAGAAGAAAAATATGGTAAAGCTAGGAAATGTTCATGAACATGAAAAAAATAACTACAGAAAGAGTAATGACATGTAATCATCTTTATAATTCATATGCCAATACTAAGGAAACCAACATGAAACTAGATTGGATGAAACATGAATAGTTGAAAACTTGTATAATAACCAAAGGAAGTTGGTAATTCCTTCTTCTTGATAAGAATTCCCTAGGTGATGATGTGGTAATAAGAGAAGTGTGTTCCCTTGTGTTCTTTCCTTTCAAGGATGTGGTAGTCAAGTGAGTCTTATGTCACTTGATGTGCTTCATTTAGAAGTGATCTTGAGATGGATACTCTGATAAGTATCAATTGGCCAAGGACTTTAGTTTGAGGATGGTGAAATCTGGGAATGATGATGTTTTATGAACCTTATAAGATGATAGAAAGATTCTTCTGATGGGTTTGGTTTTGGAAAGAGAAAGAGTAAGAGAGAATGGATGTGCATGTTTTTGGAATGTGTGATGGATACCAAGTTGAGGAATCCTACTATTCAAGAAGTGTCAGTTGTGTGTGGATCTAAGGATATATCTCTTGATAAGGTGATTAAGTGCTTGACTACCTAGAAAGATTGACTTTGGGATCAATCTGGTTATAAGTTCTCAACCTATGGTATGGATATCACATGTTAGGGGTTTATGCACCACATAAGATGGTGCCAGAAAGGATGCATAAGTTGAAGAGATAGTTGCAAGATCTTCTTGGGGAAAGTTTACTAGGATAAGTATAATCCCTTGGAGTAATCCTATCAAGATTGCACATAAGAAAGGATCCTATAGGATTGTACATTGACTTATATATATAAAAAATGATTCCATTACCAATCTAGATAATTTGAGGAAACATATACATATAATATCATGTTTTACCTCTGAAGTGGTTTTTCGTTGCACCTATGACATCTTTCAAAGACAAGAGAATGTACAACTAGAGGTATGCACAATAGAAGGCCAGTTGGTACAAGTCATAAGTGAGATTAGTGTTGAGTCAGCAGATCAAAGTAGCACAACAGAAGCATGGTAGATCTTGTAATCCCAAGTGGGTGACAAAATGTATCTCTAGTCTTTCTTTGGAAGAGCTAGGCTGAGGCTTGAGAAGGGTATGGTAAACTTCCAGGTTTAAGAATATTATCATATAATGTGTAAGTTGAGAAGGTAACACATCAATGAGAGTTGACACCTGAGTTATAAAACGTAAACATAGTGTTTTGTGACTAAGAAAGTGTTACCTGATAAAGAGTTGACTCTACACCAGTTTTGGAAAGGATGGTTGAGTATGTGGCCTATGTGACAGATTCTATGTTAACCATGAATAAAAGAACCTTATGATGATCAAGTCTTATGATCTCACCATGACATCAAGGAGTCATGTGAAAGTATGAAGGTGTTGAGCATGAAGTGTATATGTCTCCTTTCGCCTAGGATTTTAGGGGAGAAATCCTTGTTAGGGGTTTATGACTTGTAAGGACCCTGACCTGGGTTTTGGGATAACCCTATTTGTTTTGCTTAAGTAAGTTTCTTAGAACTTTAAAATAATCCTTTGAAGTGTTTTTCTATCATGTTACATGCCTATTTGATGTCTGGTCCCGTTTGAACAATGTTTGAGCAATGTTTGCTTGTTTTGGACCAGAGCACAATTTACCCGATATAAGGGATTATCTTGCAATATGTCACATGTTGAGTGTTCCCTTAGTTCTTTAGAATCATAAGGGAGAGAATGATTCTAAGGGGTTCCTTGTGGAGAGCTTAAGTTTTATGTTTGAGTTGGTTTGGAAGTTCCTTCTGCCTTGTGTACTAGGTTTGGTGTAAATTGCAATTTACCCAAAATAGAGGGTTAACATGCAATTTATCACCTCTATAGTATTTCTTATCTTGTTTGACATAATCTAGAAGATAGAAAAAGAGTTGGGTTCCTAGTTTGGATCTTGGGAAAGAGATGATATCCTTAGTAGTGATAAGGTTCTATGGATTATGTGTGTTTTTACCTTGGAATATAGTGTATCAGTTTAGTATGGTGTTGTGTATTGATTTGGAGAAGTCTTAGCCTTGGTAGGAGACTAAGAGGATGATACCCAACTTAGGATTTATGACCATGTCTTGCATGTTGATTTAGTATAAGTTCATGTGGCCTTTGTATGTGGACAAGTGTCACCTAGACTCCTAAGGTGATGAAACCTTTCTTTTGTTCCCTCTCATCCCTCAAGTATGTAACCCCGTCCACCTTCACAGAACTAAACCCTTTCATCCATTCTTGTTCTTCTCTTCTTTGTGTATGAGCTTGGGAGCTTGAGGAGCTAAAAGAAGTCCCCATGGAGCTTTGGAGGTAAAATTCCTTGCTCATGGTGATTCCTTATTGATCACTATCTTAGTAAATTGTGTTTCTTTGATGATGATTTCTTTAAGCTCTCTTCTCCATCTTCTTTTGTTTCTCTTGGCCATGAATCATACCTTAGATGAAGGTGTTCTTGAGGAAGAACTCTCATTTCTAAGGTCATAGATCATTTCAGATGAAGCACCTCTCATTCCTTCCTTCTTGAGCTATCATAACCTTGGCATATTCTTCTTCTTTCTTGGAGATAATGTTGAGGTCGAGTTTGGGACTCTTGATGGATCATCTTCAACTTTGAGAAAATGTGTTCTTTGGAACTTTGATCATGGAACTTGAACCCTTGGTGGAGATCTTCTTGAGGTTGGTTATATAACTCTTAGCCTTCATTATTATTTGACACTTTTTCTTCTCTAAATCATTTTCTTTACATGCTAATAGATGGCAATGATCTTGAAGATTATTTTGATGAAGGAATCTTATCTAGTTTGCTATTTCAGATCTTGTTCATTCTTATTTTGATTATGTTGATGTTTCCCTAGCAATAGTAATGGTTGGTGGCCGATATCCCAAGCTTGAAGATGACAAGTCAACATAATACTAAAGGGGTTAACCTGAGATGTAATGTGGTGCTTAGTCCAACATGCTTAATTGACACTTAAACCGACACACCTTGATAACGTTGACCCTTCATACCTTTCTTGTGAGTAGTCGACACATCAGGTGATAATCGACACATCAAAAGTGTCAAATCAATATGCTTGATGAGGTTAACCCAACATGCTAATATGAAGTGCTTAAATGTTACCCTATATTGTGAACTAACCTAACCTCTTAGGTCAAGTACCCAGTGACATACCCAAGAGATGACAAACCGATATACCTTGCTAATGCCTAGCCTGAAACACCTTGAAAATGCTAATCCTTCACACTATGTTTATGGGTAGTCAACACACTTTGATAAGGTCAAGCCGATGCACCATGTAAGTACTAAACTGAGGTACCCTCCTATAGGTGAGAGACTGACACACTTTGTGGAGTAAGTGGTTGACACATCAGGGTGAGGATAAGCCGAGATACCATCTTATTAAGTGAGAGGCCGACACACTTGAAGTGCTAAATCGAAAGACACCTTGATGTTAATCTGACACACTTGCAAGTAAGGTTAAACCAGTACCATGGATAAGATGTTGCAAACTGAGATCTCACTTGTAGGTAATAAACTGATTTATCAAAGGTAGATCCATGATGTTGCAAATTGAGACACACCTTGATGATGTAAACTGAGATATCTAGTTGGTTTTAAGATTGTGATATACATAGAAGATGCTTAAACCATGATGCACCTTAATGCTAAACTGATACCTCATGTGGGGAGGTGAAACTGATATCTCATGATGAAGGTGAAACTTGTATATTAAGCTAGGTATTTGAACAAGATACCATGTAATTGATTAGTTAGCAAATATGCGATGAAGGGCCATCACATCTATACTCTTGAATGTTGATATAACGAATACATAGTGTAATGATCTATCTAAGATGATGTAACTATGAATGGTCGATCCTTAACTATGATGCTTAATCCTAAGACTCTCAAAAAATGTGGGAAGTAATGGAAGTTGGTTTTAGTGGTGAAGTAATTGTATAACAACCCTAATATTGAGATAATACAGCCTACGTGATGTAATTCATGACTTGTATCTTCTCTAATTCCTTTCCATATGATTCATAATTGGATGGTGAAGATTAATGTTGCAACTTGTGAGTACCTGGGTGAACGTTATATAGTGCATATGATGATTATAAGCTTTTTTGAAATAAAAGGGTGTTAGCAATTGTGTAGAAATCATATGAACAAGTTAATGAGCTAATAAGTGCCTTGTGTATAGTTTGAAGTAAAATCATCTAGATATGTAATCTAAGGATTTACATCCCTTATTAATATGATATGGTTAATGACTTGTGAGAGGATATAACATATGGATCACTTAATGATGAGACATTATGTCGGTACATGGTAAATATGCTTATATAGTGCCTGGTTGTAACACATGCATAAGCTAATGAGATAATACACATATACATGTATACAATGGTGATACCTAGTAACGTTGTTCAATCCTAGATCAACTCCGAGAAAATGGGGAATGGCGTATTTTGGGTTTGGTGGTAATAATCATGATGTAAAACTCTAATCCTATTATGTGTGAAGAACAGTAACCCTAATCCCAGGGTAGGTTAATTTTGTGGAGTATGCATGATTAAAAGTATGTGAGTGTTCTCTCTCTATTTTTTATTCATATAACTTTAATCTTACATATTAATGGAAATTTATAGCTTGTGAGTGCTATGAAGATGATTAATGAATACTAAGTTATGGTTGTGAACCTTGATAAGGGAACATGGGAAGTATGAATATGTGGATGTGTAGACTCGATTCTTATAAATAGTGCATAGCCTTATGCACTCCAAACTTGTCGGAGGTAGTGAAATTAGAAGATTGGAAAATAAATGGTGCTTGGGAACCCTATGTGGTTAAGCATGAAACCTAACCTTAATTGAGGGGACATATGTTGCAAGTGTGCTTTACCTAAAAGTATTTAATGTATTGATACATATTCTCCCTATATTTGTATAATGTTAACCTTGCATGTGAGATGGATGTCATAGATAATGATTTCTATGGTGTATATGTGACGTGGCACAAGTGATGCTTGGCAAAAGTAATTCCTATATGCTAAATAAGGCATGATGAGATAACAATAAATCACAAGAATGATGTGATGGTTCTTATGACCCGGTAGAGGCTTAGTGCCTAGTTTAGGTGATATCCTCCGATACTGAAATGCGGGATTGATATTACATGATAATGTACTGATGGTGATATCCCTATGAATGGCAGTGATACAATGTTATGAGATGATTGGGATCAGTTTATAGTTTAAACAATTATATCTTATATTGTAATATTATGCCCTATCTTTTGAAGAACTTGTCTATGGTTTGTACATTATAACTTGATTGATGCTGAAGGATGCCTAATTGGTCTAATTATTCAAGTGGAACCTAATCATGTAGTCGCCCTGTGCAATAGATCCGTCGTTAGTGTTGATATTTGTTGGATGGTGAAATGAGCAATTCCTACAGGAATCTTGGAGTGCATATTATTGAATACACGGGGTGAAAGTTGAGGTATTTCCTTGTATCCTTATTTCATAAGATTGGCTGTGGTCCATTACCTAGACAGTGTGCAGTTGTGGTCCATAGCTTAGTGATATGATGCTTATGAGTTTTCATAGGATTCACTGCGGGCCATAACCTGGAAGAAGTGTGTCTGCGTGCCATACCTCAGTTTCACTAGCTCCATGACCTATACCAAGGTGGGCTAGAACTTTTATAGTTTGACTATATGTCACTGGTTGTAGTTGAATGGTATGTCTCTGTAGTGTACTCGTGTACTGACCATGAGGTTTGGTGAGGTCATAGATTTCGGCTCTTCCATAGGACTTGTATGGCACCGATTTCGACTTAGAAGTGGTCATCTGGATTTGGGTAGTACGACCCAATTCCTCAGGGCATAATAAAATATGTAACCAGCCATGTAATATAATTGGTTAGGGACAAATACTAGAACATTATTGAAGCCTTGCTTTGTTGTTATACTTTTTAGTTTATAAAAGTTATACATGTTCTTAGTATTCCTTTTCAAGCATAAAGATAATATACTGTGTAGTGTAGATGCCTAAACTGCTTCAAAAAGTGATATGTTCCTTGCTTAAGAGAATTTGCTAAACCTACGCATCTATTAATAATATTCCTTTTTGTTAAGTTATATGTGATAATAATAGGGTTGGTGGAGAGTTATATCTTTCGTTGGGACTTTTATCTCACCCCATTGGTTGTATATCTTTTAGGTGGACATGCATGTCAAGCTAAAGATCAGATAGATGAGGATATAATATGAAGAGGAACTACACCTTGTGGATCATGGTATACAAATAATGTCTAGTAATAGAGTTATATATGACATCCCTATGCACTCAAGTCCTTGGGGGTGTTCTCGATGTGTGTTGTAGACATGTTGATCGATACGTGGTGTTTTTCTTGTGTGCTTTTGGTGGTATGTACATATACATGGAACTGTTCTCTTATGTAACAGGTTGATTGGAAAAAAATCATGTAGCTCCTTGAATATATGTTATGAAATGCATGTGTTAACTCAAGAGTAATAAATCTCATCTCATGGTTGTTACTGTAAATCAATTTTAATTTCTTGTGATTTTTGGTAATCCACTAATTAGTGGTTGATCATGATTAATTTTTGAGTAATCTCGCTTTGTGTGGCAAAGGGTGTCACACTATTCATCAGCTATCTTTTCCTTTGTTGTAGTATCAGGTTCAACTGCATCTACAATCACTGCCTTGTCTTTATCACATGTGGCCTCTCCTACATCTGAACTAGTTGGTTTGTCATTAAGTAATTTCTTACCACTGTGAAGTAATACCTCCTTGACCTGGTGATTTCTAGAAGGTACATCAGTGTATCCTAGAAATCCTTGTTGCCATGGCTACTTCAAGGAAGCAACTTCCACAACAATATGAGAGATCTGTGTTTCTATACTATAGATATGTTCTCCTTGATTATGTAGTTCTCTTTGATTCTGGCCAATAAGCACTTCAATTTGGTTTACTAGCTTCCCGAACATCTCCTCAATGTGGTCAATTTTACTAGGACCCTTTTCCTGTTGATATTATTGTTGGCCACCAACCTATTGTGGCTTAGCCTATTGTTTCTGGGATGGGTCTTGCTGGAAATTATTAGGATCCTTTCAGCAGAACTTAGGATCCTTCCTCTAGGAGTAGTCGTTATTCATGTATTATTTCTATTATTGTGCAAACTAGCACTCCTCGTCCTCCCCTCCTATAGAATTTACATCCTTATCAAACAACTTCTAAGCAATTAAGTCCAACTTCTCATTCAAGGCCAAAATAAACTTGGACTCCCCAACATTTTTAAGAGTTGTTGGCTGCTCTCTCTCTTCTCCCCATGTTTGATTCTTGGACATGCTCTTTTATATTTTGTGAGATCGGGCTAGTGTATTGTTGAGGAAGAAGCCAGCTCCTGCACTATCAAGTGTGGTCCTTTCTTTCTTGTGCAGACCATAATAGAAAATCTTTGCCTACACTAACAAGTCCATGGCATGGTAAGGGACCTTCAACAGCATGTTCTGGAACCTCTCCCATTCCTCAGAACATGACTCTTCATCTTGTTGTTTGAAGTTGTTGATTTTCTTGACCATGTCATTTATCTTTTCGGGTGGAAAGTACCGCTCGAAGAAGGCATCTACAATTCGTTCCCATGTTTCACTACATTCATCTTCAAAGTTATGGAACAAAGACTTGTTGATGTCCTCCAATGATGATGGAAAGTGCTTCAGGTATGGGACAGTTACCGACACCGTATCTATCTTGACCATATCACAAATTTCTAAGAAATTGCTAATATGCATAATCAGATATTCCGAGTTGTGGCCATGAAAGGATTGTGATTTGACTAATGACACCAACCGTGGATCAATCTTGTAGATACTGACATTTATGACATGTCTCTTGATTGGCCCTTTTTGAGACATCAAGGAATATGCCTTGATCCTTTTCCAGATCATCTATTCTTCTACTGGGTCACCCATTTCTACTGGCTCAGGTTCCTCTGGTGGAGGTGGAGGTGGTGGAGTTTTCTTTTATTTGATTAAATTTATCCACTGATGCATCGTACTCCCATCCTCTATGTAGGAGCTCCGCTTGACCAAAACCTAAGGGAGTCGACTCTCAGTAATCATGGGCTCTGGTATACACCATGGACTAGTAATTGAAAATAGAAAAACTCATTGTAAGAACACGATACTAGTGGTAAAATCAAATAAATATTTGAAATTCATCTTTAAATGGATAAAAGAAAAATAAAGGATTGGCCTAGAATGGCCGATTACAACACTCATACTGCTAAACTTGATAGGCTTTTTCTATACGCTTAAAACGCAAGTGTGCACTATTAGAGTAATATAGGCCAATGAGGCCCGAATGTAAAACACAGGGAAACATAACTTCAGAGACTATCACTAACTATAATACAATCAACTTAGGCTGAAGAAACTTGACTGATTGGTTAAATTAATAAGAACAGAAAATAAATCTAATTATTGGTTGTTGTTCCAAGTTTGAGTGAATTTCGTAGGATAGTTGTTTCACCATGGTTACCATTGTAATTTAATATCAATACATTAATAAAAATCTCTCCTAACCCTAGATTAAGATCTATAGTGAGAATTATCCATTCTCATAGAATAATTCACCACCTAATCTAATACTAACCCCACTCTCGTATTGATTGTGTTATTAGATAGGTTCTTTATCGAATTCTCTGGGTAATCTCCTCATGTTTGTAAGCCACCTTTCTCAAAGGGCTTTATATAACATGTATCTTTATAAAGTTTTAACCATTAATTTTCCTTTTTCAAAGCTATTAAAGGTCCAATTACTAACTATGCTTATCAAGCATGGATAGTTCATTCATTCTCTTAGAAATGAATGCATATATTAAGAGAAACTAATAAATTAGTACATAAGAGTCAATTATAATGCATAATCGGGCTACTCATGGGTCCTAAGGAATGTGGGGATTAGGCATGCATGGTTTCCATAATCAAAAACATCGAAGGGGAAAGAGAAAATGTGGAGAACATGAAGAACCCCTAATGTAGACGGTCCAAATGATCCCTTCTCGTGCACATGGTGATTTGTACCTTCCGGCTACAAATCCATCTGCTGGAAGTTCCTAGATCTCCTGAATCATGGTCTTCTTCTCTACTTTCTCCTCTCTCTTGCTCCCATCCATCATACAATAGAAAAGATGAGATATATAGGTCTGGTCGCACATCCCCTAAGTCATAAGAGTGACTTAGGGCGAGTTAAAACATCAGACGTTGGATTAAATGATGTTTGTAGATCTTACTCATCCCGACATGTGGGTACTACCGACAAGGTGTCGGTACTACTGACTCCTCTAATTGTGCAACCACTTGTCAAGTTATTAGTACTACCAACAAATATGTGGATAGTGCCAAGTTGGTTCTATAACTCTTGATCAAAATGCTCTGATGTTGTCGGTAGTATCGACTTGCGAGTTAGTACTACCGATTCGTCTCGGTTTATTTCTGTTCCAAACTGAGCATATGTCGGTACCACCGAGTCCAAAGTCAGTAGTACCCAGCTTTGTACATTCTTGTACATTCACCTGAAATGCATAAAATCTAAACATAAGCTCTGGAAATATACTAAATCATTCAAAAATATTGAAATTATATTAATTTGATGCAACTAACTATCACAGGATAATAAAAATAAATCATGCACAATTAATATGATAATTTAAAAAAGTTCACAAAAAATCAATATAAAATAGCCTATTAAAATGTTAAATAAACATTGCATCAAGCGTACAAAGAATGTGCACAATTACATGATGGGTCAAGGTGGCTACGCAAATCTTCGCCAAAAGATACTACATGCATCTTCTTCTCAGCAACCTACTACTGGGATTGTTGAGTCATCTACTACTACTATTGAACCTCTACTTCACCATGATATATGGATAGTTGGGAGGCAATCCAATCAGGAGAAATAATCAACCTCACAACTGCTGATGCGGCTGCAAAAATAGTAAAATTCAACTCTAAGAGCAATTAGTATTGTTGATTGTAATGTTTTACTTACCAATTACTATTGATGATGATTAGCGAGAGCTCCACAAGTAAAGGAAACAAGGCAAGTTCATCCCTGAGGGCACAAGGGATGAATGGATAGTTGCTCTAGGTAACCTAGAGCATCATGGATGTGTTAGGGCAAGCGTTGGTGTGGGTATAAGAGAGTTCTTTGGGCCATCAGAGAGCAAATCTATCTAGAAAGGGGGATTCTTAATAGAGGAGGTAAAAGAGTTAATTACAAAGGGAATTCACAAAGCAAGGAGCCAGTGGAAGGCTTCTCAGTCAGCTACTCAGACTATACCAGTTGTGTCACCCCACTCCTCATACGAGGTGGACCCCCCTACGATAAAGGTGGTTGGGAGTAATCATGTGGACCCAACACCTAGCATGTCCATTTATAACTATTTTTATATCGCTATATAAGATCATACCATATCCAAGGTTCTATCATAGATGTATACATACAATGATAACAAAACAACTCCAAAACATCTTGTAGAAATATACTAGTATCATAATGTTGACCTACAACGTCCTCCTTAATAGAAACCATCATAAGTGAATATTCTTCATGTTCTCCTATAAATAGTGTCATACCCCTGCATTGAGGACCTATCAAGTCGAGTAGGTCATGTGCAAAACAACCATGTAATTGAGGAGGAGGTGGAGGTGGAGGAGGATGAGCTCTTAGGCATTTCTTAGGCCCTGTGTCATGCATATATATAATTTCATATCAATTCTCATGTATGTACAAGTACTAATGTAATACCATACATCATGATCAATATAGATAACTCTAGCTTTGGGCCCTGTGTCCTTGGCTATGTGAGATTTTGTGTCGACATCTCAGCAGATAAGGAGCCGCCCCCAGAAGTCATGGTGGAATTGCCTAATGGCGACGAATGGGAAATGAAGATCAAGTATGAATCCTTGTCGGATCGTTGCAGCTCCTGTAAGGTATTCGGGCATAGCACATGAAGATGTCACGGCGAGAGAAGTAAGGGTGTTTGCTGCACTCCTCCTATCATACCTGACCATCCCCGGGGCCAGCCTAGCCGCTCTGGTAAGTCTAGGCCTCCTCTGGGGTCCAGGAAAGGTAAGGAGAAGGTGGGAGGGTAGCATACTGTAGCGGTGATAGGGGTGGACTCTACTGCTAGTGGTACTACTTCGGAAGTGGTGATTGTGGTGGATTCTTCTGAGGAGGAGCTTGCTGCTTTGGGTGGGGGGAGGCGGATGCTGTGGTTGTTCCAGTTACAGAGGAAGTTTTTGCTCTCAACGCTGGAGCTACTGCAGAAGGAGAAATTCTGGTTGCTGCCAGTCTCGGTGTTGGAGAGTCTAGCAAAGTAGCTAGAGATAAGGGGGATGCTAACCCTTTCACAGTGGTGGACATTTTAACTGAGGATAATACTGGGACAAATGAGAAAGGGTGCAGTAGGAGTCCTAGGCAGACCAGAAACACAACAAAGAAGGGAAAGAAAGGCACCCGCCCAGATACAGGGGGTGGGGCACATAATGAATCATAAATGTCCATCCTCGCATGGAATGTGCGAGGTGCCTCATTGGCTGGGAGCCAAAGGGAGTTGAGGAGAGCCATTAATGAACTGGATGTCTCTCTTGTGGTGTGTCTGGAAACTGGGATCAGAAGATGTGTTAGTCAAAGAGTGGGGACTCTTTTTCCTGATGGATGGGGGTCCCTATCTAATCTGAACCAAAGAGAGGGAGGTCGGATTGCAGTAGGTTGGAAGAGAGACGTATGGAATGTTGATGAAATTAATTCCTCGGACCAGGTGGTCACGGTTTCTTGTTGTAATCATGGGGGTGATGATTTTATTATGTCTGGCATTTATGGTGAACGACTTGAAGGCGATAGAGATGGTATGTGGAATAAGCTTACAGAGATGGCTCAACATGAAATACCATGACTCGTCATCGGTGACTTCAACAACATAAGGAGAGAAGATGAGAAATTTGGAGGCAGAAGGGTCCCAGAAAGGGTTCTTGCTGCATTGAATAACATGGTGGAAGAAGCAGAGTTGATTGAACTAATTAAAGTTGTGGGTGTATAACGTGGTCTAATAAGCAAAAGAACAATAGGATTGCGAGTGCTATTGACAAAGGGTTGGTCAACGAACAATGGTTAAATCTGTGGCCTAACTCATTTATTAAAATGGGTTCTGATCCTCTTAGTGATCATTCGTGCATGAAAATAGAATTGACTGGAAAGCCAGCTATTAGGAGACCCTTTCGATTCCTTAATTGGTGGTGTGAATGGCCTGGCTTTATAGATGTTGTGGAGAAGAGTTGGAACATCATCGTTGATGGAAATGATATGTTCATAGATCTGAAGAAGATTCAAAATACTAAGAAGGATCTTAAAAAATGGAGTAGAGAGAAATGTAACCTCAAGAACCTGACCAATGAAGCTAAAAATATCTACAAGAATATCATGGAGAGGATAAGACATGATCCCTTAAACAACGAATTGATCTTAGAGGAAGAGAGGGATGAAGACAGATTGAGGAAGCTTAGAAAAGCAGAAGAAGTGTACTACTGGAAAAGAAGCAAGATGGAATGGGTTAATGATGGGGACCATAATACTAGAATCTACCACAGGGCTGTCAAGAAGAAGGAGCTTAAGGAGTCCATATATGAATTAATTGATGATAGTGGATAGGTAGTTAATGGTAGACAAGCGGTGGCCTTAAATGTCATTAACTATTTCACCAAGTTGTATAACGAGGAGGATACGCTCAATGGTAATTACACAGAGCTACTTCATGTCATGAGAGTGGATGATGCTATGAATGATATGCTTTGTGCTATTGCAGATGAAGAAGAGATCAAAAGAGCTGTGTTTTCCATTGGTGCTAGCAAGGCTCCCGGGCCTGATGGCATGAATGGGAGACTTTTCTAGAAAATGTGGTATCTGGTTAAGCACAACATCATCAAAGCAGTTCGATGGGTCTTGAATGGTCATAGCTTGGTTCGGGATGTGAACCATTCGTTCATTAAACTAATCCCCAAGAAGAATGTGATCGAAAACATTTCTGATTATAGACCTATTGCTTGTTGCAATGTGTTATATAAAATTGTGTCCAAGCTTCTTGCACGGCGGTTGAAGGAAGTTCTTCCTCGCATAATTTCTAAAGAGCAAAGCACCTTCATCAAAGGTAGAAGGATATCTGATAGGACACTGTTGGTTGCAGAGTTCCCGACTGGGTTCAATACTGTGCGGAGCAATGCTAAAGCTTGTGTCAAGGTTGATCTAACAAAGGCTTACGACTATGTCAGATGGGATTCTTTATGGGCTATTATGAAATCGATTGGCTTTAATGATAGATGGGTTCAAATCATCAAGCAGTGTGTTACTTCCACATCCTTTTCCATTTTGCTTAATGGGGACCCTGTTGGTTTCTGCACCGCCTCTAATGGGCTGAGGCAAGGGGACCCCCTCTCACCCTTGTTGTTTACAATTTTCATGGAGGGGCTTACAACCATGTTGAATGAAGCTGAAAGAAGAAGGAAATTCAAACCATTCAAAGTCAAGAATATCACTGTCAAATCCCACCTCATCTTCACGGATGATGTTATGTTGTTCACTACCGGACATGCCAATAGGTTGAAGGAAACTAAAAAAGTTCTAGTCAGTTTCAGGTACCTTACTGGGCTCTACATAAGTACCATTAAATCCAGAGTTTATCTTTCCAGAGCCTGTGATGCTAGGAGAGGTAGGCTTAGAGATGTTATTGGGGTCATAGTTGGTCGACTTCCTTTCAGGTATCTCAGAGCTCCTGTGGCAGGTGGGAGAGGGTCTTTCATTGACTTTGTGCAGTGCCTTGATCAGCTGAGGGCTAAGATCGATGGCTGGGGCGATCAGAGGCTGTCGATGGTTGGTAGACTCCTGCTGACTAGGGTGGTCCTCCAGACGATGGTTAGATTCTGGGCTGATGTGTGTGACATTCCCCACCCTACGGAGGACAACATGAGGAAACTTTTAGCTAATTTTATCTGGAGAGGTAGCGGGCATGGTGTTGCTTGGGGCACCATCGCAAAACCTTTTTGTAAGGGTGGGGTTCACTTAATCTCCCCGATTAATGCTATCAAGGATATATATGGCAAAAGAATCAAAAGATTCCTGAGAGATAGTGATAATGTGTGGACAAAGTGGATGAGGCGTAGATATACCGGCTTTCTTCATGGGGTCGATAGCTCTTCTTCCTGCTGTTGGAGGAACATGTGCTTGCACTAGGCTGACATTTATCATTCGTATAGTGTTGATGGCAATGGTATTGCCTCTCTGGTTGACGTGCGGGCTACACCATGGATCAACATTTTCGGCAGCGATGATGTGAGCTGGTGTAAGCTGTTGTGGAACCATCAAGGCATCCCCAAGTGGAGCACGACCACTTACAGAGTCATCTTGAACAGGCTGCCTACCCTTGATAGGCTTGGGCACTGGGGGCTACTGGTGGACAACATGTGTGTGCTCTGTAATAGAGAAGCTGAGAGCCATAGTCATACCTTTGGGATGTGTAGCTTCTTTAGAAGAAGTTGGGCTATCGTCTGCCTCAAAAGTGGATGGGGTCAGCTCATGGGGGATAACTTATATGATCTGTTAATGTTGTTGGATCCCATACTCAATGGTAAATAGAACATTGAGTTTGGTGGGCTATGCCTTACTGGTGTTTGCTACAATGTCTGGGAGGAGAGGAACAATAGAAAGCATGGAAGAAAGAGTTGTAGCGAAGAACAAATTATAGAAAAAATAGCTTGCTCCTTAAGTAGGTTAGTTAAATGTAGAGTTGGCTTTGTTGCAGGCCTGTCCGAGCAAACCAAAAGATACTGGGGTTTTTGTAGATAATAACCCCAAGTACATGCTTTGTTTTTTGTAGGTCCTGGATTTTGTACAGGCTCCTTTGGAAATATATTTACCTATTCCGAAAAAAAAAGATGAAATGTTTAGGTATATATATAACAGTTTATGTAAATTTGTAGGGGTTGAGACCATGTCGTCTAAAATTACACGAATATGTTGTTGTTGTGGGTGAGGCTTACCTACCCCTTGCAGGTGCCACACTTCATGGTGCTCCATTACCTGCTGATGCAGTTTGCCTATGCCTGAGGCTTGTCTATGAAGCTTGGAAGAAGTATCCACTACCATATGACCATCCAGATGTTGAGAGGATAGGTGAAGCAGAAGACGGTGTGGTCACATGGCCCAAAGCCAGAGTTATCTATATTGATCATGATGTATGGTAAATTTACATTACATTAGTACTTGTACATACATGAGAATTGATATGAAATTATATATATGCATGACACAGGGCCTTAGAAATGCCTAAGAGCTCATCCTCCTCCACCTCCACCTCCTCCTCAATTACATGGTTGTTTTGCACATGACCTACTCGACTTGATAGGTCCTCAATGCAGGGGTATGACACTATTTATAGGAGAACATGAAGAATATTCACTTATGATGGTTTCTATTAAGGAGGACGTTGTAGGTCAACATTATGATACTAGTATATTTCTACAATATGTTTTGGAGTTGTTTTGTTATCATTGTTTGTATACATCTATGATAGAACCTTGGATATGGTATGATCTTATATAGTGATATACCTCATTTTATATATGGTGATCTGTTTTCTTATATACTATGCATGCATGATATATGTTTTGCAACCACTTACATAGGGTTTGTACATAGTTTGAATGACCCATGTGGGATTTCTAATTCCATCCTTGATTAGTCGTGTAATTAAAGACCTTGCATATGTTACCCTACACTGCTCTACATCATTTAAATGTTTTGATAAAAAGAAAAAGATTGTGATATTATCTACATACAATCTTGGGAAAGTTTAATTACTTTGCCTATAATTTTGACTTAAGAAATTACATTTCATTGTAGATTTTGAGTTTTTTTTCCTTCTTATCAGTTAGTAATAACCATTGGGTCTTACTGGTTATTGTCCCCATGACGCTGACTGGTTATTATCTAGATCCTAAGGGTGACAAAAAAGACAATGGGGGATACTCTTTGAAAAAGGCATTATTCACATCAATAAATTTTTATATTTATATATGTTAACATATATATTACATGAATATTTACTAATGTCAATTCAATGAGCTAGATTAACGTATAAGGCTATAAAACAATTCAAAAAAGCTGGAGGAAAGGTGGACACTAAAAAAGCAATAGTTTGGGAGAATTTTGAGGTAATTTTATGAGTCCAATACATGTTTATGCCAACTATGCCTACTTTTATTTATTAACATTTTGTATGTTGAAATTTATAGTGTTCTATACATGATAATGATTGGACATGCACATACTACATGATGTGATATATGAACATGATTTCCAGATATGTGACAGTAGACATCGATGAGATACATAATGTAATCCATATATATAGTCTTGATCATCATAAGTATATAGTATCATTAGATAATATAAACATATCAAACTTATTAATTATATACATCATTCTCTTTCTAGGTCTTTAAAATGAAAGACTTTGATACACTAGAAAATCTAGTAGACATACACATGCCTTATACAAAAGAACAACTATATGAGACACGAGAACAATGGGTAGAAGCGTTCAAAAGGGAAGTGAATTTTGAATTTGATTGGGATGAAGAAGGATGATTTTTCTAAAGTTTGATGTCATAAATTCTACTATACATGTGGTGCTTAAGACTTCATGCAACTCTAAGTTTGATGCATGCATCTGTGAGTGATGATAAATATACATGTGTGTGAATGTGAAGATGAATGAATGAATGAATGTTTCTACATGTCATGAGAATAAAATTGGTATATATGTAAATGAAGTAAAATGTGTGTGAATGAATGTGAAGATGAATTAATTATTATTGCACATGTGATGAAATGGAATTGCGGAATAAATAAAATTATGTGCATATTATGTTTGTTTTATAGGTTTGTTGGCCTTTTGTTAACCTAAACTCACAGGATGTTGTTGACCTACAATTCATAACTGAATTCCAAGTTCTACATCCTACTGACCCATCGAGCAGCAGACTGCATGCCTACTATTTAAAAAATAACCAACACTTAGTCATCGATTGTATAAAAGAAAATGACACTATAGGCCTAAATTGTCAGTTTTAGTAAAATAACTGACATTAAAGGACCAAACCAAAATGGTCATGTTTGACAGCATGGCCTCGCTGAGTAGCATGTCATAGTTGTCAATTTATTAGATATAACTATCACTGGACATCAAAATCATCAGTTATTTGGTCTGCAACCGAAATTGTACATAATGATAGGTGTCAGTTTATACCAAACCGACGATGTAAGGTCCTTTACCAGTTACAAATTTGACTTGGTATGGCTCTTTCGATGTCAATTTTAGGCATGCAATCGATGCCTAAGATTCCTCTCTATGTTAGTTTCTTTTATCCACACACCCAATGATGGATCTCTAGTGTTGATTTTTTTTCCCCAAAGAACTGACGTCTTAGACATGTGGCTGCAATGTTTCCCACTTAGGTGTTGGTTTTTAACTGACACTATACGGTTGTTTTAACTCAGGCTAGAGATAGTTTTTGTACTAGTGGAGTAAGTGATCTATTGGGACTAGTACATACTGATGTATGTGGACCCTTTAGAACAAATGCTAGAGGTGGTTACCAGTACTTCATTGCCTTTACTGATGATCCCAATACATATATCTATGTGTACTTGATGAAACAAAAGTCAAAATCCATAAAGATTCAAGCATTTTATCAATGAAGTACATAACCAGCTTGGTAAAAGTACTAAAGCCATATTATCTTATCGAGGTGGAGAATACTTAAGACAAAAGTTTGAGGATCTTCTGTGAGATAATGGTATTGTACCATAATGGACTCCATATGGAACACACAACACAATGGTGTATTAGATAGAAGGAACCATACCCTATTGGAAATGGTGTGATCAATGATTAGTTTAGCCGAGCTTCTAACTTCTATTTGGGGACAAGCTCTATAAACCATGACATTTACACTAAACTATGTACCATCTAAATCAGTTCAAAATACCCCATATGAGATTTGTCATGCGAAAAGTCCCAATGTGTCTTTTTATATAAATTTGGGATGTGAAATTTATGTGCGAAAATTGTTTCCTAAAAAGGTTGGATTCAAATTAGATAAATGTTATTTTGTTGGATATCCCAAAGAAACAAGGGGATACTACTTTTAAACTCCATTTGATAATAGTGGGAGAGAAATAGAACTCGAAGAGGTTCAAGACCAACAAGAAAATAGTGAGCCTATAGAGATACATAAGGTACAAGGAGAGTCACAAACTATTGTGGAATCACAGGTGCCATGTAATACAAGAACATAGTTGATCTAATAGGACACACCTTTATCCTTAAAGAATTGGATATCGTGTGACTCAAGAATCCAAATAGTTGGCCATAGATCATGAGCCAACAACCTACCTAGAAGCTATAGAGGGACTCAGTCTAAGAAATGGGTTGAGTCCATGAAATTTAATATGGACTCCATGTAGACCAACAAGGTATCTACTTTGGTGGATCCACCTAAAGGGGTAAAAATCATAGGGTGCAAATAGGTCTTCAAAGAAGAAGGTTGATTGGATGGTAATGTATAAAACGTATAAAGGTAGATTGGTTTCAATGGGTTTCAAACAAGCTAAACGTATTAACTATGACAAAACTTTACACCAGTTTTCATGGTTAGATCCATCGGGGATCAGGATTTCCATTGCAACTTATGAAGACCATGAGATTTGGAAAATGGATGTTACAACCTCTTTTCTTAAGTAAATCTTCTTAAGTATGTGTGCATGACACAACTTAAGGATTATATTGTTTCATATAATGCAATAGAGTCTATAAGCTACAAAGGTGATCTGTGGATTGAATAAAGCATCTTGGTGTTAGAATCTTTGATTTGATGAGGCAGTCAAATAGTTTGGCTTTAGTCAAAATGCAGATGAACCATGTGTTTACAAGAAGGTTAGTGGGAGCATAATTGTATTCCTTAATTGTATATATATGACAAACTATTGATGGGGAATGACATCCCTACCCTACAAATGGTAAAGACCTGGCTGGGAAGTACCTTCTCTATGAAGTATTTGGTTGAAGCATCCTATATCTGAGGAATTAAGATCTATGGAGATTGACATAGAAGGCTTCTTGGCCTAAGCCAGAGTACATTCATTGACAATGTGTTGAATAGGTTCAAAACACATGACTCAAAGAGAGGAATCTTCCCATGCTCCATGGAGTTAGTCTCTCTAGAGACTATTATCACATTTCTTATGAAGAATAGGAATGTATGAGTAAGATCCGCAATTGGATTTGACATGTATTCATTGTTATGCACTCATCATGATCTCCTGTATGCTTTAAGCATTATGAGAACATATTAGTGAGATCCTAGTGAAGGTCACTGGACTATTGTAAATAACATCCTTACTTGAGAAGAACTAAGGATCAATTCCTTGTTTATGGTGATCAAGAACAGTTGGATGTACAGGGTTACACTGATGCAAACTTCCATACCAAAAAATATGATTATCAATTGCAATCTATATTTGTGTTTTGCTTTAACAACAGATATGTAAGTTGGAAAAGTTCCAATTAAGAGATGGTTTCTTATTCTACAACAAAATCCTAGTACATTGTTACCTTGAGTGCAATTAAGGAATTTTTTGGATCAAGAAGTTAACTAATGAACATAGAGTGGTTCCAAGCATTTATGATGCAGTAGAGTTGTACTGTAACAACGATGGAGATGTTACACAAGCTAAGGAACCTAGATCACATCAGAATTTCAAACTTATACTTACACGTTTACATCCCATATGAGAGATCATACAATAAGGATATGTGAACATTTATAGTGTAATGATTGAGAGCAATATTGCTAACCCATTGACAAATATTTTTGCATTAGAAACATGATAGTCATGTTAGATCACATGGAAATAGGTTCATGGGTGATTGGATGTAAGTGCAAGTGGGAGTCTATTGGTATGTACGCCCATAGAGCAATCATATGATAATTGTAATGTTACATCATATACCTAATTTGATTAATAATAAAGGCAATTCCCTCTATTATGTTTGTTCAATTGTGAGATGATTTTATAACATGATAGATGTCTAAAGAATGATGTTACTTAATGAGATATATTTTTAGGTTAAGAACTAAAAAATGAGATCATATGTATGATAAGACTATATACATTATTGTTATGTCTCTAGACGAATATCATTGTAGAAGAAAAATAGACAACAATAATACACAATAATAGAATGTGTGTTGACTGATGACATAATCTCATTAGTCAAGATATTGGATATCAAGTCAAGTACATAGGTACTTGTTAGAGAACAATGTATTTGAAAGACCCATACTTGGGAACCATAAATTGGTAGTCACAATTATCTCTCAAAGTGATATTTTGATTGTGGTTCTTAGACTTGAAGTAACTACACTAATCAGATTTCATTTTATGAAATTTGACACCATTCAATGTGACCTTGACTAAGGGTTGCCATAAAAGTGGTTCTCGAGTATGTTATAACACATTGGGATTGACTATGAGTGATGTAGATGGGATTTGTCCCTATTTCTAGAGTTGATATACTGACCACTTGATAAGAGAGACTGAGAAATGCATGGCCATACTCATGTGAGTCGATATGTGATTTTGCATCATGTACATATCAATTGTTTTCTCTGGATGAAGACGCATAGATTCATTATTAACATGATGATGATTCCATGCCTTGAATATTATCTAGATATATGAGATATAGGAACTATACAATCATAGAAACAATGATCTTAGATGAAGGTTGAATTTGTCCTCTAACTTTTCAATTTCTTGGGAAGCAATGATGTGTTACTAGATACCGCTCACTACATGTGATATCATAAGTTGGTTATAAACATTCACTACCACCTTAATTTGGGTCCTCTAGGGTCACATAGATAGCATGAAGTACGAGAAAGGAGTATACTGATGGACAAGAGTTAAGTTGGTTACTAAAGTGTTTAGGTAATCAATAAGAACAATGTTGGTGGTCAATCGACCGAACAAAGACCAATCGATCAAATGGAATTTCCAGTTGACTATATGATTCAAACTTACCATTTTGATTAGGTCAATCAAAGATTCAAACAACCAAATAGACTAGGTCAAAGGATTAATAATAGGTGTAATGATGTCCATTAATCATCAAATTAAAAGCCAATGTTATTTCTTTATTGAACAAACCAATAGACCGACTTGATTGTCTAGTCAACCAACTGGTGTGAAGCCTCCGTCTAGTCAAGAAAAGTTACATTCTGTCTCCCATGAGTTTTTGAAACCCTATCCTATCCACGCTATATAAAAAGGGGGTGACCAAGGCTCTCAACACCCTTTTCTTCTTATAGTTGTTGTAACGTGAGAGCCTGAGCAGACTTACCTAAGAAAGGGATAGATAGCAAGGGAGAAGGAATTCAACACTATATGTTGACAAATGAAAGGGCCACACCTTCCCTCTGGCTTAGGAAGTGTGATGTGAAATTACCGGTGGTCTGTGTGAACTATGTAGAGGCGTGAAATTTTTTTCTTGTATGCTAGAAGGATGATGTCTGCCACCATTCTTGGGTGTTACACAAGAAGGATGTCATCAACTGACATCTGTGTTCTTCTTATGAAGGGACAACATCAATATGCAAGGATAGATATTGGAATTACTCTAGAACAAGGTAAATTTTGCACCCTCTTTCCTTGTACATCATTTTTTATGATATGCTAGTTAGAATAGATACAAATCTTTTGTTATGTTGCCTACTCAATCTTCATATTTACCAACAAGAATACTCAATGAAAATGCATGTAACCAAGGTTTAAGAGTATTATATAAAGTTTCTTGACTAGAAAAATTATGATAAATAAGAAGAAGAAATAAGGTGAGACACTTTTAGTAGACATTATTTCATAAAAAAACTTATTTCGGTTTCATCTTCCTTTATATCAACATCAAAATTAGGCCTTTGACCAGATTAATAAGGAAGGGTTAGTGATTGACATTTGAGGCCAGAACCTAATGTGACCGTATATCTAATTGAGAGACCTCAAGATCACAGTCAATGAGATAACTCAGTTTCAACATGCCTTGTACCCTTACCACAATAATTCAAGAAGGCAGACAAGGGTTATATAATGGAAGTTTAAGTTTGTTAACATAGTATAATCAAACATATAAGTACTATTAATAGGAATAATATCTCAAACATGTAATTAACCAAAAATTCATAGGAGTGGACATACGAACAAGACAATTTAATCAAAGGAAAAGGGATTAAGTTACCTTGTGAATTGTAAGCAAGTTAAGGTCCTGGAGTGATATTCCTATAGAATGGTCAACTAAAAGGGAACCTAAGATGTAAAAAGATATAATATGGTGTTTTAGATCAATAGGAATTTGATAAGATAACGATTTTAAGTGTCATGTGGATGTTTCCCCTTCCAATAGGTTTCAATGAGTTAAATCTTTGTAATGTTGAAAACATGCATGAAATCAAATAACATACTACAAAAGTCATTACAACACCTTAGTGAAATATCCACAATACAGTAGTTACTTGATGAAGATGAACTCCAATTTGAAAAATAGGGGAGGCATGAGGTTCAAAATATTATCATGTTCCAACATGGATAATCATTGTCAAGTCATGTTAGATAAATTTCAAGTAGTGTTCTCATATTCCCAAGTAAATAGATCATAAAATAGTATTTAATACATTAGGTTTAGATTTAGTTCTACAAGTATGATAAAACTATTGATTTGAAGTTTTAATATAGAATGTTTAACATTAGAGAATGATTCATGCAAGATTAGATTCTACTAGGTGACATTGGTCACATTTATGTCATATGTAGTAAGAAAGAATATCTAAATTTGGCATACATTTCATGTCCCAACTCATTATAAGGACTGATTTGGAGGTGACATAGAGGTTTGACCAATAAGGATCCACTCTTACATCAAGATAAATATCCAAACATTAGTTTCTGAAAAATCACATTATACAGAATATCAAAGTACAAAAGGGAATGTTTGATTCATATGGGCTATTCATGAAAAATGGTCATAAGAGCTCAACCAAACATGTCACATAACCACATAAAGTTTACTGATTGGAAGTTAAATGATCATATGGTAGTAAAAAGAGGCCACAATTTCGTCTTTAATCATGATACATCATCCATATGCAAACATGCATCATTAAGGGTTAGACTGATCATTATAATTACCTTAGGATAATCAATGACATAAAACCATTGGTAAATATAGGCACAAAGTATAGCAACAGAAAAAAAGATTTTATCTATTCATATTCCCATAATAGCAAGATCGGATCAATTACTATGAAATAGGAGGGATGCTTTAGTGAGTTATACATGGTTGTGGAGCAAGTCCAGTGACAAAAACTCTTGCAATAAAACTATCATCTAGTTGCCCTTGGATGGAAGTTGTGCAACTCCGGGTCTTCACTACGGATAGTGAACAACACAGCTTCTGCATCGTCTCCTTTGGTTTCTCCATAGACTGCAGACTAATAGTGTCCTCCTAGCACCAACAAATGGACTCCTGCCTCTAGAGTAGTCCCTAGTGACCAACTAGAACTCATGTCATTCAACTAGAACAAATAGGAAGGAGTTGTCCCTTCCATTGGTGTACTACTCACCAACTTGCTCTCCCACAACAATGATCCTCAATTGTTCTCTCTCATAGCTATCCCTCCCTAGATCCTCAATTGTCACATCAAATGAATATTGATTATCTGTGTTATTGTTGTACTCTGGGAAACCTGATACCCCTCTATTTATAGGAGGGGTCAGGACCAGGGTTCCCAGTCAGTTCAGGATCTATATGGGAGTGGAAGGAATCAGAACATCTTGAATTTTGACAACCTACAAGACACATCATTGTTGTCTGGCTATTTGGAAGGTCATATGGCACTGCAAGATGGTTGTATGATTCTGCCAAATGGTTATTTGGCAGTTTCCCAAACACATAGAAAATTTACAAAATCATTTTCCATTAATACTAAACATTAACTCCTTGCACCATAAGAATTATGCAATTGAAACAAATTTGAGAAAGTATCTAAAACCTTCCTTTGGCCTAACTGAGCGATCTCACACATGTGAGTCTGTCGTCTCACTCACCCAGACGGTCATCTGGTGAGTCGAGCTGAACCGGTCGGTTCACACCTCAGTTTGGGCAGAAATTAACCAATTCAATTTCTGATCAGCCTGACAACCCAAACAACCATCTCAACACTTGAGGCATTCATCTAGTGCACCAAACAACCATCCCACCCTATGAGAGGATTAGATGGGGTGAATTCAGATGATTTTTTGTGTGAATTGAGTACATATACACTTTAGTAATCAATTGAATCATCATTCAAGTTCAAACTCCTCTTCTATATGAGTTCCTCTGTGTGAGACCCTATAGGTCCCATATCACATTGGAAATTAATGTCCATAACTAACTTATGACATCACAAGCAGTGTGCCTGGTTGCACATTAGTGCTTGCCAAGTCAATGGAATGTTGGTGAACAATTTCAACGTACAATCTGTGTAAGGTTTTGCACTAATTGTATAATTCCTTTGTCTTTGATATCTGGAGTGAACTCGAGGCATGTAATTGTCATCCTATCAATGTTCATTTCATGTTCGTTGATCCAAGAGTAAATTATCTGAGATAATGTGACCTCAATATGATATATTGATTCACATACACATGCACATGCATTTCTTAGTGTCTCTTATTAATTGGCCAGGATATCAGTCTCCAATAGGAGGGACAAATCACATCTCAATAATTCTCAATCAGTCCCAATGTGTCAAAGTCACCCAAACATCATTGTTATGACAACCCATGTTTCAGGACTGTGTTTGATGATGAAAAAGCATACCCAATGACATGTGATGAGTGTAGTGATTTTAGGTCAAAGAATCCTTATCACCACCTTCACTATGACTACCAATGATCGTTTCCATGTGTCACTCTTAATGTGGGTCTGTCTTATACTTTGTTCCTAACATGTATCAGTGTGTTCGGTTTGATATTTCCATATCATAACTAATGAGAATCAGTCATCAACCAACCCACACTCAGTCATCAACCAACCCACATTCCGATCTGGCGATCGCGAAGGCGATCTAGGGTTCCGAGCGCTCGACCCTCCGGCTCGGGGGAGGAGGTCGGCTTCCTGTGCGTGGCCACTCTCTCCCCTTGGGCTTCCGTCGGCGCCTATCCGCTCTGTAGATCGCGCTCCTCGTCCGTCTGGCTTCTCTCCTCTCCATCACCTTCTGCCTTTCCCCTTTCTGGCCATCGGGGTCGGGTCTCCTGGTCCCTTGATATGGGAGTTGCAGGGTGAAGGGGCGGTGGCTTCTGAGCGGCAGCTTCGTCTCTGGCGCAGCTTTTGCTTGGTAACGGTGTGGAGGCGGCTAAGTCTACGGAGTCTGGCATGTACCTACCGAAGGCTGGCGTTTGCTCCCCTATTTAGTGTTCTTTCTTTTCTGTCTGTTTGATTTCCCTTTTGTGCGTGTGTTCTTGGGTTCTAGGCAGGTTCTCTGCCTTCTAGTCACCGTTCTTCGGTGTTTGTCTGTCCTTTAGGGGGCTGTTTCTCTCTCCTATTGTGAGATTATCGTGATCTCTAGCAAGTCTCGTTTTACCTCAGGTTCATTTGCTGCTCAAGCTGTTGACATGGATGGTAGAGATAATAATCATATGGAATACTGGTTTGGTTCATCCCTTACACTGCTGCCTAATGCTCAAGTTGAAGGCATCTCTCATAAAAGCTGCTTAAGTCAGCCTCGAAGAAGAGAGATCTATGCAGAAGTGTTTTATTCTCGTTCCAATATGAGTGGTAGTGGTTCTAAGTCTGTGTACCTGACTGTTGCTTGTTCTTGTGGTTGTTCTTCTCTACTTGTAGATGTCGTTTGGCTTGAGTAATGAATGGATCTGTTTACTCTCAAAAAAAAATCTACCTTCCACAGTAACAACTGACTAGGGACATAATAAGAAATGTACATACTCTTAGCATTTATACGATCTCATTCTCCAAGTCACTTACTTGAAGACATACTTCATTGAGTATTGTCATTCTTTAGATATTCATAATGTTTCCTCATTATATCATCACTAAATGAAACATAATAAATTGGAAGCTTGCCTTTATGAGTATAAATCAAATGCTTTATGGTACATGCCATATCAATCATCACATGATTGGCTCTATGGGCATACCTTACCAACATACTCCAAATTGCACTTAGAGCCAATCACCCATGAATCATATTCTTAGTGATCTAAACATGTCCACCATGTTTCTACTGTGCTAGTGCTAATTCAGGGGCTTAGCAACACTTTCTGTTCACTATATGATTTCTTGTATGAGATGGAACTATCATACTATGGTACATGATATTCCTTGCCTAACCATTAGCTCCATTATTGTCACAGTATTACTACTAAGACATCAATGGTTACATCTATAAGACCATCATATGAACATCTAGATCCATATAGTATCACTCTATGAGTATAACTGGCTTCTATTGTAGAATAGTATTAATGGATATTAGTTCAGAACCCTTCTAACTAATAACATTTATCCTTTAAATTAAACATATTTTAATTTGTCATCACTTTTGTCATTATATAAGCTTGCATCGATGTAACCCTTTACATCCAACTCTTCTTTTATTTTTTAGTTACTAGCAATCTATCCTTAGATACTTCTCAAGTACTAATGCATATCTTTAATGACTTTCCATTAACCTTATTGGAATCGTCTTGTCATGTCCAATACATACATGATTATATGGGATAAGTACATTTATAGCATTCATGTTATTTCCATTCTTCACAAGAATTGGAACTTATGCTTCATGAGAGACCAATCCAGATTCTATAAGGACCCTGACCTGGGTTTTGGGCTAACCGTATTTGTTTTTCTTAAGCATATTTCTTAGCACCTTGATCTAATCATCTAAGATGTAATTAGGGCATGTTGGAAGCTTGAAGTTCCTTGTTTGATCTTGATGCTTGTGTTTTGTGGAGAGGTTTGGTGCAAATTGCAATTTACCTAAGATAGGGATTGATGTGCAAGTTTGCCACCTCTAGAATGTTTATTCTCTCTTGGCATCATTTAGAGGAAAGCGAAAGAGATGGGCATCTTTGTTGAGCCTTGGTTGAGTGGTGACATCCTTGGTGATGTTTTGCAGTCATGTTTGAGGTGTATCTTACACCTATGAGTGTTGTCTCAAGCTTGAGAGACTTAGAGAGACCCTATATCAGTTTGTGGTTGTCTTGAGGGACACCATATTGGTTTGGAGATTCCTGGAGGAGTCCTTTATCATTTTTTGGTGACTAGAGATGTACCATATCAGTTTGTGACCTAGGGTTTCATCCCTATCGGTTTGTGAAGGGGATGGATGAGCGCATTGATCTTGACCTTCCTTAGTGACCAAGTAAGAAAGACATAGATCCTATCACCTTGTTGCATGGTGTTACAAGTGGATTTTCTTCTCAAACATGTATATTCTTGGGTTCTAAGGTGGTGACACCTTCCCCTTGCTCTCTCTCTCTCTCTCATTGACCATGTGTATATACCACTTTCTTCCAATGCAAGAGAACCCTTTTAGTGATCCTTGCTTTATCTCCTTGGTGGCTGACCTTGATCTTGAAGAGCACTCTCCCTTGGAGCTTGGTGAGTGAGACAAAAGCTTGTGGTGCTCTCTTTTATTTTCTTCCTTGGTAAGCCATGGTTTTGTAGCTTTCTTTCTCTCCTTCTTTCTTCTTCTCAACCATGGACCTTGGTATCTTCTTTCCTCTCTTTTGCTTTCTTAACCATGGTCCTATCTTATCTCTAGATTAGAGTTTGGTTGGTTGTCCTTGAGGAGGTTTATATAAATCTAAACCTACTTTGTCATTATCACCTTTCTACTTATTACCTTGCTATTTGTTCTTAGCTAGTTACTTCTTGCTTGTTAGTAGCTTTATTTGGTATCCTTGGGATCTATTTTGAGAATAGAACTTTGTGAAGTTGTTGCCATAAGTTTCACCCCTTTTTCCTTTGCATTGTTAGTAACGTCATCTTAAGGTAGAAGATGGCTAAACCGATATGCAATGTTAACCGACATGGTAAACCAATATGCTTTTAATTTTCTAAACCAATATACCTATCATGAAGTGGCTTGTTATGACCTAGTGGTGACTAGTGAGGAAGAGTGTCTGATCATGAGGCTTTTAGTTGAGTATGGAAGTCGGCATTGATAACCCTAATCCTACAAACATGCAATCTGATACACCCTAGCCCGATACATCTAGATTAGAAGTGAAGAGTACCTTCCCTTGAGGCTTTTGCTGATATTCCTTGATGATCTTTGAGGCTGATACCCTAGTTGTTGATATGGCCAATTTCCTATGATGGTGAAGGTGGTTGATACTAAAGAGATACATACACTGATACCCTTTGAGATAGTGTGCCTGATACACTCTCTTATGTACCTCTAATCGATATCACTTGTGGTGCCCGATACCAAGTGATGATAAACCGATACTCACCTTGAAGTTGGTAGGTTGATACCATGCTTAGGTTGGTTGCCTGATACACTTCTAAGAAGGGTTTCCTATTACACTATCAAGAAGATAAACCAATACATCCCTTGTGTGGATAGTTTTGACACCTCAAGTATAGATAAAACTTCACCCATTATGAATGGTGCACCCGACATGATGGGACAAGAGTGTATAAGCCGATACACCAAAAGAGAGTCTAAATCGATACCTTAGGTTGGTAAGGTGAGATCAAGATCACATGATGATGATTGCAGGGTAGGCTTGGTTACTCAGTGGTAATTGCTTCTCCTAAAGTTAGTACACCATGGAATGGTGTTAATATGAGTGGTCCATCCTCAATTAAGAGCTTATCACTAACACTCTCCAACTATGTGAAGAATAATGGATGTGGGTTTTAATGGTGGCATACCCATATAATAACCTTAATTATGGAATATTATGACATGTTCTCATCTTAAGGAAAGGTCATAATCCATGGGAAGTGTCTTATATATTCCCTTTTCATATAATCATAACTTGTGAAGTAAGGTTAATGATACTACATGCGTATACAAATGAAGGTGGTAAAAAGTCTTGTTGAAATATAGAGTGGCAACCTTGGGGTGGAAATTGTGTAACAAGTCTAATGCCTTTATAGGTGCCTTGTGTATAGATTTAAGTGATACCCTCTAGTTTTTTAACTTATTATTTGACTCCCCTTGGTATGATATGTGGTTAATAATTTGTAAGAAGTGATCATATGTGTGTCACCTAATGCTGAAATGCCACACTAGTGTAATGGTCAAAATGTTACTATAATGCACTATTATAAACCACACATAACTTGATGAAGATGATACAAACATGAAGTTATTATGTGAGACAAATGGTATTGAGGGGACGATAAAGGTTTCATATCTAACTAATGTTGTTCAAACCTTTTTGGTTCAAAATAATGCATTCTTGTGTGTTTAGGGTTTGGTGGCGTAACCATGAAGTGCAACCCTAATCAAATCAATGTGAAGAACATTTTCCTTAACTCGAAAGGTAGGTCATCATGTTAAATGAGTATAATAGAAAGCATGGTATCTTTCCCTCTTAAATACGTGGCTATAACCTAATGGGTTAATCAAGTGTTATGACTTGTGAATACTATGAAGATGGTTAAATAATAGCAAGCTTTGGTTGTGAACTTTAAAAAGGGAAAATGGGAAGTATAAAATGTGAATGTGCATAATTGGTTACACTAATTAATTCTTCGTATTATACAATCCAGTTATGAGAGGAAGTGCATGTGAAGTAGAATGATGTTTGGAGACTTTATGTGAAATCAGTATGAAGCCTAACCTTAGATTAGAAATCTTATGATGCTTGTGTTTACTGTAGCTAAAGGTGTTTAATGTGTTTAACATATTCTCTCTCTGAATATAATGGCTAATTGTTGCTATGACAAGTACTAGTAATGTGACATAAGCAATGTGGTATAAGTGATGTGGTACGAGTAATACATATATACCAATGAGGCATATGAGATAATCTTGAATCACCAGTGTGATGTGATGGGTTTCTCAGTTATGAGATGAGGGGTTGTTACCCCAAGATATGTAGTCCTATGATGTTGATGATGCATCACCTTCTTGTTATCAGTTTCTAACCAAGTAGGTGATACTAATTGATGTACATAGCCATATATGAGCTATGGCAATTACAATCTAATGGAAATTGGCCCTTGTGATGGACATTTGTCCTTGTGATGGACATTGGTCCTTGTTATGGACATTGGTCCTTGTGATGGACATTGGTCCTTGAGATGGACATTGGTCCTTGTGATGGTAATTGGTCCTTGTGATGGACATTGGTCTTAGTGATGGACATATGATGAATAGAAAGCATAAAGAGACATGATGTGATGAGATCATAGATAATATGTTTTAGTGTGTTCTAGTGATGAGTTATGCCTTGTTTATGTAGATATTATTTAGAGGTTATAATTGTAACTTGGTTGATGCTAAAGATGTTTATGTTGGTCTGATTAATCAAGTGAAATCTAATAGTCTAGTTTGTCATGTGCCATAGATCCATTCCTTTGTCAGTTTTATTGTTGGATGGTGAAACAAGTTTAACTTAGAGCGTATTATTTTTGAATGTGTGGGGTAGAAGTCATGTAATTACTTGTATCATTAAATACAGGGTGTGTGAGACAACCATGCGTGAGTCACTCTCGATATTTTAAGGATGGTCATGCGTGAGCCAGACCTCCTTTTAAGAATGACCATGTGGGAGCTTGATCTCCTTGCTTCATTACATGTACCAAGGTGATCTAGATATTATATGGGTGTCCATGCGAGAGCCAACCCCTTCAATGTGACTATATGTCACTTGAGCATTTGACTGATATGTCTCTACAATGTTCTCGTGTACTGACCACGAGGTGTGGGAAGGTCGTGGATTCTGGCTCTTCCATTGACCTTTTATGGCACCAATTTCGACTTAGCAGTGATCGTTTGGATTTGGGTGGTATGACTCAAATCCTCAGGGCATAATAAATACATAATCAGCCGTGTGGTGTGCATGTATAAGATCAAACACAAAAACATTGGATGAATCCTTGCCTTGCCCATGTATTGTTTAGTTTTGTAATAGTCATACATGTTCTACATATTCCTTTCAAATTATTAATTGTTCTAATGTTCATTGGCAAGTGCATGTCACTGCTCTAGTTACTTCAACCATGAGATAAATGTCATTTGGTTAATTGTTGATTCAATCTGCTCCGTATGTTAATTTATCTTCTTAGATATATGTGATAATAATAAAGTTGGCAGAGAGTTATATCTCTCATTGGGACTGTGTGTCTCACCCCGTTGGTTAATAACTTTTTAGGTGGACGTGCATGCCTAGTTAAAGATCATGTGGTTGAAGATAAAACAAGAAGAAAACTACACCGGGTGAAAAGTGGTATATGGAAGTGTCTAGTAATAGTGCTATGTGTCGTCCCTATAAACTTAGGTCCTTGGGGGTGTTCTCGGCATGTTTTGTAGACATGATGATCGATATGTGATTTCTATCATTGCGTGCCTCTGGTGGTATGTATATACATGTAGAACTGTTATCTTATGTAAGAGGATATTTGAAATGTGATGATGTAGCACCTTGAATATAAATTATGAAATGACCATGTTGGTTCTTGTGTAACAATTCTTAGCTCTTGGATCTTGTTGTAAAATGGTTTTAATTCCCTATAATTTTTGGTAATCTGATGTTTATGGTTGATCATGGTTTGAGTTTTGAGTAATCTCATTTGGTGTGAAAAATGATGTCACATTTGGTGGTATCAGAGCTCTAGGTTCACTGAGTCTACAAGGACACTAGGACTAGGACTAGGTTGGTGTCTAACATAAGAATGTGATATAAAATATGGTTCATACTACCTAATGTTAGTACTTCAGTGCCCTAGCTAGGTATTCAAATGTTGAAGAATAAGGTAAGTATGAAACTCTTAGATTGATTTGTCTTTGATTATTGTGATCAAGTAATCATTTTGGAGAAGTCTAAAGAGCATAACAATTGGAAATTATGATGTTCATACTATGAAAAGAGACAAGAACTGCACTATAAGTCACTAAAACTTGAATGCTTGGTTATTAAAAGAGAAAAAATATAGCTCCATGAAATCTAAATCTAAGTATAATTATAATAAGAAAAGTTCTTGAAGTTGTAATTTCAAGAGATGCATGAAGAAAAAGATAAATGAACTTGTACTAATAAAGTAAGTCAGGGTGTAAAATTCACATAAAGTGGAGGAAATTCCTAAAACAAGGATGAAGTAAGAAGACAAATGAGAACGAACAATGAATAAATAATATGGAAACTGAGTTAATCTCAGATCAACGCATGAATATGCAAAGATGTATGTTGTAATCATCATGATATGTGAAAGGAAACAGGGGGAATGACCCCTGATCAATAAATAATGTGTAAAGACTGATGAACCTTTCATGATGTAAAGATGAAAAATACAGTAACACAAGGGGATATTCATTAAAAATGAAGAACAATAATCAAAGAAAGAGTAATGGAATGTAATCCTCTCAACAGGTCCTATGCCAATGGAAAGGAAACCAAGATGAGACAAGTTAAGATGAAACATTAACAATTGGATACTCGTAAGATAATCAAAGGAAGTGATGATCCCTTCACCTTAATTAGCAAACACTGGTAATGATGTAGTTATTAGAAGAATATGTTCCCTTGTTTTCTGTCCCTTCAGGGATGTGGTAGTTAAGTGGTCCTTGATGTACATAGTTTAGAAGTAATATTCAGATGGATACTCGGGTAAGTATCAATTGTTCTTGGTGTTTTGTTCTAAGATGGAGATATGTGTGATAGGAGATGTCTTAAGATGAAAGAAATATCCTTTGACTTTTTTGGTTTGGGTAAAAACAATAGAAGGTGGATTTGATGTGTTTCAGACACATATGATGGATACCAAGGTAAGGAATCCTAATATTCAAGTACTATCATTTGTATGGGAGAATGAGAACATACCATTTGATAAGATGTATATGGTGTTTGGTTACCTAGAAAGGTTGACTTTGGATCAATATGGGTGCAAGTACCCCATCTATAATATGGATGTCACATGTTAGGGGTTTATGCTCCGCATAAACATAAAATTGACAAGGAGGCATATGTTGAAGAGACAATTGCAATATCTGCTTGGGTGAAAGTCATCAAGCTGAGTGTAATTCCTTAGAGTACTCCTATCCAGTTTCCAAGTAAGAAAGATTCCAAGAAGGTTGTGCCTTGGCTATGGATGGATAAGTAGGGTTTCCACTCCCTATATGGGTCAGTTAAGGTGACATATAACATCTTGAGTTACTTCTGAGATAGTTTTCTTGGATAAGTGGCCTTTTCTTATGATAGGAGGATGTACAGCTGAGAATGAGTATGCGGGCAGGACAGTTGGTGGAAGTAAGATTAGTGTTGAGGCAGTAGAACAAAGTGCCTTTCAAGTTAGGGACAATGTTCTTCACATTGAGCCGATTAGGGTTACACTTCATGGTTACACCACCAAACCCTAAACACACTACAACCCATTTTTCTGATCCAAAAAGGTTTGAACAACATTAGTTAGATATGAAACTCTTACCATCCCCTCAATACCAGTTATCTCACATTATAACTACATGTGTGTATCATCTTCATCAAGTTATGTGTGGTTTACAATAGTGCATTATAGTTACATTTTGACCATTGCACTAGTGTGCAGTTTCATCATTAGGTGACACACATATTATAAATTCTTACAAATTATTAACCACACATCATACCAAGGGGAGTCAAACCATAAGTTACAAAACTAGAGGGTATCACTTCAAGCTATCTACAAGGAACCTATAAAGGCTTTAGACTTATTATACGATTTCCATACCAAGGTTGCCACCATGTATTCCAATAAGACTTTTCAACACCCTCATGTGTATACACATGTAGTATCATTAACCTTACTTCACAAGTGATGATTATATGAAAATGTAATATAGAAGACACTTCCCATGGATTATGACCTTTCCTTAAGATGTGCACATGAGTCATATTATACCATGATTAAGGTTATTATATGGGTATGCCACCATTAAATCCCACATCCATTATTCTTCACATAGTTGGAGAGTTTTAGGTCTAAGCTTTTAATTGAGGATGGAACACTCATAGTAACATCATTCCATGGTGTACTAACTTTAGGAGAAGCAATTGTCATTGAATAACCAAGAACACCCTTCAATCATCATCATGTGATCTCGGTCTCACATTACAAACCTAAGGTATCAATTTAGAATCTCTTTTGGTGTATTAGCTGATACGCTCATGTCCCATCATATCGGGTGCACCATTCATAATGGGTGAGATTTTAGCTATACTTGAGGTGCCAAAACTATCCACACAAGAGCTGTCAGTTTAGCTTCTTTGTAGTGTAAAGAGAAACCCTTCTTAGATATATATTAAGCAACAAACCTAAGTAGGGTATCGACCTACCAACTTCAACGTGAGTATTAATTAATCATCACTTCGTATTGGGCACCACAAATAATATCGATTAGAGGTACATAAGAGAGTGTATCAGCCACACTATCTCAAAGGGTCTCGACCTATGTATCTCTTTAGATATTGACCACCTTCACCATCATGGTATATCGTCCATTCCAAAAACTAGGCTATCAACCTCAAAGATCATCAAGGAATATTGGCCAAAGCCTCAAGGGAAGGTACTCCTCACTTCTACTCTAGATGTATCGGGCAAGGGTGTATTGGATTCAATGTGTGTTGGATTAAGGTTGTCCATGTCGATTTTCATACTCAACTAAAAGCCTCATGATCCAACACTCTGCCTCACTAGTCACCACTAGGTCATAACAAGACACATCATGATAGGTATATCGGTTTAGCAAAAAGAAAATCAGTTTAGCATGTCGATTTGCATAGCATATCGGTTTAGTCATGTTCTACCTCAAGATGACAATACTAATAAGGCAAAGGAAAAAAGGGGTGCAACTTATGGCAAAAACATCACAAAGTTCTATTCTCAAAATAGAACACAAGGCTACCAAATAGAGCTACTAACAAGTAAGAAATAATGAGCTAAGAACAACTATCAAGGTAACAAGTGGAAAGCTAGAATTCGGGTTGAGAGAAGAAGAGAACCTAGGGTTTGATGGCGGCGGGAGATTAGCGGGAGATCCAAGATAGATCCGGCCTTCCGCCGGCGGCGGCCGTCGACTATCCCTCCGGGTGGGCACTCCGCCCTCTGGAGTCTACCTCCCAACATCTTTCTTTTTGGGTCGACGATCGGTGACGGGTTTCCTTTGGTTTACGAGGAGATAGAAGGTTTTCTTCCTTAGTACGTTGAGAACATATGTGGCCTATTAGATGGAGAGAGATGCTTCAGTCTCCCCTTCTCAGAAGGGTCACTCGACAGAGCGTGCGTGAGCATCGCGCTCAACATTACGTCCTTGAAAGTAGAGATAGGTTCACATTCTATGGTGCAACCAGAGACGATTCTCCCAGATTTGAGGAATATCCTGGGATCACCGCCTCCACACACGACACTATCAGAAACCTATCGGTCTGGAGATCAGCCTTTGTCTCGACAAGGAGAAGATGATCGTCGGAACGAGACGAACGAGACGATTGAGCAGGGTTCTGTAGCTTCGGAGATAGTGCCTCTGCGGGAAGATGCAGGATTAGTAGATGACGATAACAATGCTCAGAAGGTGCAGGGAGAGGCCAATATGGATAGTGGATATCCATTGGGGAATCAGAACAGAAGAGAGGAAGAACCTTCAGAAGGACACAGGGTGGAGCAAAGAAGGAACGATGAGGTGATAGGAAATGAAAGGACTCTAAGGATTGCGGAACAACAGGAGTCACCCCAACAACAGAAGCAGGCTGAGGAGCAATCGAGAAAGCAGGATAGTATGCCTAGGAAGTCACAGATGTACGGTTTACCGCAAGACACTTGTTTTAGATGTCTTGGGAGAGGACATTGGCAATCGCAGTGTCGAAGAAGTAAGGTGTGTTATCAATGCCGCCAACCGGGCCATGTTGCCGCGCGCTGTCAGTAGAAGAGGATCCAGCATCAAGCCCCGAACTTGCAGTCCAACAGGACGTTTCCTCCCTTGCCGTCTCCGCCGATCGGTGTGCCAGCGAGCGGAGCTCCTCAACACACACCGAAGAGGATAAATGTGGAGTTAGGGTTGGATGATGATAAGAGAACTAGCAGAGATACAGCTTTGAAGCGAGCTATCGAGATCACTTGGCCGAATAGTATTTCATGGACAAAGATTCACCCTTTCCTCCGTAGATGGTGGCCATCAGCTACAGACTTATATAGGAGTGCTAACAAAAAGGCGGTAGCATTCTTTTCTTATCCTGAAGAGGCAAAAGACATGGCTGACAAAGGATTACCTTTGTTTTGAGGGTTGAAGATTGGTACACGTCATATGAGTCTGGGAGAGAGACACTGTAAGAAGGAATCCTTCTGGTTTTGGGTGATGGATATGCCGTTGATTTGCAGAGATGATGAATCTTTGAAAGCTTTGGTTAAACCTTTTGGCAAGGTTGTTCGTATCTCTGATTGGCAGAGGGACAAGGACGACATTTCTGGAATTCTAATCCAAGTGGAGGCTTTTAGTGAAGACATTCCTCAATTCATAAACCTTACTTATGGGAACAGAAGAAATGCAGTTCATTTAGGTATGGTGGCGAGGGGACCAGTGGGTGCAAGCAGGTTCACCTTCACGGAGCTAGGGGTGGAACTTGAGATTCCTCAAGAGGTGTTGTATGGAACCGAGAAGCAACATGAGATCATCAACTCAGTGGATGATGGAGCAGAGAAGACGAGGGACTCTAACACAATGGAATGTTTTGTGGAGAATGGTTCTCGTGCGAAGGAAGATGATGGTAGGGGAGAAGGTGAAGTACGTGACCCATCACCTAGAAGACTGTATCATAGACATGATAACCCTCAGAGAAGACTCATAGTTGATGAAGAAGGTAATAGAAGGATCCTTCATAACAGAAGGTTGGACGACTACATCGATTTTGAGTTTGATAGAACATGCAGGGTTAGAAGGAGTGAAAAAACCAGAGGGCGGTCGATCTTCAAATATCATGAAAGATTTAGCTCTAACATGAGAACTAGAAGGGGAAGAGAATCTTTGGATAGAAGATTTTCTGATGATGATAGACATGGCTTTGATGAGTATAGTGAGGAAGATGGGTGGTGGGATAGTCGCTAGGCGATGTTGGGGTGGAGGATGATTGGGTCTCACAGTTTAATGGATAGTACAGCTATTTTTTGGAACATAAGAGGGGCTGCAAACAACCCAACTAGAAGGGTTTTGAGTAGGCTTTGTAGTAAGCTTAGACCTGCAATTGTATGTCTTTTTGAACCTTTTCTTCATGCGGAGGTAGCGGAGGAGCTTCTTGATATTGTTCGACTGGACTGGGTAGCGGACAATGATGAAGAGGAGGGGAAGATTTGGTGCTATGTAGATACAAACCTAAAACCAACCGTGATAAAGAAGACCGATCAGCATCTTACTTTCAGAGGAGAGAAAGTTGATGGTTCCTTTTTCTATGTCACTGCGGTATATGCAAGCTGTGATGCTGTGAAACGAAGAATCTTATGGGATGATATCAGAGACTTGGCGATGGACTTTGAAGATGATTGCTGGATGATTGCATGGGATTTCAACATAGTGAGAGACCCAAGAGAAAAGAGAGGTGGCAATGCCCCTAGGTTTTAGGACATGTTAGATTTTAATGCTATGATTGCAGACAATATGCTGAGTGAAGTCCGTTTTGAGGGGAGCCGAAATACCTGGGTAAATAAAGAAATTCTCACACCCACTGTGTGGGAGAGATTGGATCGGGTGCTGATGAATGGAAGATGGGAGGGGGAGAGATCTTCTACTCGAACTATTCACCTCACAAGATCGAGAGTTTCAGACCATTGTCCCATTGTTACTGTTCCTGGACAGCAGGTTCATACGCAGAGGAAGGGTCACTTTACTTTCATGTCCTCGTGGCTTAGGGAGAACGGATGCTTAGATCTTATTGAACAAGCATGGGGAGAAGAGGTGGTTGGACACCCATCTTTTGTTTTCTGTCATAAGTTGAAGATTGTCAGAAATATCCTTCGTGATTGGAGTAAGAACACAATAGGAGATAATAAACAGAGAATCAAAGATCTTGAGGACATTGTTTATACGACTCAGATGGCCTTTGATGAGAACCCGATCCCTATCAATGAGTTGAATTTAAAGAATGCTGAAGCGGAACTTAATCATCTGCTTGACATGGAGGAGAATCTATGGAGAGAGAGGGCAAGGATCAACTGGCTTGAAGATGGTGAAAGAAATACCAAATTCTATCATGTTGTGGTGAAGTGCAGAAGAAGACGTAGGTCCGTTAGATCTGTGGTACTACCAGATGGTTCAATGGAATCGAACCCTACTGCCATAGCGGAGGAAGCTGCTAGACACTATGAAGGTTTGTTCAGAGATTGTGGTGATACTGATGAAGACGAGCTTTTGCAGTTCCTACAGTTTATCCCTGAAGTCATATCATCCGATGACAGTTGCTCCCTTACGATGATTCCCATGGAGGAAGAGATCAGGCACACGATTAAGGAGATGGATAGTAACACGGCGCCCGGGCCTGATGGTTTTACTCTACCTTTTTTCTCTGAAACATGGAGTGTGATAAAGAACGATTTCTTGGCGTTGGCCAAAGCTTTCTTTCTAGGACAGAAGTTTCATCGAGGTCTTTTTTGTAGTAGGATCCTTCTTATACCTAAGAATGATGATCTGAAGAACCTCGGGTCTGATTTCAGACCGATCTCCATTGAAAATGTGTCGATGAGAATCCTAGCGAGAGTTCTTAGTAACAGGTTGGCTCTGCTGATGAAGAAGATGATATCCCCCTTGCAAGGAGCTTTTATGAAGGGCACAGACATCACACATCATATTCGCCTTGCGAAGGAGATCTCGCATGACATTAATCAAGGACATGATTCCCCGAATACGATTGTGAAATTCGATATGTCGAGAGCCTATGATAGAGTTGATTGGAAAGTGTTAGAAAAGTTTCTTTATGCCTTCAGTTTCCTTCATGACGCCATTGATATTTGCATGAGTTTCTTTAAGAATACGTGGACTACGGTCACAGTGGGTGATGAAACTGCAGGTTTCTTCAAGATTGAGAAGGGTTTGAAGCAAGGTAACGCGATCTCTCCTTTTATGTTTATTATTTTTGAAGAATTACTGAGCAGAAGAGTGAGTGAGATGACGACTAGACAACAAATCAAAAGTTTTCATACTAGAGGAAATGCTATAGCTCCAACCCTCCTCCTATATGCTGATGATGTTATTCTGTTCTTCAATGCGTCTTATAGTTCGGTTCTAGCTGTGAAAGAGGTGTTTGTGTCGTATGAGAAAGCAACAGGGCAGATGATTAACAGAAGTAAATCGGTTTGTATGGTAGGGGGTTTGGATCCACAGGGTGCTGATGATATCGCGAGAACATTAGACATTGATGAATCGGTGAAGTCTTTTGTTTATCTTGGGGTCCCGATTTCGAAGGGTAGAGTGAGACTTAATGATTTTGATTTTCTTGTTAAGAAGGTTAACACAAAGATAGCCAATTGGAAGTCAAATTTGTTATCTTTTACGGGCAGAAGACTCCTTATTGCTCAGGTTCTGGCGTCTATAACTGTATATACTGCTGCGGCTATTGGGATGCCTGCTGGGATTATGGACAGATTGGAAAGTAAGTTTTCTATGTTCTTGTGGGTGGACAAAAAGAATAATGATCGTAGAGCATGGATTAATTGGAATAAGGTGGCGATACCCAAAGAGGAAGGAGGCCTGGATTTGGTACCTCTAAGAAGGTTGAATGAGGCGTTCCTTGCTAAAGCATGTTGGGAAGTGATCAGTAGTGGATCACTATGGGCGACATACTGCAGAGAGAAGTATTCAAACACTCATACAGGTAGATCCGAATCTTATCCTCATAATCTTAAGATAAGCAGTACGCCTTCACCTTTCTGGAACAAGATGTGGGATGTTTTTCCTAAGATAATGCCACACGTTAGATGGTCTGTTGGTAGAGGAGAGGTCAGTTTCTGGGATGTGAAGTGGTGTGAAGAAAGACTAGCTAGCCATGCCATATATGCGAGTGATCGTAGACAACCGTTCATAGTTTATGATTTCTGGGAGGAGGAACATGGATGGGACTGGGATGCTTTGAGTCACATTGTGAATGACAGTGGTATGGAGCTCATCAAGGATGCGGGGGTTTGGATTGATAATACGGATGACAACATTGTGTGGGGTCCGGATAGAAGAGGACTCTTTTCTCTGAGATCAACTAAGAAGATTCTGCAACCCACGAGAACAGAAGAGTGGAAAGAGTTGGGGATGATATGGAAGATCGATTTCCCTAGAGCATGTGCTCTGGTATGGAAGATAGCGAGAAAGGCTATTTCTACTGATGATAATATCAAGATGCAATGTTGTATTCCTATAGCATCTCGTTGTGTTTGCTGTGAGAACCATCGAGAAGAAGATTCTAAGCATCTGTTTTTTGACAGCCAGGTTTCTAGAAACCTTTGGTCGAAATTCACTGAGATAACAGGTTTGAGTCCGCCGGTGGACATAGTTTCACTTGTCAAGATATGTATCATGGGATTGATCAAGAGATTGGACTTGTGTTTGGCAGGTTACATTGCAATCCAGATTCCTTTATGCATATGGAGGATACGTTGTGCAGCTCGTTTTGATGATAAAAAATGAGAGATCACATTTGAATGGAAACACGTGATCAATGCAGTTAACAGCAAGATGAAGAAGAAGGTTTTTCCTTGTATCTGTGGCAGTGATATATATGAAAAGATGGAGGTAGAAGTTTTTTATAGCCTGGGGTAGGAATGAAGGAAATCAGGCTGCTCAAATGGTCGAGACCTGATCTTTTCAACTTAAAGATGAACCTGACTATTGGGAGAAACATCTGTGAGGACGGGAGTATAAGGAGATGGACTGCAGGTCTGGTGAGAAATCATAACGCAGAGATTTGTATGATTTTCATTTCTTGGTTGAATGCATGTGATTACAGTATGGTGTATATACAAGCTGTCCTGGTTGGTCTGAAGATAGCGAGAGACCGGTCGATCAGAATTTCATGCATTGAGCTTGATGATCTAGATACTTACAACATTCTTTGGAAGAACAACAAGGAACCCTGGAGGATGCATGCTCAAGTTAGAGCGGTGAGAGCTGAGTTGAATAGGGCGGAGATTTCTGGTTTAGTGGTTCAAAAGGTGATCAACTCTATTCCGATGGCACTGGGACATTGTGGAAGAAGGTCTTCAGAGGTGATTGTCACCACAGATGTTAGTAGAATGCCCAGAAAGATTCGAGGTATGGCAATTCTAGAAAAGAGAGGGATGCCCTATATCCATATGCAGCATAAGAGGATCAATGTTTGAGGTTTCATGGTTGTTCTTGTTGATGTTGTTGTTGTTTTGATGTTTTTTGTTTGGGATATGGAGTATCGTTTGTTGGTCTTTGGGGGGAAAAACATGTGGACATATAAGCAGGAGATGTAGATTTTGTTGATGATTTCGCCCACAAGAGAGGGGTGGGATGAATAGGGAACCCTCTGGCTTAACCAAAAAAAAAACAAGTGGAAAGGTGATAATAATAAAGTAGGTTTAGAGTTATATAACCTGCCTCAAGAACAACCACCAAGCTCTAAGCTCCAAGTCAAGCTCCAAGGTCAAGCTCCAAGCTCACAAACTCAAGGTAGAGGAAGAAGATCCTCCAAGAACAACACCTCTAAGAGATAAGATAGGACCATGGTTAAGAAAGCAAAATAGAGGAAAGAAGATACCAAGGTCCATGGAAGAGAAGAAGAAAGAAGGAGAGAAAGAAAGCTATAAAGCCATGGCTTACCAAGGAATAAGATGAAAGAGAGAACCACAAGATTTTAGCTCGCCCACCAAGCTCCAAGGGAGAGTTCTCTTCAAGCACAAGGTTGGCAACCAAGGAGAGAAAGCAAACATCACTAAAAGGGTTCTCTTGCATGGGAAGAAAGGGGTATATATACATGGTCGATTAGAGCGAGAGCAAGGGGATGGGGTCACCACCTTAAAACCCTAGAAGACACATGTCCAAGAAGAAAGGCCATATGTACCACCATGCAACAAGGTGATAGGATATGTGTCTCGCTCACTTGGTCACTAAGGATGGTCAAGGTTGATACACTCATCCATCCCCTTCACAAACTGATAGGGATGAAACCCTAGGTCACAAACCGATATAGTACATCTCTAGTCACCACAAAACAATACAAGGCCTCCTCAAGGACTCCCCAAACTTATATGGAGTCCCTCAAGACAACCACAAACCGATACAGGGTCTCTGCAAGGATCTCAAATCTGAGACAATACACTTAGGTGTAAGATACACCTCAAACATAAGTGCAAAACATCACCAAGGATGTCACCACTCAACCAAGGTTCAAACAAGATGCCCATATCTTTCTCTTTCCCCTAAATGATGCCAAGAGAGTAAATAAACATTCAGGAGGTAACAAACTTACACATCAACACCTATCCTGGGTAAATTGCAATTTGCACCAAACCTCTCCACAAAACACAAACATCAAGCTCAAACAAGGAGCTTCAAGCTTCCAACCTGCCCTAATTACATCTTAGATGATTGGAGCAATGTTCTCAACAATATGCTTAAGCAAAACAAACAGGGTTAGCCCAAAACCTAGGTCATGGTTTTTACAAGTCATTAACCCCAACGAGTATTTCGCCCTAAAAATCCTAGGAGAAAAGGAGATGGATACTACTCCCGCATTATACCTTCAACTTCCACACAACTTCTTGAGTTCAGGGTGATGTCACAAGACTTGATCAACATACTGTTCTGGTATCCAAGGTTAGCACAAAATCTGTTGCATAGGACAGATACTCAACTTATCATTTTACCCTTATTGGTTGCAAAATCAACCCTATGTCAGGTGATACTTTCTTAGCCATGGAAGCACTATACATACTTATATAACTCATGTATCACCTCCTCATTGTATAACATTGCATGATAAGGTTCTTGATTCTGAGAGTTCACCATACCCTCCTCAATCATAACATGTCTCTTCCAAAGAATACTAAAGATATGTTATGTAATCCACTTGGAACTACAAAGCCTATCATGCTTTCATTACGATGTGACCATTAAACAACTTTCAGGGATCAAAGCTTTTAATTGTGCTAGGTATATCATAGTATACCCCTACACAACCCACCCAAACAGCATTGTGCCAACGTTTTGGTGTGTTGCCTATGAAATATTCATTGTAAAACATTCTCCCTCATTTCACCTGCAGCTAGCTGCTGAGTGGTAATGCTCCATTTCCTTGTGAAAATAGATAGATGATGCATCATGTCCCCTCACGCGTCGTTGACGCGGGGAGGTTGGATGGTTTTGGCTCCTATCCAGCCATGTGTAGGTGGTTTTTCCTCCTTTCTCCCCTTTCTGCCTATGTGGAGTGATTTATTTACCACGAGGCATGTGCAGAATAAAAGATAAAGAAAAAAATAACATAAAAGAGAAATTTATTTCCTTAATAACTTTTGATCCATGATGAAGTTTTTACCAAAATAAAGACCATTGAATTCGTTATCAAAAATACAATCCAACAACACTAATGTCAATATATTTTGAAATAAATGATATACAACATAAAAATAAGCATATAATAATAAAAAAATAAAAGAAAGAAATTTAGAACATATAATAAGTAGGTGTATTCACACAATATTTCACACATTCACACCATAATTAGGTTCAGTACTTTTCTACAAATATTGAGTGTATTATGTTAATATTTGTGTTAATTTACTACTGTGTATGTATTGTAAGAAATATGTGCATTCACATCATAATTGGGCATATTCACACCATAACCGGGAGCTTTTCTACAAATATGGGGTGTGTTATGTTAAGTTTTGATATAATTTTTATATTTATACACAACATCTAAGAATTAGGCACATTCACACCATAAATGAGTGCATCTGCACCATAATTGAGTGCTTTTCAAAAAATATTGGGCACATTATGTTATGATTTGTTCTAATATGTTATTTATACACATACTCTAAGAAGTAGGCGCATTCACGTCATAATTGGGCACATTCACACCATAATTGGCACGTTTCTATAAATATTGGGAGCATTATGTTAAGATTTATGATAATTTGCTAGATATGCACAACATCTAAGAAGTAGGTGCATTCTATCATTATTGTGTGCATTCACACCATAATTGTGTGCATCACTGTAAATATTGGACACATCCAATCAAAAGTTGGTGCATTCAATTAAAAGTTGGTGCATTCAGAGAGTGTGCACATTCAATTAATATTAAGCGCGTTGAGGGCACTAATGGGTGCATTCAGTCAAATATGGGCACAATGAGGGCATTACGAGCTACATTCAATCCAAAGTCGGCGCATTCAGGGCAATAGTGTGCACATTCAATTAATATTGGGTACATTGAGGGACAATGGGTGCAATCAATAAAAAATGGGCACATTGAGGGCATGAGTAGATACATTAAAAAAACTGCGCACATTTAATCAAAAGTGAGCACATTCATGACAATCATTTGTCATACAAGTAGGCACAATCGCTAGACAAGAAGGCACATTTGTCATACAAGTAGGCACATTTGTATACAAGTAGTGCATTGCCATACAAGTAGGCATATTTATATACAAGTAGGTGCATTTCCATACAAGTAAACACATTTATATACAAGTATACTCATTTTCATATAAGTAGATGCATTTATATACAAGCAGGTGTATTACCATAGAAGTATGTGCATGTTTAAGTAGGCACATCTGATATACAAGAAGGTCATTACATCCAAAATTAGGAGCATGGTTTTTCATTTGGAAACATGTATCACAGAAGTATGTGTATTTTCCATATAAGTATGTGCACTGATGTACAAGTAAGCACATTCCCAATACAAGTAGGTGCATGGTTATTCATTTAAGAGCATGTATCACACAATTAGGTGCATTTGTCATAACAGTAAATGATGATGATGATCATGAACATGCAAAAAAAGTTTTTTGTATTTATTTCCATATTAAGCGTATTAACACCATATTAAATGTATTATGTTAATATTTAGATCGTTTCTTATTATGTGTTTACCTAAGAATTTGATGCATTAACACCAGATTGGGCACATTATCTATCTCATTTTATTATTTTTTAATTCCCTCCTCTCTCTTTTTAATCCCTTATTATATTTCTCTTCTTTTTTCTTTAAAAATATATCAATATTAGTCTTCTTAGAATATAACTTTTACAAAGATTCTAATATACTTTATTTCATCAAAACAATCCTTATAGTTTAAAAGTGATAAGAAAAATAAAAATAAAAATAAAATAAAAAATTTGACACGTGTGGAAGGTGGAGACTAGAAGAATGGGGATGGGTGGCATTGCCCCCGCATTAAAAGTATGTTAGGAGGAGTAGGGTGTGAGGAAAATTACGTCAATTTCCTTGTACCGTGCTCGTTCACCCACAATGATAATCATTGTGGAAGAAGTTCAAGTACCATGCACATGAGAGTTGCTATTTTCTAAATATTTTCTCAATTGCTCTACTCTGATAATTCCATTTTTCCAGTGTCAAATGATATTCTTATTCCTATTTTAAAAAAGAATATGTTGTTTTTCCAAGTGGGCCTTTTTTTATATGTCAAGGGCATGATTGTCTAACTAGCCTACTTTACATTTGGTACCAGTCGACCTAGTGGTACACCAGCTTTTTGTGTGCTCCATAAAAATTGTTACCAATCCACTCATTATGTACCCTCTATATACTTGATCTCATGGGGGTGCAACTTACCCTAACATGAGTCAGTTAATCATATTTCAACTCAAGCATTGTTTTTATTGATATCATAATATACAGTCAAAGATCCCCAAAGGTAAGTCTATTCATGCTTTGACTAGAGGTCAAAGTAGTATCCAATAATTAACCGCTACATTGATTAAGTGGTATCTTTCCCTCTTAAATACATGTCCATAACCTAATCAGTTAATCAGGTGTTATGACTTGTGAATACTATGAAGATGGTTAAATAATAGCAAGCTTTGTTTATGAACTTTAAAAAGGGAACACAGGAAGTATAAAAATGTGAATGTGCATACTTGGTTACACTAATTAATTCTTAGTCTTAAACACTCCAGTTAGGAGAGGAAGTGCATGCAAAGTAGAATGATGTTTGGAGACTTTATGTGAAATTAGTATGAGGCCTAACCATAGATTAGAAATCTTATAATGCTTGGCTTGCTATAACGAAAGGTGTTTAATATGCTTAACATATTCCCTCTTTGAATATAATGGCTAATTGTTGCTATGGTAAGTACCAGTAATGTGACATAAGAAATGTGGAATAATTGATGTGGTACGAGTAATACCTACATACCAATGAGGCACAATGAGATAATCTTGAATCACCAGAGTGATGTGATGGGTTCCTTCGTTATGAGATGATGGATTGTTACCCCAAGATATGTAGTCCTATGATGTTGATGATGCATTCCCTTCTTGTTATCAGTTTCTAACCATGCATGTGATACTAATTTATGTACATAGCCATGAATGAGATACGGTGGTTATGATCTAATGGACATTGGTCCTTGTGATGGACATTGGTCCTTGTGATGGACATTGGTCCTTGACAAGGACATTCATCCTTGTGATGGACATTGGTCCTTGTGATGGACATTGGTCTTTGTGATGGACATATGATGAATACAAAGCATAAAGAGACATGATGTGATGAGATCACAGCTAATATGTTTCAGTGTGTTCTAGTGATGAGTTATGCCTTGTTTATGTAGATCTTATTTAGAGGTTATACGTTGTAACTTGATTGATGCTAAAGTTGTTTAAGTTGGTCTAATTAGTCAAGTGAAATCTAATAGTGTAGTTTTCCTTGTGCCATTGATCCATTCCAGTGTCAATTTTATTGATGGATGGTGAAACAAATTTAACTCAGAGTGCATATTTTTTAATATGCAGGGTACAAGTCGAGTAATTCCTTGTATCCTTAAATACAAGGTGTATGAGATGACCATGCGTGAGTCGGTATCGATATTTTATGGATGGCCATTCGTGAGCCCATCCTCCTTTTAATAATGACCATGCATGAGCTTGTTCTCGTAGTGTTGTTACCTATTCTAAGGTGGGCTAGATATTATATGGGTGGCCATGCATGAGCCAACCCCTTCAATGTGACTATATGTCACTTTAGCAGTTGACTGATATGTCTCTGTAGTGTTCTCATGTACTAACCACGAGGTGTGGGAAGGTCATGGATTCCAGCTCTTTCATTGACCTTGTATGTACCGATTTCGACTTAGTAGTGGTCGATTGGATTTGGGTGGAACGACTCAAATCCCCAGGGCATAATAAATATATAATCAGCTGTGTCGTGTGCATGTATAAGAGCAAACACAAAAACATGGGATGAAGCCTTTCCTTGACCATGTATTATTTAGTTTTGTAATAGTCAGACATGTTCTTCATATTCCTTTCAAATTATTAATTGTTCTAATGTTCATTGGCAAGTGCATGTTACTTCTCTAGCTACTTCACCCATGAGATATATGTCATTTGGTTAATTGTTAATTCAATCTGCTCAGTATGTTAATTTATCTTCTTACTTATCTGTGATAATAATAAAGTTGGTGGAGAGTTATATCTCTTGATAGTACTATGTGTCACACCCTGTTGGTTAATAACTTTTTAGGTGGACGTGCATGCTGAGTTAAAGATCATGCATTTGAAGATAAAATGAGAAGAAAAGTACACCTGGTGAAAAGTGGTATATGGAAGTGTCTCGTAATAGATTCTTATGTGTCATCCTTGTACACTCAGGTCCTTGGGGGTGTTCTCAACATGTTTTGTATACATGATGATCAATATGTGATTTCTAGCATTGTATGCCTATGGTGGTATGTATATACATGTGGAACAATTATGTTATGTAATAGGATGTTTGAAATGTGATGATGTAGCACCTAAAATATAAATTATGAAATGAACATGTTGGTTCTTGTGTAACAATTCTAACTCCTGGTGCTTGTTGTAAAACAATTTTAATTCCCTATGATTTTCGATAATCTGATGTTTATGGTTGATCGTGGTTTGTGTTTTGAGTAATCTCATTTTGTGTGACAAAGGGTGTCACAGATTCTCTCTCATTGAATCCTTCCATGTTGAACTCTTTCAACACTTTGCTATTGTATGTTCTCAAACTTATATATTTGAAACTTTCAAGATCTATTTCTATATGTCTTGATCCCTATCACATGGGATGTTTCACCTAATCCATTTTTCATGCCAGTTCTCAATATTCATAACATTGAGATGTTTTCCTCATCACATATGGAATATTCATATATGCTCCTACTAAATCCTTTGTAATCACAGATTTCATCTTTTATATTGATTCAAGTCAAACTCTTTGACTATCTTGTCAAGTTAAAAGATTTCTCCTATGAGATGCTTGTTTCAATCTTAGATTGAACTTTATAGTTTATAGACTTTATTTGCATTCTTGAAGTTGTAAAACATTTTAGGTTGTATCACATACACATCCTTTGATGTATTCCTTTCAAGGAATCTGATTTCTATCTTCATATGCTAAATCTCTTAGTGTATTTTAGCTACAACAACAAGCTTGACAATTGGTAAAGGAGTTTTTATCATGTTCAACAACTTGAACTGATTTAAAAATGTACTCAACCAATTAGTCCTTTTATGTTATCCATGTAGGTGCTTGCCACACGGCCCTATTGCACCCTTTAGGCATTATCCCTTTAGGTGGCGCTATCAAGGTCCTACCTTGTTAGCTTACATGGACCCCATAATGGCCTTAAGACATTACTCGGATTACGGTACTTAATAGCTTCTAGTCAATTAGTTGGCTTATCCTATTATGACCAACTTTATCTGAGTCATTGGATTCACAATCCTCCTATCTCCAATGTGTTCTACTAGAACTATTTTATTTTGTGTTATTTGAAAAACCTGAGATTCCACGACAGCATGTGATTATCTTGATTCTAGTTGTACCCACTTGTTGACCTCAAAAATTTCAAAATTTACTTTTACTCCCACTGATTCTTTTGGAACTTAGTTATCCTATCAACAGCACAATTTTTTTATTGGATTTGGAATAATAGTAATATTCAACATTCAAAATTTATGGATAAACCTTTTCAAGAAACTACGTTATCAATGTAGGTTTCTATGCTTTAGACATATTGGGACGTTCCCATATGATATTGTATATAATGGCTTACAAACCATTCAAATGGTACATGATTTAGAGATTGGTATATATATTTATGAGGATTTAAGAAGATTAGATTAATTGATAATTTATATCATGACTCATCATGGTATAATTCCTTCATTCTAACACATCATCATGTTCAGATTGATTTGATTTGTGATACATTATTACAGTTCTTTGTTTGAAGGTTCTCAAGATATTGATGCAAAGTATTTTAACATTTGATCTCATCAAAGTTTCTACTTTCGTCAAAGTCATACTTCAATTATAACTTCCTAAAACACTTCAAAAGATTAGTGTTTCTATTTTACTGAGTGCATATCATCATGTTACCAATAAATTTAATGAGGTATATGATTTATCCACAGCATTCTTTCCATAAGATCTTCATGCATCATATGTATGTGGTCTGATGGAACGATTATCCTCCCACTACATATAGTGAAAGATGACGTGTCACATTGTGTGTAAATAAGGCATTGTATGTTTCCTTAGGTTCGATAACCAAGGGAACCTAGATTAACATCAACATGTATTCCAGACATGGATTTCTTATTTGTACGTCCAAGGTGACAAATGCTAATGATATTCTTGAGTTATCAATTACAATCCTTTAGTATTAACATTGAAAAATTTAACCAAGATTACTTCAAAGAAAATATCATTAGATATTTGGGCATTTTCGGACAAGATCATATCTTTTAAAATAGAAACATTAATATCTTACTTTATTAGTTTATCTTCCTTGTCACACTAGATGCTTAAAGTAAATGTTTCTATTTTTTGACATAATGAAATAACAATTCTACTAATTCAATTACATGCCGATTAGGCTAAGATAATTTGAAATGTAGACTAAAGCTTCTACAACTCCTACTCCGCCTTATCCATCTTTGTCCTTTCATGAAGGCTTTTACTTCTTGTCAGATCTTTGTTTGGTATCATATACCAAAATGAAGAAGTAATCAAATTTATCTTATAATGTTTATACTTAAAGTGGAGGCCTAAATGGCTTCCTTCTTCTTCTTTAGTTCCTCAAACCAGAGTAGACAATTTCTTTTCCAATGTCCAGGCGGTTGACAATGGTGACAATTGCCTCTTTTCTGTACTCCTCCTTTTTCCTTGAGATCAATAGACTTGGGACTCTAGATAGCTTTAGAACTCTTCTTAGCTTTTCCTTTGACTTCATACTTCCCCTTTGTCTTGTTGATCATCATCAAATAATTGGGCTTGTCTTTCTTCATATGTCCCTTAGTTGTTCTTAACATGCCCAACAACTCTGTCAATGTTTTTATAAATTCATTCATGTTGTAGTTCATGAAAAACTGACTATAAGATTGTGATAGAGACTACAGAATCACATAAGTGGAAAACTCTTGATCTAAAGAGAATCCCAATCTCAATAGAAGCTTGAGCACTTGAGGACCCACTAGATATCCTTCTACCATATCACAATTTTACAATTCCTTGGAGACATCATATCTCTCTTATGTTGCTTGATCTTGGAACGTGTTCTTCATATGTATGACCATCTCAATCACATCCATGCTCTCATGATACGTCTACAACTCGTACTTAATGGAGAATAGCATCAGACATTTGACATCCATGACATCTTCAACATGCTTCTTGTAAGCATCCCTGTCAGCCCTTGGTGCATTTTGAGGTGGTTTGTCTTGTTTTGGCGTCTCCAGGACATAAAGCTTGCACTCCTATGTGATTTTTATGACCGTATCTGAGCTTAATGGGTAAGTTAGGGTTTATGCGGATGACTACATGCTTAGTTATATTGGTCATTGATTAAACATGATTAATGATGATATCTCAATAATGATATATTAAACCTAATGCGAACGCCAAGTATGCTATCTCTTTGTATAATTAGGGTTTGAGAAAATATAAACCCTAGTCAGATGAAATCAAGGGTTTCACCAAATAAGCTCTTGTTGGGGAGGAATGAGAGAGGTATGCAAAGGAGAATGAAAATGATAGTTGAAGGCTAGGATAGTACGGCTGTGGTGGGTAGCACGACCGTGGTGGGTCGTTGGTGGCACGAGCATTCTAGGCCACACGACCATTTTGAAAGAATTTAACTATTGACCAAATTTTGTACTCAAATCTGATGAAACCATTGCACCATGGCCATGGTAGGAAGCACGACCATTCTGGGCCCATCTTAGCACAGCCGTGGCAGCTAGCATGGCTGTTCTGGGGCATTTTCTCTTCAATTGACTATTTTGCAGATTTCTGGATGCAGCTCACTATTATATTTTTAGTTATTTAATGGTAGCTCGGGATGATCTAAAATTTTAACTGAATCTTTATAATAAATTGCAAACAACATGATAAATTTTCATAATTTTTGGAGAAGGTTTGATCTCTGAAATACACGAATTACAGTAACTTTTTATGACAGAAAAATCTGCTAAAATAAGAAAAAGTTTAGTGAGGGGTCGGTGTAATTCACCCAAGTAGCTAAATTGATCTATGTGGTCAACCTAACACACTAGTAGCTCACATAATTCATGATTCATTCTAGAGAAACAAAATCCTAGAGAGAGAGGGAGAGTTAGGGTTTGAGAGGAGAAAGTGGTGAAATTGCTGATCTAGGGTTTCTCTATCCGAGATATGATGAAATCAAGTAAGTTTAGATTCTTTGCATAGACTTTAATGGTGAATTTTCTCTCACATGTCAAGATTCCTTCCCTCCTCTGATTTGATCTGAAATGGTATCAAACCTTCCCCTTTTCTCACTCTTTCTTCATACTCCCTCATTTTTAGGGTTTCTGAGTTGAAAGTAAGAAGAATCAGGTGAATTTCTACGGATTTGATATGAGATCGAGATTTTTAGGGATGAGCTGAATTTTTAAGGTGGTTTCACACCTTAGGGTGAGTGGGAACTTCCTTTACAGAGTATATTGCACGAAAACTTGTTAAATCATCCATAATCTTTAATTTCTTAGTATGCGACTACAAACCCTGAATTGTCTGTTTGATCTAAGTTGTTGCAAAATGATATGAAATAGATTCTTCCTCTATTTGGATGAATTTCAGATGATAAATTCATATTAGCAATGTATACAATATATCCTAATGAGAATTCCCTAAGTATTAACAGAGGTTATAAGAGTAAACTGAAAAATAGGGAATTTGTCTATGACTAAAATTGTTGTATAATTAAATAGAGAAATTTATTTATCTGGATCCCCTTGGTTACAAATGATTGTTTATCAGAATGTGTAGTACATATATATCAGATACTATATTATATTTTGTTTAAGGTGAATAGTGATTGCTTGATATCTCAGTAAAGAGGGTGAAACCCTAGATGCAAGGAAAGTTGGATATTTGCGAATAGATATTGTGAAATACATTTGAAGGGATTTTCTTGACATAATAGAATTTGTTTATTCAATTTTATTCTTGATGCATGATATCTTAGTGAATGGCATGGAAACCCAAATTTAGTTTAGTCCCAAGGTTTCATACATATATTGATTGTATATGATTTGTTGAAAGCAGTCTTTATTCAGTGAATGTTTATGTCGCATGAAATCCTTATGAGAGCCATGTGATAAGTGAATGAGGTAAATGAAACCCTAACGATAGGGCATTCAATGAATCAAGTATTGTGATATCAATGTTCTCATTATGAGATGTGGTGATGCTTAACAGTGCAGTTGTGGTAAATGTTATCAGATGGTCTACGAAAAAAATGGTTTATAAAGATAAACTAAGATATGGTGATGTAATGATTGAATTGTGAATGTAAAGAGTGAATTAGACATTTAGATGCCCTGAAATCTATAGAATCCTCACAGGATGAGGCTTGTGCATTGGGGAGGAAATAGTTTCCTAACTGGAGGTAGTCCAGTTCGAGGTAAGCGGGAGCGCACCAGTAGGGTGCGGGGGTCTTGACCAGTAAGGTAGACTCATTACTGTTGTGTGGTACCCAACACCAACTGGGGATGTCGGTGGTACCTGTGTTACATGTTGTAAGTGATCAGTGGTCAGTAGGTCCAATGATGCACAGTAAGCCTGAGGCCTTTGACTCACCGCCTGAGTACCCAGGTTGAGAGGTGGAGTCTGAGATATCCGGCCGCCGAGAGGCAGACATGCTGAGGCCCACTGCAGACGGGGTCTTGCTCTAGATATAGGCTTAGGAACCCGAGCATGCTTCTAAGCCTTATATAGTGAGATCGTAGCTTGTTGTGATTCTTTCACATGTTGTGGTACACCTCATGTGGGTTCAGAGCATAATAAGTGAATGAGAGGTTAAACAAGTGTGTGTAGTTATTCAATTATTCTTTATATGTTCTTTAATTATTAGTTCTCTTTATGATCAATCAAGTATTTCATATATTGATCCACTCTTGTAGGTATCTAGAGTATCCTTCCATATTTATGATTGTCAATTATTAGACTCTTTAAAGTTTACTGCTTTTATAATTGATATCAGTTGCTCAAAAGTATATATGTAATTATATCTATTCTTTAGACTGTTTCTTTAAGTACTCATTCGCTGAGCGAGTAGGCTCACCCCTCTACTCACAATTTTTAGGGAAACCACGTGGACTTGATGAAGGTCAAAGCATTAGAGTAGATCTACCACATTAGTTAAGTATGAGATTAGTTAAGTTTAGTCAGTCCCTCTCACTCTAGGCCCTTGTATAGATGTGAGAGAGTTGTAAATGATGTTTGTATCTTCGTTTCCTTAATAAGAGAGAATGCATTTGATTATCATGTCGTATGTACATTGAAGTGTGAGAAACATAACAAATGTATGGATGTGTATCATTAATGTTGAGATCATATTAGAGTAATCAAGGTTTAATTCTCTTGTAAAGTTTGTTTATGTGATTCAATGCAAGAAAATAAAGAGTTTGAAAAAAAAGAAAAAAAGTTGGGAGTGAACTTTGTATTAAGTATAATCCTCAAACTCATGCCCACATCTCATGATTAGTGGAAATCTTGGGATGTGGGTGTGACAAGTTTGGTATCAGAGCTTAGGCTGAGTCAAAAGGGACCATTAGGATAGCAAGTTAGAGTTATAAGTGTGGCACATAGGAGGTGATGTGTCCATAGCTCTGGGAGGTTTGAGTATTTAGATACCCTGGCCCAATATCTGAATACTATATTGACCACTATCAAGCACTCTGTCTATTCTTATCTGGATGCCCTGGCTAGGTATGCAGAGGAAGGATGGAATAGAGAGAAACCCTAGAAATTTTAGGGTTAGGAGACCGAAAAGTAATGAAGGAGTAAGAGATTAAACATAGAATGTTATACAACTCTTGCTTTATATTTCTTCTTTGATTATAGATAAATAGAAATTCTCTTATATGTATGAAGTCATAATATCAGTTTGTAGAATATATATGGTTCTTTTATATTGTTGTGTATCATGAAGTGATTCAATTATTATTTATATTCTTTGTATCATGTAGACCAGAATTTATGTTTAAATGAGTTTTCCCTAAGTGTATATTCTTTCCAAATGTTTGCGATTAATAGAAGTTAATTAATCTTGAGTATCTCTTAGCGTCAGGACTGTAGGTTCGACCTAGTCCGGCTGGTAGGATGTGTTACTAGGATCTAATGACTCCTATTAACAATATGTGATAAGAGTAGACTCTGGATAAATTAGACTCACATCATAGTGAGAATGTACATATACTAAGCTGTTGAAACATATGGGAAAGATTAGAATAGGTAAGAATTAGTTGGAACTTATATCTGAGATCCAACTTTGGGGCCTCATATGAGAAACCCTTAATTGGGAATAATGGAACACGACATAAGGTTCAGATTAAGCTTAATTATTAGTATTATATGAACTCTAAATATGAAATATGGAAAAGATATGAGAAAGGTATGTAAGGTCCAAGATACACAACTACAGAAATGGCTTATAACGTCACATTTATGAGCGTCAGTTGTATACACGAAATTGACACCTAAACACTACAACGTTGGTTGGATACACAAACCGACATCTATATGTGAAGAGTGGCCAGACATGGGTATCATTTTTAATTTCACGTCAGTTCCTTAATAAGCAACTGATGCCTAAAATTGACCGCCAAATCCAAATTTTTCAGTGGAAAAAAATTACCTCCAAAATTTAACATATGGCGTCAGTTATTAACTCAATAACCGATGACTAAAGGTATTTTGCGAGACAGAAATTGGGCACATTTTTATCGTCGATTGTCTTTCAATAAATGATGTCGATGTGTTTTCCTGCATTGTCTGTGTGAAAAATTTCACCCCCTTTGGCGTCGATTTTCTACGGCAACCGATGACTATGGTCAGAATTTGAGAACATTTTTTTTGTCAGCATATGTAGATAGATGTCAGTTTTTCTAGTAGAACTGACGACTATTGTTGATAATAGGTGTCAGTTTTTTGTGGCAACTGATGTCGATTGATATAAGCATCGGTTGCTTTTAATAACCAATGTTGATTGTTAACATAATAGCACCCATGCAAACCAGACTCTTCCCCTTTCTCGGTTTCATTCTCGATTAAAAGTTTAGGGTCTGGCAATTTCTCTCCGCCGACGATATCTCTGTCACCATTGTTGCTGCTAACCCCATCGCCGTTGCTGTTGCTACCACCGTCGTCGTTGCTACTAGCCGCCGCCACCATTGCTGCTAGCCTCACCATTGTTGTTGCTAGCCGCCATTGCTGCTAGCCGTTGCTACTACTACTACAGCTACTGCTACTGCACTGGACACCACACAACCGCCGCCTCCATGCGTAGCTACCACACAACCGCCGACATTGCTGCGCTGAGGAGCCACGAGCTCGCGCCACTGCCTACATGTAACAATGTTTTTTATTTTACTGATTTCGATCAATTGATTAGTATTTACTTATCTACTTATTTGTATTTACTTATCTAATGATTTGTATCTACCTATATACTGATTTGTATTTACTTATCTACTGATTCGTATTTACTTCTACTAATTTGTATTTACTTAACTATTGATTTGAATTTACTTATCTACTGATTTGTATTTACTTATCTACGGATTTGTATTTACTTATCTACTGATTTGTATTTACTTATCTACTGATTTGTATTTACTTATGTGCTGATTTATATTTATTTAAATATTGATTTGTATTTACTTATCTACTCATTCATTCATCTAATGATTTTTTATTTATCACATTATTTAAATTTAGGGCTTTGTATTAGTTCATCTACTTTTTAAAATTATTTAATCATCTACTGATTTATATTTGTTTATCAACTGAGTTGTACTTTTTTAGATAAGTAAATCAACCTATGATATGAACAAAACTTGTGCGTGCATATATTTGTGCTTCTAATCCTCATGCTTGACCTAATTCAGTAAATTTTGATGCATGTTGAAATAAGGTTCAAACTTGTCCATTCTAGCATCCTAATTTGATTTGAATATTCTCACTCTCCCAATGTTCCATTAGCTCTATTTTGATTCAAATCTTTGATAAATGGAATCATGGTTTATTTACTATTTATTATTTACTGACAAGCATGATTAAATGATGTTACACAAAACTTAGGATATGAATGATGAAACTAGGATTGTAGGTATAAGAATGATAGAACATGTATTTGTTGGCCTAGAAACCCATCCAAGATTTACTCATTAGGAGTAAATCTTGGATAGTCCCCAGTTTGGGACTATTCTTGAACACCTAATCTCACTTGGGATGTGAGTGTATAATGTGTATTGGGTTTTCAAGAAAATTTCGGTAGCATTTCCCCATTTGTTCTCTAAGTACATATGTACTTGGAGAACAACGGGGAAATGTTGCTGAAATTTTCTTGAAAACCCAATACACATTATACACTTACTAGTGAGATTAGGTGTTCAAGAATGGGATAGGTGGTACACATTTATTATGTATAAGAATGACAGCACATGTATTTTTTGGCCTAGAAACCCATCCAAGATTTACTCATTAGGAGTAAATCTTGGATAGTCCCCGGTTTGGGACTATTCTTGAACACTTCATCTCACTTAGGATGTTTTAACCATTTATTATATATAAGACATTAAACCCTAAAGTTTTAACCATAAACTCTAATATTTTAACCCTAGACCCTAATCATGTTCTAATATATATTTGTTTTCTCTTTGATCATAGAATGGATAGATCATGGATGTCCATTCCAAATCGCTGCACCTCAAAGTTTATTTCTGGTCTTGATCAGCTTATTAGATTTGCCGAGGAACATAGGAAACAACCTGGAGATAGGTTCTACTGTCCATGTAGGCATTGCGGTAACAACTTGGAAGTCAGCACTGGTGATGACATCAAAAGTCATGTCATGTGCAACAAGATTGTACAAGTCTATACAGAATGGCACTGACATGGACAAATTTCAAACCTAAAATCAGTGGATGTCGATAGCAGTGCTTGTGTGGAAGAAGAAATTGCCTCTGATGACGTAGATGTGAACGAACCAGTTCCAGTAGACATCGTTGATGCGATGCTGCATAGTTATGGGGTAGAGCACATCGATCCACCTCCCATGTTTAGAAACATTGTGCATGATGTTGAGATATCATTATACATAGGTTGTATGTTTACGAAGCTTAGGGTTGTGTTGAGATTGTATAAGATGAAAGCTAACAATAGATGGAGCGACAAAAGCTTCACGTCATTGTTGTCTTTGTTGAAAGAAATTCTTCCTGAAGGAAATGAGCTTCCAATCACAACATACCAGTTAAAGAAATTGTTGTTCCCAATGGGAATGGAGGCCAAGAAGATACACGCATGCCCAAATGATTGTGTATTATTTCAAAAGGACTATGTGGATTTGAAAGATTGTCTCAAATGTGGTGCGTCAAGGTAAAAATTGATGAATTCAGGGGAGTCCAAAATGGGTTCTCCTGCCAAGGTGATGTGGTATCTACCTATAATACCACAGTTTCAACGCTTGTTTGCCAATCCAATAGATGCAAAGAATTTGAGGTGGCATGCAGATGTTAAGAAAAATAATGATGGGATCCTACGACATGTGTCTGATTCCCCACAGTGGAATAAGATTGATTTATTGTATCATGAATTTGATGAAGAAGTCAAGAATCTAAGATTTGGGCTTTGTACAGATGGGATGAATATGTACAGGACATTGAGCAGCCAACATAGCACTTGGCCAATTATGCTTCTTATATAAAATCCTCCCCCCTAGTTGTGTATGAAAAACAAGTATGTTATGTTGTCGTTGTTGATATTGGGCCCTAAACAACCTAGAAATGATATCGATGTTTATCTTGAACCTCTGATTGATGACTTGAAGAAGCTCTGGGGTGAAGGTGTGATGACCTATGATTCTTCATGAAGAGAGATATTTTATTTGCACACAATGTTGTTTTGCACTGTGAATGACTTTCCAGCATATGGGACTTCAAAGCGTTCTTTGGGCCATCCCAGCATAAACATGTCCCAAAAGCGGGACTTTCACAAGTTGAGGTAACCTATTCTTTTTTAGAATGTTATTGTGAAAGGGAATTCAATAATCGATAGCTAGCGTTTCTTTTATCCATGTATAGGTAGATGAATTCATTGAGAGGAAAGTCCAAGAAGCAATGGTGAAGTGGCAGGCGTCTCAGACGGCCACTCAAACGATACATGTGACGTGATGCACTTCTATTACTCCTACTGTAGAGGTTGGGAGTAATCTTGTAGACCCACCACCTAGCACATCCACTGTAAGTATTTTTATGACATAGTATCTAGTCTTTTTAAGATGATATGTTTGTGTATATATGCATATAACATTCTTTACATAAATTTGTAGGGGTTGAAGCTATGTCATCTAAAAAGTCAAGAATATGTCGTTGTAGAGGTGTCGGCTTACCCACCCCTTCTAAGGGAAATGTTTCATGGGACTGCAGTACCAGATGGTGCAGTTCGTGTGAACCCGATAAGTGTAGTCCCCAAATGGAGGGATCTTACATTGCCATATGCCCACCCAAATCCTGAAATGCTTGGTGAGGCAGAAGGCAGAGTGATATTGTGGCCCAAAGTGGATGTCGTCTATGCTAATATTGTATTGTAAATTTACATTATGTTAATTTGTTAGTGTGTATGTATATATGAGTCAATTGATCTGAAATTATATATAGGTCAAAAGGAAGACACCTGCTACATCTCGGCCTCCAACTCCACCTCTTGAAGTACGAAGTTGGTTTCCAAGGGACCTACACACCTCGTTAGGTCCTAATTGTAGGGTTATGGCAGATTGGATAGGCAAACATGAACCAAATTGCCCTACAAATGTTAGTATTTCGGAGGAAGTTGCAGGTCAACCATACGATAAAAAGTTTTTTATACAAGATATTTTGGAGATGTTTTGTTATGTTTGGCTGAATACATCTATGATAGAGCTATGGATATGGTGATATCTTATTTATACATCCATATACCTTGTTTTATATACAGTGATCTGGTTTCTTATATATTAATACATACGTAATACATGTTTTGCAGCCACTTACAAACGATATGTACCGATTTTTCATTTCTCCATGTAGGATTTTTGGTTCCATCTTTGATTAGTCTTGTAGGTAAAAACCCTAGGTTAGTTACTTCATACTGTTGTGATGTTTTTAAATATTTTGGTAAAAACAAGAAGATGGTTATAATAGCTCCATTCAATGTCAGGTAAGTTTACTTTGCTTATAATTTGGTCTTAAGAAAATTACATTTTTATTGTGACTTTTGAGATTAATTTTTAACTTTCTTACCTCTAGTGGTAAGCATTGGGAATTACTAGTTATTGTCCCCAAGACGTTCACTGTCTATTGTCTAGATCTTGCGGGGAAGGAATTGAATATATATGGACACGCAATGAAAAGACCATTATTATCGTGAGAAATATTTCATATTTTTATATCCTTTAACATCTGTTATTACATTACTATTTAATTATACAATTTAATGTGTTACATTAACATGTAGGGCTTTACAAGAGTATGCCAAAGCTGGAGGAAAGGTCCCCAAGAAAAAGAACCAGCCACTAACTTGGCAGAATGTGGAAGTAATTTCCCCACTCCAATACATACATTATTTATGTGAACTGTGCTTATTTGTATTTTTGAATATTTTGTATGTTTCAATTTGTAGTGTGCTACACAATACAACGGTTGGGCACGTGGATACTATGTGAAGCAATTTATGAGCATAATTATCCAACATGCCACAATGGAAATTGATACCATACATCAGGTATTATATGTAGTCTCATTAGATAATATGAAATATATCAATCTTATTATATATTATTAATTTTATATATACATCATACTCTTTGCAGGTGTTTAAAACTGACTTCATTATAGGTGAAAAGTTATTAGATGTACATACTCCCTATACGATGGATGAGTTAAATGATGTAAGAGAACAATGGGCAGAAGCCCTACAAGTAGTGGGATTTGAAATATAATTGGGATAATGACAATGATGAATAAAGAATGATATTTATAAACTTTGTTCTCATAATTATTTTTGTGTGAATTTGAATGACTTCTTATGAATTGTCATATCACTACTACAGAATACGCCTTTGGCGTCGGTTGTTTAACCCCCTTTGGTGACGGTTTTAAAGCGACGCCTATGTGGGCATCGCTAAAGGTCGAACTCTTTGGCGTCGGTTTTCTAACCGACGCCTATATGATCTATAGGCGTCAGTTATATTTAGTTGGCCGACGTCTATAGGGTTCGCGCCACAAAGAAGGGAACCACCTAGGACACTTTCTGTGTCGGTTAACAACTGAACAACCGACGCCATACTCTCAGACGACATGGCCGTGCTTCGCTGCACGGCCGTGTTTAGTACTATAGGCGTCGGTTTTATACAAATAAGCGATGCCTTTTCCACCACGGCTGTGCTTTCCTGCACGGTCGGGTGGTTTGTCATATTAGGCATCGGTTTTTATCTAATAATTGACGCTATAGGCCTTTGATGACGGTGTTTTATAAATAATCGACGCCTATACTTTAATTTTTTTTTTCTTATCAGTTTGCAGGCCTGCTGTGGCTGGTCAGCAGGATGAGAACTTGCAGTTCAGTTTTCTGAACTGCAGGTTTACGACATCCATTGATATTAGCCTACAAATAGGCCACAAACCTGCAAAACAGAGCCTATTTCTTAACTTGATAACTCAATATATTTGAATGTTTCTACCCATTTAGAAGGGTTAACCTGCAATTTGCACATGATGAGGTGTTCCTCTGATGTTGAGACATCATGAGAAACATTTTGGTAAAGTTTGAGGGATTTCCCAAGCTTGAGCACCAAGGTGCAGCTGTGGAAGCAATCCCGGTACTTGAAACCCTAATTTGGGGTAAAATGCAATTTACCCAAATAATGGGAAGCAATTTGTAAAGAATGTTATCTAAAGTATCTTGTTAGACTCTTGCCATCATTTAGAGAAGAAATGATGAGGAATTCACCTCAATTGAGTTATCAAGTTAAGAAATAGGCTCTGTGATTGAATAATCAGGGTATATGTGCAATATCCCTTTAAGTATGAACTTTATTATTAGATTGTCCTTCCTTGCCTTCTTTTCTATAACTTAAGATAAGGTTTGTCCTTAGAATAAAGAGGAAGGGACGAGCAAGTAATGAAGGAAGGACTTAGTTGGAATTAAGGGAAACTTATGAGCTAATGTTGAAAATCCTACCCCAAGTATATAAGCCCTCCTTTCCTTAGTTGCAAGGGAACTTAACCTTCGTTCCCTTACTGTTTCATTTCACCAAAGACGACCAAGGACTGCCTTGGAGCTAAGGAGGACGAACAAGGGGTGCAAGGTAGGTTTAAACCCCTCTTCTTGCCTAATTCCATGGTTAGAATTCGAATTCAAGGTCATCTTCATGGCTAATTCTCGAAACCCTATCTTTCTAGCCGTCTCTTTTCATCCTTCCTTGGAGTTTTCACCTTGGCCAACCTGTGGGAACTCAAGGACGCCATTAGAGCTTGGAGCTTGAAAGCTTGGAGCTCAAGAAACAAGCTTTAGGCGGGTTTTATAACTCTAAACCTATGCTTTACTATGTTCATCTTTATATGCGAGTTAATGATAGCTCCTAGTATTTCCCTACTTTTCCCTGCTATTTTGCAAACAAACCCGTGGGATATCTGTACTGTTCTTGAGCTAGATGATGAAGGCGTGTTTTCCAAGAAAAACCCACCGCTTTTCTTTTCCCTAAACGGTCCTAACAGTTTGCTCTCACGACCTCAAGACCGTGAGAGAGCCTCGCGGTCTCGAGACCGTGAGAGGGCTCGCGGTCTCAAGACCGATTTGCCCTGTTGACCGAGCGTGGACCATATAAGAAACTTGTTCCTAATTATATAGGCTAAATACCCTCAAAATTTGGGAGACTAACTCCAAAGGAATCGGGAGATATGACCTTTTTAAGTCACAACTTTAAATGAATTAATTGCTGATTTTCAAACGGTCTGAAATTGCCTTTTTGGGCAAACGGTCTCAAGACCGTGAAAGGTCGTTGACTAAGCGTTGACCCCATGAGATTACTGTTCAAAATTATGTTAATTAACAACTCACCAAGTTTGATGGTCTAATTCCAAACGGGCTAAGAGTTGAAGGGTGAATACTAGGGCTAACCCTAGATAAAATCAGTACTGAAATTATGGTGATCTAATTAGGGTTTTTAGGGTTGATTGACCTAAACGGTCTCAAGACCATGTGGGGTCCACCCACATGACCTCAAGACCGTGAGGACAATCACCCAAGACCATTTGAAGGTCTAGGGTTGAGTAATTTGACCAATTGAACACCAATTGCAAATAAGTTATCAATTTAATCAAAATTCTGATTTTGTGACCAATCAGGGTTCAACCTCTATCAAATCACCTTAGATTTTTATGAAATCTTGGGCAAACGATCTCAAGACCATGTGGGGTCCACCCACATGACCTCAAGACCGTTTGAGCCAAGTTTGGGCCCAATTGGAGCTCAATTGAAGGGTTCAACCTTGTGTTGATACACATTGTTGAGTGTTGATGGGTGAACATTGATAGACCTTAATTGAATCGATTTCAATCCTAATTGGTCAACAATTGAGGGTCAATTGAATGACCATTTGGTTAAGCATAACCTTAATTAACTCAATCCATAGGTGGTCAACAGTTATTGGACCTTTTGAAGGCTTCAACATCGGTTGACATCATCGTTTGATTTGTTGAACCTTTGTTGAAGGACCTTGCGGTTGAGACCATGAGAGGCTCACGACCTCAAGACCGTGAGGAGGCTCACAACCTCAAGACCGTGAGGGGGCTCACGACCTCAAGACCGTGAGGTGGCTCACGACCTCAAGACCGTGAGGTACCTCACGACCTCAAGACCGTGAGGTGGCTCACGACCTCAAGACCGTGAGGTAGCTCACGACCTCAAGACCATGAGGTGGCTCACGACCTCAAGACCGTGAGGTAGCTCACGACCTCAAGACCATGAGGTGGCTCGCGACCTCAAGACCGTGAGGTGGCTCACGACCTCAAGACCGTGAGGTGGCTCACGACCTCATGATCGTGAGGGGGCTCACGATCTCAAGCCCATGAGGAGGCTCACGGTCTTGGAGCTAGAAAGGGGCTCATGGACTTGAAAGGTCAAAGTGAGCAATCGGTCAACACTTTCAACCGAATTCAATCATGTGATGGTTCAATGTTGCTCAAATCAAACACTAATGATAATCTAAGATAGTAAGGAGTTATTTGATTAAGGTTTTTGACTATGATGATGATCAATGGGGTGAATTACCAAGATACCCCTGAAGGGTCAATTGAGTTATACTTTACTCAATTCAAACCCTAATTACATGAGAATGATGTTTTTAGTTATAATGACTCTATCTAACCTGATCTAGTCTAATGTTATCATCAACCATTAGTATGATGAAAGAGAGAGTACTCTAGAGAGAGAAAGTACCCTAGAGAGAGAAAGTAACTCTAATCACTTAATGGTGATGTTTTTGGCTATGATAGCCTATGATGACTCAACCCAACCTGTTTTAGAGTGATGTTGATATCACCTAACCTTATGATGAGAGAGAAAGTACTTCTAGAGAGAGAAAGTACTTCTAGAGAGAGAAAGTACCTCTTTTAAATGGAAACTCAATTGAAGCATCCCCAATACACAGAAATGAGCATAATTAGGGTATGATCCACCTGTGTGAGATCATAGAAACCCTAATTATGATAAATGATGAACCTTTAACTAATCCAAGAGCATCAATGAAGGTGTTACTCATACATGATGATGTTATGAGTTTAATTCACCTGTAATGTGAATAAGTAAACCCTAATTCAAGGGTGATGACATGTAATATGAATAGTAAACCCTAATTCAAGGGTAATGGCATGCTTTTGAGCAATAAACTCTATTTGATTTAAATTAAAGATTTAACTCTTATGACAAGAGTAGGAAGTACATTCCTTATTGTTATATTACCTTTATCAGATGTATTAATCATGCAGGTTCTGATATGAAGGTAATTATATCCAGGTATGGATGTTGATGTTATATTCATTGAAGGCATGTTGTAGCCTTATGAATAAGTAATGTAATCTGATGCCTTGCTAGTGGCATCCTATGCTGATAATGGGCTATGAGAGCCATGAATACCATCAAGGTCATGCTTTAGAGATGACTTGTGATGAGGATAATGAGAAATGATGATTGACATGAGTTAGGCCTGTTACATTTAGTATTCTTCTTTTATAGCTGCTATGCTACTGTTATTGTTTGAAGAACAATGTATGCTGTTAAAGAATACTGAATGTACCTAACTAATCAAGTATAATGTAGAGCCCTGATCATAGATCCATCATTGTCAGAAATTAAGTGATGGTGAAACAGGTTTTCCATAGGGAACTCCTGGAGCACATACTTTTGAGTATGTGGGGTACATGGATGTGTAGAACCTTACATCCTAGTGTAGGAAAGTGATGTAGATGTGGAATCCATCCATCCTTCACTATAGTTCCATACCGTATCAGTGGTAGGTAAACATGAAACCTCCTGATGACGAAGAAAGCACAGATATCCGTATCAGTGGTAGGTAAATATGAAACCTCCTGATGACGAAGAGAGTACAGAACGCCACTGTGACTCTAGAATAGCGAAGGACCAGTTTACCCTGGTGAGCTATAGTAGTAGAGACACAAGATGTCCTACAAGTGATCCTCTTACTGACTGAGGAAGATGAAGGTCATGAGAATCCGGCTCTCTTAATGACCTATGTATGATACTGATGCGGCTTCTCAGCGATCAGTTGGAGTATGAGTGGTAAGCCTCATCTCCACAGGGCATAATGTTGTTTGTAAAACATAATCAACCATGTAGTATAACTTGTTAGAGATGACTCCAAGTTAGTTGATTGATGTTACATTGCAATAATGTTGATATTCTCCATATCTCCTAATTTGTAGAGATCTTGTTATATCTGCAACTGTTATAGAATGCTTTGAAGGCTTTACTGTTTAAAATAATCTTTGATGTTATAATAAAGCTTCTGGCGAAGAGTTATAACTCTCGTTGGGACAATTATGTATAATTGTCTCACCCCGTAGACTTCAACATTTTAGGTGGACGTCGGAGACGAAGAAACCAGCCTACAAGTGATCAATCTCAGCAGCAGCACCAGGGGCAGCAGTAATCTCAGGTGGAGATTTGTCCTGCCATGTGGTGTAGTTAGAGTCAGTCCTATGTGTCCTCTGTACTCTCAGGTCTTGGAGTCTTGTGTTATGTGATCTTGAGATTTTGTATCTTGAATGTATATAATTACTCAAGAAGTAATTATCCTGAGATGTAAACAGTTACCTCTCTTTATGAAAGGAGTTTTTATGGATACAAGTTCTTATCTCGAAAAGTTTTAATTTTCCGTGATTTTTGTCTTCCGCTGATTACCGATTCGCTTCCGCTAAGTTTTAATCGTGTTTATGTCATGGTTTGGAGATCAGAGCCCACAAGAAGAGTGGGTCGCCATAGGCTGATTGGAAGCCTGAGATGCCTGCCACCGCACTATTTCTTCCTTGACCTTCTCAGCAACTATATCATTGACCTTCTTGGCAACTATATCCTTGACTCTCTTATTCTCCTATACATGGATAAAAGAAACATTAGCTTCTTATTATTGAATTCCCTTTTGCAGTAACATTCTAATGAATTTTATAGAAATACAGGATATGTTTTTAGAACTTACATTGTTATCCTTTCCATGCTCGTCATGGACAGCATGCTCATCATGGACTTCATGCTCATCATGGACATCATGCTCATCATGGTCAGCCATCTAAAAATGTCATTAAAAAGGCAAACATTTAGCATTTGTATTAACTAGAAGATAATGAAACATCAAATCTGAAAATGATCTAAAATCCAAAGCCCTAGAATGGGTCAAGTTCAAGTCAAAATGGCTACAAGTGTGTGTTTTGGGTTAATATAAATTTAGCATTTGTTTAACTAGAAAAAGGCAAACATTTAGCATTTATATTAACTAGAAGATAATGAAAAATCAAATCTGAAAATGATATTGATATTAAAAAAGCAAACATTTAGCTTGAATAAAAAAATATAAACATGCATGCCTCTAAAATTGTGATCTTTTATCAATTAACAATCCTTCATTGTGATCTCCGCGCACATATAAGTCATCATTAGCTTCACTATTTTGTGGAGTTGGCAACCCAACAGAGAATGGACTGGAGTCATCATACTTATCATAGTACTCTTGTTCATCTATAGGATCTTCAGTGAACTATCTTTTACCATGAAGAACAACCGACCATTTATCATTTGCAGGATCATCGATATAGAATATTTGTTTTGCCTGTGATGCCAATAGGAATGGTTCACCCTTCTCGCTAATCTTTTCAAAGTTCACCAAAGTGAAACCCAATTCATCCACTATAACTCCTTTGGTGTTATCAACCCAATTACATTTAAAGAGAGGAATTCTGAAATCTATGTAGTCAAACTTCCATATGTCTTCAATGACACTGTAACATGACATTTTAGCTTCACGTGGACTCTTATCCTTTGCACTTGCAAAATACATAGTCGACGCTTGGAGAGTGACCCCACTGTTTTGGACGACACTCTTATCATCTTGGCGCTTTGTGTAATATGTGAACCCATTAATGTCAAACCCTTCATAAGACATAACATTCGGTTTTGGTTTAGAGGTGAGTCATTTGATAGTTTCTGTAATATCATTTGGTGTTTGAGATAGTTGATGTAAGAGTTTATCTTCAAACCACTTAGTAAAAGTCTTATTATGCTCTCTAGCAAGCCACATTGAACTTGCTCGAGGATGTTGTCTCTTGATGAAATTGATATGTTCCTCGATATAAACACTCACTTCGTCCATATTGTGTAAAATATACAAGTGAGCTTGTTGCAACTACTCACGGATGATTACTTTCACCCGTGATCCCAAAATTCCTTTTCCCTCCTCAATATTCTTGTCATTAACAGGAGTGTTATTACCACTCAGAAAGTCATTGCAAAAATCCATAACCTCTCTCGCCACATAACCTTCAATAATACTCCCTTCAGGCTGATAACGGTTTCGAACATCACCTTTAAAAATTCTCATGTATCGTTCAAAGGGATACATCCAATGCAAGAAAATTGGTCCCAACATTTTCACTTACCTAGTCAAGTGGACAACAAGATGTACCATGATATCAAAGAACGAAGGAGGGAAATACATCTCAAGATGACATAGGGTAACAACCACTTCTCTTTGCAAATTATCGAGAGTATCAGGGTCAATAACTTTGCTGCATAGACCGTTGAAAAAGAAACAAAGTTTGGTGATTGCAAACCTTACATGCTTCGACAATATAGATCGAATTGCCACGGGCAATATTTGTTGCATTAGAGTGTGACAATCATGAGATTTAATACCTATCAACTTCAGATCTTTCATTGATACCAATCTACGGATGTTGGATGAGTAACCATGTGGCACCTTAACATTTACCAAGCATTCACAAAAAGCTTTCGTCTCCTTTCTAGACAACGTGTAACAAGCGGGAGGTAATTATGTTCTGTTATTACCCATTTCACGTAATTCTATTAATTCTGACCTTATTCCCATTTCACGTAGGTCCAGTCTAGATTTTATCCCATCTTTAGTCTTACCTGGTATATTTAATAGAGTACCAATGATGCTATCACAGACATTTTTCTCAACGTGCATTACATCGATACAATGCCTGACTGTCAAAGAACTCCAATAAGGAAGATCCCAAAATATTGACTTCTTCTTGAATGAAGAATTGTCACTCCGTGTGGCCATACTACATTGTGATTTCTTACCAAATTCATTGACAATGTCTTTTACTCTTTCATAAACAACTTCCCCTAGTATAGGTTTAGGTGCACTTCGTTCATCATTCCACCCATTGAATGCTTTGCGCTTCCTACGATATGGATGGAATTTTGAAAGAAACCTTCGATGACCAAGATATACAGTTTTGCCGCCATGTTTTAGTCTTATTGAATCAATGTTTTCTTCACATATAGGACACGCTTTAGCTCCTTTGACACTATATAGAGACAAATTCCCATATGCTGGAAAGTCATTAATAGTGCAAAACAACATAGCATGCAAACAAAATGTCTCTCTTCCTGAAGCATCATAGGTCATCACACCTTCAGCCCAAAGTTTCTTTAAGTCATCAATCAAAGGTTCAAGATAAACATCGATATCATTTCCAGGTTGTTTAGGGCTCGATATCAACAACGACATCATAACGTACTTATTTTTCATACACAGCCAGGGAGGAAGTTTGTATATAACAAGAATGACTGGCCAAGTGCTATGTTGGCTGCTCAATGTCCCGTATGGATTCATCCCATCTGTATAAAGCCCAAGTCTTAGATTCCTATCTTCTTCACCAAATTTGGGGTACAATAGATCAATCTTCTTCCACAGTGGGGAATCAGACGCATGTCGTAGGATCCCATCATTATTTTTCTTAACATTTGCATGCCACCTCAAATTCTTCACATCTTTTGGATTTGCAAACAAGTGTTGAAACCATGATATTATAGGTAGATACCACAACACCTTGGCAGGAGAACCAGTTTTGGACTCCACCGAAGTCGTCAATTTATACCGTGATGCACCAAATTTTGGACAATCTTTCAAATCTACATAGTCCTTTTGAAATAATACACAATCATTCAGGCATGTGTGTATCTTCTTGGCCTCCATTCACATTGGGCACAACATTTTCTTTACCCAGTATGTTGAGATTGGCAGCTCATTTCCTTCAAGAAGCATTTCTTTCAACAAAGTCAACAATGAAGTGGAGCTTTTATCGCTCCATCTATTGTTAGCTTTCAACTTCTACAATCTCAACACAGCGCTAAGCTTCATAAACTTAGCACAGCCTATGTATAATGGTATCTCAGCATCATGCACAATGTTTCTAAAGATAGGAGGTGGATCAGTGTGCTCTACCCTACAACTATCCAGCATCGCATCAACGATGTCTACTTGAACTGGTTGGTTCACATCTACGTCATCGAAGGCAATTTCTTCTTCCACCCAAGCACTGCTATCGACATGTACTGGTTTCGAGTTTGAAATCTCTCCATGCCAGTGCCATTCTGTATAGCCTTGTACAATCCCGTTGCACATGACATGACTTTTGATTTCCTCACCAGTGTTGACTTTCAAGTTGTTACCGCAATGCCTACATGGACAGTAGAACCTATCTGTAGGTTTTTTCCTATGTTCCTCGGCAAATCTAATAAACTGATCAAGACCAGATATAAACTTTGGGGTGCAGGGATTGCGAATGGACATCCATGATCTATCCATTCTATGATCAAAGAGAAAACAAGTATATATTAGGACAATATTAGGGTATACACTTACATCCTATCCACGATTTACTCCTATTACAGTCCCAAACTGGGGACTATCCAAGATTTATTCCTAATGAGTAAATCTTTGATGGGTTTCTAGGCCAACAAACACATGTGATGTCATTCTTATATATAATAAATGTGTACCACCTATCCCATCCTTGAACACCTAATCTCACTAGTAAGCGTATCATGTGTATTGGGTTTTCAAGAAAATTTTGGCAGCATTTCCCCATTTTTCTCTAAGTACATATGTACTTAGAGAACAAACGGGGAAATGCTGCCAAAATTTTCTCAAAAACCCAATACACATTATACACTTACATCCTAAGTAAGATTAGGTGTTCAAGAACAGTCCCAAATTGGGGACTATCCAAGATTTACTCCTAATGAGTAAATCTTGGATGAGTTTCTAGGCCAACAAACACATGTGATGTCATTCTTATATATAATAAATGTGTACCACCTATCCCATCCTTGAACACCTAATCTCACTACTAAGTGTATAATGTGTATTGGGTTTTCAAGAAAATTTCGGCAGCATTTCCCCGTTGTTCTCTAAGTACATATGTACTTAGAGAACAAACGGGGAAATGCTACTAAAATTTTCTCGAAAACCCAATACACATTATACACTTACATCCTAAGTGAGATTAGGTGTTCAAGAACAATCCCAAACGGGGACTATCCAAGATTTACTCCTAATGAGTAAATCTTGGACGGGTTTCTAGGCCAACAAACACAATAATAGATATGTACATGTTAGGGTTTCATCACAATTGATGTTAGGGTTTCATCGATGTTAGGGTTTAATCAAATCAAATTAGGATGCTAGAATGGACAAGTTTAAATCTTATTTCAACATGCATCAAAATTTACTGAATTAGGTCAAGCATTAGGATTAGAAGCCCAAATATATGCAAGTAAAAGATTTGTTCGTATCCTAGAATTTACATAAAGCATTACATATAGATTTGTTCATATCCTTACCAACAGGAAACACGGTCGTGGCTGTGTTGGCCTACCACGGCCGTGCTGGGCAGCAGGGCCATGGTAGTCCATTCTTCTCAGTGAAAGAAGTAGAACACCTGGAGAAAGAATAACAGAGGCTACGGCTAATACATGGAGAGCAGAGCAGCAAGCAGCGGGCGGCGGCAAGGAAGAAGACAGCGCCGCAGTAGGGCATGAGCAGGGAGGAAGGAGCACGCCACAGTAGGGCGTGAGCAAGGAGGAAGGCGGCGCAGAGGCGACGCAAGGAGGAAGGTGGCGGGTGGCGGCGGCGATGCAGAGCAGCAGCAAGGAGCGTCAGCGGCAAGAGAGAAGCATCAGGCATCAGGCGGCAATTTTGGGAGAGCGGCGACGAGTAGCGCACAGAAGAATCGATGAAACAGGAAGAAAGGGGGAAGAGCTGGGTGATCGGGCCTCTATTAAGTTGGTCAACGGTGTGGGTTATCTAAAAAACCGACGCCTATTACGATTTAGCACCGGTTGATAGTAAAACACGGACGCCCAACTAGACAACCTTCACCCTAAATTATTTGGCGGGAACCATTATCAGCGTCGGTTATCTAAGGATAACCGACAGTGAAAGTGGGACTTTTTGCGCAAATTTTCATTTTAAATATGCGTCGGTGAATAGTTAAAAAACCGACGTTGTAGGTGACCTAAAATGTTTTTGCTCGAAATTGGATTTCGCGGGCGATTTTAGGCATCAGTCTGTTATAACCAGCCGACGTTGAATACAAAGTGGTACCTGTGTCTGGCTGGTCTTTGAATATAGATGTCAGTTTGCATAAATAACCGACGTTTAATATTAAAGGCGTCGGTTTTCCTAAATAACTGACGCCCAGAAAAGAGACACTTAATGTTGTTTCTGTAGTAGTGTATGTATGAATGTGAAGATGATCAATACATGAATGTTTCTACATGTGTCTGAATGTGAAAGTAGATGAAATGAATGGAACTACAGGTTGCTAAATGTGTGTAAAAATGGAGGAAATTTGAAATGGAACTACCGGTTTCTACATGTGTGTGATGAAAACATATGAATTAAATGTGTGTATACATGTGTGTGAATCACATGATAAATATATAATATTGTCCATCTTGTTAAATTTGCAGGTTTGTGGCATGTTGTTGGCTAATATCAATGGATGCGATAAACCTGTAATTCAGAACTGAACTGTAGGTTTTGCATCCTACTAACCAGCCATATAGTAGGCCTGCAAACTAATAAGAAAAAAAAATCAGAATATAGGCGTCGATTATTTGTGTAAAACTGACAACAAAACACATAGGTGTCGGTTGTTAGTGTAAAACTGATGTCTTTATCCCCTTCTGGCGTCAGTTATCCGTAAAACTGATGTCTATTCCGGTTAGGTACCACGACCGTACTGGGTAGCACGGTCATGGTGGCAGGGGATATGGTGTCGGTTATTAATATACAACCTGACGCCAATGATGCCCTTTTTGGCACCTTTTGGTGGCGGGAAGGGGTATGGAGTCAGTTGTTAATTAAAACCGATGTTTTTAATCAGGTTATACTGTCAGTATTCTTTAGGAACTGACACCTATAGTCCCCTTTTTGGTGCATTTTTGGTGGCGGGAAGGTTTATGGCATCGGTTGGGGGACCGACGCTGAAGGTGTCGACTTTTAGCGGTGCCCACTTGGGTGTCGCTTGGAAACTGACACCTTAGGCCTTAAATAACTGATGTCAAAGGCCATTTCTGTAGTAGTGATAGTAAGAATCAATCAAGAGGAATGCATTATATAATCGAGTACAATGTTTTTAAGTACTCCAAAGCAAAGGAAAAATAGAAGAAAATAGTTAAGTATATGATAAGTACATAGAAGTGAAGAGTCTTCAGAAGAGTTAAAGTGAAGAGAACTAGATGAGCATGTAAATCATAAAACTAGGATAAGAAACTTAGTTGAAACAAAGAGAAATGTTGGAAATAATGAGCTTGATAAAGGAGTGAGGGTTATGATATAATTGACAGCGTGGATTGTATACCTTTACTAATAAGTTTAATACATTCATCCTTACTGCCTTTGGATTCTAAGTCTCTATAGAACAACAAACTAGTTTCTAAAAGAAGAACGAAAGTGTAGCTAAATAAATGAATAAGTCATACAAAGGTAGACTATATTTAGGAAGGAAAAACTTGATTGAAAGAGAAACTATGTTTCACCCATGCTTGAGTCGTTTGATTTAAAATGAAGGATATGCAATGTATTAAACATGAGGTGAAACTATTAGAGAGATTATTGATTTAGAATTTCAACTGCACATTAGTAGAAGGATAAAAAGAAATATATGCAACATGGTATACATGATCATCCACATAAAAGAAGCAACATGATCATAAGAGAAAACTAAAAGTTAAAGATGACATGTGGAATAGTAGTATATGGTAAGGGGATTATGGAAAGTAAGGGAGGGTTTGAAACATGATGGATTAATATAGATTATAAAAGAAAGATGTTGCGAGATTCAAGAAAGTGGTAATTAGTCAAGTATCCTTGTTGATAATTAGTTGAACCTACATATGAGAAATGTATTAATGAATGTTTGAAGATAAGAATTCTAAGTCTCAAAATCATCTTCTCTTTCATATCTTCCTTAATGAGAGAAATGTGGTAATGAAGTGATAAGAAAATGAATCATATATGATGCATAACCACCATGGTAGAGGCATCTAGTGAATGTAATAATGACACACAATATGATGATGAAACCCTAGAAGTGTAATTTGAGAATGTAATATATTTTAATGTCCAAGTAAGAGAAAGGAAATTCAATTGATAAGATAAGGAAGACTTTAGTAAAACTTGTGAGATTGAAAGTTTGAATTTCAAATTAAGGGAGCAAAGTCAAATCATAATAATGTCATGCTACTGATAAGGACCAAATGCTAGAATGTTTAGAGTTGTAGTAGTTCAAGGGATGTCACTAGTTATTTGACCTTGAATACTAGCACTCTATAAAACAAGATCATGAGTTTTTCACTATGAGAAGTAAACTAGCATTGATAGTAATCTAGGGTTTAAAGGTAGCTACCTGAAAGGTTGATAAACAATATGAAAATGATTCAGAGAAAAGAGTAAGATATAAATTTGAAATGTAACAAGTGTGTTTTGAACAAAAGGAGAAATACAATATGAGTGAAGTGGGATATGAAATAAATTCTTGCAGTGATAGCAAGAATGATGAATAATCTACTTATACCTTGTATGTTTCAATTTTAGGGATGTTTAATCTACATGATTAAAATGGGAAGGATAAGTACCAAAAAGTAAGTGTTCATGAATGAGGAGAGAGATAAGAGAAAATAATGGCTTTTAGTAATATGTAAATTTGTTTTTAGAAGTATAATTTGGTAAAGGTATATTAAGGGATGTAAATTGGTTCTACGTATGATTTTAGTATACATGTGCAAGAAATATGTTAATTAAAGGTGTCTGATAGTTGTAGTCATTCATACTAGTAATCCATCTTAGTATTGTACAATTGTGGTATGGTGATATGGGTTGAATAATGATGGAACAAATGAAGGGTTACCCTGAATAAGGTAGTCTTACCTAATCACTTATATGAATAGAAGGGATGATAACCATATTGTATTGATATGTAACCCTAATGAGGTATAGCTTGTTATACCTAGATTTAATATAACTAAGTGATGGTAATTGGGTATGAATAGTCCTTGAATGACTAACACAATCATGGAATACTTTGTTACTATTGTTGAAACCCTAGTATGCTATAGCCCGATGCTTACACCTTGAATTATGTGTGGGTTCATACTTGAGAATAGTATGGAATGTGATGGTAATGCTTCACCTTATGCATCCATGATCTAATGGGGATGTCGTGAGTAGTATTGTACAATTTTTGTTGAATCTAGTCTTCCAACTCAAGACTGTTTTGCTATTTGAGTAGCACAATAGTAAAATTCAAAACAACATGGTGAATTCTCTTTTGTGACTTAGAGATAACACAGAACAATAGTACATATTGAGCCATATGAATTGAGATATTTGGATCAGATTATCAATGTTGAGGTAACACCTCAAGAGTATAAAAATATTGAAATTGTTGTTTCTTTCTCTATCCTATGATTAATTGTGGCATAGAGAATTCATTGGATATCATTGGGAACTATTTCAGACATGTTGTGATTAGAAAAGAAATAAAGGACTTAATGTTGAAAATTGCATTCAAGTATGAAATACAAGAATATAATGACATGTAAGATTTCAGAATCTTAAAATAAACCTTAAATGTACTTTACTTGCATATTTATGTTCCGGAGGAGAAACCTTTTCAAGGGGGAAGAATTGTTATAACCGTATCTGAGCTTAATGGGTAAGTTAGGGTTTATGTGGATGACTACATGCTTAGTTATATTGGTCATTGATTAAACATGATTATTGATGATATGTTAAACCTAATGAGAACCCCAAGTATGCTATCTCTTTGTATAATTAGGGTTTGAGAAAATATAAATGCTAGTCGGATAAAATTAGGGTTTTCACCAAATAGACTCATGTTAGGGAGGAATGAGAGAGATATGAAAAGGAGAATGAAAATGGTAGTTGAAAATGTTAGGGTAGCACAGCCGTGGTGGGTCATTGGTGGCATGGGCAATCTAGGCCACACGGCCATTTTGAAAGAAGTGAACTGTTGACCAACTTTTGTACTCAAATCTGATGAAACCAATGTACCACGACCGTGGTAGGTAGCATGCCCATGCTGAGTCCATCTTAGCATGACCGCGGAAGCTAGCATGGCCCTTATGGGGTATTTTCTCTTCAACTGACTATTTTGTAGATTTCTGGATAGCAGTTCACTATTATATTTTTATTTATTTAATGGTAGCTCAGAATGATCTAAACTTTTTATTTAAGATTTAGAACTCAATTACAAACAACATGATAAATTTTCATAATTTTTGGAGAAGTTTTAATCTCTAAAATACTCAAATTACAATAACTTTTTTATGACAGAAAAATCTACTGAAATAAGAAAAAGTTTAGTGAGGGGTCGATGTGCAATTCACCCAAGCAGCTAAATTGCTCTATATGGTCAACCTAACATACTAGTATCTCTCTTAATTCATGATTCATTCTAGAGAAACTAAATCCTAGAGAGAGAGGGAGAGTTAGGGTTTGAGAGGAGAAAGTGGTGAAATTGCCGATCTAGGGTTTCTCTATCTAAGATATGATGAAATCAAGTAAGTTTAGATTCTTTGCATAGAATTTAATGGTGAATCTTCTCTCACATTTCAAGATTCCGTCCCTCCTCTGATTTGATCTGAAATGGTATCAAAACTTCCCCTTTTCTCACTCTTTCTTCATACTCCCTCATTTTTAGGGTTTTCGAGTTGTAAGGAAGAAGAATCAGGTGAATTGCTAGGGATTTGATATGAGATCGAGATTTTTAGGGATGAGATATATTTTTAAGGTGTTTTCACACCTTTGGGTGAGTGGGAACTTCATTTAAATAGTATATTGCATGAAAATTTGTTAAGTCATCCATAATCTTTAATTTCTTGTATGTGACTACAAATCCTGAATTGTCTGCTTGATCTAAGTTGTTGCAAAATGATATGAAATGGATTCTTCCTCTATTTGGAGGAATTTTAGATGATAAATTCATATTAGAAATGTATACAATACATCCTAATGAGAATTCCTTAAGTATTCGTAGAGGTTATAAGAGTAAACCGAAATATAGGGAATTTGTCTATGACTGAAATTGCTATATAATAAAATAGAGAAATTTGTTTATCTGGATCCCCTTGGTTATGAATGATTGTTTATCTGAATGTGTAGTACATATATGTCAGATACTATCTTGGATTTCATTTATGGTGAATAGTGTTTGTTTGATATTTCAGTAAAGAGGGTGAAACCCAAGATGCGAGGAAAGTTGGATATTTGCGAATAGATATCGTGAAATCCATTTGAAGGGATTTTCTTGACATGATAGACTTTATTTATTCAATTTTATTCTTGATGCATGATATCTCAGTGAATGGAATGGAAACCCAAATTCAGTTCAGTCCCAAGGTTTCATACTCATATTGATTGTATATAATTTGTTGAAAGCAGTCTTTATTCAGTGAATGTTTATGTCGCACGAAATCCTTATGAGAGCCATGTGATAAGTGAATGAGGTAAATGAAACCCTAAGGATAGGGTGTTCAATGAATCAAGTATTGTGATATCAGTGTTCTCAGTATGAGATGTGGTGATGCTTAACAGTTCAGTTGTGGTAAATGTTATCAGATGGTCAATGAAAAGAATGGCTTATAAAGCTAAACTAAGATATGTTGATGTGATGATTGAATTGTGAATGTAAAGAGTGAATTAGACATTTAGATGCCCTGAACACTATAGAATCCTCACAGGATGAGGTCGGTGTTGTGGGAGGAAACAGTTTCCCGACTGGAGGTAGTCCAGTTCGAGGTAAGACGGAGCATACCAGTAGGGTACGGGGGTCTTGACCAGTAGGGAAGACTCCTTACAGTTGTGTGGTACCCAACACCAACCGGGGATGTTGGTGGTACCTGTGTTACATGTTGTAAGTGATCAGTGATTAGTGGTCAATAGGTCCACTAATGCACAGTAAGCCTGAGGGATTTGACTCACAACTTGAGTACCCAGGTTGAGAGGTGAAGTCTGAGATATTCGGCCGCTCACATGAGCCACCGAGAGGCAGACGTGTCGAGGCCCACTATAGATGTGGTCTTACTCAAGATATAGGAATTCGGTCATGCTTCTAAGCCTTGTATAGTGAGATTGTAGCTTGTTGTGATTCTTTCACATGTTGTGGTACACCTCATGTGGGTTCAGGGCATAATAAGATGAATGAGAGGTTAAACAAGTGTGTGCAGTTATTCAATTATTCTTTGTATTTTTCTAAATTATTAGTTCTCTTTTTGATAAATCAACCATTTCATATATTGATTCACTCTTGTAGATATCTAGAATATCCTGCCATATTTATGATTGTCAATTATTAGACTCTTTAAAGCTTATTGCTGTTATAATTGAAATCTGTTTCTCAAAAGTATATCTGTAATTATATCAGTGCTTTAGACTGTTTCTTTGAAGTACTCATTCACTGACCGAGTAGGCTCACCCCTCTACTCACAATTTTTAGGGAAACCATGTGGACTTGAAGAAGGTCAAAAAAATCAGAGTTGATCTACCACATGAGTTTAGTATGACAATAGTTAAGTTCAATCGGTCCCTATCACTCTAGGTCCTTGCATAGATTTGGAAAATTGCAGAAATTATTTTTTCTAATGAGAAATATCCAAGATAATTCAACTATGGTACAACCAACGCCACAAAACACACTTAATTACCAAGGTAGGAAACTTTCCCCAATTGCATCATATGTTATTCTTGATATATGATATGGAAACTCCTTGCCATAATCATCTGTATGCTTCTGGGCTTAAGTGCTCTAAGAATCACCAATTATGCCTAACCCAATAGCCAATATGATAGATATACACCCTACGAAGGCAAAACCTACATATATACCATCACACTTCCAGGAGGTAGATGCACACCACGCAAAGGCGTACCTACTCTTAGTCGAACAAGTTTTTCATGTGTATTACTTTGGAAAGCATCTTAGACTTAAATTTTTTTATTGAGGGAATTATATATATAATTATATATATATATATATATATATATATATATATATATATATATATATATTGTATCCCATAACCACATATATAGTACATATCATATACATGCTATATACAATAACATAAACATGCAATATAAAACAAAAAGTGATACTTATGGCCATGTCTACTATAATTTCTCAGAACCACAAGGAATTACCGCCACCTAGGTCAATCATCACATCTCATGTATAAACCTATATTTGGTTTAGATCTATGCTTGCCAATTGATGTAGATCTGTTCAACCCTTGAACTGGTCGTCTCGCCTCTTGGCCGGTTGGTTGGTCCTTCGGGACGGTCTTCTAGCCTCTTATCCAATCGATGTTTCGACACCTTCTAGATGGTCGAATGGGTCCACCAGGCCGGCTCCATCATTTTGTCCTCCATGGTCCTCTAGATGGACTTGTCTCACGAATTGGTCATCTTGTCTGGCGATGATCATCTTCCTCATTGTTGCAAGAAAGAAAACTATCCTATTGCTATTTTATTACATTGTAATGAGAAACCTCAAGTTACATTCGATGGAAGAAAAGGTAGGAAAGAATTAACTTTACATTGGGAAGAGGGAAGTATAGGTTTAGTACACAAACTGAGATAAATAGGAATAAAATGAAACCATCCAACCACACACAGATATAGGGTTTAGGCCATAACCATGCTACACATCCACCATCACAACTGATTTTAGGGAGAGGCACATAAATTTCATATATATATATATATAGATATAGATATATAGAGAGAGAGAGAGAGAGTCAGGCTACTGTACACTCGAGTGTACTAGAAGCACCGTACACCTCAGTCATTTTTAAAGATGCAGTAACTTTTTGAAAATTTTAAACCGTTGATCTTCTTAAATATCTTAAGAACATACTATATAATAAATTTTAGGTCATTTGGATACGTATAGGTTGTGCATCTAAAGGAGGCAAGAATCGTGCATTTCAAATTAGTTTTGTGTGTCGATTTTGTTGTCCTTGGATGAGTGACTTACACTCATCCAAATGAGCTCAAATTTTATATTTGGCCTATTATTATTGTAACCATGAAGATCAATGGATTAGATTTTGGAAAGACAAGGTCTAGATAGGCAAACACCACTGAGTTGTACGGTGTAATATGTACACTCGAGTGTATTTTAGCCTGACTCTCTCTCTCTGTGTGTGTCTATATATATATATATATATATATATATATATATATATATATATATATATATATATATATATATATATATATATTAGTTCAGGATTAGTCGGTCATTGATCAGATACCATATGTGATAGTTTAAATATTTGTATCATATGAAATAAATAAATAAATGATAAACTAAAATATGATCATATAAATTATCCTAAAATATAGTAAATTGACATGGCTCTTACACCACTATTGGTAAATACGGGCACAAAGTATAGTAATAGAAAAAAAAATTATCTATTTGTATTTCCATAACAGCAAGATCGTGTCGACTACTATGAAACAGAAAGGATGGTTTAACTAGTTATACCTGGTCCTAGAGGAAGTATAGTGACAACAACTTGTTGCAATGCAACTACCTTCTAGTTAGTCTTGTATGGTGACTGTGCAGCTCCTGGTCTTCACCATGGACAGCGAATTGGACAATTATGTCGCGTCTCCTCTGATCTCACCATGGACTGCAGACTGATGTTGTCCTCCTAGAAGCGCCCAAATGAACTCCTTCCTCTAGAGTAGTCCACACGGACTAACTAGAAGTCATGTCATTCAACTAGAACAGATAGGAAGGAGTTGTCCCTCGCATTGGATTACTAGTCACCACCTTGCTCTCCTACACCAATGATCCTCAGTTGTTCTCTCCCAATCTATCTCTCCCTAGTTGGGTAGGACTTTCTCGGTCTCTCTTGGTTACCACAACTAGAGAGGACAAAAATTATTAAAGCAATTGATTCTCAATTGTCTGTTATTATTCTGATCTGGGAAGACCCAAATACCCATATATTTATAGTCTGGGTTAGGGTCAGGGTTTCCAGTCAGTTCGAGATCCGTGTGGGAGTGGAAGGAACCAGAAGATCTTTAATTTCCATAACGTGCGAGACATGAAATGATCATCTAGCACTACTAGATGATAGTGTTGTTCTGCCAAACAGTTTCTTGGTAGTTTCCCAATAGCATATGAAATTGGCAAAAATGTTTCCCATTAATGCTAAATAGTAATTCCTTGAACCACAAGAATTGTACAATTGAAATGAATTTGGGAAAGTATTTAGAACCTTCCTCCAGCCTAATTAAGTGATCTCACACATGTGAGATGGCCGTCTCACTCATCAAGATGGTCATCTAGTGAGTCAAGTTGAACCGGTCAGTTCACACCTCAATATGGGTAGAAATTAGCCAATTCAATTTTTGATTAGTTTGACAATCCAAATGGTCATCTCAACACTTGGGACGATTGTATTGTATACCAAACGGCCATCTCACCCTGTGAGACGATCGGCTAGGGTGTAGTGAGTTGATATGTTGTGTGAATTGAGTACCTAAATACTTTAGTAATCAATCCAATCATCATTCAAGATCAAACTCCTCTTCTAGATGAGTTGCTATGTGTGTGGCCCTATAGGTACCATATCAAGTTGGTAGTGAATGTCCATAAATAAGTTCTAACATCACAAGCAAAGAGTGGCACATCAGTTCTACCCAAGTGAATGGAAAGTTGGAGAACAACTTCGACCTACAATATGTGTAAGGTGTTACAGTGATTTATATAATTCCTTTATCTCTGATATCCAGAGTGAACTTGAGGCATGGAATTTTCATCCTCTTAACGTTCATCCCATGTTCCATGAACCAATAGAAGACTATCTGAGATAATGTAACCTCAATATCATATATTGATTCACATGTGGATGTGAATGCATTTCTCAGTCTCTCTTATCAAGTGGCTAGGATATCAATCTCCAATAGGAGGGACAAATCCCATCTCTATCACTAATAGTCATTCCCCATGTGTCAAAGTAACCCAATCATCACCGTTATAACTAGGGGTGGCAATTGGGTTCGAGTTGAGTGGGTTTTATTTTGGGTCAACACTTTTTGGCTAGACCCTAAACATTTAAAAGATGGTTTTTCAGGTCGACACCCTTGACTCTAGCTTGACCCGCATATAATTTTAGGTCTATCGGGGCTGACCTGTAAATCTAACACCAAAATAATAGTTTTAAAAAAATCTCTGATTTGTCTAGTCATTGATAATTCCTAAGTGTAACTAACAAATTTTATTGTGATAAACTTACAATGTGATTGGGAAACATATATAAATCCTATTATAGTTTGTTTAAGACTTTTAAACACAAATTCCTAGTATAATTAGCATAATAAATCATACAAATCAATACAAAACCTTGTAGAATTTCCAAAATAAACTTCATGATTGATGGATTAGTAAATTAATGGGATGTTGGGTGTCTTAAAATATAGTAAATGTAATTTTATTTGAAAATATAATTCTAAATTTTGAGTCAATCGGGTCAATTTGGGTCAAAAGTCCAAACATGGACTCGACCCTAAATTAATTTCAGGTTCTTCAATTTCAGGTCAGGTCAAAAGCCTTAGACCCTAAACTTGCTTAAAATTTTAGGTTCAGGTCGGGTCTTGTTTTGCTAGCCCTAGTTATAACAACCCATATTTTAGGACTATGTTTGATGATGTCAAAGCATACCCAATTACACGTGATGAGTGCAGTAATTTTAGGTCTAAGAATCGCAATCACCACCTTCACTATGAGAGATGACTATGACTACCAATTATGGTTTCCATATGTCACTCTCCAGATGGGTTTGTCTGATACACTATTCCTAACATATATTTGTGTGCTTGGTTTGATAGTTCCATGTCATGACTAATGAGACTCAGTCATCAACCTACCAACACTCCAATCTTATGTGTTACTGTTGTCTACCTACCTTCCACATTAACAACTGACTAGGGACATAATAAGAATATACATACTCTTAGCATCTGTATGGTCTCATTCTCCAAGTCACGTACTTGAAGACATACGTCATTGATTATTGTCATTATTTAGACACTCATAATGTTTCCTCATTATCACATAAGTGAATGAAACAAAATGAACTGGAAGCTTGCCTTTATGAGTATGAATCATATCCTTTACGGTATATGTTATGTCAATCATCACTTGATTGTCTCTATGGGCATACCTTACCAACAAAAACAAGTCTATAGTTGGGTTAAGTTATAGATTTAGATATTAAAGGAACCATTTGATCATTAATGTCTAATGTGAAGTATGGTTGAGTATTAGATTCAACCAAATGATTATGAAGATAGAATTATTAACAAAAAAGAGATGACACAAGTAATATACACTTTGAAAGAATGTATTAGAGAGTTTACTTAATTTAATTAATTAAGTTATTGACTTTATTTGTGTATGAATCTGAGTGTGTCTTGGACCATTAGGGTTTAGTCTAATGTATGTATGTTACCCCTTTCTCCTATATAAGAAAGGGGGTTTGTCTTATGTAAAATATCACAAAGCCTTATTTTACTTTACAACATGATATCAGAGCAGAAATACTAAAAACCTAATATAAAGGGAGAGAAAAGACTTTCTTTTTCTCCTACGGGTAGCTGCTGCTCCTTGTCTTGGTTGTCTTCCTGATCAATCTATTTCTCAGATAAGAAACACATCCATCATGCCAACATCACCTTGACTTATAAAAAAATAGGTGCCACCCTCATAATCTCATTTCTACAAAACCCAGTTCCACTACCTATCTTCTACCACCATCATCTTCTCATCCAATATTCCACTTCTTCACATGTGATCTCACTTTATACATTCATGTTATCCCAATCCTCTCTCTTGGTTTATGTTATACTAGTAAGCACAACAACATCCTTACTTTCTATTAGTACTTTCCTGCTACACATCGCAAGCCCCACAATGTGTGGTCCTAGCCAAAGCCCCCCCCACCCCCCCGCTCATTTCTTCTTCCTATGTCTACTTCTTCCCAAGAATCAATCCACCACCACCTAGTATCCTAGTAACCCTACAAGATAGCCCCACCATTACTCAACTATGGTAGCCCATCGCCACACACCCCTAAGTCTGTCACCTTGCCATGTTCCCTCCACTCATTTGGTTTTGGTCTTCAGACTGATAGTAGGTTGTACACGTGAGGCTGAGATCTAAAACCTTTGTGTTGCTTCTAGGGAGGTGTCCTATCCCATCCCACTACTAGAGATTGAGGCTCTCATCAAGATCTACAAAGATATTCATGGGCAATATTCTAGTCTACTTTGTCTCTTTGAGTATTGGGGGCTCCCACCACTATTGATTCCTAGGGGATTACATTGCCCATGAAAAATAGATTTCTTCTTCTTACGTACAAGTTGAAATGTTTAGAAAATTTCATTCTTATGCCAAGGGGGGACCATTAATATGATTCTATTAATCATATTTATGGCTTCTATGGTGAGGGAAAGAGGAGATTTGGTGTGCACATCTAGAAGATATTTACTGAGTATTTTAATTGTTTACCTGTTACTACTCTCATAAATGATAACATTCTACGTATGTACGATTTACAGTCTCCTAATTTGAAAAACTTGGATTAGATCTGTATCATCACTCACTCGTGCAAATGCTTCCCTCATATCCATCACCATGGAAATATTTTCTAATAGAAAACGTTACAAAAACTACTTCTTTACAAAGGAAACATGGTAGTTTGCTTTATTGTTCTTACTCAATATTAGTCCATTCTTTGTAATACATGATACATCGATCAAAACCCCTAGCTATATATGTTTCATGCTTATTCTTAATGGGATATTTAGTTGGATCATGTTTTTTTACTGATCCATACTATGGATCCATGCTCCCCCTGCATTTTTGGGTCACAATAAGACACTTTTATTTTCTTAACTAGATTAGTGTAATTGGGTCATATTGCACATTAACTCTAGTTATCAATTGACATCCTCAAAATATTGATGTCCTCTTCTATTTTATCTGACTTGTCCACACCAAAAACTCTTGCTTCTTTCCATGGTTGGTGTGAGTGGTATAAATAGAGGAGAGATGAGTTGGAGGGGAGGAAGATTATATTCAGTTGCGCTATATATTTGTGGATTTTAGTGTGTTTCTTGTAGAGCTTGTAGACTTCCACTATTGACATTTGTAATTGAAACTCACTTATTGCTATATGATTTTTGGAGGGCTTATTATATGGAGCTTCATGTCTACTTCTTGCTTTTTTAAGCCGATGGACTTCTTTCCGGCTACGCCCACTCTACTTTCTAATTTTTGTCGTGCTTTATTTGCTTGTTGACATTTCTTGTGCCATGCACTTGTTGACTTTTCTACCATAAACCAGCACTCTATAGACTATTTTACTATGAACCAACACTCTCTGGACTTTTTTATCATGAATTAGTGCTCTCTGAACTTTTCTACCCAGAACCAACACCCTTTGGACTTCTCTACTGTGAACCAACACTCTCTGTATGATGATGATAGAGACTGTGATGAACAGTCAAACTCTTTATTGAAGCTATTTGCTACTATTCTAGATTCCATATCCTTTTAATTAAGAAGATTCTACTACTTGTTTGCCACCTGAACTTGCGTTCTGTGACATACTTTAGATTTAGCCTACTTTGAGTTAAGGGGGAGAAACTCTTCTATGGGCTTCGCTTATCTTTTATTATGATTTTTTTTCTTTTAGTCTATCTATCTATTTGCAAGATGACTTGGGATTATCCCAAGATTCATCTTGACGGGGCTATTAGAGACTCTTGTTAATTTAGTTTATTAAGCTATTTCAATATATTTGATTACGGGACTGAGTGTGCCTTGGCCCATTAGAGTTTAGTCCAATTTTTGTATGCTTCCTCCTTCTCCTATATAAGGAGGGGGTTCCCCTTATGAAAAATATTGTATAGACTTTATTTGCTTTACAACCATATGACTTACATATATCTCATCGAACTACTCTATTTGACATATAAGTTCATTAAATTTGGAGAAGGGAGATTGTAGGTATACATTTTAGAAGATATTATATTAGAAATATAGGAAATCGATAGGGGGTTTGACACTATAAATTTAATGAAGACTGTAGGCCTTGGATTGAGAATATGATATGCGGGATGGTGATTCCTTTTTGATCCAGTAATAATGTTCTACTGCTTGGGCTGGCTAGGTCAGTCTCCTCCTTAGTAGGGCCAAGTACCTACTCGGCCAACTACTTATTGCTCATGTAAGACCCACACATGGTCCTGTACCCCAGCCATAGCGACACCCATAGGAGAGCTCACTAGAGTTGCTTGATGATGCTAGATCAGGTCGTGAAGGAGTTTAGGATAATGTCATCCAACCTTGTTTTGGGTCTGTGAGTTGGATGGTGGTGAAAATTTGTCGAAGGCCAGTGGGGAGGTGGGATCCCAACTTCCAACACTGGCCATGAAGGTAAGCTACTGCTTAGAGGAAGAAGAATAAGTGAAGAGGGTGTTAGGATGAAGAAAAATACAAAGGAAAAGGTGTAAATGAAAGAGAGGATAGAAATGAGAACTTTTCAGTGCTCAAAAGTGTCAAAATGACATCGAAAAGGAGTGGGGGTGTTGGTCCACCTTGCACAAGTGTGACGCATCGTTCGAATAAAATGTTATTAACTAAGCGGAAGCGTTCATTAGCAGCGGATTACGGAAAATCACTAAAAATTAAAACCTTTTTACCAAGAGATCCAACAAAGAAAAACTCTCTCACATAGAACCAAAGTAATACATTTACATTCTAGTTTAAAGGTACATATCTTGGATTATCTCATCTCAAAGATTATAACATCAATTGTTCTGTTAAACTGTATTTAGACAACATAAGATCATTGAAGCATCAAGCCAAAATCCCAGATTGATTCATTAAAACCAACTACGGACTCCAAGGACCTGAGAGTATAGAGACAACACATAGGGCTCTATTCACACATATATAAAACTTGATAGCCAGTGTCTCCACTTGAGAATTCACTGCTATTCCCTTCTACTATTGTTGTTGTTGTCCTTCACCTACTGAAGGGTTCCTGCCTCCACATCTGCGTCCACCTAAAAATGTGGATCCCATGGGGGTGAGACAATTGTAAATTGCCCCAGCGAGAGATATAACTCTCTACCAAAACATTATTATTGCAGTTTATTTAAATAAAATTGTGCATAGGAATTATCTATTCAACAGCAAATAGATCAATGTCTAAATAGATTAGAACAGTATTCTTATTCAAAGCATTTCAGCTATAACTTGATAAGGCAGCATGATACATATTCAATGAGGAATTAAAGTACATGTATAACGTTTATCCTTCTAGGATATGCTAAGAAGAGTAACATCAACCTTCTCGGTCAGTACGAGATTATATGGTAGAGACATCATGTGTCAAACTACAATTAGCTTTCCAGGGTATATTGATCCCTTCACTATAGAGTCATAGCTGTAGCATATACTCTCTTCAGGCTTAGATCACATAGCAAATGCCTGGTATTGTATTGTGGAGTCATGGCCTATAGCCATACTCTTTTAATAAAGTATTGGGATATTAATCCCTCATCTGATCAAGTACATTTCCATTTCTTAACAAGTTCATCATCTTGATTATAGAATATGGGTATTCAAACCCTCAATTCATCATAGAATACTTGTTACCACTTCCATGTAACTTAATACATTCAGTTCATCTGACCAAGGTAATTATGATTCTTGCTACACAAGAATTCCACATAGTTCACAAAGCTGATATCACCTCTTGTTACCTCTTAAGAGGAAACAAGGCATATTATGGCTTATGAAGCCCATAAATAATTTCAATAATTAAAACATCATATGGAACATAGGGCTCATTAATTTTAGGTTACCTCTCACTAAGAAACAAAGCATATGAAGGCTTCTAAGGCCTATAAAACATTTTCAATATAACGAGCATCATAGCTCATACCTGGCTATGCTCATCATCTCAACATACCTACATGATTAGTACTCATGATAACAATTATATCCATTATATATCAGTACCATGCAATACAAGGGTTTTCTTATTACATTCAGAACTCATCACTCTGTATTTGAGATTCACATAGATTCACTCTGTGTTAGGATTTTACATAGCATCACCCTATATTAGGGTTTCACATAGCATCACCCTGTATTAGGATTTCACATAGCATTACCTTGTGTTAGGATTTCACATAGCATTACCCTACATTAGGGTTTCTTACAATAATTCCCCAAATTAGGATTTACTATTCATCCCAATTACGGTTTACAATAAAATACCTTGAATTAGGGTTTCTCATGTCATTATCCTATATTAGGATCACATCATTCCCCTAGATTAGGGTTTCACTCAGTATTACCCCCTGACTTAGGGTTTAAGTTCATCAGTCAACTCAATTAGGGTTTTATGATCTCTTTATCAAGGATCATACCCTAATTATAAATCCCATTCATTTTGAATGTGTTGGGACTGATTGCTACATGATTATTATACATGTATGAATTTCTCTTTGTCATCCTCTCAAGGATGTTCTCTACTCCAATCTTAATCAAATTGAGTCCATTCTTTATTCAATACATGTAATTAGGGTTATCATAATGTATTTGACTATTGCATTAATATGCATCAAAGGTTAACCCCACTAAGAGTACCAATCACTCTAGTACCTTAAAGGTACAACCATTGTAATCATCATTGATTTTCATCATGAATAATCAAGTAGTTGATTGACCTTCAGTCACCTTAGACATCCAAACAGTTTTGATTAATCAATTCCCAAATAGTCTTGGTCACTTAGACCCCAAATGATCTTGACCAACTAGACTCCAAACGGTCTTACTAAAATAATCTCCAAACGGTCTAAGACCGTTTAGACCTCCAACGATCTTGATTACATTGGCCATCCAATCGGTTTGAAACCGTTTAGCCAAATCAAGTTGAAACTGATTGGACATATAAAACTGTTTAGACAAAATATTTTGAAACCGAATGAACTTGGGTCTCCAAACGGTTTGAGACTGTTTGGTCCAAACCCTCTCAAAACCGAATGGACCAAAATGATATCCATCAACTAAATCAATTTCAGGGTTTCACCTGTTGAATCCACCTATCAATTGAAACATTGAATTAACCTCAATTGAACCATTAAATCACCCTTCAATTGAACCATCAATTAGGGTTTTAAATTTAAGAAACCATCAATTAGGGTTTTAACCTAATTGAATTAGGGTTTGAAATCAAGATACCTTTAATTGTTGACATCGTAGGACAAATTCTATTGAAATTATTGAATCACCACTTAGCCATGTCATGACCTGACCTCAAATGGTCTTCAGGTCATTTGGTTAACCTCCAAATGGTCTTGAGACCATTTGACTAGTCCCATCATTGAAATTTGTGAAATTCAATTAGGGTTTGCATCATAGAATCAGTCATTAATTGAGCTATTGATTGTATTTCAATTTGATATCACTGGATCTTCAACCATCCAATCATACTTCATCATAGACTTCCAAACAGTCTTGGTTGACCTCCAAATGGTCTTGAGACCATTTCGGTGACCTCCAAATGGTCTTGAGACCGTTCGGTTTAGTCAACTCAAAAATTAAATCAATCAATTGAGAATTTCAGCACTCAACCCGATTAGGGTTTGATACTTGATGGACATTTAACTGATGAACCCTTTGAAACCAATCAATTGGATTTAATGGGTCATCAACCATCAACATCAGCATATGAACTCCAAACGGTCCACTGTGGTCAACTATTCCAAACAGTTTTGAAACTGTTTGGCTAACTTTATTGAAACCAAGCGGACTCAAATTTTGAAACTATTTGCAATAGATATTTTTGGAGGTGTGTTCTTATGATGATGTCATCATCATCAAGTTGTAAACCCACGAAGCCTGCTGTGATTTTCATGGTGATTTCATCAATCAATCAAATAAAATTTTAAGAATGAAGAAAGGATCAACAATTGATAGGGGTATGAAATCAATAATAACATTCAAGGGTTCAAGTTATATAACCTGCCTTCAATTGAGCTTTAAAGCTTCAACCTCCAAGTCTTTAAAGGTGAAAGAAACACCTTCCACAATCCCAATATCGTCCTTAAGCTTTGAGTAAAAAGGAATGGCTAGAATTGAAGATGGAATGGAGATAAGAAGAAATCATGCATTGATTTTTTATTTCCACCATGGAATCAAGGTGAAAAGAGGTCATGGAGCTTACCAACAGGTTGGGGGTCGTCATCCTGATCCTCCAAAGCTCCCTTGGTCGTTTTTCAAGCAAAGAGTGGAAGTGGCTTCAAAAAAGCCTCTCAGTTGAGTTGTAAAAGGTGTTTTTATAAGAAATTCAATGAGAGAGAAAATATTTTATAAAATCCTTTTAATTCCAAAATTGGTGCCACCTCTCCCCCATCAATTCCTTGCATGCAAAGCCATATTTCCCTCCTTCAAATTCCTCTTCATTATCCATGAATTAAGGAAAAGAAAATTACGCACCGTAAATCATATAATACTAATATCCCATTTTTAGTGGATATTACTTTTGATTTAACTAATGTGAGTGGGTTCTCCACTCACTTAGATATTTTTGTGTGTTTGCAAGGCACATGCTCGTCCAACCTTATCTAATTTCAACCATTACCATTTTGGTTGAAGGGCACTTCGATTAACATATTTGTTTTTGCATTAATTTGAAGTAAAGTTCCAATTGTGCTTAAATCTTGATTATTTTAATATCAAGATTCTCTTTCTTCCAAAATGATTCAAATGAGACGCCCCTCTCAAATTATTTTCTGTACATGGTGCCAAGAATTATGAGGGACCCTATTGAAGTGGTATTTTGCATATTTAACCCTAGATTTTGGGTAAATTGCACATTACACCAAAACTAGGTTTTAATGCACAAACATTGCTCAACAAGCTCTTTCTTGTTATTTAGGATTGTAGAAGCCATACTACTACATCATACTCATTCCTATGATGCTTCAATATATGAGGAACATTTTTCCATGCACAATTTGTAATTTAATGCCTCAACTTGGTTAATTTGCATTTTACTCCAAAACAAGTAAAACATTATTTCAACATTATTCAGAAAGGACTGAAATTGAAATATAAGTTCCTCTTGAGCCTTAATTACTTTTCAAGAGATAAGGGAAATCATATAATCAACTTTATTTAGCAAAACATCTAGGGTTAAGCATAACCCAGGTCAGGGATGTTAAAAATTATAAACCCCTAATAAGGATTTTGTCCCCGAAATCCCATATAATAGAAAATAGTTGTTACTCATGTCATCAAGTCTCTAATTATCATCTCAATGTCATGAAGATTGTATAAAGCTTTATCCAGTATCAGGTTCTTCCACATAGATTTATCATCTTGACTTTATCATACAAAACATATATTTAATTGCCCTTTTTATTATTACGCCTCTATCAATGTTATGTTTATGCAGAGCATAAACCCCTAACATATGGCGTCCACATTATTTTATGTAACTAGATTGATTTCACAGTTGGCCAATATAGATAACCAACATAAATCATCTATTATTTCTCAGATACCAGAATCCTTACTTTGGTATTCATCATATGTGTTGAGAACACATCTCATCCTTATCCTATTCATTTCTCTGTTGTTACCACCAAAGGTACACATGCACAATGTATTTCTTTTATTTTAGGACATTGCTTGTTCCATATATCATTATCTTGGAACCAAAGTTCAAAGAAAACTGATACTTTTCTAAGTATCCATCAATGAATTATTTCTAATCCATGTACATAAAAAAGGAAACATATATTTAACGGAGGTAATCCTCTTAGTAATCCTTTATTTATTTGGGAAAGTTCACTTAGCAACTCTATGTGATTGGGAAATTTCACTTAGCAATCCTTATGTAATTGGGAAAGTTCACTCAGCAATCCCTATGTCATTGGGAAAGTTCACTCAGCAATCCCTATGTAATTGGGAAAGTTCACTTAGCAATCCCTATGTAATTGGAAAAGTTCACTTAGCAATCCCTATGTTATTTGGGAAAGTTCACTCAACAATCCCTATATAATTGGGAAAGTTCACTTAGCAATCCCTATGTTGTTTGGGAAAGTTCACTCAACAATCCCTATGTAATTGGGAAAGTTCACTCACCAATCCCTATGTCATTGGGAAAGTTCACTCAGCAATCACTATGTAATTGGGAAAGTTCACTTAGCAATCCCTATGTAATTGGGAAAGTTCACTCAGCAATCGCTATGTAATTGGGAAAGTTCACTTAGCAATCCCTATGTTATTTGGGAAAGTTCACTCAGCAATCCCTATGTAATTGGGAAAGTTCACTCAGCAATCCCTATGTCATTGGGAAAGTTCACTCAGCAATCCCTATGTAATTGGGAAAGTTCACTTAGCAATCCCTATGTAATTGGGAAAGTTCACTCAGCAATCCCTAAGTAATTGGGAAAGTTCACTCAGCAATCCCTATGTAATTTCATTATACTCACTAAATTGTTTCACAATGACTACTTGATCAGAGTAATCAGAAAGATAATAATCTAAGAGTTCCATACTTGCCCTATCTCCAATAATCATATACCTGGCCAGGGTATACAAGTATTGAGATTAGGTAGTATGCACTTTATTTACTATCATGTTCCTCACTTTTCATATCATTATATCCATAGGATTTTTCATTCCTGGATTTTTTTTTCAGGCATCACTTCTACATCTCATTTTTATCACACAGATAAGAGAGATATATAAAGCATTTTAAGGAATTACTGAGTAAAATGGAAGTTCTCATCTTCCTTGTGTCCTTATAGGACTAGTCAGAGGAAGTTCAAAAACAACTATGTTCTTATTTTTAACACATAGAATCATGAAATGAAATATCAGAATGAATATATTTCATCTGACCTATCACAACTCGAGGGTTGACTATTGCATCAGATTGATTCGTTGCATAGAACCTCACAGTTGCTTGTTGTTGACCCTGTTCTTGATTGTTAGGTGTTGATGAACCAGCTTGGGATGCTTGTCCACATCCTCTATTGTTACTAGAAAACTGCCTCCTTTGTGAGCCTTGCTGACTCTACCTTGGAGGTAGAGTCACCATTGAATTCCTGTCTGGACAATCCTTTGCTAGATGTCCTGGTTGTCTACATTGGTAACAGACCCTGGTCGCAAAATAGGGTATGTGAGATTCAGTCACCGATGTTGATGCTATGCCGGGGGATCTACTTGGAGCATTACTACGGTCCCTACCCCTACTTGACATCCATTGCGTATGGGTATTGAATCTCAATGGTGCTACCGATGCAGAAAATCTTGGCTTCTTAAAACATTCATATCTTTGTCCTTGAAACAGTGTGTGCACTTTCTTACCACTGGTCTGTCGTTTATCGATTTCAAACCTTTCTATCCTCCTTACTGACTCCAAAAAAGTGGCAAACCTCTCCCTGTTCTCTAAAGCAGACACAAGAGTGGTTAGTTCAGCGTTCAACCCCTTCTCAAAACGTTGAATTCTTTCCTCATCATTAACTGCCATATGCGGACAAAACTGCAAAATCTCCATGAACTTAGCTTCATACTCATTAATGTTCATCTGTCCTTGTCAGATCCTCTCAAATTGAGAGATATTCTCATCTAGGTACGTCTTAGGGAAGTATTTACATATGAATTCTCGTCGGAACACCTCGCATCCAACTTCTTCACCAGGCCTCTTGTCTTCTTCTATAATCCACCAGTGACCAGCACTCCCTTTTAGGAGGTACACTGCATGTCTTACTGTCACGCCCCAATCTCACATTAACCACTAACCACGAGATTAAGACGCGACAGGATGGGATTAACACATAATCAACCATTCGTCACTTTTTAAAACAATTAAAAACATTTAAATGATAACCAAGTTTAAACTGTAATCAGAAAACTGAGCAAACTGCAGGAACTTTTCTATTTAACTGAATAAAGATACGAGCAAGGTCTACAGCATAATACATTGATTAATATAAAGAAAGCATAACATTAATTTACATCTTTATACACATTACACATATACAATCTCTCTCACCCACACCATGTCCCAAGGACCGAGGGGAAGGGACTAAGAGACCTCTAACTAAACTAACTACAAACCTTCTATAGACTAGGCGTTAGGATGAAACGATCCTTCTGATTCATGTTGCTGATGCTGACCTGAAAATGTTTTGAGTAGAGGTATGAGCCTACTCGCTCAGTGAATAACATTTCACTTAGCTATCACTAAACAACTCATCAGGTTTTTAAACTGAAATTAAACATAAATGCAGAATTAAACAAGGCAGTTCTAATAACATAGCATATATACAGATATTAATCACATTTCTAAGCATCAACGGATATTTCAGGTAAATAAACAGTTATATAAATTTACTGTGATCCTACTTGATTACTTATTCATATTGTTATTATGCCCTAAATATATGCAGTGTACTCTGCATATAAAGATCCGCAGCAAGTTCATGCTACGGTCCCACCGTACAAGACTTAGCGACACACCCGGGAAATGCTAAGTATGACGCCAGCCCTGCTCTGCCACAGGACCACAGGCTCTCCGGCCTACAGGCTCTCCGGCCTCAATGCACTACTCCGAGTGCTCTAGACTCCTCCTCTAACCTGAGTACACAGGCGGAGAGTCTCACGGGGTTACCACTGTGACTCCGCACGGATTAATGTTGAATAACCCCCCATTTTTCCTCCAGTGCCACCGTGACTCTGCACGCGTTGTTGTTGGACACTGCCTCTCTGTCCTCGTGTCTCCATGGCTCCGCACGGATAATGTTACAACACGAGTTTCACCCCTAAGTTGCAGATACCTCTTAGGGGTTCTACGGTGTTAGGGCACCTAGGTCTATTAATTATTTAACAGATAAACAATTAGACAGGAATAGCGCATTACAACTGTAAAACATAGAATTTCCTCTTTCTCATCATTCTGATCACGCATTTCAAGTTCCAATGAACTTATCACACTAAAATGTACATGCTACATTGTTTAAAGATCATATCAACTGATACTGAAGCAAATAAGCATTTAAAATGAGTTCAATAATGATTTCTAAATGAACTGCCACTCACCCACTTCGGTGTGTTCGTATACACTGAAAAACGTCCACAAACACGCCTAATTTTGCCCTTTACAGCAGCATGCACGCCGTGCACCTAGGCTGCACGCCGTGCACCTTCAGTGCACTTCTGATCTACTTTTCTGCACCTTTACACGCCGTGCAAACTGACTTGCACGCCGTGCAAACTGACCTGCACGCCGTGCAAACTGATTTGCACGCCGTGCACCTGGGCTGAAACTCACTCCGCTATCTGTAACTTTGCACGCCGTGCAAACTGACTTTGCACGCCGTGCACCTGCGCAGAAACGGATTTTTCCCTATATCAGCTATCTGTAATGTTGCACGCCGTGCAAAACGGATTTGCACGCCGTGCAACCTGCGCAGGGGCGGAAATTGCAGAAGTAAAAGAGACGATTGGGGTCGATTCGGTGGACGATTCTTACCCGAATCACTCCTATAGCGTCGGATTGACCTAGCAAGCACTTGGCAAGAAGAAAGAACGGAGGGGAAAGCACCGTTCGCTCCCTAGACCATCTCCATGGTCGTCTTCTTCATGGCTGCAGGAGGAAGAAGAAGGTGAGGAAGAAGAAGATGATGCAGCCGGTTGGTTTGGCTGGAGAAGATGAAGAAATCGAAGGAGGACGGAGAAGGAAGGAGCTTGGTTGCCTAGCTTCTCCTCTAGCTTGCTCTTTCTCCCTTTCTCCTTCTCTGTTTCTCCCAAGCGGCAACCAAAGGAAATGAACTATCGTTCATTCCAAAGTCGGTTAAAAGAGTTAAAAAGGAAAAACTGAAGGAAAGGATAAGGAAAGGCGCCCAGGGGGCCGGATGCAAATTGCCCAGAAACTTTCCGAAATTACACATAGGTCCCTGCACACTAAAAAGCTCATATCTATTTACTCGTAGGTCGGTTTCACATGATTTCTTTGGCAACGGATTAAGCACAAACTTGCCCTCAATATCAGGACAAGAGAACAAGCTAATGATACATTAACACTAGCTCAAAGCTCAAAACACTATTAACAAAAGCAAGTACTCATCTCAACATAACTAGTTCAATTATGCACTAACCAAGGTACTTACTGGTAAAACGAAACGTGGGTCATAACAATCTCCCTCCCTTATAAGAATTTTGTCCCGAAATTCCTAAAAGAGAAAAGGAAACTTGTTACGCATTTCTGATTCAAGCTCCCACGTAGCTTCCTCTATATTGTGATTCCTCCACAAAACCTTCACTAAAGATAACTCATGATTCTTAAGCTTTTTGATCCGGTGATCAACTATCTGCACTGGTCCTTCTACATAGGACACATCTGTTCTAATCTGCGCTGGTTCTGGATCTACAATCTTTTCTGTACCGGGATGACACTTTTTCAGCATAGACACGTGGAAGACATCATGAAGATTTGCCAACTCAGACGGCAAATCCAACCTGTAAGCTACAGGTCCAATCCTCTCAACAATAGGATATGGACCCATATACCTAGGAGTCAACTTACCCCTCTTGCCAAACCTCAGCACTCCTTTCCACGGTGAAACCTTCAAATAAACCTTGTCACCAATCTCGAACTCAAGAGGTCGACGTCGTCTTTCTGCATAACTTTTCTGTCTGTCCTGAGCAGCTTTCAACTGATCCCTGATCACAGATATCTTCTCTGTAGTTACATCAACTAGCTCAGGTCCAAGAATTTCCTTCTCACCCACCTCGTACCAACAAACTGGCGATCTACCTTCCAAGACTAGAATGGTAACTGTTATTATATGCAAACTCCATTAGGCTTAAGTGTTCTTCCCAGTTACCTCTGAACTGTAGCACGCATGCTCTCAACATGTCTTCAAGGGTCTGAATGGTCCTCTCAGATTGACCAACTGTCTGTGGGGGAAACGCTGTACTGAACTTCAGCCTTGTGCTCAACGCACGATGTAACTGATTCCAGAATCTAGATGTAAACTTTGGATCTCTGTCAGAAATAATGGAAACTGGAATCCCATGTAACCTGACTACTTCATCCACATAAACTTTAGCCAACTTTGAAACGTCAAAGGTTGACTTGACAGGAAGAAAGTGAGCAGACTTAGTTAGTCTATCCACAATCACCCATATCGAGTCTGAACCCTTAGGCGTCCTGGGTAATCTGACCACAAAGTCCATCGTGATGTGTTCCCATTTCCATTCTGGTATAGGAAGCGACTGCAAAGAACCAGCAGGTTTCTGATGCTCAGCCTTAACCTGCTGACACACCCCGCACCTAGCCACGTATTCAGCCACATCCTTTTTCATACCAGACCACTAGTACAGCTCCTTGAGATTCATGTACATCTTTGTGTTACCTGGATGCATAGCATACATAGAAGTATGTGCTTCCTCAAGAATATGCTCTTTCAACTCACTGTTTCCAGGTACACATACCCTATCATGAAGATACAACACGCCTTCATCAGAAAACCTGAACTCTGTTCTCTTACCTTCTGACATATCCTGCATGATTTGCCACAACTCATCATCACTCTGCTGTAGTTCCTTAATCTGATTATAAAAAGTAGGTCTGACTTGCATCTGAGCAATCAACCCACTCTGTCCTGTCACCTCCAAGTCCAAGTTCAATTTTCGCATATCTACAAGCAAGTCTCTCTTGAAACATGCCATAGAAAATGCATTAGCTGTTAAACTTGACTTTCTACTCAAGGCATCGGCTACAACATTCGCTTTACCAGGATGGTAATCGATTGTCACATCATAGTCCTTGATCAGCTCAAGCCATTTGCGCTGTCTCAAATTCAAGTCTCTCTGAGTGAAGATATATTTCAGGCTCTTATGATCTGTAAACATCTGACATGTCTCACCATACAAGTAGTGACGCCATGTCTTAAGAGCATGAACTATAGCAGCTAATTCCAAATCATGGACCGGGTAATTCTCTTCATTCTTTTTAAGCTGTCTAGATGCGTAAGCAACAACTTTACCTTCTTGCATCAGTACACAGCCCAAACCTCTTCTGGAAGCATCACAGAACACTGTATAGCCTTTTTCTGCTTCAGGCAAAACCAACACTGGTGCTGAAGTCAACTTCCTCTTCAAGATCTGAAAACTCTTCTCACAGTTATCAGACCAAACAAACGGTGCATTCTTCCTCGTCAAACGTGTCAAAGGTGATGCTAGAACACTGAAGTTCTGTATAAACCTTATGTAATAACCTGCTAATCCCAAGAAACTTCTGATCTCAGTAGGAGTCTTAGGCTGTTCCCACTGAAGTATAGAATCAACTTTCTTAGGGTCAACACTAACTCCACCTCTCGAGATAACATGTCCAAGAAATGCTACCTCGGCCAACCAAAACTCACACTTGCTAAATTTAGCAAACAACTGGTGTTGTCTCAACAACTGCAACACTACTCTCAGGTGTTGCTCGTGCTGTTCATCGTCTCTGGAATAGATCAGAATATCATCTATAAAGACTACAATAAACTGATCTAGAAACGGTTTGAAAATCCGGTTCATCATATCCATAAAGGCTGTTGGGGCATTGGTCAACCCAAACGACATGACCAAAAACTCATAATGCCCATACCTGGTTCTGAAAGCTGTTTTGGGAATATCAGAAACCTTTATTCTGAGCTGATGATATCCAGATCTCAAATCTATTTTAGAAAAGATCGTCGCTCCCCGCAACTGATCAAACAGATCATCTATTCTCGGCAATGGATACTTGTTCTTTATAGTGATCTTGTTCAGTTGCCTGTAATCTATACAGAGACGCATGGTACCATCCTTTTTCTTAACAAACAGGACTGGAGCACCCCACGGTGAAGAACTGGGTCTAATGAAACCCTTATCCAGCAACTCCTGCAACTGCACCTTGAGTTCCTTCAACTTTGCAGGTGCCATTCTATAGGCTGGTAGTGCTACTGGATGACTACCTGGATATATCTGAATTTCAAAATCCAAGTCTCTAACAGGAGGTAGGCCTGGCAAATCTTCTGGAAAAACATCAGAAAACTCACAAACCACGGGCACATCATAAACACTGGCGGTGCTCTTCTCTGCTCTGGTGTCCACCACATGAGCAAGGAACGCTTCACATCCTTTCTGTAACATCTTATCAGCTACTGCAGCTGATATTATGCACGTAGGCAAAACTTTCCTGTCTCTAGTAAAGATACAAGAAAATTCCCCTAGTTGAAAGGTAGCTTCCTTCTTCCAACAATCGAGTTGCACTCGATATGTTTCAAGACAATCCATACCCAAGATGACTTGAAAGGTATTTATATCCAGGGGTATGAGATTAGCAGCAAAGGTGTAACCTCCAAAAGATAAAAAGCATCCGGGACAGAACTCGGATAAAACTGTTGGCCCACCTAGTGGAACCCTCAACACTAACTCATCTGCCAACTCTTGAGTTAACAGATTAAGTTCACCAACTAAAGAACGTTGTATAAAAGAGTGAGTAGCTCCCGGATCTATCAAAACTGAAATTGGTATGCTATTAAACAAAAACATCTCTCCTGTAACAACTTGTGAAGAAATTATACCTTCCTGAGGTGTCAAAGAGAAGAAACGTGCTGAAGCTCTCCCTCTGCCACACTGTCCTCTCTGACCACTTCTGCCACTGGCCACTCCACCACCTCTAGAACCAGAAGCCACAGAAGAACTCAGAACATCATGGTACTGAGGCTGGAAAGCTTGTGATGCTACTTGTTGAAGCTGAGGACATTCCCTTTTTAGGTGTCCTACTTGTCCACAGACAAAACAACTTGGACCCCAACACTGACCAGTGTGTAGTCTTCCACATTTGTCACATGGCGGTATCTCTTGTCTCTGGGGACCTGTCACTGACATTGACGACCCAGAATACCGTCCACTAGACGCACTACCCCATCTCCCTGGGTTGTATCCCCCTCTGCCTCTAGAAGGAGCAACATCTTCAGATCTCTGTCTATTGAAACAACTAAAGCCACGTCCGAGTTTAGAAAAGAACCCTCTACCTCCACCTCTGTATCCACTACTGGACTGTCCTCTACTGAAATCTGCAAATCTCTTCTTAGACTCAGGCACCTTATCAGCATTCACAGATTCTTCAACCTGTCTAGCAGCTTCAACAAACTCACCAAAGTTCTCTCTGTTTCTCCTACTAGTAGCAGAAACTGTATGTCGAATCTCTGGCCTTAGCCCTTCTTGAAACCTTCTGCATCTTTCTATGTTGTCGGGAACAAGCTGCGGACAGAAGTTTGCTAACCGGGTGAAAAGCGCTTCATACTCAGTAACTGTCATGTTCCCCTGCTTAATGTTCTGTAACTGCCTGATTTTCTCATTAAGAAAAGTGGGTGGATAGAATTTGAGATGAAACTCCTCAGAGAAATCCTGCCAGGAAAGCTCTGTACCTCTCCTCTTTTCTTCCACACCACGCCACCACAACTCTGCATCGCCTGTCAAAAGGTAGACTGCATGATTAATCTTCTTCTCTTCTGAAAGCTCCATCAGGCGAAAGACCTTCTCTATCTGTCTAAACCATTCATCAGCCTCTGTTGGATCTGTAGTGCCACTGAACTCTGTGCCACCAAGCTTCTTTACAAGCTCATAAGATCGCATCAGATCCTTGCTACTGGTAGAAGTAGAACCTCGCCTATCAGCCTTGTACCTCTCTTTGGTTTCCAGAAACATCTTGTACATCCGGGATGCTTCATCCACGTGGTCACCACCACCTGGACCCAAGTACAAAGGATCAGGGCCAACATGGCTCTCGGCCTGATCATCGCGATCAAAGCCTCTTCCTGCCATCTGCCATGATATAACAGAGTATTTCCTATTAGAAAACTACAGATAGAAGAAAGACTCCTAAACCTTAATCCTATTGGTCTCTTATCGTCCCCTGACCTGGACTCTGAGTAACTATGTACTCAACCTAAGCTCTGATACCAAGAGTTGTCACGCCCCAATCTCACATTAACCACAAACCACGAGATTAAGACGCGACAGGATGGGATTAACACATAATCAACCATTCGTCACTTTTTAAAACAATTAAAAACATTTAAATGATAACTAAGTTTAAACTGTAATCAGAAAACTGAGCAAACTGCAGGAACTTTTCTATTTAACTGAATAAAGATACGAGCAAGGTCTACAGCATAATACATTGATTAATATAAAGAAAGCATAACATTAATTTACATCTTTATACACATTACACATATACAATCTCTCTCACCCACACCATGTCCCAAGGACCAAGGGGAAAGGACTAAGAGACCTCTAACTAAACTAACTACAAACCTTCTATAGACTAGGCGTTAGGATGAAACGATCCTTCTGATTCCTGTTGCTGATGCTGACCTGAAAATGTTTTGAGTAGAGGTATGAGCCTACTCGCTCAGTGAATAACATTTCACTTAGCTATCACTAAACAACTCATCAGGTTTTTAAACTGAAATTAAACATAAATGCAGAACTAAACAAGGCAGTTCTAATAACATAGCAGATATACAGATATTAATCACATTTCTAAGCATCAACGGATATTTCAGGTAAATAAACAGTTATATAAATTTACTGTGATCCTACTTGATTACTTATTCATATTGTTATTATGCCCTAAATATATGCAGTGTACTCTGCATATAAAGATCCGCAGCAAGTTCATGCTACGGTCCCACCGTACAAGACTTAGCGACACACCCGGGAAATGCTAAGTCTGACGCCAGCCCTGCTCTACCACAGGACCACAGGCTCTCCGGCCTACAGGCTCTCCGGCCTCAATGCACTACTCCGAGTGCTCTAGACTCCTCCTCTAACCTGAGTACACAGGCGGAGAGTCTCACGGGGTTACCACCGTGACTCCGCACGGATTAATGTTGAATAACCCCCCATTTTTCCTCCAGTGCCACCGTGACTCCGCACGCGTTGTTGTTGGACACTGCCTCTCTGTCCTCGTGTCTCCATGACTCCGCACGGATAATGTTACAACACGAGTTTCACCCCTAAGTTGCAGATACCTCTTAGGGGTTCTACGGTGTTAGGGTACCTAGGTCTATTAATTAATTAACAGATAAACAATTAGACAGGAATATCACATTACAACTGTAAAACATAGAATTTCCTCTTTCTCATCATTCTGATCACGCATTTCAAGTTCCAATGAACTTATCACACTAAAATGTACATGCTACACTGTTTAAAGATCATATCAACTGATACTGAAGCAAATAAGCATTTAAAATGAGTTAAATAATGATTTCTAAATGAACTGCCACTCACCCACTTCGGTGTGTTCGTATACACCGAAAAATGCCCACAAACACGCCTAATTCTGCCCTTTATAGCAGCGTGCACGCCATGCACCTTCAGTGCACTTCTGATCTACTTTTCTGCACCTTTGCACGCCGTGCAAACTGACTTGCACGGCGTGCAAACTGACCTGCACGCCGTGCAAACTGATTTGCACGCCGTGCACCTGGGCTGAAACTCACTCTGCTATCTGTAACTTTGCATGCCGTGCAAACTGACTTTGCACGCCGTGCACCTGCGCAGAAACAGATTTTTCCCTATATCAGCTATCTGTAATGTTGCACGCCGTGCAAAACGGATTTGCACGCCGTGCAACCTGCGCAGGGGCGGAAATTGCAGAAGTAAAAGAGACGATTGGGGTCGATTCGGTGGACGATTCTTACCCGAATCACTCCTATAGCTTCGGATTGACCTAGCAAGCACTTGGCAAGAAGAAAGAACGGAGGGGAAAGCACCGTTCGCTCCCTAGACCATCTCCATGGTTGTCTTCTTCATGGCTGCAGGAGGAAGAAGAAGGTGAGGAAGAAGAAGATGATGCAACCGGTTGGTTTGGCTGGAGAAGATGAAGAAATCGAAGGAGGACGGAGAAGGAAGGAGCTTGGTTGCCTAGCTTCTCCTCTAGCTTGCTCTTTCTCCCTTTCTCCTTCTCTGTTTCTCCCAAGCGGCAACCGAAGGAAATGAACTATCGTTCATTCCAAAGTCGGTTAAAAGAGTTAAAAAGGAAAAACTGAAGGAAAGGATAAGGAAGGGCGCCCAGGGGGCCGGATGCAAATTGCCCAGAAACTTTCCGAAATTACACATAGGTCCCTGCACACTAAAAAGCTCATATCTATTTACTCGTAGGTCGGTTTCACATGATTTCTTCGGCAACAGATTAAGCACAAACTTGCCCTCAATCTCAGGACAAGAGAACAAGCTAATGATACATTAACACTAGCTCAAAGCTCAAAACACTATTAACAAAAGCAAGTACTCATCTCAACATAACTAGTTCAATTATGCACTAACCAAGGTACTTACTGGTAAAACAAAACGTGGGTCATAACACTTACCTTCTTGGCTTCAGGAATATCATGGATCCTGAAAGCCTTCTCCATCTCCGTCAGCCACAAATCAGCATCTTCTGGATCAGCTGTACCAGCATAATCTATGGCTCCAACCCGGCGAAGTCTCTCAAAAGTCTTGGTAGCTCCATATCCCTCATTATGGGTTGGTGCCCTAGGTGCAGGTGGTGGCATCCTATCTGCCATGTGTGTCATGGTTGTCAGGAATTTCCCAAATAGAGCATGGAGGGTTGGGTTTTATATCACAGCTGGGTCAATCTGGGGTTGTTCAGGTACATGCCCTTCCCTAATCTGGTCTCTTGCACCTCCTCCTGGTGCAGCAACACTGCTATCAGTAGCATGTTCTTCGTGTGTTCCAGACATCTTTCAAGTCTTTCTTCTCCTCCTATATGAGCAGAAGTCACTATCAGATAATCTGGAAGACACTAGAACAAACTCAACATCTTAATCCTATGTCTCTGTAGACTCAACAAACCTAGAGCTTTGATACCATTAAATTGTGATGCATCATTCAAATAAAACGTTATTAACTAAGCAGAAGCATTCATTAGCAGCGGATTACATAAAATCACTAAAAAATTAAAACCTTTTTACCTAGAGATCCAACAAAGGAAAACTCTCTCACATAGAACCAAAGTAATACATTTACATTTTGGTTTAAAGGTACATATCTTGGATTATCTCATCTCAAAGATTACAACATCAATTGTTCTGTTAAACTATATTCAGACAGCATAAGAACATTGAGGCATCAAGCCAAAATCTCAGATTGATTAATTAAAACCAACTATGGACTCCGAGGACCTGAGAGTACAGAGACGACACATAGGACTCTATTCACACATATACAAAACTTGACAGCCAATGTCTCCACTTGAGAATTCACTACTATTCCCTTCTACTACTGTTGTTGTTGTCCTTCACCTACTGAAGGGTTTCTGCCTCCTCGTCTGCTTCCACCTAAAAATGTGTATCCCACAGGGGTGAGATAATTGTAAATTGCCCCAGCGACAGATATAACTCTCCACTAAAACATTATTATTGTAGTTTAATTGGATAAAATTGTGCAGAGGAATTATCTATTCAACAGTAGATAGATCAATGTCTGAATAGATTAGAACAATATTCTTATTCAAAGCATTTCAACTATAACTTGATATGGCAGCATCATACTTATTCAATGAGGAATTAAAGTACATGTATAACGTTTATCCTTCTAGGATATGCTAAGAAGAGTAACATCAACCTTCTCAGTCAGTATGAGATTATATGGTAGAGACATCATGTGTCAAACTACAATTAGCTTGCCAGGTTATATTGATACCTTCGCTATAGAGTTATAGTCGTAGCATATACTCTCTTCAGGCTTAGATCACACAGCAAATGCCTTATATTGTGTTGTGGAGTCATGGCCTATAGCCATATCTTTTAATAAAGTATTGGGATCTTAATCCCTCATCTCATCTAGTACATTTCCATTTCTTAACAAGTTCATCATCTTGATTATAGAATATGGGTATTCAAACCCTGAATTCATCATAGAATACTTGTTACCACTTTCAGGTAACTTAATACCTTCAGAGTCATCTGACCAAGGTAATCATGATTCTTGCTACACAAGAATTCCACATAGTTCAAAAATCTCATATCACCTCTTGTTACCTATTAAGAGGCAACAAGGCATATTATGGCTTATGAAGCCGATAAATAATTTCAATAATTAAAACATCATATGGCACACAGGGCTCATTAATTTCAGGTTACCTCTCACTAAGCAACAAAGCATATGAAGTCTTATAAGGCCTATAAAACATTTTCAATATACAAAGCATCATAGATCATATCTGGCTATGCTCATCATCTCAACATACATGCATGATTAGTACTCATGATAACAATTATATCCATTATATATCAGTACCATGCAATATAAGGGTTTTCTTATTACATTCAGAACTCATCACTCTGTATTTGAGCTTCACATAGGATCACTTTGTGTTAGGATTTCACATAGCATCACCCTATATTAGGGTTTCACATAGCATCACCCTGTATTAGGGTTTCACATAGCATTACCTTGTGTTAGGGTTTCACATAGCATTACCCTGCATTAGGGTTTCTTACAATAATTCCCCAAATTAGGATTTACTATTCATCCCAATTAGGGTTTACAATAAAATACCTTGAATTAGGGTTTCTCATATCATTATCCTATATTAAGATCACATCATTCCACTAGATTAGGGTTTCACTCAGTATTAACCCATGAATTAGGGTTTAAGTTCATCAGTCAACTTAATTAGGGTTTTATGATCTCTTTATCAAGGATCATACCCTAATTATAAATCCCATTTATTTTGAATGTGTTGGGCTTGATTGCTACATGATAATTATACATGTATGAATTTCTCTTTCTCATCCTCTCAAGGATGTTCTCTACTCCAATCTTAATCAAATTGAGTCCATTTGTTATTCAATACATGTAATTAGGGTTATCGTAATGTATTGGACTCTTGCATTAATATGCATCAAAGGTTAACCCCACTAAGAGTACCAATCACTCTAGTACCTTAAAGGTACAACCATTGTAATCATCATTGATTTTCATCATGAATAATCAAGTAGTTGATTGACCTTCAGTCACATTAGACATCCAAATGGTTTTGATTAATCAATTCCCAAATAGTCTTGGTCACTTAGACACCAAACGATCTTGACCAACTAGACTCCAAACTGTCTTTCTAAAATAACCTCCAAACGGTATAAGACTGTTTATACCTCCAAACGGTCTTGATTACATTGGCCATCCAATCGGTTTGAAACTGTTTATCCAAATCAAGTTGAAATTGATTGAGCATATAAAACCGTTTAGAAAAAACATTTCTAAACTAAATGAACTTGGGTCTCCAAATGGTTTGAGACCATGTGGTCCCAAACGGTCTTGAGACCATTTGATCCCACATAGTCTTGAGACCGTTTGGACTCAAACGGTCTTAAGACCGTTTGGTCCAAACCCTCTCAAAACTGAATGGACCAAAAAGATATCCATCAACTAAATTGATTTTAGGGTTTCACTGTTGAATCCACATATCAATTGAAACATAGAATTAACCTCAATTGAACCATTAAATCACCCTTCAATTAAACCATCAATTAGGGTTTTAAATTTAAGAAACCATCAATTAGGGTTTTAACCTAATTGAATTAGGGTTTGAAATCAAGATACCTTCAATTGTTGACATCGTAGGACTAATTCTATTGAAATTATTGAATCACCATTTAGACATGTCATGACCTGACCTCAAATGGTCTTGATGTCATTTGGTTAACCTCCAAATGGTCTTGAGACCATTTGACTAGTCTCGTCATTGAAATTTGTGAAATTCAATTAGGGTTTGCATCACAGAATCGATCATCAATTGAGCTATTGATTGTATTTCAATTTGATTTCACTAGATCTTCAACCATCCAATCATACTTCATCATAGACTTCCAAACAGTCTTGGTTGACCTCCAAATGGTCTTGAGACCATTTGGGTGACCTCCAAACGGTCTTGAGACCGTTTGGGTTAGTCAACCCAAAAATTAAATCAATCAATTGAGAATTTCAGCACTCAACCCGATTAGGGTTTGATACTTGATGGACCTTTAACTGATGAACCCTTTGAAACCAATCAATTGGAATTAATGGGTCATCAACCATCAACATCAGCATATGAACTCCAAATGGTCAACTTTGGTCAACTATTCCAAACAGTTTTGAAACCGTTTGGTTTGAAACGGTTTGATGAAACTGTTTGGCTAACTTTATTGAAACCAAGTGGACTCAAATTTTGAAACTGTTTGCAATAGATATTTGTGGAGGTGTGTGCTTATGATGATGTCATCATCATCAAGCTGTAAACCCACGAAGCTTGCTGTGATTTTCATGGTGATTGCATCAATCAATCAAATAAAATTTCGAGAATGAAGAAATGATCAACAATTGATAGAGGTATGAAATTAATAATAACATTCAAGGGTTCAAGTTATATAATCCGCCTTTAATTGAGCTTAAAAGCTTCAACCTCCACGTATTTAATAGTGAAATAAACACGTTCCACTATCCCAAGCTCGTCCTTAAGCTTTGAGTAAAAAGGAATGGCTAGAATTGAAGATGGAATGGAGATAAGAAGAAATCATGCATTGATTTTCGATTTCCACCATGGAATAAAGGTGAAAAGAGGTCATGGAGCTTACAAACAGGTTGGGGGTCATCCTCCTGATCCTCCAAATCTCCCTTGGTCGTTTTTCAAGCAAAGAGTGGAAGTGGTTTCGAAAAATCCTCTCAATTGAATTGTAAAAGGTGTTTTTATAAGAAATTCAATTAGAGAGAAAATATTTTATAAAATCCTTTTAATTTCAAAATTGGTGCCACCTCTGCCCCATCAATTCCTTGCATGCAAATCCATCTTCCCCTCCTTCAAATTCCTCTTCATTATCCATGAATTAAGGAAAAGCAAATTAAGCACCTTAAATCATATAATATTAATATCCCATTTTTAGTGGATATTACTTTTGATTTAACTAATGTGAGTGGGTTCTCCACTCACTTAGATATTTTCGTGCCTTTTCAAGGAACATGCTCGTCCAACCTTATCTAATTTTAACCATTACCATTTTGGTTGAAGGGCACTTCGATTAACATATTTATTTTTGCATTAATTTGAAGTAAAGCTCCAATTGTCTTAAATCTTGATTATTTTAATATCAAGATTCTCTTTCTTCCAAAATGATTCAAATGAGGCACCCCTCTCAAATTATTTTCTCTACATGATGCCAAGAATCATTAGGGACCCTCTTGAAGTGGTATTTTGCATATTGAACCCTTGATTTTGGGTAAATTGCACATTACACCAAAACTAGGTTTTAATGCACAAACATTGCTCAACAAGATCTTTCTTGTTATTCAGGCTTGTAGAAGCCATACTACTGCATCATACTCATTCCTATGATGCTTCAACATATGAGAAACATTTTTCCATGCACAATATGCAATTTAACCCCTCAACTTGGTTAATTTGCATTTTAGTCCAAAATAAGTAAAACATTATTTCAACATTATTCAGAAAGGACTGAAATTGAAATATAAGTTCATCTTGAGCCTTAATTACTTTTCAAGAGATAAGGGCAAGCATATAATCAACTTTATTTAGCAAAACATCTAGGGTTAAGAATAACCCAGGTCACGGATGTTACAACAAGTACAAGCTTGTATGAAGGATGAAGAAAATCCTACAGTCATTAGATCGACACCTGAATATGTGGTTGTAGGATTAGAGGGCCAAGATTGTGCGAAGAATAAGAAAATGGATAGTTGACTTGTTATGTTAGGAGGGAAATACATAATTAGTATGCACCCTATTTTGGGCCCCAAAGTGGTGGCCTAAAAGGAGAAAAAGGATAAATATTGAGCTACAAATAAGATTAAATCAAGCAACGTTTAAACGAGCATATAGTTTTCATCCTAGCTCAGAATTGAGCTAAATTTACTGTGTTGAAAATGTGAGAATTTCTTCTATACAAATAATAATTTGAGAGTTACAAAGGACCCATAGATGGTATAAATAAATGAGAGAGGGAGTTCTATAGTCTAGGTGCAACCTTGATCCCATATCAAATTTAGTGTCACAACCTATCATGTGAACATAAGATAAATAAGAGAATTACAAAATTTATCGAATCATGAAATGAGGGAAAGAGTGGGAAATTAGTGTAAGGGTGAAAAGCATAGCACATACTTGATGAGAGAGAAAAATGAGGACCATCACAATAGATCTCTAAACCACTCATTAAAATTTCTAGTAGGCACATGGTCTGAAAGTGTCAACCCGTAAGAATGGTAGTTCATTCTATGAATGCCACATGAGTATTGAGCCTCTAATCGAATGAAAGAGGAATTGATTCAAGAACTTAGTTCAACCACTTCCTTTACATGTTACAAACATCAACTATATGTTATTTAGTTCAAGAATCTAGTTCTACTAAAGTTTATATATGACATTTATATATGTACTTCCAGTGAGTTTTATTCAAAGTTTTTTATTTTGAAATAGTGTGTTGCGTCAATTTATGTCCCTCCTACACACAAGGGGGTGCAAATCTATCCCTCCAGAGAGTCTTTGCATGACCTTGGTTGTCTTTTTTTCACTTGATTCTATCAAATATTTTTAACATATTTCACATCTTTTTGAAATTTCACATGTTTGTTTGGGTGATTCCAAACCGCCGACATGGCAATTGGAATTTTCAACCGTTGTACATCATTTCAAGTGATAACTCTTTGTGATACTTAATTATAATCAAGTCTTCATTGCTTGTTTCTAAGTTAAAGGAAACAAAAAACTTTCTTTTCTATTTCTTATCATTCTGCCTTTTCAGTGCAAAAAGATTTTCTACTCCACCATTGTCAACCGCTGGAAGAATGATCAAAAGTCAGTCATCTGACGTTGTGACATGCAAGTGTACGCTTCACACATTGTTGCAGTATCATGAAAAGAAAGTCATTGATCACTATTGTACCGACATTTTATATTGAGTAATACGTAAATACTCTTAAGAACAGTACCAATTTCCTCTTCTAAATCTCTCTTAGTTTGCATCTAAGTTGAACAACAAATTTCTCTTTTCAGTTACAAGTGGTTGGAACCATGAGTCATTATTTAATATGAATTAGGTGGTTCAGAAATGGCATTCAAGAAGTTAGAGATAAGGAGAGTTCGGATAGGAGAGAGGATGTCTGTTGCGAGTCGTTATTTAAGAGTAATTTTAGCCGTAACTGGCTGCCTACCCAGTCACCCACCCGTGCAAAGTCCAATGTGGACCAACTTTATTTATTTTTAAATAGGAGGGAAGTAGAAATAAAGTAAAAACTTGTACTGATCATAACTTTCAAACCACAATGAATTTTTCAATGAAACAAAAAGTACTAGATTCGTAATAAAAAATACTTTTCAATAAGACCAATGTTGACATATTCTTAAACATAGGTGAAAGTATTGCAGTTTAGTAAAATGTGTATGTTTTTAATGAAATGTGAATTAGCTTATATAGGTACGGTATGTGATTATTGACAATCTTTTATGCATGATATGTCTCGTACTGTACCAACAAGATCATCAAATCATGTATTGTTGTTATGTCTCGTACGGTACCTCTAGTACTGTACGTCTAGTACAATACTTTGTATTACAAAATGTGGTTGTTAGTACAATACTTCTTATACCAACAAGATCATCAAATCATGTATTGTTCTTGTGTCTCGTACGGTACCCCTAGTACTGTATGTCTAATATTATACTTTGTATTATAAGATGTGGCTGTTAGTACTGTACTTCTAGTAACAACAAGATCATCAAATCATATATTATTGGTATGTCTCGTACAATACTTCTAGTACTGTGCGTCTAGTACTATACTTTGTATTACAAAATGTGGTTGTTAGTACTATACTTCTTGTACCAACAAGATCATCAAATCAATATTGTATGTCTCGTACAATATCTCTAGTGTTGTACGTCTAGTACTATACTTTGTATTACAAAATGTGGTTGTTAGTATTGTACCTTTTGTACCAACAAGATCATCAAATCATGCATTGTATGTCTCGTAAAGTACCTCTAGTATTGTACGTCTAGTACTATACTTTGTATTACAAAATGTGGTTGTTAGTACTGTACTTCTTGTACCAATAAGTTCATCAAATCATGTATTGTTATTTTGTCTCGTACAGTATTTATAGTATTGTACGTTTAATACTATATTTTGTATTACAAAATGTGGTCGTTAGTACTGTACTTCTAGTAACAACAAGATCATCAAATTATATATTGTTGTTGTGTCTCGTACGGTACCTTGAGTATCCTTGTATATGATTATTGTCAAACGTTACATTTGAATGTATGCAAAAATTAATATAAATGTTAACATTTGCGATACTTATGGATTTATGACATAATAGAGAATATGAAGAAATAAAGAGGCAATAAGTATTGTACCTGAATGGTCAATCTGAGTACAGTATCTAAAAACGTACTATACTTTTGTATACTTCTCTCCTCTCTTAATATACTTCTAATATTATTTTTTCCAAAGTATGTCAACATTGGTCTTGATAGAAAGTATTTTTCATTAGAAATCTGATGTTTTTTATTTCAAAAAAAATTCATTTGGATTGATAGTTATGAGCAAAACCGGTTTCTCTCTCTTCTTTTTATTTCTTTTTTTAACTTTCCAGCAACTTTTTGCCACATGAGTCTCATTTCCAACTACCAAGTAGGCTCCCGGGGATGTGAACGGGTGCCTGTAGCGTTACTCTTATTTAATAGGAAATAGGTGGTTCAGAAATGGCATTCAAGAAGTTAGAGATAAAGAGAGATCGGATACGAGAGAGGATGTTTGTTGCGAGAAGCAGCATTTTGAAAATTGTGTTACAGATGGTTATATCAGTTTGTCACTACAACGGTGAACGAGTTTATCCAATCAGAGAAATCATCATCTACAAATTTCTTTAAAAAGGAGCCATTCACCTATGCTATCCATGGAAACTTTTATGATTGGTCATGTCATGTATGATATGTGGCTTCGTAACTTGCAATATATTACACAAAACTTACAAAGCCTAGACAGACGTACTAAACTTTTACATTTGGCACGCAGAAACGAGATTACAATCACCAAAGCTAGTGACCAGCAGGATTAGTTATTTTACCCTAGCATTGACCATCGTAACTATATAGGGGTTAGCTATGCAGAAAATAAAACCACACCCCTACTAACATACTGCGACAATTAATCCTTTGCCTTATCACCTCGAACGAATATTCGAATGGGCAATCCACTTGTCGGTATAGCAAAAGGACTAAACTGAGTTCCTTTGTCTGTTTTTGGCAAAGACCACCTGCAATGACAAAATTTTAAATATTAGGTGCTCTGAAACACATGGTCATTATAAAAGCAAGTTTTTATTTTGCAACGCTTGGAAAATAACAAGTTGCTACTATTGTTGTACCTATATTCGGTGGTTAGGTGGTGGAGAAGAACCAGCATCTCCAATTTGGCAAGCTCGTTTCCAGGGCAAGAGTGGTTCCCATTGCCGAAAGGGATGTAGGTGTTGGGTTTGGGAGGCACCTGAATAGAAATTTAATTTTAAGTATGCTGCATAAGCAGTTAACCTCCATGTCTTTAATCTTCATATACCAAACCAAATGTACACGTGATATTATGCTGACCTCAAATCTCGAAGGATTGAACTTCTCGGGGTTAGGGAAGAAATCAGGATTGTGGTGGATATTTCTGAACAGTGGCATGACCTTCCACCCTTTAGGAATCAAGAAACCTATGAAGACATCATGATAAAAATAAACTGGTTAGACGACGATCTTGTCATGATCATCACAAAGGTGAACTAGAACTACAATCTATTGACATGTACTTTTACAGCTCAGCCTAGTGATAGTCGTAATCAGAATGATGTAAAACAGTGCTTCATGGCATCAACTGCATCTTATGGAAATCCTTAAAACAAGAAATTACTTCATGTGATTATGACTACACTAAGGCATCTTAAGTCTTAATCGTCGGTGTTCCCACTGTCAAGTTTATAATCGTAGCTAGTCAACCATAGGAACTTTGATAAGCATCTCATCCAGTTGTCTAAGCCAGAATAGCATGAACGAACCTCCGTATTCCACGTCTTGAAGAGCCTCCCTGAAAGTGAAAGACAGAGTGGATGACAACCTTAGGGTTTCCTGGATCACCCTCGACGTCACTACCATCTTTCTGGTGTCTGCCCACGTCAGTGGAGCCCCTTCACCTTGCGCTCTCTTGATTTCTTCTTGTTCCTCCTGAAAAATGGGAATGATTAAATATATACAATATAGAATGCAATCAATGCACCCACACGATTCACATGCGCGCTCGTAGTGTCACAATCACCCGACAATTATATGCTTACTGTGACACTACGGAGGTAATCCGGGTTTTCGCCGAGGTACTTGACAATCCATGTGAGGATGCTGGCGGTGGTGTCCCGGGCGGCGAATACGACGCAGATGACATTATCCACCAGCTGCTCGTCCGTTAGAGCCTCCCTACTGTCCATGAATGCTCCCAGTAAGTCGCCGGCAGCTTCCTCCACCACACCCCTCTGTCGTCTGGAGGCAAGGATCCGACGGACTGTTGTGACCAACCGCTCCCGAGCCTTCATGCCCTTGTGGAACAGCGTGCCAGGAAGATTGATGGGCATGGAGTTGTAAGCTTTCTCCAGGGTGTAGTAGAGTTGCTTCAGCTCCTCAATGTACGACAAGGACGGCTTGTCTGCACCAAACATGTACAGTAGCGCCACGTTGAACGTGTACTGCACAACCACAATCATTCATGAATTATTTATAGTTAAATGGTATCTTAATCAAAATTTTCGATAGGTTATTGAGTCAAACTACTACATGAAGCTGATGGTTTTGGTCCAGTCATAATAAATTATATTGCACTACTACAAAAAATGCTTTTTATAACGGGAAAAACAGTTCTGTTGGTTATGTTGTCGTTAGCATATCTTTTACAACAAGCCTATTTGTGTGTTGTGAATTATATATTTTATACAACACAAGTTATATACAACAGGCCAAACTCGTTGTAGTATATGTGATTACTACAACATGTGCTAAATTGTTGTAATAGACTGTAATATCACAACATACTCAAACATGTTGTAAAAGATCATAATTACACAACATGCTCTAACCCGTTGTAATAGTCACTTATGCTAACTTGTTGTAATAGATCATCATTACACAACATACTCTAAACCGTTGTAAAAGATCATAATTACACAACATACTCTAACCCGTTGTAATAGTCATGTATGTTAACCCGTTGTAATAGAACATCATTACACAACATACTCTAACCCGTTGTAAAAGATCATAATTGCACAACATGCTCTACCCGTAGTAATAGTCACATATGTTAACCCGTTGTAATAGACCATCATTACACAACATACTATAACCCGTTGTAGTATACTATAATTACACAACAGGCTTTCACCTATTGTAATAGTTACCCGTTGTAATAGACCACAATCACACAACATGGTTGCACATCATTTGTTGTATATGTACAACAAAGAATATATGTGTTGTATAAAATGAAACTGGTTCAGCGGTTTGAGATGTGCCTTACTTTCAAGTGGTCTCAAGTTCGAAACCTTGTGTCTAGATGTATTTCCTTTTGTCTCAACATGTTATATAGAACACTCCTATTACAACAGGTGTGTTCAATGATCTACAACATGTATTAACTGTTGTATAAAATACATATATTACAACATGCAACACCTGTTGTATAAAGAACCCCCCATAAGACCACGCGATCTAATACAACAGTTGACACCCGTTGTAAAATGGAAAAATGAACTGTTGTAAAAACCATTTTTTGTAGTAGTGTTGGAGACGGCGTTGAAAACTTCACTTTCCAGTACCAACTGTATGGGATGAAAATGATTGTATGAAATAATAGGTAACAAATGAGATTAAAATATAAGATATTGAACCAGTTACCATAAAACTACCGAACTTTATATTACTTGATGTTGTTTGACACAATATGATTCAAAGTCATGATAACGTCATGGTATAACATTCAAATATTAGTATCAACCGCTAAGAAAAAATTTTAGCCCCATTTTTATTGGTTGTATAAGTAATTGTAGCTCTTGGCTACAAAATGAATTTCACATGAAATTGTGCATGCATACCAACCACATGACTCAAAAACCTCACAATACCCCACAACTGCATCACACCCTACTTACACCACCGACACCTTCGTGTCCACCTCAGCACCAATGCAACCCAATCCGTCCGACCCCACTGCGACCACCTCCTTGTTCACCCCTATGATCTCATTCCCATACGACCACATCATGACCCATTCCCAACCACACTATGCCATGAACCCTACCCCAACCCCACCGTCCAACCTTCATCACCCCTTGGCCCACCTCCACCTTCAACCCCCACAAAACTACAAAAACCATCCCCGGCCACATTCTTCTACCAATTTCCAGCTCCAACAACACAATAGTACACACCAACATAATACCCCCGCTACAACAACACAATAGTACACCCCAACAAAATAACCCTTCCCCCAACAAAAAGTAGTATTATAAATCTTTTTATATTCTCGCACCAACCCTACAAGTAGTTGATGTAACATTCAAGTATGCCTTTTGAATTGGTTTATGGGAATTTTTTTTGTAAAATGTTTGAATGTTCCTTCATAGCTTATTTCTTACGTCTAGTATTTGACTTGTTTACATCATGCAATGTCAATGTCCACATTATACCTCTAATGAAGTTCATCATATAATGCAAATACAAGAAGATCTTCAATTTACGTCAGAATATGTCTTTATGCGTGCACTATATCATTATCTCTATGTAGCATGCATAGAGAACAACAGCCTAACTTCTTTTCCCTTATGAATGTATGAAAATATGTGTAGATAACGGCACTAAGCTATTTCCCTCATACTCAAATTTTGAACGATATTTCTACCTATTAAATTTGGTCAATTATTGAAGCGCCACCTACACTCACACTTGACAACCAAGGGAAGTGCATAACTGTGTGGAACAAGATGCAAAGTAAAGGTCTGATAAAGATTGAACACTATACGTGCACAGAGTAAATGCGTCTATGTTATTCATCCTAAACTAAAAGACATGGTTAACCACAACTCTACTTTTTGCCTCTTTTTTTTCTTCTGTTCTTCGTTAGCCACAACTCTAATTTATAGTATAACTTATTCTCCTCAAACGTAATCTACTTTATAGTTGATGTCTTTTGTATGGATTTGCTCCGTTTAGGCCAGGCACGCGCACTAAGATTGTGTCCATTAATTTGCCCAAGAGTCAGTTATCGACGTCCGCGCACCACGACTACCAAATGATCATGGCAATTTTCTAAACGGGTTGTGATGATTATGGCAATTTAGAGACTTTATCTTTCTCAATAAGAAATACAAATGGCTGCGAGGCTGATGATGTCATCAGCAGTAGCAAATATAATCACAAGTGGATGCTGGCGCGCATGCATCGTGCTGTACTGAGAAAAAGAAAATTTTAAAGCCCTCCCCTCATAAAATTTGTTTAGTACATGTTTGCTACGGTAAACAAAGTCTCCTGATTCATTGAATCTCTCCCGTATTGGGAACACCAATCAGTCCTTGACCTGAATAACACATGGAAAAAAGCCTAGTAGGTTCGCTTTGATACCAATCTAACCTAATTCGGTATGGACAATTAAGATGCACATTAGTCATTTATTTCTTCTTCAGAAGAACGTGTACCTAACTTCCGTATTTCTTTTAACATAGGCACGAAATGTACAATTTATCTATATTTTAAATGCAAAAATTCTTATATTGAGCATCCTTTTATTATAATAATTGTTCTAAAATTTTCTTGATTTATCACACTTTTTGATGTTCGGCCTTCTCCATGGGCCTTAGGAGAAAAGGGGAGAAGTAAGTTTCTCTTAATTCCAAATATTTACTTTTGTTATCTATGATACGCAGTGTAGTCTTATAACAACTATTCCTCCAATGGGACACTGGAAGGAGTTGAAATACCCTTATAATATACATATAGGAATGTAATGATACATCCCAATCGATGAATTTGATCATTTTTAATCTAGAAAAAAACTGATTTGACATTCTAGTTTTGACAACTGCGTCAACTCTGGTTTTAGGCAGAGTATCAAAATTTGGGTTTCAGTCAATTCTAGTTTCTAGTTGTCATTGTCTGAGTTCATTCTGAGTTTGAATAAATATGCATCTTGGGCTAATTTTAAGTTTATGCGGGATAAGAATTGACTCACCTTAGCTTATGTATTGGCTAAGATCAAGGTCGGGACATGTTCTACGTTTGCAATGCAATGATTTTGGTCAGTGCCTGATTCTAAATCTAACGATACGACTAGATTTCTTGTTGAACAATGTGACTGAGATCTGAATCTACGTCTTATGGTCAGAATATATGATCTTCTTTCTCTGACTAGAAACCAAGTCACCCCTAAAACTTTACCATGCATACATGTAAAATTGAAAGTAAGACACCCGGGATTTTTACATTTGATGGAGAGCCACCCTCTCCCCCTCTCTCCATGCATGACTATAGTATGTGCTCATGCAAGACCCTCACGCCTATGTTATATCTTTCTGATTTTAACACATTGGCATAATTGTTTCGGATCATGCAGATGTCGATAATCTTTGGAGGATAGTTTAATAGCTTACCCACGGGAAAACACTCCCATTTGTCGGTTCCAGGCACTCAGCGTCTATACGTAGCCGCCCCAAGTGACGTGACAGATAATATTTGAGATGGTACGAACCTCGCCAACGGCAAACCTTGTCTCTCTCTTTCTATCACATGGGGAAAGCTCCAAAATGGCAACCAACCAACTCCAATACCTGTCCGTCATCGGTTGAACGAACACCTAAGGTTTTACTACTGTTTCATAGTGGTAATCGAAAAGAAGACAACGCAACATCATGTGCAGCGAGCTAGAGCTAGTTAGAGACGTGGAATCTTAGTTCTATCCCTCCCAATGTTCACATAAATACAATATCAACCAAACCCACTACGAGGTGTAGAGCCGTGGACGCACCAAATCTTTATTAAATGCATGAACTTTCCCTGCAACTAGACAAACATACCAACTGTTGTGCCTATGAGGCGGCCATGCTCCACGATTGTGCAAGGTCTTGGGGCTAGCAATCAGTGCTGCTCTTCATTTAGAATTTGGATGGAGCCTTTAAATGGAAAAAGGGACGAAGATAGATATGATAAACAGACAGGATTACCATCCTAGACAATCGAAGTCCCGTCACCAGTTAGGTCATGACCAGGAGGGAAAGCTCTCCGACCAACATCAACTGAAGGGCAAGGGTGTGATTGGCTGGTTCCTCATCCGGGCAAGTGTACGTAAATTTCAATGAATTTGTCCAAGTTTTCAACAATACCATCAATGAGTTTGTCCAAATTTGCACGTAAATTTTTAATTTGTTTCAAATTTTGAAATTGGCTTGGACTCTAGCTGACTTGGACCCTCCCACTTCAACAATACCATCTTTGAAAATGAAGTAATGCGTTTTCATATTATGATCTACCCACTGCTAATCAGCTTGGTATTCCTACTAGGCATTTTTTTAGTTTTTCATTATGGGAGGGAAGTTCCACTTCTATCACATAATTGTGAAGAAGAATCTTTTGTGCTCTAATTATGTGTTGAACCTGCAATCTACGGTTAATAAACTTATATGATATATTAGTTGAACTAACTGACAAGTGATATCTGTCTGACTGATTGAGAAAAAGAGACTTACATTTCCATCATGACCGTGATGAATGACTGTTAGAATGCTAAATAAACCCCATTCAGTGGCCGAAATTCGGATTTGCAACCTACGTTAAAAATTGATGGTATAATTTACTAATCTAAGCCAGTTGTTAAGCATCACATTTGACTCTTGAATGGTGTTGCTAGGTCATATCATTGATAATGGCGGAGCCACATGATAGTTGGAGACTTGAAGATACATGCCTTGAATATTAAAAATAAAATTTTGTTTATAGTATTTTGATTTGAATGATATCAAAATAATTTGTGTCTTTCCCATTTTGATCTCGATCGTAACTATCCAATTATGCAATAACCTTTCAAGATTCGTTTGTGGCTATACCACTGAATGTTAGGCTAGCTATAAGATGTAATATGATTCTTTTGATAGCATGACCTTGATACAACATTGGAATGTTCTATTCTTAGGGACTAGGTCACCATTAACGTGTGTTGTACAATCTATTTCAAGAATTGTAATCATTCAAGTTGCATTTCATCTACAGAATACGTTCTCCTTTCCCAAATTGTATTATTTATTGTTTTTATTTTAATTGACAACCCTATGGATCAATAGTCGCCTCACAATATTTTAAAGCGGTGATGTCATTTTTATCATATTGTTGCATACAGACTAATCCGTCTTATCTGATCTTCTCAACGCAACCCCACCACGCACTTGTAGTCAGTTGTAGGTGGGATCCGCCGCCACAAACGAACGGCCGAAGAATAATGAGCTCAAAGATCATTTCCCATTTGTTTATGTGTGAGACTAAGGGGATGGCCAACGGCACCACGAAGAAGAAGGCTTTGATTTGTTTATATACTGACTAAAATTAAATATTATCGTGCATCTTCTTAGATACGATGACACAAACTTAAAGACGGAAAGCAGCGAATTGTTTTCTAATTGGTTGCCAAAGCTTTCAGAGTTCAAGGATGGAAATCATTGAAAAGATGATCATCTTCATCTTCCCCGCAGGCGAGAATTACAAACGGAAGGACTCCTTTCAATTATTGCTTCAATGACTGCTGACTTCGTTCTTGTATCTGTGAATGTAACTGTGTTTTTGTTTTACGAGGACGACTAATCAGAGCTACATTAGCCGACATGTTGGGAAGCTCTGACAAGTCAAGCCTTGGCGATAGAAACAGAAACCTTGTCAGTTGAGCTAACTGAATTGGACGTCTGTGTACGAGGTTGTTTTCCCCATTGGATGACATATATAACCATTAGATAATCCACTTTCACTAATATGTCGTAATTGGCATCCAAATATTTAACATGTGTATGTGTTTTTGTTCATTTACAACACCTAAGAATCATTAACGCTAATTTTGGCAGGAGGGGAATAATAAGGACAAAAATGGATCAAGCTATTTGATTTTACAAAGTAAGGCAAAAGGGAGACGAATGAAGAGGAAAGATGTATTTGTAATTTATAGCACGTCCATTTGATGAGAAACTTTTTTAAAAACTTGAAGGAAAATATGTAAATTTAGGCAGAAATTTGGGCAAAATATTAGAATTTAGATGGAGAGCTAAAAACAGAAGCAGTTCGAATATTTTTTAAATTAAAATAGAATGAAAAATATAAATCCAAAAAGGAACTTGGCAGGAAAGATGGACAGAATCCTAATTTTGCACAAAAAAATAATTTGATAAATTAAAATATGAATAAAAATTATAATTGTTGGATGAAAACTTGGGGCAAATTTAGAGAGATATATGGAAATTTGGATGAAGTATGATATTTTGATGAAAATTTGTTGGTGAATATAGAAATAAATCTATGGAAAATACTTGTGTAACCGCAATCAATATTAAAAGGTAGTATAAACTTTTTATAGAATTGATGATTTATAAATAAATTTATGGTAAACGATCTACATTCTTTCCCCTTTCTGGATTACATGCCAATAAAATATTCTAAAATTAGTATATCCTCCACTCGTCTCCCTTCCCGTCCCTTCCTTTTTTCACACATTTCCCTTCCATTCTCCTTTATTCACCGCATATCAAACATTACTTAAGTAAACATAACCACGTTCAAAGACGTTACTTGTATCATAATATGAGGATGTTTGATCTAATATGCCCCGCCACACCATCCCACGTGACATGACAAGTGGTCCTCCGATACCAACTTTCCTGGGCTGACATCCCTCCGATTGGTTTGTCGTAACTGGTTTGTCGTAACTAGTCCAGAAAACTTATAAACTTGAGTTCTTTAAGAAGTTTTTTATGATTGGTTTAAAGTAAATGTTGGAACTTGAATTCCGTGACTTCCGATGAGTTACGAACTTACACACAAATCACAATTCTTGAGTTCCTTCTTAAAAGGAGCGAAAAATGAGTTCCGAGACAACTAACAACATTTCTTATACAATTATATTCTTCATTCGTCATAAGTGACATATGTAAAATATTTATGACTAGAAATATCTGCGATGTGGATATAGTTCATTGCTAAAACCATAAAATAATATGACAAAATATTATACACTATAATTGCACTATGTAAACTATTTTACATTATAACCACCATTGTCAGTGCAGTTTACAGAATAAAAAATATAAACATCATAAAAAAAGTAACACACGACACCATATGAAAAACAATGTGATTTACCTAGCATATTTTTATTCTTCATACTTTAACAATATGATGTAAAAAATGATAATTAACAATAACATGCAAGAATAATATGTAAAAATACCCTAAAAAAATAATACAAAGTTAATATTCTATATTGTGTTAAACAATGAACCAAAATTTATATTTACAAACATATAAAATACATATATTATTACAATACTTTGTATACACAAAGTGAAATAAAAATAATATGATGTGATTAAATCATAATATTTTTATTAAAATAATAAATTTACCATAATAAGTTTTTTTAAAGGAGCAACATCTGCACCATAATCATTTGCTGATGTTATTATGATTTAAAAATATTATGATTTTTTACGAATATGATTCTTTTTATATCTTTGTCGCATTTGTTATTTATATTACATAATAATAATTAATAATATTTTTAATGATTTCTATATCTATAATTATAACAAATCAATCACATGGAATCGAATGGAACATAAGTTCCCGAAGCTGAACTAAAGTTCTCGGAAAATGAGTTGCACGGAACTCATAACTTACACCAAACGAATAGGAGTAGAGGGGACTTTTGCCACCGTATCATACAAAATCTCATTCAAGTACTAACAAACATCACAAGTGTAAAATTTTAAGCTAACGTTCAGGTGGCAAGAAGACCGAGCGGACGGGTCGAGTAAACGTTGAACCCAAAATCTGCTACCTAATAATATTAATTAACTACATAAAGATGAAGAGGACAATGAATGCAACAAAGTAAAAACGTACCGTTTTCATCTCTTTGTATGTGTTGATTTCCCCATTCTCTGGTCCAGTCAACCATGACCCAAGTGCCTGTGTGGCGACGGACTCGATGTCGGCCACCTTCCTCGCAAGCGTCTCCGGCATAAACGCTCTCTGAACTATCCTCCTCAGCCGGAGATGGTACTCTCCAGATTGGAAGGATATAGCCTTCCTGCCTAGCATCCTCTCCTTGCTAGCAGGGAACGTGGGCCTGAACATCTCCGCGGACTGTCCGACAAACACAAACCGTACGGCCTCCGGGCTGGATAGCATCACGGAGGGGCAGCCAAGGATGTGCGACTTGAAGATGGTGCCGTAAAAGCGCTGTTTGAGAGTGAAGAAGTTGTGTGGGTTGGAGGAGTAGAGCTGTGAAGTCTCGCCCAAGTATGGCCACCCCATTGTTCCCGGCAGGAGCGGCAGCCTCTGGCTGGTTGCTGGTGTTAGGAGGCGGGCAAGGAGAAAGGAAACAGCGTGCTGGCCAGCACGGTGAAGGAAAGAGATGAGGCGGTGAAAGGTTGTCAGCAAAAATTCCAGCAACATCATTATCGGGGGGGTATGGTCGGCTAGAAGCCTGCCGTTTGCGAGCAGGGGCGGCATGGAGGCTGCTATTTCTCAAAAACAATCAACAACAACAAGTCAAGTTGCTATTTTAGTTGCCAGAAAGGATTAAAGTTTTAGCTGCTCAGCCACCGGCCGTGGGAAGAGTGTCGCAATATTGCCTGGTATATATAGAGATCCAAGGGCAGGTGAGTAGGCATTTCGGAGAGGAGAGTTGGGCACCTCTAGACTGCACGGACTGCTCAGTGGGCTCCATACTGCCTCTTGTATATTTCCCATGCCTTTCTTGATGTGTCCAAAATGCATGAACTCTTACCTAAAACAAATTTGCATGATTTGCGAGTTGTCATGCTGTAACTTAGATTATATATGAGAAGTTATACATGTCACCTCCACTACACCAGAATGCACATATAATGTTTGGGTAGGGGCAGAAAACAAAAAAGAATGGAACAGATAGAATAATATATGACTGCACTATATACGTTGTGAGAAAATAAAATGTGAAGGGAAAGGAGAGGAGGGGAAAGGACGGAGGCACGGAAGGGAAAATTGTTTAAATTGTTTATTGATAACATGTGTATGAGAAAAAGATACGATAAAAAAATTTGAAAAACATTATTTGTTACATTAGTATGGGGACAAAAAGAGGCAATTGTTTTATGTAAATCACGATGTGATCAAATAAATAGTAGAGTCATAAAAAAAATCTTCTTGCCATGATTCGATGTGTTTTTTGGGGACAAAAACAAGTTAACCATAAATCCCTAGTGAATATTTCTCCTTTCCTTTCACCATAAAAAATAAATAACATATTTTACATACTCACCTTATTATGTAACAAACACAACCTAATGGCTATAGAGATAGAAAGGTTAATAAAATATTTATAGAGTGAAATAGAACTGAAAGTGGAGATATTATCATTTTAAGAAAATGGGAGAAGAGAAACTAAAATTTATGGAAAGGATATGAAACATCATTTATAGGAAATAATTTTGGCATATAATTATAAGCCACAATGACAAATTTGGTAATATAATTATAAGCCATTGTCATTAAATTTTACCATATAGAGAACGAAATGCAAAGATTGGACAACTTATCTATCTGCAGTGTACATATATATCGAACAACAACAATACGCCATAGCACTTAGATGATGTGATGCACCCAAGAATACAACTACATAGTTGTATACGCCATACTATTGATGGATAGAAATGCTTTATCGAGAAATTGTTATTTCCACTGCATGGTTAGGTTGAAAACAAAAGGTCTCTATCTATACATATTTTTCATATTTGTATATTGTGCCAAGAAACCAAAGCATAAATTACTAAATATTTTTGTGTAAAGTAAGTAGTAGAAGCACTTAGGTGTATTGTAGTTTATGTATTGTTTGTACATTTGAGTGTGTACTTTTTTCACATTTGGGTGGACTTTATTCCTGGTTTCATTTTTTATTTGTATTCATGCGCTATGTAACTTTTGATTATATGAACTCCCCGATGCATCATGTTATGTGTTAGTTTGAAACTTTTTGATGCCGCTGGATATTATTTGAAGCAAAATTTTCACCATTTTATTGATTTGGATACATTATTATTTATATGTATACTTAATTCATTATTATATACATGTATTTTCAACTATTGTGAGTAGAAGCTACCATTCAACTTTGTCTTTGAACATGAAAATCTCATTTTTTGAGTATGTAAAAAACATGGTCCACTCAAATTCTCAGTTGACAATTGTAGTAATCAGGCCATAGGAGTCCATATAAGTTGGACATTTGGAATCTATTTTTATAGGAGTTTGTGGTCAATGACCCAATTTGCAAACTTAATGGTTGGTCTTTCAGCCACATCTCAAAAGGGAACTATGGTCAAGTTATTAGAGAAGCACATGGAAAAATGTATTGTTGATGAACCTTTGATCATGGATCTATCTACATTGATACTTTGGACCTTGTCACCATCAATGCCGTCAAAGGTTCAACAAAACCACAATCATAGGGGTTATCTTGTATGAATATGGAATGACATATATATAGTAAAAAAATGATCACATGACAAACTTATATCGATGCAATATCTTGAAATTAGAATGTCACATTTTGTTTATGTTGATCATAAATATTAGGAAAATGAAAGACACAAACAAACAATTGATTTCTCATGTTTAACCAATTCCTTTAAGACAATGACCATTTCTCACTTATGATAAAATGTGAAATAGTTCTTATTCTTTGGATAGGTGTTTCCTTACAGTAAGTTATATGAACTAGTTGGAAAAATAGAATTGAAAAAGTGAATAAAAGGAAAGAAAACAAATTGATATATCTAGGTAGGTAGTGTTAAGGGAAATAGAACGCTCGTCTCTAAATGGCCCGAAAATCACACACACATTTATGTAAAAAGAAATAATATTCCATTTATTGTAAAGGAACCATACAACATTCCCTTTTCATAATATTCCACAATGTGATGAGAATTCTTTATTCTAGTAAATATTGGCAAGAGTATATTAGATCAACATGTATCAAGTCTCCAAGTTTTCATGCCTAAATTAGGTATATTGAGATGCAGTCAATGTAAATACATCAATATGCTTTGAAAGGAACAATGTTGAACAATTGAAAACATTTATATCAAATATTGTGCTTGGTAGGACTTATAAACAAAATATTCAATGTGATATTCAAACTCATCTTTATTTTGAGTAATTCAATTTTTATTACAAACTTCCTCACTATGCTAAAATCAACTCACATGCAGTCATAAGGGGCATTATCATTTATGTTCAAGGATTTTCAAGAATACATATACAAAGTCAAAATATTGTTCAGTACGAAACATTGTAGCTCGATGAAATACATAACCAAGATTTTCAACAAGAGTACATCAAAGATTATCATTCAATATCACTAGTTTGTTTAAAGAAGAATTAATATAAAAGTGTACCTCATGGATTCAATATCCAATATTGATTAAATGATTCAGATCAGATCCTAGATTGCAACAAATAGATAAAGTGTCAATATATTGGCAAAAGAAAGTTATTGTGTATATTATGCAAGATTAGGGTCTGAATTTCCTAATTAGTCCCTAAGGGGATATATCATCATATTATTTTGAAGTTCCATCATCAATGTCAATATCTATCATTGAAAAGGATGAATGATCCACCAAGGTATTTAAGGAAATTAAAGTAACCCTAATCATCCAAATGTACCTCATTGCCATTAGTCTAGATAATGATCAATATGGTTCATCATTAGATTTCAAGGGTATGTGGGATCATGACAAACCCTAGAGTCATTATGAATAGAGTGATTAGGGATGATTATAGATTTTCCAACATGTGAGTTTGATTAATCATTTCCATGGAAAGATAATCAAAATTATGATCTAATAATCATTGATTGAGATCTAGTCTTCATTATTTGATTAGAGTCTGGCATATTCATCATATAGACATTTATCAAGGAAAAATTGAGTTTTGGACAAGATTAGGGTTTGAAATAATAATAGAAACCCTAATTAAGATAAATATAGAGATATAATTTATCCTCATCAAAACAACTGTTATAGGACAATATATTGGTCTCATAATAATCTAGGCATTTTTTGGGCTGTTTGATATTTTGTAGGTATTTTTCTGATAACCTAGCTATTTATAATCGATTTTACAAAACAAATAGATAGGAAAAAGGATAACATATAAAAATTCAAAAACATTGCTATCTTGTCTTTGAGGATCATGGGAGGCGTCTGGATCGTTGGATCCTCCTTCCTGAGCTATGAGCCAAACTTGGCTAAAGGGGTTTGTGATAGGGGCAAAAAGACGTGAATGCCCATGGTCATCAAATGATAAGAATGATAGAAAATGGGCATATCAATCATATCCCATATACTACACTCAAAATCACACCATGGTCGCTTACAGTAGTAAAAGGGGAAAATAGAGAAGTGGGATCAAAGAGTGACTCATGAGGCCGTGTTGAGGTATTAGTTGACCTAGCAACACTCCTCTAAAGTTAGAGAGAAAAAATGAGAAAAGAACCATGCCTAAACGATGATTGAATTACAATTACACATAGAAAGGATGAAGTAAAGTTGCAGGGAGAAGAATACCTCAATGACAGGGAACATGGGGAATCACAAAGGATTTGGATTTCTTTGTAGAATTCTAGGATGTCATATGTTGGCTTCAGCTTCTCAAGGTGATGACCAGGGGTTCTAGTCGATGAAGTGGGAGGAGAGGTGGATGGTACTTTGTTTGGGGATCCTCCAAGCCTTGGACCTTGTTTTTAGTTTCAAAAAGTGATAGTCTCGTTGTTGTTTTGTAAATGAGCTAAAAGTGAAGCTTGTTGTTGAATTGTCTCTATCCATAGTGACCATGGGGGAGAATTTAAAAATGATTTGTTTGAAAGTTTTTGTGAGGAATTCTCTTATGCACACAACTTTTAATCCCCTTGTACACCTCAACAAAATGGAGTTGTAGAGATAAAGAATAGGTCTATACAAGAAATGGCTAGGACCATGCTTCTAGAGTATCATACTTCAAAAAAACTTTGGGCCAAAGACGTTAGTACTTAAGGTTCTATGTAAAACTGGGTTTTCACTCATCCTTCTATAAAGAAAATCCCTTATGAGTTAGGGAAGGGTAAAATCCCTCTATCGATTTCTTTCATATTTTCGATTGTCATGCTTTCATTTTGAACATCAAGGATTTTCACAAAAAGTTTGATGTGAAATCCTAAAAGGCTTTCTTTCTTGACTATAGAACTATTAGTAAAGCATATAGAGTGTTTAATATTGAATTGTCTAAATTTGAAGAATCTATCAATATTAAACATGTTTAAATGATAATGTTTGAAAGAGCTCAATATCATTGACAATGGAAAAGAGGTGGTAGTAGATGAAGAAGAGAAAGAAGATAAAAGAAGGATCCAACTCTGTGAATTGCTAAAGATCATCCTAAAGAGCTCATAATAGGCAATCCTTTTGAAAGGGTGAAGACGGGGACTACTGATAACACCAAATTTTGTGATGTTTTTGGCCTTTATTCTGTTACCAAAACTGCCCTTTTCTGCTATTTTCCTCTCTTTTATATTCACTTTTGCAATAAATGGCCAGGCAACGCTCTTAATCAAATATTTTCATCTTTTGCAGAGTTTTTCCTCCATTTTGACACAATAAGGCCGTCCCGGCCCACAAATAAGTCCAAGTCTGTTTCGGCCTTCCTGACGCCCGATACGACCCCTGCCCGACAAGGGGGAGCGACACCATGACGCAGGACAAAGGGATGCCGCACCAGAAGAAACTGACGGACGACACACCCTTTACCCGACAGGGAGCCGATCTCGCCCAGCAGTAAAGGCTTGTCGGGCGACACAGCCACCCACCGACAGGCGTGCCGCCTGCCACATGATCGATTAGCCGACACTCCTGAGCTGAGCGATACCATTATCGGCCGTCCACCGACCCGCGAATGAGGAGGACACGTGGCACTTCGAGCACCATAACTTCCCCCAACCGCTGCCTATAAATAGCAGCTACAGGGAGCCGAAAAGACAGCTTGGTCAGTTCGGATACTTCGGAATTCGGACAGTTCAGTGATCATTAGAGGGAACGGCGAGAGCTGGAGTATCGCGCCCCAGTGCTCGTATCAGGCGACACTAGGTGAGCCCTTCCTCGCCTGAGAGGGAAGGGATGGTTCACTTAGGACCGTCCCGAGCGACACTGCGGGCCGATATCGGCCGACGATGATGCCTGGCACGACTCCTCGACAGTGGAACTTGTCGCTCCATGCCCGACACAATATCAAACCCGATACGCTTCACTCGTCATGCGTGCCGCCCGAGAGGGTGTGCCGCCCGAGAGGGTGTGTCGCCCGACTTGAGCGTATCGGCCAGGTCCTTGAACGATACAGTCGATCGTCACAATGAGCCGCTCGAGAGAGCGTGCCGCCCGACATGGCTGTATCGGGCAAGGCTCTGATCGGTATCGAGCGGGGTGGTCCACTGTCGCCTGTCGCCCTTCTACATCAAGGAGGCGATACATATCTTTAATTCTATTATTTAATTCTTTAATTATGCAATGTATTAAGACCCTTTCTATTTATGGAAATAGAAAAGCTTAATTACTTGCTACTCTCACTACTACAGAAATAGCATTCAGTGACACTTTTCTGGGCGTCGGTTATTAGGAAAAACTGACGCCTTCTATGTTAGGCGTCGGTTGTTTACGACAACCGACGTCTATATTCGAAGACCAGCCAGACACGGGTACCGCTTTGTCTTCAGCGTCGGTTGTTTATAACAATCCGACGCTTAAAGTCGCCCGCGAAAAATAGTGTCCTTTTCAGCGTCGGTTATTTAGGTGGAAACCGACGCCTATGTGTGATGAAAATTTGCGCGAAAAGTGTCACCTTCAGCGTCGGTGATTAAAGGATAACCGACGCTGAAGGTGGTTCCCGCCAAACAATTTCATGAAATTATCGCCCAGTTGGACGTCGGTTTTCTCGGACAACCGACGCTAAAGACATTTAGGCGTCGGTTGTTGTAAAAAACCGACGCTATTTGGGACTTAATAACCCGCGGTGCCCGACTCTTCCCCTTCCTCCTGTTTCATTGCGAGCCCTTTCTGTTTCTCCGTCGATTCCCCACCCTGTCGCCGGCGATTTTCTTCTCCTTGTTCTCCACGACAGCGCCGTCGTGCCGCCTTCTCCGCGCCCCCTTCTCCGCGCCCCCTTCTCCGCGCCCCGCCGCCGCCTTCTCCGTGCTGCTGGAGCTCCCTTCTCCGCCGCCCCGCCGCCCCGCCGCCACTGCTGACGAGCCTGGAGCCCCCTTCTCCGCCGCCCCGCCGCCACTGCTGCTGGAGCTCGCCGCCACTGCTGCTGGAGCTCGCCGCCGACGCCTGACGAGCCTGGAGCTCGCCGCCTCAGCCTGCCTGACGCCATCAGCTTCCACCTGACTCCCGCTGCCTCCCGCGCCAACAGGTATGCGCCAACTGGTTTTCTGGATATACACTAAAGGCCTTGTTTGATATGAAGTGCATTGCTCTGCAATTCAAGTCTTAGAGAATAGGTCCAGATGAATTCCACGTTTTCGGACCCTCTCAGACTACTACATAATATTCAAGTTTTTGGACCTTGCGTACAATGAATGCAGATTGCTTAATCCATTTGAGCACTATGACTTCCAATATGTATTTTTGAACAGTATCTGTCAATGATCACAAACTATCTAAATAAAGGAGCTAAAACATTATTGCACTTGAATTCGAAAACGATTTCCTAATAGCAATATCACAAACGTTTAGGGCAAGTTTCTTTATTTTCACCTTGTCGGTAGAACAGATTAGATTTACGTACGTCAAACCTCGGATGGATCCGTCCAATTTATTTTTGTGGCACCAATAGGAGATTCTTAAGATTATTTTAACATAGACCAATTGGGAACTAAACTATCATACAATCTCTATAGTGGCTCGCAAAGCTAATAATCACTTAATATATATCCATGTTTGAGTGAGTCAAAAACTGATCTGTGAAACCAGCTACCCCACTCATCTTTCTTTTTGCCAGTACACAACCGAGTGCAGCCCCCTGCTCGTACCTGGGAGCGAGTCAAAAGTGGACCCCACCAACCCCCCAACCCCCCAGTCAGGCATCTCCTAATGTTGGACAATGTGTTTGTTATAGGTGGTTTACATTTATTATATAAGAAAACGAATCTATGTTTCAAGTGTTGAACCTAATGTTGGACAATGTGTTTGTTATAGGTGGTTTACATTTATTATATAAGAATGACATCACATGTGTTTGTTGGCCTAGAAAGTCAACAATCATTGTTCTTTATATTACTTGTACATTGGTATAAATTAGAATGAACAATCACTAAATTATATACTGTTTGTATGGAGTCCGGCTTCATTGTAGATGTCTATTATTGTGTTTGTTGGCCTAGAAACCCGTCCAAGATTGACTCATTAGGAGTAAATCTTGGATAGTCCCCGGTTTGGGACTGTTCTTGAACACCTAATCTCACTTAGGATGTAAGTGTATAATGTGTATTGAGTTTTCAAGAAAATTTTGGTAGCATTTCCCCGTTTGTTCTCTAAGTACATATGTACTTAGAGAACAGCGGGGAAATGCTGCCGAAATTTTCTTGAAAACCCAATACACATTATACACTTACTAGTGAGATTAGGTGTTCAAGGATGGGATAGGTGGTACACATTTATTATATATAAGAATGACATCACATGTGTTTGTTGGCCTAGAATGTGAACAATCATTGTTTTTTATATTACTTGTACATTGGTATAAATTAGAATGAACAATCACCAAATTATATACTGTTTGTATGGAGTCCGGCTTCATTGTAGATGTCTATTATTGTGTTTGTTGGCCTAGAAACCCGTCCAAGATTGACTCATTAGGAGTAAATCTTGGATAGTCCCCGGTTTGGGACTGTTCTTGAACACCTAATCTCACTTAGGATGTAAGTGTATAATGTGTATTGAGTTTTCAAGAAAATTTTGGTAGCATTTCCCCGTTTGTTCTCTAAGTACATATGTACTTAGAGAACAGCGGGGAAATGCTGCCGAAATTTTCTTGAAAACCCAATACACATTATACACTTACTAGTGAGATTAGGTGTTCAAGGATGGGATAGGTGGTACACATTTATTATATATAAGAATGACATCACATGTGTTTGTTGGCCTAGAATGTGAACAATCATTGTTTTTTATATTACTTGTACATTGGTATAAATTAGAATGAACAATCACCAAATTATATACTGTTTGTATGGAGTCCGGCTTCATTGTAGATGTCTATTATTGTGTTTGTTGGCCTAGAAACCCGTCCAAGATTGACTCATTAGGAGTAAATCTTGGATAGTCCCCGGTTTGGGACTGTTCTTGAACACCTAATCTCACTTAGGATGTAAGTGTATAATGTGTATTGAGTTTTCAAGAAAATTTTGGTAGCATTTCCCCGTTTGTTCTCTAAGTACATATGTACTTAGAGAACAGCGGGGAAATGCTGCCGAAATTTTCTTGAAAACCCAATACCCATTATACACTTACTAGTGAGATTAGGTGTTCAAGGATGGGATAGGTGGTACACATTTATTATATATAAGAATGACATCACATGTGTTTGTTGGCATTTCCCCGTTTCTTCTCTAAGTATATATGTACTTAGAGAACAGCGGGGAAATGTTGCCTAATCTTTTCCTAATATATACTTGTTTCCTAATATATACTTGTTTTCTCTGATCATAGAATGGATAGATCATGGATGTCGATTCGTAATCGTTGTACCCCAGAGTTTATATCTGGTCTTGATCAGTTTATTAGATTTGCCGAGGAACATAGGAAAAAACCTACAGATAGGTTCTACTGTCCATGTAGGCATTGCGGTAACAACTTGAAAGTCAACACTGGTGAGGAAATCAAAAGTCATGTCATGTGCAACGGGATTGTACAAGGCTATACAGAATGGCACTGGCATGGAGAAATTTCAAAATCGAAACCAGTAGATGTCGATAGCGATGACGTAAATGTGAACGAACCAGTTCCAGCAGACATCGTTGATGCGATGCTGGATAGTTGTAGGGTAGAGCACACCGATCCACCTCCTATCTTTACAAACATTGTGCATGATGCTGAGATACCGTTATACACAGGTTGTGCTAAGTTTACGAAGCTTAGCGCTGTCTTGAGATTGTATAAGTTGAAAGCTAACAATAGATGGAGCGACAAAAGCTTCACTTCATTGTTGACTTTGTTGAAAGAAATGCTTCCTGAAGGAAACGAGCTTCCAATCTCAACATACCAGGTAAAGAAAATGTTGTGCCCAATGGGAATGGAGGCCAAGAAGATACACGCATGCCCGAATGATTGTGTATTATTTCAAAAGGACTATGTAGATTTGAAAGATTGTCCAAAATGTGGTGCGTCACGGTATAAATTGACGACTTCGGGGGAGTTCAAAACTGGTTCTCCTGCCAAGGTGTTGTGGTATCTACCTATAATATCACGGTTTCAACGCTTGTTTGCAAATCCGAAAGATGCGAAGAATCTGAGGTGGCATGCAGATGTTAAGAAAAATAATGATGGGATCCTACGACATGCGTCTGATTCCCCACAGTGGAAGAAGATTGATCTATTGTACCCTAAATTTGGTGAAGAAGATAGGAATCTAAGACTTGGGCTTTGTACAGATGGGATGAATCCGTACGGGACATTGAGCAGCCAACATAGCACTTGGCCAGTCATGCTTGTTATATACAATCTTCCTCCCTGGATGTGTATGAAAAATAAGTATGTTATGTTGTCATTGTTGATATCGGGCCCTAAACAACCCGGAAATGATATCGATGTTTATCTTGAACCTTTGATTGATGACTTAAAGAAACTTTGGGCTGAAGGTGTGATGACCTATGATGCTTCAGCAAAAGAGACATTTCGTTTGCACGCTATGTTGTTTTGCACTATTAATGACTTTCCAGCATATGGGAATTTGTCTGGATATAGTGTCAAAGGAGCTAAAGCGTGTCCTATATGTGAAGAAAACACTGATTCAATAAGACTAAAACATGGCGGCAAGACTGTATATCTTGGTCATCGAAGGTTTCTTTCAAAATTCCATCCGTATCGTAGGAAGCGCAAAGCATTCAATGGATGGAATGATGAACGAAGTGCACCTAAACCTATACCAGGGGATGTTGTTTATGAAAGAGTAAAAGACATTGTCAATGAATTTGGTAAGAAATCACAATGTAGTATGGCCACACGGAGTGACAATTCTTTATTCAAGAAGAAGTCAATATTTTGGGATCTTCCTTATTGGAGTTCTTTGACAGTCAGGCATTGTATCGATGTAATGCACGTTGATGCACCTGTACCCACTGAAGCACTGGAGCAACTTGATGCACCTGTACACGGAGTGACAATTCTTTATTCTCCTATATTGGGCTAAATTAGTGTGTTTTATTTTTGTCAAATTTTAGGTTGATGCACCTGTACCCACTGAAGCACTGGAGCAACTTGATGCGCAACACCAGACACTTAACAAGAAAAGGGGCATCACTCTGTTGAAGAAGTTATTAGCGCTAAGTGGTAGTGGATCTAAATTGGCGGTGGAGTTTGATAATGGAGGAAATCCAATTGGAGTGAACCGCAATAATTTTGTGAACTATCTTGGGTGTACCACTCGGAGCCATTGTGGTGTTAAGTATGACAATTGGCATAAAGTTCCTCAAGCGAAAAAAGACTCGATATGGAAGGATTTATGCGTGAGTTATTATTATTTGCAATTCTATTTTGTAGATTACAAATTCTATTATTTGCAATTCTATTTTGGATACTAGTTAATAACATTTCTATTTTACAGAATCTGTTTGCATTGGATGAGAAGTTGCATCGTAAAAATGTGATGCAACGCGCTGGAAAGATGCTTAGGAATTATAGGACAAATCTGAATAGAGAATACATAAAAGAGGGTGATAAGAAGAAGAAGTCAGCCCTTGAACAATGGAACTTCTTGGACAAAGAAGATTGGGACAATTTTGTTGCTTCAAGAAAATCTGAAGAATTCAAGGTATTAGGCGTCACTCCTAATTTAATTAATATACATTGTATTCACCTATTCAAGATTAGCATTTAGTGCTACTAACCAAATCATTAATGTGCATACTAACTAGGCCCTCAGTGACGCACAAAAAGCAAGGCGTGCACTGAATGTGCATGACCACACTATGGGTCCAAAAGGCTATGCAAGCGTTCGCCAAAGACTACAGGCGGAGTCTGCGGCTACTCAGGAGTCTGCTCCTACTCAGGAGTCTACCACACCCATTCCTCACCATGATATCTGGATAGCTGGCAGGCAAAACAAGAAGGGTGAAATAAAGAAGCCTGTAACTGCTGAGGCGGCTGAAAAAATGGTAAAATACAACTCTTACAGAAATCGTTTGAATATTGATTATTTGTGGTGTTAACTTACCAATTTCTGTTTATGGTGATTAGCGGGAGCTGCACGAGCAGAGGAAACAAGGCACGTTCATCCCTCAGGGCACAAGGGATGAATTGACAGTTGCTCTGGGTAACCCAGAGCATCCTGGACGTGTTAGAGGTGCCGGCGCTGGTGTTGGCATCAAAGCATTCTTTGGGCCATCCCAGCGCAAACCCAGAGCGGGACTTTCTCAAGAAGAGGTAACCTATTCTTTTTTTAGAATGTTACTGCAAAAGGAAATTCATTAATAAGAATCTAATGTTTCTTTTATCCATGTATAGGAGAATAAGAGAGTTGAGGATTTAGTTGCTAAGAAGGTCAACGATGTAGTTGCTGAGAAGGTCAAGGAAGAATTGATGCGGTGGCAGGCATCTCAGGCTTCCAATACGCCTATGGCGACCCACTCTTCTCCTGATGCACACACTGCGAGTAATCCTGGAGACCCATCGCCTAGCACGTCTGCTGTAAGTATTGTTTATGACATTGTAGTTAGTCTTTTCAAGTTGTTATGTTTTCAAGATGATATGTATATATGTATAATATTCTTTACGTAAATTTGTAGGCATTGAAGCCATGCCGCTTAAGAATGCAAAACTACGTTGTCGCAGAGGCGCAGGCTTACCCGTCCCTTCCTGGGGCAATGTTTCACGGGACTCCAATGCCACAGGGCTACGTTCGTGTGAGCCCGATACGTGTGTTACCCGATTGGAGAGAAGCTACATTGCCATATGCCCACCCGGATATTGATACACTTGGTGAGGCAGAAGGCGGGGTCATATTGTGGCCCAAAGCAGATGTCATCTACACGACTGAAATTGTAAGATAAATTTACATTGATTTAGACTGTTAATGTGTATATATGATGTCAACTGATCTGAAATTATATGTACAGGTTAAAAAGAAGACACCAGGAGCACCTAGGCCTCCACTTCCAGTTCCCACATTACCCGATTGGGTTCCAACTGACCTAACATACCCGTTAGGTCCTGCTTGTAGGGGAATGGCATGTTGGCTACGGGCACATAATGTACATTGCCCTATAATTATTTCTTTAGATGCAGATTATGCAGGTCAATCATACGATAGCTCTTTATTGATAGAAGATATTATTGAGCTGTTTAAGTATGATTGGCTGAATACATCAATGATAGAGACATGGATAAGGTGAGATCTTGTTTATACATCCATATACCTTGTGTAAGCTCCGGTGATCTGGTTTCTTATATATTAATGCATACGCCTATATGTTTTGCAGCTACCTAGTCGAAGATCATTGCAAACAATTTGCATTTGATCATGTGGGATTTTTGATTCCATCATTGATTAGTTTGGTAGCTAAAGACCCTGATAATGTTCAACAATACTGTATAGATGCTTTTACAATTTTTGGTCAGCAAAAGAAGAAGATAATAATAGCTCCATTCAATGTCAAGTATGTTTACTTTATTTATAATTTGGACTTAAGAAAATTCCATTTTTATTTTGCATTTTGAGTTATTAATTGTTAACTTCTACTTGTAGCGGTAGACATTGGGAGTTACTAGTTATTGCCCCCGAGACATTCACTGTTTATTATCTAGATCCTGCGGGGAGTACATTGAACACTAAAATTGGACACGTAATGAGAATGCCAATATTCTGGTGAGAAATATTTCATTTTTATATCCGTTAACATCTTTTATTACATTACTATTTACTTATGCAATTTATTGTGTTATATTAACATGTAGGGGTTTAGATGCATTCAAAAAGGCTGGAGGAACGGTCCCAACGAAAAAGAACCAGCCAATAAATTGGCAGAACGTAAAAGTAAGTTCCCGACTCGAATATATATATTATTGATGTGAATTGTGCTTAGTTGTATTATTTTGTATGTTTCAATTTATAGTGTGCTACACAAGACAATGGCTGGGCATGCGCATACTATGTGATGCGATTTATGCATATGATTATCAAATATGCCGCATTGGACATCGATACCATACATGAGGTATTATATATAGTCTCATTAGTTAGTATGCAATATATCAATCTTATATTATTTTTATATTATTACTTATATATATACATCATTCTCTTTGCAGGTGTTTAAAACTGACCACACTACAGGTAAACGTTTAAAAAAAATAAATGCTCCATATACGATGGAAGCATTAAATGAAGTAAGAGAAGAATGGGCAATAGCTGTACAAACAGTGGCAACTGTAAGATATAATTGGGATGCTGATAGTGATAATGAATGATACTTTGTAAATGAATGTTTGTAAATGAATGTTTGTGAATGTTAATGCATGTATTTGAATGTTTCTATATGTGTGAATGTGAGAATTGAATTGATGTCTGAATGAATGTACTTGTGTAGAATTTTGCTTGTGACTTTTGCAGGTTTGCGGCCTGTTTGTAGGCTGATATCAATGGATGTCGTAAACCTGCAGTTCAGAAAACTGAACTGCAGGTTCTCATCCTGCTGACCAGCCACAGCAGGCCTGCAAACTGATATGAAAAAAAAAAAATATAAATAGGCGTCGGTTATTTATCGAAAACCGTCAGGAAAGACCTACAACGTCGGTTTTTTAATATAAACCGACGCCTTATGTGGCCAAAGAAGTCCTGGAATTGGCGTCGGATATTCATATCAAACCGACGCCTATTTAAACTATAGGCGTCGGTCGTTTAGTAGATAGCCGACGCCAAACAGGGTCCGCGCCACAGAAAATGGCGTCAGCTAGGGCACTTTCTGCGTCGGTTTTGAGATGAATAACCGACGCAGAAAGTGCCCTAGCTGACGCCATTTTCTGTGGCGCGGACCCTGTTTGGCGTCGGATATCTACTAAACGACCGACGCCTATAGGCTAAATAGGCGTCGGTTAAAAAACCGACGCCGAAGTGTTCGACCTTTAGCGGCGCCCACATAGGCGTCGGTTGGAAACCGACGCCAAATGGGGTTAAACGACCGACGCCAAAGGCCGTTTCTGTAGTAGTGTCTATGCTTGGTACAATATGTTGGATGACTGCTATGTTTGATATCTGAACTCTAGCTTGCATGTTTGCATCGTGTTTCGCTTAGCTACCAAACCGTGTTTTCCCGTCGCAATAACTTTGAGAGTTGTGTTGTGGCTCTAGTGTTTGGTCCGATTCTGGAGTACGAGAGTGCCTGGAACGGAGTTGTTTCAGTAACATTCCACTCTAACTTTGAGCCCAGCAACCTCGAGAGGGGTGACGAGGCTTGGTTAGAGGTACCCGCTCTGAGAGGAGGGGTGCAGGATGTTACCGGTGCCGCTTGTTATGCTGTAGTCTTGTCCTTCGTACCTTTCTCTAGCCCTAGTTTTATCCTTCTGTTTCTGTTGCAAGAAAACCTCTAAAAATTGCTAAATGACTAAAACCTTAAATCTTTCTAGTGACTCAACTTGGAGATAGTTTTCTTGTTTTATTTGTGACATCTTACTGCTTCCCTTCTGGGGAATTTATCATCTCTTTATACCTGCCGGAGTGTAGCATGTCGATTCTGGGTTCTCAAAACTACCACCCTTGTCCCTATGTTCGACCCCGTATATCTACTTCGACCCCATAAGAAAAGTTGCGGGGGCCTAAAAGGATTCATGTTTATAAATGTAAAAGCTCGACTACCTCAAATCCGCCTCCAATTTTAGGACGTGCGATTTAGGCCGATCAACTTTTTGGTGTCGTTGCCGGGGACAAGGCAAAATGGCACTGTTCACGAATCCGAATCCACAAACTACACTCCTATCCCTCAAGCTTAGCAATGAGTTTGACAACACTCTTTTTCTTTTTCTTTTTCCTTACTATTATTCTTTGCTTGAAATTAATAAATCTATCTTCTAAACTTGATTCCTCGTGCCATTTCTAGGTACTCAGAAGAACGGTGATCTGTTCCACTGAGAACCAACTCCAACTGTCATGCCACCTCGCGTTGAGCCACCCCATTCTAGAGGCGAACGCCAAGGGAGGAGGCCTGATTCACCCCCGCCTGAAGGCAACGACAGGTACGACGGTGATCCTCAACAAGAAGATCCAGACTCAGGAGAGTACGAGGAGGACCATCACCGACACAGACGTCGTCACCGTCAGAGGCAAAGAAGAAATCGGAATGACCAGGAACAACGCCGGGGAGAAAGTGACAGTGAAGATTCATATGAAGAGGAGAAGACTCTGAGGGAATTAGCGTCCACTAAAGCTGACAATTCCCAGTGCCCCATCATTATCCCCCGTTTCAACGCTTCAAATTTTGAGCTTAAGCCATCTGTGATTGCCATGATCCAAAACAAGAGCTTCAAGGGAAGTTCCAAGAATGACAACCCCTACCACCACCTAGATGCCTTCAAGAACATGTGCGACACCATAAAGATGCGGGGAGTTCCCCAAGAGGTAATCTACTGTAAGGGCTTCATCTTCTCCTTGGAAGAAAAGGCCCTATCATGGTATCTGGGGCTGCCCCACCAGACTCTGAACGGATGGGGAGCATTGGCGGATGCTTTCGTAAATAAGTTCTGCCCAACTGAGAAGACAGTGAGAAACAGACAAAGGATAACTTCCTTCATGCAAAAGCCCAACGAGAACCTCCACGAGGCCTGGGAGCGATACCAGGAATATCAGAGGGACTGCCCTCACCACAACTACAAGAAAGGGTTCTTGATCACTACCTTCTATAACGGCCTAACTCCTGAGGAAAGGGTTTCACTGAACACAGCAGCAAGAAGTGACTTCCTAGGGACGAAGCCGAGTAGGTCCGAGAAGATCATCAAGAACATGGCCGAGCTACAAGCCGGCACTGACTATGACAGATCTGACAGGGGCCAAGCTAAGAAGGTTAGTGAAGGACTTTCTTTTGAATCGAAGGCGCTCGAGATGATTACTTCTCAGATCCAGAGGATAGCTACGGATGTAAAGCAGCTGAAAGAATCTGGTGGAAAGGGTAAGAAACAGGTTGAAAAGGTAATGAAATGTGTAACATGTGGAGAAGGGGGACACGGTGTAGAGAATTGCATCTACACCCAACCATATGCATCAAGCGATTCTGAATCTGAGGCCGAGGAAACTGAGAAGGTGGATTTTGTAAATTTCAAAAGGCCAGACCACCCTGGCTTTAGTTATGGCAACAAAGATGCGGCTGAAAATTCACATCAGTTGCAAAACACCTACAAGAAACCTCAGGCTTTTGAGCAGAGGGGAGGACCAAGTCAATACACCAAAAACACCCATTTCCCATCAAACAAAGGGAACTTCCAGGGGCAAGTAAAGTATCCAGGATCAGCCAAGGAGCAAGGCGGCGTGGTTGGACAATTATTTGATTTTGTAAAAAGGCAAGACACGATTAATAACCAGCTAGCGCAGAGTGCGCTATCAAATTCGAGTGTTTTGAACTCATTGCAGGTCCAGCTGGCAGATATGCAGACGCATCAACGCCAAATTGATCAGCAATTAGCTCAAATGGCCGAATTAATGAAGAATCCTTCTGGCAAAATACTGTCCAACACTGAGACTGCCAAGAAGGCAAGGATGTGATCAAGAGAAGAAGGGATTGAGTTGCAAGATATGGATGATACTAAAGGCTAGAGGATGAACAAGCTGGAACCGTCAAGCTGGAGACGAAAAACTACAGCGCTTCTCGGGAGGCAACCTGAGCTGTTTTTAAATTCCTAGTATAGGGCACATTTACTTTCAAACAAAATGAACATTATGAACATTATGGCATGTAATAAGGCCAGAGTCAGCACATGCGCCTCATGCGCTGACCCTTATGGGTCACCGCCTTAGTTTTATAGACCAGGATGGGTAATACCATCTGATGCCAGGATCTCAGTCTTCGGCTAATGATGTTTTACTCATCAGCTGAAGTTTAAACCGCTTTGTTTTCATGATGTATCGGAAGCAACCCAACTGGAGCTATGAATGCGCCCATATCGGGCAGTGGAATTTCGGGCATCGCAAGGCCGTGACGGATTACACTCCTAGACGGCATGCACCTGTGACAGTCGCGCCAAAGGACTGATCACCCTTAGGCCGACGGATGGACTTGCCCGTCTTACGAGTTGCCCTAACGGCCGACAACCGCCCCGGTTTTACCTGTTTCACCCCGGTTGAGTTTGCTATATAAGGGGGGCGAGTTTTTACCGTGTTGGGCTCCTTGCCTTACTGTTCTCACGCTCCCGTACCGTGCTAAGACCTTGTGTTTTTTCTCCCGCATCGCGCAAGTTTGCCCTGCTCTCGTGTCGTGCGAAAGTTCAGTAAGGTAACGCCCGACAAACCCTATCGCCCGACACGTTCCTTTCTTTAAACATGAAGCTTATCGGTCTTACGGGTCCTTTACTGAGCATGCCTTGTATCGCCCGATATGGATGTCGCACAACGTACCTTTTGTTCACGTTTGCCCGATACACCATATCGGGCGACACATTTGTCTTTTGTGACGTCCTGACGGACAGTCGATCTTTGGCGACAGTATCGCCCGATACATCTGTGTCGGGCAATGTGTTGTGCAACGCTGCTCTCCTTGTATCGCCCGATCTCGTATCAACTTGAGTTTTCTTTTGATGGGCGATACCCACCTCTAGTACCGGGCACAAGGCTTCACCCCTGAAACAATTGTGTCGCCCGATACGGGGTGTGGATCATTTCTATATCAGGACATACCTTTTTGAGCATTCAAGTTTAACTTCTTCAAAACATCGAGATATCAAAATTTACCAAGGGTTTTGTTTGTTAATTAACAGAATGCCACACATCAAGCAAACCGTTGTCCATGTCGACGAGCAAGGCAGGAGGGTCTACCCCGAGACATCAGCTGGAGTACCCACTACCGGGCAGAAATGCCCGAATCTGGAAGCAGCTAGACCATCAACGGCAGAAAAGAGAACGAGGACAGGTGAGATGGCGGCACCACCCTCAACAATGACAAGGAATACACCCCAAGAACCCTTGGAATACACCTCAGGAAGGTTCCTGCCAAGGGATGACGAACATGCATGCCGTTACGCTGAGCTGTCAACCAAGCTCTACAGGTCGAGCAGGTTCTGCCATCAGTCTACTTTCGTGGAGCTAGGCATATTTGAAAGATTGAAGGGCGTCCTCGCCGCGACTGGATTGAAGAAGATCTGCCTCGGCCGGTCTTCCTCCTACACCGAGCTCACAAAAGAGTTCATGTTGTCTCTCCACCGAGTAAAGAATTCTACTGCTGAAAAGAAAGAATACGGCGGAGCTGATAGACTCCAAGCTAGGTTGTACAAATCGGAGTACGCAATCTCCGAGAAGCTGCTGAACAAGATCTTGTCTTCCGGCGAGGAGGAGGAAGATTTGATGAATAACGGTGAGACAATCACCGAAGGAGACGGGTTCAACCCCGTGGAGCTCTGGAATAAGCTGATCGGCGAGTCATCCTTTAAGCCGGGAGTCAAAGTGGCGGCGATGCACTCATGTTTCTGGAGAATCATACACAAGTTGGTGGCATGCCTACTGTTCAGCAAAAATGAGTCCAACAACATTTACACAGAACAACTCCACATCATATGGCACATGATGGAGGGAAGAGTGATAAACCTCGAACGGTTCCTGCTGAACAGGCTACACCCAATAAGGGATGCCACCAAAGAATATTGCATGGGGAGCATCATTAACCTAATTGCAGCGGGGCTCGGGTACCCTAAAAAGCCGCGAAGTCTGTCAAGGAAACAAGGCGATGAGGTGATTGACCTCAAATACCTGATGAGGACCAACATCATAAGGAAGGAGGGGGGAGGCTACTTCTACAAGTTCACAAGGACAAACACACTCCTCCCACTCCCTCGCTGCGCCACTTACGACACAGACAAGCTGGTCTTCACTACCGCGGAAATTGAAGCCGTGGCGGCAAATACAACCCACACCACCGCCGCAAGTGTCCGGGAAAGAACAAATCCAGAGCTTCGGACGACGGCTACTAATAGAGCTGTCATCACTCATGCAATACCAGCCACAGCCACGACGACGACTGAAATAGCCGAAGAAGAACCGGTGATCATTGAGGTCACCGAGGCAATAACTACGGGAGATGCCGCAGAAAAGACAGCCAAAGCTCCCGACATCCCTGTAATGCCAGTAGAGGTAGAAGAAGAACCGCAGCCGGACACCAATAATGAGGTGTTTGCCGCGGTCCTTCAGATGAGACTCGAAGGCGTGCAGCTGACACCGACACCACCAGAGTCTCCAGTCAGAGCTGCTGAAAAAATCACCGAGGACGTAGAGGTGGAGCAGCATCTGCCCACACCACGACCATCTTCACCGGGACATGAAGGCGAGGAGGAGACGGCCGCAAGAAGGCCGACACCTCACCCGGAGACATCTGCCTCACGAACAATCGAGATAAACTCTGCCTCGTCTGGTAGACCAGAGCGTGAGCAGGGTGTCGCAAGGACGGAAGGGAGGACCGCAGGATCCCCTCCGTCACTCAGGAAGATGCTAGGGCATGAGCTCGACTACTTGCGGGAGGTAACAGATAACAACTCAGCTACTTGTATTTCCCTAACCCGCAAGTTTGCATCTTTCCAAGACAGGCTGAACAGCCAAGAGCAAGAGCTGCTGACTCTAGCTGGCCTTCGCGGGGGGCTAGACACTCTGAATGTGACACTACAACAAGTTCTCCAACGCCTCGACAAGATCGCGGAGAGGCTGGATAGAGGGGACGATCATCCGCGCCGAAGGAAGCCAAGAAGGTCGCCATCGCCCCCTAGCCGTAGCTCTCCTTCTTCTTCGTCGACATCCACCTCCACATCAACGTCTGCCTTCGCCTCCAGCTAGCGATCCACAACACCCGAGGAGGGGATGCAACCAAAGTCAACCGATGGAGCTCTAGCAGAACAAGAGAGCTCCTTAGGTCTAGAGGAAGAAAATCCCTCAGTCTCCCTGGATGAAGTTGAAGATGATAACGAAGATATCAGCATCGGGGGAGACTCTTCTGACGAATCAGAGGGAGAAAAGGGGGACGTGTATGCTGCTAATGAAAGACACCTCCCCCAAGGAAGACGCTCGATGGCAGACAGGTTCCATGAGCCATCTGAGATACCTTCCTTCGAGATGGCCGACTTCGACAGAAGGGCCATTGGCTGCCTGACGATCAGGGACCAGAGGCTGCTGGACAAGGTCCTAAGATCACAGGCAGATGAAGAAGACGTCGTTTGGAGCGACGGCTACTTCTCCGTACGACGGGGAACACTCCGCGACATGTTCTGCTCACCGACCGTCGTCGGAAAAAGACTGTTTAGGGTACTCGAAAATGCGATAATAGATAATATCGATAGCAGGACAGGTCGGAAGAAAATATACACCGCCACACCGACCTTGGCAAGAAGGATAATGAAGGGAAAACAAGACTCCACTGCGGTGACCAACATGCTGCGACACATTGATGAGCATAGCCCTAACCTCATGTTGGCACCGTACAAGCACCGTGACTTTTGGTTCCTCTGCATAGCAGACTTAAAGAACCATGACGTCCGGCTGCTGAACTGCAATTAAAACGAGGTGCCGCACTCCGGAATTGCTTTCAGCCGCCCGGAGGACCAAAAGCTGAGGCTTCTACTGCTGCGTCTTCTATGAGCTATCAAGCAATGAGCCAAACGTCACAGCAGCATTTGGAACTTCTATTCTATTCACAACTTCCCCGTCCAGGCTGAAGAGGGAAGCGAAAATAGCGCCTTAGTCGTCTTAAGTGCCATTGAGGTGCTCAGTACTTTTGGCAACTTGAGGGCCCTTAGGGGCACATGTTTCTATCACCGCAGGGGCACATACGCCATGCTACTGATAAAAGACGGGCACTATTTTCGAGATGCAGGGGTACCTGATAAGCTGCTGGGCGATGACCAAGAGGACGAATCTTCACAATCCAGCAGCTCCATAGAGAAAGAAGCGGAACTAGAAACTGACACCCACGGGGCAGGCAAGCAGTTAGAGACCCTGCGGAAAGTGTACGGGATGGAAGACACTGCTTCGCCTAGAGGTACAGAAGGGCTGATCAAAAACTTCGACCGCTTCTCATGCGCTATGCTCACACAGGAGCAGGTAGATGAAATCTTTCTGAAGTTAGCATATGCTACCCCGGGAGATGTCATTTACAAGGCAGGCAATGTGGTAGTCCCAGTAGATGATCTGAGGGACATGGTTAAAGAAGGAGGATGCGTGGCGGTATCTGTATTTACCGCTTGCATCCAAATATTACAGTCAAAGTTCGAACACGCATACATAGCCCATCCGATGTTGTTCAACGACGTCTGCCTAGCCGATGAAACAGGAGCAAAGAAGCTTTTTCTGGAAGAGTTGGAAAGCGGGGTCCCTAGCCAAATTTTTCTGCCAATATTGCATTATAACCATTGGACGCTCTTCACGGTGTACACTCGGCAACGAGCAAGAATCTTTTACAACAGCTCAGACAACAACAAGAACCATCCAGTTCCATGTACATCAGAATCGTTGTCATCCGTCGAACGCTTAACTCGAAAATACTACGACGAGGTGGCAAAGATGATACAACCATTCCTGGACACACAAGCAAGCAAATGGCACGAACTCTAGTTCTGCCACCGCAGCCCGCAACAGTTTCCCCTATCTAACGACTACGGCATCTTTGTCCTGGAATGGATAGCAAACAAAGCAGCGCCTGACCAGCTCCAACACATCGATTATCACAGCAAGAGAGGAGAGTACGTGTGGGAGCTTCTATCTGACGCAGGCGCGCTCATCGGCTAACCCTCACTGGATCAACATTACCCTACCTTATCTACTTCACAACTCTGGGATAGAGTGTGGAGCAAGTTTGGGGGGGGGGTACCATGTACCAGTGAGGGAGGTACACAATTTTGTCTCAAATTCTTTATTCTTTTGTTCTTTCCTATATCATGTGTACATATATATGCTCATATAATTCCCCTACATATGTACAAAGCCTATATTAGTAAAAACCTGATGCAACTGCTTGCAAAGTTAATTTTCTTTGTGCTTAACGAGATACAAGTTCCGTTATATCTTTCTGATAATGCTGCTTCAAACGAACAGAAGATTATGTTTTTCCACGCCAAAAATTTCAAAAAATATAATAATCTCGCAAACAGCTAAGAGACGAGTATGGAGAAGGAAAAAAAGCTGCCCAAACAGCAGAAATCTCTTTGTTTCCCCTTTACCCAACAAAAAAATCCCAAAAAGAGAGAGAAGGCTTATGAGTTTGAATAAAAGCATGAGAGTTGTGCCCAATAAAAGAAAAAAAAAAATATATATATATATATATATATATATATATATATATATATATATATATATATAACCGCTTGTTTTCTAAAAGTACCCATCTTTAGGCATGGTAGATCCGGGGCAGTGGTACGTAGGATGTGAAATCACTGCTCTAAAGCCAACTGGCTTGGACTGCAGGGACCACTTGCCCGCTAACGGACCCTTACCTGGATGGACTGATGGAAAACAAGATGAAAAACCCAAAAATCCTTAGCCTACCCTTTACACAATTTTCTGCCCTGAAAATAAAGCTGTTTGGTGTGTAAGCTAACTTCGGAATCATACAACAAAGTCTCACCGAAGCTGTAGAGAAGAATCTTACTTAAACAATAAGGTAGGAAAGACAAAGTCTTTTATTCATAGTGAGACAACATTATCTTTAAAGGCATTACTATACTTGTTTTACCTCTTGGCCTGAGAACTATACTACGCAAGGAGAAGCATCACTAAATAAAGTTTAAATATTGATTGAGGAAAATCAAAATGCTATGTTTGGGGGAGTTGATAACACCAAATTTTGTGATGTTTTTGGCCTTTATTCTGTTATCAAAACTGCCCTTTTCTGCTATTTTCCTCTCTTTTATATGCACTTTCACAATAAATGGTCGGGCAACGCTCTTAATCAAATATTTTCATCTTTTGCAGAGTTTTTCCTCCGTTTTGACACAATAAGGCCGTCCCGGCCCACAAATAAGTCCAAGTCTGTTTCGGCCTTCCTGACGCCCGATACAACCCCTGCCCGACAAGGGGGAGTGACACCATGACGCACGACAAAGGGATGCCGCGCTAGAAGAAACTGACAGACGACACACCCTTTACCCGACAGGGAGCCGATCTTGCACGACAGCCAAGGCTTATCGGGCGACACAGCCACCCACCGGCAGGCGTGTCGCCAGCCACGTGATCGATTAGCCGACACTCCTAAGCCGAGAGATACCAGTATCGACCGTCCACCGACCCGCGAATGAGGAGGACACGTAGCGCTTCGAGCACCATAACTTCCCCCAACCGCTGCCTATAAATAGCAGCTATGAGGAGCTGAAAAGATAGCTTGGTCAGTTCGGATACTTCAGAATTCGGACAGTTGAGTGATCTTTGGAGGGAACGGCGAGAGCTGGAGTATCGTGCCCCAGTGCTCGTATCGGGCAACACTAGGTGAGCCCTTCCTCGCCCGAGAGGGAAGGGATGGTTCACTTAGGACCGTCTCGGGCGACACTGCGGGCCGATATCGGCCGACGATGATGCCCGGTACGACTCCTCGACAGTGGAACTTGTTGCTCCATGCCCGACACGATATCAAACCCGATACGCTTCACCCTTCATGCGTGCCGCCCGAGAGGGTGTGTCGCCCGACTTGAGCGTATCGGCCAGGTCCTTGAACGATACAGTCGGTCGTCACGATGAGCCGCTCGAGAGAGCGTGCCGCCCGACATGGCTGTATCGGGCTAGGCTCTGACCGGTATCGGGCGGGGTGGTCCACTGTAGCCTGTCGCCCTTCTACATCAAGGAGGCGATACATATCTTTAATTATGTTATTTTATTCTTTAATTACGCAATGTATTAAGACCCTTTCTATTTATGGAAATAGAAAAGCTTAATTACTTGTTACTCTATGCTTGGTACAATATGTTGGATGACTGCTATGTTTGATATCTGAACTCTAGCTTGCATGTTTGGATCACGTTTCGCTTAGCTACCGAAGCGTGTTTTCCCGTCACAACAACTTCGAGAGTTGTGTTGTGGCTCTAGTGTTTGGTCCGATTCTGGAGTACAAGAGTGCCTGGAACGGAGTCATTTTAGTAACATTCCACTCTAACTTTGAGCCCAACAACCTCGAGAGGGGTGCCGAGGCTTGGTTAGAGGTACCCGCTCTGAGAGGAGGGGTGCAGGATGTTACCGGTGCCGCTTGTTATGCTTTAGTCTTATCCTTCGTACCTTGCTCTAGCCCTAGTTTTATCCTTCTGTTTCTGTTGCAAGAAAACCTCTAAAAATTGCTAAATGACTAAAACCTTAAATCTTTCTAGTGACTCCACTTGGAGATAGTTTTCTTGTTTTGTTCGTGACATCTTACTACTTCCCTTCTGGGGAATTTATCATCTCTTTATACCTGCCGGAGTGTAGCGTGTCGATTCTGGGTTCTCAACACTACCACCCTTGTCCCTGTGTTCGACCCCGTAAGCAAAGTTGCGGGGGCCTAGAAGGATTCGAGTTTATAAATGTAAAAGCTCGACTACCTCCAATCCGCCTCCAATTTTAGGATGTGGGATTTGGGCCGGTCAACTACCTTCAACAAAGAACAAGCTGGGACAACCTTCATTTCTCAATCTGAGCCAAAGAATGTGTGGATACTAGCTATGCAAGATGAGATAAAGTAGCTTGAGAAGAACAAAGTATGGACCTTAATGACACAATAGAAAGTGAATATACCAATTTTGACACAAAAATCACATGCATAGTGCACATTATATTGGCAAAATACACTATGATTGGATACGAGTAAGAAAAACATTACTGATGTGCTTACCATTGCTTTTCCACTTGTTGTCATCTCATACGCATCTCACCTTTCTTCTTTCATGTGAATTGAGAAGTAAATTTGCAATTGAATAGCTCAAGTCAATCCATTTGCATGTACCTACAAGAAGAAAGATGGAATGGTCCCCAATAATGTTTTTGAGTCCAGAGAGATTAGCTTAGCAACTCAATTCCTATTACTCTTGGGTACTTTTGTAACATCTCAGGATTTGAGGCCTCGGATAACGTGATCTTAAAAGGAATGGTTGGACTACCCATATCACCAAGGTGCACCTCCTTTTTCGGGAGCCCATCACTAAAGAACTCCATAGTTAAGTGTGCTCAGCTTGGAGTAGTACTAGGATGGGTGACCAGTCGGGAAGTTGATCCTAGCTTGCGTGTGAGTGAGATTAAAGCGTATAGTTAAGGCTAGTGGTGGTATGTGGGGCCATTCATCATTGATGAAACTCTACTAGAGCATTAGGCATTGGGCCTGGGCATTATAAATGGTATCAGAGCCATAACCCCTCTAATAGGTGGGGCCCACATGGACATGGCACACCAGTCTTGAGCCGTGCGGTCCAGGCATGTGGGAAAGGGATGTCCATGGTTGACGTAGCCACCCTTGCGCTGGTATTCTGTGATCGAGAGTTGGGTGTCCATGGGCCATTGTGGGTTTGCACTGAAATGGGGAAGAGATTTTGAGTCCTTATAGTCGAGCCTTGACGAGGACATCAAGAGCCTAAGTGGGGGAGATTATAACATCCCAGGATTTGAGGCCTCAGATAACATGATCCTAAAAGGAATGATTGGACTACCCATATCACCAAGGTGCACCTCCTTTTCTCGGAGCTCATCACTAAAGAACTCCATAGTTAAGCATGCTCAACTTGGAGTAGTACTAGGATGGGTGACCAGTCGGGAAGTTGATCCTGGCTTGCACTTGAGTGAGATTAAAATATGCAATTAAGGCTAGTGGTGGTCTGTGGGGCCATTCATCATTACTAAAACTCTACTAGAGCCTTGGGCGGTGGGAATGGGCGTTACAAATAAGATGTCATGCCTTAGATGCCATGAGCCATTGTGGGTCTAGGATCAAAGAACCTTTGATTCGAAATTTGGGATAACGGCTCTGACCTCTTAGTCTCCCTTGATTGGGGGTTAATAGGAGGTGGGGTCGTTACATTTGGTATCAGAGCATAGGTTCCTCATTTAATCTTAAATAATTATTAAATTTTACAAACTCTATAGAACCCACGGGAGTTATTAGAGGAATTTCCTAAAGACAGAGGTGTCTAGAAAAGGATCACATCTGGGCACTGGTAAGATTTTCCTCCACACCGCTAGTCAGAATACGATGACTCCTGGATTAGTGTGACTGCCTGGCTAATGTCTCAGGATTGGACTCAAAATAAGATACCTTTAGGACTCTCTCATCGTGTTCATCCCTTCTCAACTCAAATGTTGTTAAGGATTATAAGGATTAGGGTTATCTCTCTTTTCCTCACCCTCTTAAGGTATGGATAAGGTTGATAAGGTTTAAGGAATCCTCCACCAAATTAATGAAAAGCATGTAAATAAGATGTCATGGACATAATCTTAATAGATTAAGTGCAAACTAAAGAATAGATACATGCTTAGGTCATATGACATAAGTTGTTGTGCCCTCAGGAGAGATCTGAGGCTAGACCTTCTTATCAGGAGGATAAGTAAAGAGAGTTATTCTTGGAGGTAGAAATCTCCATTACAAGTAGAGACCTGGCACATCCTCTGAGGATGATGTTAACCCTAACCCTAAGTGATGGTTAGAGAGAGATGACATGATGAGTTAAATGTCATGGTAAACCAGGTGTTTGGATGGACATCCCTTGGATTCCATATGAGCCATGAGAAGTTGGATGACTGAGTACCTTTGGTGACCCAACCCTGGGAAGGGTCATGAATGTTAGAGTGAAGGATAGCACCTTCTTTGATGAGGTTAGAGAAGAACCTATAGAAACCCCATGAGATTATATGAGCATGGCATAGTAGGCACCCAAAATACATCAGTAGTGCGAGCAGTAGGTTGAATCCCTGGCCAAGGGAGTATGTGGGATAGCTGATGAGATAAGCATAAAGGGATAGGGATAACCTTGAGCAAACATAAGTTTGAACATAGGCTTCCCCCATGTAGGGGTATGCTTGTGAGCTTGATCAATCTTCATGGAGAGAGGACCTTTAGTATAAGGTTGGTTGTGGAGTTAACTCTAGAGAGAGAGAGCAGGACTGAAGCAAGAAGGTTGGAAGCCTAGACTCTGAGATATGAGGAAAAGTGGGGAGTTGAGGATGATGCTACCTAAGTGGATGTTTGCGGTTGCCTCATGCTTGATCCCTAGAGGTTGATGATGTCTTGGTTTCCATGAGAGGAACCAAACCCTAGAGAGAGGATGAGTCTGTTGGTACCTCTGTACCTATGGTATAGATGAGAAGAAGAGTTCCTTAGACCTGGAGAGGTTTAGTAATAGGTTGTGAGGCCTTGTACCTTGTTGATTGTCCTTGAGGAGGACTCAACTCTGAAGTGTTTCTCAAGTAGAAGTATGACAGGAAGTTCATGTCATACCTTGTACATGTTTGGTTTGTGGTTAAAAGGTTGAGTAGACAGTTGGACATTAGAGAAGTGAACATAGGGTTCCTAGGCCTAAGAGGGGAAGTGGTGTACCTGATGATCATGATGAGATTTTAGTTTCTATAGATTCGAGCATGGTACTTGTAATGACCCCACCTCTTGGTAACCCCCAATTAAGGGAGACCAAAAGGTCGGTGTCATTATCCCAATTAACATGATCAAAGGTTCGACAATTAATCAATAATAATTAAGAAATTTTACCAACTAAACTAAAAACTGGTATAAAATAAAACTTTGCATACCTTTTTAAAAACTTTGGAAAACTATCTATCCACAACTTTAATTATTCTATCTAATCCTCCTTGTACTTTACTTCTTATTTTCACGATGTGTCACTTTACTGTTTGTGCTTTTCAAACTTGTACCTAAAACGTCGACAAACAAAACGTCGGTCAGCATATCGAAATATACTGGTATGTGGGGACAAACAAAAGTTTTCACATATGGATAACAATCTAATTATCACAATCAAGTTAATTAACAAACCAATTTATGCTTTTCAGTATGACATTCTCCACCTCTTTTGCCCTAACCCTGACATACCCACCTTAGGGTTTCTTTTGCCAATGACTTAAGTCCACCTTCTCAATCCGGAGCTTGGTTCCTGGGGTCACCACTCATGGTGCCCTCTAGTCATGCAATATCATAGGCCACCTTCTCATTCCCGAGCTTGGTGCATGGGGTTACCACTCATGGTGCCCATTGGTCTACCCATCTGGGCCTGACCTTTGGCATCATCCATCAGGGTGGCATGTAGGTGCGAGAATACATACTCCTATTATTAATGTGATAATCATAGTGACTTTATGATTTGCAAGTATGAACATCCAAACTGATAATTTGCATTCAAAGCGATTAACCATCTAAAAAATCATCGGGAAACAAAGACGGTTATTCATGATTAACCACATACCTGTCAAGCTGCCTTGACTGCAGAATTAATCCAAGTAATCAAGTAATCCAGAATCAAGCAAGCAAGCACAATTCAGTCCTAAAATTTATATCCAATATTTTTCTATCATGAATCATGGTATTCCAATCTAATAGGCTTAATTGTGCCCTAGGGTTACTAGCCCTTTTTAGGGTTTTGACCATAATTAGGGTTTCACTTCCTTTTTACCACTTTTACTTTAATTTTATCAAAATATCCATCAAACCCTAATTATCTCATCTTATTTTCCATTAAGATACTAAGTTCAGGTTTGGACCAACAAAACCCAACTTTTCAAATTACTATATATTTTCTTCCCTTTTTCCTCACCTTAGGGTTTTTAGAGCATTAATTACATTATTAGGTTTAGAACCCTAATTCTTGCAATCCCATCATCAAAACAGGTTAAAATCCATCTTATTCATTAATCAAGTTAATAATGCTCGAATTAACTCCTTTGAAAAATTAAATCTATCTTTGATTAACAATTAGGGTTTCTAACCACAAATTAATACCCTTTTCTATCCAAATTAAATACTTTTGCAAAAATATACTGATTTAGGTTCCCAAACTATTTTTATATATCCCTCGTATTTTTCTAATCATTTTTCATGTATTAACTTCCATCATCCGAGTTTTCTACCTCAAGATATGATTTTATCAAGAAAACCCTTTTTATTGATTTATTTGTTAATTTCAGAAAAATCGTGGATCGTTTGATCCGTAGTCCACTGGTCCACTTAGGATCCAGCGACCAGGATCGCACGCGCCTATCTTTGATTTAAGTTAAAAAAGGACTAAAATGCCCTTACCTCTTTCACACGCACCCGAGGGCAGGGATGACTTTTCCCTCGCTAGTCATCTTCCTCCTCCGTCTCTGAACCTGCAAACAACATCAAGATGGCCGAGTCAACAAAGGTGTTGACTTTGCCCACTGATCCTTGAAAGCAAGCGGTGACAGGTCCATGACCTCTTCTTAACCCAACCGAACTTCATCGGTGGTCGCGATTGCTCCATCCATGGCCGGAGTTGCCAAGACGATAAGAGGGGTTGCCCGGTGGCAAGCCAGGGAGGTCCGAGGTATAGGAGTGGTTCGAGAGGGGGAATTGGCGAACGATACTCAGCCTGAAGGTCCTACCGCACCTCGCGGAGCTTTTCCTAATCTCACAAAGGGAATACACCCCCTTAAATAGCTCGAGGCTACGACGCATAGCCGACAATTTCCTTATGTTTTAGGGGATCCTTCTAGAGACCCCAAAACAAGCAAAAACTAGGATAGATCTGTCCGCAAGGATCTCACGAATCTATCTAACATGTTTCCAAGTTTGCTCGCGCATTGATCGGTAAGGAAACGACCATGGAAAGAATCGAGTTATGTCCTTACTTTCCCAGCCAGAAACAAGCTAGAAGATGGGCTCATCACCATCAGATCTAGATCTGACGGCCCTGAATGCACGTGCCAGAAGCATAATAAGAAAAGGAATTGTGACATTTAATGAAATCCTATTACTTTAGGGATATTTCCAAAACTCATAACTCCCAAACCACATGTCCAATTAATACCAAATTTTAAGGGAAACTCTATAAAGACTTAATGCACGTATGTACCAAATTTGATACTCAAACTAGAAAGTATGAGATGTCTTTCTTTATATGCAAGTTATCCCTTAATTATATATATTTCTCACATATTTTCTCTTTCCCTTGCCATTAAATTATTATTATGAGTTCCTTGAACCTCAAGGAACCTTAATGGCTCGAAATCCCATCTTGTGAATATTCCTTAGCCTTTTATTTAACTTTTATCCATTATTTCTCATATCTTGTTTATTTCTTATTAAAATATCTCTTTTTGAGGATTTCTCTTTATCTTTCTTTTTATTTTCTTCACTGGCATTCCACTTATTATTAGGAATCCTTTTGATATGAAAACTCATCAAGGGTAACTCAATTATATATCTTTCTACTTATTTCCCACATTTTACCATTGTTTTCAATTTCTTTCTTAACAAAGAAATACTTAATTAATCTTTTCCTTTCTTATTGTATTTTCTTTGCTTATTTGGATTCCTTGGGACCCAAGGAACTCAAGAGGCATGAAATCCACCTTTGGATTACACTCTTTTGCCTTCTATAAGTTTCTACATTTTTATTTTATCCATTTCTTATTAATAATGGAGTTTCTTTTGTCTTTTCCTTGTTATTGGGCCTGATAGCCAATAAAGCCCACAAGTAAATCCACAAGGCTATTGTAAACGAAATCCATTTATTCAAAACAAATTATATCATTATTTGTTCCAATATCTTTAATATGAGAAATTACATTTCTCTCCAAATAAACCCAAAAATTGGGGTTGTAACATCTTTCCCCTCTTATAAGAATCTTGTCCTCAAAATTCCATCAAGCAAACAAACAGTTCAGGATAAGCCTTTCATACGTCCATCAGGGCTCCCATGTGGCTTCACCCTTTCCATGGTGTTTGTCAAGAACCTTCATCATCTCATATTCTTCCATCTGAGTTTTTTCTTACCTTGGTATATCGTACCCTCATAGGTGACTCAAGACATTTCAGGCTCTCAAAAGCTGAATCAGTTCAAGGCTCAGCACATGGCTTGGGTACCTCACATAGTGCTCTAGATCAGACTCATGGAACACATTACACATCATGTTATCCTGAGGGGCAAGGCTAAACACAACCATCTCCACCAATCCATCTCAAATGGACCCATATATCGGGGACTCTACTTTCTTAGTTGTAGCTTAGAGGGGTCGGATTTTCACATCACATATTCTCCCACAGTGAACTGCATGTCAGTTTGCTTTGCATCAGCTCATGACTCATGTCACCACTGGGCTCTATCTCAGCCATTGCACGATCAACGTGACTTCATCTGCACACACTGTGGTTCTTTTCTGACCTTCACGAGGCCTCCTTCACCAACATCATCTTAATGAAGTGGTGACTGACACAACCTCCTAGAATTTCTTGCATCTAAATAAAGGCTATGGTGGTTAACGTTACATCTTAAGAACTGTCTCCTTGTATCACCTTGTATGAGCACTCGTGCTCTCATCAGAACCTCTTGTCTGGATCATACTAACCATTAGTTAGGGGTGATAAATATTCTATCATCGAGTTCTTCATGTATCTACTTCCACCTCATGGAAGTGAACCTTTAGGTCATACTCAAGAACTTTTGAACTCACATCATGGTGTGGTTGAACCATCTTTCTCTCTTAAGTAGTTCAACCGAATCTGCCCCTTGACAACATTCTTTCTTTCTCATGTTATCTAGGTAAGGCGAACTACCATAACCCATATTTCATCTTGACCTTCCTTGGTCTAGGGAAGGCTTACCACCACATCCATAGTGGTGAATTCCCATTCCCTCTCGGGGACTCTCTATCCTCTATATCACTACACTAGGTTATTGGTGTTTGTCCTTTACCTCTTGACGTGCATGGTGACGAGCCACGTGCATCTTTGTACACTTTTCATCTTCTGCATCAAAATATTACTGCCACTCTTCGTAGTACGGTGTATGGTGATCTTAAATCATGATCTCCTATATTCTCATGATTCCTTAAGATCGATTCCTCAGAAACCCTAAACCACTCTAGTCTGGGTTTCATCACTTTCCTTTCCAAATAAGTGCATCTGAGGTTCTACAGCCATCCTCTTATTCCATCACAGTCTAGACTGGCTAACCAAACAACTACTAACTTGGTCAACATATCTTGCTACATTTGAGTGTTAGCCAAACATATCTCTTTTCCAAACTTAGGGTTAGCCTAACAACCTCTTCTATCCTCTAGCTAAACTAGGTAGATATATCTCAACTAGAGCATCCATTACCACTTCACATCCTTAGGTATTAGGTAACATTGAAGACATATACTTCCATGTATTTCACTTACCATCTCAGACTCGAACTCTAAGTCTATCTTCATTGAGAACACTTTGAGCTCATCTTCTTGGTGATCAAACTCAACCTTGTATGACTCATATCTCATGATAAAAACATCCTCATAAGGTGACTACCTCATTCCTCTTAGTGTTGGTAATCCCTCCATGTATCGTTCACTCCACCAGGGTATGTTATCATCTCTATCCTCATACCTCGTAGCAACGTCCAACTCACATCATCTTCTATCCTTAGTGTATCAAATGCATACTGTCCTATCTCTCACTCCCATAACAAGAGGAAATAAGCATTTGGCTGCAGTCCAAATACAGAGTTCTTCCTGTTCCAAGAGCAGAAATGGTACAACCCACCTTGCCAGTACACTTTCAAATCTAAGTTGAAATGTGCCACATATGTCTCTACAAACATCACGATATCAAAAATTACTTCCATCCAAAACTGGTCTCGAACCTACTTGGGTTTACATGCAATCCTTGGTCATCTCCTCTAGGTCTATAGGGTGCCGACACTTTTGGGGTCATCCCTCTTCCCTTATGCATCCAGAGAGTGCCCTACTCATCTGCCCTTTGAGTCCCATGAGTTCATGACGGTGATCAATCTCCTAACCCATGGCCCTCAGATAATGATAGCGGTTACCTCCCGACCCTATGGTCATGTACAACTAGGGAATTAGGCAACTCCTACTTTCATCAGTCTTATCCCAATCTGACCCTAGGATAGACTTAGGATTCTATTATAGTACACGTCCAACTTAGAACCTTACCCAAGCCTTCATCATCTCTCTCTACATTCATGGGATGACTTTCATCCCTTCACAGGGGTCATGGTGACCTGCCTACCTTAGTCAGGCCCCATACCGGTTACCTTCATGGTAACACATTCACATGCACATAGAGATGGTTATCTATGGGTCTGTAGGTTCATTCTCATACCATGTACTCTTCACTTAGCTTCTCAAGATCCTATGAGACCCACAAAACTGGTAAGCACCCAACCAAAGGGTCCCTCTCCCAGGACGTAAGGAAACTACCACTCTTGACAATAAGGACACAAACATCCTTAGGTCTAGCATGCTTAACCTTAGAAAGCTACTAAGGCACAAGCAGACCACCTACTAAACCATGTTAGGTCATACTTGTTATCTTTCCTTAACACTGGATCACGACCATACCTTCCCATGTCATCCAGTTAGCTGTGTGGGGTTCATCAAACATTCCTTAAACTTAAGGGGTTTCCTTTACCTCTACACATGAGGAGTACCATGCTTAAAACTATAGAGACTCAAATCTCATCATGAGCATCGGATACACTACTTCCCCTCTTAGGCCTAGGTTCTCCTTTGGGTATCCAACTGCATGGTCAATCTCTTAACCACAAATCAAGCATGTCCAAGGTATGTCATGCACTCCCATGATCCTTTCATTCGAGAAACACCTCAGAGTTGAGTCCTTTTCAAGGACAACCAACTAGGTATAATGCCTCACAATTGGTTACTTAAACCTCCTCAGGGTCTAAGGCACTCTTTGTCTCATCTCAACAGGTAACCACTTATACCATAGGCACATAGGTACCAGAAGAATCATTCTCTCTCTAGGGTTGGTTTCTCTAAAGGCAACCGAGATATCATCAGCCTCCAAGGATCAAGTATAAGGCAACCACTATCATCCACTTAGGTCGCATCATCCTTGACTCCCTACTATTCCTCATGTCTCAAAATCTAAGCTTCCAACCTTCTTTCTTGGGTCCTTCTTTCTCTCTCTGGATCTAACTCCACATCCATCCTTACTACTAGAGGTCCTCTCTCCATGAAGTTGGATCAAGCTCACAAGAATATCCCTACCTGGGTGAAGCCTATTCTCAACTCATGTTTTGCTCAAAATTATCCTTAGCTCTTTATGCTTATCACATAAGCTATCCAACATACTCCCTTGACCAGGGTTTCAACCTACTATCTGCATGGTTGATGCACTCTGGGTGCAAGCTATACCCTACTTGCCTAAGCCCATAGGGTTTCTATAGGTTCTCCTCTAACCTCATCCATGAAGGAGCTATCCTTCACTCTAACATGCATGACCCTCTCCAGGGTTGGGTCGCCAAAGGTACTAGGTCATCTAACCTCTTATGGAATCCCAAAGGCATGTCCAACCAAACACTTGATCAACCATGACATCTAACTCATCATGTCATCTCTCTCTCTAACCTTCACTTAGGGTTAGGGTTAATGTCATCCTCAAAGGATGTGCTAGGTCTCTACTTTTAATGGAGGTCTCTACCTCCAAGACTAACTCTCTCTACTCATCCTCCTGACAAGGAGGTCTAGCCTCAGGTCTCTCCTGAGGGCACGAAAACTTATGTCATACGACTTAAGCATGTATCTATTCTTTAGTTTGCACTTAATTTATTAAGCTTATGTCCATGACATCTTATTTACATGCTTTTCATTAATTTGGTGGAGGATTCCTTAGACATAATTAACCTTACCTCATACCTCAAGAGGGTGAGGAGAAGAGAGAGAAAACCCTAATCCTTAAGGTCCTTAACAGAATTTGAGTTGAGAAGGGATGAACAAGATGAGATAGTTATAAAGGTATCTTATTTCGAGTCATATCCTAGGACATCGGCCAGGAAGTCACACAATCTGAGAGTCATCATATTCCGACTAGTAGTGCGGAGGAAAATATTGCCAGCCCCCGGATGTGATCCTTTTCTAGACACCTCAATCTTTCAGACAATCCTCTAATAACTCCCTTGGGTTCTACAAAAATTGTAAAATTTAATAATTATTATAGATTAAGTGAGGAACCTTCACTCTGATACCAATTATAACGACCCCGCCTCCCGGTAACCCCCAATTAAGGGAGACCTAAAGGTCGGTGCCGTTATCCCAATTAACATGATCAAAGGTTCGACAATTAATCAATAATAATTATGAAATTTTACCAACTAAACTGAAAACTAGTATAAAATAAAACTTTCCATACCTTTTTAAAAACTTTGGAAAACTATCTATCCACAACTTGAATTATTCTATCTAATCCTCCTTGTACTTTACTTCTTATTTTCACGATGTGTCACTTTACTGTTTGTGCTTTTCAAACTTGTACCTAAAACGTCGACAAACAAAACGTTGGTCAGCATATCGAAATATACTGGTATGTGGGGACAACCAAAAGTTTGCACATATGGATAATAATCTAATTATCACAATCAAGTTAATTAACAAACCAATTTACACTTTTTAGTATGACATTCTCCACAACTTTTGCCCTAACCCTGGCATACCCACCTTAGGGTTTCTTTTGCCAATGACTTAAGGCCACCTTCTCAATCCCGAGCTTGGTGCCTGGGGTCACCACTCATGGTGCTCTCTAGTCCTGCAATATCATAGGCCACCTTCTCATTCCCAAGCTTAGTGCCTGGGGTCACCACTCATGGTGCCCATTGGTCTACCCATCTGGGCCTGACCTTTGGCGTCATCCATCAAGGTGGCATGTAGGTGCAAGAATACATACTCCTATTATTAATGTGATAATCATTGTGACTTTATGATTTTCAAGTATGAACATCCAAACTGATAATTTGCATTCAAAGCGATAAACCATCCAAAAAATCCTCGGGAAACTAAGGCGGTTATTCATAATTAACCACATACCTGTCAAGCTGTCTTGAATGCAGAATTAATCAAAACAATCAAGTAATCCAGAATCAAGAAAGCATGCACAATTCAGTCCTGAAATATACATCCAATATTTTTCTATCATGAATCATGGTATTCCAATCTAATAGGCCTAATCATGCCCTAGGGTTACTAGCCCTTTTTAGGGTTTTGACCATAATTAGGGTTTCACTTCCTTTTTACCACTTTTACTTTAATTTTATCAAAATATCCATCAAACCCTAATTATCTCATCTTATTTGCCATTAAGATCCTAAGATCAGGTTTGGACCACAAAACCCTAATTTTCGAATTACTATATCTTTTCTTCCCTTTTTCCTCACCTTAGGGTTTTTAGAGCATTAATTGCATTATTAGGTTTAGAACCCTAATTCTTGCAATCCCATCATCAAAACAGGTTGAAATCCATCTTATTCATTAATCAAGTTAATAATGCTCGAATTAACTCATTTGCAAAATTAAATCTATCTTTTATCAACAGTTAGGGTTTCTAACCACAAATTAATACCCTTTTTTATCCAAATTAAATAATTTTGCAAAAATATACTGATTTAGGTTCCCAAACTACTTTTAATGTATCCCTCGTATTTTTCTAATCATTTTTCATGTATTAACTTCCATCATCTGGGTTTTCTAGCTCAAGATATGATTTTATCAAGAAAACCCTTTTTATTGATTTATTTGTTATTTTCAGAAAAATCGTGGATCGTTTGATCCGTAGTCCACTGGTCCAGTTCGGATCCAGTGACCAGGATCGTGCGTGCCTATCTTTGATTTAAGTTACCAAAGGACTAAAATGCCCTTACCTCTTTCACACGCACCCGAGGGAAGGGATGACTTTTCCCTCCCTAGTCATCTTCCTCCTCCGTCTCTGAACCTGCAAACAACAACAAGATGGCCAAGTCAACAGAGGTGTTGACTTTGCCCACCAATCCTCGAAAGCAAGCGGTGATAGGTCCAGGACCTCCGCCCAACCCAACCAAACTTCATTGGTGGTCGCGATTGCTCCAGCCATGGCCGGAGTTGCCAAGACGATAAGAGGGGTCTCCTGGCGGCAAGCCAGGGAGGTCCGAGGTATAGGAGGGGTTCGAGAGGGGGAATTGGCGAACGATACTCAGTCTAAAGGTCCTACCGCACCTCGCGGAGCTTTTCCTAATCTCACAAAGGGAATACACCCCCTTAAATAGCTCGAGGCTATGGCGCACAGTCGATAGTTTCCTTAGGTTTTTGGGGATCCTTCTAGAGACCCCAAAATAGGCAAAAACTAGGATAGATCTGTCCGCAAGGATCTCACGAATCTATCTAACATGTTTCCAAGTTTGCTCGTGCATTGATCGGTAAGGAAATGGCCAAGGAAAGAATCGAGTTCTGTCCTTACTTTCCCAGCCAGACGCAAGCTAGAAGATGGGCTCATTACCGTCAGATCTAGATATAACGACCCTGAATGCACGCACCAGAAGCATAATAGGAAAAGGATTTGTGACATTTAATGAAATCCTATTACTTTAGGGATATTTCCAAAATTCATAACTCCCAAACTACATGTCCAATTAATACCAAATTTTAAGGGAAAGTCTATAAAGACTTAATTCACGTATGTACCAAATTTGAGACTCAAAATCGAAAGTATGAGATGTCTTTACTAATATGCAATATATCACTTAATTATATATATTTCGCACATATTTTATCTTTCCCTTGCCATTAAATTATTATTCTGAGTTCCTTGAACCTCAAGGAACCTTAATGGCTCGAAATCCCATCTTGGGAATATTACTTAGCCTTTTATTTATCTTTTATCCATTATTTCTCATATCTTGTTTATTTCTTATTAAAATATCTCTTTTTGAGGATTTCTCTTTATCTTTCTTTTTATTTTCCTCATTGGCATTCCACTTATTATTAGGAATCATTTTGATACAAAAACTCATCAAGGGTAACTCAATTATACATCTTTTTACTTATTTTCCACATTTTACCATTGTTTTCAATTTCTTTCTTAACAAAGAAATACTTAATTGATCTTTTCCTTTCTTACTGTATTTTCTTTGCTTATTTTGATTCCTTGGGACCCAAGGAACCCAAGAGGCATGAAATCCACCTTTGGATTACACTCTTTTGCCTTCTTGAAGTTTCTACATTTTTCTTTTCTCCATTTCTTATTAATAATTGAGTTTCTTTTGTCTTTTCCTTATTATTGGGCCCAATAGACAATAAAGCCCACAAGTAAATCAACAAGGCTATTGTAAACGAAATCCATTTATTCAAAAAAAAAAATATAATTATTTGTTCCAATATCTTTAATATGAGAAATTACATTTCTCTCCAAATAAACCCAAAAATTGGGGTTGTAACAGTACTCCTCATGTCTAGATGAAAGGGAAACCCCTTAAGTTTAAGGTATGTTTGATGACTCCCTCACATCTAAGTGGATGACATGGGAAGGTATGATCGTGATCTAGTGTTGAGGAAAGAGAACATGTATGTCCTAACATGGTTTAGTAGGCGGTCTGCTTGTGCATTAGTAGCTATTGGGTTAAGCATGCTCATGTGAATATAAACCCTAAGGATGTTTGTGACCTTGTTGTCAAGAGTTGTAGTTTCCTCCCATCCTGGGAGAGGGACCCTTTGGTAAGGGCGTATATCAGTTTTGTAGGTTTTGAGGAAACCTAAAGAGGTCTCATATAATCTTGAGAAGCTAAGTGAAAAGTACATGGCATGAGAATGAACCTGTAGACCCATAGATAACCGTCTCTATGTGCATGTGGATGTGTTACCATGGAGGTAACCGGTATGGGGCCTGAACAAGGTAGGAAGGTTGCCATGACCCCTATGAAAGGATTAAAGTCAGCCCATGAATGCAGAGAGAGAGATGATGAAGGCTTGGGTAAGGTTCTAAGATGGACATGTACTATAATAGAATCCTAAGTCAATCCTAGGGTCAGGGAGGGATAAGATCGATGGAAGTAGGAGCTGCCTAATTCCCTAGTTGCACATGACCTTAGGGTCAGGAGGTAACTACTATCATTGTTTGAGGGCCATGGGTTATGAGATTGATCACCTTCATGAACTCATGGGACCCAAAGGGTGGATGAGTAGGGCACTCTCTGGATGCATAAGGGAAGAGGGATGACCCCAAAAGTGTCGACACCCTATAGACCTAGAGGATATGACCAAGGATTGTGTGGTGACCCAAGTAGGTTCAAAACTAGTTTTCCATGGAAGTAACTTTGATATCGAGATGATTGTGATGTAGAGACATATGTGCCGCGTTTCAACTTAGATTTAAAGGTGTACTGGCAAGGTGGGATGCACCATCTCTACTCTTGGAATAGGAAGAACTTTGTATTTGGACTACAGCCAAATGCTTATTTCCTTTTGTTATGGGAGTGAGAGATATGACAATATGCATGCCATACACCAAGGATAAAAGATGATGTGAGTTGGAACGTTGCTATGAGGTATGCGGACAGAGATGATAACGTGCCCTGGTGGAGTGAACGATACATGAATGGTTTACAAACACTAAGAGAAATAATGAGGATGTTTATATCATAGGCTATATGGAAATTTGCAAGTGTTACAAGGTTTAGGTTGATAACCAAGAGAATAAGCTCGGAGTTTTCTTGATGAAGATAGACTTGGATTTGAGATGAGTTAATCAGTGGAAAACATGGATGTGTATGTCTTCAACTTTACCTAACACCTAAGGATGTGAAGTAGTAATGGATGCTCTGGATGAGATACAACTGCCTAGTTTAGATGGAGGCCAGAAGAGGTGGTTAGGTTAACCCTCATTTGGAAAAGAGATAAGTTTGGCTAACACTGATATGTCCCAAGATCTATTTAACAAGTTAGTTATTGTTTGGTTATCCAGATTAGGACTTGATGCAATGAAAGGAGGGTTGTAGAACCTCTAATGCACTTCTCTGAAAAGGAAGGTGGTGAAACCCCTATTAGAGTGGTTTAGTGTTTTCGGGGAATCAATCTTAAGGAATCATGACAATACGGGAGATCATGATTTAAGATCACCATATACCGTGGTACTACCAAGATAATAAGTGACAGTAGTACTTTGGATGCTTAAGATGAAGTTGCATGTGGTATGTTCCCATGCAAGCCAGTAGGTGAAGGACGAACACCAGTAACCCAGTGTATTGATATAAGGGATAAAGTGTCCCCAAGAGGGAGAGGGAGTCCCTCACTATGGATGTTGAAGTCTCCCCTAGACCAAGGAAGGTCAAGATGCAATATGGTTTAGGATAGATCTCCTTACCTAGATGACATGATAAAGAAAGAGTACTGTCAAGGGATAGATCCGGTTGAACTACATATGAGAGAGATGGTTCAACTACACCATGATGCAAGTTCAAAAGTTCTTGAGTATAACCTAAAGATACACTTCCATAAGGTAGAAGTAGATACATGAAGAACTCGATGTTAGTATAGTTTATTACCCCTAACTAATGGTTAGTACGATCTAGAATAGAGGATCTGATGAGAACATGTGTGCTCATTCAGGGTGATACAGAGAGACAATTTTTTTCCTGTGTAAGATGTGATTATAACCACCATAGCCAGTATCGGGATGAAAAGAAGCTCTACAAGGGAGGTTGTGTCGGTCACCACATCATTAAGATGATGTTGGTGAGGTGACCTCACGAAGGTCAAGAAAGGACCATAGTGTGTGCATATGAAGTCACTTTGATCATGCAATGGTTGAAAGGAGCCCAGAGATGACATGAGTTGTAAGCTGATGCAAAGCAGACTGACATGCAGTTCACTGTGGGGGAATATGTGACATGAAAATCCGACCCCTCTAAGTTATAGTTAAGAGAGATGAGTCCCCGATGCATGGGTTCTTTTGACATGGTTTGGTGGAGAAGGCTAAGTTTGCCCTTACCCCTCATGATAATGTGATGTGTGATGAGTTCCATGTGTCCAATTTAGAGCACTATGTGAGGTACCCGGACCATGTGCAGAGCAATGAACCTAGTGATCCCCAAGGGAGGCTGGAATGACATGAGTCACCTGTGAGGTTTATAGATGCCAAGGTGAAAGAACTCAGAGAAAAGAATATGTGACGATAAAGGTTCTTTGGAAGCGCCATGTATAAGGTAAAGCCACATAGGGGCCAATGATGGGCATGGAAAAGTTATATCCTGAATTGTTTGTTTGCTTGATGGAATTTTGAGGGAAAAATTCCTATAGGAGGGGAAGGATGTTACAACCCCAACTTTTGGGTTCATTTGGTGAGAAATGTAATTTCTCATATTAAAAATATTGGAACAAATAATGATATAATTTGTTTTGAATAAATGAGTTTTGTTTACAATAGCCTTGTTGATTGTTTTGTGGGATTTATTGGCTGTTGGGCCCAATAACAAGGAAAAGACAAAAGAATCTCCATTTGAGTAAATAAGAAAATAAAGAAAAGAAAGATTTAGAAACCTCTAGAAAGCAAAAGAATATAATCCAAATTTGGATTTCGTTCCTCGTGGGTTCCTTGGGTTCCAAGGAGTCCAAAGTTGCAAAGAGAAAGCAATAAGAAAAGAAAAGAACAATTAAATATTTCTTTATTAAGAAAGAAATTGAAAACAATGATAAAATGTGGGAAATAAGTGAAAAGAGGTATTTTTTAGTTATCTTTGGTGGATTTCAAATCCACATGGTTTCTTGGGATAAAAGGAATCCCAATAAGGAAATAAAAAGTGAATGAGAGAGCGAAGAAGATAGATATGTAAGGAATATGATAAAAGGACATGTTCAGACCATTTAATCTTTTGTATATAAATTCTATTTGGCAAAGGAAAGTTAAATATGATGGGAACATTTTCCCTCATTGCTTGCCAAGGAAAGTATGTTCTCAAGAGAGAAGTACAAGCATATTTTTAGAATTAATTCCTTTTCAAGCATATATATCTCTTTGGAAAGAAACTTTCCTTTTTGCCCAAGGAATTGAGGGCTCTAAACTCAACCAAACCCTCGCTTCTTCCTTTCTACCCTCGACCTATATAAAATCTAGACTCAAAGGTACCGAGACCAGAGGGATCTGAGATGGTACACGGTCCTCTTCCAACTTTACCTCCTTCTTGACCACGGAGGGAAGGAACAATGTGATTCCTGAGGCAACAGCTGGTGACGGAACTGGTTCGCGGAGTAGTGGCATACTCTTCAGGTCAGAACGGCAACAAAGGAGTTGCCTAGTTGCATAGTCTCGTCGCCCAGCAACCTGTACCATGCGTGCATGACCGGCGGATGAGAAACGACAGCAGATCAGCACTCGACCACTTCGGCCGCAACCAAGGGCCTCTGTGGGTGTGGTGGAGGACAACGAAGGTAACATAACCTTCGTCGGTGCTCCTCGAGTCCCAAGGAGGGGAGGCATCGGGCGACAGACCCCTACCCTAGCGACACCTCTAGGTATCACGAGGAAGAAGAAGGGCAAAGAGGCATTTGACAGTTTTGCCCCTCCATGGGTTAAAGAAGCAATCGACTTACCAAGGGCAGAAGTGTCTTTTAATTCTAATTTCTAAATGGGTCGCGTACATGGAAAGAGGTGATGTGTCAGCCTCTGATTGGCTCAAATAAGTTAATTTTACAAAAATCGTATCTCCTTATTTGTAACTTCGATGGTAGAAAATAATATATGCATTTTGGTCAGAAAAATGAGTGGAATTCATTAAAAATGGTTTTAAAGGCTAATTCCTCTTGCAATTATGAAAGTAATGGAAGTCATCAACTTTAATGCTTTAATGGTTAAGAAACCCTATTTGGAGATGATTAATGTATTTAGTGGGGTTTAATGGATGATTAAAGTTGATATTAACCTGTTAATTGTAAAAAGGTATATTGAGAACAAAAAGGATGAGCTTTGTATGTAATTAGTTTAATTTAGAAATTGATGTGCATATGGGCCTTGAAACCCTAATATTAGTAAATGTGACTCATAATGGTGTTAATTATTCAAAATCATGAATAAAGTTGAGATATGATAATTCCAAGCTATTTCAAGTATAAAAGTTCCTAATTGTGGATAAATATCCTTAATGTATTAATTAGGGTTTTCTAATGGATAAAGGTAGAATTAATGACAAATAGGGTTCATATGTGAATTAGACCATAATGAACTATGAATTGATGATAAATGAGCATAATGATCTTGTCATGGATTAAAAGGATAAAAATAGTAGCTTTAATGTAAAAGAGGCTTAATGAACTTAATTGATGGTTAATTATGCTTTTTCTTATATCAGGGTTATATGTTGTTAAAAGAAAACTTTAGTATCCTTCATGATTAATAGATGAGATAATTAGGGTTTGTGAGTAATTGTATAAAATTAGGGTTTAAAATAGTAAGAGATAAAGGGAAACCCTAATTGCAATGAAAACCCTAAAAGTGGACTAGAAACCCTAGGAAGCGAGCTAGGTTTAGTAGATCTTGATGGCATGATTAATAATAGGAAATTGTATGCATATTTCAGGATCTCAAAATGTGCTTGCTTGCTTGTTTGGACTTCTTGATTGGATTATTCTATCTCAAATTAGCCTGACAGGTATGTGGTTATGCTATGGTTAATCGCTTTAGTTTCACAGCGATTTCCTATTGTTTTATCGGTTGCCTGAAAATAACTGCTTGGATGACTTTTATTTGATGCAACTATAAAGTGACTATGACTATCACCATAAGTATGTATACATAACTAGCTCAGATCCTGGTCTTCCTTTGTGGCTTTGCTAATGATGAAAAGGGTAACCTGGTAAAGGGTCTACTTGTTAAGTGGGACCATCAGGTTATTAAGAGTTAGGGATTGGGCTACCTATGGGTAGTTCCATGTGACTCAACCGTAGATATTGATCTACCTGTTAGGTAGGATCATGCGGGGTTTAATGGGGATCTACCATGATGAAGGTAGCATCCAGGTCCACTATAGGGACAACGCAGAGGCTGGGATATGTATGGATTGAGCAGTTATGTTGAAAACGTAAAGTTGTTTGTTAAATCATGCAATATGTTGTTATCATAGTTGCATGATTATTATTTCCCCCACATACCGGCTTTATGCTGACCGACGTTTTGTTTGTCGACGTTTTAGGTACAAGTGAAAAGAACAAACAGTAAAGTGGCATATGTGGAATTAAATATGAATTAAAGTTCAAAGGAGGATTAGTTAGAATAAACTCCATGTGGATAGAAGTAGATATCCAAGTTTTTGAAAAAAGTATGAAAAGTTTAATTTTATTACAGCCTTTCTGTTTAGTTTGGTAGAATTTGATAGTTATTATTAATTATTTGTTGAACATTTTATCCGGAAATTGGGACAACGACTCTGACCTCTTGGTCTCCCTTGATTGGGGGTTACTGGGAGGCGAGGTCATTACAACTTTCCTAAAAGGACAACAAGTAGAATAATGACCAAAATCATTACAATAGTTGCATGTGCCCATAGTCTTGGAACTAGAGGATTCTACATGGAAGATTGGAGGTTCTTTCCCTTTGTTGTTCATTTGACCAAAATCAAACCCTAAACCATGTCTACCAATTTGTTAGTAGTATGATGTAGGATACCATTAAGATTATTTTTACCAACTAAGAATCTTTGCAAAGAAGATCTAAAACTATGATTATCATGCATAAGAGAAGAAATAGTGGATGAAAAATTATTGATATTATCTCTAGCATGCAAAAGATCATTTTCTAAGCAAAGAGATTTATTAAATAAGAATCTCTATCAATATGAAGAGCAGAAACATTATTCTCTCCACTAGTATAACTAGAACAAGATTCCAGCACATTGATTTTAGCAAGCAAGGAGGCATTTTCTATTTCAAGAAAAGAAAGATAAAAAATATAAACACAATTTTTAGATTCTAATCCTTGCAAAACAAAATCTTTGTCTTGGTCTTCCGATGTAAGAACATCAATATCATGCATGAGAGAATCAACAATTAAGGTATGCTCTTCATTATAACTACTCATAAGAGGTTGAGCTTCTAGAAATCTATTCTTATCAAGCAAACTAGCATTTTCAAGTTTAAGAGAGTCTACTTGGCTAAGACAAGCATTTTTATCATCAAGCAAGCAATTATCAGCATGTTCAAGATCATCTAATTCTACATGCATATTATCAACAATTCGAGCAAGCTTTTTCCTTTTGTTTTTAGAAGACTTATGAGAGGCATGAGTACCATTAATGATATAAATTAAAGGTTCTTTATCTAAAGAGTTTAGATTTACCTTATTTTAGTCTTCCCTTGTTGATGCCATAAGAGAAAAATAGCATTTTCCTTCATAACTTGAGCTTGAGTTAGATCCTCCACTTGATTCTTCACGAGTTTGAGTTGGAGGAGTCAATTGAGCTCTTGTTCCTTTTCTCCTTCTTCTTGTACTTATATTCTCTTTCCTCATGATGATGGGTCTTCTTTCCTTGTATACAATCTGTCTTGAAGTGACCCTTCTTTCCACACTTGAGGCACCTGATGGAGGGGGAATTCTTGCCTTTGTAGAGTCCACCCTTGGAGTACATGGCATATTCTTCAACATGAGAGGATGGATAGGCTTGTCCCATAATAGCTTCAATTTCAGCCTTGATTTTAGCCTTCTTCATTCTCTTTAGCTCATTCTCCTCTTGTCTTTCAACTTCTTCTCTTTTGTCAAGTGTGACTTCATGATCTTGTAGATTTCCAATGAGCTCTTCAATAGGGATATCATCAAGAGACCTTACTTCTTCAATGGAAGTTACCTTGGGTTCCCATCTCTTAGGGAGAGTTCTGAGGATCTTAGAGTTGATCTCTCCTCTACTCATAGGATGAACTAGGATGACAAAGCCATTTACAATTGTGTTGAGTCTTGAGTACATGTTTTCTATATTCTCCTCCTTTCCCATTTTGAAGTTCTCAAGCAACCCTTTGAGCATGTAGACTTTACATTCCTTCACTTGAGTTGTCCCCCATAAGTGATGCATAGCTTTCTCCATACCTCATAGGCCATCTCACAACAGGAAATCTGATCAAACTCGGTGGGGTTCATGGTGGCATAGAGGATGTTGATTGCTCTTGCATTCAAGGTGGCTTCCTTCATAGTAGCTTCATCCTATTCTTCTATCTTAGTCTCCAGTAGCTTGTATGGATGGTCCACCATTTACCATAGCTCAAGACTTGATCCTTGGATGTAGAATTGTACCCTTCTTTTCTAATAGAGGAAATTTCTCCTATAATAGATTGGAAGGTTGCTCAAGTATCTCCCTCCTTAGTAGTCACCCATCTTCTCCTACTTGTGGAAGTATGCTTGGAGAAGACCCACTCTAATACCAATTGTTGGATACTAGAATTGGTGTTGAATGCTCTAGCGGGGGGGGGGGGTGAATAAAGCTAAATACACTTCAACAAAATTCATTATACCTTCAAGGTATATCACAAGATAAGGTTGCTAAATAGGAAATTTGAGTGCAACTAAAACATACATAGAAAGGGAAACAAATATTGAACAAGCACCAATTGACAAGCTATGTAGAGTGGTTCTAGACTTCAAACTAGAAGTTTGTCAGTCCACTACCTAGAGAGGTCAAACTCTAGTATTTCTTAACCGTTGTACTCTTATATTCATTCATAAGACTTACAATACATGATCCACCAAAGGACTTACCTATCTAATACAAATAGTCTTCAACCTTACCAAGGACTTACCCACTTTGCAACATGTCTTCGGCCTTCAACAAGGACTTACCCACTCTTGTACATGTCTTTAGCCTTGCAGGGATTACCCACTCTTCTTGGATCTTCCTCCTAAATCTTTCACTAAGGACTTACCCACTTGAGCAAGGAGTCTTCTGCCTTCACCAAGGGCTTACCCACACTTGCTCCAAGTCTTCAGCCTTGATCTTCACCAAGGGACCCCTTTCCTTGTTCTTCTTCACCTCTTTTAGCTAAGAGAGAGAAACTTCATCTTCATGGTTTGAATGAGAGATAGGGAGTTGGTGGAAGTGAGAGCCTCACAAGATATACATTTAGGACGTGCTCTCTTACAAATCTCCTACTCACTCTAATGGATGTATCAAGTGATTAAGTTGAGACAAAGAGGAGGTGGTAGGACCACTCAACTATAGAATAGGGACCTTCATAGTGCTTGGCTAACCATGGGATGAAGCCCAAGGGGTCCTATTTATAGTTTTGGATGACTAGAAGTATTTGGGAACACTTAAGGACAAATACTAGCCGTTTTGTGGCTTGCAACAGATATATTTTTTATTGTTTCAATTCCATAATGGCTAGAAACACTTTTTTGCACTTTTCCATACTATGCTATCATTCAAGTTTCTATAAAGGTAACTCGACTGATCACACTAAGCGACAAGATAAATTTAGGCCATCGGTGGAGTTTGTCCAGGGGTAACTTGATCGATCCACTTAAATTATTTTTTGGTCTACAGACAGATTGGTCGAGTTCTATGAAATGGAAACTCAAACGATTCAAAGTCATTTTCAAAGTCCAGTAAGGATCGGTCGAGTTTGCAACTCGACCGATTAACATCCTGATGTTAATTTTGGAAAATGTCTTTTGAGTGCTTAAATATTCGATCTAAGTGCTCCTAATTTTTTCTAAGCTTAATTACAAGTCATACAATCATTATAAGTGATTTATAACATGATTGTAATGTATTTACATCATATTTCAAAAATGTGCACTTGTATTGACTTTGACTTATCTTTTCTCCATGTTGAGATGAGCAAGTTAGGCCATTTGGAGTGTGTCTATACCTAATCTGAAATCACTCAAGTGAAAGAATTAGAGACAAATAATTAGAATGGTTTAGTCATCATCAAAATAAGGGTTTAGTCAATTTAGTCCTTGAGTCAGCATTCTCCCCCTTTTTGAAGATCACAAACCATTCCATAAATGTGTTCAATGAATTTAAGTAAAGTCACACCTTTGGAGAAACCTAGTGGGTTTCAATATAATTGAGCATATGCTCCCCCTCAATTGATGCTAGTGGAGTTATCGTACTTCCCCTCATTTTATGTGATTTCTCCTGCATGGTTAGCTTTCATAATATTTATAGAATACTATTTCTTCTACTCATATATGTTCTACACATATATGTCTTCTCCCCTTTACCTTCTCTCCTTTACATATACATGCTTCTCCTCTTCATGTAGGCATGCCTTCTCCTTCTTTTGTCAAAAGAAGACATACCTTCTCCCCCTTTGTCATTTCAAAAAGGAGGGGGTATGAAAAGATTAGAAACATCACTTATTAAAAGAAAGAAGATAACAAAGTTATACAAGGAGAGTAGAAGAGAACAAATAGGGTCTTCTCCAGGCATAGAAAGAAAAGCAAGTTAAAGCATGCACTAGAACAACCCAAAATGCAAGATAAGGTGTTGTAGAAAAAAACAATAAATCACAATTTTGATCCTCAAGATGAAGGAACTGGTGCGTATCGGTCGAGTTTCAAATAGGACAAACTCGATCGACAAAGTTGTTGTTAAAAAGCACATATATTTCATTAAAACATATGTAGGGGCCTGATTAAAATATAAACAATATCCAACCATATGCAAGCAAGTTATTAATGCACTATGAAAGCATTAGGAATACTTTTTGAGTAAGAAAGTAAAGAGAATCACAATATACCAATTTTGACTCAAAATCCACACGTATAGTGCACACTATCTTGGCAAAACACACTATGATTGGATATGGCAAAGAAAAACATTACCTATCTGCTTACCATTACTTTCCCACTTGTTGCCATCCCCTACACATCTCACCTTTCCTCTTTCATGTGGATTGAGAAGTCAATTTGCAATTCAATAGCTCAAGTCAATCCATTTGCAAGTACCTACAAGAAGAAAGATGGAATGGTCCCCAACCATGTTTTTGGGTCTAGAGGGATTAGCTTAGCAATCCAAGTCCTATTGCTCTTGGGTGCTTTCCTAAACAGACAACAAGTATAATAATGACCAAAATCCTTGCAATAGTTTCATGCTCCCATAGTCTTAGAACTCGAGGATTCTCCATGGAAAATTTGGAGGACCATTACCTTTATTGTTCCTTTGACTGACATCATACCATAAACCATGTCTACCAATTTGTTTAGTAGTATGGTGTAGGATATAATTAAGATTTTTTAACCAACTAAGAATATTTGCAAAGAAAATCTAAAACTATGATTATCATGCATAAGTGAAGAAATAGTAGAAGACAAATGATTGATATTATCTCTAGCATGAAAATGATCATTTTATAAGAAAAGAGCTTTATTTAAATAAGAATCTCGATTAATATGAAGAGCTACAACATCATTCTCTCTACTAGTAGAACTAGAAAAAGATTCAAACACATTGATTTTAGTGAGAAAGGAGGCATTTTCTATTTCAAGCAAAGAAAGATTCGACAAATAACCACCATTTTCAGATTCTAATCCTTGCAAAACAAAATTTTTGTCCTTGTTTTCCTATTTAAGAACATCAATATCATGCATGGGAGAATACAAAATTAAGGTATTCTCTTCATTATAACTACTCATAAGAGGTTGAGTTTCTAGAAATCTAATCTTATCAATAAAACTAGCATTATAAGTTTAAGAGAGTCTACTTGGCTAAGACAAGCATTTTTACCATCAACCAAGCAAGTATTAGCATGTTCAAGATCATCTAATTCTACATGCATATTATCAACAATTCTAGAAAGCTTTTTCCTTTTCTTTTCAGAAAACATAAGAGAGACACGAGTAGCATTAATGATAGAAATTAAATGTTCTTTATCTAAACAGTTTAGATTTACCTCATTTGAATCTTCACTTGTTGATGCCATAAGAATAAAATGGCATTCTCCTTCATCACTAGAGCTTGAGCGAGATCCTTCACTTGATTCTTCACTTGAGCTTGAGTTGGAGGAGACACTTGAGCTCTTGTGGCTTTTCTCCTTCTTCTTGTACTTCTATTCTCTTTCCTCATAATGATGGGTCTTCTTGCCTTGTATACAATCTATCTTGAAGTAACCCTTCTTTCCACACTTGAGGCACCTACCGTAGGAATAGTTCTTTCCTTTGTAGAATCTACCCTTGGAGTACATGGCATCTTCTTCAACATGAAAGGATGGAGAGGTTTGTCCCATAATAACTTCAATTTGAGCCTTGATTTCATCCTTCTTCATTCTCTTTAGCTCTTTCTTCTCTTGTCATTTAACTTCCTCTTTTTTCAAGTGTGACTTCATGGGTTTGTAGATTTCCAATGAGCTCTTCAATAGGGATATCAGTAAGAGACCTAACTTCTTCAATGGAAGTCACTGGGTTCCCATCTCTTAGGGAGAGTTCTGAGGATCTTAGAGTTGATCTCTCCTCTACTAATAGGCTGAACTATGATGGCAAGGCCATTTGCAACTATTTTGAGTCTTCAGTACATGTTGTTTATCTTCTCCTCCTTTCCCATTTTGTCATTCTGAAGCATCCCTTTGAGAATGTAGACTTTTCTTTTCTTCACTTGAGTTATCCCCTCATAAGTGATGCATATCTTTCTCCATACCTCATAGGCTGTCTCATAATAGGAAATCTGGTCGAACTCTGTGGGTTTCATGGGGACATAGAGGATGTTGATTGCTCTTGCATTCAATGTGTCTTCCTTAATGGTCTCTTCATCCCATTCTTCTATCTTGGTCTCTGGTAGCTTTTATGGATGGTCCACCATTTGCCATAGCTCAAGACTTGATCCTTGGATGTAGAATTGTAGCCTTCTTTTCCAATAGATAAAATTGATCCCATAAAAGATGGGAAGGTTGATCAAGTATCTCCCTCCTTGGTAGTCACCCATCTTCTCCTACTTGTAGAAGTATGCTTGGATAAGACTCGCTCTGATATCAATTGTTGGATCCTAGGATGGGTGATTGGATGCTCTAGAGGGGGTGGGGGTGAATAGAGATGAATGCACTTAAAAATAAATTCATTAGACCTTCAAGTTATATCACAATATAAGGTTGCTAAATAAGAAGTTTGAGTGCAACTAAAACATACATAGCAAGGGAGAGAGAGATTGAACAAGCACCAAGTGACAAGCTATGTAGAGTGGTTGCACAATTCAAACTAGAAGTATGTCAGTACACTACCTAGAGAGGTCAACCTCTAGGAGATCTTAACCATTGCACTCTTATATTCATTCATAAGACTTACAATACATGACCCAGCAAAGGACTTACCTATCCAATACAAAGAGTCTTCAACCTTACCAAGGACTTACCCATTTCATAATGAGTCTTTGACCTTCACCAAGGACTTACCCACTCTTGCACATGCCTTCAGCCTAGCAGGGATTACCCACTCTTCTTGGATGTTCCTCCTTTAACTTCATCTTCACTCGGGGAAGCTTTCACCGAGATATACATGTAGGATGAGCTTTCTTTCAAATCTCCTACTCACTCTAATGGATGTAGCAAGTGATTAAGCTTAAAGAGAGAGAGAGAGAAGGATGTAGGATCACTCAACTATAGAATAGGGACCTTCATAGTGCTTGGCTAACCATGGGATGAAGACCAAGGGGTCCTATTTATAGTTAAGGATGCCTAGAAGCCTTTGGGAACACTTAAGGATGAATACTATCTATTTTGTGGCTTGCAACAAATATATTGACCCAGATCAAATAAAAATATGTAAAAGCAATTAAATATGTATATAATCGAAATAAAAAATCAAAATAAAAAAATAAAATAAATCAAGATGATAGACTTAATAACGAGGTCACCATTTTAGGAAGGAGGAAAAAGTTTTGTGGCGTACTTGATCTACAACATTAGTTTCTAATGTAAAAATAGATGAAAGAGTCTTGTTTTAGGAAAAAATTATTTTGTGGTAATGGATATATTGCCAGATTCTTACAACCAATACAATAGTCCCATATCAAAATTTTCCAATGAAAATTTGAATTTTGTAGGCTATCTTAGATATTTGTTCTTCCCAAAGAAACTTTCTCAAGTTGTCCACATCTGGCACTATCATTCTTCCATTATAACAAGCTACTTGATCTTTTGAGTCATGAAAACCATCTAGCTTCTCATTTCCATACTCAGATCTTATATGTTGAATTGCAGCATCACCTAGCTGTGCCTCTTTAATCTGCTCCCTTAGAGTAGGTTTAATATGCATCTCAGCTAACAAACCGGTTAACAATGACACCTTCAACTATACATTGTCTTGCCTTAAAGAGATAAGCATATCTCTTCTAGAGCATACTAAAGAGTTTAGTTGTGCTCTATTCATGGTTGATGTTGCTGATTTCCTACTCAAGGCATCTGCAACAACATTGGCCTTGCTTGGATGGTAATCAATTGTACAGTCGTAGTCCTTGATTAACTCCATCCAACGACGTTGCCTCATGTTGAGTTCATGCTGAGAGAAGATATACTTAAGGTTTTTATGGTCTGTGAAAATCTGGAATGTCTCTCCGTAGAGATAATGTCTCCAGATCTTCAAGGCATGAACCACAGCAGCTAACTCTAGATCGTGTGTTGGATAATTCTCCTCGTGTTTCTTAAGCTGTCGGGAAGCAAAAGAAATCACTTGTTTATCCTGCATCAACACACATCCAAGTCCATTCTTGGAAGCATCACAGAAAACTATATACCCTTTTCCTTGTTCAGGTAGCACTAGCACAGGTGCACTTGTCAACCTCTCCTTCAGCAACTGGAAAGATTGTTGACACTTATCACTCCACGAAAAAGGAACATCTTTCCGGGTTAACTTGGTCAAAGGTAAGGCTATAGAACTAAAGTTCGTAATGAACCTTCGATAATAGCCAGCTAACCCCAAGAAACTTTGAATCTCTGTCGGTGTCTTCGGTTGTTCCCATTGTAGAACAGATTCTACCTTTGTAGGGTCAACACGAATTCCCGAGGTGGATATTACATGTCCAAGAAAAGATACCTCCGGCAGCCAGAACTCACACTTGCTAAACTTAGCATACAACTTATGTTCTCTTAGCAAGGTCAAAGCTTGGCGAAGATGCTGCTCATGCTGCTGGGCATCCTTACTATAAATCAGTATGTCATCTATGAAGACGACAACACACTGATCAAGAAAAGGTCGAAAAACTCTATTCATGAGTTCCATAAATGCAGCTGGTGCATTGGTTAGTCCAAACGACATAACCGTGAACTCATAGTGACCATATCTTGTCCTAAAGGCAGACTTGGATATGTCACTATCCTTAATGCGGAGTTGATGATATCCAGACCTCAAGTCTATCTTTGAGAAGACTATTGCACCACGCAACTGGTCAAAGAGATCATCAATCCTCGGCAGAGGATACTTATTCTTTATTGTTACTTTATTGAGTTGTCTATAGTCGATGCACAACCGCATTGACCCATCTTTCTTTTTAACAAACAAGACCGGAGCACCCCAAGGTGAAGTACTCGATCGGATAAAACCTCTCTCAAGTAGCTCTTGAAGCTGTTTCTTGAGTTCTGCCATCTCGGCAGGAGCCATTCTATACGGAGTTTGAGCTATGGGTTTTGTATCTGGGATCAGATTAATTTCAAAATCAATCTCCCGAGGTGGTGGTATACCAGGAAGTTCTTCAAGAAACACATCCTTGAATTCCCTGACTATGGGAACTTTAGCAGGATTGGTCCTTTCCTTGGTAACATCTACCACATGGGCTAAGAATGCATAACATCCTTGCCTCAACAGCTTATCAGCAACCATAGCTGACACAAGACAGGTGGGCAGAATCTTTCTTTTGCCTTGAAAGATCCATGTGTTGCTTTCATCAGCAAACACAGCCAACTTGGACTCACAATCCAAGACAACTCTATACCTTTCTAAGGTATCCATCTCGAGGATTATATCAAATCCCTGCATATCAAGTGGTATAAGATCCACTTGAATGCGATGGTCAGAAAAGAAAAGGATGCAGGGAGAACATACCTCCTGCAAAACGGCAGACCCACTCAACGGAGTCTCTAACAACAAACTATCTGCTCTATGGCTAACAGTCACATTGTAGTTACGAATCACTTCACGAGTGATGAAAGAGTGCGTAGCACCTGGATCAATCAGAACGGATACAACACAGGATATAGACATATCAGAATATAAAAGTTTCATCTGACCTGCCACTACCCGTGGATTGACCACTGCCTCAGGTGGGTTCATAGCATAGAACCTCGCAGTCGCCTGGTGTTGAGGTGGTGCTGATGATCCAGCTTGAGACGCTTGTCCACGTCCTCGAGCTGCTCCTTGATGTTGTCTATTCTGAGATCCCTGTTGATTCTGTCTCGGGGTTTGTTGTGTCACACCGACAACCCTAGAACGGCAATCCTTCATCAAGTGTCCCACCTTACCACAGTTGTAGCAACTCTTCTCCTGTTGCTGTGGTCTAGGTGGTCCAGTAACTGACACTGATGCATAACAGTGCGTCCCTTGAAGCGGTTGACTCCGTCCTCTACCTTTGCTTGGTGTCCATTGAGTTTGAAAACTCGATCTGGGTGGTGGAGGGTTAGGTGCAGAGAATCTAGGTTTCTTGGAATCTCTAGATGAAGAACCCTGGAACTGTGGATATCTTTTATGGGTTTCTCTTTTCTCAACCACAGATCTCTCTATCCTTCGGACTGACTCAACGAAGGTAGAGAATCTATCTCTGTTTTCTAAGGCAGACACAGGGGTTGACATATCAGAATTCAAACCCTTCTCGAATCTTCTAATTCTTTCCTCATCCGTAGCAGCCATGTGCGGACAGAACCGCACCAACTCCATAAACTTAGCTTCATACTCACTAATGTTCATCATACCCTGCCTTAGTTTCTCAAACTGAGAGATCTTCTCATCTAGGAAGGTCTTTGGAAAATATCTATTGATAAATTCCCGACGAAACTCTTCCCATGAGAACTCTACTCCAGGTCTCTTCTGCTCTTCCATGTTCCACCAGTGACCAGCACTGCCTTTGAGAAGATAGACAGCATGTCTAACCTTCTCAGCTTCCGGAATCATAAGAATCCTGAAAGCCTTCTCCAACTCTGTCAACCATAAGTCAGCATCTGCAGGGTCGGAAGTTCCAAAGTACTCGGTAGCTCCGACACGACGAAGTCGTTCGAATGTCTTACCAATACCTTGTACTTCAGGCTGGACAGGTGCCCTAGGTGCAGGAATGGGCATCCTATCGGTTATATGTGTCATGGCAGTCATGAACTGCCCGAACATTGTCTGTACAGCTGGATCACTCATGTCAGCTAGGTCGAACTGGAGTGGCTCTCTTGGCGACTCAGGTGCAGGTTGTTCTATTCTCGGAACTCTTGCACCGCCTCGAGGTGCACTAGCACTACTCTCTGCCACGTGCTCATCACGATGTTCTGACATTCTTATGTATCTTCTTCTCCTGAGGAGCAGAAGATTCTATTAGATGAGGAAGGAGTACTAAAGGTAGACTCGACATCCTAAGTCCTATGCCTCTATAGACTCGACTGAACCTAGAGCTCTGATACCACTAGTTGTTGGGTCTGATCTCCAAACCATAACATAAACACGATTAAAACTTAGCGGAAGCGAATCGGTAATCAGCGGAAGGCAAAAATCACGGGAAATTAAAACTTTTCGTGAAAAGGGCTTGAATCCATAAAAGCTTCTTTCATAAAGATAGATAAACTGTTTACATCTCAGGATAATTACTTCTCGAGTAATTATATACATCAAGATACAAAATCTCAAGATTACTATACAAAAGACTCCAAGACCTGAGAGTACAGAGGACACATAGGACTGACTCTAACTACACCACATGGCAGGACAAATCTCCACCTGAGATTACTGCTGCCCCTGGTGCTGCTGCTGCTGAGACTGATCACCTGTAGGCTGGTTCCTTCGTCTCCGACATCCACCTAAAAAGTTGAAGCCTACGGGGTGAGACAATTATACATAATTGTCCCAGCGAGAGTTATAACTCTTCGCCAGAAGCTTTATTATAACATCAAAGATTATTTTAAACAGTAAAGCCTTCAAAGTATTCTATAACAGTTGCAGGTATAACAAGATCTCTACAATTTAGGAGATATGGAGAATATCAACATTATTGCAATGTAACATCAATCAACTAACTTGGAGTCATCTCTAACAAGTTATACTACATGGTTGATTATGTTTTACAAACAACATTATGCCCTGTGGAGATGAGGCTTACCACTCATACTCCAACTGATCGCTGAGAAGCCGCATCAGTATCATACATAGGTCATTGAGAGAGCCAGATTCTCATGACCTTCACCTTCCTCAGTCAGTAAGAGGATCACTTGTAGGACATCTCGTGTCTCTACCACTATAGCTCACCAGGGTAAACTGGTCCTTTGCTATTCTAGAGTCACAGTGGTGTTCTGTACTCTCTTCGTCATCAGGAGGTTTCATATTTACCTACCACTGATACGAATATCTGTGCTTTCTTCGTCATCAGGAGGTTTCATGTTTACCTACCACTGATACGGTATGGAACTATAGTGAAGGATGGATGGATTCCACATCTACATCACTTTCCTACACAAGGATGTAAGGTTCTACACATCCATGTACCCCACATACTCAAAAGTATGTGCTCCAGGAGTTCCCTGAGGAAAACCAGTTTCACCATCACTTAATTTCTGACAATGATGGATCTATGATCAGGGCTCTACATAATACTTGATTAGTTAGGTACATTCAATATTCTTTAACAGCATACATTGTTTTTCAAACAATAACAGTAGCATAACAGCTATAAAAGGAGAATACTAAATGTAACAGGCCTAACTCATATCAATCATCATTTCTCATTATCCTCATCACAAGTCATCTCTACGGCATGACCTTGATGGTATTCATGGCTCTCATAGCCCATTATCAGCATAGGATGCCACTGGAAAGGCATCAGATTACTTTACTTATTCATAAGGCTAACAACATGCCTTTAATGAATATAACATCAACATCCATACCTGGATATGATTACCTTCATATCAGAACCTGCATGGTTAATACATCTGATAAAGGTAATGCAACAATAAGGAATGTACTTCCTACTCTTGTCATAAGAGTTAAATCTTTAATTTAAATCAAATAGAGTTTATTGCTCAAAAGCATGCCATTACCCTTGAATTAGGGTTTACTATTCACATTACATGTCATTACCCTTGAATTAGGGTTTACTATTCACATCAAGGTGAATTAAACTCATAACATCATCATGTATGAGTAACATCTTCATTGATGCTCTTAGATTAGTTAAGAGTTCATCATTTATTATAATTAGGGTTTCTATGACCTCACACGGGTGGACCATACCCTAATTATGCTCACTTATGTGCATTGGAGATGCTTTACTTGAGTTTCCACTTAAAAAGGGTACTTTCTCTCTCTAGAAGTACTTTCTCTCTCTAGAAGTACTTTCTCTCTCATCATAATGCTAGGTGATGTCAACATCACTCTAAAACAGGTTGGATTGAGTCATCATAGGCTAACATAGCCAAAAGCATCACCATTATGTGATTAGAGTTACTCTCTCTCTCTAGGGTACTATCTCTCTCTAGAGTACTCTCTCTTTCATCATACTAATGGTTGATGATAACATTAGACTAGATCAAGTTAGATAGAGTCATTATGACTAAAAACATCATTCTCATGTAATTAGAGTTTGAATTGAGCAAGGTATCAATTGACCCTTCAGGGGTATTTTGGTAATTCACCCCATTGATCATCATCATGGTCAAAAACCTTAGTCAAATAACCCCTTACTATCCTAGATTATCATTAGGGTTTGATTTGGGCAACATTGGACCATTTATATTATGAATTGATTGAAAGAAGTCAACTTGGAAATCACATTGATTGATTTCAATCATTAATCATCAATTGGGTTGAGATTGGTTGAAAGTGTTGACCGTTTGCCCACTTTGACCCTCCAAGACCGCGAGCCTCTTTCTAACTCCAAGACTGTGAGCCCCCTTAGGCTTCAAGACCGCGAGCCTCCTCAAGTGGTTCAAGACCGCGAGCCCTATCATTGGTTCACTTGATGTTGAGACCGCGAAGATCAAGTTGGAGTTGAGACCGCGAAGAGATGTTGACCGTTTAGCTAGTTTGACCTCAGGACCGCGAGGCCCTTCGCGGTCTTGAGACCGCGAGCCTCCTCTCGGTCTTGAGACCGCGAGGCTCTCAAGGTCTCAACCGTTTGGTCCATCAACAAAATCAATAAAGCAATCGATGGTGTCAAATGATGTTGAAGCCCTCAAAAGGTCAAAGCTATGTTGACCACCTATGGATTGGGTCAATTAAGGTTATGCTTAACCAATTGGTCATTCAATTGACCCTCAATTGTTGACCAATTAGGATTGAAATTGATTCAATTAGGGTCTATCAATGTTCACCCATCAATACTCAATCAATGTGCATCAACACAAGGTTGAGCCCTTCAATTGAGCTCCAATTGGGCTCAAACTTGGCCCAAATGGTCTTGAGGTCATGTGGGTGGACCCCACATGGTATTGAGACCGTTTTCCCAAGATTTCATCAAAATCTAAGGTGATTTGATAAGGGTTGAACCATGATTAAGCCACAAAACAAAATTTTGATTAAATTGATAACTTATTTGCAATGGGGTCCTCAATTGGTCAAATTACTCAACCCTAGACCTTCAAACGGTCTTGGGTGATTGTCCTCTCAGTCTTGAGACCGTTTGGATGAGTTCCAAACGGTCTTGAGACCGTTTGCCGATCACATTTTGGATTCTAGTGCAAATTCATCAAGGTCTGACCCATTGAGATGATGATCATGTCAATATTTAATTGCAATGTAATTTGGTGTAATTGTACCTTCAATTGGTCAACTATCCTTGACCCCAGACCTCCAAACGGTCTTGGTTGATTTCCCTCGCGGTCTTGAGACCGTTTGGTGACCCCCAAACGGTCTTGAGACCGTTTAGGTCAATCAACCCTAAAAACCCTAATTAGGTCACCATAATTTCAGTACTGATTTTATCTAGGGTTAGCCCTAGTATTCACCCTTCAACTCTTAGCCCGTTTGGAATTAGGCCATCAAACTTGGTGAGTTGTTAATTAACATAATTTTGAACAGTAATATCATACGGTCAACGCTTATTCAACGACCTTACACGGTCTTGAGACCGTTTGCCCAAAAAGGCAATTTCAGACCGTTTGAAAATCAGGAATAAATTCAAATAAAGTTGTTACTTAAAAAGGTGATATCTCCCGATTCCCTTGGAGTTAGCCTCCCAAATTTTGAGGGTAATTAGCCTATATAATTAGGAACAAATTTCTTATACGGTCCACGCTCGGTCGACGGGTTCAAACGGTCTTGGAGACCGTTTTCCCTGTCGCGGTCTCGATACCGTTTGCTCACCTCTCGGTCTTGACTCCGAGAGAGCAAACTTTTGAGACCGTTTAAGGAAGTGAAAAGCGGTGGGTTTTTCTTGGAAATCACGCCTTCATCTCCTAGCTCAAGAACAGTACGAATATCCCATGGGTTTGCTTGCAAAATAGCAGGGAAAAGTAGGGAAACACTAAGAGCTATCATCAAAACGCATATAAAGATGCACATAGTAAAGCATGGGTTTAGAGTTATAAAACCCGCCTAAAGCTTGCTTCTTGAGCTCCAAGCTTTCAAGCCCCAAGCTATAATGGCGTCTTTGAGTTCCCACAGGTTGTCCAAGGTGAAAAATCCAAGGAAGGATGAAAAGAGATGGCTAGAAAGGTAGGGTTTCAAGAGTTAGCCATGAAGATGACCTTGAATTCGAGTTTTAACCATGGAATTAGGCAAAAAGAGGGGTTTAAACCTACCTTGCACCCCTTGGTCGTCCTCCTTAGCTCCAAGGCAGTCCTTGGTCGTCTTTGGTGAAATGAAACAGTAAAGGAACGAAGGGTGAGTTTCCTTGCAACTAAGGGAAGGAGAGCTTATATACATGGGGTAGGATTTTCAACATTAGTTCATAAGTTGTCCATAATTCCAACTAGGTCCCCCCTTCTTTACTTGATCGTCCCTTCCTCTTTATTCTAAGGACAAAGCTTCTCTTAAGGTCTTAGGAAAAGAAGGTAAAGGAGAGCAAGCTAATAATGAGGTACATACATAAAGAAATATTGCACATATACCCTGATTATTCAATCACAAGGCATATCTCATTACTTGATAATTCAATTGAGGTGACTTCCTCATCATTTATTCTCTTAATGATGGCAAGAGTCTAAAAAGATACATTAGATGACATATTTCACAATTTGTATCCCTTAATTTGGGTAAATTTCATTTTACCCCAAACTAGGGTTTCAAGCACCGGGATTGCTTCCACAGCTGCACCTTGGTGCCTTAGCTTGGGAAATCCCTCAAACTTTGCTAAAAAGATTTCTCATGATGTCTCAACATCAGAGGAACATCTCATTATGTGCAATTGCAAGCTAACCCTTTTAACTGGGTAAATTGCACATAGGTCCCTGTATATCAAAACAATGCTACTCCTTTAAATAAAAACGAGCAAATACTGAGATATATGTTTCTGAGAACTTAATTACATGCTCAGAGTTAATTACAAAGATTTAATTACATATTTAGGCAAAACACCTAGGGTTAACTCATAACCCAGGTCAGGGATGTTACATGTATATAGTTTTCATAATTTGAAAAGAATGTAGAAATAAACTAGCAAGACATTATCACATTAAGTACACAGAAAAAAGAGAGCCATGTTTTATGTCATTTTATTCCAAGTATACCAACAATATCATGTATGATAAGGCTTTTGACCTGTTTCCAATTGGAAGGGTTAGTGAGGGAGCTTAAGATTAGCTAACTTGGTTACCACACGATGGACCTCAATGACTAATGTCATTGAGAAAACCCTATTTTAAATTGTATAATGGAGTTGTATATTATGTATTTACGTTATAAAAGAAACAAGACAAGGATGAGTACTATACTAGAATATAACATGGCAATATTTGAGCAAGTAAACAAGCATACATACATATCAAGTTATAAGAAAGAAAGCCATAGTCATATAAGTATTTTAATCTTTTACCTAATTCAGAGATTAATAAGTTAGCCTTGATCATATAGATCACAACCTAAAACTTAGTTAAGAACAAGATTACATAAACATATTAAATTCTCATTATTAACCCATTCTATCAATTTTTGGGTTTTAGGCAAGTTAGGTTCAAAGTTTCTTACAAGTACATTAGATGATTTTTTACTAGTTTAGATGTCCTCATGAAGGGTTGATTCAAGTTTCATGTCATTTTGAAGTTCCATCAATTTATTATGAATATTTTAAGGTTCATGTAACTTATGAACATTGTAGGGTGAAAAAACTCAAAATAGAGAAATACAATCATGATTCATCAAGATAAGCAAACCAAACATAGAAAATGTTTAAATCATAAATTTGAGGATATAAAAGACATGTTAAAATATAGGTAGATGTTCCTCTGAGTCTAGGCATCATAAACCAACCTTGGGTATCAAAATATCAACTAACATACAAATACCAGCATAGTTTCTTAGGTTGATTCGACATTAGTATAGGAGGCAAATATGAAAAAGATCCACATATATGAAAAGCATCAAGACACAATAACTACAATTCAAGTCATATAGGTCACATTATGCAAATTAGGGTTACAAATACAACCATAGAGCAAGTGGGCTTATGGTAGGCATTAAGGTCACTAAGTATCATGTATTTACTAATTTCAAGGATATAAAAGGACTTGAGGCATAAAAGGTGTGAAGGACAAACATATTCCTAAGGTGTAACCACTCATTCACATAAATGGGGCATACATATGCCTTAGGTGTCAAATGAATGAACCCTAGGAAGAAAGATATTAGGGACCTACACTAAAGTCAAGGAGAGACATAGATTTTTTATTTGAGGTTGATTCAACATTAGTCTAACATGAAGAAGCAAAATTATCAAGTCAGGGCCAGGTACATCATGAAAGTTCAAATCAAGTCATAAATTTACATTTAAAATATAAAAAGTACAAGAAAGGTGAGTAGAATTTCCATAATCCCCAAAGATGCACAAAATTTAATGGTCCCATCATTACAATGTAGGTTGAGAAATATAGATCCCGTAATAAGCAACATAATACATTAAATTTATTCAAGAAACAAAAGTTCATAATTTTAGGAAACCATGGATACTATAATGGGATTTAGGGCCTAATGAAATGTTCAAGTTGTAGATCTTGTTGAGCTGAAGGATTTGGTACATTAGATCATACATCCTAGATTAGTGAGCTAGGATTTATCACTTTTAGAAGTTTTTCTTAGAAAAATATTAAAAAGAGAGGGTGTTACAATATCTGAGCCGCCGATAGTTGATCTGGCATTTGGCCACACTACCTAAAAACCACAATCGTGTGTCAGGTTTGTCTTGGAGAGTATCCTCTAGTGACTTCTACATACCCCTTCTACCTTGTGTTTATGGGGCACTCTGTGGTGACCATTAGTGATCCTTGGCTGCCATGTACTACATTGAGCTCCTACGCTATCATGTCTCCATTCCTCTATGTGGGTCCTACAATGATGTATGGCCCTAGGTGATAGTCCCATTAGGAGATCTCATTGATCATGAGTCAGATGTGTGGCCTTGATCTCATCCCTATCACTACTACAGAAACAGCCTTTGGCGTCGGTTGTTTAACCCCCTTTGGCGTCGGTTTCTGAGCGACGCCTATGTGGGCACCGCTAAAGGTCGAATACTTCGGCGTCGGTTTTTTAACCGATGCCTATAGTACATATAGGCGTCAGTCTTTTAGTAGATAACCGATGCCAAAAGGGTTCGCACCACAGAAAATGACGTCATATAGGACACATTCTGCGTCGGTTATCTACTAAAAGAACGACGCCTATATGTACTATAGCGTCGGTGTTTACTTGGTAATCGATGCAGAAAGTGTCCTAGCTGACGCTGTTTCCTGTGGCGCGAACCAGTTTGGCGTCGGTTATCTACTAAAAGACCGACGCCTATATGTATTATAGGCGTCGGTTTGACACGAATAGCTGACGCCATTTCCAGTACGGTTGTTGCCACATTAGGCGTCGGTTTTGTTCAGAAACCTGACGTTGTAGGTCTTTGCTGACGGTTTTCTATAAATAACTGACGCCTATATCTATTTTTTTTTCATATCACTTTGCAGGCCTACTGTGGCTGGTCAACAGGATGCGAACCTACAGTTCAGTTTTCTGAACTGCAGGTTTACGAAATCCATTGATATCAGCCTACAAACAGGCCACAAACCTGCAAAAGTCCCAAGGAAAATTTCACACAAGTAGATACATTCAGACATCAATTCAATTCTCACATTCACACATATAGAAACATTCAAATACATGTATTAACATTCAGAAATATTCATTTACAAAGTATCATTCATTATCGCTATCAACATCCCAATTATATCTTACAGTTTCCACTGCTTGTATGGCTTTTTCCCATTCTTCTCTTATTTCATTTAATGCTTCCATCGTATATGGAGCATGTATATTTTTTAAGCGTTTACCTATAGTGTTGTCAGTTTTAAACACCTGCAAAGAGAATGATGTATATATATAAGTAATAATATAAAAATAATATTGATATATTTCATACTAACTAATGAGACTATATATAATACCTCATGTATGGTATCGATGTCCAATGTGGCATGTTTGATAATCATCTGCATAAATCGCATCACATAGTATGCGCATGCCCAGCCATTGTCTTGTGTAGCGCACTATAAATTGAAACATACAAAATAATACAACTAAGCACAATTCACATCAATAATATATACATTGGAGTCGGGAACTTACTTGTACGTTCTGCCAATTTGTTGGCTGGTTCGTTTTCCTTGGGACCGTTCCTCCAGCCTTTTTGAATGCATCTGAACCCCTACATGTTAATATAACACATTAAATTACATAAGTAAATAGTAATGTAATAACAGATGTTAACACATACAAAAATGAAATATTTCTCACCAGAATAATGGCATTCTCATTATGTGTCCAATTTTAGTGTTTAATGTACTTCCCACGGGATCTAGATAATAAACAGTGAACGTCCCGGGGACAATAACTAGTAACTCCCAATGTCTACCGCTAGAGGTAAAAAGTTAACAATTAATAACTCAAAATGCACAATAAAAATGGAATTTTCTTAAGTCCAAATTATAAATAAAGTAAACTTACTTGACATTGAATGGAGCTATTATTATCGTCTTCTTTTGCTGACCAAAAATTGTAAAAGCATCTATACAGTATTGTTGAACACTATCAGGGTCTTTAGCTACCATACTAATCAATGATGGAATCAAAAATCCCACATGATCAAATGAAAATTGTTTGCAATGATCTTCGACTAAGTAGCTGCAAAACATGTATTATGTATGCATTAATATATAAGAAACTAGATCACCGGATCTTACACAAGGTATATGGATGTATAAACAAGGTCTCACCTTATCCATGTCTCTATCATTGATGTATTCAGCCAATCATACATAAACAACTCAATAATATCTTGTATAAATAAAGAGCTATCGTATGATTGACCTGCATAATCTTCATCTAAAGAAACAATTATCAGGCAATGTATATTATGTGCCCGTAGCCAACATGACATTCCCCTACAAGCAGGACCTAACGGGTATGTTAGGTCAGTTGGAACCCAAGTTTGTAATGCGGGAAGTGGAGGTGGAGGCCTAGGTGCTCCTAGTGTCTTCTTTTTAAACTGTATATATAATTTCCGATCAGTTGACATCATATATAAACATTAACAATCTAAATCAATGTAAATTTATCTTACAATTTCAGTAGTGTAGATGACATCTGCTTTGGGCCACAATATGACCCCGCCTTCTGCCTCAACAAGTGTATCAATATCCGGGTGGGGATATGGCAATGTAGCTTCCCTCCAATCGGGTAACACATGTAATGGGCCCACACGAACATAGCCCTATGGCATTGGAGTCCCGTGAAACCTTTCCCCAGGAAGGGACGGGTAAGCCTGCACCTCTGCAACAACATAGTCTTGTATTCTTAAGCGGCATGGCTTCAATGCCTACAAATTTACGTAAAGAATGTTATACATATATACATATCATCTTGAAAACATATCATCTTGAAAAGACTAGCTACAATGTCATAAACAATACTTACAGCAGACGTGTTAGGCAATGGGTCTCCAGGATTACTCGCAGTCTGTGCATCAGGAGAAGAGTGGGTCGCCATAGGCTGATTGGAAGCCTGAAATGCCTGCCACCGCAGCAATTCTTCCTTGACCTTCTCAGCAACTACATCGTTGACCTTCTTAGCAACTATATCCTCGACTCTCTTATTCTCCTATACATGGATAAAAGAAACATTAGCTTCTTATTATTGAATTTCCTTTTGCAGTAACATTCTAAAAAAAGAATAGATTACCTCTTCTTGAGAAAGTCCCGCTCTGGGTTTACGCTGGGATGGCCCAAAGAATGCTTTGATGCCCACACCAGCTCCTGCACCCCTAACACGTCTAGGATGCTCTGGGTTACCCAGAGCAACTGTCAATTCATCCCTTGTGCCCTGAGGGATGAATGTGCCTTGTTTCCTCTACTCGTGCAGCTCCCGCTAATCACCATCAATACAAATTGGTAAGTTAACACCACAAATAATCAATATTCAAACGATTTCTCTAAGAGTTGTATTTTACCATTTTCGCAGCCGCCTCAGCAATTACGGGCTTCTTTATTTCACCCTTCTTGTTTTGCCTCCCAGCTATCCATATATCATGGCGAGGCATGGGTGTGGCAGACTCCTGAGTAGGAGCAGACTCCTGAGTAGCCACAGACTCCACATGTAGTCTTTGGTGAACGCTTGCATAGCCTTTTGGACCCATAGTGTGGTGATGCACATTCAGTGCACACCTTGCTTTTTGTGCGTCACTAAGGGCCTAGTTAGTATGCACATTAATGATTTGGTTAGTATCACTAAATGTTAATCTTGAATAGGTGAATACAATGTATATTAATTAAATTGGGAGTGACGCCTAATACCTTGAATTCTTCAGATTTTCTTGAAGCAACAAAATTGTCCCAATCTTCTTTGTCCAAGAAGTTCCATTGTTCAAGGGCTGACTTCTTTTTCTTATCACCCTCTTTTATGTATTCTCTGTTCATATTTGTCCTATAATTCCTAAGCATCTTTCCAGCGTGTTGCATCACACTTTTACGATGCAACTTCTCATCCAATGTAAACAGATTATGTAAAATAGAAATGTTATTAACTAGTATCCAAAATAGAATTGCAAATAATAGAATTTGTAATCTACAAAATAGAATTGCAAATAATAATAACTCACACATAAATCCTTCCATATCAAGTCTTTTTTCCCCTGAGGAACTTTATGCCAATTATCATACTTAACACCACAATGGCTCCGAGTGGTACACCCAAGATAGTTTACAAAATTATTGCGGTTCACTCCAATTGCATTTCCTCCATTATCAAACTCCACAACCAATTTGGATCCACTGCTACTAAGCGCTATTAACTTCTTCAACAGAGTGATGCCCCTTTTCTTGTTAAGTGTTTGGTGTTGCGCATCAAGTTGCTCCAGTGCTTCAGTGGGTACACGTGCATCATCAACCTAAAATTTGACAAAAATAAACACATTGAATTAGCTAATATAGAAATATAAGATATATGACATAACTAGAAGATAATGAATTTTATAGAAATACAAGATATGTTTTTAGAACTTACATTGGTATCCTCGCCATGCTCGTCATGGACAACATGCTCATCATGGACTTCATGCTCATCATGGACATCATGCTCATCATGGTCAACCATCTGAAAATGTCATTAAAAAGGCAAACATTTAGCATTTGTATTAACTAGAAAAAGGCAAACATTTAGCATTTGTATTAACTAGAAAAAGGCAAACATTTAGCATTTGTATTAACTAGAAAAAGCCAAACATTTAGCATTTGTATTAACTAGAAAGATGCAAACATTTAGCATTTGTATTAACTAGAAAAAGGCAAACATTTAGCATTTGTATAAACTAGAAAAAGGCAAACATTTAGCATTTGTATAAACATACATGTCTCTAAAATTGTGATCTTTTATCAATTAACAATCCTTCATTGTGATCTCCGCGCACATATAAGTCATCATTAGCTTCAATATTTTGTGGAGTTGGCAACCCAACTGAGAATGGACTGGAGTCATCATACTTATCATAGTACTCTTCTTCATCTATAGGATCTTCAATGAACTGTCTTTTACCATGAAGAACAACCGACCATTTATCATTTGCAGGATCATCGATATGGAATATTTGTTTCGCCTGTGATGCCAATATGAATGGTTCACCCTTCTCGCCAATCTTTTCAAAGTTCACCAAAGTGAAACCCAATTCATCCACTATAACTCCTTTGGTGTTATCAACCCAATTACATTTAAAGAGCGGAAATTTGAAATCTATGTAGTCAAACTCCCAAATGTCTTCAATGACACCGTAATATGACATTTTAGCTTCACGTAGACTCTTATCCTTTGCACTTGCAAAGTACATAGTCGACGCTTGAAGAGTGACCCCACTATTTTGGACGACACTCTTATCATCTTGGCACTTTGTGTAATATGTGAATCCATTAGTGTCAAACCCTTCATAAGACATAACATTCAGTTTTGGTTTAAAGGCGAGGCATTTGATAGTTTCTATAATATTATTTGGTTATTGAGATAGTTGATGTAAGACTTTATCTTCAAACCACTTAGTAAAAGTCTTATTATGCTCTCTAGCAAGCCACATTGAACTTGCTCGAGGATGTTGTCTCTTTATGAAATTGGTATGTTCCTCGATATAAACACTCACTTTGTCCATATTGTGTAAAATATACAAGTGAGCTTGTTCCAACTGCTCACGGCTGATTACTTTCACCCGTGATCCCAAAATTCCTTTGCCCTCCTCAATATTCTTGTCATTATCAGGAGTGTCATTACCACTGAGAAAGTCATTGCAAAAATCCATAACCTCTCTCGCCACATAACCTTCAATAATACCCTTCAGGCCGATAACAGTTTCGAAAATCACCTTTAAAGGGATACATCCAATGCAAGAAAACTGGTCCCAACATTTTCACTTCCCTAGTCAAGTGGACAACAACATGTACCATGATATCAAAGAACGAAGGAGGGAAATACATCTCAAGCTGACATAGGGTAACAACCACTTCTCTTTGCAAATTATCGAGAGTATCAGGGTCATTAACTTTGCTGCATAGACTATTAAAAAAGAAACAAAGTCTGGTAATTGGAAACCTTACATGCTTCGGCAATATAGATCGAATTGCCCCAGGCAATATGTGTTGCATTAGAGTGTGACAATCATGAGATTTAAGACCTATCAACTTCAGATCTTTCATTGATACCAATCTACGGATGTTGGATGAGTAACCATGTGGCACCTTAACATTTACCAAGCATTCACAAAAAGTTTTCTTCTCCTTTCTAGACAACGTGTAACAAGAGGGAGGTAAGTATGTTCTTTTATTACCCATTTCACGTAATTCTGTTAATTCTGACCTTATTCCCATTTCACGTAGGTCCAGTCTGGATTTTATCCCATCTTTATTCTTACATGGTATATTTAACAGAGTACCAATGATGCTATCACAGACATTTTTCTCAACGTGCATTACATCGATACAATGCCTGACTGTCAAAGAACTCCAATAAGGAAGATCCCAAAATATTGACTTCTTCTTGAATGAAGAATTGTCACTCCGTGTGGCCATACTACATTGTGATTTCTTACCAAATTCATTGACAATGTCTTTTACTCTTGCATAAACAACATCCCCTGGTATAGGTTTAGGTGCACTCCGTTCATCATTCCATCCATTGAATGCTTTGCGCTTCCTACGATACGGATGGAATTTTGAAAGAAACCTTCGATGACCAAGATATACAGTCTTGCCGCCATGTTTTAGTCTTATTGAATCAGTGTTTTCTTCACATATAGGACACGCTTTAGCTCCTTTGACACTATATCCAGACAAATTCCCATATGCTGGAAAGTCATTAACAGTGCAAAACAACATAGCGTGCAAACGAAATGTCTCTCTTGCTGAAGCATCATAGGTCATCACACCTTCAGCCCAAAGTTTCTTTAAAGCATCAATCAAAGGTTCAAGATAATCATCGATATCATTTCTGGGTTGTTTAGGGCCCGATATCAACAACGACAACATAACGTACTTATTTTTCATACACATCCAGGGAGGAAGATTGTATATAACAAGCATGACTGGCCAAGTGCTATGTTGGCTGCTCAATGTCCTATACAGATTCATCCCATCTGTACAAAGCCCAACTCTTAGATTCCTATCTTCTTCACCAAATTTGGGGTACAATAGATCAATCTTCTTCCACTGTGGGGAATCAGACGCATGTCGTAGGATCCCATCATTATTTTTCTTAACATCTGCATGCCACCTCAAATTCTTCACATCTATCGGATTGGAAAACAAGCGTTGAAACCGTGATATTATAGGTAGATACCACAACACCTTGGCAGGAGAACCAGTTTTGGACTCCCCCGAAGTCGTCAATTTATACCGTGACGCACCACATTTTGGACAATCTTTCAAATCTACATAGTCCTTTTGAAATAATACACTATCATTCGGGCATGCGTGTATCTTCTTGGCCTCCATTCCCATTGGGCACAACATTTTCTTTACCTGGTATGTTGAGATTGGAAGCTCGTTTCCTTCAGGAAGCATTTCTTTCAACAAAGTCAACAATGAAGTGAAGCTTTTGTCGCTCCATCTATTGTTAGCTTTCAACTTATACAATCTCAACACAACGCTAAGCTTCGTAAACTTAGCACAGCCTGTGTATAACGGTATCTCAACATCATGCACAATGTTTCTAAAGATAGGAGGTGGATCGGTGTGCTCTACCCTACAACTATCCAGCATCACATCAACGATGTCTGCTGGAACTGGTTCGTTCACATTTACGTCATCGGAGGCAATTTCTTCTTCCACCCAAGTACTGCTATCGACATCTACTGGTTTCAATTGTGAAATCTCTCCATGCCAGTGCCATTCTGTATAGCCTTGTACAATCCCGTTGCACATGACATGACTTTTGATTTCCTCACCAGTGTTGACTTTCAAGTTGTTACCGCAATGCCTACATGGATAGTAGAACCTATTTGTAGGTTTTTTCCTATGTTCCTCGGCAAATCTAATAAACTGATCAAGACCAAATATAAACTCTGGGGTGCAACGATTACGAGTGGACATCCATGATCTATCCATTCTATGATCAGAGAAAAGAAGTATATATTAGGAAACAAGTATATATTAGGAAAAGATTAGGGTATACACTTACATCCTACCTAAGTGTATAATGTGATGTCATTCTTATATATAATAAATGTGTACCACCTATCCCATCCTTGAACACCTAATCTCACTAGTAAGTGTATAATGTGTATTGGGTTTTCAAGAAAATTATGGCTGCATTTCCCCGCTGTTCTCTAAGTACATATATACTTAGAGAACAAACGGGGAAATGCTACCGAAATTTTCTCGAAAACCCAATACACATTATACACTTACATCCTAAGTGAGATTAGGTGTTCAAGAACAGTCCCAAACCGGGGACTATCCAAGATTTACTCCTAATGAGTCAATATTGGACGGGTTTCTAGGCCAACAAACACATTTGATGTCATTCTTATATATAATAAATGTGTACCACCTATCCCATCCTTAAACACCTAATCTCACTAGTAAGTGTATAATGTGTATTGGGTTTTCAAGAAAATTTCGGCAGCATTTCCCCGCTATTCTCTAAGTACATATATACTTAGAGAACAAACGGGGAAATGCTACCGAAATTTTCTCGAAAACCCAATACACATTATACACTTACATCCTAAGTGAGATTAGGTGTTCAAGAACAGTCCCAAACCGGGGACTATCCAAGATTTACTCCTAATGAGTAAATCTTGGATGGGTTTCTAGGCCAACAAATACATGTGTTGTCATTCTTATATATAATAAATGTCTATAAACTACATGCAACATGGTTAATCCTAATCAACAGAGCATTATTAAATAATAAATCAAGAAATCAATAGTTTCAAACAAAAGGTCTAGGAATCTTTACTAGACATTATATGTATCCCTAATCATCATATTTAACATACTACATTATTATGAACATCCAGATCAAATTAAGATCATACTATGTTATAACCATTGGTTTAATAACCCTATTTCCGCATGGACATGTTTATCAACTTTAAAACCCTATAATTCATGAAATCATTCTAATTCAATTTAATATGTTGGGATCACATAATTATATAATGACATCAGAATATATAGAAGAATCATAATTAACATGATTAACAACATGCTCATCAAACTAGGGTTTTCGAGAAAATTTTATTCACAATCTATGCATTTTTCTGATCAAAACCATATACAATATGTCTATAATTGGAGCTAGCATTTATTTCCTATATTATTGGCAATATTAATGTGTGAATCTGACCTAGAGAGGAGCTGTGGTCGAACCTGGAAGGTAGGGCTAGGGCTAGATGAGTTACGGCCGGTCTGGAGAGGAGCTGTGGTCGAATCGGTGGCAGTGCGCGACGATCGATGAGCAGGCAGCGGCGGAGAAGCAGCTAGCTAGCTGTCGGCCTGGCGGCGGCACGACGGCGGTGGAGAAGCAGCTAGCTGGCGGTGGAGAAGCAGCTTCTGTCGGCCTGGCGGCGGCGGCATGGAGGCACCGGAGGAGAAGGCGGCGGCGGAGAAGGTGGCGCGGCGGCACTGTCGTGGAGGAAGATGGTGGTGGTTGCGACGGAGTGGAGGGTCAGGCGACAACAGAGAAGAAAGGGCCGGGGAACAGTTTAGGCGATGAAACAGAATAAAGGGGAAGAGTCGGGTGATCGTGGGATATTAAGTTCACCAATAGCGTCGGTTGTTTCAAACAACCGACGCCTAAACCTCTTTAGCGTCGGTTGTTTGAAACAACCGACACTCAATTGGACGATATTTTCACAAAATTGTTTGGCGGGAACCACTTTCAGCGTCGGTTATCAACGGATAACCGACGCTGAAAGTGACACTTTTCACACAAAGTTTCATCACACATAGGCGTCGGTGGCTATTTAAATAACCGACGATGTATGTGACACTTTTTCTTTTCGCTCGAAAATTGGATTTCGCGGGAGCTTTTAGGCGTCGGTTTGTTATAGTCAACCGACGCTGAATACAAAGCGGTACGCATGTCTGGCTGGTCTTCGAATATAGACGTCGGTTTGCCTAAACAACCGACGCCTTATATTATAGGTGTCGGTTTTCCTTAATAACTGACGCCCATAAAAGCGACACTGAATGCTATTTCTGTAGTAATGTATGGTTAGGGCTTACCTTGGACCCTGGTGAGATACATAGTCTCTACATCATCACCCTCAAAAGGGGGCTTCACGCAAGAGGTGTCTCACCCACAAGGACAAGCCCTACTGAATCCACACCAAGGGAGGGGTAAGAGGCCTTGGTAGTCCTTAAGAATAGGATTACTGGGTCCCTCATGGCTTGGAAAAAGTAAAGGGTACTCCTTGTCATCAGAATGTGGTTGGAGGAGAAACTATAGGGAAATATGACATCAGATATGGCAGCAAAAACAAAATGTTACTTGCATATTCCCCTTGACTAATGGATCCATCAATAACCATGGATTATGAAGGAAGGTTGGCAAGATATATACGTGGCCCTGGAGCAAGTCCAGAGACAATTCTTATAGTGGTGTGCTTCTTTTGCAAGTTGCATAAGAAAAACCATCATGGTGACACAACATACAATGGTGGTTGTTGTCCTCCTAGCAGGTGGCAAGAACCTGCTTGCTTCTATTGTACTCCACACAGACCACTTCGAACTCCTGGTTGTGCTCCAAAGCCAACAGGAAGGAGTCATCCTTTCAAACGTCTGTATGCAAGTGTTGACTTGCTATGCCTTTTTTGTCTCACCCTTGTTGTCTCTCCCTTTTGGGGTAAGACTTTATCGGGATCTCTTGGTTACCCCAATCAGAGAGGACAACAATTGTCAGAGCTTGTTGTTGTCTCTCTAAAAGCCTAGAGTGCCCCACTTTATATAGGATGGTCAATGTCAGGGTTTCCAATTAATCTTGGAAGAGAAATAATTTCTTGAATTTCCTAGAAGCTTTGAACGATAAACTAGTTGATTCACTATTGAATGGTCTATTTGATCCTTTAGCCAATCCGGTCACTATGTTTCCTATTCACAAACACATAGGTTTTTAGTATTCTATTAAAGCACAACATGACATCAACATCAATCCCTGAGCCAATCTTTTTGATCACCCAACTATTCGGTTCACAACCTGAACTGGTTGGTTGATGTCACTGATTTGGTTGGTTCATTAGGTCAATCAGTAGTTTCAGATTCCATTCAACCAATTGTTTGATTTCCTAAACACTTTAGCAATGAAGTCAAGTTTCAGATCACGTTGGAAGATGTCAAAGTACAATGAATGACATTTGATGAGTATAGTGACTTTCGGCCTAAGAGCCACAATCACCACTATCACTATGCTAACTAATTCCAACTACCATTCAATAGTTTCCATGCATCACTCTCATAGTGGGAATGTCTGATACATTTTTCTATAACAAGAATCTATGTGGTTTGTTTGATAACATATTTCATGACTTATGAGAGTCTTCCATTAACCAACACATATCTAATCTTATCTATTATTGTTTTATATAAGCTTCCTTAATAATAACCGACTAGGGACATAACAAGAATGTATATATTCTTATCATACATATGATTTCATTGTTTAGGCACTCAACCTTAAGACATATCTCGTCAGTAACATCATTCTTTAGAAATCTATCATGTTATACCTTTATCTCATAATTGAGCAAACATGTAAAAAAATATTACCTTTATTATTAATCAAATTATTTACAAGATATGCCATTACAACCATAACATGATTGTCTCTCTAGGCTTACATACCAACATAAACCCTCAAAATGACTTCTATGGTGGTGCAACAAAATTACAATGGGAGGGAGGGTCCATAGTGGAGGGCATCTAGGTCACTATATGCTTTAGAAACAAGGGGGGAAGAATGTGGATGCTAGGTAAGCACTTAGGAAATACCGATCGGGTGTGATAAGGAGGAACATGGTGATTGTTCATTGTGAAGGAGTTGTCACTGTTCTTTTGCACAGTGTATGACTAAGGGTAGGTGATGAGTCCCAGACTTTTGGAAGAGAGGGGTTGATCTGTGCATCCTGATTCCATTGTCAGAATGGCCAAAAATAAGTACACAGGTAAAAGAGCACAACCCAATAAGTGGGCCACACACGCCCCTCTGGGCCTAGGGCCGGCCCAAACACAAAATACAAAGGGGAAGGAGTTAAAAATTAGATAAGAAGGCTAATATTACCAAGATCATAACATGGGTTACATAAATTTGATTGAGGTTATTTTGATAATGTCAGATTTGTAATAAAAAGATTTACAACAAAAATTACATTAGGAGTGCAAGGTGATCTCAATGATTAGGTTCAATTAATCTTGCAATATTGTGATTCTTTAGCTTATGTAACATAGATAAAAGTGCAAATTAAAAACAACACAAAGTAAAAATGATAATTGATGTGACTATATTGGAACATGACCACATTCAAACCAGGTAACTAACATTAAATTGGGTTTGAAGGATACTTGAAGAGAGAGAAGTAGTAAAATGGAGGAGATCGAAAAGTCAGGTTATCACATCCTTTTCTTCATAAAAGAAAATTTCATCTTCCAAATTTATCTAAGATCATAATCAAAGGTCAAGGTTCACAACCAAACCTAGACGTCAAGGAATTTGCCACTATGGTATGCACACTTAGGTTCCATCATCAAGGGTGTACCCATCCCAGTTACATACATATCACTTGGTGTTTTATCATATTGTGACGTCATCTTGACATTACATTTTTCATATCCCTTACCCCACTATATTTGGGTTTTTGTTCATGTCACTACTACAGAACCTACCTTTAGTGTCGGTTATTTAAATCCTTTAGTGTCGGTTTCTAAGCGACACCTATGTGGGCGACACTAAAAGTCCACCCATTAGGCGTCGGTTCTAAAACCGACTCCCAAACTCTTCGCGCGCCACCGAAAGCGCGCCATCAGGGGACTATAGGCGTCGGTTTTTAGATAAGAAACCGACACCCAAACTCTTCACGCACCACCGAAAATGCACCATCATGGGACTATAGGCGTCGATTTTTAGATAAATATCGACGCCCAAACCCCTCGCGCCACAGAAAGGGCGCCATCTTGGGCACTATCAGTGTTGGTTATAAGTAAACAACCGACACCATATATGTTCACCCCACGGCCGTGGTGTTAAGGAAATAGACGTCGGTTTATTGTAGTAAAATCGACACTATAGTATTATGTGTCGGTTTAGTTAAAACCCGATGCCCAAACCCTTTATCAGTGTCGGTTATAAGTAAAAAACTGACACCATATATCTTCGCCCCACGGCCGTGCAGGACAGCACGACCGTGCTGTCCAGAACGGTCGTGCTGTCCAGCTCGGCCGTGGTGTTAAGGACATAGACGTCAGTTTATTGTAGGAAAACCGACACTATATCATTATGTGTCGGTTATTTACAAATAACCGACGCCTATTGGTTTTTTTTTTCTGTCAGTCTGCAGACCTGCTGTGGCTGGTCGCAGGATGAGAAACATGTTCAGTTCAGTTATGAACATTAGGTTTTACGACATCCATTGATATCATCCGACAACAGGCCGCAAACCTGCAAAATTAACAATAAAAAAGTAGCACATGCATTTAGCAATGCAACCTACAGTTCCATTTTATTTTCACACATTTATAAACATTCACACATGCTAGCAATATGTAGTTCCATTCATTCACATTCACACATGTAGAAACATTCATATAGCAACCAACACTTTCATTCATTTTCACTCAGACACATGTAGAAACATCCAGACATGTAGAAACATTCACACATATATTATAATTCAGAAATTCATTTACAAGGTATCATTGTTTAGTCATTATTCGCTATCAGGATCCCAATTATATTTTAAAGCCCCCACTAATTGTATGGCTGTTGCCCATTCTTCTCTTACTTCATTTAATTCTCCCATTGTATAGGGAGCATTAACATTTGGTAAGTCCTTTCCTGTAATGGGGTCAACTTTAAACACCTGTAAAGAGAATGATGTATATATAATTAATGAGATATAAATAAGATTGATATATTTCGATCATATTATCTAATGATACTATATAATACCTGAGCAATACATTCGATATCCAGTACGACATGTTTGATAATCATGTGCATATATCGCATGACATAGTATCCACATGCCCATCCGTTGTCTTGTGTAGCACACTATAAATTCAAACATACAAAATATTAAAAAATACAACTAATTAAGCATTGTTCACATAAATAATATATACATATATTGCAGTCGGGAACTTACTTTCACGTTCTTCCAAATTATAGGCTGGTTCTTTTTCGTGGGGACCTTTCCTCCAGCCTTTTTGTACTCCTCAAAACCCCTACATGTTCATGTAACACAGAACATTGCAATTAAATAGTAATGTAATAACATATGTTAACGGATATGAAAAATGAAATATTTCTCACCGAAATATTGCCATTTTCATTATGTGTCCAAATCTTGTATTCAATTTACCCCCCTTAGGATCTAGATAATACATAGTGAACATCTCGGGGGCAATAACCAATAACTCCCAATGCCTACCCCTAGAGGAAAAAAAGTTAAAAATCAATAACTCAAAATCCACAATAAAATGTAATTTTCTTAAGTCCAAATTATAATAAGCAAAGTAAACTTACTCTACATTGAATGGAGCCATTATCACCGTCTTCTTTTTTACAGCAAAATTTGAAAAAGACTCACAATAGTATTGTTGAACTGATGTAGGGTCTTTAGCTACTAGACTAATCAAGGATGGAATCAAAAACCCTACATGTTTGAATCCAAAATCTGCACATATGTTGTCTAAGTAGCTGCAAAATATGTATTAATTATGCATGCATTAATAAATAAGAAACCATATCACCAGATCATACACAAGGTATATGGATGTATAAAGAATATCTCACCTTAACCATAGCTCTATCACAGATGTATTTAGCCAATCATATCGAAACAACTCCAATATATCTTGTATAAATAGTTTTGTTTCGTATGACTGACCTGTAGAATCTGAATCAGAAGAAATAGTTATAGGGGAGTTTATATCATGTTCCCCTAACCATACTGCCATACCCCTACAGTTAGGACCTAACGGGACAGGTAGGTCTTGTGGAACCCAACTAGGTAATGCAGGAGGTGGAAGTGGAGGCCTAGATGCTGTGGGTGTCTTCTTTTTAACCTGTATATATATATAATTTCAGATCAACTGCCAGCATATACACACACTAACAATTGAACGTAATGTAAATTTACCATACCTTATCAGTAAAGAAGACATCCGCTTTTAGCCACAATATCACTCCGCCTACTGCCTCACCAAGCGTTTCACAATCTGGGTGGGCATATGGCAGTGGAAGATCCATCCACTGGGGGAATATATGTATCGGGCTCACCCGAATCCAACCAGTTGGTACTGGAGACCCGTGACACATTTCCCCTGGTAGGGATGGGTAAGCCGATGCCTCTGCCACGACATATTCTTTACTTTCTAGACGACATGGCTTCAACCCCTACAAATTTTTGTGTAAAGAATGTTATATACATATATACATATCATCTTTTTTTGAAAGGACTACAATTTCATATATACGTATCATCTTGAATTAGAAAACTAGTTACTATGTCATAAAAATACTTACAGTGGATGTGCTAGGTGGTGGTTCTACAGGATTACTCCCAACCTCTGCAATAGGAGTAGGAGTAGAGTCTGCAGTAGGTATTGTCTGGTAAGTGGCAGTCTGAGATGCCTGCCACTTTTTCATTGCTTCTTCGAGTTTCCTATCAAATAGCTTATCTACCTATACATGGATAAAAGAAACGTCAAATTCTAATTATTGAATTTTCTTTTACAGTAACATCTACAAGGAAAAAATATGTTACCTCTTCTTGTGAAAGTCCCACTTTTGGGACATGTTTGCGCTGGGATGGCCCAAAAAAAGTTTGATGCCCACACCAGCTCCTGCATCCCTAACACGTCCAGGATGCTCTGGGTTACCCAGAGCAACTGTCAATTCATCCTTTGTTCCCTCAGGGATGAACTTTCCTTGTTTCCTCAGCTCGTGCAGCTCCCGCTAATCGCCAAAACAAAAATTTGTACTTAAGTAAACAACACAAATAATCAATATTTGAATGATTTATGTAAGAGTTGTATTTTACCATTTTTGTAGCCGCCTCAGCAGTTGTGGCCTTAGTTATTTCTCCCTTCTTATTTTGCCTCCCAGCTATCCAGACATCATGGTGAGGCAGAGGTGTGCTACCTATGGTAGAGGACTCTTGAGTAGCAGCAGACTGAGCAGGAGTAGCCTCAGCCTGTAGTCTGTGGCAAACACATGCATACCCCTTTGGACCCATTGTGTGGTCATGCACATTCAGTGCACGCCTTGATCTTTGTGCCTCACTGAGGGCCTAGTTAGTATGCAAATTAATGATTTGGTTAGTAACACTAAATGTTAATCTTGAATAAGTGAATACAACATATATTAATTAATGAGATTGACGCCTAATACCTTGAATTCATCAGTTTGTGTTGAAGCGAAAAACGCGTCCCATTCTTCTTTGTCCAGGAAGTTCCACTGTTCAGTGGATGTCTTCTTCCTCTTGTCGACTTCTTTTATGTATTCTCTGGTGAGATTTGTCCTATAGTTCCTTAGGACTCTCCCACAGCATTGCATCACGCATTTACGATGCAACTTTTCATCCAATTCAAATATACTCTGCAAAATAGAATTGCTATTAACTAGTATCCAAAAATTTAGTAATCTACAAAATAGAATTGCAAATTAATAATAACTCACGCATAAATCCCTCCATATTAAATCTTTCTTCTCCTTAGAAACTTTATGCCAAGAATCTAAGCGACAACCGCAATGGCTATGAGTAACAAACCCAAGATATGAAATAAATGAATTGCGATTCACACCACATGCATTTCCTGCATTATCGAAATCCACAACAAGTTTGGGTCCATTGCCCTTTTGCGAAATTAACTTCTTCATCATAGTGATGCCCCTTCTCTTGTCAACTTTTTGGTGTTGTTGATCAAGTGCCTCAAGTGCTTCAGCTGGTACCTGTGCATCATCAACCTAAAATTTGACAAAATAATTCACATTTACAAGATATAACTATAAATGGACATATAGATATAAATATATGATATATTTTTAAAACTTACATTGTGAGGCGGCACATTGATGTCCTCACCCTCACGATAGTCATCAGCACGGTCATCAGGAGAATGGTCAGCCATCTGCAAATTCACATTCAAATTGTAAAGTTCACATTGTAATGTAGTAATTCAAAGTGTAAAGCTCACATTGTAAAGTAATTCAAATTGTAAAGCTCACATTGTAAAGTAATTCAAATTGTAAAGCTCACATTGTAAAGTAATTCAAATTGTAAAGTTCACATTATAAAGTAATTCAAATTGTAAAGTTCACATTGTAAAGTAATTCAAATTCTAAAGCTCACATTGTAAAGTTCACATTCACATTGTAAAGTTCACATTTTATCAATTAACAATCCTTCATTGTGATCTCCGCGCACATACAAGTCATCATTAGCTTCAATATTTGTTGGTGTTGGCAACCCAACTGAGAATGGACTGGAGTCATCATACTTATCATAGTACTGTTCTTCATCTATAGGATCTTCAACGAACTGTCTTTTACCATAAAGAACAACCGACCATTTATCATTTGCAGGATCATCGATATTAAATACTTGTTTCGCCTGTGATGCCAATATGAATGGTTCAGCCTTCTCGCCAATCTTTTCAAAGTTCACTAAAGTGAAACCCAATTCATCCACTATAAATCCTTTGGTGTTATCAACCCAATTACATTTGAAGAGTGGAATTCTGAAATCTATGTAGTCAAATTCCCATATGTCTTCAATGACACCATAATATGACATTTTAGCTTCACATGGACTCTTATCCTTTGCACTTGCAAAAAACATAGTCGATGCTTGAAGGGTGACCCCACTGTTTTAGACGACACTCTTATCATCTTGGCACTTTGTGTAATATGTGAATCCATTAATGTCATACCCTTCATAAGACATAACAGTCAACTTTGGTTTAAAGGTGAGGCATTTGATAGTTTCAGTAATATCATCTGGTGTTTGAGATAGTTGATGTAAGACTTTATCTTCAAACCACTTAATAAAAGTCTTGTTATGCTCTCTAGCAAGCCACATTGTATTCGCTCGAGGATATTGTCCTTTGATGAAATTGGTATGTTCCTCGATATAAACGTTCACTTCATCCATGTGGTGTAAAATATACAAATGACCTTGTTCCAACTGCTCACGACTGATTACTTTCACACGTGAACCCAAAATTCCTTTGCCAAATAGCTCGTCAATATTCTTGTCATTATCAGGAGTGTCATTACCAATGAGAAAGTCATTGCATAAATCCATAACCTCTCTTGCCACATAACCTTCAATTATACTCCCTTCAGGCCGATAACGGTTTCGAACATCACCTTTAAAAATGCTCATGTATCGTTCAAAGGGATACATCCAATGCAAGAAAACTGGTCCCAAGATTTTCACTTCCCTAGTCAAGTGGACAACAAGATGTACCATGATATCAAAGAACGAAGGAGGGAAATACATCTCAAGCTGACATAGGGTAACAACCACTTCTCTTTGTAAATTATCGAGAGTCTCAGGGTCAATAACTTTGCTGCAGAGACTGTTGAAAAAGAAACAAAGTCTGGTGATTGCAAACCTTACATGCTTCGGCAATATAGATCGAATTGCCAGGGGCAATATTTGTTGCATTAGAGTGTGACAATCATGAGATTTAAGACCTATCAACTTCAAATCTTTCATTGATACCAAACTACGGATGTTGGATTAGTAACCATGTGGCACCTTAACATTTACCAAGCATTCACAAAAAGCTTTCTTCTCCTTTCTAGACAACGTGTAACAAGCGGGAGGTAAGTATGTTCTTTTATTACCCATTTCACGTAATTATGTTAATTCTGACCTTATTCCCATTTCACGTAGGTCCAGTCTGGATTTTATCCCATCTTTAGTCTTACCTGGTATATTTAACAGAGTACCAATGATGCTATCACAGACATTTTTCTCAACGTGCATTACATCGATACAATGTCTGACTGTCAAAGAACTCCAATAAGGAAGATCCCAAAATATTGACTTCTTCTTGAATGAAGAATTGTCACTCCGTGTAGTACATTGTGATCTCTTACCAAATTCATTGACAATGTCTTTTACTCTTTCATAAACAACCTCCCCTGGTATAGGTTTAGGTGCACTCCGTTCCTCATTCAATCCATTGAATGCTTTGCGCTTCCTACGATACAGATGGAATTTTGGAAGAAACCTTCGATGACCGAGATATACATTCTTACCGCCATGTTTTAGTCTTATTGAATCAGTGTTCTCTTCACATATAGGACACACTTTATCTCCTTTGACACTATATCCAGACAAATTCCCATATGCTGGAAAGTCATTAATAGTGCAAAACAACATAGCATGCAAATGAAATGTCTCTCTTTGTGAAGCATTATAGGTCATCACACCTTCACCCCAGAGTTTCTTTAAGTCATCAATCAGAGGTTCAAGATAAAGATGGATGTCATTTCCAGGTTGTTTAGGGCCCGATATCAAAAACGACAACATTACATACTTATTTTTCATACACAGCCAGGGAGGAAGATTGTATATAACAAGCATGACTGGCCAAGTGCTATGTTGTCTGCTCAATGTCCCGTACGGATTCATCCCATCTGTACAAAGCCCAAGTCTTAGATTCCTGACTTCTTCACCAAATTCAGGGTACAATAGATCAATCTTCTTCCACTGTGGGGAATCAGACGCATGTCGTAGGATCCCATCATTATTTTTCTTAACATCTGCATGCCACCTCAAATTCTTTGCATCTATCGGATTGGCAAACAAGCGTTGAAACCGTGATATTATAGGTAGATACCACATCACCTTGGAAGGAGAACCAGTTTTAGACTCCCCCGAAGTCGTCAATTTATACCGTGACGCACCACATTTTGGACAATCTTTCAAATCCGCATAGTCCTTTTGAAATAATACACAATCATTCGGGCATGCGTGTACCTTCTTGGCATCCATTCCCATTGGGCACAACAATTTCTTTACCTGGTATGTTGAGATTGGAAGCTCGTTTCCTTCAGGAAGCATTTCTTTCAACAAAGACAACAATGACGTGAAGCTTTTGTCGCTCCATCTGTTGTTAGCTTTCAACTTATACAATCTCAACACAGCGCTAAGCTTCGTAAACTTAGTACAACATGTGTATAACGGCATCTCAGCATCATGCACAATGTTTCTAAAAATGGGAGGTGGATCGGTGTGCTCTACCCCACAATTATCTAGCATCGCATCAACGATGTCTACTGGAACTGGTTCATTCACATCTATGTCATCGTAGGCAATTTCTTCTTCCACACAAGCACTGCTATCGACATCCACTGGTTTCGGGTTTGAAATCTCTCCATGCCAGTGCCATTCTGTATAGACTTGTATAATCTTGTTGCACATGACATGAGTTTTGATTTCGTCACCAGTGTTGACTTTCAAGTTGTTACCGCAATGCCTACATGGACAGTAGAACCTATCTCCAGGTTGTTTCCTATGTTCCTCGAAAAATCTAATAAACTGGTCAAGATCAGAAATAAACTCTGGGGTGCAGCGATTGCGAATGGACATCTATGATCTATCCATTCTATGATCAGAGAGAAAACAAGTATATATTAGGACAAGATTATGGTCTAGGGTTAACATATTTGAGTTTTTGCATGGTTAAAACTTTAGACCAACAAATACATGTGATGTCATTCTTATATATAATAAATGTGTACCACCTATCCCATTCTTGAACATCTAATCTCACTAGTAAGTGTATAATGTGTATTGGGTTTTCGAGAAAATTTTTGCAGCATTTCCCGCTGTTCTCCAAGTACACATGTACTTAGAGAACAAACGGGGAAATGCTACCGAAATTTTCTTGAAAACCCAATACACATTATACACTTACATCCTAAGTGAGATTAGGTGTTCAAGAACAGTCCCAAACCGGGGACTATCCAAGATTTACTCCTAATTAGTAAATCTTGGACGGGGTTCTAGGCTAATGAGTACATATCCACTACATGGATTTGCTCACTTACATTGCTTCACTCAGAATTAGAGCATTATTATATAATAAATCAAGAATTCAATAGTTTCAAACATGCAATAATGCCCAATCATGTTTAAATCAAACAAAATATCCTAAGTCAGATTAGGTGTTCAATAACAGTCCCAATACATGTATATTGTCATTCCAACAACTACAATCCAACTTTCATCACAATTGATGTTAGGGTTTCATCACAATTTTAGGTATCATATAGAGTATGTAGATGTTAGGGTTTCATTATGCAACAGGGATTCATGTAGATGTTAGGGTTTCATCATGCAACTCGGCCAGATGTTAGGGTTTCATCATGCAATAGGGATTTCATCATATAATTGATTTAATCACAAATTCATAATTGATTTCATTTTAGTATATATATATATATATTCTTGTTCTTCCTTCTCCCTCCTTACCAACAGCAACCACAGTCGTGTGGGATGGCATGACCGTGGCTGTGTTGGCCAACCACACGGCCGTGCTGGGTAGCACGGCCATGTGGTCGGCCAACCCAGCCACAGCCGTGCCAGCCGACACGGCCGTGGTTGCTGTTGGTAAGGAGAGGGAGAAGGAAGAGGAAGAGCAGGAGAAGGAAGAAGAAGAAGAACGGAGGGCCTACCAGAGAAAGAAGAAGGAAGAAGAACGAAGTAGCGTGGAGCCGGAGGAGCAGCGGCGGACGTAGCAGCAGCTAGGGGACGGACGACCACCGGTGAGCACGAGCACGGCAGCAGGAGCACGGCCTCCGGTGAGCACGGCCGCCAGTGAGCCGGTGAGCAGGAGCACGACAGCAGGAGAACGGCCGCCGGTGAGTGGGAGCACGGCAGCGGAGAAGGGAGAACTGGAAATCACCGGAGCTAGGGAAATCGGGAATGAAACAGGGAAAGGGGAAGAATCGGTCGGGCTGGTCAGCTTTTAAGTTGACAATAAGTGTCGGTTATTTAAAAAAACTGACAACTAAACCCTACAGTGTCGGTTCTTTACAAAAAACTGAAACCTATACTACATTATAGTCATCAGTTTTTAAGTAAAAGACAACCGAAAACTATTCCTGTTCGCTTTAGTCGTCGGTTATTTAGTTATGACCGACGCCATATGTAAAATTTTGGAGCCAATTTTTTCGCTGGAATTTTGGGTTTGGCGGTTGAGTTTAGGTGTCGGTTGTTTATTAATTAACCGACACTTAATAAAAGTGGTACCCATGTCTGGTCGACCTTCGTAGATTGGGTGTCGGTTTATATTATCAACCGACATTGTAGACTTTAGGTGTCGGTTTTTGTATAAAATTGACACCTTGAAAAGTGGCTTTATAAGCCATTTCTGTAGTAGATTCATACAAGCTCAAGGTGTGTCTTCAACATCTTATATTAATAAATTCTTAAACAAACATGTTCATCATCTTGACTTTCAAATGATGTTACTCTATATTTTCAATTTTATTATTATACAAATGACATTATTATTGAATGTGTATTTCATTATTATACAATATTTCATGCATGTTTTAGTTCTCCCCCAAGATTCTGCTGAACACAAAAAAAACTAGTCATTCTTCATCATATAATCTTGTGACAAACTCCACTATGCATACTCTCAAAAATAGGAATGCTTGTGGGCCTGAACCTTATTGGATCAAAGGGATCTAGAAGGGGGGTTGAATAGAGAGTAAACACTTAAACAAGACTAAGTTGACCTTCAATTTACTTCAAGAGATAATACTACAAATATGGAATTTCATGTGAAACTAAACATACATAGGAAAGATGAGAGAGATTGAATGAGATCAAGAACAAGCTATGTAGAGTGGCTCCAAAGTACAAACTAGGAGAATGTACATCCACTACCTAGATAGGTCAAGCCCTATGATTTTACAACCATTTCATACTTGTATTCCATTATAAGACATACAATAAGACCTCCTTTTTATAGGGAAAGGACACCTAACCTTACCTTTTAAGGATCAAAAGGATCCAATAAATCTTACAAGCTCTGACCTATCCTTTTAGCGAGAGTCTTCAACCTCTTCAAGGGCTTACCCACTTTTGTAAGGAGTTGGAAACCTTCACCAAGGAGCTCCCCTCTTGCAAAAAGTGTTCCTCCTTGAAGGAATTACCCACTCTTCTCAAGGATCTTCAGCCTTCACCTTCTCCTTCAACAAGGAGATGCCTTCACCAACTTTTCTTAAATAAAGAGATTGGGGAAATAGAAGATTGAGATATTCACAAGTATTACAATGAAGTATCTCTTTCACAAATACTTGTATCACTAATATTGACATTTTGATTAGTAAGAAAGATACATAAAGGGGCTCTATGTGGATAAATCACTCAACTATACCTAGGATCAAGGTAGGCAAACTTGAAATGAAGTCCAAGGGACACAATTTGGAGTGGATAGTTGAGATGAGAAATCAATCTGGAGAAATACCCAACACCTATGCCGCTGAGGTGGTGGAAAAAAATGCTAAAATTCAACTATGCATGCTATGTGTTCATTTTTTACCTTGATTGTTATGTTTTAATGACCAATTACTATTGACGATGATTAGCGGGAGCTCAATGAACAAATAAAAGAAGGAAAGTTCATACTTAAGGGTCAAAGGGATGAATTGATGGTTTCTCTAGATACTCCATAGTATCCTGGCTGTGTTAGGGAAGATGGGGTTAGTGTTGGTATAAGATCCTTTTTGTGTCATTAGAGAAGTGCAAATATGTCAAGAAATGAGTCTGGTCCAAAGATCATGTGCAATACTTGATTGCAAAGGGAATAGAGGATGCAATGAGACAATATCATGCTTCTTATTCTCTACCTCCTTAGATAGTATGTGTGTCACCCCATCCTTCATACAAGGTGTACCCTCCTATAATAGAGGTGGTTGAGAGTAATCCCATGGACCTATCGCTAGCAGACTCGATGTAAGTCTTTCTATGATGTAATAGTCTTTCAAGTGAATTTATAATATGTTTGTGTTTAGCTGAATGTAACGCAATTTACAAATTTGTAGGGGTTGAAGACATGTCATCTTTTACTACAAGAATATGTCATTGCACTGGGTAAGGCTTACCCACCCCTTCTAGCTGACATGATTCATGGTCATCCAATGCCTGTAGATGCAGTTCATATGTCTATCAGGATTGTCTACCCCTCTTGGAAATAGACACCATTAGCAATTGCCTAACCCAAACATGACATGATAGATGATGCAAAAGGTGGTGTGGTGGTGTGGTTATGTGGCCCAAAGTGAGAGTTGTCTAAATAGATGTTTGCTACATTCCATTGCTTTAGTATTGTGATTCTTTTCACTTGTGTGTATAAATGGCAACTGATATGAGAATATATTTCCAAGTTACAACACCTAAGAAGCCCCCTATAGTTCATTCTCCACTTCCTCCTCCAGATATTCAATTACCTACTTGGATTCTAAAGGGCCTATTCGTCCCTCTAGGTCCTTGGTATAGAGGGTTGACACTATGGCTAAGCAACCTAGAATAAGGGTATACTATGATAGTCCTTATTAAGGAAGACACTATAGGTCAAGCTATGATACAAGTGTATTTAGGCTTGATGTTGTTGAGCTCTTTACTTATGCTTTGTTGAATATATTTGTGGTAGAACCTTGATATGGTGAGATCTTATGGCTGAATACCTCATTCTGTATATGTAAAAATATATATTGAACTAGTCAGTGGGTCGCCTCACGGCTGGGTTACGGAGGAGAAAGGATGCGTCGCGTTGGAGGTCGATCCAGTGTTGTAGCGGTGTTTTGACCTAGTCGACTCCACCCTGTTCAAGAGTGACGGGTGGAGAGGAGCCGCACCCTAGGCTTGATTCCCAATGATGTTGCTCCGTCTAGGCGAAGATGAGGGGTCTCTCGACCTCCTTGTCTGAAATCTGTGTTTCTCCTCCTCCGAGCCATCTCTTGGAGCTAATCTAGCGTAATGGTGAACAACGACATCGATCCAGAAGCACCTAGGCGGCGGTGATGACGGAAGAGCACCCTAGGCATTCTGGCAGAGTGTCTCTCTAGTGCTCCATGTTGCCGGCCTGCTCCTTCGGAATGGGAGAAGGTGGTTCGCTGGTCTCTGCCTTAGCGAATACGATGAAGCAAGATTCCTCACTGGTGACGAATCCTCTGACCTATTTGGCGGAGTGGCCACTCCATCACGGACACCATCTAGGTGCTTGGAGGCTTCTTATCTGCCCTTCTTGTTGTTGCGAGCTCTATGTAGTCGATGAAATGCTTCTGTAATCCAAACTGTTCGGAGCCTACACTTTTGTGTGGTTTATTGCTGGGTGAATAGTAACTTGGCCTAGCAGGGGGATATCCCCAGAGATGAGGAAGAATGGTTGTTGCCCTCTCCTTCCCTTGGTTTCCTATTCCTGATCTGATAGGCAACTGATGTTGTGGTTCTGTTTCTGCTGTCCGAGAGCTAGATGTTGCTGCCTGGTTCACTTTTCCACTAATTTTGTGGGTGTGAGTATTGTTGTGTGAAGGTTGGGTCAGGTTTCTTGCACCCTGGCATTCGTTTTAGCTGATATGGAGTTCAAATCTCTTTGTGTTTCTGATAGGTTTATAGGTTGTTGCTGCCAACGTTTGTTGTGTATGCGGCTGGTTTTGCTGTCTGTTGTTCCAAGCCTCTACTTGAACATCTGTATGTCAGCTAGGAATCGTTTGGGTTGATCCAAGTCCACCCGACCTTCCTACTGAGTAGGGAATCCATCCTTGAGGTAGATTGCGATCTGGTTGTGTCATAATATTTGGTGTCTACTGGTTGATGAAGAGGGCTAGGAACCTTCCTGTTCCTCACATTTTTTGAGATGGTTCAAATGCCAGTGCTGGGATAGGTGACATCATCTAATGGACAACTTATGGAAGGGTGCATCTTGCTTGGCAGTCTACAACTTGGAAGCATTTCATCTTGTGAAAGAACGCATATTCTCTCAGCTTCTTTTAGATATTGGCTTCTTCTTCTTGACTTGATCAGATTCCAGACTTCTAGGATGACACAATTTGAAGGTGGGGTTATTGCTAGTGCTGTGCTGGCTATCTTTTGGGGGATGTTTTGCATCTAGTAGTCTGAGTTTGTATCTTCTTAGAGCTTTGGTTTCTTGTTCTCTTTTTTTTGGGGTCCTAGGACCCTTCTTAGTTTTTGGATGTTTAATCCCTGACAGTAGTTGGCTACTGTGTAGCTTGTGTTTAGTTTGTTCTCTAGTTGTTTGGATGTCTTCATCCTAGGTTGTAATGGTGGCACAAACTCTTTTGTACCCAAAGTTTTGGTAATATAGTAACACACTTTTTGGACCGACCAAAAAAAATATGTTGATTTGTTTTCTTATATATTCATGCGTACATATACATTTTGTAGACACTTATATAGGGTGTGTGGAGAGTTCACACTAACTGATGTGCCATTTCTAGTTCCACCATTGATTAGCCCTATAGATAAAGACCCAAACTCTGTTAGTGATTATTGCTCTACCACATTAAAATGTTTTGGTAATGTAGAAAAGAGCATGTTTATAACTCCTTTCAATGTTGGGTAAGTTTTGGACGTTTTGCATATAATTTCAAGCTATGAATTACATTTCATTGTGGATTTTGAGTTTTCTTTTATTTGATTTATTTTCACTAAATAATAATCATTGGGTGTTGTTGGTAGTTGTCCTCAAGATGCTAACTTTGTATTATGTATTTCCTTCAGGGGAGAAAATCGATAGTGGGAGACAAATAATGAAAAAGGGTTTATTTACATGAGCAAACTTTATATCCGTCAACATATAACAATGTATGCATCATTAATTACATGACTATTTACTAATGCAATTAAATGTGTTACTTTAACTTATAGGGATATAAAAGAATTCAAAAAAGTTGGAAGAAAGGTAGAGACAAAAAAAAGAAATGATTAAGTTGGAAAAATATTGAGGTAGTATTCTGACTCCAATGCATATATGCCAACTATGCTTACTTCTATTTATTAACATTTCTCATAACATTAGCTTTATAATGCCCTATAAAACACAATGGTTGGGAATGCAGATACTAAGTGATGTGGTACATGAACTTGATTTTCAGATTTGCATCACTAGACATCCATTGTATACAAAACATAATCTACATATAGTCTTGATCATCATAAGTAATAGTCTCAATTGATAATATGAAAAAATCAAATAAAACTTTTGAATTATGTCATTCTCTTTATAGTTTTTTGACACTACAACGCCCTATAGAAAAGAAGATATAGATGAGATATGACAAGAATGTGCACACATCATCATTGAGGAAGTCGACTTTGAATGTGATTTGGATAAAATATGGGTTTTATGAACTTGATGTCATTTATTTCTATATACATGTGGTTGTTATGACTTTTGAAACTTTAAATTTTATGTTAGTAAAAGTTGTTTCTTATGTGCATGATGTGTGTATATATGCATGTGTGTGCAGGAATGTGAAGTTGAATGAATACAATGAGAAATTCATTTGTACATGTCATGAGAATGGAATTGGAGAATGATGATGTTGTATATTATTTTTTGAATTGTGTATGTGTGCATGAGAATGAAATTAAGTGTTGAAGAGAATGTAATTGAAGAATGAAAATGTGGATGGATGAATTGTGTGTATGCATTTTTTGTTGTAGGTTATGCATGTGTGTTGCCATGTTGTTAAGTTGAACATAGGATGGAACATGTAGTTCTAATGAACTATAGATTCTACATCCTACTGAACTCACACCTTGTATTTTAAAAAAATACATGTGGAGTCAGTTTCTGTAGAAAAACCGATGTTGTACATATATGGCATAAAAAAGAAAAAACCAACTACTAGAATCAGTTAAATTTTACCTAATAAGGAAGTACAAAGTTGGTTTTGGTGTCCAAACCAATGCAACAGAAAACATGTGGGGTCAATTAATTTAAGACAAGATGACATTATTTCTGGATGGCATCAATTATTTTTACCAAAACAAAAAACATTGCTATCCAGCCTGCAACACATTCATGTTGTCTAGCATGAACTACTTCCAAAATGGTACATGTTTTGTTTATACTTTTAAAGTTCAAGAGGAATTCGTTCATGCTAGACAACATGAATATGTGAATTTCGAGGACGAAATTCCATTTAAGGTGGGGTGAATGTGATGACCCTGATTTTATGATTATGATACCCAATATAAAATTTGAATACCATGAGCATCATGTAGATGATGATACCGAATGAAGGAATTGGTTACTCAATTATTGTATATTTCCACCCGAAAAATGTAACTATATATGTAATTGACAATTAAAACATTGATTCAGTTCAAGTATGATGAATAGGTTTGATTAATTGATTTGGGTACATATGAGTCCATGGGACCCGTTTAATAGTACCAATGGACTCAAGTGATATATTAGTGAACTTGAGGTATTAGTATCATAACAAGTGTTCTGGACTTGTAGGATCGAGAATTATGATGATTTGAATTGAATTCAAGGTTAATATGCCTCTTTATATGGTCGTTCGAAGAATTTATTTGCACAAACAAATAATGAAGTTTGTGTCTCAAACTATTGTAGAAGTTGTCTTAGGGTATTATGAGCCAATATCTAAAGTTCCAAAATGTTTGGAGATTGCTACAAACATATGTATCTATTTGAGGTTGGAACATTAGTGATGTAAATATGATTGGACTTTAGCTTTTTGGGTATATTTGTACTTAGGTATGTGACGGACTTTATGTCACATAGTTTTGTTCATTGTGCTGTGCGGCTCCTTCAAAGCTATGGACCCAGGACCCAGTCATCCCTAACCTTCGTAAAGGGAGGAACAGAACACGGTGAGGTGTCCCTAGATCCGATGAAGCTGAGGCAATCAAAGTGGATATAGCTGGAAAAACCACGATTTGAGGAGCACTCCGAACAGACTGATCCCTCACTCTAGACTGGAGCCTTCTCCTCTCCTGCTTCTCCATCATCTCTCGCAGCAAGTGGTCAAGCTGGAGGCCAGAGGTCCCAGATCACACTTTTCACCATCTAAGGGTTGATCAGAATTGTGAAAACCCCTTAGGCCTCAACACCCCAAAGTCCCAAGACGCAACATCGCTTCTTAACTGGGCTTCAGCATCCTCAAGATGGGTTCACAAGGAGCAAAAGGTTACGATCGGAGGGTTCCTTTGGGACTCACGCGACTCACTGAGAGTCTACAACGATCTGTTAGGTTGACTCCCAAGCTGTTCAAGACAGTTCTGGAGGCAGAGTGCCATCCCGATGCAAACACCCAAGTCTGGCATCCATTCTCCGAGTCTACTCCGACGAGCCCCTGTGAAGGCCCAAGCCACGATCCTAGCTTATCAATATGAAGCTTTCCGCATAAAGGACATATTCACGATACTACCTTGCCCTCGTTTGGGCTGGATCTTCTATTACCCTTCTTGTGTTGCCGGAATTCCTCGACCTTTCCACTGGAGGTGACTTACTGAGAACAACCCACTCGTGGAGCGCCACATCCCAAAATTGATGCCGAGCAGGAGGTATAGGTGTTTATCAGCTAGAAGTGTGGGGGGCAAATTGAACCCTTTCCATCTGCCCCACTCGTAGAGGTGCCCAACCATAACACTCCCAGGTAGATCCAGGTGCGGCGGAACCTCCCTTACAGAAGTCGGGGTAGGCGCTCGAGAACGCCGAGAGGAAGAACCGAAGTATATTCCCCATATCCGAGATTCAGGTAGGCCACTGGCCCTGCCTCTCATCGAAATCCCTGGAGACGATGGCGCTGGCGGGATCCAGGGAACAGAGGCATCACGGCGGCCTGAAGCATGAGCAGAGGGCAGCGAAGGGAGAAACCACTTGGCTAAAGCTCTGCACCAGCACCTCGGAGTAGTCAGATCTAGAGAACGCCTCATCCTTGGCCATCGAAGCTTGTAGGTCGAAGGAGGGCTCATCGAGTCTGACCTCGCGGAGGCGGAAGACCACACCCGACGCTGCAAACGTGAGGTTTGGGGGCAAGTGGGCGATCGATCCAGTAGTCCAACACTCAGTCCAAATAAACCACTCTGGTCTATCAAACAAGGAATCCAGTTCTTTCTTGACAACACTAGACAAGTGGGAGACCAGGAGAGGTGGGCCAGCCACTGTATGCCAGTCCAGAATCACCACCTCAGACGTGGACCCCACCACTTAAGGTAAATCTCATTTAAATCAGCAGAACTATGTCAAAACATACAAAATTCTTAATAAATGGATCCCTTGGCCAATAAATACCCCCAAGATATCCTTAGATTCAGAAAAATGTCTAGTTTATTATAAGATGACTAAATCAGACCTTTGAAGCAATTTTATTCATGGATTTTTTTAATTATTAGATGATGCTTCTTTAGGGTTCATTAAATATAATAAATGGTATCCAGTTGAAATAAATACTCAGAAAATTATAATAGAACCCTTATTATGATGAAAACCCATTTGTGAACTCTGTTTTGGGTTTTATTGATCAATATTAGCCCTTTTCTGATTAAAGACTAATTAGATGCTTTAACCCTCCTATTATTATAGAAAATAGGAAAACCTCAAAAAAATTATGAAATCTGAACCAGACCCCTATAATGACCTCATGATCAGTAGAAAAATATTAGAAACAAGTTTAGGTTAGTTTAAACCTAAGTTTGGCCTAAACCCCAATCTGGACCTAAATACCATTAATAACGGTGAACCTTGTATTAATGATGAATATTTGTTATTAATCAGGTGATGACCAGAGATGTAGATGATCCAGAATATAAATAGGAATCTCAGAACTCAGGTATGTGGGTTTATTTAATTATATGACTATGGTTTTCTTGCTTGCAATCATGATATGTATGTATGCTCTCTTCTATTTGCAAATATTGGATGTAGTATTGCTATGTAGTACCCGTTGTTTTGTCACTTGAAAACATAAATTATGAGTAGATGTTTTGTAGTTATTTAAGGTGTTCATTATCCCCCTTACGAGGGAATGGATTAATGTTGGCTAGTACACCTCCCTAGAGCACACGGTGTACGGGGAGTTTCCCTAGAGTACTTGGTACACGGGGATGGGCCCATATTTATGTTTTGGTACTAGTCCACCTTGATAATGCAATTCATCTAGGAAAATGACTTAAATTGGCATATTTCACTTAATAAAGAAGTGTTTTCTATGATTTTCTTTCCTTCTGCAAATCTTATTCAAAAATTATGCAAGCCATAAATATATGTATCTTTCTGCCCACGTGCACAACACCTTGTGTGTTGATTCGTTGTTTCACGTATGTTTTAGGTTCAGAGATAGCGTGGGATAAAAGATGTGAAGTGAGCAGTGTTCAGGTTGTACCTATTGTCTAAGATCCTGTTAGCATACATGTTCAGACTTGTAGAATTTTCATTCAATATGTAACTGTAAATCATGTTGTAATAATTCATATTGTATAATTATATATGTGAATGTTGAGTATGTTATGGTTGTATGTTCATGTATGCGTATTATGCTTCCGCATCGCTATCTGATATGATTGGATGATGTTCTTGGATTCCGACCTCTCATTCCCAATAGGGTTTGGAGAAGTCAAAATCCGGGGACGTCACAGTGTCGTTGATTATTTTGTGAAAAATGACACTGTAAAACTATAAAATTGGTTGTTGGTTTAGAAACTGATACCACATGTTGAATGTGGCATCCGTTTCTAGCCTAGGACCGATGACACAAAGAAATTGCATGACACTCTATCTCTCTGGGATGTCATATGATTCGTCCATTTATTTTATCATACCAGCCAATGCTTGTGCTATGGCATCTGTTTGACCGTTCCCATAAATATGACGCATAAGGTCCTTAGCTATAGTGTCACCCACTTCGGTGTCAGTATAAAACGGACATTATACAACTATTTTAGCCGACGCTAAAGGTGGTATTTGTACTAGTGTGTGTAATATACTTATTGGTTCTTAATATTATGTTGGTGGTTCAAAAAGAGACAAAGCACAATATAACTACCTATTTTTGAATTATAGTCAATTCATGATGATATATTAGGAAAAAATAATATATGATCAAGTTGATCAATTAAACACACAAAGAGTCACCTTTAGGTCAAGGATGAACATATATGGGCCAAATCATCTTTAGGGTGCATATAGATTTTCCAAGAAAACATCAGGAAATGGAGTAAGATTATTGGTATGGGTTATCAGTGTAGCTAGGTTTCAATAATAACACATTTACTACATGACTGAGGTTAACTAAATCCAATGACCATAAAAGCATAATTTTCTACCAAAGTAGAGATGGAACATACAAAATTAGTAATAGATATTAGAACCATTAGAGAGGTGACATTTTTTCAGATAAAAAAGATATATTATATCATAGGTTTCTATTAAGGGACCAAGGAGATAAAGGGATTAAAAGTTTAGCTCATAAAATGGAAATTTAGGAGGACATTTGGGCCAAGATTGAGGGGCAAAATGGAATGGCCCAAAGTTTCTCATCAATATGTAATTGAAATCTAGCAATAAAATGATGTTGCATAATATACTTATTGGTTTTTGAGATTAATTTGGTGGTTTTATGTTGGATAATATTAGAGTCAAAGTGTGTGATGGAGTCAATAGTAGAAGAGAGTCACATACACAACAAATTTCACTTGATAATGGCACACAACCAATTTCATATTATTGAAGATGAACTTGATTTCAGAAAGTTTTCTATATTACAAATATAAAAATAAATCCTAAATAATCCAAGTTAGCTAAGTTAATCATAAGCACCTATTATCACTGGAAATGATGCCAAAATTTGATGTGTTATTTATGGGGCTCCATATGTCGCACCAATAAAAACCCTAAAAGAAATAAACCTAAGTTTAGCAAAAAGTAGTGCACTAATTCGCCGCTCCACACGAGTGGAAGCCTTATTGCAATATACTTAAAGGATTGAACCCAAAGGACAACAATTTTAAGTATTTTTATAAATTTGGAAGTATTAAGAGTAATATTTATCACCGAGTAGTTGAAAGATTGATTAAACTAAATTGTTTCCAAAATCAACGAAGATTAAAGAAGTAAATTACAGATAATAAAGAGCATCGGGGCATGGGGTTTTGCTACTCAGGCCTGCGTAATTATCTAACAACATCTAACTCTCCAATAGTCATTGCTAAATTGAGGCTTAGATGTTTCACCCTCACGTGGTATAGGTCGTGACCTAGTTTAAACTCCCTTGGAACCGACCATCCTCGACACCCAAGTTCCCTGTCTATATTATTGAACACCTTTACTTATGACCTAACATCCTCAAAACGTAGCATATCGAAGTCCAAACACCACACTATCACTTACTGACAGCTTAGGGGGACAATAAGATCATTTTGGTGTTCTAATCACACTCACATCAACCTACATATCCATGATTATAACATATATGCAAAATAAGTCATTTATTTGCAAAGTAAGGCATCGAGAAGAATGATACTTTATTTAGCAACTATATTGTCGAGTTTAGATACAAGGTAAGATAAAATATGGGCAATCGGGGCTAGTCACCATGCCCTAGCACAAGGTATCTTCTCGCTCATGGTGATGGACAACAACAAAGAGATAATAAAAACGATAGAGCAGGCCATGAAGATTGGTGCAGGAAGACCAATCTCTCTAGTGCTACCGCCACCTCCTATCTCCTCACTAGGGTTTGTGTTGCATGATGTGGATTCTAATCACCAATCAGAGACCCCTTTTGATGGATGATAAGGGTTACCTTTTATAGATGTATTCCTCGCCTCCAAAACCCTAAGGTTGAGTGCTTGCAATCGAAGGCATCTGATTGCATGGCCGGTACTCGGTCCAACATGCGACTAATGTGGATTACTCAATTTGGACCTCACATCTGATTCTCTGGCTAACCAGTATGAAGTGAATTAGAATGGGCTAGATGTTGGGAGTGCGCGTCGAAATTGGGAGGACTTCGGGTGGAGAGAGGCTCAAGTCAGGCGAATGGAAGGATTGCTCCCTTAACTAGGTGGATGGAAGGTGATCAAAAGGAAATCTTATAGGCCCTCCTTTGCTTGAGGTGTAGCACCGTGAGGGCTTAATCATCCATTTGGGTGTTGTTACGCAGCCTTGGTTGGTTCCACACAAAATATAAGTGAAAATGCAATAATGTGCTGAAAAGGAAAGACAATTACATTTGAGTGAATATAAAGCTAAAATTAGGAAATAGAAGCACAACATTCCCTAAAAAGTCAGTAAAACAAAATGTAAAAATGGATACAAATATACTCATCAAAGAGTGCCCAACACTTAATCCTTTGCTCATCTCGAGTAAAGAAAACTAAAATGTAAATCAAAATTGATACTAAGTTCCAAGCCTTCCTCTCCCAACCAAGCAAACCACGTGATCCCCTTTTGACCAATCACAATCAAGTGACCCTAATCCTTGAGGGTCATGTATTCACATTTTGATATCCCCCAATAGGTGTTTTTTCCTCTAATATCTAGATCCCAGAACCTGCAAAGAATTGCTTTCATATTAATAATACTCCCGATCTATCCACGCAAATAGAATTAAACACAAGTCATGGTTATTTGGTTGTTTGGGGGAGAATTTTGATAAGTCCGCTGGGTAAGAAAATTGGATGAAAATGGGAGAAAGAAACGACATGATCTCGATTTCCTGATCTCTCCTCTATTAGACTTGAGACCTTATTTGGGATTAGTTATTTTATTCATCTCTCCATTATTTGACTCGAAACTTTTTATTTGTTTCAAGTTACATTGACCACATGTTTTCATATGGGCTCATTTACCTCTTTGTTCATGCATGCCTTTGTATGAAAATCCAAAGGAGAGAGTATTTATGGAAAGAATGTCACCCCAAACATAGGGTTTGGAATATGATGGTAATTTCATTTTCTTGGATGACAAAGAGGTAAGAGGTTTTAGAAGAAGAGTGAGATCAAGAGTCTAACTTGCGCTTCTCCCTTTTATTACTGCATTGATGTCTGAACATCATATTATATCAATTAATTTAGTTAATGTTGGGTAAATGAATATTCATGAATATTGTTGCAAGTCATGTTGGAGGAACATGTAGCCTGATCATTCAGATTCCATATGCTTACTGTCACTTCCATGGGGGAGGGATGCTTAAGTGTTGTCATCAGGGCCCAAAATTGGTTAAAATATGCTTATTCCTTAAAAATTCCTTTTGTATGAGTGAGGTCGAGAAAAATAAAAGGGAATAGTTCATTCATATATTCTCCATTTTTATCATACATCAAAGTGACTGACTAGATAAAGGTCACAACTCACAAAAGAAATTGAAAAAAAAAGAAAACAAGATAGATGCAAATAAAAGAGGGAAAAGAAAGAAGTGTAATCATACACTATGCCCCCACCCCATGCTTCAAACCTTTGCCTATCCTGAGTAAGGCAAAGTCAGGATGGGGGTGGAAAAACATCAAATAATGAGGGTGTTGGCCTATAATTGCCACAAGCAACATGCCATATCTCATTTGTTTTCTATAGAAGATAGATATGATCCAATTGGCGAGCCTAGCGTTGTAACTCATCTTCAATGTGGTACTGTGCTGCGAAAATATTTGTAATCACGATTTGCAGGCTATGGAATTGATAGTCGTCACATCCATTTGTGTGTTTGGACTTAGTGTCGCAATCATTCAAATTATGGATCTTTGTGGTGTTTGTACCCTAAGCATCATTATTTATGGTAGGTGGAGAATATGATGTTGGATCAGTGTTGTAAAAGTGCCATATATGATCAAATAGGTGCCAAAGTTCATAGGTATTATTGGCAACATAAAATTCTATGTGATTAGGTAGAATCAATTCAGCTGGAGACTTATGGAAGATGATTTTATATGTATTGGGTTGAGGCCATGTTTGCAAAAATTTTCCAGATATAAGGTAGCTAATGTCAACCAGATACTGAATCTTTTTCTATTTAAGGGATTCATACTAGATATCAAGAAAGCAAAGTACATGGGCTATTGCAGATACCAAGCCACCTTGATTAAACTTCTCACTAGTGACATGGGAGAGATATCATCTATGATGTTCAATGAAAGCATTTTCCTAATTGAAAGGGTACTCATGAAGAGCACACCACATGGCATAGAGATCAATGGTGGTGACGACACCTTGAGTAGAGTCCCTGCAGAATATCATGCAAGAAAGTACCTTGTGTAGGTATCAAAGTAGGGGGCTATGTATCATTGATGCCTTCATATTATTAGGCTTAGATCAATAAGTCCCATTGATTTTTTCCTAGAAAGCATTTGCCATGTAGTCAGGATGGAGGCCTTGATGTGAGTAGCAACTTGACAACCAATTGTCATCAACATCTTGGCATATGTTGGCAAGGATTGGAAAGAGCTAAACTAGTGATTTTCACTGAATAGTTGGAAGGCACAACTAAACTACCATTATGGAGCTTTACCTTTTTGAAGGATGCTAGGAATTCTAGGGTGAGTTTTGGGAGGATTGGCCATGGTTGGTACACAAAAGAACGAATCAGGTTTTGACGAAGGATATCATCTAATGGGTCGTTTAATCCTAGTTTCGTAAGGTGTTGTTGCAGACCCATCGGGGTATGTCAGTCCAACCCTGTTGATGAATTCATGGAGATGGTGACAGTATTCAGTAAGGAATTTGTAATAATTTTCCAGAAGGGGGTTGGTTTTGTCCTGTACTTACCGTCATGATGTTGTGGGGCCGAAGGGAATAGGTTGAACTATTGGTGGCATGTTGGGGAGAATCTCGACCTCATATTGACATGACCTTTGGTTGTGATCATCAACTATGTCTAGAGGAATTTTCTGGGAGGTCGATCATAGACTGCGGCATTATGGTTGTAAGCATTGGAAATAAGTGATCTTCTAGCTGGTGCGTCCTGATTTCGGTTTGCCACCTTTCTGAGTGATGTTTGTCATGTATCCATTCATGGCTTGGCTGGAAGTATCTCTGTTGATGGTGGATGATGTGAAATTGCATCAAGGGTAACCTATCAATTGCCTTCTCTAATCGGGTGATCTCTTAGGGGATTGGGTGACTCACATATGCAACTAATAGCAAGGTTTTTAGGGTAAAGTAATCGTTGCATTGAAGCCCCTCTCTCCTTTTTGTGGGTTGCCTCTCGGGAGGATTTTGTTTTTATCGTCGTTTAGCTCGATGTAGTGTTTTCACTGTGTGTGAGATATACCATGTAAACTTTGAGCTTGTTTATGTTGTTCCAATATTCCATTTCTACTAACTCAGTTGTTTTCATGATACATGGAATTATTAGGGGTGAAACATTGTTTGTTGGCTGTTTACAAAAAATCTCCCTCTTGCATCATATTTGAACACATAAGTGCCATGGGAACAAATTTGTTTCACCACATACGGTCCATACCATATTGTTTTCAACTTTCCTGGAAAATATCGTAGCCTTGAATTATAGACTAGAACCATATATCCTACCTTGATGTCCTTCCTTCTTATGAGATGATCATGCCAAATTTTAGTCCTTTCTTTGTAAACACTTGAATTTTCATAGGCCGTCAGTCGGAGTTCATCTAATTCCTATATTTGTGGTGATCTATACTCCTTAGCTATGGATAGGTTGATGTGAAGGGCTTTGATTGCCCAACTGGCCTTGTGTTCCATCTCTACTGGCATATGACAAGCTTTTCCATAAACTAGGTGGAAAGTATTCATACCCAACGATGTTTTGAACATGGTCTGATAAGCCCACAGAGCGTCGCTCAGTTGTAGGGCCCAATCTTTCTGTATCATGTTCACAATTTTCTCCAGTATTGCCTTTGTCTGTCTGTTGGAGACTTCCACCCATATGATGGTTTCAGGATGGTATGGTGATGTTGTCTTGTGGTTTACTCCATGTTTTTTCAATAGTGATTCAAACTTTCTTTCGGAAAAATGCGAACCTCCAACCGAAATCACAATTCGAGGAACTCCAAATCATGGGAAAATAATGTCTCTAAACATTTTAATGACAGGATTCAAATCACATGAGATTGTGGGATTGGCTTCAACCCATTTAGAAATGTAGTCTACCACTACTAGAATGTAGGAAAACCCACATGAAGGAGGGAATGGTCCCATATAGTCGATTCCCCAAACATCAAAGATTTCTAATTCTTGCCATTGTGCAAGGGCCATTTCCTCTCACCACGATATATTTTTGGATCACTAACACTGGTCGCACAAATGAGCATAGTCGTAGGTGTCTTTGAAGATAGTTGGCTAGTAGAACCCACATTGCAGAACCTTAGCAACAATCATCTGGGTGGACATGTGCCCCCTGTCAGTCTGGAGTGACAGTGCAGCAGGATATTCTTGGATTCTTCAACAGTCACACATCATCGATAAAGCCCATCTTCACATAATAAAAAAGAAATAGTTTGTCCTAGTAACATTTTCAGACATCGTGTGGGAATTTCTTCTTATTCTATCCTTTGTATTCTGGCTGGATGATTCCTATAGATAAATAGTTAACATAATCAGCAAACCATGGCCAACTTACCTCGAGGCCCAACAGGTGGTCGTATGTGAGTGATTCATTGATTTCTGATGTTTCATCATCTTTGTGGATGAGTCTACTTAGGTGGTCGACAACCACATTTTCTCTTCCTTTCTTGTCCCTAATCTCAAGGTCAAATTCTTAAAGGAGAAAAATTCAACAGATAATCCAAGGTTTGATGTCCTTTTTTAACATTAAATACCTGATATCTATGTGGTCGGTGTAGATGATACCTTTACATCCAACTAAATATGAACAAAACTTATCAAAGGCATACACAATAGCCAACATATCCCTCTCATTCGTCGTGTAGTTCCATTATGCATCGTCGAGAGTCCTTGAAGCATAGTAGATGGCTTGATGTTTTTTGTGAACATGCTACCCTAGGATGGCTCCAACCGCATGGTCTCTCGTGTCACACATGATTTCGAATAGTTGACTCCAATTGGGTGCACAAATGATGGGGGTGGTAGTGAGTGCCTTCTTTAAAGTGGTGAAACTTTTCATACACTCTTCATTAAAATTGAACTCGACTTCTCCAGTAAGAGGTTGGTGAGAGGTTTGCAATTTTTTCAAAGTCTCATATGAACCTCCTATAAAAACCCACATAGCCAAGGAAAACATGTACCTCCCTCATAGTCTTATGTGATGGTAATTTTTCTATTACTTCTACCCTATCCGGGTCAACTTTGATCCCCTGATTGAAGATTTTATGACCCAAGATGATGCCTTCTATAACATAAAGTGACATTTTTCCCAATAGAGAACGAGATGAGCCTCTTCACATTTTGTTAGAACAATATCTAGATTCCTGAGATAATAGCCAAAGGAGTCCCCATAAATAGAGAAATCAACAATAAAGACTTGCATGATGGATTCAGTAAGTCCAGTGAAGATAGCTGACATGCAGTAAGAGAAAGTAGCAGAAGCATTACAGAGACCAAAGGGCACGCGTCAAAAGGCATATGTTTCAAAAGGACATGTAAAGGTTGGTTTTTCATGATGATCAGGATGGATTGGGATTTGGTAGAACTTGGAGTAACCATCCAGATAACATAATTATTCCTGGTGAGTGACTCTTTCCAAGACTTGATCTAAGAATGGGAGCGGATAGTGGTCTTTTCTAGTTGCTTTATTCAACTTATAGTAGTCAATGCACATTCTCCATCCCGTAACTATTCGAGTGGGTTTGAGTTCCCCTTGTTCATTTTGGATGACTGTTGTGCCACCCTTTTTGGGCACCACCTAAATCGGTCTTTCCCATTGGGAGTAAGATATTTGATATATAATCCCTACAAATAGTAGTTTGATCACCTCCTTTCACATGACTTATTTCATATTTGGATTGAGTTTGAATTGAGGGTCTCTTAAGGGTTTACAGTCTTCTGTCATTGGTATTTTGTGCATCCACATAGTGGCACTAATCCCAGTAAGGTCACGCATACTGTATCCCAGTACTTTCTTCTAATTTCTCAGAAGTAACATCAACTTATCTGCTTCTTCTAGAGTTTGGATTGATTATGACTAGAGATAGGTCCTTCTCGTTGAGGAATCAATATTTCAGTTCTTCAGGTAGGGTCTTCAACTCAGGATCCGCCTGAAGTGGTGCTTCTAGTGAGATTTCCTCAGTCATCCTCAAATCTTCGAAGGGTTTAGGGTGTTGATGAATGCATATTCATCCCATTTTTAGATGAATTATTAGTCTAATTTAGCATTCATATATATTAGTTTTCATTAGAACAACATTGTTTCGATCTACTTAGGTTTTTATGTTAATTTGTAGGAATTCAATACTTCTCTTAACTCCCTTTGCAGGTGTTGAATTCTATCACTCTGCAGCAAGTTTGCCAATTGACATCAAAATTGACTAGCAATCAAGAGATCTACACCTATGTCGACGTCCCTACTCGACACACTAAATGCAAGACAGTTGTATCAACCTCACTGTTTGACACCTAAGAGGTCGACACTTAGAAGGTTGACACTCAAGAACTCAACATCATCATAGGCCAATAACTGATAAGAATTCAACCATCAATCTACTACTGTCGACACTTCTGTCGACGTCCAGAACTACTCGACAAACTTGTCAAACCTCAAGGTTGATAGTCTCGTCGACCTCCAAGAACTGAGGATAGGAATTCCAAGCATCATCACCTATTAACTGACCGACCCATCGACCGATGGACCCATCAATCGACACCAATGGAAAGTGGTTGACACTAATAGGAAACACAAGAGGTCGACAAGCTCAACCCAATAAATAGGCCCCCAGTGTATTCGTACAACTTATCTCAGATTTTTTGGATACATAAATGCCGAAATGCTACCGCTAATATCAAATCAAGGATGAGACTTGTTGACCAAGCTAGTTCTATCATCCTAGATGGACGACATCTATTGACCTCAAGCACAAATCAACTGATCTCCTTCGTCCGCAACTCCAAAGCCATCGATTTCCTCCTCTAAGGTGATCGATCTCTTCCCTGAGCTGATGTTCGTTCCCCTACTGCCACTGCAATCCAGGGTTAGTTCCTAGAAGACAAAGGAAGAAGGAGGTCAACCATTGCACACCTCTCTGAGCCACTTCTATTACCATCATGATAATGATGGCACCCTCTTCCTCATCTTCTGATATTAATCTCGCCATGTCGAGGCAGTAGTCTTTTTACTGGGGTGTGGGGACTAGCCCCACTACCCATTCCTTGTAATTTCATTCATGTTCCAATTCTTGTATGAACTCATATAATTCATAGCCAATCATTTATTGCATTTTTTATGGATTGATCCACCACTTTATGTGATTTATTATAATCTTTTACTACGAGAACATCAATGTTTAAGATTTGAATATCGATTTGCTTTGGTTGACACCCTGATGAGAACTTTCGATGAAAAGTCTCAGGAGTAGTGGATAGAAGATCTGTAAGTTATGAGACATTAAGATTATAGGGATATCTACTCATGCAAGTTTCTGACGCCGAAAGGGGAAACTTGCATAACTCCAATTATATCTTCATACAAGTTTGAATTTGAATGATTGTAGATTTGAGTAGTGGCGGTGAAATCCAGTTCCACCCTACTATTTCCATTTATTGATAATTAGAACCTTAATCTAGCTCTTTTTATTCTTGCATTCTTAGATTAATCAACTCAACCTCACCTTTTGTGATAAATACTATTTCTTGATAGGTTACATTCATTAGATAATTCTTTAAAATGTTGTCCCTCAGGAGTTGATCCTCAACTATACTAAAATATGATTCGTCCTCTTGCAGGTGGCGTTATTGCACTTTGGTTTAGGTAAACTCTAGGAATTATATTCCTAGTAAATTTTTAGTGCGATAATATTCCATGTCAAATTTCGGCGTCATTGTCGGGGATAATGGAATTTCAGATCTTTGCAACTTACTTGGATTAGTTAGGATTTTTCTTTTTCACTTGATACTATTGCATATCATCTTGAATCAATATTATCTTCAAACCATCTGACTCAACATCTTCTACGTTTTAGGTGATAACACTTGTGCATTGGACGCACTTCTAGCCTCGACCCGTTGACCCCCATCGACCCCGAGATTGAAATAAATTACCATAGGATCCTTCATGAACAAAAAGCCAAGATGAACAACAAGGAGGTCAACCGTAGGGTGCAAGTAGCCTTGACTGTAGAAAGAGAGAGGCTCATGGCCGAAGCCAGAGCCGATGTACAAGCTGAACAACAAGCAGCCACAGAAGTAGAGCGATAGAGAGAACTATGAGAGTTCTCTATCCCTAAGGCTACAAATGTATGCAACCCTATTGTCCAGTCTGCCATCCTAGCTGAGAACTTCAAGATCAACACCAATTGGGTGTTGATGACGCTGAATAATAGCTGTGGAGGATGCATTAGTGAAGACCCCCATGAGAATCTACAAAAGTTCACAGATCTTTGTGGATTAAGTAAGAAAGTTGGAGTGCCAGAAGAGGCGATGAAGTTGTGATTATTTTATTACTCCCTCACCAACAAGGCTATGGTATGGTACAATTCCCAAGATGATTGTAGCATCACAACATGGGGGGAACTTCAGAGCCAATTCCTTGAGAAGTTCTTTCCACCCTCACTCACTTATTAGCTCAAAGGGGATATGACTTGCTTCAAGCAAGATCCAGCTGAGACTCTCTTTGAGGAATGGGAGCAATTCAAGGAGTTTCTACAAAAATGCCCTCATTATGGCATACCTCTTTCATAACTTCTAGAACACATCTATAGGGGATTTGATGATGAAATCAAGTGATACCTTGATGTTGCCTCTATTGCAGACTTCAAATGGAAAAACGTTGATGACAACTAGAAGGTCATTAGTAGTTAGCCGAGAACCAAGACAATTGGGGTTCATCCCATAAGGAAGACATCCTCAAGGTGGCGATGGAAGAAGACAAATATGAGTTGAAGGTGATTGTTGAATCTCTTAAGATGCTCACCTTGAATACAGACAGCCTCAAGTACACCCTTCTAAATAATGGGCAAAGAGGCCAATCCTCCCTTCAACCTAAGGAATCCCTAGATGTCTTCCAAGTATGTAGTGTAGAAGGCCACACGAGTAAGGAATGAATCCTCAAGGTGGCAATGGAAGAAGACAAATATGAGTTGAAGGCGATTGTTGAATCTCTTAAGATGCTCAGCTTGAAGACAGACAACCTCAAGTACACCCTTTTGAATAATGGGCAAAGAGGCCAATCCTCCCTTCAACCTAAGGCATCCCCAGAAGTCTACCAAGTATGTAGTGCAAAAGGCCACACGAGTCTACAGTGCAAACATCTCTACCAGGCCACTATGAGCATGATCCAACATCAGTTTGATAGTTCACTTGTCATTGAAGAAGTTAATGCTATCAACTCCATTCCAGGATAGGGTTACTACAACCCCAACAGGCCAAGGAACCATCCAGTGTTCCAATATGGAATTCTAGATGGAGAAACCAATGCCCAACATTTCCAATAGGGACCCATCCAGAACCAAGTTTGGGGTCCTCCTGGTTTCCAACAAAATTAAAACTACCTCCAGAACAATTACAACCCTGGTCAATACCACAACATTCTCAACCAGGGAAACAACTACAATCAACAAGGACAACTCATCTTGTTCCAAGGCAGTCAGCAGAACTTGCCAATAGACAGTGATTAAAGTCACCTGGAAATGATTGAGAGAATGTTAGCAGCCCAACAAGCACAACAACAAGCAAACCAACAAACCCAACAAGCCTACAACAGTCTTTAGAAGCCCAGTTTGCAAAAATTGCAACAGCAATAAGACCTCCAGTAGGATCTTTTACTGGCCAACTAGAGAATAATCCCAAGCATCAAGTAGAGCAGTGAAAAGTCATCACTACACACTTTGGACGTGTGTTTCCAGAGCCTCCATATCTAGTGATAAAAAATAATAGGTTGATTCTTGAAGATGATGAGGATGAAGAAGAAACCCCAACAGCTATACCAATAGTCATATCAACAGAACCAGTTTTTGAAACTCCAATAGCTCTACCAACATCCATCCTAGGAGAACAAGTGGTGGAAACTCCAGCGGCAGACAACATGAACAATGTCGAGATGGCAACATAATATGCACCAACCCCTCTCTCCATGCCCGTGGTGCCCATATACAAGCCTCGAGTCCCATACCAGAGTCACCGAACTCAGACACAGCTCGACTCAAGATTCATGAAGTTCAAGGAATTTATGAAGAAGCTCCATTGTGACATCCCTCTCCTTGACGCTCTTGTAGAAATTCCATCTTGGAAAAAGTTCTTAAAGACCCTCCTCACATGCAAGTACTTAACAGAGGAGATTGAGACTGTGAATCTAGTACAAACGACATCATATATCATCCTAAGCAAGATGCCAAAGAAATTAAAAGATCATGGATCTTTCGCCATCTCTTGTTTTGTTGGAGACACTACGTGTAGGAAGGGACTAGCTGATCTTGGGGCAAGCATTTATATTATGCCCTATATCTTCTGCAAATGACTAGGCTTCACAACAGACATCCTTCCTACTGCCATCGTGATTCAACTTGTTGACTCTATAATGACAACGCTGATGGGTATTGTAGAAGACATCCATGATTATGTAGGCCGCAATGCATATTGCCCATGTGACTTTGTCATCAATGACATCAAGGAAGACCAATGTTATCCTTTTATCTTTGGGTGTCCCTTCCTTGCTACCACTCTTGCACGCATTGATTTCAAAGAAGGAATCCTAGCATTGAGGCTTGGGATAGATACTATTGTCTTTAGAGTCTTTTAGAGTCTCAAGGGTGCCTCCCTGCAAGAGAAATGTTATTTGATTGATTGTGTTGACAAAATGGCACAACTATGACAAGAGGATTATACTTCTGAAGACCCTTTGGAGACCACACTCATCAATGCCAATGCTCATAAATTGGATGATGAACAGGTGGAGAAATTTCTCTTTCTCCTAAACTATGCTATAGAAGATCCTGAGGCCAAGTTCAATGATCTCAAATCTACCTCCATCATTGAAGAAGAAGAACTTACTGCGACAGAGATGAAGCCTCTACATGAGGGGATCAAGTATGTTTTCATAGATGAGAAGAAGGTCTTCCCAATCATCATCAATGCAGATCTCACAACAACCCAAGAAGACAATCTATTGACCGAACTTAAGAAAAGACAGAAGGCATTAGGTTACAAGATCACTAATCCTGACAAGTGTGAGTCAATCGCTCTGTATTCATAGAATCAACATGGTCAAAAATTACAAGCCATCTATAAATCCTCAACGCAAGATAAATCCTATCCTAAAGGAAGTTGTTCGCAAGGAGGTGATAAAGTTGCTGCTTTTTGAGATTATCTATCCTATTTTTGATTCACCTTAGGTGATTCCTATACAGGTGGTGCCCAAGAAAGGTGGTACTATAGTTGTTCTGAATCAGAAGAATGAGCTTTTTTCCATGTGCATAGTGACTCAGTGGCGCATGTTCATATACTACCACAATCTCAACAAAGTAACATAGAAGGACCACTTCCCACTTCCATTCCTTGATCAAGTCCTAGAGAGACTTTCATACCAAGAGTTCTTCTGCTACTTAGATGGATATTTCGACTTCTATCAGATACCCCTCCATACCAACAATCAAGAGAAGATGGCATTCATGTATCCCTTTGGCACGCATGCTTTCTGCTATATGCCTTTCTGGTTGTGTAACACACCGACTAATTTTCAACATTGCATGTTCGCTATCTTCTTCATGTTTATTGAAAACATAATGGAGATCTTCATGGATGACCTTTCAGTCTATGGAGGTTCTTTTGAACAATGTCTACACAACTTTTATCTGGTCTTGGAATGTTGTGATGAAGCACATCTAGTGTTCAACTGGGAAAAATGCCACTTTATGGTGAAGGAGGGCATTTTTCGAGGGCAAAAGGTCAGCTCTAGAGGCATTGAAGTTGATAAAGTGAAGATTGAAGTAATAGCAAAGCTACCTCCTCCAACCACTATTAAGGACGTTCGATCATTCTTAGGACATGTCAATTTCTATAGGAGGTTTTTTGTGTGACTACAGTAGGATCACCAAGCCGTTGACAGATCTTCTTCAGAAGGATGTGGATTTTAGCTTTCACTCTAACTGCATGAAGAGCTTCAACACCTTGAAGGAAGTTCTCACCTCAACTCCCATACTTCATGCCCCAGATTGGTCTCTTCCCTTTGAGATCATGTGTGATGCTAGTGATTAAGTTGTAGGTGTGGTAGTGGGGCAACATGTCGATCAAAAGCATCACATCATCTACTATGCAAGAAAGACACTAGATAACACACAACATAATTATGCTACGACAGGGAGAGAGCTTCTTGTTGTTGTCTTCACTTTCGAAAAATTTCTCTCTTACCTAATAGGCTCACAGGTGATAGTCTACACGTATATTGCATCTATATGGTACTTAATGTCGAACAAAGATATGAAGCCTAGATTAATTAGATGGATCCTATTTCTATAAGAGTTTGATCTAGAGATCACAGATAAGAAGGGGACCAAAAATGTAGTTGTTGATCACCATAATAGATTGCATATTCAAGGTTCTGGCAAAGTCCATGTCATCGACACTTTACCTAATGACCACTTGTTACAAATATCTACATTCGCACCATGGTATGCAGATTTTGTTAACTACCTAGCTGTAGGAGTCCTTCATTAAGGTTGTAGTGGAAATGAATGAAGGAAATTCATGTCATATGTTCTTCACTACTATTGGGATGAGCCATAACTCTTTTGTTTAAGTTTTGATGGTTTCTATCTCAATTGCATATCTGAAGAAGAAGCTCATCTCATTTTAGAGCAGTGTCACTCTAGCCCAATAAGGGCTCACATGAGCTCTAAGAAGACTACATTCAAATTCATGTAATGTGGATTCTTCTGGCCCTCTATCTTCAAGGATGCTCACAATTTTGTCAAAACATGGAATCAATGCCAAAGATCTAGCAATATTTGCAAGAGGGATGAAATGCCCCTCAACAGTTGGTAGGAAGTAGGGATATTCAACGTATGGGGTGCAGACTATATGGGTCTATTTCCCTCTTCTTATGGGTTCTCCTACATACTCGTTACAGTCGACAATGCTTCTAAGTGGGTTGAAGACATCCCCACCATTTGTTGTGATTCCAAACCAATCATAAAGATGTTCAAAGAAATCATCTTCCCTCACTTTGTAGTCTCGCACACTATTGTTTCTAATGGAGGATCACACTTCCTCAAGCATATTTTTGAAACTCGCAAATATGGTGTTTCCCATTGAGTCGCCACTCCATATAATCCTCAAAAAAGTGGATAGGTGGAGGTTTCTAACCATCAAATAAAAGCCATTCTTGAGAAGATAGCTGGTAAGACAAGATAAGATTGGACACAAGCTAAATGATTCTCTATGGGCATATAGAACTGCCTACAAGACTCCCCTCAGTAGTACACCTTTCCACCTCGTTTATGGGAAGTTGTGTCATCTACTGATGGATCTTGAACACAAACCTCAATGGGCCATTAAGAAGCTCAACTTTGTCTTTCGTGCAGCAAAAGAGAACCAACTACTCCAACTAGAGAAGGTTGAAGAGTTACGCCTCACTACATATGAAAATGCATGCATTTACAAAGAATGCTTAAAGATGTGGTGTGATGGCCATTTGAAGAGGAAAGATCCACAGATCAGGGATCAAGTACTAATGCACAACTCACATCTCCACCTCTTCCCAGGAAAGCCCAAGATTTGATGGTCGGGACCATTCATCATCAAGCACATCTTCCCACATGGAGCTGTGTCAATCTGGAGTGATAAAACTGGAGAATTCAAACTAAATGGCCACCGTCTCAATTGCTATTTCATAATATATAACATGTAGGCCAATCAACATCTCCCCCTCCTCCATCCAACATATCATGACTAAGTTTTAGGTGTTGAGCCATTGACATAAAATAAAGGTGCTTCTCAGTAGGCAACCCGAGCATCATTTCTTTCATTTCCAATTATTTTGTTATGCATCTTAGTTCATATTACATTTAGTTAAGTTATTGTATCTCATTCCAAGAACACTAGTTCATACAATTTTGATTTTAGGTAAATGACTCTAACTGAAGGGAGAGAAACCATAACATGTGGACCAACCAACAAAGTCTTTCCCCTTCATCTTAGATTTAGTGTTTTCTCAAGGACGAGCAATTATTTATGTTCAGGGTGGAGGGTGGGTGACACATATTCTACATTCGACCGACACTTATCTACTTACATCTTATGATCTTGTCATTGATTTCATCATGCATCAATTTTTCAAAATTTCTTTCTCTAAAGTAAACTAAGTCATTACCTATTAAACTTAGAGTTATGCATTATTCATAAATATATCCCCTTATTCAAAGCAATGCCTCAAAAGGACAAATTTTTAAAACTAACCAATGGCTAGAAATTGTCCTTTGTGGCCTATGAATCCAAAAATCATGTTTCCTTGGAAAAGATGGTAAGATTTGAAGGAACTGAGAGGGATCAAACACATCATGCTTTCTACTAACTAATTAAACAATTTCGTGGAATTTCCAGTTGTACCCTCTTTGAGTCATTATTTGAGCAGAGTGGGAGAAGGAGAACAACTGGATGCACGGAATTGTAAATCAAGTTGCATGACAATCTGAACTCTCGTCTACATTTCTTCTTCCATCTTACTACCTTCCATTCCACCAAAAAGAAAATACAAAGCCACAAAAATGTGCCCAACTCTATGTTTGGGGTGGCACACCCCCCTTCTACCCTCTTTTCGCTTCTTCCATACCCTTCACAAATTTAAAAAGGGGTGTACCATCAAGAAAATATGCCAAAGAGAACACAAAAAATGCAGTAAATGAAATTGCAAACAAAGAAATAATAAGATATTGAGTCGAATATATCGCTTCCTTCCATACCTCAATTCACTTCCTTTTTCTACCTATGGGAAAAATGAATGCCTCAAAATTTTACCCTTCTCTTGACTACACTAGTGTCGGATCAAGTGCACACTTGTCATTATGTGGATCTTTCTAAACACTTATGAAACTCCTTGACATGCTTGATGTTGGGATAGTGGTGAGGAAGTGTCATTGGGAAATGAAATCAGGACCGAAGATAATGTGTGTTATGTGATGTCTAGAAGTTGGGGCACCATGACCATATCAGGTGGTAAGGAAAACAACATGATGGGAGGATGAGGCAAATCACATCAGCCAAATGTATTAATTTGGTGATTGTTTCAGATTTTTTGTTACCCGAGGACGAGCAACATTTATGCTCAGGGTATTTTGATGAATTCATATTCATCCCATTTTTAGCTCCAATATTAGTCTAATTTCTCATTCATATAGATAAGTTTTCATTAGAATAGCTTTGTTTTGATCTACTTAGGTTTTTATGTTAATTTGTAGGAATTTGATACTTCTCTTAACTCTCTTTGTAGGTGTTGATTTCTATCACTCTGCAACAAGTTTTCCGATCGACCAACAATCAAGAGGTCGACACCCATGACAACCTCCCTACACGACACACTAGATGCTCAACATATAGAATGCACGACATCTGTATCGACCTCACTGGTTGACACCTAAGAGGTCAACACTCAGAATGTCGACACTCAAGAACTCAACATCATCATTGCCCAACAACAGAAAAGAATTCAACCATCAATCTACTATAGTCAACACTTCTTTTGACGTCCACAACTACCCGACAGACATGTTGACCCTCAAGGTCAATAGTCCCGTCACCTCCAAGAACTAACAACAGGAAGTCCAAGCATCAACACCTATCGACCGATAGAACTGTGATCGATGCACCCATCGATTGACACCGATGGAAAGTGGCTAACACCAATAGGAAATGAAAGATGTCGATAACCTTAACCCTATAAATAGGCCCCCAACAAACCATAAAACTCATCTCAAATTTTCTGGAGATAGAAATGCTGAAACGCTGCCGCTGAGATCAGAGCAAGGATGAGACCTACCGACCTAACTAGTTCTATCGACCTAGCTGGACGACACCTATCGACCTCAAGTACAGATTGATAGAACTCCTTTGTCTGCAACTCCAAAGCCATTTATTTCCTTCTTCAAGGAGATTGATCTCTTCCCTGAGCTGTTGTTTGTTCCCCTACTTCCGTTGCAATCCTGGTTAGTTCTTGGAAGAAAAAGGAAGAAGGAAGTCACACACTATACTGAGTCGCTTCTGTTACAATCAGGAAATTGATGGCATCCTCTTCCTCTTTTTGTGATATTAATCTCGCCATGTCGACGGAGTAGTCTTTTCACTAGGGTGTGGGGACTAGCCCCACTACCCGTTCCTTGCAATTTCATTCATGTTCCAATTCTTATATGAACTCATATAATTCATAGCCAATTATTTATTGCATGTTTTGTGGATTCATCACCCACTTTACATGATTTATTATAATCTTTTACATTGAGAACTTTAACATTTATGATTTGAATTGTGATTTTCTTTAGTTGACACCCTGATGAGAACTTCTAATAGAAAGTCTCCAGAGTACTGGATAGAGGATCTATAAGTAATGAGACATCGAGCTTACATGGATATCTACTCATGCAAGTTTCTGACGCCAAAAGGGGAAATTTTCATTACTACAATTATATCTTCATACATGTTAGGATTTGAATGATACCACAAATTTGAGTAGTGGTGGTGAAACCCAGTTCCACCCTAGTGTTTCCATTTATTGATAACTAGAACCTTAATCTAGCTCTTTTAATTCTTGCAATCTTAGATTAATAAACTCAACCTCAACTTTTGTCATAAATACTAGTTCTTGATAGGTTACTTCGATTAGATAATTCTTAAAAATGTTATCCCTTGCGATTCGATCCTCAACTGTACTACGATAAGATTTTCCCACTTGTGGGTGGCGTTATTGCACTTTGGTTTAGGTAAACTCTAGGAATTATATTCCTAATGAATTTGCAGTGTGTTAATATTCCACGTTAGGTGTCACTCATCTCCTTTCGTAGTGTCTAGTTGTTTTATATACATGGAAATTTGGGGATCTTCCTCAGTGGCTTCATCACCATTAAGAGTTGTCTGTAGGGGGGTCTCCATAAGTTGTTCATATGATCTGAATCATATGATCTCATGAAATGTCATCATTGGATCTTGTGTGGTCTCTTGCAATGATGGCACCTGTTGTAGCCTTTGGAAAGAATTGAGTCTTATGTCTTCCCAACAATGAGCGTTTGGAAGCAGGCAGTAGATTGTGTTATGAAAAAATTCATAGCATGTAATAGTTTGTACTTGAAGGATTTGATTTTCCATTTCATATGCGTTAAAGGATTTTTTGAGAATGTCTTGCTTGGCAGAGATGTATTTTAGCATTTCAGTAATGGATTCGAGTTCCAAATGTTTTTTCGTCCCAACATTTTCCAGGATGTTTTTTCTTGAAGGTTAATCCAGTGGGTCTGATTTTCAACTGCAAGTTCGACTATCCTTAACACATTGTCAAAGCACTATCATATGAAGTTCCCATTAGAGGAAGAAATACAGAACTTTTTGATCTCATTGTGGACGCCTTCATAGAATGATTCAGTGACTTGGTTCTTAGGGATGTCGTGGTGTGGGCACTTGCACGAGAGTTTGTTGAACCATTTCCCACACTTCGTGCATGGGTTCTTCGGGTGCTTGACAAGATCTAGTGATTTCTCCTCGCATCAAGTATTTTTTTAAGGAAGTCGGGAAGCTATTTATTCATCTCGCCTTCCCCCTACAAGCAGATTTGAAAAAGGAGTACACGCACTAATAACAGAATTAAACCTAGTAGTACTACTACCATTAAATAACTGGGCCTCATTATTTATTATACTACTAAGCATAGCAGGAGGATTACTGTAAGTGAAGGTGCCCTCGTTGTTTTTGAGATGGTGTTTAGCGAGCAGATCAGGAGCTGCATTGCATTTTCTTCTGACATAATTGACACAATAGTCTTTCTCATCCACCAGTTTATTTATTCTTGCAACTTCATTAGCAAAGGATGGGCAGTTCATACCATCTTCTTGGATCATTTTGGTAGCACTAAGGTTGTCTGTCTGAAACTCAATATTCCCTGGGAAATTGATGCTGGCATGTTCCATGGCCTTGAGAATACCGATAAGTTCTGCATGGAGGACATTAATAGTTGCAACGGTTTCACCATAACCCCCAATCCATTGCCCGAGCTGGTTTCTAGAAACACATGCAACTGTAGATTTGGAATTACCTATAGCAGCATCCGTGTTGATTGTAAACTGCCTGGCGCTAGCCGGAACCCAATGCTTATTGTCTGAGGTCCCTATGCTGGTGTGGGCACTTTCAATGGCTAACTCATTCATTTTGAACTGGTGTGTTATACGGTTTATGATCCCTTCCACAGTTCCTTTGGAATTGTTGAAAACTTCATCGTTTCTATTGCGCCATAGCGTATCGCATGTGATAGCATAAAGTCTAGCCTGGTAGTTGCTTTTGCTGATACATTTGAACATCCAACTTCTACCTTGTTCATCATTCCAAAAATCTTCGTTAAAGTTGTTATCCAGAACCTTTCTCCAGATCGATTTGTTCTGTCCGCAGTCCCTAAGAGCATGTAAAATAGTTTCAGTTTCAAGATGGTACCTAGGGCTGAGGCTGTCAGTAGTCATGTGTCTCTCCTATCATCATGCATCAGTAAGGATGGCATCATGTGCCATAGTCCATAGCAGCAACTGGATAGAAGGTGAGACATTTAGTTTCCAGATTGAATCGCATTTACCCTGCACCGGCGGGGCTTGGTTGGAGCGACACAATGCGTAAGCAGAAGCAGTGGTGAATAGGCCATTGTCATTGAGTAACCAAGCGTGAGTATCATGTTTGGTGGTGTTGAGCGGCGCTTTTATTTTCAGAATATCTTGGACAACAGTGTTGGGTAACCATTGTTCAAGGAAGCTGTGGTCCCATTCACCATTTAAATTGACTACGCATCCAACCTTCAGATCAGCCATTTCTGTTGGGATCACATTGATCACTAAGTCCCCTAGGCTGCAATCATGGTTTGTCCATTTGTCCTCCAAGAAATTAATGCTCATTCCATTAACAGGTATCATTCTAGAATTCTTAATGATGATGTCTTTCATTCTAAAGGCGTCAATAGCCATCCGAGAAGCACTGGTCGTATGCTTATCCTCAAAGTTGTGGTATTGTTTCTTCAATCCAGTGCACCATTGCGATTTTCTGTTATTAGCTAAGTCCCATGTGTTCTTGAGGGTAAGCGATGTGTTCCATTCTCTCATAGATTTAACCCCTAGACCACCAACATCCTTGGGGCTAGTAAGTTTCTTCCAACCAACTAGGGAAACAGGATTGCGTTTGAGACCGCCTCCCCAAATAAACTTTCTCACGCTGCTATCAATATTATCACATAGCTTGAGCGGCAATCTTGTTGTTTGCATGACATAGGTGGGCAGTGCGGTAAGCTTTGTCTGGGCCAGGCACACCCTTCCAGCCCTGGATAGGCATTTAGATGACCATGTGTTAACAAGACTGTTAACCTTTTCGAGTATAGAAGAATAGGTGTTCTTGTTAATTTTATTGTGGACGATGGGAACACCCAAATAAATCCCCAAGTCGTAAGTAACTTGGAACTTGCTGATCCTGTTGATGCTTCTTCTGACCCAACGGTCAACCGAGGCAGAGAAAAAGATGTGAGTTTTGGCAGATGAAATGGATTGACCAGAGGCAGTGCCGAATTCGTCGAAGTATTTCAGAATAATTTTAATCTGGTCTACTTTGGCTTCAGAAAATAAAATGATATCGTCTGCAAAGCAGACATGAGCGATCCTAGGACCGGAGTGGCTAATTTTGAGCGGTTTCCATTCACCATTGTTGACATTGTTTTGTATCATCTGGCTTGGTCTTTCGAGGCAAAAGACGAAAATATATGGTGACAGAGGGTCACCTTGTCTGAGACCTCTGCTGGCCTTGAAAGGTTCGGAGCTACAACCATTCCAAATGACGGTGCTAGATCCTCCAGTGATGGAATTCATTATGAAATTTCTTATGTTGGACGGAACACTGGTTTTCTGTATGGTTTCTTCAATAAAGGACAAATCCATCAGATCGAAGGCTTTCGTGAGATCGATTTTGATAGCCATTGTCGGTTTGCTGTTGTTGGGCTTCATTCTTCTGTTGAGTTCTTGTACCACAGTGATGCTATCTGTGATTCGACGTCCAGGGACAAAGCTACTTTGTTCGGGTGATATCCATCCTGTGATGAGTGGTTTTATTCTGTTAACCACCACTCTAGCCGCGAGTTTCAACATGATGTTGTTCAAAGAAATAGGACGAAATTGCTCACACCTTTCTGGGTGAGGGATTTTCGGGATAAGAATGATTGTAGCATTGCACATATCTTCATTGAGAGGTAGACCTGCAACAGCGTGTGAAATTGTTTTAGTGACTGCACTCTTGAGTACAGACCATTTATTTTGGACAAAACCGGCGTTGATGCCATCGGGTCCAGCAGTCTTTGTTGGATTCATCATTTTCAGTGAGCCTTGGATCTCCTCGCTGGTTGGTATGCTGGCCAAAATCCTTGAATGCTTTGTGGATGGCCTGTTGAACCTGCCCGGCACAGCAGTGTGAGTATCGTGCCCTTGGGTAACAGGTTTAGATAAGATTTTCTTGAAATGATCTGAAATCATAGTCTGCAGTTCTTTGGGGTCTGTGATCCAAATGTTGTCATTGCTTTTGAGAGTCATAATGGTGTTCTTCCTTTTTCTTTGATTGACCCATGCGTGGTAGAATTTTGTGCATGAATCACCATTCTTCAGCCAGTGGATGTGAGCTTTTTGCCTCATGTCTGCCTCCTCTTTATGTAGAAGTGATAGAAGTTCCTCCTCCATTTTGATACACATATTGTCTGAAACAATATTGTAGTTTTCCGCCATTGTTCTTTGCAACATGGAGATGTTCCTGGTGAGATGTTCCTTTTGGGCGTTCCTTTGCTTGTGTATGTTTTTGTTCTAGGTATTGATTTTGTTTTGAATCTGAAGAAAGCTAGATCTGAAGTCCCCGTCTTGGTTCCAGTTTTCGGCTATAAGCATTGTGAAGGTGGCTTCCCCTTGCCAGGACTCTCTAGTTATGAAGCGGGCTTTCCTGCGTTTCCTGTTGTTCATTTTCAGCAGAATAGGGCAATGGTCAGAAGACAGGCGCGTAAGGTGTTCTAGCGAAACGTCCCCCCACTTTAAGATGAAGTAGTCATTAGCAACTGCTCGATCAAGCCTTTCCTTTAGCATATCGTGCTTGTAAGTGTAGTTCATGCCGGTATATCCTATGTCAGTAAGACCAGCCTCCGTCAGGGCATCACAGAAGAGATGGGCCTCGGTTTCAACAAACCTATTGCTTCCAAACTTCTCGGAAGTATGTGTCAAAGTGTTAAAATCCCCCAGAACAACCCAGGGTTCTTTGTAGGTCAGATTAAGCTCAGCTAACCTTTTCCATAGGATCTTTTTTAGATTTAGGTGAGTGCTGGCATATACAAAGGTGATAATGACGGTATTATTGACTCTACAACTGATGAATTGACGATGGCTGCATAGAATCTCCACACCACACTCATTTTGATTCCAGCAGATCCAAATACCTCCAGAGAATCCACGCGCCTCAACACGGTGAGAGTTAGAGAATCCCAACATTTTGATGGTGTGTGTGGCATGAAGATTGCTGATTCTAGGCTCAAGAATTCCAACGACTTTGGGTTTACGGCTTCTCACAATTTCTTTGAGTACCATGCAGGTGTCATCATTTCCGATATCCCTGACATCCTAGTAGAGTGCATCAAACATATCTAAGGTTTTTATTAGGGAGGATAGAATTTCTCAAGGGAGGATAGAATTTCTCAAAATACTTGTTTTGTAAGCCTCCCGTGTGGTGACTAGACCTCCTCGAAGCACGTTATACCAAACCCTAGCTGTACCAGTAAGAGAGTATTTGAAAAGATGCAGTCATGTGGCATCATCAGTGGAGCCTGGTGGTTTCATCATTGAACAAATGTCGATGAATTTTAAAAGGTTCACCTCATAATCATCTCTGATCCTCCTATGCTGACCAACTGGGCCTTGATCATGATCTGGTTGCCTAAAGATTGGACTGGATGAGTCAATTGGTTCCTTTGGGGATGGATAAATCCCACAATTCTTTCGCATGCTCTGTGGGTTGGGTATCTTATTGGCTAGTCTTGAACTCAGCCTCCTCCTATTCTATAGCTTCTGTGGCAAGTAGTTCACACTGGACTGCTATAAGTGCATCAATGCAAACATGGATAGTTGCGTCTATAGCTGCCTCATCCTCCATGGCTCTCTCCTTGTGATGTTTTTTGAGAGTTTTCTCAATTTCAAGATAGAATAGCAATCCTGATTCAAGAGTCCTGGATTGTCGCATAGGCTAGGAGTACCTAAAAGTAAGAAAGATCATGAGCAGTGTGTTTGGTTCTAGAAGATTTTCAGTATAATCAAGGAAAAGAAAAATCCTAATTATGCTTATACTTCTAAAAATATTAAACTAGCCTTGTCCCTGGTAGTGACGCCATTTTTTGATGGGGCTCCAAATGTCGCACCAATAAAAACTCTAAAACAAATACTCTTTTGTTTAGCCAAAAGAAGTGCACTAATTCCCCACTCCACATGAGTAGAATCCTTATTGCAATATATTTAATGATCAAAACCCAAGGAAAAACTTTTTCAGTAGTTTTATGAATTTAGAAGTATTAAGTGTAATATTTATCACTGAGTAGTTGAAAGATTGATTAAACTAAATTGTTTCCAAAAGAAATGAATATTAAAGATGTAAATAACATGTAATAAGGAGCACCATAACATGGGGTTTTTCTACCCAGGCCTGCATAATTATCTAACAAGATTTAAGTCTCTGATAGTCATTGCTAAATTGAGGCTTAGCTACTAGAACCTCACAGGATATAGGTCATCACCTAGTATAAACTCTCTTCAAACTGACCATGCTGAGAACCCAAGTTCCCTATCTATACTATTGAACTCCTCTACTTGTGACCGACCATCCTTGTCACGTAGAAAATTGAAGTCCAAACACCTCACTATCCCTTGCTGAGAACTCAGGGGGACAATAATATCATGTTGGTGTGCTAATCACACTCACAACAACCTACATATCCATGATTATAACATATATCCAAAAAAAGCCATTAATTTGTAAAGCAAGGCATCGAGCATAATGATACTTTATTCACCAACTATATTGTCGAGTTTAGATAAAAGCTAAGATAAAATGTGGGTGATCAGTACTAGTCCCCATGCCCCAGCATAAGGAGTCTACTCACTCATGGCAAGGTAGAACAACAAAGAGATAATAGGAATGATAGAGAAGGGCATGACGCCTAGTGTAGGAAGACTAATCTCTCTACTATAGTTGCCGCCTCCTCGCTCATAGCTAGGGTTTGTGCTACATGATGTGTCTTCTATAAGGGTTCTCTTTTATAGATGCATTCCTCTCCTATAAAAACCTAAGGTTGAGTGCTTGTAGTTGAAGGCATCTAGTTGCATGGCCCATACACGGTCCAATAGGAAACACACATGGATTACTCAATTTGGACCTCACATCTAGTTCTCCAGCTAACTAGTATGGAGTGAATAGGAATGGACTAGATGATGGGACCGCGCGTCCAAACATTGAAACTGGGAGGACTCCGAGAGGAGAGAGGCTCAAGTTGGGTGAATGACAGAACCGCTCGCTTGACTAGGTGGATGGAAGGTGATTAAAAGGAAAGCTATGGGGCCCTCCTTCCCTTGAGGTGTAGCATCGGGAGGCCTTCGTCATCCATCTCGGTGTTGTTACCCAACCTTTGCTGATCCTGCACTAAATATATGCAAAAATGCATTTAAGTTCAAAAAAGGAAAGATAATTTCATTTAAGTGAATATAAAGCTAAAACTAGGAAATAAAAACACAAAAATCCCTAAAAAGTGAGTAAAACAACATATAAAAAGGGTACAAATATACTCATCTGTGATTTATTACATAGGTAAATTCACCTAGGAAAAGGTCCCTAGGTTGTTACCTAAACTACCCACCACAATCACCACCTTTAAGAGAACATATATTATCATAGTATATAATTAGGATCGAACCATAAGGAAAACTCTTTTATTAAATATTTGATCAATGTAACCAACAACAACAATCACTTATCAAAAAAGGTGATTGTTTTTTTATTACACAAATATTTCAAGTAATAAAAGCGTTAAATTAAGGATTGATTATCAAATGAGTCAAACATCAATGTGGATGGCTTTCACCACCACTACCTATCATTCACTCTCTTACTATGTCACAAATAACATGACATTGCATATGTTAAGGCTAGATAAATCTCATTTTAGTATTGTGATAAAATATGAATATATATTAGTCTAGGCTTGCCATTACATTACGTAGATATCATCAACATATTGCCTTAGAAACTTGAACTTCTCGTCAAGGGTTTGACATGCAATAAATGATATCCTTGATTCTAGATTTAAATTTGTCTACATCCAAAATATGATCATCAACATCATCATCATCACCTAAGCCTCAATCCCAACTATGTTGGGGTCGGCTACATGGATACTTTGTTTCCATTCAGCTCTATCATGGGCCATATTCTAATTGAGATGTAGAGATTCAAAATCTCTCTTTATAAGCTCATCCCACGTTAATTTAGTCCTTGCTCTTCTTCTATTTATAGTGTTTGTCTCAATAGCATTGCTTCATATAGGCGCATTAGTAGGTCTGCGTCGCTTATGTCTGTACCATCTGAGTCGGCCCTCGCACAATTTGTCCTCAATGCTCGCCACCCCCACTTTATTCCTAATATAGTCATTTATGAAGCGATCTTTTCTTATCTTCCCACACATCCATCTCAGCTTACACATTTCAACTACATTCATCTTGTTGAGACCTTGTTTCTTCACCGCCCAACATTCACTCCCATAGAGCATGGATGGTCATATAGTTGTTCTATAAAACTTACTTTTAACCTGAGACGGATCTTCTGATCGAAAAATACTCTAGTAGAACTCCTCCATTTCAAGCATCCTGCAGTGATCCAGTGACAAACATCATATTGGACGTCCCCGTCTATTTGAATAATAGAACCCAAGTAATGGAATTTATCACATTTTGGTATATCTACTCCGTCCAACTTGGCTCCATCATTCACACTGTGAGATTGACTGAAATTGCAATGCATATACTCAGTTTTGCTCCGCTAATTGTCAATCCATTTGATTCCAATGCCTTTCTCCAACGTTCAACTTTATCATTCAATCCATCTTTAGTTTTGTCAATCAAAACAATATCATCATCAAATAACATACACCAAGGAATATCATCCTCAACATTCTTTGTCAACTCATCCATAATAAGCACGAATAGATATGGGCTTAGTGTGGAACCTTGGTGTACCCCAACTATGATAGGAAAAGTTGGTGTCACTCCTCCAGGACTCTTGACAATTGCAGTAGAGCTATCATACATGTCTTTGATCAAGTTAATGTATTGGATAGGCACACCCTTTTTTTCAAAACCATCCATAACACTTCTCTGGGTACTTGATCATAAGCCTTCTCTAGATCGATAAACACCATATAAAGATCTTTTTTGTTTTATCTATACTTCTCCATAAGCCTCCTTATCAAAAAATAGCATCTATTGTTGATCTTATAGGCATGAAACCAAATTGGTTGTTTGATACCTACGTTATAGATCTTAACCTCTGCTCAATAATCCTCTCCCAAAGCTTCATCGTGTGACTCATCAACTTGATAACTCTGTAGTTTGTACAGCTCTAAATGTCACCTTTGTTCTTGTAGATTGGGACTATAGTACTATTTCTCCACTCATCTGACATCTTCTTGGTCTTCATGATCTTGTTAACGAAATCTGTTAACCACGTAACTCCCTCATCCCCCATACTCTTCCATAAATCAATGGGAATATTGTCTGGTCCGCATGCCTTTCTCATTTTCATCTTTTTCAAAGCATTTTTGACCTCAAAACATCCAAAATATGATAAACATGCAAATAGTTTTTACAGATAAGATTGCAAGCATAAAACATTTGTTCCATAGCATAGCAAGGTTCATACAAAAGAAGATAGAATAAAGAGAAAGAAAATAGGAAGTGGGGCTACTCTATGCATCCTAGCAAATGGAATGTCGTACATGGATATGTAACAAGTTTAAAAAGGTAAATGAAGGAGATAGCCCTCACTACATAAGAAGAATAAGATGACACATCCATGATGTGTAGAAGTATTTCTTCAACATGAGGACTAGGATGTCCAACAAGAAGTAAGAACTATAAGACATGTGACTTGGCTTAATAGATGAACATGATTTCTTATCATAATTGGATGCTTAAAACTTTATTATAACCCTAAGACGTGCTTTTATATAATGTTACAAGCTTAAGTTTCATGTTTGGTCCAGTTTGGACACTATTTGAGCAAGTTATGTAATTTTATGCTTGTTTTGGATTGTTATGAAATTTACCCATATCTAGGGTTTTTCTTGCAATTTGTCCAATTTTTATTGTTCCTCACATTCTATCTTATAATTCTTGAGTTATTTGTGCCTTGGTGCGCCTAGTTGCACCTTGGTTGGTGACATTTATCTAGGTTTGAGTATATATATATATATATATATATATATATATATATATATATATATATATATATATATATATATATATATATATATATATATACAAACTGCAATGAGACAACCAAAATTTAATACAAAGATTCATTCTGTAAATACAACGTGACATTTTTATTCTCCCTATGAAAATAGTAAAAATGATATATATCATAGTAGTTTACGTAGTATTACAAAAGAGTATGTGTATTACAATTTTGGTCATCTAATTACAACGTTGGTTGTCTTGTTACAAATATTTGTCTTCCTATTACAAAAGAAATGCATGGGTAACTAACCTTAGTTACCCGCATGGGTAGCAAATGCATGGGCGTATATATATATATATATATATGTATATATATATATATATGTATATATATATATATATGTATATATATATATATATATATATATATATATATGTATATTTATATATATAAATGATATTTATCACAATAGTTTATGTACTACTACAAAAGAGTCTGTGCATTACAATTTTGGTCATCTCATTACAACATTGGTTGTCTCATTACAAATATTTATCTCCCTATTACAAAACAGATGTACGGGTAACTAATCTTAGTTACCCGCATGGGTTGCTAATGCATGGGTAACTAAACCGTTGATCTTCTTAAATATCTTAAGAACATACTATATAATAAATTTTAGCTCATTTGGATACTTATAGGTCATTCATCAGGCAAGAATCATGCATTTCAAATTAGTTTTGTGTGTCGATTTTGATGTCCTTGGATGAGTGATTTACACTCATCCAAATGAGCTCAAATTTTGTATGCGGCCTATTATTATTGTAACCATGTAGATCAATGGATTGGATTTTAGTAAGACAAGATCTAGATAGGCAAACACCATTGAGGTGTATGACATAATCTGTACACTCGAGTGTATTCTAGCCTGACTCTCTCTCTCTCTCTCTCTCTCTCTCTCTCTCTCTCTATATATATATATATATATATATATATATATATATATATATATATATATATATATATATATATATATATATATATATATATATATATATATATATATATATATATATATATATATATATATATATATATATATATGGGAGGACATTCAATACTCGTGCGGGTAGCTTGGAGTTTGCTACCTTTCAAATTAGTTAAAATACTTCCATCCTCTCTTTTCTCTTCCTTCTTTGAATTTTTTCTTCCTCCCTTTCAATTTGTTTGTAGTATAAATTAAATGGCATAAAGAATAGATTTTGTACATGCAATTTTCATGGTCATCTTTGTGTATTGTCTAAGAAGCTTTTCTTATTGGTCTATTTCTAAGACAAAAAGCCCACTAATTATTCCCGTGACGAGTAAGAAAGTGTACCATGATGTCTAGAATTTTCCTCCACATATCTTTCCTGAAAACACTACCCACACCCCCATACCTTTGATACTCACGATCGATGACTCTATCATTGGGAGATGGGCGTATTGCTGATGCAGCATTAAACCTCACTTAAATAACGAATGAGATATTGAAAGAAAAGAAAAAGAAAAGATATAAAATTATTTTTCTCATAACTTTCAATTTATAATGAATTTTTCACTGAAATGAAACACACTAGATTCTTAATAAAAATCCATACAAGACCAATTTTGATATATATTGGGAAAATAATAATATGAGAGAAGTATAATTTCTATATTATTGAGTATAATACCCATGTTTGGGGTACAGTTCCCATGTTTTGGGGTATAGTACATCAACAAGTAAACATTGATGTCGTAACCTCAAAATTGGGAGTAATTTACACAAAAATATAAATATTGTACCACAAACATTGGTACTATAGTCACACGGGTAAATAAGAGGAGTACAATATTCAGGTCGTGCAATACATTACTCCCATTTTGATGGTACAATACAAATGTTTAATTACTGATGTACCCATATTTTAGGGTAAATACTCATGATTTGGTGTAGAATGCCAATGTTTTGAGGTTTAGTTCATCAAAAAGTATACATTAGCATTGCAACCCCAAAACGGGAGCAATGTATATCAAATTATGGGTTTTGTATCCTATTTATTTATCTTCCCATGTATATTACCAACTATATTTGTCTTATATTTTTTCAAGGTATGTCAACATTAATTTTATAGAAAAGAATTTCATTTGGAAGTGCATAATAGTTTGAATTCAGTAAATAGATAAGAGTGTTGGGTCTCCTATATATAGGAGCCAGGGAGTACATGGGCTAAACAAAAATAAGGGAAAATACAATGGGCCCAAGTCCAACCAGACAAATATACTAACATGCCCCTTCAAGTTTGAGAGTAAACATTGTGAAGTTCCAACTTGACTCCCATATACTTATACAAAGAAGGAAGGGGTTTGGTAAGGATGTTCGCAACTTGATCGCCTATCCTAATGTGAGGAGTGATGATCTACTTTGATTTAATGAGGTCCCACACAAAATGGCAGTCAACTTCAATCTTTTTTGTGTGCTCGTGGAAGATTGGATTGTTATCTATGTATATAGCCTCTTGGTTGTAACATTATAAAATAGATGGATTTTGAAAAGGAATTCCAAACTCACTAAAGATTGACTGGTCCCACTATATATCACATCATGCATGAGCCATAACCAAATATTCTTCCTTAGTGTTGTAGCGAGCAGCTACTGCATGTTTTTACTCCTCCAGGAGACTGGGTGAGTGCCAATCATGACACAATAGCTAGAAGTGGACAGTCGGTCTTTAGAATCACTAGCCCAATTTGCATCTCCATATCAGGAGATAGATATTACCTTTGACTTAAGATGCTTGTAGAGAAATCCTCATCCTGGAGCACTCTTAAGATAGAAAAGAATGCATTGAATGATGGACAAATGGACATGAAGTAGTTCACTCATGTGTTGGTTGAGTACCCCAACAACATATATAATATTTGGTTGAGTAATAGTCAAGTAAATCAATTTTCCAACTACACAATGACGCTTCTCTAAATTAGCAAAGAGTTCTTATCCATTCATAGTCTTCATATGATAGTCCTTCAGGGTAGAGACTGGTTTGGCTTCTACCATGTTGGCCTCTTGAAGTAGGTCTAAGACATTGAGTCATTATGACACACTGATCCTCAAGGCCAAGCTGAGAACTTTGATTACAAGGTAGTATCACAGGGTGGCCAAGTCTTTTGTATTGATATGTGTATGTAGAGACTGCTTGAGCTAGGATATCCCCATCATATCATTGTTGTTGATGATAATGTCATCAACATATATAACAACAAGAACATGGCCTTCAGAGGACTTGGAGAAGTATAAAGTGTGGATTGTGGCTAATCTCTGAAAGTTAAACTAAGTTAGGATATCACATAACTTATTGAACTAGTCCCTTAGAGACTTCTTGAGGATATAGAAAGATATTTGGAGATGAGATACTTTGCAATAAGACACTCCTCACCAATAAACCCAGGTGGTTTCTACATGTATACACTTCCTCCAGGAGATCTCTATGAAGAAAAGAAATATTGATGTTGAGCTAGTAAAGAGGCTAGTCAAGGTGAGATGTAAGGGAGATTAGCATGTAGACTAAGGTAATCCTTGTCACTAGAGAGAATGTGTAAAAGTAATCCACTCCAAAGGTTTGGGTGAATGCTTTGGCAACTAGGTGAGCCTTGAGTCATTCAACAAAACCATCCTAGTTATTCTTTAGAGAGAAAACCCATTAGTAGCCTATGATATTTTTGCTTTCCGGTAGGGTCAAAAGATCCCCTTTCTTGTTATCATAGAGCCCACTAGTACAGAAACTACTTCTAGAGTCAGTTAAAATGAACCTATAACTTCAATTTTTACAAACACCTAAGTGGGAGACACTACAATCACATGTCTAAGACATCGATTATTTGGGGATGCAAAAATTGATGACAGAGATTCAATCTTGGTTACTATGATAAATGAAACCAACACAATTAACATTTTGAGTTGTTGGTTTAGGAAATTCAATCGACAATGTTAGTGCCATATCAAGTCACATTCGTAACTAGTAAATGTTTTTGAGTCATTGGTTTCTAAAATAAAATAACATCGATTTAGCATCTAAGTGTTGGTTACATAAAGTGTAATCAATGATTCAGTGATACAATTATGGTGTCTTCAAAAAACTGACGACTATGACTATGTTGTCCAACATGACTATGCTACCTAGCACGACCATCTAGTGTAGTTTTATAATGTTAGTTGTTGACCTAAGATTAATGACTCAGACCTATAATGTCGGCTTTTTTGTAACGACTGACAACTAAGTTTTTTTAAAATAATAGGTCTGAAGATCTATTGTCTACTTGTTTAGTAGGATGTAGAACCTGCAATTCTGAACAATAGTTCTAAACTACATGTTCCATCATGTGTTCAATTTAACAACAAGCCAACAAAGCTACAAAATCTGCAATAACAAACACAATCCATGCACATACACAATCTTGTTGGTATGTACGCCCATTCCCAAAGAGTCAATCATATGATGGTTGTAGTGGCATAATTTTTAAATGAATACATTAATAATAAAGGCAAGCTTCCAATTTATTTTGTTTTATTAAATTATGAGATAATGATGTAACATAATAAACATCTAGAGAATGATATTACTCAATGACGTATGTCTTTGAATATATGACATGAACAATGAGATCATATGGATGTTAAGAGTGAATACATTGTCATTATGTCCCTAGTTTGATGTTACTGTGGAAGGATGATAGACAATAGTAACACATAAGACTAGAGTGTGTGTTTGCTGATGATAATCTCATCAGTCCTGATATGTGATATCAAACCAAGCACATTGATACATGTTATAGAATAGTGTATCAGATAGACTCACTGTGATATTGACACATGGAAACCATTACAATAGTAGTCATAGTAAGCTCTCATGGTTCTGGTGTTGATTGTGGTTCTTAGACCTGAAGTCACTACACTCATCACACGTCGTTCGGTGAACTTTGACATCATCAAAAATAATCTTGAATAAGGGTTTCCATCATGGTGATGATTGGGTGCATTGTGACACATGGGGATGACATTGAGTGATGTAGATGGGATTTGTCCCTCGTATAGGAGTATGATATCCTAGATCTCTTGATAAGAGAGACTGAGAAATGTATGGCTATGCACATGCGAGTCAATATGTGATATTGAGCTCACATATATCTTAGACAGTCTGCTCTAGTTCAAGAGACATACATTGAATGTTGAAGAGGATGACTACTACATGCCTCAAGTTCAATCTAGATATTAGTGATAAAGGAACTATATGAACACTATAACACCAAACAAAGATTGTAGGTTGAAGTTGTTCAACTTTCCATTTACTTAGATAACATTGATGTCCGACTAGGCACCATTCTTTACTTCTGATGTCATAACTTGTTATGGACATTCACTGCCAATGTAATATGGGATCAATAGGGTCATACACATAGGAACTAACCCATAATAGAATAATTGTTCATGAATGATAATTGGATTGGTTACTAAAGTGTTTAGATACTCAATTCAAGCAACAAATAAAATAACTGGACTCCCAGCTGATTGGGTCATGTGGAAATAGCCGATTGGAGTGTCATGTTGTTTTGATATTGTATTGGATGAGTTCTACACAAACTAAGGCACCAACTAGTTGGTTCACTTAATGAACCAATCGGTTAGGTTTGTGAGATGACCGGCTCTCTTCACAAGACACCCAGTTCATGGTACAATTCAATTGCATCATGGATTAGCACTGACTTCATGTAGTTCATTAATTGGAAATGAATTTCCAATTCATATGCGGTTGGGGAACATGTAAAATGAATATCTCACTGAGAGAACCAATCGGCTCGCATGCCAATCGACTAGTTTTCCTAGTGAACAAACCATTTTTCTATTTGCATGTTGCGGAAATTCAAGATTCTGGTCCCTTCCACTCCCACACAGACTGGGAACCCTGACTCTAACCCCTCCTATAATTAGAGGGGTACTGGGGGCTTCTCAGATGCATCAATTGCCTTTGACAATTATTTTCTTCTCTGGTTGTGGTAATCGAGAGAAACTGATAAATCTTACCAGATAAAGGGAGGTATAGCAAGGGAGAACAATTGTGGGAGACCAAGTTGGTGCCTAGTACACCAATAAGAGGGACAACTCTTTCATGTGTGTTCCAGTAGGATGACAAGATTTGTAGTTGGTCTATTTGGACTTCCATAGAGGTGTGGAGGTCATTTCCTGCCTCTAGAAGGACAACATCAACCTACTATCCGTGGTGAAGACTAGGAGGAGCAGCAGATGAGTCTGAGTCCAACTAGAAGATAGTTGCACGACTACAACGATGAGGATATTATTGCTGGACTTGCTCCAGGACTAGATATATCCTCAAAACCATCCTTTCCATTATACAATTATTGACATGATCCACTGGTTTAATGGGAAGTATGGTGGTAAAACCTTTTTTTCACTGCCTATTCTGATGGCATATTACCCTATAGTGGTATTTGAGCCACATCAATCTACTATATTTTTGGATAATTGATATGATTAAAATTTTGATATTATCTTTTATTTATTGCATGTGATGTGAATAATTATGTCCAATCAAACATCACACATAATCCCAAACAAATATAAATATGATATATATGCAATTTACATGCATCGTCCTAAAAGCGAGTTTTATTGGTGAATATGTAGCGTTGTTATGGCCAATAACCCTATTATTTATGCATGGTTGTGTTGACGGTTATTCCTATTTTATCTCGATTTTCATACCAAGCCTCTACCTTATCTTCCAATAGTAAAAGTATTATTCTCTCTTATCCTTTGCTCCCCTCAAATGTAACTCGAGGTTATCTATAATCATGTAATAGTAGGATAGTTTAAATTATTATTACTATGATGAAGACAAGCTGACAATATGTAACATACTAGATCTCAGACCCTACCCTGGAAGTTGACATTTTAGACTTAGCCAAACAAGGTTGAAGGTTAGACCTAAATAGATGTTTAGTATAACCCCAATGTTCTAATGCATGTATAGATCACCTTAATACAACCTAATGTTCTAACATTAATCTTAGGTTTATAATGGATACATAAAATATGCCACATAACTCATTTGGGTGGTAGTATGAAGATATGAAACTTAATTAGATGAATAATTTAGATAATGGGCCGTTAATGGGCCATATGCCATATCTCATAGAAAGAAGTCTAAAAGTGGAAACAAACTTCAAATTCAAAATCTACATATCAAAATTAGCCTACATGTCAAATTTCATCTAATTTGGACAACCTTGAAATATTAGGATAAGTTTAGGAGAGAGAAAATGAGTAAAAGGCATAAGTAAAGAATAATGTGATAATATAACTTCAAAATATGGAAATAATGTCAAATTTATATTCAACACATCAAAGATAAATTGTGGATGAAGTTTGGTCCAATTTGGATGTTGTTTGTGCAAGTTATGCAATTTTAGGTACATTCTGGACTTTTCTTCAATTTACCCAATTGGGAGGTTTTCTTTGAAAATTATCACATGCATTATAATCCTTATATATTCCCTTACCATTCTCGAGTTTTTGAACCATAGGGAACCTATTTTCCCCTTGGTTTGAAGGTGTTTCTTTCCAAGGGCATTTTAGGGATTACTCTCTATATAAATGAGCTTATCTTTAGAAGCTATCAACCAGTGGGGTTATTTTTTTGATTGGAGGTCAGTTGGGATGGCCTATAAGTGTCCATAAACTGAAATTTTATAATCAAGAATGCTCTATGAGTTGTCCTCTTGCATGGCCATGAAACCCCTAGGCTAAGGACACATGGAAATCTCCATGGACACCTCATGCTTGAATTCTTCCTTATCCATAAAGGTTTGCATGTCCGTGGGCACCCTTAACATTGGAAACATGGAAAGTAACTTGAAACCTCATGCTTGACTTCTTCCTTATCCATAAAGTCTTGCATGTCCATGGACACCCTTATAAATGACACATGGAAAGTCTCATAGACACCTCATACTTGACCTCTTTCTTTATATAGCCATATCTACCCCTTCCCAACTCCCAATTCAAAAAATCTTGCTCTCCTTTATTTCATCTACCTAAGAGCATCATTCCTACTCTATTTTTCCACGAAGTTTCTGCCCCAAGGTAAAAGGAGGTGCCTACCTTAATAAAGAAGGCTCCTAGGGTTCCAAATTTCTCTATTTAGGATTTCTTAAGCTCCTCCTTGGTGATTTTGACCAAAACTAGTAAGTATCCTCCTTTCCTTCCCTATTTTCATGTTGTTAGTCTTCCTTACACCTTCCTCTAGGTATTAACCATGGCCTTCCATGGTGAAACCCCACCTAGAACCCATAAACACCTCATCTCCATGTTCTTTTGGTAGGGTTTTTCACCTCTAAAGTGGAGAAGGTGCTTCTTGCTCGAGATAAGAGCTTTGTTGGAGAAACCAACCTCTCTAAGCTTGGGAACCTTACTTATTGGATCTTTTCACCTTCCCTAAAGGTTCTTTGGAGGCCTATTCTTGGACCTAGGACTGACTTAGATTGTTTAGAATCTGAAGTTTAGGTATGTTTGCAGACCCGATTATTTTATATTGAGCAATTTTGTTCTCTTATTGTATGATGTATCCCCTATTATTCATATTGAGAAATTTCTCTCTCTTATTGAATGTTTGCAGACCTGATTATTCATATTGAGCAACTGATCTTTTTCACTCTCTTATGGTATGATGTATCCCCTATTCTTCTATGTTGAGCAATTCACCTGTGCTTATTCATTCTCTTTGTCCTATGGATATTAGCCTATACACAATGTCTTTTCTTTTGAAAATCATGGTTCATGTGAACAACCTTATTTGATATTGATCATGTGATCATGGATATTATTTTTAACTCTTATCATATGCTTTGTTCATGATAGAACTCTAAAAGATGACATATGATGCCTTTTTCCCACTTATGAGGTGGATGTATATGTTGGTCACTTATGTGGTGACTAGTTTATATATTCTGACTATACTTTCTACTTGCATGTACATTTAACATGCTATGTGATTCAGTAGCACTAGAGTAGTGTAATTGCTTGGTTTTTATGGCATATGTGTTATTTCCTTCCGAGCAGATGTGATATTTCCTGCTCTTTTGGGATGGAAAGGAACCTCATACCCAGGGAAAGATGTGTGATTCTTGGCCCATGTTTTATATTTTTTGAGAGAAAAAGGATTGATTCATTACTTGTTAGCCATACGGTATCTAAAATTGGGGAGAAAGATACAAACAGAACATACAAACGTCACATTCAGTAACCCTAGGGCACTACAACTCATATTGGAACGAGAGAGAGACATTTCTGCATTGATTCTTCTTCCTTGAGGCTGTCTTAAGCAGCTTTTCCTAAAGAATTCCTTCAACCTGAGCGTTAAGTAGTGGTAGAGGGGTTGGAACAAGACGGTATTCTGCTAGTATATCAACTCAAACGAAGCCATACAACTGAGTAATGAGATCAATCCAGAGCAAAGATGAGATACCCGTACTAAGGTTGAATTATCGGGGGAAACCCCAGAAAAACCACCGCCTTCACAGAGGAAGTAGTAGCAATCCTTATTCAAAGGAAGAAACAACACCGATATACGGCGGAATAATCCAGATAGCCTGCCAGAAACTAGCACCCAAGTGAGAAACCTGCAAGGAGAAAACAGAGGAGGGAAACCCGCCTCCTCCGGAACCCCTCTGAGGACACCCCCACCAGCCACCCGCCTCAGCCTCAAGGAAGATCTGAGAAAGACTCTACCAGGAGAAGAGCACCACCACCTCCTACAAGCAACACACTGAAGAGAAGACCCGATCACAACTAGGTCGCACAGCCGCCGCCCAGGGGGGAGCGATGAGGAGCTCGGAGAGGCACCTGCAAAAGGAAACTGGAAGAAGAGGCAAGTCGAGGAGGAGGCCCAGGGGAGAAGGTGACGGCCCAGTAGGATGCCTGACCCCCTCCCCCAAGCCTGAGAACCGCACGTGGGGGGAGCCCTAGCTCACCGCCGTGATCGCCAGACGGGTGATCCATGTTTTATATATTTGGGAGATTGGAAGTATTCCTTTCTCTATCAGGTTTCAAGTTTATGAGACTTGGCCACCTTTGTGTTTATATTGTTCTAGGGCTATGTTTATCTCACATGCATGCAGGTTGATGATATGGGGTGTGTGCCCTAATTCTTTACATGTGCTTGCGTGGCACAATCTTTATGTTTCTTTTATTATCATATGATTTAAATTCCTTTTCTCTTGATACCCATTTGGGTGGTCCTTATCCTTTCTATGGGAAGCCTTTTATATTTGTTGACCTTTATTTCATATATAGCTCAATTTTCCTATTTAGTATGCACATACCATCCTTTGTTGATGTCATCTATTTTCTCTTCTTGCTAGGGTAAGCTTCCAACCCTAGGTGAAGGACTTGGATGATAAGGCATGAAGTTTTGGACTAGCTTAAGGAGTTAAAGCTTGGAGATAAAGTCGTTATGGTTTAGATTTCCTTGTACTTATATCCTTATGTTGTATCATACATGTAAACCCTTATGGGATATTATGATGTACTTTTATAATCTTCTGGTATACTATGATTATTTTGAATACCTTTAATTGAAGTTTGAAAATTTTGCACCTATTCTAGCATACCTTTGAGTGTGTTTGGAATGGATGTTTTATTCTTCAAATTTAATTTTAGTAAGGTGGTGATCCTTCCTCCTTACACAAGATGGAGGACCAAGAAGGACCAATCGACTGGATGCCTAGTCGATCAACTAGAGGACCAAGAAGATGGTGGACTGGAGTCCAGATGACCCGGGAGATGACCAATCGACCAGCTAGAAGGAGAGCCAATAAGTTCACAGGTTGAATCGATAAATCCAGATTGGCAATCACAAATATTCATCAATAATAGGTTTATGCATGAGATGTAGACCCTAGGTTGTGGTGATTCCTTGTGGCTCTAAGGAATTACACTAGAATGGCCATAACCTTCATTTTTTGTTTATTACATGTTTTCATTGTAGAATATAGTTGTATATGATATGTATGGTATATGTGGTGATTGGATAAAGTATATGTACTTATAATTACAAACTCCCACAATAAAATATTAAGTCATAGATGCTTTCCATTAGAAACACACATGAAAAGCTTGATAAACTAAGTGTAGGTTACGCCCAAACGGGGTGTTCCCTCCATCTCATGGAAGTGTGATGGTAGATATGTCGTTTCTTCCCAAGAAGGGTGCATATCTATTGTGTTGGATTTTGGGTCAGCCTTAAATGTGTGTCCTTAACGAGATTAACACTAGAAGCATGCAAATGATTATGGCAAGGAGTTGCACATATCATCTATCCAAGAATTGCATAAGATGCAATTGGCAAAAGTTTCCTAGCTAAATAGTTGACTATGGACACTGGCGTTGGCTGAGTAATAGTTGAATTATTTTAGATCTTGGCTCACTAGAAGGTTATACGTTGTAATCTTCTGAATTGGTATGTGAGGTCTATCCATTTGAAATAAAAGTGGGAGTGATAATTAATTAAAGACCTAATTAAATATTGTCAATTTTTCAAATCAAATTAAATCAAAAAGGGTTTTTGGAAAATTACAATTTTTCTCTTGTAGAATCAACTGACGTACAAATCAATATTGTGATCAGTCCTTAGGAAGAGCAAACTTGCCTGGACAAATTTCCACAACTTTTTGTGGACTTTGAGAAGGGTTCTCAATGAAGAGTGCAAGATCTATGTCCTAGATAAACTAGTTCCAGAAATACCTACTCCTGATGCATCTAGGGCTGAGCTGGATGCTTACTGGAAGATTGCCAATGATGCCTCAGACATAAAGCACCTTATGTTAAGTTGTATGAACTATGAGTTGCATGAGAAGTGTGAAGACATGGGAATACTTGTGATGTTAATACATCTTAGGAATATGAACCATTACCTCATAAAGCAAAAAAGGTATAATGTCACAAAGGCATTCTTTGAGTGTAATATGATAGAGGGAGACTCAATAGAAGCCCATGTGGTCAACATGATTGGACACATGGATCATCTAGATGAAATTAGATTCTCTTTGATCCAAGAGTTGTCCATAGATATGATTATGCAATCATTGCCTGAATAATATAGCCATATTATTGAGGGCTATCACTTGAATAATGTGGCCAGACCGCTATCAGATTTTCTTGGCATGCTGAAAAATGTTGAAGCAAGAATGAAGAAGGACAAATCCATGATGGCGATTAGCATAGTTGAGTCCAAGGATCAAACAAAGGGCATGAAGAGTTTCGAGGCTAATCTCAAAACCAAATCTTCAACATTCAAGACAAGAAGAAAGAAAAGTACAAGAGGAATCTATCCTTTGCACTAAAATGCATTCAGGAAAAAGAAGATGGGGATAGAGATCTCCACTTCAGGTGTGTCCGCGGATTTTTCTGTCTCGAGACTTAAAAGGATCGAGAGGAAAAATCTAAAAACATTAACAATTATATCAGAGAGCGATGCGGAAGCGACATACGCATACAAAAACATACAACCATAACATACACCATAATATTTGCAACATAAACATGTACATTATTACAACATTACTTATTATAAATTATATTTACATATTAAAAAGAGCTTTTTATACAAGTCTGAACATGTATGCTAAAACATGATTCTAGATAATAGGTACAACCTGTACAACTGCACACTTTCTGTCTTTTCTCCCATACTAGGTCTGAACCTAGAACATACATGAAATAGAGGAATCAACATAAAGTTGGTATGTGGTTGAAAAGATATAGATACTATGCTGGCATACTTAAAAAAATTGAAGGAAGAAGAAAAGAAAATGAAAACATTATTTATGGTGGAGAATCAAATGAACCCAAGTTATTAACCATATTTCAATGAACATGCATTACTATGGTGGACTTAGCACAAAATCACATATATTATTGGGCCCATTCCCTTCATACCTTGTACCATTAGGGATCTCCCCACGTACCACGTACCATTAGGTAGGTGCTAGTCAACATTAATACTTTCCCTCTCTAATAGGGAGATTAATGAACACCATCAGTAACTACATTTCATTTTCTTTCTTTAATGTTCTAATGTTTAAGGTGGAGGAGTACCATAATATATACATATCCAAGAAAGTTTATGCAAATAAATCCAAACAAGTACATATACTTATATCATCCAATAAAATGGTCATATAATTATATCCATGTACTTGAGTTTAGATATTTGTTATTGCATCCTTGATCATCTAGTAATCTGGTGACCACCTTATTAATAACAAATATTCATCATTAACATAGGGTTTACCATTATTAATGGTATGTAGGCCCATATTAGAGTTTAGGCCAAACATAGATTCAAACCGACCTAAACTTTTGTGTGATATTTTTCTACTAATCAAGAGGTCATAAAAAGGATATGGTCTGATTTTTATAATATTCCGATGCTTGATCTATTTTCTAGAATTAAAATTAGGTTTTAAGCATTTAATTATGCATTAATGAGGAAAAGTCTAATATGCATCAATAATACTAAGATCTGAGTCTACATATAGTCTTTTTATGATATTGGGGCTTAATAGTAATTTTCTAGGATTTTATATCAGATGGATAGTATTTATTCTACTTATATGAAGCCCATAAAGGAGTATAATAAGATAAACTAAATATCACCAACAAATATGTCTTAGAAGTCTGATCTAGATGTTTCATTAGAAAGAGGGCATTTTTTTTATAATTTAGGTAGTTTTTTCTTAATTTTCTGACAAACTGTGGATTTACCATATATTTTATAATGTGAGGTCCTTTTCCTAATATTTAGAAAAATAATTACCTGATGGATTATCTAAGACCATCAGATCCATCAATTTGGATGCCAGATGAGTGCCACATCAAAGTCAGTGGCACTCAGTTAACCCTTTTACTGAACCAGTGTGGTTCAAGGGGATGGTTTTGGAGTTGGGTTAGCTACTTTGACCTTCCCTCTCTCATGCCACGATTTCTCACAGAGACGCTCCCAAGTCACTACCACTGGGATCTCTTCAGTGATCGCTTGAGTGTAGGAGCGTCATTGGGAAGTCTGGCTATGTGGTGGCCATGAACGAGCAATGAAACCCCATACAAAGATCTGGTCCTCGCTCCTCCTTGTCACCCTTGTCCCGAATAGGTGTGAGTCTTCTGATCCTACCAGGATGCGGTCACCACCACACACAGGAGATCTCTGGAAAGAGATGGATGTTACTTCTAGCCTCCATAATTGAGGATGATCGCTATTCATTAACCACCACTGAAGAAGCTCCATCCGAGCATCGGAGTGGTGGTTTAGCGGAGATTTGCCTCCCATACCCCTTTGTTCTAGTTGCTACAAGAAGATGGGTGGCAAGGAAGTGAATCATACCTCCCAGATGCCATTTACCTCCTAATATGTCTTAGGATATATATATATATATATATATATATATATATATATATATATATATATATATATATATATATATATATATATATATGTATAGAGTCAGGCTAGAATACACTCGAGTGTATTCAGAGCAGAATACACTCAAGTAGTTTTTCATGATGCAATATTTTTTTCAAAAATCTGATCTGTTGATCTTCTTAAACATCTTGTGAATAGCTCATATACAAAATTTGAGCACATTTGGACATTTATAGGTCATGTTATAACGACTGTAAAAATTATGCATTTCAAATTAGTTTTGCACGTTGATGTTGTTTCCCTTAGATGAGTGACTTACACTCATCCAAATGGGAAAAATGTGTATACAGCCTAGTTATAGCATGACAGTGAAGACCAATGATTTGCATTTTGCAAAAAAAAGTCTTGATATGCAAACACACTTGAGCGTATTTGTGCGATCTGTACACACGAGTGTATTCTAGCCTAAGAGAGAGAGAGTCAGGCTAGAAAACATTCGAGTGTACAAATTGCACGAATACGCTCAAGTGTGTTTGCATGTCAAGACTACATTTTGCACAATGTAAACCATTGATCTTCACCGTCATACTATAACTAGGCTACATACAAATTTTGAGCCCATTTGGATGAGTGTAAGCCACTCATCCCAGGGAAATAAAATCGATGCGCGAAACTAATTTGAAATGCATAATTTTTACAGTATTTATAACATGACCTATAAATGTCCCAATGTACTCAAATTTTGCGTATGAGCTATTCACAAGATGTTTAGGAAGAGCAACGGATTGGATTTTTGAAAAAAAATATAGCATAATGAAAAACTACTTGAGTGTATTCTGCTCTGAATACACTCAAGTGTATTCTAGCCTGAATATATATATATATATATATATATGTATATATATATATGTATATATATATATGTTTATATATATATATATATATATATATATATATATATATATATATATATTTCTACAAATGTCTTTAGAGATTGAGTTTATCATCACAGCTAGTAGGGACACCTGAGGGTGTGCCCCCGAGGTCACCGTCCATGGCTGATGGTAGTTATCTTGGGCCAAAGTGCGAGCACCTCTATGAAGAAACCAGAACCTTTGTTGGATTGAAGGTGTCATGGGGGTGGTTTCTCCCTTACTCATTCTTATGCAAGTCTCCCTCTTCTTGATGTTGTGATTTGGGATTTCTAGTGGTTCAATAGGTGGAGAACAAAGAGGGGAAAGAAGTCAAGTTCTCTATAATCTCTGTACCAATGTGGTTGTATGAGGGTTTGTTCAGAAGCTCCAAGTATTGCAGATCTAATTCCCCAACCATCATCGCGTGGAGATCGCGATATAGGGTCAGGCCGTTGGAGAGGAGGTCAGCCTCCAGCTATTTCAAAACGGCCGGAGGTTGGAGATAAGGCGTAAATTGTTGGATCAGTTTATAGGGCCATGATTAACTCGACCCCAAGTGGTTCTATGGCCTAAATTTGGTGTGACCTAGAGCATATGTGTGTGACATCAAACAGTCACAACTTAGACACTAAATGATAAAAAGAGCAAAGTTGGACCACAGCTACATTATTGATATCCTTAACTTCAAAATGTATAGCTCCTTGTAGGAGACTCTAAACATCTTAAAATTTTAAGCATAGATTCTTAACATATTAAATCATATTCTACTCAAGTTTGAGACTCAAGATCCAATATTTGGTTGTGGAATAAATTCTCCAAACAACCTTATAAATAAATGTATAAACCTTACATTCAATTCAATTATTCATCAAATATTGATCCAACGACTGTAGAAACACTTGTGATGACACTAACATACCTCATGGCTCGTGAGTTGACCACTTGTGTTTGTTGCAATTATTAAGTGGACCTCTTGGCCTCATAATTACCCAAGCAGATTAATAAATAAATAAGCCATTCATCACAATTGAACTCTTAGCATTATTAGTGCAACTCAAATTACTGAAATTGACCATATAAGTCCTTGTGTTCCATTTGAATAATTTAACTCCAAAAACAATCTCAATACTATATTGCTTATCAAAACCTTAAAATTGGGTTCATCACATTCACCCCGCCTTGTATGGAGTTTCAACCTAAAAATTCAATTTATGTCTTACTCAAGGTGATGTCATGGAATCCAACTTCATATAAGTCACCACTTCTAGGTGAAAAATACTTTCATAACACTGGATATAGCCTATGTTGTCATCTTAGGATTTAGAGTATCTAGAGTGTACTTGCCTCACCTTAAATAGGTTGAAGCATCATTTTTTGAAGGAATTTAAACCATCTCTTAATATTTTGGCCATAACATAAAATTCTATAATTTTAGGGTTTACATCCCTCATTCCCCTAAGAATTAGGGTTTGTTCATGTTTTTTAAGTCAAAGTGGTATTACTACTCAAGGTTTCATCTTTCACCTCAGTAAAACATGCAAGGTGATATCATGTGTGCACCTCGTTTGTTTCATAATAATCACATTTGACATCCTTAGTGTGAGTTTATGATCGACATATTACTTAGATTTGATTATTGTAGAAGGGCTCACTTTACATGATTGAAAATAGAGTTTCACCCTAAGGTGTGAGAGTTTTCATCAAACTAAGATCATAGATTTAGAAGCATTGAGGTTAGGCACTATACTTTGTGATCATATAATCTAAGATACAAGGACATCTTTATTTCAGTTTCATGATTTCAGACTTATATCTTGTATGATATGAAGGGAAAGAGAATATATTAAATCAAGCATAGCATGATTTCAAACTTGGATATCATATGTATGACATAGGGAGGGAATAAAGAATAGGTCAAGTTTATATGAGTGTGTCTTCATACATAATTCATCTTTATAGCTCAAGTGAGGTTTCTAAAATCATATATAAGAAAGAGAAGTGAAAGGAGTGATATTCATGAGTATCTTATGAACAAAGAATTTTACTCTCATAACCAGAATTTCATAGATTACCTCACTTGCAGCTAATTATTAGCTTCACAAGCTTATGTCACTCATGTTGGGAAATACAACATCAGATAAGCAGCAGAAACAAAAAAATTTACTGACATGTTTCCCATTAACCAGCAGATCGCGTCAATAATTATGCAATGGGAAGGATGGTTTGACAAAGATATACCTGGTCTTGGAGCAAGTCCAGCAACAATCCTCGTCGATGTAAATGTGCACTCTATCTTTGATAGTGTGTATGTAGCTCCTAGTTGCACTCGGACTCGTAAGACTACTGCTCCATACACATCAGACTTAGGCAACTACTGCAGCAGCTCCTAAGATCTCGCCACAGACTGTGAGTTGACATTGCCCTCCTAGCAGCAACCAATAGACTCATGCCTCTAGACTAGTCCACATGGACCAACTAGACCTCCTGTTGTCTTATAGGAATGGACAGGAAGGTGTTGTCCCTCCCATTGGTGTACTAGTCACCAACATGCTCTCCCACAATAATGATCCTCGATTGTTTCTCTCCCATGGCTATCCCTCCCTAGTTGGGTAGGACTTGCCTGAGCACTCATGGTTACCACAACCAGAGAGGACAATACTTTTCAGAGCAAATAATTCTCAATTGTCTGTGTAGTAGTTGTATTTTGGGAAGCCCCTGGTACCCCTCTATATATAGGAGGGGTTAGGGTTCCCAGTCCCCAGCCAATACGGGACTAAAGCGGGAGTGGAAAGGGCAACTCGATCTTGCATTTCCGCAACTTTTCTGGAAATTTCACAACCTGCATGTGACAAAACAATCATCTCCCCCAGTGAGATGGTCATCTCACACATGAGACAGTCGTTTAGCTAAGAGAAATGGTTGTCTGGGTTACGAGACGGTAGTCTCACTGAGAGAGACAATCATTTCACATTTTCCCTCCCCGATATGAATTGCAAAATCATTTCCTAATTAATGTCATACATTAATTTACTTGCACCCCCAGTATGTGCAATTGAAATGCATTCAAGAAAACTCCAGAACTTCCGTTCATCCCAATCGGGACATCTCACACAAGTGAGACACCCATATCACTCACCCTGGTGGCCGTCTGGTGAGTTTGACTCGAGCCAATCGGTTCAACAGCTTGGACTGGTTAGTTCATATGGCATAACTATGCCAATTCAATTTCTGATCGACCTGACAACCCAAACAGTCATCTCAACACTTAAGACACCCGTCTAACTTCCCAAATGTCTATTTCACCCAGTGAGATAGTTGTTTCGTAGTTCAGTCAGCCAATCCATTGATATTTTGTGTGAATTGAGTACCTAAACACTTTAATACTTAATTCAATTATCATTCAAGATCAAACTCCTCTTCTAGACGAGTTCCTATGTGTGTGACCCTATAGGTCCCATATCACATTGGTAGTGAATGTCCATAACTAGCTTATGACATCACAAGAAAAGAGTGGTGCCTAGTCACACATCATTGCTACCCAAGTGAATGGAAAATTGGGGAGCAACTTCAACCTACAATCTGTACATGGTGTTATAGTGTATGTATAGTTCCTTTGTCACATATATCCAAATTGAACTAGAGGCATGGAGAAGTCATCCTCATTATTATTCAATCTTGTTCCCTTAACCAGAGGAGATTGTATGAGATATATGTAAGCTCAATATCACATATTGACTCACATGCTTATGGCCATACTTTTCTCAGTCTTGCTAATCAAGAGGCATAGGATATCATACTCCTAAAGGAGGGACAAATCCCATATTTTTCACTCATAGTCAATCCCCATGTATCAAAGTCACCCAATCATCACCGTTATAACAACCCATGTTTTAGGATGGCATTTGATGATGTCAAAGTGTACCCAACAACATGTGATGAGAGAAGTGATTTTAGGTCTAAGAACCACAACCACCACCATCACTGTGAGAGATGACTATGACTTCGATGATAATGTCTTCCATGTGTCAATCTCACGGTGGGTATGTCTGATACATTGTTCTCTAACATGTATATATGTGCTTGGTTTGATATTGCCATATCATGACCAATGAGATTTAGTCATCAACCAACTCATACTCTGATCTTATGTGTCATTGTTTTCTATCAACCTTCCACAATGACAACTAATCAGGGACATAATGAGAATATGTATATGTACACTTAACATCTGTATGATCTCATTTCTTCCAAGTCCAATACTTGAAGACATACGTGATCAAGTAATAATATTCTCTAGACATTTATTATCTTATTCATTATCTCACAACTGAATATACAAAATAAATTGGATGCTTGCCTTTGTTATTAATCAAATCATATACATGTTATGCCCTTGTAATCATCATATGATTGGCTCTCTCAGCATACATACCAACAAACTCCCACTTGCACTTAGATCCAATCCCCCAAAAATCTCATCTCGAGTGACCTAGCATGACCATCATGCTTCTGTTGCGTAATTGCTTTTATAGCTGTTTTAGCAACATTTGCTTTTAAGTCGGTATCTTGCAATTTTCTCATCTCTTTGTTGTACGACTACTCGTATGAGATGGAAGTGCCATAGTATGCTATCCGAGATTCCCAGCCTAACTAATAGCTCCATCATTGTCATTAATGGTTGACCGGCCTAAATCGCACTTCCAAAAGGAGTTGATTTAGAGTAATCAGACTTTTAAAGAGATAACCTGACTCTCAGGCCCCCGCAATGATAAACGGGGTCCGATGTAGCGATCGGGGTCAAACACAGGGACAAGGTTGGCAGTGTTAAGCGCACAGAATCTAACACTCATATACTCCAGTCAAAGAGGTTATATAAAAGGTCTTCCCTTAGGAATGATGGCACACAAACTAAGTTGGGCAAGAAAAACAAGAATAAGAAGAATGAATGAAAACAAAAGAAACAAGACGAAACAAGTATAAGGAAGGAAACCCGAGTTGGGGTTCACCTACTAAAGCATCTCACCAACATGCAACATCATCTCTCTCTCTCGCATACTTCTACCAAGATTACAAGCAACCATCAAAAGCATCTACTCCACTCTCTCTCTCAAGATGAGGAAAGATCTAAGTCTAAGGGTATCTTCTCTCTCGAGATGACTACACGCAAACCTCATCGCATAACATATGGTTTTAAAGCTTTAGCATTTCAACAATCTTGTGCATTCATATTACTCCATAATACATGGTAAAAGTGATGTTACTCTCTTGAGATATCAACAATCAAACATCACAAGATGGTAGCTAAGCATACAAGTGAAGTATTAAAAAAGGTGCATGGAGATAATCTTGATAAGAATATATATATATTCAACAGAAAGAGACAATATACATGTTGGGAGAGCCTTAGTGGCTATCCCCAACCCAAGTTAAGGTGTTTAGTTGATCATGCTTGTGAATAGCATAATGGCGTTATAGAAAGATGGATACATGAAGTCCCATAAAGAGAGGAGGGAAGTACAACAAGATGGAGTGAAAGATCTAGAGAGATGAGATGTGATACGACACAATACTTCTTCAGATATGGATCTAACACGTCGGTGGCATGGATGATCTTCTTCTCTCGAAGAAGGAGTCTTTATTCTTCTCTCTCCTCAGCTTCCGCCTTTGGAGATCCAAGACTGGTGGATGGGATGGTATGGAATGAATCTGGAATGCAACAACACTTCATGGTCCTCGAGATCCGATCTATGATATGACCATTTGAGAAGACAGGTGGGTTTGCTATTTATAGGCACATTCCACCAACTTAAGCTAGACCACAGTCACGGTCTTGGTTGGGTTAGTGGCGAGACCGCAGTAGTGGTCTGCTCTTTATTCCTCCTTTCATCACGGTTGAACTTAGTCACGGTCTGGTGATGATCGCAATCGAGGTCGGATTGTGTGTTGCATTTGGAGAGGTTGAGATCTTCTCATTCGATCGTAGTTTGTAAGGATTCAGCAGTGACTGTAGTCTCCAAGCTAGTCACAATCCTTCTTGATCGTGGTCTGCGTTGATCATGGTATGTGTTGATCATGGCCCCTGGTCAGATTTGGGACCCAGGTTCCAATCGCGACCAATGTTGTGGTCGAGGTTAAGCAGTGATCATGGCTTTGTTATGGCCACAGTCCATCTTTAACACCTGATGACCTCGATCTCAAAGGAGCTTAGAAACCATGATCGTGGTTGAGGGATAAGTGGGTCACGATTGAGGTAAAGACCACGACCTAGGTTGTGAATGTACCTGAATCCATGTAAGTGATGTTTTAGTAAAAAAGGTGGTAAAATTATGGGAAAAGCTAACAAAAGATATACTAAAAGAGGTATAAAATATATACAAAAAAGTATGTAAAATAAATTGTTATCAACTCCTCCAAACTTAGAATCAAGATTGTCCTCGGGCTAAGTGTAGGTACGAGAATTTAGAGAGAGAAAAAGCAATCTTAAGTGACAACATTTATAACATGACTGAAATATCTCATTCTTGCATCAAGACTATTGTAGCATGTTTCCTAACCCTTAGGTCTCATTCCTCCCTCTCAACTAGAGTAGCATAACTTCATTTTCTTGCGATTGCCTTCAATTGTAAAAGGCTCCTCCTTCTCAACTTATCACCCCTTTCCTTAGGTAATAACCATACTAATACAAGATCTTTTTTGAGGGGTAGCTTTCACACCATTTCTTTATTTTTAGTTGGCCCTATGCTAATGTGTTCAGGTAGGCTTAAGGCTTCAAGTGTTTTCCTCTTCCCTCAAAATTCCTCACCCACAACTATCATAAGAACAGGGTTTCCCTTTTTGGGCTTTTGACTTTAAGTCAGGTGGTTTTGTGAGTTTTCATTCAGGATTGGAGGTGTGTAAGCTTGGCTTCAAGATTCCACTTACAGGCACGACATATCTGCATTCATGAGTGTAGCAATATATCATTCATGTGGAAACTTTTGGCATCTTTTTGGGAACAACTCTCATTATTTTTTTTCTTTCTTTTTGGCTTTTTACATCTCCTTTTAGGATTGGGTGCAAGGGATTTTTACTTGGTCTTCTAGGCGGCCAAGCCTCTTTTTAGATATGCCTTGAAAAGGGTAGTTGTTTCCTTTTCTATAGAGATAAGGATTTTCTGGTCAAAAGTGTCAGGTGGGGGTGGTTGGTCAGGAGTATGGCTAGGTGAAGTTCTCTAGTCTTCGGGGGTTTCATGATTTAAGGTGGTCACATGTGCAACGTCTTATTACAGGAATGAGGTAGAGCAGGATTGCTATATTGCTTGTTTTACTCATATATACATATATATGTGTTGCTCATTATTTCTCTCTGGGAGGGCGAAGGTACTACTAGTTGAGAGCAGAAGAGGAGGCTAGATTTTGAATTCAAAAGGGTAGCTTTTGCAAAAATTTTGAAATTTTTTGAAATTTTTTAAAAAGGTAAAAGGATGGTAAATGTACCTCTGTAGCCCATTTATGACCCCTCCCCCAAACTTACCCTTCACCACGTCTTGGGGTGTAAAAATTTGAGTGAGACATATAAAATGGATTTCTTACTTGTTTTTGTTGTTGCTGGTGGAGGCCCACTCAGACTCAAGAAGCTTGCTTTCATATACTCCTCGTAGGGCGCGGTGTTGTTCATATTGCATGCCCTCCACTTTGACATCAATAGTGGCTAGGGCCACCATCCAGGCTAGACAAAAGAAGTCGTAGTCATTTGATAGGGGCACCTGTTGGGGGCTCCTATGGTAGAACTGCATCTTCTTGAAGTCTTTTCCTGCCGTACGCTTGTACCCTCTGCCATGACTCTTTATCATGTCAACAATCACCTCAACGCATGTGTTTGCCTTTTCTTCTATGAGGGTCTTTGTTGTTGTCATATTAGTCTTCTTGTTAAGTCCGGAGGCTGTGTCTGAGTTGTTGTAGAGGACTGTAGTCTTTTTTATGATATTGACAGCCAGCAAGATCCAATGATTGTTGTGAAGAATTGGAAGGAAAATGTAGTCTGGTGGGGATGTCTCTAGGCATTGTTGCAGCTGTTCTTTTTCTCCTGATCTTTTGTCTTTTAGGATGTCATCTACCAATAAGAAGTATACCATGTCGGAATTTGGCATGTTGTCGCCTAGTAGCGCCTGGTAAGTTGACATCGTGCTTACTAAAAGATATCCTCCTATTTTCAAGTTTCTCAGAGGTCATGTTTTAGCATGAAAATGCCATCTATCTCGAAGATGACATCTCCAGGAAAGTCATCTTCTTTCAAGGACCTCATGATTATAGTCAGTTCTTATAAAGACAAACCGATGCAGCTCCATATGTGAAAGTCCTTGAAAGAAGGTGTAATTTCTCCTACCGGTCTGTCTGGCCTTACATTGATCAGGTCTTCTTCTTCAACCTCTCCTTCCTTAGGTTGTTCCTTTGAAAGTTGTTCTTCAGGAACTACTGCTACCGAAGGTTGCTTTGGTTCATCATCTGACGTGTGTTTTGCAGCTACTCCAGTGCTTTCATGCCAGCCTTCTTTCCAAGCTGTAGCTTTGGCTGGCTCTATTGGATCCAACCATATGGTCTTTAGTTTCTCCCTCTGGGTGACCTTTTCAGGTAGAGGGATATCCTTGTGAAGCCTCTAGGGTACAACTTCTAAAGGCATCGTTGGGTCATTGAAGAAACGACGATCATAGATGACCTCCATAGCATACACACCACACATTCCATGCAGGTTTTCATTATCTAGATCTTTAAGGGGGATGCCCTTGTTGACGGCTTCCATCGTTCTCAACACTATGAAGGCACAATCCCTTGAACTAGCCTCTCCTTGAGGGACTTTCTTCACTAGTACATAATCGACCTTTAGTGTCAGTTTCTAAGCGACACCTCTGTGGGCGACACTAAAAGCCCAACCATTACTCGTCGGTTAAAAAACCAATGCCAAAACCCTTCGCGCACCACCGAAAACGTGCCAGTAGGGGACTATAGGCGTCGGTTATTAGATAAGAAACCGACGCCATACACCTTCGCACCACAGAAAGGGCGCCATCTGGGGCACTATCAGTGTTAGTTATTAGATAAGAAACCGACGTCATATCACTCCCAGCACGGCCGTGGTGTCTGGTCTGCTACCACGGCCGTGGTGTTAAGGAATTAGACGTCGGTTATGTGTAGAAACTGACACTGTAACCGACGCCATATCACTCCCAGCACGGCTGTGCTGGCCAACACAACCGTGGTGTCTGGTCCACTGCCACGACCGTACTGGTCAGCACAGCCATGGTGTTAAGGAAATAGACGTCGATTACGAGTAGAAACCGACACTGTAACTATGTGGCATCAGTTTTATACAAATAATCGACGTCTATTATTTTTTTTTTCTGTCAGTCTGTAGACCTGTTGTATGGCTGGTCGCAGGATGAGAAACCTACAGTTCAATTATGAACTGTAGGTTTTATGACATCCATTGATATCAGCCAACAACAGGCCACAAACCAGCAAAATTAACAACAAAAATAGTCACAAATTTTGCAACCTGCAGTTCCAATTGATTTTCACACATTTAGAAACATTCAAGTAGCTAACAATCTGTAGTTCCATTCATTTTCACATTCACACATGTAGAAATATTCATATAGAACCAACAGTTTCATTCATTTTCACCCAGACACATGTGAAACATCCAGACATGTAAAAACATTCACACATATATTATAATTCAGAAATTCATTTACAAAATATAATTGTTTAGTCATTATTCGCTATCAACATCCCAATTATATGTTAAAACCCCCACTACTTGTATGGTTGTTTCCCATTCTTCTCTTACTTCATTTAATTCTCCCGTCGTATAGGGAGCATGTACATCTGGTAAGGCATTTCCTATAGCGTGGTCAGATTTAAACACCTGTAAAGAGAATGATGTATATATATAATTAATGAGCTATAAATAAGATTGATATATTTCATATTATCTAATGAGACTATATAATACCTCTGGAATAGTATCGATGTCCACTGCGGCATATTTGATAATCATGTGCATAAATCGCATCACATAGTATGCACATGCCCATCCGTTATCTTGTGTATCACACTATAAATTCAAACATACAAAATATTAAAAAATACAACTAATTAAGCATTGTTCACATAAATGATATATACATATATTGCAGTTGGGAACTTACTTTCACGTTCTTCCAAATTATTGGCTGGTTCTTTTTCGTGGGGACCTTTCCTTTAGCCTTTTTGAACTCATCTAAACCCCTACATGTTAATGTAACATAGTACATTGCATAGTTAAATAGTAATGTAATAACATATGTTAACGGATATGAAAATGAAATATTTCTCACCGGAATAATGCCATTTTCATTATGTGTCCATATTTTGAATTCAATTTACTCCCCTTAGGATCTAGATAATAGACAGTGAATGTCTCGGGGACAATAACTAGTAACTCCCAATGCATATCACTAGAGGTAAAAAAGTTAAAAATTAATAACTCAAAATCCACAATAAAAATGTAATTTTCTTAAGTCCAAATTATAATAAGAAAAGTAAACTTACTCTACATTGAATGGAGCTATTATCACTGTATTCTTATTTTGAGCAAAATTTGTAAAAGCCTCACAGCAGTATTGTTGACCTGATGGAGGGTCTTTAGCTACTAGACTAATCAAAGATGGAATCAAAAATCCTACATGTTCCAATGCAAAATCTGCACATATCTTGTCTAAGTAGTTGCAAAATATGTATTAATTACGCATGCATTAATAAATAAGAAACCAGATCACCAGATCCTACACAAGGTATATGGATGTATAAAGAAGATCTCACCTTATCCATAGCTCTATCACAGATGTATTTAGCCAATCATATCGAAACAACTCCAAAATATCTTGTATAAATAGTTTGCTTTCGTATGATTGACCTGCAACATCTGAATCTATAGAAATAGTTATAGGGCAATTTATATCATGTTTGCCTAACCATATTGCCATACCCCTACAGTTAGGACCTAACGCGACAGGTAGGTCCTGTGGAACCCAACTGGGTAATGTAGGAGGTGGATGTGGAGGCCTAGATGTTGTGGGAGTCTTATTTTTAACCTGTATATATATATAATTTCAGATCAATTGACATCATATACACACACTAACAATTTAACGTAATGTAAATTTACCATACATTTTCAGTAAAGAGGAAATCTGCTTTTAGCCACAATATCACTCCGCCTTCTACCTCACCAAGCGTTTCACAATCTGGGTGGCCATATGGCAATGGAAGATCCATCCACTTGGAGAATATATGTATCGGGCTCACACAAATCCAACCAGCTGGTAATGGAGACCCGTGAAACATTTCCCCTGGTAGGGATGGGTAAGTCGATGCCTCTGCAATGACATATTCTTTACTTTTTAGACGACATGGCTTCAACCCCTACAAATATTTGTGTAAAGAATGTTATATACATATATACATATCATCTTTTTTTGAAACGACTACAATTTCATATATACATATCATCTTGAAAACATATCATATTGAATTAAAAAACTAGTTATTATGTCATAAAAATACTTACAGCGGATGTGCTAGGTGGTGGGTCTATAGGATTACTCCCAACCTCTGCAGTAGGAGTAGAGCGGGATGCCATAATAGGTACTATCTACTGAGTGGCATTCTGAGATGCCTGCACTTTTTCAGTGCTTCTTCGAGTTTCCTATCAACTAGCTTATCTACCTATACATGGATAAAATAAATGTTAGCTTCTAATTATTGAATTCTCTTTTATAGTAACATTATAAAGAAAGAATATGTTACCTATTCTTGTGAAAGTCCCACTTTTGGGACATGTTTGCGCTGGGATGGCCCAAAAAAAGCTTTGATGCCCACACCAGTGCCTGTAGCCCTAACACGTCCTGGATGCTCTGGGTTACCCAGAGAAACTGTCAATTCATCCCTTGTGCCCTTAGGGATGAACTTTCCTAGTTTCCTCAGCTCGTGCAGCTCCCACTAATCGCCAAAACAAAAATTTGTAATTAAGTAAACACCACAAATAATCAATATTCAAACGATTGTTGTAAGAGTTGTATTTTACCATTTTTGCAGCCGCCTCAGCAGTTGCGGGCTTCCTTATTTCTCCCTTCTTATTTTGCCTCCCATCTATCCAGACATCATGGCGAGGCAGAGGTGTGCTACCTATAGTAGAGGAATCCTGGGTAACAGCAGACTGAGCAGTAGCCTCAGACTGTAGTCTTTGGCGAATGCCTGAATACCCCTTTGGACCCATTGTGTGGTCATGCACATTCAGTGCACGCCTTGATTTTTGTGCCTCACTGAGGGCCTAGTTAGTATGCACATTAATGATTTGGTTAGTAACAGTAAATGTTAATCTTGAATAGGTGAATACAACATATATTAATGAGATTCGGACTGACGCCTAATACCTTGAATTCATCAGTTTGTCTTGAAGCAACAAATGCATCCCATTCTTCTTTGTCCAGGAAGTTCCACTGTTCAGTGGATGTCTTCTTCCTCTTGTCACCTTCTTTTATGTATTCTCGAGTAATATTTTTCCTATACTTCCTTAGGACTCTCCCACAGAGTTGCATCACACATTTACGATGCAGCTTTTCATCCAATTCAAATATACTCTGCAAAATAGAATTGCTATTAACTAGTATCCAACAAAATAGTAATCTACAAAATAGAGTTGCAAATTAATAATAACTCACGCATAAATCCTTCCATATTACATATTTCTTCTCCTTAGTCACTTTATGCCAATAATCTATCTTACAACCGCAATGGCTACGAGTAACATACCCAAGATATGAAACAAAGGAATTGCGATTCACACCAGATGCATTTCCTGCATTATTAAAATCCACAACAAGTTTGGGTTCATTGCCCTTTTGCTCTATTAACTTCTTCATCATAGTGATGCCCGCTATTAACTTCTTCATCATAGTGATGCCCCTTCTCTTGTCAACTTTTTCGTGCTGCTGATCAAGTGCCTCAAGTGCTTCAGATGGTACATGTGCATCATCAACCTAAAATTTGACAAAATAAACACATTTACAAGATATAACTATAAATGTACATATAGATATAAATATATGATGTATTTGTAAAACTTACATTGTGAGGCGGCGCATTGATGTCGTCACCCTCACGATAATCATCAGCACGGTCATCAAGAGAATGCTCAACCATCTGAAAATTCACATTCACATTGTAAAGTTCACATTGTAAAGTAATTCAAATTGTAAAGCTCACATTGTAAAGTTCACATTCACATTGTAAAGTAATTCACATTGTAAATTTCACATTATAAAGTAATTCACATTGGAAAATTCACATTGTAAAGTTCACATTCACATTATAAAGTTCACATTCAGAAAAATAAAACATATAAAAAAAATATAAACATGCCTCTAATATTGCGATTTTTTATCAATTAACAATCCTTCATTGTGATCTCCGCGCACATACAAGTCATCATTAGGTTCAATATTTGCTGGTGTTGGCAACCCAACTGAGAATGGACTGGAGTCATCATACTTATCATAGTATTGTTCTTCATCTATAGGATTTTCAATGAACTATCTTTTACCATGAAGAACAACCGACCATTTATCATTTATAGGATCATCGATATAAAATACTTGTTTTGCCTGTGATGCCAATATGAATGGTTCACCCTTCTCTCCAATGTTTTCAAAGTTCACTCAAGTGAAACCCAATTCATCCACTATAACTCCTTTGGTGTTATCAACACAATTACATTTGAAGAGCGGAATTATGAAATCTATGTAGTAAAACTCCCATATGTCTTCAATGACACCGTAATATGACATTTTAGCTTCACGTGGACTCTTATCCTTTCCACTTGCAAAAAACATAGTCGATGCTTGAAGGGTGACCCCACTATTTTGGACGACACTCTTATCATCTTGGTGCTTTGTGTAATATGTGAATCCATTAATGCCATACCCTTCATAATACATAACAGTCAATTTAGGTTTAAAGGCGAGGCATTTGATAGTTTCAGTAATATCATCTGGTGTTTGAGATAGTTGATGTAAGACTTTATCTTCAAACCACTTAATAAATGTCTTGTTATGCTCTCTAGCAAGCCACATTGTATTGGCTCGAGGATATTGGCTCTTGATGAAATTGGTATGTTCCTCGATATAAACGTTCACTTCGTCCATGTTGTGTAAAATATACAAGTGACCTTGTTCCAACTGCTCATGGATGATTACTTTCACACGTGATCCCAAAATTCCTTTGCCAAATTGCTCGTCAATATTCTTGTCATTATCAGGAGTGTCATTACCACTGAGAAAGTCATTGCAAAAATCCATAACCTCTCTCGCCACATAACCCTCGATAATACTCCCTTCAGGTCGATAACGGTTTCGAACATCACTTTTAAAAATGCTCATGTATCGTTCAAAGGGATACATCCAACGCAAGAAAACTGGTCCCAACATTTTCACTCCCCTAGTCAAGTGGACAACAAGATGTACCATGATATCAAAGAACGACTGAGGAAAATACATCTCAAGATGACATAGGGTAACAACCACTTCTCTTTACAATTTATCGAGAGTATCATGGTCAATAACTTTGCTGCACAGACTGTTGAAAAAGAAACAAAGTCTGGTGATTGCAAACCTTACATGCTTCGGCAATATAGATCTAATTGCCACAGGCAATATTTGTTGCATTAGAGTGTGACAATCATGAGATTTAATACCTATCAACTTCAGATCTATCATTGATACCAATCTACAGATGTTGGATGAGTAACCCTGTGGCACCTTAACATTTACCAAACATTCACAAAAAGCTTTCTTCTCCTTTCTAGACAATGTGTAACAAGCGGGAGGTAAGTATGTTCTCTGATTTTCCATTTCATGAAATTCTATTAATTCTGACCTTATTCCCATTTCACGTAGGTCAAGTCTAGATTTTATCCCATCTTTAGTCATACCTGGTATATTCAACAAAGTACCAATGACACTATCACAGATATTTGTCTCAACGTGCATGACATCGATACAATGCCTAACTGTCAAAGAACTCCAATAAGGAAGATCCCAAAATATTGACTTCTTCTTGAATAAAGATTTGTCACTCTGTGTGGCCATCGTACATTGTGATCTCTTACCAAATTCATTGACAAAGTCTTTTACTCTTTCATAAACAACCTCCCCTAGTATAGGTTTAGGTGCACTCCGTTCCTCATTCAATCCATTGAATGATTTGCGCTTCCTACGATACAGATGGAATTTTGTAAGAAACCTTCGATGACCAAGATATACAGTCTTACCGCCATGTTTTAGTCTTGTTGAATCAGTGTTCTCTTCACATATAGGACACGCTTTAGCTCCTTTGACACTATATCCAGACAAATTCCCATATACTGGAAAGTCATTAATAGTGCAAAATAACATAGCATGCAAACGAAATGTCTCTCTTCGTAAAGCATCATAGGTCATCACACCTTCACCCTAGAGTTTATTTAAGTCATCAATTAGAGGTTCAAGATAAACGTCGATGTCATTTCCAGGTTGTTTAGGGCCCGATATCCACAACGATAGCATTATGTACTTATTTTTCATACACAGCCAGGGAGGAAGATTGTATATAACAAGCATGACTGGCCAAGTGCTATGTTGGCTTCTCAATGTTCCATACAGATTCATCCCATCTGTACAAAGCCCAAGTCTTAGATTCCTGACTTCTTCACCAAATTCAGGGTACAATAGATCAATCTTCTTCCACTGTGGGGAGTCAGACGCATGTCGTAGGCTCCCATCATTATTTTTCTTAACATCTGCATGCCACCTCAAATTCTTTGCATCTATCAGATTGGCAAACAAGCGTTGAAACCGTGATATTATAGGTAGATACCACATCACCTTGGCAGGAGAACCAGTTTTGGACTCCCCCGAAGTCATCAATTTATACCGTGACGCACCACATTTTGGACAATCTTTCAAATCCACATAGTCCTTTTGAAATAATACACAATCATTGGGGCATGCACGTATCTTCTTGGCATCCATTCCCATTAAGCACAACAATTTCTTTACCTGGTATGTTGAAATTGGCATCTCGTTTCCTTCAGGAAGCATTTCTTTCAACAAAGACAACAATGACGTGAAGCTTTTGTCGCTCCATCTATTGTTAGCTTTCAGCTTATACAATCTCAACACAGCGCTAAGCTTCGTAAACTTAGTACAACCTGTGTATAACGATATCTCAGCATCATGCACAATGTTTCTAAAAATGGGAGGTGGATCAGTGTGCTCTACCCCACATCTATCCAGCATCACATCAACGATGTCTACTGGAACTGGTTCATTCACATCTACATCATCGTAGGCAATTTCTCCTTCCATACAAGCACTTCTATCGACATCCACTGGTTTTAGGTTTGAAATCTCTCCATGCCAGTGCCATTTTGTATAGCCTTGTATAATCCCGTTGCACATGACATGACTTTTGATTTCATCACTAGTGCTGACTTTCAAGTTGTTACCGCAATGCCTACATGGACAGTAGAACCTATCTCCAGGTTATTTCCTATGTTCCTCGGAAAATCTAATAAACTGGTCAAGACCAGAAATAAACTATGGGGTGCAGTGATTGCGAATGGACATCCATGATCTATCCATTCTATGATCAAAGAGAAAACAAGTATATATTACAACAAGATTAGGGTTAACAGATTAGAGTTTTTGCATGGTTAAAACTTTAGGCCAACAATTACATGTGTACCACCTATCCCATTCTTGAACACCTAATCTCACTAGTAAGTGTATAATGTGTATTGGGTTTTCAAGAAAATTTCGGCAGCATTTCCCCGCTGTTCTCTAAGTACATATGTACTTAGAGAACATACGGGGAAATGCTGCCGAAATTTTCTTGAAAACCAAATACACATTATACACTTACGTCCTATGTGAGATTAGGTGTTCAAGAATAGTCCCAAACCGGGGACTATCCAAGATTTATTCCTAATGAGTAAATCTTGGACGGGTTTCTAGGCCAACAAATACATGTGTTTTCATTCTTATATATAATAAATGTGTACCACCTATCCCATTCTTGAACACCAAATCTCACTAGTAAGTGTATAATGTGTATTGGGTTTTCAAGAAAATTTCGGCAGCATTTCCCTATTGTTCTCTAAGTACATATGTACTTAGAGAACATACGGGGAAATGCTGCCAAAATTTTATTGAAAACCAAATACACATTATACACTGACGTCCTACGTGAGATTAGGTGTTCAAGAATAGTCCCACGGGTTTCTAGGCCAAAAAATACATGTATGTTGTCATTCCAATACCTACAATCCTAGTTTCATCACAATTGATGTTAGGGTTTCATCACAATTTTAGGTATCATATAGAGTATGTAGATGTTAGGGTTCATTATGCAATAGGGATTCATGTAGATGTTAGGGTTTCATCATGCAATAGACTCAGCCAGATGTTAGGGTTTCATCATGCAATAGGGATTTCATCATATAATTGATTTAATCACAAATTCATAATTGATTTCATTTGAATATATAACCTCTTATTCTTCCTTCTCCCTCCTTACCAACAGCAACCACGGTCGTGTGGGCTGGCACAGCCGTGGCTGTGTTGGCCAACCACACGGCTGTGTTGGGTAGCACGATCGTGTGGTCGGCCAACACAGCCACAGCCGTGCCAGCCCACACGGTCGTGGTTCCTATTGGTAAGGAGAGGGAGAAGGAAGAAGAAGAGCAGGAGAACCAATGATGAAGAAAGGAGGGCCTACTGTTGGTAGTAGTGTGGAGACGGAGGCAGCGGTGAGCACACCAGCGGCAGGAGACAGCACGGAGGCAGGCGAGTAGAGAAGGAGAGGCACCGACGTCGAGCAGAGAAGGAGAGGGCACCAGCGGCGAGCATAGAAGGAGAGGTAGGCGGCGCAGTGGAGAGCAGCTATAGTAGCAGTAGGTGGCGGTGCGGAGGCAGGCGGCAGGTGACACAGCAGTAGGCGGCGGCGACGCAGCAGGGGTCGGGAATCGTTGGAGCAAAATCCATCTCAATGAAACAGAACAAAGGGGGAAGATCGAGTTCGCTGTGCGTGGGGGCTATTAAGTTACTAAATGAGGTCGGTTATCCATAACAACTGACACCTTTATTATTAAGTGTCGGTTATACAAAGACAACCGACGTCAATTGGACATTCCTTCACCCTAATTTTTTTGGCGGGGATGGCGCGCGCACCCTTATCAGCGTCGGTTATTCTAAGAAAACCGACGCCCATATTGTAACTTTTGGCGCAAATTTTATCTTCATTCAATGTCGGTTATTAGGTAAAACACTGACATTGTATCTGATACTTTGGCGCAATTTTTTTTTGCTTGAAAAAATTGGATTTCGTGGGCTACTTTAGGCATCGGTTGCTTTTATTCAACCGACACTGAATGAAAAGCGATACTCGTGTCTGGCTGGTCTTCAAATTTAGACGTCGGATGCCCTTATTAACCGACGTTTAATGTTAACAGTGCCGGTTTTACTAAACAACCGACGCCTCTAAAAGCGATGTTGAACGTTGTTTCTGTAGTAGTGCTTATTGATGGAGAAGAGCTTCTAGGACCCCTGAAATTTGTTATCTGCATCTTTGATTGCTCATTGTAGACGCAATAGTATTTTCAGGGCATCTCTGGCATCCTTCCTTTTGTAGATTAGTGAAGTGTTGTCTAGTTTGGATGTATAACAATTTAGCACCGTCATTTTCTTCTCATATAGGTCGCTAATTATCACTGCTCAATGCTTTACATTCCTTATGAGCAGCACTACATATCTTGTTTCCTTTCTTCAGAATGTTGCCTTAGTTCGGCGACATATGCTTCCCTGTAGTCTTTTTTATAGAGGAGGCTAGCTAGATGTGTCGTTCCATTGAAGACCGATTGTGGCTTGTCTGGGTGTAGAAATTCTTCCAGGAGGGTGGCGCAGAGTACTTTAAATATCTTTTGATGTACTCACGCCTTTTTCATGAAGATTGCCCGAAAGTGATCTTTGGTTAGACGTCTACCCTTGTTGTTATATAATATGTCTAACCCAGGTAGATCATTGCTGAGAACATCTGCCAAGATGTGGATGTCTCTGCACGTGATCTGTGAGACTACAGTCATGTCCATCTCTTTCATCTTGAATGGCAGAGGGGGAGCTACTCCAAGCATTTTTTTCTAGTTGGCGCACTCTGCTCCCTGACGATCTCATTTGTAAAGAAGGTTTCCAGCCCACCATCTTCATCGCCAGATGTTACTTCTTACACAGAAGGTGTAAGAGTTTCGTCTATGGTCGACATGGCTTTTTTCATTTGTTCAGCTTCCTTATCTGATCGTTGTGTTGTGGCCACCTGTTCTGCTACTTCTGAGGAATATTTTGCAACCACAATCTCTTTGATGTTGCTTTCCTCATAAGTTTGGCCTAGCTTGGCGTCCACCATAATTGCTAGAGTTGCCTCCATTTCCATCGTATATGTAGTCATTATGCTCATGGTGTGTTTGGAATAGGAGGAACTCAGTACTCTCTTTGAGACCGACGCCCAGCTCAGCTAGCATCTTATCCAGCTCTACTTCCCCTGTCGCACTGAATTTTGTGGTGATTTCTTCTTGATGGGTTATAGCAATCTATTCTTCTAGCATCATAGCATGTGTAGGCAGGGTTAAATGCTACTATGCTAGTCTACCACTGCCTTCATTAGTTTCATCCTGGACTTCTACATGGTTGCTATTGAGGTCGAGCTCCCTCGACAACGTTGTGTTTTTCGTTGTGTGTTTGTCGTTGGGGGAGCTCGATTGCTGTGTAGGCTCATTCTTCTTCGGCTCAGCTACCAGTGTCATTTTTGCGTTGGCACTTTCTTCCTTCAGCGCTCTTGTTCCAGTGTTGGTCCCTCCTGTGTTGTTGTCGTCGTTGTCATCGTGGCTGGAGGGGCTCGATGAGGATTGCGTTCGACTTACTGAGTGCTTCGCCTTCTTTTTCTTCCGTCGATTCTTGATTTCTTCATGTTCCTTCTCGATATTCTGGCAGTCCACTTCTAGGCGTTGACATTCTTCCTCGAGGCTAGCCATTGTCGCGTCGTAGCCACGACGCATATGCTCATTGTCAGCTCGAATGGCATGCCGCTCCTTCTACTAGTCTTCCATTTCATTCTTCATGTCCTTCAACATTCCCATCATTATCCATATGTTTCTTAAAGCTTCTTGGATAAAGTCAGGGAGTGATTTAGTCCTTTCATCAAGGACATGTACATGTGTTGTCAGTGCAGATATAGAAGAAGAAATGGTTGTATTTATTGTGTTGGTTTGATGCATAAGTTCCCACATTGCATCAAGCCTTGTACCTAATACACCTATGAAGGAAGGTGCATGTTGTTGTTGCTGGTGTAGCTATTGTTTCATGCGCGTTGTTAACGAGCTTGGCATGGTTGGTTGTGGGGGGATGGAGGTGGACCTTGCCCTTTTTCCTTGTGTTGTGGGTCCACGTTCGCTCCACAGATCTCTAGTTCTGGTACGGCCTGGGAGTCTTGTCCTTCTGGCTCAGCCTCCAGTTCTTCATTAGGTTGTAGGTTGGCTACTGGGCCTTCCTCTTTCTCTACCTCTGGCTGCACATTAGCCGCTTCCTTGTGTGGCTCTAGAGGTGTGGGTTCTGCATTCCCCACTAGTTCTTCTAGAGGGGGTCGTGGGGGTGGGTTGGTCTGCAGCTATTGTATTTTCAGTTGGTTGTGCAGTTGCTTCTGATGTCTTTCTTTTCTTCTACACTACCAATTTCTTCTGCAGCTCTGTACTCTTTTTATCCTTTATTTCAGCTGGGGTACTGCTTTCCCCAACTGTAATTGTTGGTTCAATGTCCTCTCACAGTACCCCCGAGCACATCTTTTCAATGTCATCATGGGTTGGCCGCAACTTGTGGGAGTCATAGAACATAATTTATAGAAGGGGAAGGAGCCTCTTTGTCCCACTTTGCATGAAGTATAGTTTCTCCCCCTTCTGTGCCAGGATACCCGTGCTAATAAAGGACTTGATGTCTATCATTTGTTGTCCCTCCATTTCCTTATACTTCAGGACCTCTTCTGCTTCCATTAAGTATTCAAAAATCTTCATTATCTGGCCACCCATGCAGTATGCAGAGTTCCTTTTTGCTTCCCCTCCAACTACTATGGATAGATGCTCAATTAGTATCTTTCCAATATTTACCGACTTTCTATTTATCATTGACCAGATTAGGAACATATCTCCTTTGCTAACAGTTCCCATTTTTTACCTCGTATAAATTTTATAGGAAATAATTTTCTAGACTGTATGGATGAAGCACGAGGTCATCAACGATGCCTTAGAGTTCTTTGAGTTGTGCTCCTCTTCTCCAGTTATCTCTTCCCACAGTTGATTACTCTCATAGGTGACTGATTCTTTTTCACTCGAGGCGGTGGAGCAGGCTTTTGCTTCATCCTCCGTCTTCGTAAAAATCTTGTTCAGCATTGCCTCCGTGACCATGTAAGACTCGCCTCCTAGCCTTACTTGTAGTTGATAATCTCCTCCGCCCACCTTTCTTATCTCATTACTGGTGGTGACCTACTTTAGTGAAGACAAGAACTCCACAGTCAGCTTTTTATAGGTCTTGGCCTCGGACGTGCATAAGGTACATAAATTTGCACCTTCTAGGAATTTGACCACCCTGTCTTAGATTCCAATCTTCTTAAAATCTTCTACGTCCAGATAAGGGTCAGGCTGAATTCCTTGTTCTGGTATGTCCAGTTGTAGGTGGACTGGTGTACGAGGTTCCTTGGCACAAAAGGGGGTTCATCAGATTCGACTGTTGTCTCCCCTGTGACTTCTTTGGCCTTGCTTGCCTCTTGCTCCCTTGGCTTCTCAACAACTAATAGTTATGTCTTTTTGCTGCTCTTGGTTCCCTTGGGTGTAGCCTTTCTCTTCTACCCCTGTACCCGGTGCCTTTTTCTTTTTCCCCTATACTCGACTCTTTGACTCTCCTGCTTGGTACTCAGAGGTCTCCACCTGCTCTATTTGTTCTGTTTCTTGTCAGGAGTCTTCCGGTGTCAGGTGACCCAGGATTCTTTGGTACTACTCGAGTTTTAGTTGCAACTCAAACCTTTTGGTCACTGACAGGGAGGTGTTCTTTTTTAGTGTTGTCGTCAGGCACTCCACTATGTTTTTTGTTTCCTTCAAGGATGTTGCTTTTGTGTATACGAGGTCACTATTCGCTAAAGAAGACATTTTGCAAAGTTTCAATAATGAATCAGTTTATAATTGATTTAACAAAGACTAGTCTTCTTACAATTATCTAGGGAAGATATTTAGCAAAAGTTTTAATTATTAAGTTCAAGAATGTATATATAGGGACCGTGACCCATGGTATTGTTAATAATTCAAAGGACACTACCGTCGCAGTCTCTGAAGGAGGGCGCGATCATCGTGAAATGAGTAGGGGATCGTGATCGTCGTCTTCTTCTATGTTTTGGGCAGGTTGCGGTCGAAGGGACTGTGACTTCGAGTAACGTTCTTCCAGACCGCGACCTACGGTGTGAACCTGAAGCTTGAGCGAACACCGCAACTGTGTTAGGGTTGATGAGTATACCACAGTCGCGGTTGTAGTGGATATGGACTGTGACTCCTGGTCTTTGTGGTCCAACCATTCTGCTTCCCTTCTTCATCTGTCGATCTGCTCTTCAATTGTAGACCTGCTCATTGGTGGGCGGTTGCCCCATTATTAGCATTTTTAGGGTTTTTAGTTATTGTTTGCAAATGTTGCCATTATGGAAGTTTGGGTATCTAGACAGCAAGAGAAACCGGCGGCGGCGCGACAGATAGCCACCAACCAGACGAATCAGAAAAATGGCACAGGGCATGGGGTGAAAATGGCGGTGAAACGGCAGTGGGTAGAAATCAAAGAATGGCGGGGAGGGGGTCTTGTTACCTTGTTTTTCAGATGAGACGGTGAAATTGTAGAAGGCTAGCGCAGCGGTGAGTTTGCTATGATGGCCAGTAGTTGGTCACAGTGGAGCAGTTCTTCAGAGAAGCAAGGTTTAACTTAGACTCGGGAAATCTAGAAGCAAAAAGAGTCTGAGAAACTAGGGTTTTAGAATATATAGAAGGGTGACCACGACCCGTCGATCATAAGGAATGACCGTGATCGAGGTGTACGTGAAGCACGACTGCAGGTCGTGGTCTCTTCTATTCTAAGGGTGACATCGGGTCGCGGTCGAGGTGTCTAGTCAGGGCACCGTGGGTCATGGTGTTGCATGATGCAAGGTTATACCGTGACAGCGGTGAGAGAACTTGATCAAAACAAACTTGTTGCTTTAATCTATTAATCTATTCAAAAGGAGATAGATATGTACAACACTGAAAACTAATCAAATTAAAGGAGTAGAGAAAACAAAGCTTAAGGAAATAGAAAAAACTTGGGTTGCCTCCCAAGAGGTGCTTGCTTTAAAGTCTCTATCTAGACTTCATGATTCTTCATTTCTTTGGTTCTGCAGCTAGATGTGGCAGCTCCTCATTCCTTTTCTCAGGTAGCTGATCTAGTTCCTCCAAATTAATTTCTGACCTCTGTACAAAAGCCTCATCTTCATAAAATCTCTTTACTCTATGGCCATTGACCTTAAAAATTCTTGTTTTCTCTCCTTGAATCTCCATTAGTCCTAATGGGTATATCTTCACCATAGAGAAGGGGCACGACCATCTTGTCCTAAGATTTCTAGGGAAGAGCCTGATTCTTAAATTGAAGAGAAGCACTTTATCACCTTCATGAACATCCTTGTTCTTTACGTGGGTGTCATGCCACACCTTAGTCCTTTGTTTGTAAATTTTCCCATTCTCATAAGCATGCAATCTTAGCTCCTCGAGCTCCTGTAACTGTACAAATATTTTCTGTCATGCATTCTCTAAGTCCATGTTTAGAAACTTGATTGCCCAAAGGGCTTTATGCTTGATCTCCAAAGGTAGATGGCATGACTTACCATTGATTAATTTATACGACGTCATGTCTATTGGTGTTTTATAAGCTATTCTATAAGCCCACAAAGCATCATCCAGTTTCATAGAGCATTCCTTCTGAGTGCGGCTGACTGTTTTCTCCAGAATTTGTTTAATCTTCCAGTTATATACCTCTACTTATCCCGAGGTTTAAGGATGATAGGGTGTAGCAAATTTATGCTTTACCCCATATTTCTTTAATAGTGCCTCAAATTTATTTTCTCCAAAATGTGATCCCCCGTCGCTTATGACAGTGCGAGGCACTCTGAAGTGTAGGAAAATGGTTTTCTCGAATAGCTTGATCACAGATTTAGAATCACAAGTTTGGGTCTCTACCGCCTCTACCCACTTTGACATGTAGTCAACAACTACTAGAATGTACTGGTATCCTTTTGATGACGGGAAAGGACCCATGTAGTCTATTCCCCAAAAATCAAAGATTTCCACTTCGACCCAGTCGGCCATAGGCATCTCACTTCTCTTACTGATATTTCCAATTAGTTGGCATTCCTTGCAAGCCTTGACAAAAGATGTCACGTCCTTAAATAGGGTGGGCCAGTAAAATCCAGATTGGAGCACTTTTGCAGCCGTTCTCTCGCAACTATGATGTCCTCCATACGGCAAAGAATGACATTCTTTTAGGATTGAAAAGACTTCTTTCTATGGTATACACCTTCGATACATATTGTCTGAACACCTCTTAAACAGTAGTGGGTCATCCCAGTAATAGTTCTTAACATTAGAGAAAAGCTTCTTCTTCTGGTTGTATGTTATGTTCGACGACAGCTGGACACATGCCAGATAGTTACAAATATCTGCAAACCACAACAAACTCTACTCATCAGACTGAGCCATCAATAGGGCTTAATCAGTATAATTGTCATTCACGGGTAACTAATTCTCTTCATAAAAAATTATTCTAGACAGGTGGTCTATGACCACATTTTCTTTTCCTTTCTTATCAACGATTTCATGATCAAATTCTTGTAACAGCAAAGCTCACCTTAGCAGTCTTGGCTTGGTGTCCTTCTTTTGCATTAGATAACATATAGCGTCATGGTTAGTATAGAACTTAACCTTAGATCCTATAAGGTATGATCAGAATTCATCACACACAAAAACAATCGCTAACATCTCCTTCTCGGTGGTGGTATAGTTCACTTGGGCTTCATCTAACGTACGACTGGCGTAACATATGACATGGTACTTTTGGTCTTTCTTCTGCCCTAGGACTGCACCTATGGCATAGTCAGTTGTGTTGCACATTATTTCAATAGGTAGCTCCCAGTCTAGAGCTTATAAGATTAGTGCAGAGATTAAATCCTCCTTTAGTGTCTCAAAATCTCTTGAACATTCGTCATCGAAATCAAACACTGCATCCTTGATCAGCAAATTTGAAAGGGGCTTTGAAATTTTCGAGAAGTCTTTGATGAACCTCATGTAATACCCAACATGGCCCAAAAAACTCCTTACCCAAGTCACATATTTTGGTTGCAGGAGTTTGGAGATGGATTCGATCTTGCTCAGATCCACCTCGATGCCTTTCTTGGGATTTTGTGTCCTAGGACTATGCCACTCTGAACCATAAAGTGGCATTTTTCCCAGTTTAGGACCATATGTTTTTCCTCGCATCTTTGCAGAACTAAAGATAAGTTTCTTAGGAAAGCATCGAAGTCAGTTCTATGAATTGAGAAGTCATCCATAAACACTTCGACTATGTCTTCTAAAAAGTCTGAGAACATGGAAATCATGCAATGCTGGAAAGTTGCAGGAGCATTGCATAAACCGAAAGGCATTCTTCTGAAGGTGTACGTACCATAGATGCACATAAATGTCATCTTTTGCTGATCGTGAGGGTGGATCAGAACTTGATAGAATCCATAATATCCATCTAAGAAGAAGAAGTAATTTTGGTGGGAAAGTCTTTCTAGGACTTGATCAATAAATGGCAAGTGAAAATGGTCTTTCTTTGTGGCCGAGTTTAGGTTTCTATAATCTATGCACATCTTCCATCTTGTGACAGTTCTTGTTGCAATTTCATCACCATTATCTCCTCTCACTACAATCATCCCACCCTTTTTAGGTACTACATGAATAGGGCTAACCCAGTTGTTGTCTCTTATTGGGTATATGATCCCTGCATCATGTAGCTCCAATATTTCCTTCTTGACTACTTCCTTCAACATTTGGTTCAATTTCCTTTGAGGTTGCACCAATGGCCTTGCCGATTATTCTAAGTTTATCATGTGCATACACAGGGCTGGGGTTAGTCCCTTGATGTCCTCAGCTGAATATCTGATTTCTCTTTTATGCCCCCTCAACTCTTCCAGGAGTCTTTCCCATTGTTCTTATGTAAGATTAGCATTGATGATGACAGGATTCCTTCTTTCGTCGTCCAAGAACTCATACTTCAGCCCTTCTAGTAGGGGCTTTAGTTCCGGCTTTGGCTTTGGAGCTTCTAACTCTTTGTTTGACTATTCCAAAGAAGCGTGCTTCACTATCTCTATCACTTTTTCATCATCACTGAGAATTTCTTCACCTTGGTTAAGATAATCTAGTATCTCAACCACTTTGGGGTCTTCCGTAAAAGGGTTCAGGTTGTTTAGGGCTCTCATCAGTGGGTCCACAATGACCTTTCCTTGTTGAATCTCTTCAAAATACTGGTTATAGCTGTCCATGAAGTAGACTGATTCTGAAAGAGATGGTCCCTTAATGGCATCCTTCACTTTGAAGTCAATGTGGTCACTTCCAACTCGGAGGGTTATGATGCCTTTGGCGACATCTATCAGGGATCTTCCAGTTGCTAGAAAAGGTCATCTAAATATTATCAGACACTTCGGATCCTCCACAGTATCTATCACAACGATATCACAAGGTATGAAGAACTGGCCCACCCAGATCGGGATGTCTTCGACTATATCCACATGCCTCTTAAATGTGTGATCTGCTAGTTCAATCCGCATACTTGTCTTGACCAAATCGGTCAATCCCAATCTTTGTGCTAAACTTAGGGGCATCAGGCTTATGCTAGATCCCAAATTTGCCAGACCCTTCCTTTCAATGTTGTTACCAATGCAAAAAGGTATGTTGAAGGCTCCTGGATCTTTCTTCTTAGTTGGAAGTTCTACTTGAACAAAGGCACTGGACATGTTTTTTAGGTGTACCATTTTGACGTGGTTTCCTCTCCTTCTCTTCATGATAAGGTCCTTGAAAAACTTAGTGTATGTCGGCATCTCCTCCAAAGCATCAAGAAATGGGACATCTATATGCAGTTTCTTCAGTGCTTCCATGATTTTTTCGTATCTTTTCTTCAAGTGTGCCTTGATAAGCTTGTATGGGAATGGAATTCTTGGGGCATACAGGCTTTTCTTCTTAAAGATTTCTTCAATAGGATCAAGATCCCTAGCTTCTCTACTTTTCTCATAGCTTTCTTCAGCATGCCTCTCCCTTTCAGTAGACTTTTCAGAAGAAACTTCTCTCTCGGGTTGCGGTCCTTCCTCTTTTCCATCCTCATTCTCCTCCCTTGTTCCAAAGTTGTCAGGATGCCAGAATTGGCTAAGGCACTTTGTGCTAGTTGATCGTTCATAGTAGCTTGCCTCATAGCAAAATCAAAAAGTTTTGTTACTAAGTCTTGTTGGCTATTATCTTTTCCTTGCCCCTGTCCTTGACCTTGACCTTGAGTTGGCCATTGGCTTGGTCCTGCCCCCTGGGGAGTCTGGTTCTTACCTTGTGCTGAGTAGTTATTCTTATTGGTCTGATAATTGGTTGTTTGAGCATATGATGGTTGTCCGCCCCTCTTTTCAAATCCCGGCGGTGGCTTTTGTGAATTGCTCAGCTGGTGCAAATTATCGGTTGCGTGCTTGTTTTCGTAGCTGAAGCCAGGGTGGTCTGGCTTCTTAAAGTTGGCATAGGAAACGTTCTATGTAGTCTCTTCTTCACTTTCACTTTCTTCACTCTCTTCTAGTCTGGTGTAGATACAGTTATTGACCTTGTATCCTCCTTCAGTGCAAGTGACACACTTCATCACTTTCTCGGTGTGCTTCTTGCCTTTGCCTCCAGTATCATTTAGTTATTTAACATCAATTGCTATTTTCTGGATTTGGGCTGTTATAGTTTCTAAAGCCTTGGCTTCCATGGATGGTCCTTCAAATCCTACCTTCTTCAATGGGCCCCTATCATTCCTTTTATAGTCTACTCCTTCTTGGAGCATAGCCATGTTTTCTATTATCTTCATAGTTCTCCTTGGATTTTACCCCAAGAAGTCACTACCTGTGGAAACATTCAATGAAGTCCTCTCTGTATGAGTCAACCCATTATAGAAGGTGGTCACCATGAACCCCTTACGATAATTTTGGTGTGGGCAATCCCTCAGGTACTCTTGAAAATGCTCCCATGCCTCGTGTAAGTTTTCTCTTGGCTTTTGTGCAAGAGATGTAATCTTCTACATGTTATGGATCATCCTCTCATTAGGAAAAAACTTAGTGACAAAGGCATCCTCCAGGGATCTCCACCCATTTATAGACTGGTGGGGAGGATTTAGATACCATGATAGAGCCTTATCTTCCAAGGAGAACTTGAAACCCTTGCAGTAAATCACTTCTTGTGGGACACCCCTCATCTTTATGATATCACAAATGTTCTTGAAAGCATCGAGATGGTGGTACATATTCTCTCTTGAGTTCCTGTGGAAACGCTTGTTTTGGATCATAGATATGATAGATGGTTTTAGCTCAAAGTGTGTTGTGTTGAAGATTGGTACGATGATCGAACATCTTGACTTGTTGGCCCTTGTTGCCGCCAACTCACGAAGGGTCTTCCCTTCCTCATCGTCCTCACTATTGCTATCCCTGCGGTTGCAATTTCTCTTAGCTTCTCACTCATGGTTGTAATGGTTTCTTCTATGCCTGTGGCGATGACGATGTTCTTCGTATTGACGGTCATCCTCACGATGATCATCTTCATGTCTCTCTTCATGCTCTTCCTCTCATTCTTCATATTGGTGACCGTCATTGTAAGACCATCTCTATCTTCATCTATGCCTGGTGGTGGTGGGTGGTATCAATTCCTTGCATTCTACTCGTCTCCTAAGAGGGTAACGACCACATGGGGTGGCATGGTGATAAAGGAGTAAAGTCGAACATGTCTTCTTCTTCCTGGGTACCTGAATAGACCGTACAGTCGAGTTAGCAAATTGGATGTGTTATAACGAACTATTCTACACAAACTTAGGGTAGCAGATTTAATGTAATTGTGCTATTAAGCTTATTGCTAAGCTTGAGGAACGGGAGTATAGAAAGTGGACTCGAGTTCTTAACAGTGTCATTTTATCTTATCCCCGGTAGCGACGCCAAAAAGTTGACTAGCCTAAATCACACTTCCAAAAGGAGTGGATTCAGAGTAGTCGGACTTTTAAAGAGATATCTTGACTCTCAAGCCCCCGCAACGATAAACGGGGTCCGATCTCTCGACTGGGGTCTAACATAGGGACAAGGTTGGCAGTGTTAAGAGCACATAATCTAACACTCGTATACTCCAGCCAAAGAGGGTATATAAAAGGTCTTCCCTTAGGAACAATGACACACAAACTAAGTTGGGCAAGAAAAACAAGAATAAGAAGAACGAACGAAAACAAAAGAAACAAGACAAAATAAGTATATGGGAGGAAACCCGGGCTAGGGTTCTCCTACTAAAGTATCTCACCAACATTCAACATCATCTCTCTCTCACATACTCCTACCAAGATTACAAGCAACCATCAAAAACATCTACTCCATTTTCTCTCTCAAGATGAGGAAAGATCTAAGTCTAAGGGTAGCCTCTCTCTCAAGACAACTACACGCAAACCTCGTCGCATAACATATGGTTTTAAAGCATTATCATTCCAACACTCTCGTGCATTCATACTACTCCATAACACATGATAAAAGTGATATCAACAATCAAACATTACAAGATGGTAGCTAAGCATACAAGTGAAGCATTAAAATAGGTGCATGGAGATAATCTTGATAAGAATATATATATTCAACAGAAAGAGACAATATACATGTTGGGAGAGCCTTAGTGGCTACCCCCAACCCAAGTTAAGGTATTTAGCCGCTCATGCTTGCAAACGGTATAACGGCATTATAGAAAGATGGATACATGAAGTCCCACGAAGAGAGGAGGGAAGTACAACAAGATGGAGTGATTGATCTACAGAGAAGAGATGTGATATAACACAATACTTTTTCATATCTGGATCTAACGTATCGGTGGTGTGGACATCTTCTTTTCTCGAAGAAGGAGTCTTTAGTTTTCTCTCTCCTCATCTTTCGCCTTTGGAGATCCAAGACTGGTGGATGGGATGTTATGGAACAAATCTGGAATGCAGCAGCACTTCGTGGTCCTCGGGATCCGATCTATGATTTGACCATTTGACAAGATAGGTGTGTGTGCTATTTATAGGAACATTCTACCAACTTAAGCCTAGACTGCAGTCGCAATCTTAGTTGGGTGAGTGGTGAAACCATGGTCACGGTCTGCTCTTTATTCCTCCTTTCATCGAGGTTGAACTTAGTCGCGGTCTGGTGATGATCGCGATTGAGGTCGGCTTGCACGTTGCATTTGGAGAGGTCGAGGTCTTCTCGTTAGGTTGTGGTTTGCAAGGATTCAGAAGTGACCGCAGTCTCCAAGCTGGTCGCTGTCCTTCTTGATCGCAGTCTGTGTTGATTGTGGCCCCTGGTCTGATTTGGAACCCATGTTTCAATCGCGACCAATGTCGTGGTTGAGGTTAAGCAGTGATCGTGACTTTGTTATGGCCGCGGTCCATCTTTAAAGCGTGATGACCTCGATCTCAAAGGAGCTTCAAAACCACGATTGTGGTTGAGGGATAAGTGGGTCACAGTCAAGGTAAAGATTGTGACATGGGTTGTGAATGTACCTGAAACCATGTAAGTGAGGTTTTGGTCAAAAATGTGGTAAAATTATGGGAAAAGCTAATACAAGATATACTAAAAGAGGTATAAAATATATACAAAAAGTACATAAAATAAAGTATTATCAATGGTTTGGAACCTCACAAAAGTTCACCCATATGAACTTCTTGATCCATACAATATCCTCTAAAGTTATTATAACACAGAGATACTCAACTTCTTTTGTATATTAGGACAACTGTCATTAGCTCGGAACCCTTTCTAGCTTACAATTCTCATTTAATGTCAAACACTATTGCAATCATTTTGCCAGTTTGGGAGCTTGCATGGATGTAACCCTTTACATCCAACTCTTCCTTATTACCATAACCAAGGAACCAATCCTTTAAGTGCTTCACAAGAATATAAGGATGTTCTTTATGGTAGTCCAGTGACTCTCACTGGTATCTGACATATACCCTCTCATGATGTCCATTACATATGTGATATATACGTCCTCTCATCATGTCAATACATATGAGATGATTGGATATCATCTCATCATGTACAAAACATACTAGATTACTGGATATCTTCTATCATGTCCAATACATACGAGATAATGGGACAAGTACATAGCATTGAATTCAAGATAGATCCATTGGCATCTATCCATTTGTCCCTGTTCTTCATAAGAACTAGGACACTGGGCTCTTAAAAGACTAACACCATGGAACATGGAAAAGTTTTCTATCATTGAGTCTTGCATGTTGAACCCTTTAACATCTTACCAATGTATGCACTTTTACTTATGTCAAGAATCTTTCTAGATCTATATCTATAGACCTCGATCTCTATCAAATAGGATTCTTCACCTAAACCCTTCATATAGAAGGTACTTTCCTTGCCAAGTTTTAAGATTTATAGGATAAGGACGTTATTCCCCATCATTTTGTGGAATATCAATATGCTCCCACTAAATATTTTGTAATCACAGATTCCATCTTCATTCTAACTCAAGTCAAACCCTTTGACTATCTTGTCAAATTGAAGATTTCAACTCTAAGATGTGTGCTACAATCCTCTAATTTACCTTTGTAGCTTATAGACTTTATTTGCATTAATGGAAATATAAAACCTTTAAGTTATGTTACATATAGATCCTCTTAATTATTCCAATTAAGGAATGTGGTTTTAACATCCATATGCCAAATCTCACAGTCTTGATAAACTGCAACAACAAGCATGATCTAGATCGATTTAACCATGGTAATTGATGAAAGGCTTCATCACGTTCAACAATTTGAAGTAGTTCGAAATTCTTTGCAACCAATCTACCATTCCATGATGGTCTTCTTATAGAGATCCAAATGCACCCAATGGGTTTTACCCCTTGAGGTGGATCCACCAAGGTCATACCTTGTTGGTTAACATGGAGTCCATCTTTGATCTTATGGCCTCAAGCCATTTCTCAGATCCTGATCCCTCAGTAGTTTCTAGGTAGGTTGTTGACTCATCTCTATGATCAACTTACCACCTTCTTGAGTTATAGGATATTATGATCTTCATACTCAAGGTGTATTCTACTAGAACTATGAGTTCTGTGTTTACATGAGGAACTTGAGATTCCACAAAAAATTGTGATTCTCCTTGTTCCTAGTGTACCTTTTAAGGTTCTATGTTTTCTTATTTGTCTCAAACATGTTGAGTTCTACTTTGACTCCCACTGATTCCTTTGGAACTAAGTTCCCTTTAGGAATTTAGCCGTCTTAGCAACAAACACTTTATTGTCAGGCTGGAATATTAGCAATATTCAACAAGATAACATTCATGTGATATGTGGATAAAGAATTTCAAGAAACTATTTTCTTATACAAGCTTTTAATCCTAATCACTTTAAAAGACTCATCGGGACACTTCCCACGCCATATCTCTTATGGTGTCTTTTAAACCATTTTAGACGATACATTTTTTAGTGTAAAGTAGGTGCCCAAAAGAAATTGTAAGATTAGCTAGATTTTATTGGTAATCTCACCATACTTCAACAAGGTTTGACACATCAATATTTTTCAGGTGGAGTTCATTATGATACACTATCACGATCTCCCAGAAGGTCCTCAAACTCTTAGTTTACATATTGCAACATCGATCATATCGAGGTATCTTAATACTTTTACCAATTTAGTTACGTACTTCATTTATGACCTCATTGAACACTTCAAGAGATCCAAACTTGTATTTCATTAAATACAAATTTCAATATCTACTGATCGCATCAGTAAATACAATGAGGTACTTGTAACTACCTTTAGAATTCATCCAAAAGGTCTATGTACATCGGTATGTACTAGTCCGAATGGAATAGTCGATCTCCCACTACATCTAGTGAAGATACTCTTGTCCTATTGCATAACAAATAAGATATGCATCTCTATATTGGTTCAATAACCAAAAGAGTCTAGATAACCATCGTATGGATTCTAGAAATGCATTTCTCATTTATACACTCTAGATGATAGTGCTATAGGTATTCAATATTTGAGTTATCAAGTCATTCAATATATGTGTCATACACATTTGTCTTTTCAACTATCAAGTATAGTTTATGAGACATAGGGCATCTCCATAAAAGATCATAATGTTCTTGTCTTATAAAGCATAAGATGTTTGGCAAGTACATAATAGCAATTCACTAATTTTATTATGTGTCCATGAATGACAACCTTTAACTATAGTGGCAGCAACCCTTGCTCCATATAGTTCTGGCTTACTTCTTCTGAGGTCCTGAAGTAGAGATCTCTATCTTTATCTTCTTCCTGAGATCCTCTATGAACAGGATAATTCCTTTCCAATGTCCAAACAAGTGATAATGGTGGCACATTATTTTCTTTATCCTTTAAGTGAAAAGGACAGATTCCTTTTACACTTATCCTTTTCTATATATTGAGTGCAAAAGACTTGGGCTTCATCTTATCCTCAAAACACTTCTAATCCTTACTTTTTCCCTAGGACTCACTTCCACTGATCACCATCACAGATTTGTCCTTCTTCTTCTTTGATTTGGCATCAACACTCCAAACATTTGATAAACTAACTATATGATTCATGCAACGGTTGCATGATCATATTCATGGTCAACTCATGACCTAAGAGAAGTCTCATTCATTATGTATGTCCAATCACATTGAGAACATGGGGTTCTACCAGACCTCCCTTTGTCAGTTTGCACTCACTTAGTGCTTTGGAGACATTGTACCTTCTTTTCTTTACATGATTCATCATATGTGTTACCATCTCGAGAATGTATATGTATTCATGTTGATCATGCATCTCATAGTTCATACAACAAATCATTAGGTATTCAAATGTCTTTGGCATCATTGGCATGCTTCCAATAATCATCCATTTAGCCATAGGTGCTTTTGGAGTGGGTTCCTCTAGCATTGGTCTATCAAGGACATAGAGCTTTCACTCACTGATGAGAACATTTCTCAAAGTCCTTAACCAATTGTGGAACTTTATCCCATTTTGTACTTTTCAAGGACTGATCACAATTTGAACGTGTTTGTGTTTGAAATTTGATTCTACAAAGAAATATTACAAGTTTTCAAAACATTTTTGATTTGGTTTTATTTGATAATGTGACGATATTAATTAGGTCTTTAATTAACTACCGTTCCCACTATTTTATTCGAATTGATAGCCCTCAATATCAATTTAGAATATTGTAGTGTACAATATTCTAGTGGGCCAAGATCCAAAATAATTCAACTGTTACCCGGCCAACACCAGCGTCCACAGTCAATTATCAAGGTAGGAAATCATGCCAATTGCATAATATGCAACTCTTAGATAGATGATATGTGCAACCCCTTGCCATAATTTTCTGCATGCTTCTAGGCTTAGAATCTCTAAGAATCACCAATTAAGTCTGATCCAAAAGGCAACACGATAAATATGCACCCTACTAGGGTAGACCCACATATCTACCATCACACTTCTACGAGATAGATGGGACATAGTCGATCAAAAGTTTTATGTGTGTTGCTTATGGAAAGCATCTAAGACTTAATATTTTAATGAGGGAGTTTGTATAAAAAAATATACTTTATCTGATCACCACATATATGTATGTATCATATACATGCTATAACCACAAACAAAAACATGCAATAAATAAAACACAAAAGCGATGGTTATGGCCATACTAATGTAATTTCTTGGAGCCACAAGGAATTCCTACCACCTATGGTCCACATCATATGCAACCTGTTGTTGGTGAAGATTTGTGCTCCAATCAATCTGGGTTGATCGGTTCAACTCTTGAACTGGTAAACTCACCTCCTGGTCACTTGGTTGGGATTTTATGAAATAGTCATCTGGTTCTTAGGTCCATTCAGTGTATGGACACCTCTAGTCAGTTGGTTGGGCCATCAGTCGATCGACTCATCCTCCTATAATTCGACCTCCTTGGTCCTCTAGCTCATTGGGTCTTATCACGAGCCGCTCTTTTCACCTTTGTGTAGATCATCATCTCACGTCGAAACATAAATTAAAACTATCTTATTTCTTATTACATTGAATATGTCAAAACCTTGAGTTACATTCAAGGGGAAATAGGTAGAAGAGCATTAATGCATATTTGAAAAGATGAGAGAAGCTCATTACGCAGACCGATTAACAACAAGAATAAATAACCACAACCATGCACACATAGATCTGGGGTTTTGTCCATAACCATGCTTTACATCCACCATCAGAACCAATTTTATGGAGACACGTATAAATGACATATATATATATATATATATATATATATATATATATATATATATATATATATATATATATATATATATATATATATATATATATATATATATATATATATATATATATTCATTTGGGTTCTTATGTGGTGATTCAGACAGATGTGCACATCAACCAGTGTAAATATTCACATCGCATGCAATAAATAAACTTGATAAAACCAAAAATTTGATCATATCGATTATCCCAAAATATAATTAATGGACGTGGCTATCATACCACTATTGGGAAATACGACATCAGATAGGCAGTGGAAACAAAAATTTTACTGACATATTTCCCATTAACCAGTATATTGCATCAATAATTATGCAATGGTAAGGATGGTTTCACGAAGATATACCTGGTACTGGAGCAAGTCCAACGACAATCCTCATCAATGTAGATGTGCACTCTATCTTGGACGATGTCTATGGAGCTCCTAGTCTCACTCAGACTTGTCTCACTACTGCTCCATAGACATCAGAATTAGACAACTATTGTAGCGGCTCCTCAGATCTCTCAATGGACTGCGAGTTGATGTTTCCCTCCTTGCAACAACCAATAGACTCCTGCCTCTAGAGTAGTCCACACGGACCAACTAGAACTCGTGTCATCCTGCAGGAACAGACAGAAAGGATTTGTCCCTCCCATTTGTGTACTAGTCACCAATACACTCTCCCACACCAACAATCCTCTGTTGTTGCTCACCCATAGTTATCCCTCTCTGGTCGGGTAAGACTTTCCTAGGGTCTCGTGGTTACCACAACTAGAGGGACAACACTTTTTAGAGCAACTGATTCTCAATTATTTATGTAGTAGTTTTATTCGATAAGCCCCACTACCCCTCTATATATAGGAGGGGTTAGGCACAGGGTTCCCAGTCCCCAACCAATGCAGGACTAAAGAGGGAGTGGAAAGGACAAGTAGATCTTGAATTGTTGCAACTTTTCTAGAAGTTTCACAACATGTGTGCGACAAAATAGTCATCTCATCTAGAAATATGGCCATCTCACACGCGAGAATGTCATTTCGCTAATAGAAATAGTTGTCTAGGTCACAAGATGATCGCCTCACTAAGCGAGATGGTCATTTCGTGTTTTTCCAGTCAAATATGAATTGGAAAACTATTTCCTAATTAATTTCATACATTGATTTACTTGCACCCCAAGTATGTGCAATTAAAATGAGTTTGGGAAAACTCTAGAACTTCCGTTCAACCCAACTGGGCCGTCTCATTCACCCAAATGGCTGTATGGTGAGTTTGAGTCGAGCAGATTAGTTTAATAGCTTGAATCAGTCGGTTCATAGGGAAGAACTAAGCCAATTCAATTTTTGATCTGCCTGAAAACCCAAACCGCCCGTCAACACTTGAGACGCCCGTCTGGCTGCCCAAATGACTGTCTCACCCAATGTGATGGTCATTTGGGAGGTCAGTCATCCAATCCATTGATCTGTTCTGTGAATTGAGTACATAAACACTTCAGTACTTAATTCTATTATCATTTAAGATCAAACTCCTCTTCTAGATGAGTTCCTATGTGTGTGACCCTATGGGTCTCGTATCACGTTGGTAGTGAATGCCCATAACTAGCTTATGACATCACAAGCAAAGAATGGTTCCTAGTCACACATCATTGCTACCCAAGTGAATGAGAAGTTTGGGAGCAATTTCAACCTAAAATCTATATATGGTGTTATAGTGTTTGTATAGTTCATTTGTCATTGACATCCAGATTGAACTAGAGGCATGTAGAAGTCATCCACATTATTATTCAATCTTATTCCTTGAACCAGAGCAGACTGCATGAAATATATGTAAGCTCAATATCACATATTGACTCACATGTGTATGGCCATACTTTTCTTAGTCTCTCTAATCAAGAGGCCTAGGATATCATACTCTTGTAGGAGAGACAAATTCTATATCTATCACTCACAGTCAATCCCCATGTGTCAAAGTCACCCAATCATCACCATTATAACAACCCATGTTTGAGGATAGCGTTTGATGATGTCAAAGTGTACCCAACGACATGTGATGAGTGCAATGATTTGAGGTCTAAGAACTACAACCATCACCATCACTGTGAGAGCTAACCATGACTTCCATGATGATTTCTTCCATGTGTCAGTCTCACGGTGGGTCTGTCTGATACATTGTTGTCTAACATGTATCTGTGTGCTTGGTTTGATATTGCCAGATCATGACCAATGATATTCAGTCATCAACCAACTCACACTCTGATCTTATGTGTCATTGTTGTCTATCAACCTTCCACAATGACAATCGATCAGTGACATAATGAGAATATGTATATGTACTCTTAACATCAGTATGATCTCATTTCTTCCAAGTCTAATACTTGAAGACATACATCATCGAGTAATAATATTCTCTAGACATTTGTTATGTTATTCATTATCTCATAATTGAATATACAAAATAAATTAGAAGCTTGCCTTTATTGTTAATCAAATCATTTATATATTATGCCATTGCAATCATCATATGATTGGCTCTCTGGGCATACATACCAACAACTCAAGCTAAGACATAACTCAATAAATGATTGACTTTCTCATTATGAGTCATCTTCCCAACATTTCTTTTACCTAAATCTCACATTTAGGATTGAGGTCATGCACCTGAATCATACATAAGGACTCAAGTCATCTACTCAAGAGTAACCTAGCTTAGGACGCATTATTTCAGATATATATCTCATATATCTCATATATTGTATGTTAGGTCCTCTGACCTTCTCCCAATGGGTCTCACTCTCTATAGTTTACCACATATATCGTCCTAACGCTAGAAGTCTTATGTGATAACCCAGATTTTAAGGGTTCTGATAACACATATAGAATATGAAGACCTTGAATGATTATTAGATATAATTTAGTCTACTTACAATGAATAACTTTTTATTTATCGACTTGGGTATTTAGGAGACCAAGAGGTCCATTTAGTAGTCATAATGAACACAAGTGGAAAATTGATGAGACTTGATGTAAGCTATGACTATAATGTGCATTTAGGAGTTGTAGGATCAAGATTCAATTATTATTTGATTTGAGATCAAGGTTTATACACATTCAATTATTTAAGTTAGATGACTGAATTTTGGATTTCTGGTTTCAAATTTGTGGATAAGAGGATTTGTGCAATGAAGAACTATATTACAACTTTTCATCCTATTTGAAAGTTTATACTAGATTTCATAAGCTTTGGAAGATATGCTTAGTTTATTCATATGATGACAAGAACTTTGGCCATTCAGTACCTAGGTGTGACATTTTTGTGTCACGCATGCATGTGCCTTTTCTTAGGCGTGGCTGGTTCAGCTGGGGCAAGGGCTTGATCTCAATCCTTAGTACAGAGTATCTGACGGCCCCTTGTGGTCTTCTACCTTCGTCTTTCATGGAGAAGTAGGTATTAAGACCAAGTCCCCTTGGTGCCACGTATCCGACACAATAGGATGATGATCGGGGATATATAGTGAACCACTAGCTCCGGCAGCCTGGGATCTCTAAAGTGCTACTTCTTTCCACTCTCTTTGGTTTGTTGTAGGCGGTGGGAAGGAGACTGAAGTCGACGCACCTCCAATACCCAACGCTGACTTCCTTTCTTAGCAGTCCCCACGATGGTGCCCCAGCAGTGAAGCTGATGTCCCAAGGATTCACACTGTTGTGGAGTGGTTGTACCTAAGAAATAGATGAGGAGATGGGAGCGGCGACTAAGTCCTCCGCTGGCCCAAGCGGCGCCGACGCTGAGATCTTTGACGCACGCGACGGGCGCAATGCTACAGCCTTGGAGATAGCTTACGAGAAGGAGTTAACGATGGGTCAAGCTTGCTGGTGAGCCCTATTTCTATGTGGAGGGGGGGGAGTCGGCGCTGGAAGCCATGACTACTAGACTCGACACCACCTGCCAACATAGGATTTGAAGTCTTGCAGATCACCCCATAGTCTCAGGCACGATCATCGGTAAAGGGAAACGCACGCCCCAAGAGTTGGGATCTACTGCACTTTTGAGGCAAGCTCTAACCTCGACACCCCCTTGACCTTCGACCTCTCCTTCTATGTGCCAGAGTTCACCCTAAGGGCACGGCGGTGGTGCCATGGCCGCCAACCAGAGCAGGTTTTAGAGATGGACCTCGGCGCCGTAGCCTGTGGTCACGATGGTGACTCTCGCCCAAAGGAGCAAATCAGTAGAGCCGCGAGGGTGGAGAATCGGAGGCGTCGAGCTCCCTTTCAGTGGTCGGAGGAGGTGATGACACGATAGCCGGAGCCTCCCAGCGGCGGCGCTCACGGACGGGCGCTAAGCAGAAGAAATCGCGTCGAATGCGATGTGAGAAAGGAAGAGGGAGCGGGTGGTTCAGAGGATGAACCGGGTGGTTCATTCAAACCAGACCCGCGGGTTCTAGGAGTCAGCTGTGCACCATAACACCACGTGGCACCATCCAGTTGGCCACAAAAAGGTAATTATTGCAGTTAATTCACAGATCTTGTATAATCCATAGAAAATAGTATGAATGTCAGAAAAATGCAAATAAGGTACCGAAATTCTCAGAAAAATGTGTAGAACAATATGAAATCATAATATCAGACTTTTGATGCAATAATATCAGTGATATCTTATTAGTTGTAAAATGCTTAGTTCAAGAGTAATAAATATCAAATGATGATATTAAATTATGGAAAAATGTTAGTTAGTCTATAATCATGTTTAGAATGCATGTGATGTCAAATATGGTCATGTTGATGTTCAAAACCATATAATTTGATTAATATGGCTAATTAGGGCTAATAACACTAAAGATAATGTATTAAATGCATACATGCTCAATAAATGATGAGATTTACAAAACACCCTCATATTTGTAACTGGAATATAATATATAAATCTTAGATCAGTTATATGCATAGAATCCATGTTATATGAAGATGAATCTTAATACATGTTATAAAACCCTAATCTGGGTTAATGATGTAACCTAGGGTTATATGTGCACCAAAAAGAACATGGAACCTAATATTCAGAGAATGAACCATAATCTGGAAAATGACATCAGTAGGATAAATATAAGACAATAATGCAAGTAAACGCTCGAATATCCTAATGAGATAATATAAACCCTAATGAACATGACTAGGGTTAAGAGGATGAGAATCTGATGATAGTATGTGGTCTTGTTGTTAATTAGTTGATGACAAGAGATGTAGATTATGTAGAATATATATATAGGAATCTCTGAACTCAGGTACGTGGGTTTTATTAAGTATAAGACTAGTTTTCATGAATGCATAATGATATAATGTACTTTGGATGCTTGTGTTTGCATATAAATTCTTGGATGTGTATTAGTAGTATATGCTCCACAAAACATTACAGAACATAAAAGAATATAGATGGTTTGTAGCTACTGAGTGGATATATGCTCTCTCTCTCTCTCCCTCAATCCTCTCTCTCTCTCTATCTCTCTCTCTCTTCCTCTAAATATAAGGTCGGCACTCGGTCCCCATAGCCCAAGGGGCGGGGAAAAATGAAGTGCGACATCTCTCCCTCTCCCCTCTGAATATAAAGTCGACACTCGGTCCCCATAGCCCAAGGGGCGGGGAAAAATGAAGTGTGACACCACTTAGTAGTACAAACGCATCAAAAGGCATCTAAAACTATATTTACCTGATTATCGCTTTAAATAATGTTTTCTTTTACTCTTTCTTTCTCAAGATTATTTCAATTATGCAAGCATATTAGTATGTATCTTTCTACACACGTGCACAACACCTTGTGTGTTGATTCATTGTTTCACATATGTTTTAGATTCAAAGCTAGCATGGGATAAAAGACGGGATGTGAGTAGTTGTCCAGGTTGTACCTATTGTGTTAAGATCCTGTTAGCATACATGTTCAGACTTGTAGAATTTCCATTCAATATGTAATTGTAAATCATTGTGAAATAATTCATGTTGTATAAATTTACATGTTGAATGTTGAGAATGTTATGGTTGTATGTTCATGTATGCGTATTATGCTTCGGCATCGCTTTCTGATATGATTGGATGATGTTTTCAGATTCTGACATCTCATTCCCAATAGGGTTTGGAGAAATCAAAATCCGGGGACATCACAGTTGGTATCAGAGCATGAACAATAGCTACACCTAGCAATTTCTCACCATGAAACATAAAACATAATTTCACCCTTCACATTAAACCCTAGAAACTTAGTAAGTTGTTCTATAGGAATAAGGTTTGACTTAGCCTCTAAGTTAGAACCTAGATGTTTGACAACTAGGTTTAGATAAGTGTGAGAAACCCTTTCCATATAGAGCTCATATGTATTGGGTATCTGCACTAATCCACACCATGTTCTCACCATTTCACGAGATGACATGACACTAGACTATCTACTATGTGTGGGACACTCGATTTTTTCTGATTTGGTTTTGTTTTCCAATCGGCTCGAGCCTCGACAGCTTTCTCTGACGCCTTCTTTCTCGGAGAAAAAAACTATATAATATTTTATTAGATAGATGTAAATATAAAAATGTGTCCCTCACACAGGAGAGTAGTGGGTGTTCATGCAATCTAAGAGAAAGGGAGTGACATCAGTCTAGAAGAGAGAACATATCTAGATTAGATGTCTAGAGCCTCATAAGGTTATGTGATAGATAGATAGACAAAAGAAAGATGAAGGAAATCAACATATAAAATTGTATCTAACTATGATCTATGATGGTATAAGTTTCCTTATTAATATTTGAATTGTATATGAGCCGAATCCACTCTTAGAGGATCTATGCTAAGTCGTGATGATGAAAGTACATTCCCTTTTCCTATTTAAGATAAGCTAAGTTAAGATAGAGATGAGTGTGCATGAGCCTCAAGCTCTTATACACGGAGGATGTCTAGTGGTAGGATGAGATATGTGGTGAACTCTAGAGAGAGTAAGACCCACAGGGAGTAGGTCATAGGACCTAGCCTCCAATATATGAGATATGTGTTAAAAAAATGTCCTACACTAGATTACTCTTAAGTGTTGAGTTGAGTCCTTATGCATGATTCAAATCTATATGTGAGAATTGGGTAAAAGAAAAGGATGGGTAGATGACCCATATGATAAAGTCAATCCTTTGGCTGAGTTAGGTCCTAGCTAGAGTGACATATTTTTTTGAATTTCATCATCAGTTGCAAGTGATGTAATATATGAACTTTAGTTATGAGAGTATGATGCTTTGTGCAAAAGATACTCAAAATACATGTTCTCCCTTCTTCTTCTCTTTCTTAATATATGATGATAGAAACCTCACTTGAGCTATGTAGATGATTTATATATGAGGAGTCACTCGTATAAGCTTGACCTATTCTATATTTCCACCCCCCCATATCATACATGTAGTACCAAAGATTGAAATCATGATAAGTTTAACTTTAAAATATTGTCTTCCCCTCATATGAAACATGAAAGATATGATTCTGAGATCATGGGATAAACTTAGTATATTCTCTTTTTCCCTTCACATAAAACATGCAAAAAAAAACTCATGAACTTGATATAAAGATATTTTTGGATCATAGGATATATGATCAGAAATATAGTTCATAACTTTGATTCTTCTCAATGTATGCTTCTAAGTTGAGTATGAATATCACACCATAGGGTGAAACCCTAATGGTCAAGTATGTTACGTAAGCCCTTCTTATGTAGAAAAATTATAATATCAAGGGTGAAGATAAATCTACTTTAATCCTGAAATCATTGAAGATGTTAATGATGTTAGATTTGAACGATCTGAATACCATGGCATATAAATGAATTCCTCTTGAACTTTAAAAGTATGAACAAAACTTGTATCCTTAGGGGTGATGTAGTCCTAAGATATCATAATGTTATGTTATGACTAAGATGTTAAGTGATGATTCAAATCCTCCAAAAACAAACATGATGCTTCAACCTACATAAGGTGGGGTGGTTACACCCAAGATACTTTAAAATCCTAAGATGACAACTCAGGGTATATCTAGAACTATGATAGCTTTGATACCTAGGAGTGTTGACCTATATGAAGTTGGACTCCTTGATATCCACTTTTGTATGACATTGCTTGAATTTCGAGGACGAAATTCCATATAAGGCAGGGTGAATGTGATAACCTAGATTTTAAGGGTTCTGATAACACATATAGAATATGAAGACCTTGAATGATTATTAGATATAATTTAGTCTACTTACAATGAACAACTTTTTATTTATCGACTTGGGTATTTAGGAGACCAAGAGGTCCATTTAGTAGTCATAATGAACACAAGTGGAAAATTGATGAGACTTGATGTATGCTATGACTATAATGTGCATTTAGGAGTTGTAGGATCAAGATTCAATTATTATTTGATTTGAGATCAAGGTTTATACACATTCAATTATTTAAGTTAGATGACCGAATTTTGGATTTCTGGTTTCAAATTTGTGGATAAGAGGATTTGTGCGATGAAGAACAATATTACAACCTTTCATCCTATTTGAAAGTTTATACTAGATTTCATAAGCTTTGGAAGATATGCTTAGTTTATTCATATGATGACAAGAACTTTGGCCATTCAGTACCTAGGTGTGACATTTTTGTGTCACGTAGGCATGTGCCTTTTCTTAGGCATGGCTGGTTCAGCTGGGGCAAGGGCTTGATCTCAATCCTTAGTATAGAGTATCTGACGGCCCCTTGTGGTCTTCTACCTTCTTCTTTCATGGAGAAGTAGGTATTAAGACCAAGTCCCCTTGGTGCCACGTATCCGAGACAATAGGATGATGATCGGGGATATATAGTGAACCACTAGCTCCGGCAGCCTGGGATCTCTGACGTGCTACTTCTTTCCACTCTCTTTGGTTTGCTGTAGGCGGTGGGAAGGAGACTGAAGTCGACGCACCTCCAATACCCAACTCCGGCTTCCTTTCTTAGCAGTCCCCACGACGGTGCCCCAGCAGTGAAGCTGATGTCCCGAGGACTCACACTGTTGTGGAGTGGTTGTACCTAAGAAATAGATGAGGAGATGGGAGTGGCGACCAAGTCCTCCGCTGGCCCAAGCGGTGCCGACGCTGAGATCTTTGACGCAGGCGGCGGGCGCAATGCTACAGCCTTGGAGATAGCTTACGAGAAGGAGTTGACGATGGGTGAAGCTTGCTGGTGAGCCCTATTTCTATGTGGAGGGGGGGAGTCGGCGCTGGAAGCCACGACTACAAGACTCGACACCACCTGCCAACATAGGATTTGTTTTGAGGAAGTCTTGCAGATCACCCCATAGTCTCAGGCACGATCATCGGTAAAGGGAAACGCACGCCCCAAGAGTTGGGATCTATTGCACTTTTGAGGCAAGCTCTAACCTCAACACCCCCTTGACCTTCGACCTCTCCTTCTATGTGCCAGAGTTCACCCTGAGGGCACGACGGTGGTGCCATGGCCGCCAACCAGAGCAGGCTTTAGAGATGGACCTCGGCACCGTAGCCTGTAGTCACGACGGTGACTCTCGCCCAAAGGAGCAAATCAGTAGAGCCACGAGTCTGGAGAATCGGAGGCGTCGAGCTCCCTTTCAATGGTCGGAGGAGGTAATGACACGATAGCCAGAGCCTCCCAGCGGCGGCGCTCACGGACGGGCGCTGAGCAGAAGAAATCGCATCGAACGCGATGTGAGAAAGGAAGAGGGAGCGGGTGGTTCAGAGGATGAACTGGGTGGTTCATTCAAACCAGGCCCGCCGGTTCTAGGAGTCAGTTGTGCACCATAACACCACGTGGCACCATCCAGTTGGCCACAAAAAGGTAATTATTGTAGTTAATTCACAGATCTTGTATAATCCATAGAAAATAGTATGAATGTCAGAAAAATGCAAATAAGGTACCGAAATTCTCAGAAAAATGTGTAGAACAATATGAAATCATAATATCAGACTTTTGATGCACTAATATCAGTGATATCTTATTAGTTGTAAAATTCTTAGTTCAGGAGTAATAAATATCAAATGATGATATTAAATTATGGAAAAATTTTAGTTAGTCTATAATCATGTTTATAATGCATGTGATGTCAAATATGGTCATGTTGATGTTCAAAACCATATAATTTGATTAATATGGCTAATTAGGGCTAATAACACTAAAGATAATGTATTAAATGCATACATGCACAATAAATGATGAGATTTATAGAAAATGCTCATATTTGTAACTGGAATATAATATATAAATCTTAGATCAGTTATATGCATAGAATCCATGTTATATGAAGATGAATCTTAATACATGTTATAAAACCCTAATCTGGGTTAATGATGTACCCTAGGGTTATATGTGCACCAAAAAGAACATGGAACCTAATATTGAGAGAATGAACCATAATCTGGAAAATGACATCAGTAGGATAAATATAAGACAATAATGCAAGTAAACGCTGGAATATCCTAATGAGATAATATAAACCCTAATGAACATGACTAGGGTTAAGATGATGAGAATTTGATGATAGTATGTGGTCTTGTTGTTAATCAGGTGATGACCAGAGATGTAGATTATGTAGAATATATATATAGGAATCTATGAACTCAGGTACGTGGGTTTTATTAAGTATAAGACTAGTTTTCATGAATGCATAATGATATAATGTACTTTGGATGCTTGTGTTTGCATATAAATTCTTGGATGTGTATTAGTAGTATATGCTCCACAAAACATTACATAACATAAAAGAATATAGATGGTTTGTAGCTGCTGAGTGGATATATGCTCTCTCTCTCTCTCTCCCTCAATCCTCTCTCTCTCTCTATCTCTCTCTCTCTTCCTCTAAATATAAGGTCGGCACTCGGTGGGGAAAAATGAAGTGCGACATCTCTCCCTCTCCCCTCTGAATATAAAGTCGACACTCGGTCCCCATAGCCCAAGGGGCGGGGAAAAATGAAGTGTGACACCACTTAGTAGTACAAACGCATGAAAAGGCATCTAAAAATGTATTTACCTGATTATCGCTTTAAATAATGTTTTCTTTTACTCTTTCTTTCTCAAGATTATTTCAATTATGCAAGAATATTAGTATGTATCTTTCTACACACGTGCACAACACCTTGTGTGTTGATTCGTTGTTTCACATATGTTTTAGATTCAGAGCTAGCATGGGATAAAAAACGTGAAGTGAGTAGTTGTCCAGGTTGTACCTATTGTGTTAAGATCCTGTTAGCATACATGTTCAGACTTGTAGAATTTCCATTCAATATGTAATTGTATATCATTGTGTAATAATTCATGTTGTATAAATTTACATGTTGAATGTTGAGAATGTTATGGTTGTATGTTCATGTATGCGTATTATGCTTCCGCATCGCTTTCTGATATGATTGGATTATGTTTTCGGATTCTGACATCTCATTCCCAATAGGGTTTGGAGAAATCAAAATCCGGGGACGTCACATCTTCCTTTGTAAATAACTTGAGACTCGTGCATATTCAACGATATCTTTAACATTAGTTACCTTATGTAAGGAAAACCTACATACTTTCATCATCTAAATTAGCTCATATTTACAAAATTAGGATCAGAACTCATACACAATTTAGATCTATATAAAGAACTTTTACCATCAGATATCAAACTTAGAGAAGACTACGCATGCTCATGTCATGGATTGATCGATCATCTACTCTAAATGTCACATATCTAATAAGGATCTAAACGTATAATCTAGATCTACTCTCTCTTCTACACTGATGTCACTACCTTTCACTTAAGTTGCATGAACACCTTCTACTCTCCCGTACGAGGGACACATTTTCATTTTTACATATATATAATAAAATATTGTGTAGTTTTTCTCTGAGAAGGCAGATGTCAGAGAAATCTGTCGAGGCTCGAACTGATTGGGAAACAAAACCAAATTAGAAAAATGAGTGTCTGACACATAGTAGATAGTCCAATTCCATGTCACCTAGTGAAATGGTGACAACAAGTTGTAGACTAGTATAGATACCCAATACATATGAGCTCTATATGGAAAGGGTTTCATACACTTGTATAAACCTTGTTCTCGAGCATCTAGGTTTTGACCTAGAGTCTAAGTCAAACATAGTTCTGATAGAACAACTTATTAAGTTACAAGGGTTTCAAGTGAAAGGTTAAATTTATTTTTTTATGTTTAATGATGAGTAGTTGTCAGGTGTAGCTACATTTCAAGCTCTGATACCAACTATAACATCCTTGGATTCTGCCGTCTCGACACTTAGAAGGCCCGAGAGGACAAATCTAAAAACATTAACAATTATATCACAGAGCGATGTTGAAGTGACATAACATACATGTACATACAGCCATAACATACACCATAACATTTGCAACATAAACGTGTACATTATTACAACATGAATTATTATAAATTATATTTACATATTGAAAAGAGCTTTTTATACAAGTCTGGACATGTATGCTAAAATATGATCCTAGACAATAGGTACAACCTATACAACCACTCACTTTCTGTATTTTATCCCATACAACCTCTGAACCAAGAATTAACATAAAGTTGGTATGTGGTTGAAAAGATATAGATACTATGTTGGCATACTTCAAATGATCGAATAAAGAAAAAAAGAAAATGAAAACATTATTTATGGTGGAGAATCAGGTAAACCCAAGTTAATAACCATATTTCAATGGACATGTATTACTATGGTGGACTTAGCACAACATCAAATATATTATTGGGCCCATTCCCCATGTACCTTGTACCATAGGGATTTTCCAGTGTACCATGTACCATTAGGGAGGTGCTAGTCAACATTCATACTTTTCCTCTCTAATAGGGATATTAATGAATGCCATCAGTAACTACATTTCATTTTCTTTATTTAATATTCTAATAATTAAGGTCGAGGAGTCCATAATATATACACATCCAAGCAAGTTTATGCAAATAAATGCAAGCAAGTACATATATTTATATCATCCAACAAAACTAGTCATATAATTATATCCACATACCTGAGTTTATATATTTCTTATTGCCTCCTTGATCATCTAGTAATCTGGTCACCACCTGATTAATAGCAAATATTCATCATTAACACAAGGTTTACCATTATTAATGGTATTTAGGTCCATATTAGGGTTTAGGCCAAACCTAGATTCAAACAGGCCTAAACTTGTATGTGATATTTTTCTACTGATCAGGAGGTCATAAAAGGAATCTTGTCCAATTTTATTGTTTTTTGATGCTTTATCTATTTTCTAAAATTAAAATAAGGTTTAAGGCATTTAATTATGTATTAATGAGGAAAAGTATAATATGTATCAATAATACTAAGATGTGAGTCTAGATATAGTCTTTTTACAATATTGGGGTTCAATAGTAATTTTCTAGGATTTTATATCAGCTGGATAGTATTTATTCTAATTTTATGAAGCCCATAAAGGAGTATTATAAACTAAACTAAATAGCACCAACAAATATGTCTTAAAAGTCTGATCTAGAGGTTTTATAAGAAAGAGAGCATTTTTTTATAATTTTGGTAGTTGTTTCATAATTTTCTGACAAATTATGGATTTACCATAGATTTTTTAATGTGAGGTCCTTTTCTAAAGATTTAGAAAAATAATTACCTGATGGATTATCTGAGACCATCAGATACATCACTTGGGGTGCCAGATGAGTGCCACATCAAGGTCAGTGGCCCTCACTTAACCCCTTTAACCTATGTGGTTCTGGCGATGACTAGATGGTTTTGGCGTTGGGTCATATATTTGATATTTCTCGTGTCGAGAAGTCTCGTTATGTGGTATCCATGAACGAGCAATGAAACCCCATACAAAGATCTGGTGGTCGCTTCTCCTTATCACCCTTGTCCCGAATGCGTGCTGAGTCTTTGGATCTTGACAAGGGATGGCTGCTACTATATGTGAACCGCCTCTGAAGAAGCTCCATCCGGGCATCAGAGTGGTGGTTTAGCGGAGCTCCGCCTCCCATATGCCTCTATTCTAGCCACCGCGAGAGGATGGGCGGTGTGGAAGTGAATCATACCTCCCAGAGGCCATCGACCTCCTAATCTGTCTTAGGGTTTTCTGTGAATGGCTTTAGAGCTTGAGTTTATCGTCGCAGCCAGTAGGGACGCCTGAAGGTGTGCCCCTGAGGTCACCGTCCATGGCTGACAGCCAGGGGTGGAACCAGAGGGGGGCTGCCCATGCTGAACCCCCCCTCCAAAAATATTTTTTGTTATTATTATGATACCATGTACATTTTTGTATTTTGTAAAAATACTTTATTAGACCAAACAAAAAGTAACTTTTAATCTTATGATTTCAATCAATCCTATCATCCTTCTTTTTATGAACTACTTAGGAGTTAAACTTAATATATTTGTGATTCATTTGCCTTATCCCCTCACAATTCATAAAATATACAGTACTAATATAAATGGCATCAATTATGGCTGAAGAAATTATATCTTTGATTTCTCTCCTATTAAAATTTGCTTAATGATTTCACATTAATTATGTTAAGACTTATACAATTTTTCTACCCTATCATATTTGAAAGCGGAGCTCTATTAAAATGAGGGGGCCATGTGCCTTTAAAATATAAAAATTAATTATATAATATAAAGTTCATAAAAATATATCATGCATCGTGTTGACCATTATTTGGAATCTAATGCATTATAATTGACTCATTAATTGACAAACAATATCATCTATAACTTGAGTAAGTTCGCTCAATTATAATTATACACTATTAGAAAATTTGAAAGCCTTATATGCACAACTAATCACTTTCTATTTGTATAATTTTCTATCAAAATGATATTAGTCAATCACTCTCAAATTAAGAAAAGATTCATACTACTATATAGAAATAGATCTAAATAATATTTTTTGTTATATGGTATTTCACAAACTTTTAGTTACATAACATTTAGATATTATATGTTTAATCCAAATGAAAATAATATAAATTTACAAGAACCAGAGAAGATAATTCCCATATTTCTATTTATAAAAGAAAAGAAAATGATTGAATTGGCACAAGATAAAATAAGAGTCAGGAAAAAGATGTAAAGTGTTGGGTAAGAAGGAAAAAATGGTAGGAAAATCCATCTTGTAGATATAATTTTAATCAAATAGAGAGAGAAAAGTAAAGATGACATATAAAATGAAAGTAAATAAAAATGCATAAGTGTTTTTCATATCCTCTCTTCTTCAACTTTTAAATAAGAAATAATAAAAATATTGCATGGATCTTTCATCTTCATTCTGTTCACTTTTCATTCCTCAATTTCCTTCTCCATCATATGTTATTTATGCAACTACATGAAATATTTTTCTTCTTTCTTTCTGAAGTATTTTCCTTCATACATATCATTATGTTAAGATTTTAAAATAAATTGATATTAGCTAATACAATATACTTATATCCTTTATAGTATAAGATTTAACTGTTATAATATTTTAGAGTCTTCCAAAATGACATCATCTACTAAACAATGTCATATTATATTTTGATGATTATTCTCCACTAAAAAGGTGAGTTTGTTCTCATCTTTAATATAATTAATACTTTTCTTATGTGTTACTAATTTCATACACATTGCATTGATCAAGTGAGCATGAGTTATGATTATACTGTTGATCATCTAGTCGTTTAATCTGAAATACATGGTCAAATGAATTGTTATTTATGACCTTAGATATTTAAATAAATTCATTACTTTAGTATAGTGAATTATATCATGTCTTTTATGTTATAATTTTTATTTGTAAAAAGTAGCTTATTTTTTTATATAGGAGATAATGAGACATTACGTTAGATATATTTTTCTTCATTTGTTTAAATAAGTAATATTTCTCCCATATATATAAATAGCCAATATTTGTCACTACTCATTCTAATCCAGCCCCCCCATGGTAGATTTCTAGATCTTCCATTGCTGACAGCAGCTATCTTGGGCCAAAGTGTGAGCACCTCCATGAAGAAAGCAGAGCCTTCGTTGGATTGAAGGTGTTGTGGGGGTGGTTTCTCCCTTACTCGTTCTTATGCAAGTTTGCCTCTTCTTGATGTTGTGATTTGGGGTTTCTACTGGTTCAATTGGTGGAGAACGACGAGGGGAAGGAGTCTGGTTCTCTCTAATCTCTGCACCAATGTGGCTGTGTGAGGGGTTGTTCAGAAGTTCCAAGTATCGCAGATCTAATTCCCCTACCATCATCAGGCTGTTGGAGAGGAGTAGGGCTTGGTCAACCTCCAGCTGTTCTGAAATGGCCGAAGGTTGGAGATAAGGCGTGAACCGTTTGATCAGTTTCTAGGGCCACGATTAACTCGAACCGAAGTGGATCTGTGGCCTAAATTTGGCGTGATCCAAAGCATGTATGTGTGACATCAAACAGTCACAACTTAGACACTAAATGATAAAAAGAGCAAAGTTGGACCACAACTACATTACTAATATCCTTAAATTCAAAATTTATAGCTCCTTATATATAGGAGACTCTAAACATCCTGAAAATTTAGGCATAGGTTATTAGCATCTTAAAGCATCTTCTATCCAAGTTTGAGACTCATGATCCAATATCTAATTGTGAAATAACTTCTCCAAAAAACCTTATAAATAGAAGTATAAAACTTACATTCAATTCACTTAATCATCAAATATTTATCCGACGAGTCTGGAAACACTTGTTATGACACTAACATACCTCATGGCTCGTGAGTTGACCACTTGTGTTTGTTGTAATTATTAAGTGGACCTCTTGGCCTCATAAGTACCCAAGTGGATTAATAAATAAAGAAGCCATTCGTCACAATCAAACTCCTAGCATTATTAATGCAACTCAACTTACTCAAATTGACCATATGAGACCTTATCTTCCATTTGAATCATTTAACTCCAAAAAACAACCTCAATACTATATTGGGTATCAAAACCCTAAAATTGGGGTAATCACATGTATATACATTGTTGAGATGAAGTTATCTACTTCTACGTAATGGGTTTTTGATATCGAATGTGGATCTCACATATGCTCGAATATGCACGATCTGAAACAAAGTACGCATTTAGGCCTAAAGGGAGAGGTTGAACTATGAGTCACAAATGGAGCAAGAGTTGTTTCCACTGTAGTTGGAACCTATATTTTACCTTTGCCCATAGGGCTTGTAATAGACACAATGAACTACTATTATGTACCTGCCATAAATAGAAACATCAAATCTGTATCATGTATGTACATATGAATTGTATATTAAAAATGGTCGATGCTCTATTTCAAAAGATGGGATCTTTTATGGCAGTGCCCCAATGTCTTATGGTCGTTATTTACTAGATCTAAAGACAAATGTTTATAATGTAAATACCAAAAGACTAGAACTCAACAACTCAAAGAAAACATACCTTTGGCATTGTTGTCTAGGGCACATAAATGAGAATCTCTTATCTAGATGCCATAAAGATGGTTATCTATAATCTTTTGATTTTGAATCAATAGAGACATGTGAATCTCATTTATTGTGTAAGATGAGTAAGACCCCTTTCAACGGTAACAATGAGAGGACTGACGATCTATTAGGACTCATACAAACTGATGTATGTGGGCCTTTAGAACAACCTCTAGAGGTGCTATTAGTACTTAATTACCTTCACTGATGACTTTAGTAGGTGCGGTTAAGTTTAGTTGATGAAACATAAGTCAGAAACTCTTGATAGGTTCAAGGAATTTATAAATGAAGTACATAATCAACTTAGAAAAAGTATTAATGGACTTCGTTATGATCAATTTAGGACCTTCAAAGAGCCCATGTGATCATATCTCATTGGAATCCACCTAGAACACATCAACATAATGGTATCTTAGAAAGAAGGAATCACAAATTGTTGGATATTGTACGATCAATGATGAATTTAGTTGAGCTTCTAGCTACCTTCTGGGATAATGCTCTAGAAACCACCACATTTACACTAAACTGAGTACCATCTAAATTGGTTTAAAAGACTCCATGTGAGATATGGACTGGGAAGCGTCATAAAGTGTCTTTTATGAAGACTTGGGGATGTGAAGCTTATGTAAGAAAAATGTTTCATGAAAAGCTAGGCCCTAAATATGATAATTGTTATTTTGATGGATATCCTAAATAGACAAGAGGATACTACTTTCATTCCCATTCTGACAACAAAGTATTTGTTGCCAGAGATGTTGCATTCATAGAAAAGGAATTTATTTTCAAAGGAATCAGTGGGAGAAAAGTAGAACTCGAAGAGTTTTGAGACCAACAAGAAAGCATTGAAACAATAGATATACAAGAGGAACAAAGTGAATCACAAAGTGTTTTGGAATCTCAAATTCCTCAAGTAACATAGGAACCTTGTAGATCTAGTAGGACATGCATTAAACCTGAAAGATTTGGATACCTTGTGACTCATTGAGGCAGTGAGTTGGTCACATATGATAAGCCAACAACCTATCTAGAATCTACTAAGGGAGTAGAGTCTAAGAAATGGCTTGAGGCCATGAGACCTGAGATAGAATCCATGTATAACAAGAAGGTATGGACCTTTGTGGATCCACCTGAAGGGTTAAAACCCACAGGGTGCAAGTGGATCTTCAAGAAGAAGACCGAAATAGATGGTAAAGTACAAACCTATAAGTGCAGATTGGTTGTAAATGGTTTCAAACATGTTCTAGGTGTTGACAATGACAAAACCTTTTCTCCAGTGGCTATGGTTAAGTCTATTAGGACCATGCTAGCTATTGCAGCTTATCATGACTATGAGATTTGGCATATGGATATTAAACCACATTCCTTAATGGGAATATTCTCAAGGATGTGTACATGACACAAATTAAGGGTTTTATAAATCCAAAGGATGCAAATAACGTCAGTAATCTACAAAGGTCAATTTATGGATTGAAGCAAGCATATCAGAGTTGGAATCTTCATTTTGACGAGACAATCAAAGAGTTTGATTTTAGTCAAAATGAAGATGAACCTTGTCTGTACAAGAAGGTTAGTGGGAGCATAGTGACATTCCTCATATTTTATGTATATGACATACTATTAACGGGGAATGACATCCCTTATTTATAAAAGGTAAAGACATAGATGGGAAATATGTTTTCTATAAAAGACTTGAGAGAAGCATCCTACATCTTAGAGATCAACATCTATACATATAGATCTAGAAGTCTTCTTAGACTACGTCAAAGCACATACATTGACAAAGTGTTGAAACCTACCCATGGAGAGCTCAAAGAGAGGAAACCTACCCATGTGTCATGGAGTTACCATCTCTAAAGCTCAATGTCCTAGTTCTTGTGAAGAAAGGGAACATATGAGTTTCATTCCATATGCATCAACAATTGGATCAATCATTTATGCAATGTTATGCACCTGTCCTGATGTCTCATATGCATGGAGCATGATGAGAAGATATCAGTCAGATCCAGGTGATGCTCACTCAACAAACATGAAGAAGATCCTTGAATACTTGAGAAGAACTAAGGATCAGTTCCTTGTTTACTGTGAAGAGGAAGAATTGGTGGTAAAGGGTTACATCAATGCAAGCTTCTAAACTAACAAGGATGATTACAAAGAACAATCATGATTCATTTTTTTCTTAAACAATAGAGTTGTAAGATGGAAGAGTTCCAAGCAAGGGACAATTTCTGATTCTACAACTGCATTAAATGCAGCAAAGGAGGTTGTATGCTTCAAGAAGTTCATTTTTGAACTTACAGCTGTTCCAAGCATCAAGGACACAATTGAGTTATATTGTGACAACAATGGAGCTATTGCCTAAGCTAAGGAACTCAGATTGCATTGTATTTCCAAGCATATACAAAGGTGTTTCCATCTCATACGAGAGATCGTACAATGAGGAGATGTGATGATTTTAAGAGTACCAACTGAGAACAATGTTGATGACTCCTTGACAAAGGAACTTTCATAGCAGAAGCATGACAAACATGTTAGATCACTTGGGATAAGATTTGTGGGTGATTGGCTCTAATTTTAAGTGGGAGTCTATTGGTATGTGACACGCTTGAGTTGTGCGTTAAATGCAAGTGCACATATCAAAGTAATATAGGCCTTCTGAGGTCCAAGTCGAACTCAGGTTAATGTAAATTTTAGTAGACTACTACTAACTGATCACGATCAGCTAGACTGATTGGAAAAGTTGATTGTTGGTTTCGAAACAAAATAGAAATAAAACAAAGAGAAAACAAAAGTGAGCGATGATTAAATGTTTAGTTTAATCAAATGGAATGGGAATCCTTAGTGTTATGGTTTCACCATGAGGTCTCACTGCATGCAATTCTACACAACTAACATAATTCATACCTTATCCCTAATTATGGCCTGTAGTTAAAATTTCTTGCTTCCACAATACAATTCACTCCTAGTTCTAGGTCAGTTCCACACCAGTAGTAACTTATACCCTAGATCAAAGTGCTTTAATAAATTCTCTGGGAATCCACCATTAACTGTACATTACCTTGTCTAAGAAATGTATTGGTTAATGTGTTAATTGTTCCTTTTCAACCACTAATCATCCATCACGAGCAATTAACAATATTAGAAATGAACTATGGTGATCAAGCATAGCAAATTGCGATAGAAACACGATAACATATCAGGGAGAATTGAGACAAATTATGATAATCAATGGAAAATTGTCATACAATGATTCCTCGAACTACTCCCAGTCCTAAGGACAATGGGGATTAGCCCCGCATGTTCATCTCAATGATACACATAGAGAAGAAAGAGGAAAACATAGGGAAACAAATGACAATATGATATAACCCCTAAAACAGAGAAGATCTAGATGATCCTTGGTGCGAGATGCACGTGGTAGCCTTCTGGCGGTAGAATCGTCTGTCTGTGACTCTGGAATCATCTGGGGCATAGCTCTAGGCTCTGTTCTTCACTCGCCTCTCCTTCGAGACTCATTTGGCGGAATAAAATGTCCCCCTTCGTTTTGGGCCACCTTTTCTTAGGTATAGGTACCACTTACAGCCGCCAAAAGATCGCAGTCGTTCAATCGTGGTAATTCTGAACAAAGTCCTGATTAGATGGCGTCGATACAATTGATGGGGTGTCAATGCTATCAACACCTTAGGGTGCACTTCCTTCGCTTCAAAACTAAGATCAACCTAATGACTTCTCGATACTATTGACCAGATCTTCGATAGTATCGACGTGTTGACTTTTCTTCTGCTGAATGGTATCGACCTGGATGCTTTCCCTCTGCCTTGGATACTATTGCCATGTCGATAGCATCAACAGACATGTTGATGGTATCAACAGGTTCTGGAATATAAAGTACCTGAAATAGATAGAAAAACACAAATCAATCAATGGAATTTAGCAATTCATTCAAAATAGGATAAAATAAGATAAATTTGATGCATACAATGATTATAGGCTAAAGGAATTGAATCATGCCATTATAGTCACAAAGATGACAAACGAATGCATAAAACAAGTATGAAATTAGCCTATAAATGTGACTCAAAAACCATGCATCAAACTCCCCTAAGCTTGAATCTTGCTCATCCTCGAGCACAGAACTATAAAATCTGATTGAGAGGGTCAACTAAAGAACATAATCACATAAATGATATCCCAGTATGATTCCCACCTACAAAACACATACCGGCCCTTACCAACCACGGAACGATGAATACCCTTTAGGAAACAATAATCATTCATGATATATGTCCATCCCAAGATCACAAACACTATCAAGTAAAGCAGTTAATATAATAAAATCCTCAGGTTCAGGCTTGGTGCATCTTGTGATCTCCTATCTACGTTGCTCATTTTCTCTAACTACCATCTAAATGGAAGCATCTCTCGTGATGTACATGAATGAGGAGAAAATCATGGGTGGCCTACCACTTAGAGTAACAGGTGAATGGAATGGGTGGACATTGAAGAAATGGAAGCACAATACAGTCAATCATGAAAAAACAAAAATGAATGACCTATCATGATGCGAATGCAAATGAAACTGTCCTAATGCTACATTTTTGGTGGAATGGTGCATGCACTATCATTCCATCTCAAGGTGATATGGAATATCTAAGAAAGCTACACCATGTGCTTATTCTTATTGATATGCGGGTGAGAACATGTTCTTTTCTCCCTCTTATTCATACTTACTTTTCAATCTTATTTTCTTTTTAACTTTTGTTTTTCAAATCCTTATTTTCATAAATGACAATGGATTATTTTCCAGGCTCCCTTCTTATTACATAACTTGTACATTTGATGCATTCTATTCGAAGGGTATGGAACAAGTTCACCACCTTTAGTGCTTTCAGAAGAAAATAAGACACATGATGTGTTATATGCTCAAAAGCTGCAAATGCAACTACATAATGACAATTATGCAACTACTATGACATGCACCTACGGATGAAGTGCATGTATACTACTCTATCTATTTTTTCATTTCATGCAAAAATATGTGAGAAAAAGTGTAATGCAAGACCTATCTACATGGGATGCAATCAAAGAGTGAAAGATAGTAATGTGCTCCCAGTTCTTATGGTGGAGTGGAAATGAAATTGCGGTGGATCAGATCACAAGACTAATTGACAAAACCTTCAGAACAAATTATATGTCCCTCCTTATAGAATTGTGTACCAATTAATCAAGGGATTTATCTCTCTCACTTCAAATTAAAGTCACATTAACATTTGGTCGATTTAGGCTCAACATTCATATCAATCCTCTTAACATGAACCATAAGGATATACAATCATGTTCATATGTTTTAAAGTTGACCTACCCAATGAGTTCCATAAGTGATGCCCTCAAGCTCTCACAAGACAAGCTTACAATTTCTTAAAGATTTTTCATTTAAATTCATTTTCTCACAAACCCCCAAATGAAAACATCGAGATGACATACAATTACATTAGACTCCACTGATTACACTAGATAGATAGTGGATCCTAGAAACCAGTAAATCTAGAAATTAAGAAAGCTAAGATAATGAAAGATGAAAAATGCAAAAGCAAAACAAAATATGAAATAAAATAAAATAAAAACTAGATAGATGATGTTCCAGCACCCCCCTAAGCTTGAATTCAACTATGGCCTCATAGTCAAAATCCAGACTTAAGAGGTGGAACAACGATGCCCCTATACTGCTTTGGTGGTGGGTGCGGCGGCTACTGGTGGTCGCTGGGATCCCAAGTAGGATAATGCCCCTAGAACGACATGTCAGATGGGGGCATCAGTGGTGGTTGTGGGTATCCTCCAAAGTAATTCTGGCTCCAATAATGATTGTAAAATGGCTGTTGTTGCATCTCCATCCTATGCAACCTGTTGTGGATGTTTTCTTGGTTGGTGAGGAGGAGGCGCTCATTCTCGTAGATGGCCTACTGATTCTGATACAGCCTGTTTGTCATCTCCTGAATACCTACAAAAGATGTAGTATGCTAGTGTTGCGTCTATTGAATGTCCTAGAGCATGGTGTGCATGCCCTGCATCAAATAGACATCCTCTCTACCTTGAGAGGGTTGTGGTGGTGGCAGCTAGGAAGAAGATGAGGCTCCAGTGTCATGGTCGCTTTCATGCAGCAACTCATCGTCGAAGAGAAATGGTAGCATCCTCCTCCCCTTCTTCATCATTATCGCCTTCTGGTACTTCTACTTCTTCATCTTGAAATTCTTCTTCATCTTGATCAATATCAATGATGGGCCACCTATAATCTTGGCCATGCTGGAGGTTGAATGCAGGGTCAGGTAGTTCCCTCCTTTGTAAACACCTCCCACATGGCAAGTAGCATAGACGGTGCCGTGGTGGTCTTTGACGAGGCCCGTGTTTATGAAGTGGCTCAGATTGAGCATATTCTTGCATTCCATCTTTGGTAGCCCAGACAGATCCATGCCAAAGTGCATGTCGATCAGAGTGATAAGGCCCTCGGAGTAGATTGGGGCCCTGTGAGCAGTGTTCCTCTTCACTACCATGATGCGTGTGAGGAAGAAAGCTCCAAATTTGATACATTTCCTCTCCAGTAGATTGTAGAGGAAGAAAAGATCCATTTCTTAAAATTTACTTTGTGACAGTCTAGATCTTGCAAAGAATGTGTTGGATAATATTCGGTGCAGGACCCTGACAAACGGATGCTCAAAATCAACTATAGAGGCATGGTGCCAACTGATCGAATAACCTTCCAGTATAGTGACTAATGCCGAATACATGGCATCATAGTCTACATTCTGCAGTGGCTGGCATAGGTTGCCATGTGACCACCCATAAATTGCATTGAACTCACGAAGAGTCATTGTTTAATCCCTATTGTAGAGGTGGAAAGAAACTCGCCCCTCTTTCCATTCTGTCTGTGCTGGTTATAGCTCATTGGGAATGACACAGATATCTAGAGACGCCATAAACTCTATGATAATATCCTTGTAAGTTGGCCACCCACTGAAAAATGGATGACCTTCGGCGTGGTCACGACATAACATTGGGGGCTCTCTCAATTGCCCCTGAAGTACATAGGCCATGTTGACATCGAATCCCAGGTCCTTTATTAGTTTCCAGTCTCCATACCGGGTAGGCTCGATTGAGCACTTCCACATCTCTTCGTACACCTTCTTGATCTTCGGTGAGGGGTGGACTAGCCTCGGGTGAGGAACTAATCCTTGTTGCAGGGAAGGTAGGGTAGGTGGGGAAGCCCTGGACGATGAAGTGTCGGATCTCACCATTATTGCAAAGGGCAACGGGTGAAAGAGAAAGGGATTGAGAAAGGATCTTGGAGAATATGGTCAGTGAAGATTAGAGAAGATAGAGATCCTCAAAGTCGATGAAGATGCTCGGAGATGCTAGGGCTCGGAGATGGGAGATATGAACTTGAATGTGTGAGTTGGATTGAAGAAATACATCCCTTTTTATAAGGGTCGGCAGTCGCTATTGTCGGTGGGTCGATACTATCGATGAGAGTGTCGATAGTATTAAAAGCTGCTGGAATCTATGGCTCACTGCTATCGACAACTGTCGATGGCTGGATGGATGGGGTCGGGATCGGTGAAGTGTCGATGGTAGCGACGGGCGTCGATACCATCGACGATGTCCACAGATCGACATTGTGGACCGCTTGATGAAGACACATGGATCACTGACGTGGTGCGTCGATACCATCGATGGGGTGTCTATAGTATCGACACTTGCGTATACTTTGATCCTCATGAGGTGGGGGCACTGCTATCTGCACTGTTGGCACCTTGATACAATCGACAAGGGTGTCGATAGTATCGACATTACTGAGGAGAACCATTCTGAAAATCTCCAAACATCTTGCAACCATCGATGAACTGGTCGATGCCATCGACCCTCTCCAGTCTCGATCCTCTTTTGCTCTGTTTACTTGTCGATACTATCGACGAGGCCATCGATACTATCATCAGAATGAAATTTCTACAGCTACTTCGTTGTTCCAAACTCAATACCAGTGACACATGTGTCGATGGTATCGACATCATTCCAGTCCTGCACACTCAACAAACACATCAGGGTATCATTTTTATAAATTAAGTTCAACATTAATGAAAACTTTTTAGGAAAATGAAAAATAAAGCAAATAAACATGCAATCTACCAAGGTTGGGTTGCCTCCCAACAAGCACCATTCTTTAACGTCTTAGGCTAGACACAAACATTCTCATTGTTCATCAAGTGCAATGAGTTTTACCTCCTACACCTTTTTTGTGAAATCCTCTCCATAGTAGTGCTTAAGACGTTGGCCATTCACCAAGAACATCCTTTCACCATTTCTCACCATCACGGATCCATGTGGATGCACTTCCTCCACAACAAATTGTCCACTCCATCGGGACTTCAACTTCTCGGGATGTAGCTTTAGCTGCAAATTGAATAGCAAGACACTCTCACCTTTTGAGAAGACCCTCCTATAGATGTGGCGATCATATAATTGTTTTGTCTGTTCCTTGTAAATCCGGGAACTCTCGTAAGAGTTCATTCTCAACTCATCTAACTCATTAAGCTTGAGCAACCTTCACTTCCCTACATCATCCATGTTCACATTCAACTTCCTTAGCACCCAATGAACCTTGTGCTCTAGCTCCACCGGCAAGTGGCACGCGCACCCATAAACCAACCTAAATGGCGTAGTACCTATAGGAGTCTTAAAGGCGGTCCTATACGCCCAAAGCACGTCCAGTAGGAGAATGTTCCAGTTCTTCCTTGGTGCGTTGATTGTACGCTCCAGAATCTTCTTTATCTCCCTATTAGAAATTTCTACTTGACCATGTGTCTGTGGATGGTATGGGGTGCCAACATTTTTCTTTACCCCATACTTGCTCAAAAGTGAAGCGAACTTCCTATTTGTGAAATGCGCGCCTCCATCATTGATGAACATGCGGGGCACCCCAAACCTACAGAAGATGTATTCCTTTACGAACCTGCACACTACCACAACATCATTAGTCCTAGTGGGCATCACTTCTACCCACTTTGATACATAATCAACAACAAGTAAAATATACAGATTGAAATTTGAGGACACAAAGGGTCCCATGAAATCTATACCCCATAAGTCAAAGACTTCAACCTCTTGAAACACATTTAGGGGCATTTCTTGTCTTTTTGAGATATTACCTACCCGCTGACATGAATCACATTTTCTTACAAAATCATAGGCATCTCTAAAAAGTGTGGGCCAATATAGGCCACTCTCCAACACCTTCACAGCCGTCCTTGAGCTAGCATGATGGCCACCGGTGGGCAATGTATGACAATGGCTGAGCACACTGTCATACTCAAATTCTGGCACACACTTGCGTAGAACACCATCCCTGTAGTGTCTCAAAAGAATAGGGTCATCCCAAAAATAAAATCTCAATGAATGGAAAAACGGCTTCTTTTCTTGATAACTCCAATCCTCGGGTAGTTCTTTTCATGCAAGATAATTTTCTATGAGTGAAAACCACAAATCTTTGGATTTACTGGAAAGAATCTATTCATCTGAAAAAGTCTTAGTAATGGGTATATTAGTATCCTTCTCATCTACCCTTTCAAGGTGAGACAAATGGTCCGCAACCACATTTTCAATGCCTGCCTTATCCTTAACCTCAATGTCAAATTCTTGTAAAAGAAGTATCCACCTAATGAGTCTAGGTTTTGCCTCTCTCTTTTCCATTAAATATTTTATTGCGGCATGATCCGTCCATACCACCACTTCAGATCCCACTAAGTATTGCCTAAATTTCTCAAAAGTGAAAACCACGACAAGTAATTCTTTTTCAGTGGTGGTATAATTTAATTGTGCATCATTCAATGTCTTTGACACATAATAAATGATTGTGGGTTTGTTCTCAAGGCACTGCCCAAGAACGACCCCCACTGCATAATCAGATGCGTCGCACATAAGCTCAAATGGGTGACACCAATCCGGAGTCTGCACGATCAGTGCAGAAATCAAGCGTTGTTTAAGGATCTCAAAAGCATTCATACATTTTCCATTAAAATAAAAAACCACATCCTTCTCAAGAAACTCAAATAGTGGGTTAGTGATTTTGGAAAAATCCTTAATAAACCGACGATAAAACCCCGCGTGACCAAGGAAACTTATAACTCCCTTCACCTAGTTTGGTGGAGTCAATTTGGAAATAACCTCAATTTTTACTGGATCCACCTCCAGTCCCTTGCTAGACACCTTGTGTCCTAGCACGATGCCCTCGCTAACCATCATGTGGCATTTCTCCCAATTGAGGACCAAATGAGTGTCCTCACATCTCTGCAAAACTTTATCAAGATTATAAAGACATTCATCAAAAGACACACCGTAGACCGAGAAATCATCCATAAACACCTCTAAACAACGTTCAACCATGTCAGATAAAATGGCAAGCATACAACGTTGAAAAGTGGTTGGTGCATTGCACATTCCAAAAGGAATCCGGCGATACGCAAAAGTAATGTAAGGACAAGTTATAGTAGATTTCTCTTGATCCTTAGGTTCAATAAAAATTTGGTTGTAGCTGGAATATCTGCCTAGAAAACAAAAATGAGAACAACTAGCCAGTCGCTCTAAAATCTGATCAATGAAGGGTAAAGGAAAATGATCCTTTAGCATTTCAGTGTTCAATCTATGGTAATCTATGCAAACCCACCACCCAGTAACCAACTGGGTGGTGACTGGCTCATTTAACAAATTTGTAGTTACCATAATTCCCTCCTTTTTAGGGACTACATGTGTCGGGCTTACCCACATAGAGTTTGAGATGGAATAGATAATTCCCACTGAAAGCAACTTGATCACCTCCTTCTTGACAACCTCCATCATGATAGGGTTGAGGCGGCATTGGGGTTGAATCATAGGTTTATCTCCTTCAACAAGTCGGATCTTGTGTTGGCATAGAGTAGGGGAGATCCCCTTGATGTCGGAGACTGACCACCTGAAAGCACCACGGTGGTTCTTCAACACGACCATCAATTATTCTGCTTCAGCGGCACTCGGATATGCTGAGATAATGACCAATAGCTTTGAATCCACGGCTAAGAATGCATACTTCAAATGAGGGGGAAACGACTTTAGCTCCAAATCTGGCGGATTCACCAAAGAAGGCAACAATGGGGGTGGCAGAGGTCGCAAATCTTCAAAGTACCTAGAATAGTAGTAGGTAAAAACCTGAAGCATCTGCATGCTATCATGTAGCAATGTGCTCCTCATCTAGTCATCCATAATATTGAACATGAAAGCTTCAAGAGGCAATTGAGGATAAGATTCTTGCATTGAGATCATCACATCATTATCCTTTGTAGACAAAAAAACTTCTTCATCTTCATCATTTGGATATCCCACTGCCTTAACAAGAGAAACTACCTTAGTTTGCTCCATGATATCCACAAAAAGTGTTCCCCTATCTATCTTGGTCATGACATGTGCCATGTCGAGAAAGGGTTTCCCTAGACAAATGGAAACATTGTGATCAAAGTGTCTGACTTTATTGCACTGTCCTTGCTCTTGTGATGATTTTGGGTTAGTTGGCATTTTTATTTCAAACTTGTCATCAGCTATGCCCATGGTTAAATGGCCTATACCCATTTCTAGAATTATGTCAGCTGTAGCCTGGAAGGGTCTTCCTAGAAGCAACTCATTCCCTTGCTCATCTTGCATCTCCATCACAACGAAATCTGCCTGGAAAAACAAATCTATCCACCTTGACTAGAACATCCTCACAAATCCCATAAGGCTTTATGACTAAATTATCTACAAGATGGATAGTCATATTGCTCCTCCTAGACTCCTTGAGATCAAGTTTTCTAAACGTTGAGAGAGGCATCAAATTGATGCTTGCTCCTGAGTCACAAAGAGTAGGAGATATTGAAACACCTCGGATCCTATCTCTTAGGTGGCAATGTCCCTAGAATGAATGATCTCACCTGCTCTTTGAGCACCACCACTTCCGTATCTGGAATCTTCCTCTTCTTAGTGATAATGTCCTTCAGAAACTTACCATAAGAAGGTATCTGCTCAATTTCGTCAAGCAGAGGAATATTGACAGATAATTTTCTAAAACAGTCCAAGAACTTCTTAAATTGTTGATCCACCTTCTTTGCTTTAAGGTTGTTTGGGTATGGAACTGAGATTGTCTGTGCTCTCTGATGTGGCGACACATATGGTGTCCTCTTCTCTGCATCTTTCTCAATAGTGGGATACTCCACAACAATCTCTGCACTATTCTCAGCAGTTTTTGTGACTTCAGCTTCCTCTGCGGCCTCACCTGTAGCTTCTGACTGTGATGTGTTTGGTTCATCGGCTTTAGAGTTTAAAATTTTCTTTCCACTCCTCAGCAAGATAGCCTTGGCTTGATGGTTCCCTCCTAGAACATTTGTATTCCCTACAAAACACTCCTATGCCGTCTTCTTCAAGCTTGCAATTTTAGCTATCATTTGTGCAATAGACGTCTCAAGTGTCCTCATCTGTGCCCCATGGCTTTGTAGAGTCTGACTAAATTGGTTCATAAATTCCCCCTATGACTGAATTTGCTTGTCGAATGTATTCATCAGCTCTTGGTTTTGCTTTATTACTTAATTAAGCAACTCATTTCTTTTGTCTTCCGCACTAGGCTGTGGCTTTTGATCCGGGTCTTGCAGAAAATTGTTTGGATCCTTCCATGAAAATTTCTTGTCCTTCCTCCACGAGTAGTCATTGTTCCTGTAGCCCTATTGTTGGTGCATAAACTTTGCCTGTGCCTCATCATCAAACCCTTCATCATCTTTTACTAGAATCCTCTTCACTACCAAGTCCATCTTCTCATTTAATTCTTTAATGGCCTCTGCATCCCCTACAATTTTGACCTGTTATGGTGCATATCTTTCACCCCAAGACTGCTTCTTAGCCATATTTTTTAAAATCTCTTGACACTTGGAACCTTTTTTGTTTATAAAGAACCCTGTTCCAGCTGAGTCTAAATTACTCATATCATGTTCGTTTAGAGCAAAATAAAATATCTTCACTTGGGTTTCTAAATCTAGCCCATGATATGGGCAATTCCACAACATGATATTGAAACACTCCCATGTCTATGAGTATGTCTCGCCGGCCTACTGTTTGAAATTGTGGATCCTCCTCACGAGATCCTTTGTCTTTTTTAGGCAGAAAATACCTTTCAAAGAACACCTCAATCATCATATCCCATGATTCGATGTATTCATCACCCAAATTGTAGAGCCACTCCCTTACGTTTTCTGCTAGAGAAGATAGAAATAATTTCAAATAAATGGCCTCCTATGGGAACCTATCCACCTTCACCATATCACAGTTCTCCACAAATGTGCTGATGTGGGCCACTGAGTCCTCATTTTTGAGTCCATGGAATATCTGTGACATGACCAATTGAATAAGCCCTGGGTTAATCTTGTAACTGGGTATGTTGATAGCTTGTTTCTTGATTGGCCCCTTCTGTAAAGAGGAAGAAGATGCTTTAATCTTCTCCCAAATTTTTTTCTCCTCTGCCATTGTGAAAGCCTCAAGTTCCAGTTCAATTTCCTCGGGTGGTGTATTTATCAGTTCGTCTTCTTCAACCGATGGCGGAATCTCAGGTGTCGATTGTGCGTAGTCCGTACTACGCATCCTCACCATGCACTAGTACCTGAAATATGAAGAATAAAATAAGTACAGTGCTAGAGCGAATAGAGAATCTGAAAGATAGATAATTAAATTCAAAAATTAAAATTTCAATAAAAAAAAGTTGCTGGAATGGCCGCTTGCAACACTCATAGTGCTGAAATTTGTCGTTTCCCCGACAACAACGCCAAAAAATTGACACACTTGAGCTACGCGTTAAACGCAAGTGCACGTATCAAAGTAATATAGGACTTGTGAGGCCCAAGTCGAACTCAGGGAAATGTAAATTTCAGTAGACTACTACTAACTGGTCGCAATCAGCTAGACCGATTGGAAAAGTTGATTGTTGGTTTTGAAACAAAATAGAAATAAAAAAAGAGAAAACAAAAGTGAGCGATGATTAAATGTTTAGTTTAATCAAATGGAATAGGAATCCTTAGGGTTACTGTTTCACCACGAGGTCTCGCTGCATGAAATTCTACACAACTAACATAATTCGTGTCTTATCCCTGATTATGGCATGTAGTTAAAATTGCTTGCTTCCACAATACAATTCACTACCTAGTTCTAGGTCAGTTCCATGCCAGTAGTAACTTATAACCTAGATCTAAGTGCTTTAATAAATTCTCTGGGAATCCACCATTAACCGTACATTATCTTGTCTAAGAAATTTATCAGTTAATGTGCTAATCGTGCCTTTTCAACTACTAATCCTCCGTCAAGAGCAATTAACAGTATTAGAAATCAACTATGGTGATCAAGCATTAAAAATTGCAATAGAAACATGATAACATATCAGGGAGAATTGAGACAAATTATGATAATCAATGGAAAATTGTCATACAACGATGCCCTGGGCTACTCCCGATCCTAAGGACAATGGGGATTAGCCCTGCATGTTCCTCTCAACGATACACATGGAGAAGAAAGAGGAAAACATGGGAAAACAAATGAGAATATGATGTAACCCCTGAAACGGAGAAGATCTAGATGATCCTCGGTGCGAGATGCACGTTCTGTAGCCTTTCGGTGGTAGAATCGTCCGTCTGCGGCTCTGGAATCGTTTGGGGCATAGCTATGGGCTCCGTTCTTTGTTCTCCTCTCCTTCTGGGCCTCGTGCGGTAGAATAGAACGTCCCCCTTCATGTTGGGCCTCCTTTTCTTAGGTATAGGTACCACTTACGACTGCCAAAAGATCACAGTCGTTCGATCATGGCAATTTAGAACAAAGTCATGATCTGACAGTGTCGATACCATCGACGGGGTATCGATGCTATCGTCACCTTAGGGTGCACTTCCGTCGCTTCAAAACTGAGATCAACCTGTTGACTTCTCGATACTATTGACCAGATCGTCGATAGTATCGACATGCTGACTTTTCTTCTACTGAATGGTATCGATCTGGATACTTTCCCTCTGCCTTGGTTACTATTGCCATGTCGATAGTATCGGCGGACCTAACGATGGTATCGACAGTTTCTGGAATATAAAGTACCTAAAATAGAGAGAAAAACACAAGTCAATCCTTGGAATTTAGTAATTCATTCAAAATATGATAAAATAAGATAAATTTGATGCATACAATGATTATAGGCTAAAGGAACAGAATCATGCCATTATAGTCACAAAGATGACAAACGAACACATAAAACAAGTGCAAAATTAGCCTATAAATGCGACTCAAAAACCTTGCATCAGTATGTATGCCCATAGAGCCAATCATATGATAATTGTAATCGCATTATTTGTAAATGATTTGATTAATGATAAAGGCAATCTTACAATTTATTCTATTTTATTTAGTTATGAGATAACGATATAACATAATAAATGTCTAGAGAATGATATCGCTCAATGACATATGTCTTCAAGTACGTGACTTGAACAATGAGATCATACTAATGTTAAGAGAATATACATTCTCATTTTGTCCCTAGTCGGATGTCACTATGGAAGGTTGATAGACAGTAGTAACACATAAGATTAGAGTGTGTGTTGGTCGATGATAGAATGTAAATAGTCATGATATGTGATATTTGATATCAAATCAAGTACATAGATACATGTTAGAGAACTATGTATCAGACATACCCACCATGAGATTGACACATGGAAACCATTACAATGCTAGTCATAGTCAACTCTCATAGTGTTGGTGGTGATTGTGATTCTTAGACATGAAGTCACTACACTCATCACATGTCATTCGATAAACTTTGACATCATCTAATGTAATCTTAAATAAAGGTGTTACAACCTGTTCCTAGCTTTGATGGTAATCCTAGAGATTTAAGATAATCTTAATGCTTATCATGTTTTTGTTACTAATATTCTTTGTTGTGCTTTATATTAACCTTAGTGACCTTAAATACTTATTTGGGAAACTCATAATCATGACTTAAGCATACTATAATGATCTGAATTGGGGTTAACATAGCATTGACCCATACACGTGTGCAAGAAGAGAGTTTATGACATTGGAGGAAATAATTAATAAATGATTTTTATTTGATGATATTATCAAAATAATATATAAAGATTGTAGAGAATTTGATTACAAATCCAAAAAAAAAAAGAATGAACCAAATCGGAATTAAAATGAGAAAGTTATGCCCTTTTTAGTAAACATGTATTGAGGACCGCGACCGATGCTACATCGACACCGCGACCCGCGGTCTACAGTGCGACCGCGACGCTGCGTCGACACCGCGACCATGACGCTGCGTCGACACCCGACCGACGCCGCCCAAGACAACACATCATAAAATGATCATATCTCCAGCAATACTTATCCGTTTTCAACAAAACGAAGTGCGTTGGAACCGCGATTCAGTCATCTATCATCCCAGATATCTTGCTCTATAAGGGAGTGACCTGGATGGCAATTTTTGGGGTGATGTTTGGGGAAGAACGTGAAGAACAACATAAATCAAAAGAGGTTGATATAAATTCGACTTGGTAAGTAGTGTTAATCATGGATTCCTTCTTATCTTTACTTCCCCTCGATAAAAACCCTTAATATAGTGATTTGGAGGTTTGGTTTAACCTCTTATCTTGTCTTCTACCTACAGTAGGCCCCGTTTAGGGTTGAAAGGAAGAAGAAATCGCAGATTTTTCTAGGATCTTAATATGGATTCGAGATCTTCAAAGATGGGCTACGTTTTTAGGGTGTTTTCACACCTTAGGGTGAGTGGGTACTTCCTTTAAATAATAGATTGCATGAAATTCAGTAAATCATTAATAATTTTCAATTGATTAGTATGCAAGTACAACCCTAAATGGTCGATTTGATCTAGCTTTTACAAGTTGATATGATATGGATTATTTATCTGTTGTAATGAATTCTAGATTATGAAATCACATTAGAAATGATTGCAATCGATCAAAATGAGAATTCTTAAAGTAATTGTAAAGGTTACATGAAAATATTGAAATCTAAGATTTTCGGCTATGGCTGAAATTGTTGTATAATTGAATAAAGAAGTTTGCCTAGTTAAATCTCCTTGGTTATGAATGATTATTTTATTTGTATGTGTATTACATATATGTCAGATAACATCTTGGATTTCATTCGGTGATATCAATGTTTGTTTGATATATCAGTAAGGAGGGTGAAACCCTAAATGAATGGAAAGTTGGAGGTTTGCAATTAAACATCTTGATTCAATGTTATTCTTGATGTGCGATGTATACAATCCTTATGCGAGTTATGTGATAAGTTAATGAGGTAAATGAAACCCTAATGATAGGGTGTTCAGTGAAACAAGTATTGTGATATTAATGTTTCTCTGTTTGAGATGTGGTGATGCCTAACAGTACAATTGTGGTAAGTGTTATCAGATGGTTATGAAATGAACGGTTTACAAAGTTGAACAAAGATATGTTGATGTAATGATTGAATTGTGAATTTAAAGAGTGAATTAGACATGTAGATGCCCTGACCACTGTAGAATCCTAACGAGATGATGCCTGTATTGTGAGGAGGGAACGGTTTCCCGACTGGAGGTAGTCCAGATTGAGGTAAGTCGGAGCGCACCAATAGGGTGCGGGGTTTTGACCAATAGGGCAGACTCCTTATAATTGCGTGGTACCCAACACCAACCGAGGATACCGGTGGTACCTGTGTTACTTGTTGAGTGATCAATGGTCAGTAGGTCCAGTGATACACAATAAGCCTGAGCACTTTGACTCACCGCCAGAGTACCTAGGTTGAGAGGTGGAGTCTGAGATATTCGGTCGCTCTTATTAGCCACCAAGAGGCAGACGTGTCGAGGCCCACTGTAGAGGGGGTCTTACTCAAGAGATAGGCTTAGGAACCTGTGCATGCTTCTAAGCCTTGTACAGTGAGATCGTAGCTTGTTGTGATTCTTTCACATGTTGTGGTACTCCTCATGTGGGTTCAGGGCATAATAAAATGAATGAGAGGTTAAATAAGTGTATGCAGTTACTCAATTATCCTTTGCATGTTTCTGAGTTATTAGTTCTCTTTGAGATTTACCAAACATGTTCATATATTGATTCACTCTTGTAGATATCTAGAGTATCCTGCCATATTTATGATTGTCAATGATTAGACTCTTTAAAGCTTACTGTTGTTATAATTGATATCAATTGCTGAAAAGTATACCTGTGACTATATCAGTTCTTTAGACTGTTTCTTTGAAGTACTCATTCACTAAGCGAGTAGGCTCACCCTTCTACTCAAAACTTTTCGGGAAACCACATGGACTTGAAGAAGGTCAAAGCATCAGAGTAGATCTACCACATGAGTTAAGTATGATATTAGTTTAGTTCAGTCAGTCCATGTCACTCTAGGTCCTTGTATAGATGTGAGAGAGTTGTAAATGATGTCCTTAATAATAGAGTATGTATCTGATTATCATGTCATATGTACATGGAAGTGTGAGAAACAGAATGAATGTATGGATGTGTATCATTAATGTTGAGATCATATTAGAGAAATAAAGTTTAATTATTTTGTAAAGTTTGTTTATGTGATTGGATGTGAGAAAACAAAGAGTTTGAAAAGAAATAAAAAAATAAGGGAGTGAACTTTGTATTAATTATAATCCCCAAACTCATGCCCACATCTCATGATTAGTGGTAATCTTGGGATGCGGGCGTGACAATCTTTTTTGAAATTCAAATTAAGAGAGAAAAGTTACATCACAATAACGTCATGCTACTGATAAGGACCAAACCCTTGAATGTTTAGAGTTGTAGTAGTTCAAGGGTTGTCACTAGTGATTTGACCTTGAATACTAGCATCTCTATAAAACAAGATCATGAAATTTGTACTATGATAAGTAAACTAGCACTGATAGTAATCCAGGGTTTAAAGGTAGCTAATCTAAAAAGTTAATAAACAATATGGAAATGACTCAGAGCAAAGGGTAAGAAATAAATTTGAAATGTAATGGGTGTGTATTGAATAAAAGGAGAAGTGCAAGATGGGAAAAGTGTGATCTAAAACAAATTCTTGCAGTGATATCAAGAATGATGAATAATCTATTCTTACCTTGTATGTTTCAATTTTAGGGATATTTATTCTATATGATCAAAATGAGAAGGATAAGTAACAAGAAGTAAGTAGTAATGAGTGAGGAGATAAGAGAAAATAATGGCTTTCAGTAATATGTGAATTTGTTTTTAGAAGTGTAATTTTTTGAAGGTATAATGAGGGATGTAAATTAGTTCTACGTATGATTTCAGTGTACATGTGCAACCAATATGTTAATTAAAGGTGTCTGATAGTTGTAATAATTAATACCAGTAATCCATCTTAGTATGGTACAATTGTGGTACGGTGATATGGGTCAAATGATTATGGAACAAATGGAGGGTTACCCTGAATGAGGTAGTCTTACCTATTCACCCATATGAATAGAAGGGATGATAACCATATTGTATTGATATGTAACCTAATGAAGTACAGCTTGTTATACCTAGCTTTAATATAACTAAGTGATGGTAATTGGGTATGAGTTGTCCTTGAATGACTAATACAATCATGGAGTACTCTGTTACTGTTGTTGAAACCCTAGTATGCTATAACCCGATGGTTACCCCTTGATTTATGTGTGCGTTCATACTTGAGAATAGTATGGAATGTGATGGTGATGTTTCACCTTATGCATCCATGATCCAATGGGGGTGACGTGAGTAAGGGTTTGGGTGTAAGTGTTGATTAGTAACATTAATATAATTTATCTTGTTGAACCTAACTCTAATACAAATAGATAAAGATGATTATTCATGTTTAACATTCTTATATGATGTAATTGTGGTGAAAAACCCTCCTTAATATTTTAATTGATGGTTATCATAGCCACATGGTTGATACTTTCTTATGCTAAACATGTACATTATGAATATGATGAGGGTTAATCATATCTAGATTCCTTACATGTTGATGTAATAAAGTAATGTTCTTAATGTTAATATAACCCTACTATGATTGTTTATGAAGATCTCCTAGCTCATTAATGAAATATTGTGTTGATCCAGTGTATTATATGTAAGTGATGTTGTTTAGCCTTGTTATAAGGCATGCAAAGATAACGATGATCTTGTAGGGAATAATATGATGGTATCAATGACCTTGGTTCATGGTTGAGCCATGGATGAGGTGTAATCCTCTTGTGTTGATAAGGGTTGATACCCTGTGATATTGTGAAAATGATTTATATCTTGTGATAGTATGATGACTAGTGTGGTCTCATGAATGGCAAGTGAATAGTGCCTTGTGATAATAAGATGAGAAATTATGTTCCACACATTCTATATCTTTTAACTAGTATCCTTTCCTCTTTTAGAAATTTCGAGATGAAATTTTTATTAGAGGGGGAGAATTGTTACAACCCGTTCCTAGCTTTGCTGGTAATCCTAGAGATTTAAGATAATCTTAATGCTTGTCATGTTTTTATTAGTAATATTCTATGTTGTGCTTTAGATTAACTTTACTGACCTTAAATACTTATTTGGGTAACTCATAATCATGAATTAAGCATACTATAATGATCTGAGTTGGGGTTAACATAGCATTGACCCATACACGTGTGCAAGAAGAGAGTTAATGGCATTGGAGGAAATAATTAATAAATGATCTTTATTTGATGATATTATGAAAAAATATAGAAGAATTGTAGAGAATGCGATTACAAATCCAACAAAAAAAGAATGAACCAAATTGGAGTTAAATTGAGAGAGTTATGCCCTTTTTAGTAAACATGTAATGAGGACCGCGATCGACGATGCGTCGACACAACGACCGCGACGCTGCGTCGACACCGCGACCACGGCTGACGCTGCCCAAGATAGCAAATCGTAAAACGATCATATCTCCAGCAATACTTATCCGTTTTCAATTAAACGAAGTGTGTTGGAACCACGATTCAATCATCCATCATCCCATACATCTTTCTCTGTGAGGGGGTGACCTAGAGGGCAATTTATGGGGCAATTTTTGGGGAAGAACGTGAAGAACAACATAAATCAAAAGGGATTGCTATAAATTCGACTTGGTAAGTAGTTTTAATCATGGATTCCTTCTTCTCTTCACTTCCCCTTGATCGAAACCCTTGATCCAGTGATTTGGAGGTTTGGTTTAACCTCTAATCTCATCTTCTACCTACAGCAGGTCTCATTTAGGGTTGAAAGGAAGAAGAAATCGCGGATTTTTCTAGGATCTTGATATGGATTCGAGATCTTCAAAGATAGGCTATGTTTTTAGGGTGTTTTCACACCTTAGGGTGAGTGGGTACTTCCTTTAAATAGTAGATTGCACGAAAATCAGTTAAATCATTAATAATTTTTAATTGATTAGTATGCAAGTACAACCCTAAATGGTCAATTTGATCTAGCTTTTGCAAGTTGATATGATATGGATTATTTATCTATTGTAATGAATTTCAGATTATGAAATCACATTAAAAATGATTGCAATCCATCAAAATGAGAATTCTTAAAGTAATTGTAAAGGTTACATGAAAATATTGAAATCTAAGATTTTCGGCTATGGCTGAAATTGTTGTATAATTGAATAAAGAAGTTTGCCTAGTTAAATCTCCTTGGTTATGAATGATTGTTTTATTTGTATGCATATTACATATATGTCAGATAACATCTTGGATTTCATTCGATGATATCAATGTTTGTTTGATATATCAGTAAGGAGGGTGAAACCCTAACTGAATGGAAAGTTGGAGGTTTGCAATTAAACATCTTGATTCAATGTTATTCTTGATGTGTGATGTATACAATCCCTATGCAAGTTATGTGATAAGTGAATGAGGTAAATGAAACCCTAATGATAGGGTGTTCAGTGAAACAAGTATTGTGATATCAATGTTTCTCAGTTTGAGATGTGGTGATGCTTAACAGTACAGTTGTGGTAAGTGTTATCAAATGGTTATGAAATGAATGATTTACAAAGCTGAACAAAGATATGTTGATGTGATGATTGAATTGTGAATTTAAAGAGTGAATTAGACATGTAGATGCCCTTAAAACTATAGAATCCTCACATGATGAGGCTTGCACTGTGAGGAGGGAACAATTTCCTAAATGGAGGTAGTCCAGATCAAGGTAAGATGGAGCGTACAAGTAGTGTGTGGGGGTCTTGACCAGTAGGGCAGAGTCCTTATAATTGTGTGGTACCCAATACCAACCAGGGATACCAGTGGTACTTGTTTTACTTGTTGAGTGATCAGTGGTCAGTAGGTCCACTGATACATAATAAACCTGAGGGATTTGACTCACTGCCTGAGTACCCAGGTTGAGAGGTGGAGTTTGAGATATGCGGACGCTCTTATTAGCCGCCGAGAGGAAGACATTCTTAGGCCCACTGCAGACGGAGTCTTACTCAAGAGATAGGCTTAGGAACCCGTGCATGCTTCTAAGACTTGTATAGTGAGATCATAGCTTGCTGCAATTTTTTCACATTTTGTGGTACGCCTCATGTGGGTTCAGGGCATAATAAAATGAATGAGAGGTTAAACAAGTGTGTGTAGTTATTTAATTATCCTTTGTATGTTTATGAGTTATTAGTTATCTTTGATATTTATCAAGCATGTTCATATATTGATTCACTCTTGTAGATATCTAGAGTATCCTGTCATATTTATGATTGTCAATTATTAGACTCTTTAAAGCTTACTGTTGTTATAATTGATATCAGTTGCTCAAAAAGTATATCTGTGACTATATCAGTGCTTTAGACTGTTTCTTTGAAATACTCATTCACTGAGCGAGTAGGCTCACCCCTCTACTCACAATTTTTTGGAAAACCGTGTTGACTTGAAGAAGGTCAAAGCATCAGACTAGATATACCACATGAGTTAAGTATGATATTAGTTTAGTTCAGTCGGTCCCTGTACTCTAGGTCCTTGTATAGATGTGAGAGATTTGTAAATGATGTTTTGTATCTTTGTTTCCTTAATAATAGAGTATGTATCTGATTATCATGTCGTAACTACATGGAAGTGTGAGAAACAGAATGAATGTATGGATGTGTATCAATAATGTTGAGATAATATTAGAGAAATAAAAGTTTAATTCTCTTGTATAGTTTGTTTATGTGATTGGATGTGAGAAAACAAAGAGTTTGAAAAAAATAAAAAAAATAAGGGAGTGAACTTTGTCTTCATTATGATCCTCAAACTCATGCCTACATCTCATGATTAGTGGTAATCTTGGGATGCGGGTGTGACAAAGAGTTTCCATAACAATGATGATTGGGTGCATTATGACACATGGGGATGACAGTAAATGATGTAGATTGGATTTTTCCCTCCTATAGGAGTATGATATCCTAGGCTTCTTTATAAGTGAGACTGAGAAATGCAGACATAGATTGAATGTTGAAGAGGATGACTATTCCATGCCTTGAGTTCAATCTGGATATCAATGACAAAGGAACTATACAAACATTGTAACACCAAACACCGATTGTAGGTTGAAGTTGTTCTCCAACTTTCCATTTACTTGAATAACATTGATGTGTGAATAGGAACCACTCTTTGCTTCCGATGTCATAACTGGTTATGGACATTCCTGCCAACGTAATATGGGACCTATAGGTCCACACACATAACTCCTGACCTAGAAGAGGAGTTTTGATCATGAATGATAATTGTATTGATTACTAATGTGTCCAAGTATTCAATTCAAGAAAAAAATCAACTGACTGGACTCCTGACTGATCGACTCATGTGATGAAATGACCGGTTAGAATGTCAAGTTGATTTGATATTGTATTGGCTGAGTTCTGCACAAACCGAGGCACCAATAGACCAGTTCACCTAGTGAACCAATCGGATGGGGTCGTGAGATGATGGGTTCACTTCATGAGATTCCCAGTTGGTGGTGCAATTTGATTGCATCAAGTATTAGTGTTGACATCATGTTGAGAACTAATTGGAATAGAATTGCCAATTCATATGCGATTGGAAAACATGTGAAATGATCGGTTCTCTGGTCAAATTGATAGGCTCGCATGCCAACCAACCAATTTTCCTGGTGAACTAACCATTTCACCATTTGCAGCTTGCACAAATTTGAAATTTCAATCCTTTCCACTCCTACACAGACTATGAACCCTGACCCTAAGCCCTCCTATAAATAGAGAGGTATTGGGTGCTTCTTAGACACATCAATTGCCTCTAATAATCGTTTGTCTTCTCTAGTTGTGGTAACTGAGAGAGCTCGAGCAAGTCCTACTCGATAAATGGAGGGATAGCAAGGGAGAACAATTGTGGGAGAGTAAGTTGGTGACTAGTACACCAATAAGAGGGACAACTCCTTCCTCTCTGTTCTAGTAGGATGACAAGAGTTTTAGGTGGTATGTGTGGACTTCCATAGAGGCGTGGAGGTCGTTATCTACCACTAGGAGGACAACATCAACCTGGTGTTGGCGGTGAGGACAAGGAGGCACAACAGACAAGTCTGAGTGCAACTAGAAGACTGTTGCACAACTACAATGATGACAAGATTGACGTTGGACTAGATCCAAGACTAGGTATATCCTCAAAACCATCCTTTCCATCATATAATTATTAACAAGATCGACTGGTTTAATGGGAAATATGGTGGTAACTTTTTTATTTCCACTGCCTATTTTGATGCCATATTTGCCTACAAATCCATTCTCCAATTCCATTCACATGACATGTACAAACATAATTTTCTGATACTTCATTTATGTATGCACCAATTCCATTATATTGACATGTAGAAACACAATTCTCATTGTATTCGTTCATCTTCACATTCACAAACATGTATATATTCATCATTAACATATGCACCAACAATCTACTCACATTAAATTTAAGGTTTGCAGAAGTCATAGGCACAACATGTATATAGAAATAATGACATCAAAATTTAGAAAACTCAATCTTCATCCCAATCAAAATCAAAGTTCACATCCTTAACAAAGACTTGTGCCCATTGTTCTCATATCTCATATAGTTGTTCTGTCATATAGGGCCTTTTTATTTCAAAAACCTACAAAGATAATGACATATATAATTAAAAACTTAGAAATTTTCATTTTATTAAATGAGACTATTTAATGATGATGATCAAAACTATATATATAGATTACATTTTGTATGCAGTTGATGTCTAGTGTCCCATATCTGACTATCATGTCCATATACTTTATCATGTAGTATCTTCATGCCCAACCATTGTCTTGTATAGGGTACTATAAATTTATCAATATACAAAATGTTTATACATTAAAATAAGCATAGTTGGCAAAAATATGCATTGGAGTCAGAAAACTACATCGACATTCTACCAACTTATCACTTTCTTTTTCTTGTCCACCTTCCCTCTAGCTATTTTGAAATCTTTTATGCCCCTATATGTTAATTTAACACATTGAATTGCAATAGTAATAGTCATGTAGTTGTATCTATTAACATATATAAATATAAAAATTACTCACGTGAATAATTCCTTTTTAATTTCATGCCCCCACTATCTACTTTATCACCCTTAGGATCTAGATAATATATAGTTAGCATTGTGGGGACGATAACCAAAAATACCCAATGTTTATTCCTGAATGAAGAGAAGGCAAACAAAATAAAACTCATAATCGACAATGAAATGTAATTCTTAAGTCAAAATATATGGAAAGTAACTAAACTTACTCAACACTGAATGGAGCAACAATCACACTCTTTTTCACTGTACCAAAATATTTAAATGTGGTATAACAGTATGCAGACATCGATACATGGTCTTTATGTACACGACTAATCAATGATGGAACTAGAAATGCCACGTGGTAGTGTGAACTCAGTAAACACCCTGTGTAAGTAGCTACAAAATGTATCTCATGTATGCATTAATATATAAGAAAATAGATTGACATATATAAAATGAGGCATTTAGCCATATAAGATCTCACCATATCCAAGTTGTATCACACATGTCTTAACCCTAGCATAAGTAAACATCTCCACACCATCTTGTAAAAATATACTAGTATCATGAGGTTGACCTACATCCTCCTCCTTAATATGGACCATCATAGGCGACCCTTCTTCAACATTTTCTATCCTTATTGCCAACCTCTTGCAATTAGGACCTAGTGATTCGAATAGGTCCTTTCCAAGCCAACCATGCAATTGAGGAGGAGGTGGAGGCAGAGAATGAGTTGTAGGAGGTTTCTTAGGTGTTGTGTCCCACATATATATTCTCATATCAACTGTCATGTGTATACATATACAAACACAATTTAAATTTAGCATACATCAGTATAGACAACTCGTGCTTTGGGCCAATCAACCACACGGCCTTTAGCATCACCTATCGTCTCATGTTCAGGGTGGTCATATGGTAGTGCGGTTTGCTTCCAAGGGTCATAGAAAAGCATTGAGGTCACACGAACCACATCGGTGGGAAACAAAGCACCATGAAACATGTCACCTTCAAGGTGTGGGTAAGTCAAACCTAGTGCAATGACGTATCCTTGTAATAAAAGATGGCATGAATTGAACCCCTACATATTTTCCTAGAGTGCTATATATATACATAAACTCAAACATATTATACAAATCATTCTGAAAGAATACTATGTCACAGAAATACTTACAATGGGCGTGCTAGGTGGTGGGTCAATGAGGTTACTCCCAACCACTTCTGTCGTAGAGTGGTGCACCTTGTATGAAGAGCGGGGCACCACATGTACTGTAATGAGAAGCATGCTATTATCTCATTGTGTCTGCTATTCCATTTGCAATCATCTCTTATACCATCTCTTCTGAGAATCATCCATTCTGGACAGATTTTCACATGCTCTAATGACCCAAAGAAGGCTCTCATACCGACACTAGTTCCAGTACAACTAACACGCCCAGAATACTCTAGGTTACCTAGAGCAACTCTAAATAAAAGAGTAAATTTTAGACGGGTTTCTAGGCCAATAGATATATGTCTAAAATTAAAGTTTACAATTCTTATCAATTCAATGTAAACAAGACCTAGCAAAAGAAGATATATGTCTAAATTAAAGTTTACAATTCAGAGTTTAGGTAAGTACATAATACTTTTAGTCTAAATAAAGTTAATTTCAGTCATTCATATCAATTCAATGTAATTAACTCTCAACTGTGATTATGTATCCATACAACATTCAAATGGAACAATGGAATCAAATATACAAGCACTTAATACATGGATTAAATTATAAAAGAAATTATACAAGTATAATTTCTTCAATTCATATCAATTTAGGTATTAAAACTCCAGTTACATTTTATCAAATTAAAAAATAGTCTTATCTAAAACCCTGGTTACATTTAAATAAATTACATAGAAAATGTAGCTAAAAAGTAAAAAAAGCATTGGTTTCCATAACTTTATAGGTTAATGAAATAATAACATATCTAGTACTACAGTTTTAATCCATTGAATCAATATAAAATCATGTAGAATTGCCAAAATCAACTTCATGATTGATGGATTAGTAATTTAATAGGCCACTGGATGTCTTAAAATATAGTAAATTGTAATTTTATTTGAAAATATAATTGTGAATTTTGGGTCATTTGGGTTAATTTGGGTCTAAATCCACACCCAGACCTGACCCGAAATTAATTTTGGGTTCTTTGGGTTTGGGTCAATTTTGGGTCGAGTTGAAAAACCTTAGACCCTAAACCCTTTTAAAATTTTGGGTTTGGGTCGGGTCTTGTTTTTTCAGCCCTAGTTGTATACCAAAAATAGACACCCGACCTAGTGACTAAGATGTCACTTTCTTGTAAAAAAACTGATGCAAGAGGCCATACTCCACAAGGAAAAAACCCATCCTGAGTAAGGACTGAGTCGTCGGTTTTATACCTAAAGCTGACACAAAACTAATGACTTAGAGGTTGGTTAGATGTAACAAATTCATGCAAGAGGTCATTGTCCAAATGGAAAAATATTGGTCTGAGTAGGGCCCGAGTCATCAGTTTTATCTAGGAGAACCAATACTAGAGAGACATTTGGGGTGGGGGGACATTTTTTCATAGGGATATTGCATGTATCTTCTGACGTCAGTTTTGTGACAAAAAACTAACACCGGTTGTACAAATTTTCACAGTTTTTTAGAATCAATGTCAATTTTTCGGGTAGACAGCCGACGACAGAAGTATTTTAGAGGAAAATTTTATTTCAGATGATGGTGTTTCTTTTCAGTTCATAGAAAATCGATACTCATCTTAAATTTTTTGGAGGAAAATATGTTTTCCTAAAAATGTGTATTTTGTGGGATATTATAGATACTGATTGTTTAGAAATTGAACCAATTTTATTGAAAAAGCAGTACCCATATATTTTCTAAATTAGTAAGACTTGATCAATGGTGACGTTTATGTTAGTGAACCAACATTATTTGGTCTTGAAACCGACATCATTAAAAGTGACTTTAGAGGTCATAAATGTACTAGTGGCCCACATTTCTTCCATCATGAATGATATTCATCCAGGATGGCACATAGCATCTGCTGGACACTTAGGAATACATGTTCTATCTAGGGAAGTAGAAAAGGATGAGGTAGAAGAAGAAATACGTGCTAGATAACAAGTGTCAGAAATGGGATGCTAGGTAGTGCAACATAGTATTCTTTTGCATAGAGGCACTTATAGATTGGATCGGTTTGAAATTGACGATGATGGTGCAGATGCATCTAGTAATTCATCTTCCATGTGCTGGTTTGGTGTTGTTGATGGTGGAGATGGTGGTGGTGGTGGGATGAATGGATCAGGCAACAAGACTATAGTATCAAAATGATCTCTGGGGGTTGAGGATGATAAAAAGAACATTTCATCCTCATTAAAAGTGACATCTATATAGATATAGATTCTCCCAGAATTAGGTTCAAGACATTTGTATCCTTTTTTACAAAAAGGATAAATGAGAAATAGCATTTGAATAGCTCGGTGGAAAAGCTTGTCGGTCTTGGGATCAAAATTATGAACAAAGGTGACACAGCCACAAACCTATGTCGATAGAGGAAACAGTCTGAATTGAGCATGAACAATGGAAAAAGGTGTGTACTTATTAAGAATACAAGAAGGTTGGTGGTTAATAATAAAGGAAGTGGTGAGGATTGTATCAGACCAACAAGGTTTAGGTGAGTTGGTATGAATAAGAAGAGAGCATGAAATGTCAAGTAAATGACGATGTTTACACTTAGTAATGTCATTTTGTTGTGGGGAGTAGGAAAATGAGCATTGATGGATCATCCCTATGTCACGACAAAAGGAGGCAAAAACTTTTTGGGTATATTCAAGATCATTGTTAGTCTGAAGAATCTTAATAGATGTTGAAAATTGAACTAAAGCAACTTGTAAAACTTGAAAAGTAATGCAAAAACTTCATCATGAGTTTGAAGTTAGTAAATCCATGTTATTCTAGAAAAATCATCCATATATGTAAGAAAATAGCTATAGCCATTATAACTAGTAATCCTGAATGGGCCACATACATCAGTATGAACTGAGTCAAACATACAAGATGATTGTTTACAAATACGAGTCGGAAAGGACACAAGATAGTGTTTTCCTATATAAGAACATGAAGATAAAGAATTATCTTATAGTTTAAGATTGTCTAAAGGTTAATGGCCATGATGTAGATGTAGTTGAAGTGATGTGGAGGCAAGAAGGCTTATGGTAGACTGGAGGATGGGGTGGAGAAGTAGTAGAGACTACCATAGTGTAATCCCTATTCAATCATCTTCAAATTCCTACAATCTAGTAAAATAAAACCAGATGGACCAATAGTTAGAAAACATATGAGAGAATCAACAATTTCTTCTATAGACATCAAATCGTATGGAAAGTTTGGGACAAAGTGGATAATAGTACACTTGATTTTAGAAGAAATACAAATAGTGCCACACTGAGTTACTCATTTAACCGATCCATCCACCATGAAGAGAGAGGAGTGAGGGATAAATGAATTAGATGTGGTTAGAAGATGGGGCATACTAGTCATATGTTGTGTTGCACCCGAATAAATAATCCACTTAGAAATAGAAGTAAGCATGGATGGCCTAAAGTTACCTTGAGAAGTGGTTTATAGGTGGGTAGAAGAACTGGCAGTAGGTAAATCCTCAACTTTCCAATCAAAAGAGGAAGAAGTGGAAATGTTGTTTTTGAGGGGAGAATCCCCATAATATTGGATAGCTTGATGAAGGTGCTCGTACTTCTCATAAGATAATGAGACATGAGAAGTTTGAGAAGATGTATATGCTGAAGGAAGTGCATGAACAATTGTATGGTAGATGATTGACCAAAGTGGGTAGGTGCTTGAGCAACATGAACAAAGCCCCTGACATGTCCTCTTCCATTTTTTTTCTAGATATCCATGCTTCAAGTAGCATGCATCTTTTGTGTGGCCCAACTTGCCACAAGTTCACATTAGGCTTTGGCCTCATCCATGACCACATCCTTTAGCCGTCGTAACCATTGCTGATGGAGGTTCAAACAATAGTAGGAGAGATGTGAGGAGCATTTATTTAAGTCTGGGTCAGGCATGCATATTCTTGGTCAATGTATGGAATGATTGTATCAACTAGGAGTAGTTGTGCAACATCATAAAAAATAGGATGAAGTCCGTTCACAAAATGCCCAATCAAGAGAGTTTCTCTTTCTTTGGTGACCTCAACAGAGGTCGATGTTGGGGAGAAAAAAATTAGTTGATTGGACATAGTCTTCATTGCATCATAATACTAAGATAGGGATTAATACCCTTGCATTTCAGAGAAGATTTTGTCCCTGACATTGTAGATGTGCAAGCAGTTGTATTACTGAGTGAAGAAATGCCTCATTTCATCCTACATTGTTTTATCCCATTTGTGCCACATGTACTTGACTGCAATGTCAGGCTCCATGCACCCCTAAAATTAGGAGAGAACTAGCTGATGTATGTAGTCCAGGAAGTATCTAGTATGGCAATGACATCCTCATTGATAAACTTCAGTTTTCCTCATGAATCGAGAAATGTCTGAACACCATTCATCCAAAGCAAAAAGTTGTCATCGTTAAGTTAACGACAATTATGTGTGACATATCATTGTAAACGGTAGTCATTTTAGAATCATCGCCCATGATGAGGTGAATAAGATATGAGATAATAAAACAGTCTTAGCAGACAGAAATGTATCAAAATATAGCATGATACAATAAAAAGTAAAGACACCAGAGTGTAGCATCGTACAAAGGAACAAAACAGAATTACTACCGGACTGAAAACTCATTAGAAGGAGGAGTAACACTACCGAATAGAATACGATAGGAAGAAAGCAACACTACTGAAAGGAAACTCGATAGTAAGAGGATTGATACTATAGGAATGGATCTCAGAAGAAAAATATAAAGCACTACTAGATTAATGACACGGTAGGATAATGAACATAAAATGCCCCATTTTTAAGAAAAGTACTCAACCATATTGATTAGGGGAACCGCATGGAGAGGAAGAAAAAGTAAAGTTTTTCCCTTTTTTGTTTTGTTGATTTATAAATTAGCATGGGGTATTTTATTTGGACTCTTGTTTTATGATTGTCAACCACACATACACATGAATCAAATTTAAAAATGACAATGAGTCAAGACAGAGCAGTAGAGATTCAAATACTCCAACATATAATCTCCTTCACCATTGAAATCAAATTCTAGCTAGAAAAAGAGTAATGGTTCATGAATAGATGATCATGTTGAGTAGAGATTCAAATACTCCAACACATAGGCTTCATATGTTAGTCCATCAGAGTAGAGACTAGTTTGACTTCAGCCATGTTGGCCTCTTGAAATAGGTCCAAAACATAGCATGATTGTGACGGACCTAACCCTGAGTTAAGGGGAGGACATCGATTTCAAAGAAGTATCACAAGTATCCAAGTCTGTTGTATGGAAATGTTTATACAAAAACTACTTGAACAGGGATATCCTTATCGTATCATAAAAGGGGGAAGAAAATTAGGATTATGGTACTACTTTGAAACCATGTAGAATATATTACATTCAATAAACAAAAAAGAGGGTTGGGTCTCCTATATATACGAGCTAGGGAGTATATGGGCCAAATAGAAATAAGGAAAAATACAATGAGCCTAAGCTAAACTAATCAAATATACTAACTCACTAATCAAATATACTAATAGCAAGAAACTTGATACTTTTTATTTCAAAAAAATGTTTTTTTTCAAAGTTATGAGAAAAATAATTTTATACCTACCCCTTCCTTTTTTAAACTTCTCTCGTATTATTTTTTCTCCAAAATATTTAAACATTTTTTTGGATAAGGTAAAATATTACTATGTTAAAAACCAAGTATAGGGGACATAACAAAAACCCCATATACTATATAGACTTTACAAGAGACCCCACATTCTAAGAGCCATGGTGTCCAACCCAACCATGCTCTTTGGGTTAGCTTTGAAGAACCCCACCATGCTGTTACTAATTACATCAAAAATGGTAGTATTATCTATAGGTCTCTTACCGTGTAGTCTACTATTATGTTTCCTCCATATATGGAAAAAGAGGGACGTTACAAAAATCCCTCCCTAAAGTCTGTTTTTGATCTTCGACTTTGCTCTTTCCACCATCCACTGTAAAGCTTCATCCATGCCCAATGGGGCGAGCCCACCCCAGCCACATTTAAGGCAGCCACGTCTCCAAATGTAAGTTGAGAACTCACATTAAAAAATGTGGTCATGCGATTCTGGCGCTTTATTGAAGAGAAGGCAGTTCGGTTCACAGTTCAGCCCCCATTTGATGATTTTGTCTCTGGTAGGCATTCTTCTCATAATAGCCCTATAGGCACCAAAACTCCATTTCGGGCATCTGAGCTTGGTCCAGCAGATGTCATACCAACTGACCTACGGAATTTGCTTCCTCACATTCCACGGTTTGCTACTAGAGGCCTGTTGCTCTTGCATTTTATAAAACGTGCCCAGTTCCTGGAAGACCTTTCTCATCCTCATCCATACTGATGACTCCCCTTGCTTCATCTCCCCTCCCAGCTCCCCGTACCTATCTTTCATCCACCCAGCCCACGGTGACTCTGGATTATTCAGGAGCCAGTCCACTCTTCTGGCAGTATCCCCCCATGCCACATCATGTGGGCAAGCAATACCCAGACCACCAACATACAAAGGTTGAGCCAATGTTTTCCAACTTATGGCATTCATGCCTCCACCCCAAAGAAACCCTGCTATGATGCTTTTGAATTTATCTAGAATAAAAGCCGGCAAATCAGTTTGTCTACAGCAGTAATAGGTTTTAGCATTCAAGACAGCTTTAATGAGAATCGTTCACCCATCCATTGAGATATTGAGATCACACCATTTTTCCACAACACTTCTCAGATCATAAACACATTCATAGAAGTCCACATCTCTTCCCCTCCCCCCGGACAAAGGAACCCCAAGGTATTTGGTAGGAAACCAGCCCACTGGAATCCCTATTGCCTCCTTCAACCTCCCTCTTCTACTGTCACATGACCTGGACAAGAACACATTGGATTTCAGTTCGTTCATATATCGGTTGGAGAGATTCCCAAAATTCTTCATAAGATTCTTCACATTTTTAAGGTATTTGTAATGCCCAACGATGAAGAACAGAACATCATCAACGAATATCATATGTGTCTTGACCTTAACCCCTCTTACCTTGAAGGCTTTAATATGACCCTCCGACTCAACTGTATCATTCATGTGTGTAAGATTCTCCATAACAATTGGGAACAACAGAGGAGAGATTGGATCACCTTGGTGTAATCCATTTGTTGCTCTAAACAATCCATAAGGCACTCCATTGATCAAGACAGAAAAAGGTGTCATTTGCACACATTGTTTGATCACCTCAATCCATCTCTCTGAAAACCCCAAAGCCTCCAGCGAACTCCATATAGCATCCCATCTCACTCGATCATAAGCTTTCGATATGTCCATTTTGATACAGGCCTTCTTAGTGGCATTCTTGACACCAAAGTCAACCAAGAATTCCTTAGCCAGCAGTGTATTGTCCGACATGGACCTGCCAATCACAAAGGAAGCTTGATTAGTGGAGATCACATTAGGAAGCAGAACCTTTAATCTCGACGCAATCAGTTTTGAAATGATTTTATAAATCACATTGCAACACATAATAGGTCTGTAATTAGCTATCTCTGTAGGCGACGATTTCTTTGGAATAAGTCGAATGAAAGCATGGTTAGCTTGTCTAACCATCCTCCCACCCACCAAGAACCATCAGGTTGCTCTACGAACATCGGGTCCAACAATGTCCCAACACGTGTGAAAGAATTTTGCATTAAAACCATCCGGTCCCGGTGCCTTTGATGCCCCAATGGACATAACAACTCTTTTAATCTCCTCATCATTCGCTATTTTAACCAGGCTTCTATTCATATCAGCATTCACTTTCTTTGGCAGGCTGGATCTCACACTATCATCACGGTTACTGCAATTATAGTTTCCATTGAAGAAATCAACAACTATCTTGGCCATTTTATCCACCTCATCCACCAAGTTGCCCTCCTAATCAATAAGATTATGGATATGGTCACGCATATCATTTTCCTCACCCCTACGTGGTACACTTTTGAATTTGTATCCCCATCCTTAATCCATTTCAGCCTACTCCTTTGCCAGTAGTAGAGTTCCTGTGCCTTTTCAAGTTGTATGAGTCGCTGCCCAGCTTTGTTCTCCTCTTCCATACTCCTCCTGCAAGTGGGATTAATCCTCATTACCTTAGCCGCTTTGTCATAGACATTTCTAGCTTCCTTAGTGAGACTATCAAGGTTGATAAGCTCCTTAGACCATTTCTTCAATGCCAACTTGATCATCTTCAGTTTTCCAATAACCATAAACATGGGATATCCCTAAATATCCCCCTCCCAAGCATTCCTCACGGTGTCCATGAAGTTTGGCTATCCAATCTAGTGATTCAGGAATCTAAATGGGCAGTTGGGTGCATCGATATTATTCAAATCCACTTCCATCCATGCATGATCACTCTTGGGGTGTGCACCCACAGCAATAGATGCATTTGGGTAAACCTCCAACCATCTCACATTCACCAAACCCCTATCAATGTTACTAGAGATTCATCTAACGAGAGTTCTCTTGTTATGCCAAGTTGTGATCCCTCCCCGCGTATTAAGTTCAATGAGATTAGCTTCATTCACCGCATCATTGAATCTGCCCAAGATTGAATCTGGAACCGACAAACCACCCACCTTCTCACTCGCCTTTCTCATGCTATTGAAATCCCCCATCACCAAATGAGGTAGTTCTTGTAGAGTTGTATTCACGATACACTCCCATAAACTTCTTCTATCTCTTTCAGCATTAGAGCCATAGACCGCCGAGATAACACAGTGGAAACTGCCTCTATTAATACAGCTAAGCAACATCAACTGATCATATTGATAGATGGTTTGTACATCCCAGACCATCAGACACCAACCCACAACTATCCTTCCTCCCTCTACCTGATCGAGATTGGAGGTATACTCCTACCCTCTAGGAAACAATCCCATTCACCTCTCTTTTGATCCTGGTCTCCAGGCAAATAGCATGCTGAGACCCCTTCTCCTCTACGATCTGCCGCATCAATCTTTGTTTATCAGGCAGAGACGCACCACGGACATTTCACACCAAGATTTTCATTTGGAAAGTATTTAAAAAAATAATTCTTTTTATTTGAAAAAAAATCATTACGTATTCAAAATTATGACCAAACAATTTCATAATTCCCTCCCTTCTTCATATACTTGTCTCATATTATTCTTTTTTTAAGGTGTGTCAACATTAATCTTGTTCGAAAATACTTTTTGTAAGAAACCTAATATTTTTTATTTCAACAAAAAAATTCATTACAAAATGAAAACATGCGAGGAAAACGATTTGATAAACAGTATTTCTTTGTCCTAAAAAGATATTGTTAAAGATATAGTGGAAAATTTATCAGCATTTCTGTCCATACCCGGGTGGAGGAGCGGGTTGAGTGGTCTGGAATTTTTCATTCTGAAACGCCGGCGCCGACAGTATCTACGCAGAATTGACAATTCAAGACGGGTCCATCCCCGCTGCTTGAGTCAAAACGAAGAAGACCGACCCATCAACTTCCTCCCTAAGCATGCAAAAAGAAGAATAAAAGAAATGCATGTAGAACAAGAAAACCAAGCATCCGGCGACTGGTTCCGAAGAAGAAAAGATCCACCTGCATACGTACGTGAAACCAAACAGTCACAGACCCACTGATCACTCGCAAAAACAAGGTAGAGGCGAGAATTTTTGAGGCATCTGGACATAACCCGATCAATTAGTTGTTTACAAACAAGTATGTCATTGCTGAGACAATACGTTGTTTTGACAAGCAAATGTTAACATCACCATGTTAGCTGCAGTACTGATCATGCCACATCTAGTGGACCTCTCGCATCTAGTGGACCTCTCGCTCTCAATAAAATCAGGTTAAATTCGCGTTTACTCAACCAGGCACCGTCCATCCAGCTGTACACTACCTAGATTCGATTTGTAAGAGAACATTTTACCTTTTGCTTGGATCAACCCCAGCAATTCGGCAGTCCTAGATTGAACAAACATCCTATCTCAGTCACCATCTACCAGGCAAGAATGTCGCTGCTCGCCACATAGCGCCACCTCTGCAAGAATAGAAGTCGGCATTGCAATCTCTTAATCCAGATGGTTAACTAACTCGGCAGGATACTAGCTAGAACTCGTGTCCCTTTTCCCGCGCTCACTATTACTTGTCAAGATAGAAACAATATATATATATATATATATATATATATATATATATATATATATATATATATATATATATATATATATATATATATATATATGGGTCCATCTTTATTGTCCGCGCAGATAGCTACCCGCCCACCCTTCCGATCACTTTTTTTCAAAAAAAAAATTTCGAAATTGTAGAGGATAATTTTGTCTAATTCTCCAAAAAATTTGAGCCTAAAATAATATTATTTGCCCCTCCAAAATAAAAAAACCCGTCCTTATATATATCTGTTGTATATTTTGTACAGAGTTACTTTTTTGACACCATAATTACTTTTTTTATAGTAGAATTACTTTCTTAGCTAGGAGAGTTACTTTTTTGGCTGCAGGATAGCGAAAATCCATACTATCCGCGCGGGCAATGAATGAACACCTTATATATATATATATATATATATATATATATATATATATATATATATATATATATATTGATAAGTAAGAAACAACATACTATAGTAGTTCTTCTACTTACGCAATCAACAGTAAAACGCGTCTATTTTCAGCACTTCCCCCTACTTCTCCGTAAACATATACGTCCGTACTAAGATATACATATATATAGCGCTCAACGGCTGAATAATCTTATTCCATCGGTTGATCAATGTTAGGTTATATTAGGCAGGCGCACTACAAAGGGCAGCTGAAGCGCGCCCATCACGTGGTTTGTATAATGATACAATAATTGTCTAGATATGATTTATTTTCTTTTTCTTTATTATTTCTTTCATTGAGAGGAGGAGAAATCCAGTCCTATCACATCTGCGAAACAAAGTCTTTAGTTGTTGCTAATATTACATTCTTTTTTGGTGTTCTGGTTTGATATTGGACCCGCAACATATTGAGTAGGAGTTGGCTTGTTTTACCAATCCTAATAGGAGTTAAATCTATTTCTCTATTTGTAACATTGAAATTAGATTAGGAATTAGACTACGAATTAGAATGGGAATCCTAGTTGCTACCACATGTCATAGAGGCCTATAAATAAAGGGTCTAAGGGAGGCCATTGAGATCGCCCCCATTAATTGTTTGTTGTTGATGCCTTCTGTGGTAGAAGAGCTAGAAAATAAGAACAACTAGTGTTGCTCTCTTGTGGTAAGAGAGGGTCAACGACTTTGCCTTGAAGCGAAGTAGTGGCTGACAATCAACGACACATTGGTGGTGCATCGATAGTGGTGGCGTATCCGATCACGGAGAACACACATCAATTAGTGACACTACGTTGGTGTTGTGATAACGACTACGACAACAATCCGTTCATTCAGCGGAGGACGCGCATCTTCTCTCTTAAGCGGAGAGAGCTTCTGATTGACGACGAGGTATGCGACCTCGTCAGGAGCAGAGGTGGCCCGATCAGCGGTCACAACGGCAACAAGTAAGGGCAAAACCGTGTGTCCAATCCCTTACAAAGACAGATTTGTCATGAGGAGAAAAAGACAAGTGCGATATTTTGTACACATTTGGTGTAATCATGTTCTTCCTATCATTGTTCTCGTGGGGGGAGCTATCTGGATTCAAATGTAATTATATCTTGGATGGTGTGAGTTGTAATCTTGATTACATAATGCTTGTTGGCTGGTATTGCCCCGTGGTTTTTCACTTCTTGTATTAGGGAGAATTTTCTACATTAAATCTTGCGCTTTTAATCTTGCAGAACACGTCACTTTCCCACTACAATTTCTAAAAAGTGATATCAAAACAAGGTTGAAAGGTTGAAGTAGAAGTGACAATGGCGTCTGAAGACGGAAAAGTGTGCATTGACAAATTTGATGGTAAGGATTTCATCTTCTGGAAGATGCAGATTGAAGATTATCTGTACCAGAAGAAATTGCATCAACCTCTGGAGGGGACAAAGCCTAAACAGATGAAGTAGGAGGATTGAGATCTCCTTGATCGCCAGACACTTGGAGTGGTCAGGTTGACATTGGCACATAATGTTGCATTCAGCATTGCCAACGAGAAGACGATGGCGGGACTTCTGAACATGTTATCAAATATGTACAAGAAGCCAACTGCTACAAATAAAGTATATTTGATGCATCTTTTGTTCAACCTGAAGATGAGTGAAAGAGCCTCGGTAGCAAATCACATCAATGAGTTCAACATCATAATTACTCAACTGAACTCAGTGGAGATAGTGTTTGATGATGAAGTCAAAACCCTTATCTTACTTTCCTCTTTGCTCGAGAGTTGGTTTACTACGATGACAACAATCAACAGTTCGTCAGTAAGCATGAAGCTGAAGCTTGACGATATTTGAGATTTGATTATGAGTGAAGACATCCACAGATTGGAATGTGGAAAATCTAATTCTTCAGGTTCAGCTCTATACGTTGAAAGTAGAGGAAGAAATCAGACTCACAATCACAGTTCTAGTCGCGGGAAGTCAAAGAAAAAGAGTAAAGAATGTTATTGTTGCAGAAAAGTTGGGCACTTCAGGAAAGATTGCAAGATCTGGAAGAAGGTGTCACAAGAACTTGCCAAAGAAAATGAGGATGATGACCAGAACAACACAGTTGCCATTGCAGAAGATCTAATATTGACAATCCAAGAGCAGGGATTAAACACAGATGATGGTGTTGAGTGGGCTATAGACACAAGAGCGACATGTCATGCTGAAACTCACATGAAGTTCTCACAAAATATTGAAGAGGGAACTTTGGCAATGTGAGGATGGGGAATGCTAGCTACATGAAGATCATTGAGATTGGTGGCGTCTGTGTCAAAACAAATGTTGGGTGTACTATCATGCTCAAGGATGTTCGTCATGTTCCAGACTTGAGGCTTAGTGTAATTTCTGGTTCCTTGTTGGATAGGAGAGGATATGATCTCGGGTTCGGTGGTGGCATGTGTAAGGTAATAAAAGGGTGTTTGGTGATAGCTCGAGGCTGACTGTGCTGCGATCTATATAAAACCACTTTGAGAGTGCACAAAGAGAAGACTAAGGAAGTCAAGAACCCAATGTTAGTTCAAAGCAGACGGGGTGGACTTGGAAGTACTCCTATAGATAGCCAAAGGTCTAAGCTATAGGATTCTCTCAATGATGTTAGCAAGGGTAGAAATGTAAGTTTCTACATGCTTTAAGATGACTCCTAGTTAGAGAAAGTCACTCCAATGACTTCTTCTAGACAATGAACACATGAGGAAAAAGGACAATACAATGGACATGTAGTTGATGCATGTAGAATGGAGGATCAGGCTCTTGATATGGGGTTACATCGACAGGGGGAGCGTGAAAGGAAGGTTTCTGAGTCTTACTGCAGAAGGTCAGAAACACAATTTTTATCCAGGATGGCTCGACAGACCGGTCAAGGGGAGCAAAAACATTCCATGTGTGGGCATGGAGAGAGAACTGGCACTGCCAAGATACTTCTTCTCAGTCGCTGGGGAACAAAGTGAAGTCAGGGTGGTACTTTACGAAAAAGGATGAAAATGATAGGATGCTGACATACTTGAGGAGAATGACCACCTATTGAAATCCATCACAAGTGGTAATGGGATCCAGAAGTTACTCTGGATGATTACTGAAGACAACATCTCCATTATGGGTCAGAGGGGAAGATTGTTGAAATATGATTGTTCCGGCCCAAGTCCTAATTAGATTTGGGCTTGAGTAGGAGTTGGCTTGTGTTGCCAATCCTAATAAGAGTTAAATCCAATAGGAGAGAGAAGATGGTTCTCTATTGGCAACATTGGAAATGGATTAGGAATTGGACTATGAATTGGAGTGGGATTCCTAGTTGCTACCACATGTCATGGAGGCCTATAAATAGAGGCCCTATGGGAGGCCATTGAGATCACCCCCATCAGTTATTTATTGTTGGTGCATTTTATTATAGAAGAGATATAAAATAAGAACAACTAGTGGTGCTATCTTGTAGTACGAGAGGGTCAATGACTTTGTCTTGAAGTGAAGTAGTGGCTGATAATCAATGACACATTAGTGGTGCATCGACAACGGTGGCATATCTGATCAGAGGAGGATGTACATCAATTGGTGGTACTAATTTGGTGTTGTGGCAGCGACTACAACAACAGTTTGTCCGTTTAGTGGAGGACGCACATTTGCTCTCTCAAGCGGAGCGAGCTTATGAATGGCAACAAGATAGGCGACCACTTCAGGAGTAGAGGTGGCCTGGTCAGCGGTCGTAGCGGCAACAGGCAAGGGAACAATCGTGTGTCCAATCCCCTACAAAGATAGAGGTGTCGTGAGGAGAAAAAGATAAGTGAGATATTTTTACACATTGGGTGTAATTCTGTTCTTCCTATCTTAGTTCTTGTGTGGGGGGATCTATCTGGATTTAAGAGTAATTAATCATGACTAACACTAGAAGATTGCAAAGATCTTTCACAGACTCGATTGTCTGCCCTAGATGCAACTACACAGAGGAGACAACCATACACGCACTAAGAGACTATCCTCACACCATGAATGTGTGGCAACAACTAAGTTAGACGACCACCAATGGTCACTTAGGAAACAACCTTATGGGATGGATGAAGGCAAATCTATGAGGAACAAAAGTCCATATATGCTATCACCTGTTGGACCATCTGGAAAGCTAGGAACATTGAGGTGTTTGATAATATAACTATCAACACTCAACACCAATCAACCCAACTAAATGCCATGTGTAAAGAAGTGACAGAGGGATGGACCTTGTCGAAGATACAATATAACACTACTATAGAAAATGCTTTTTACAATGGGAGATAGACAACAGTTCTGATGATTGTGTTGTAGTTAGCATACTTATCACGACAAGCCCATTTTTGTGTTGTATATTGTATATTTTATACAACACAAGTCATTTACAACATGCCAAACATGTTGCAGTATAGGGAGATACTATAACAACTGCTTAAGTGTTGTAATAGGTTGTAGTATCACAACATATTCAAAACCATTGTAAAAGATGTTATTTACACAACATATTTTGACCCGTTGTAATAGTCACATGTTGTAATAGACTATCATTACACAATGCAGACTCACCCATTGTAGTATGTATTAATTATACAACAGACCTTTACATGTTGTATTTGGTACATGTTGTAATAGACGACCATAATACAACATATTAAAACTCGTTGTTATATCCCAACATGAGACAACATACTCCAACATGTTGTTATATATTATAATTACACAACATGTTGTAACATGTTGTAATATCCACACATAAAACATCGTTGTAATAGACCTCCATTACACAACATAAACTAAACTATTGTAATATACTATTATTACACAACATGATATCACATGTTGTACTAACTACATATTGTAAAAGACCATAGTTAAACAACATGTCATATTCACATAATTCTCTGAATTTTTCAATTATTCACGTATGATATTGTGAATTTTTATTAGATGTATGGTACACCTGAATTTCATACTAAACTCCTATTTTCCCCGAATTTTATGAATTATTCGTGTTTTATTCGTTATTTATGCATTTTTACATATTATCCTGAACAAAACAATTTATTTCCTAATTGTTTAAAAAAAATACTCACTTAGTATTGTTTCATGTTTCAATATTTTCTAAAGACTATTTCCCCTCAATCACTACTACAAAACTCAACAAGGCTGAAGGATTTTTCCTCAAGGACATAATCCCTTACAAGTGTATTAATTTTTCCGAAGGCTTATCCCTGACCCTTGTGATACTATCCTTGACAAGTATATTAAATTTTCCCAAAGGATTATCCCTGACCTTTGGAACCAGACTATTATTTAATTTACCCAAGGATTTCTCCTAACCCTCATTAACTTTTTTCCTAACCAATATTAACTATATTAAACCAACCATTATCTCTTTTACTTCTGTGAAGAGTCTATTTGATTGTGGACATTTATCCTTTTCTTTTTAGATAATCATAATTGTTTAAATGCAACAATTGCAATTTCCTTTTTTGTACCTTGTTGAATCCTAATTGATTTAGACGGTGGATTACTTTCCAATACATACCTCCCTTCCGTTCTATATCTACCGCTCTGAGAAAAAAAACAACGGTGCCAAACCCTTGCTCTCACTCTCACTCCCTCTCTGGAAATAGAATGATGCCAAAGTCCCGCCTCCAAAACTAGAACAAGCACTCCCTCTCATTGTGCTGTTGCAAGTCTTCTTCTGTCTGGTCTTCTTTGTCAGGATTCAATCTGTTTTTCCTCTGTATTAGCCATCGGAAATCTACGATTGTTTCTGCAAGGAGTCTTCGGCGTGATTCGTCTACCTGCGGCCAGGCCTAATCAGGTAACTGGCGACGTTGGATCGGCCATTATCTAGTGGGTGCCTTCTCCGGGCATTAGATTGTTCCTTATCCATTCTTCTCCGATGTTGGATAGGTCATTCTATTTTTGCCTCTACTTTTGGTGAGTGCCTTCTCCGACTATTAGATTGTTCCTTGTATACTAAAATTATATTTGTCCCTGCATTAGGAACCATTATCCTTGGCCAATCTACCTAGACAGTGTTAAAAGGGGCATCTTTTAAATCGCATCTCTGGGTGACCAACAACGTTTAGGTCTTTCCTATTTTCTCTCCTCGAACAACAGTCTCCAAGGCACAGTTGCGTAGTAGCAAGGACAATACAAATTAACATCTTTTCATTGCGGCTAAAGTTAGGTAATTTCTCGTTTCTGAAAAAGGGTTCCCGTATCTCTGATTTTTTTGTACATATATTATTAGTGTTCTTAAGAGTCTGTCCGAAAGAGAATATACAATATGTCTTTTTTGTTTTATATAATAAAAACTTGAACTTTAGAATAATTGACATGTTTGCCTAGATATTGCATCCATACTTTTACATGTCAACCCGTCAAATGAGATGTTCTTGTTATTTTATATAAAACTTGCATGTAAAACAATGATTTATTTGAACCATGATAGACATTACTCTCCCCCTCCCTCAACTCTAGCAGAGGCAAACACTCAGAAGGGTGGTAAATTCAATGCGTCCTCTGAGAGTCAAACTCGGGTCCTTTTATTAAGGGACGTCGTGCTTGACAAATCTTGTAGACGGGAATGATTTATTTTGTGCCTTGAGTTTGATTTAGGTTCTCTTTTTGTTGGAATTGTTATCAATATCATATTTAGTAATATTTTCTGATCTTAATTCTTTTTCGTGTTGCTAATAAATATGTGAGATCATATTTTAATTAATAATATTAGATCACTCTAAAAAGTCAAGTTTATCACCATTACATACTCTTGACAATCGAATATTATCAAGTGGTATTAACAATATCTTAGTGTTAATATTAAAAAATCATGATTGACGTACATTGTTCATTCAACTATATAAGTTAATGACCTATTTTCTTATTGAGTATGTATTACTTGGATACAAAGATCTTAACCTTTTTCTATACATATGCCAAAATAGTAAATATCTTAATTTTACAATACATGATCTATCATCATTATTCTAATTAATTATATTTGGTTGCTTATATTTAAATTTGTTATGGCATCCTAGAGCATGCCGTTGTCGCTTTTTTAGATCACCATAAGGCTAAAGTCCTCTTTACCTTAAAAAATTGTGTTTGTTCAGCATAGCGATGAAGACATATTTTTTTAATAACTTTTCCATTCCTTTTTCTTTTCAGTTATCCTCTCTTTCCCACATGTTACTAAACAACCATTTTTAATAAATTTTCCATTCCCTTTCCTTTCCCATTTGTCCTTTCTTTCCCAAATGATACCAAACAACCATTTGTAATACCTATATCAACTAAATTATTAGCAATGATTTACTTTTAGAATTAATTACATTTATATCATGCATATCCAAATTCTTGTCATTGTTTTATAATGAAATAAAATTTTGATATACATGTTTTTATTTTATTTATTTTATTCATGGTAAAAATTTAAGATCAACTGGATATAGAATATTTTTAAAGAGCATGCTAAGTTTGTTTTGTGAACTACATTACTTGTACTTTTTCTCTACAACTGATAGTTTTTTTAGTTAAGTCAAGTGATCTTAGTTGAACTTTGTTTACATTTAATGATGAGATATTGTAATATTGAATAATGTCATGTTGTTACACATTAGAACATGAAGATTTAAAGAAGATAAAAACCAATTAATAAATTCCTAATTTTAATAACACATTCAATACAACTTTAAATGATCAACTTGACATGCTATGTTAGATTCAATAAAATATTATAAAAAGAAATTAATTAAATAAGGCATATCTTGCTCCAATTTTTATCAGTAAATTTTTCTATACACTTGAATAATGTCATGTTGTAGACAATTACTATACTTACATGCACACGTTATAAATTTTTTCAAACCTTCTGTAGTGATATGTATTTTCTGGTTCATATATTTTCAAGCGACATAGTCATAATTCAAATACAACTCTTTAATATAATGTTATTTTAGTTAAGTCAAATGATCTTAGCTGAACATTGTTTTCATTTAATGATGAAGATATTGTAATGTTGAATAATGTCATATTGTTACACATTAGAACATGAAGATTTAAACAAGATAAAAACAAACTAATAAATTCCTAATTTTAATAACACATTCAATACAATTTGAAATGCTCAACTTTACGTGCTATGTTAGATGCAATAAAATATCATAACAAAGAAGATTATTTAAAATAGGCATATCTCCAATAAAAAATTATTTGAGAATGTATCTTGCAATCTAGGAAAAAGGAGTTCATCAAAATATCTAGAGAAGTATTTTTATTATTTTCATATGGATGATCAACTTATTTTCTTACTATGATACTAAATATATTATTTATTATTTTTGTAGATGGATTACTTAGCCGGTAGGAGTTGGATGTACATTGAAAGACGTTTCTTTAGTAAAGATTTTTGAGAGGGGGTGTCTGCATTCATAGACTATGCTCTTTCTCATCAAAGGCCTTTAAGAAACAATCAATTGTTGTGTCCATGCAAAAATTGTAGAAATATGTATTTAAAATCAAAGGAAGATGTTTATGAACATGTCATGATTAAGGGATTCTTACCAAATAGTATTTGAGTGAGTGTCATATTCTTCGCATCATATAAATCATTGTAAAGCAAAATCCAGTTCTACTACTAATTAAATATCAATATAACTTATGTAATATCACATGTTTGCATAGAAATTTTGTTTGACATATTTGGATTATTTTCTTTTTTATGTAGATGGTTGATCATATTGATTGTAAGGAACGTCAACAAACATATGTCATTTTGATAATGATGATCATGTTGATCTTGAGCAAGAGACGACATAGAAATTATCTGTGTATTAAAAAATCATATGTACTTAGGGATAAGCCTATGAATAATATTTTGTTTCTTATGAAGTTCTATTTAAAATAGATATGATATGGTTTGCAAAATATAAAGTTTGTAATGTTTGTGGTACATTACATTTCATATATTGTAACAAAATTACAACAAACCAATCACATGGAACTCATTTTCCTAAAAAACTTTGATTTTTAAACCAATCATCTGAACTCAATTTCCAGGAACTACACTTCAGTTCCTAGAAAAGGACTTCCAAAAAAACTCTACTTACACTGAACCAATCGGAGCCTTCTAGGAAAATGAGTTCCAGGAAAATTTCAGTTATACCAAACCAATCAGACCCTTAAAGGTCGATGTTTATCAATTGTACATATTTTTGTTTCTCAACTAAATTCTACACCTATAATTTTACCAAATTGACCATTGTGGTACCGTGGTGCTTTTATGTACATGTATGAATCTTGATAATTGTTGAACTTTTTGTACCAAATTACCAAGTAAAATTTGCATATATATATATATATATATATATATATATATATATATATATATATATATATATATATATCTGAATTGTATCCATTTTTTCCAGAATGGTTGACCGAAACTTTTATCGTATCTTTGTTGTTTTTTATCCGAAGTTCCCGCATAATTCCCGAATACCAAAATTTTCAACCTCGCCGAATAACGCCGAATGCTGAATTTGTGACTATGCAACACGCTTTACATGTTGTTGTATCTACACCAAACTCCTACTTCTTATTATATATTGTGAAGTGAGCCGGACACAATTTATTTTTACAGAATTTTTTCATGAACATGTAATTAGATCATGATTTTTTTATAAAATTATTGTCAAATATGGGTACAAGTTTGTATACCTTATAATGTGGGGTACACATACATTTTGTCGATTGTCTGTTATTTGTTTACTTTAAATGTTGCTTAAAAATACATTAATCTTAAAATGTAATACTCATGTATGCGTAGGGGACATTGGATACTTTGCGTCTTTGACCCTATGTGGGGTAAGTGCCACTATCTGGATCCGTTACGAGGAAAATTATGTGGGAACATGGAAAAACTCATGGAGTTGTAAGTACTTCATAAAACAATTGCAATTGCATAATACATGTATTGAAAGTTACATATATAGTTACTAATGCATAGAATTATTCATATGAATTTGAATAGGACTCATAAAGTTTATCAAAAGAAAGATGTGCAATATAGGAAGAATTTGAAATGGGAAATTATCAAGGTAATTTACCATTTTGATCCAGAAATATATTGCTTTCTGATTCACTAATAGAAGTGTTGTTCTAGTTTCTTCAGATTCTTCTACTTGATTTGATATGGTCTTATTTTTACAAATGCTCTAATTTTTACATATATCGATTAGATCTTATTTGGGTCATTATCATCAATTTGCTCGGGCATTATCCTTTGAAACAAGATATTATACTTTGGGTTTACACGTAGACCCTATAGGTAGATCCCAATTGTAAGGACATTTAATAAGTTTGTAAAGAGCCTTCTTCTAGAATGTATGCAAGAGTTTAATGACTGTTTTCTTGACAGTAATCTACTTGAATTGAATTTAAATGTTGTGAGGTTGTAGTTTAACAAAGGTTCCTTTTGGAAGGGTGGCATTTTTCACTCTTACAAAATCCCCCTCTTGCGAGAACAAGTTTTGCATCATCCAGTATGGCATATAAACCATGCCTTCTTCAGCAATAAACCATGCCTTTTTCACTCTTATAGCATTTTTTATTCTATTTACACATACCTTTTATTAATTTTTATGGCTATTTATACCTTTCCATCCTCTTATTTGCTAAAAAGTTCTTGCAATTATTTAGATAACAAATTAATATTTATTTTGTATAGTGTCCAAAGCAGCCGAACAATACAGATTGCGGGTATTATGTGCTGAAGTATATGAAAGACATCTTTGATGCGAGAAATCAAAATATTACTGAATGTGTAAGCTACTTAACATTATATTCTTTTAGTTTGTTCAAATTTCTAAATAAATTGAAAAAATCAGAATATGTTGATATATTTGTCATATGATTGCAGTATTATTCGAAGTATATTGGTTGTTGCTTCAACCAAGAAGAAATCGATGAGGTACGAAATGAGTGGGCGACATGTGTTCTTGAGCACACATAAGATTATGTGACATGTGGTGGAGACATTTGTTCTTTAGCATAGACCAATGTGTGAAACTTTTTTAGTTAGTTTTCAATTCGATTCTAGAGTGGATACTCAGTACTTTGTATTATTGAATCGTCGTATGCATGATTTAATATTAATTAAATTTAGTATGAGTTTCTTTCAAGGTTTGATGGAAATTTTGTTCAACTATGTGTTTGTTTGTGAAATGAAAAAGTATAATTTCATATTTATTATAATTTATTAATAATATGGTTAATTTGATCAATACAATTGGTTCGATATATGACCTCTCAAACTCTAATCAAAGACAACAGTTAATGATATGTTGTAAAATGTAAGATTCTACAGCAAACAACACATGTTGTGTTATCCAAACCTATTACAACAGGTTTTTCAGGAAAAAAATACACCTATTACAACAGGTGTTTCTAGTGAACTACAACATGCATAACCTGTTGTATAAATTGTGTATATTGCAACAGACACACACCATGTTGTCTAAAGAATCCTATTACAACGGTAAAATGTATGGAAAGACAACATACTCCAACTGTTGTATAAACATGTATACAACAGGTGCACTGCATGTTGTAATATACCTACCTATTACAATGGGTGTGTTTAGTGAAAGACAACATGCTTCGACTGTTGTATAATATATATTACAACGGGTGAACCGCATGTTGTACAAAATACCCCTATTACAACGGGTGTGTTTAGTGAAAGACAACGTCGTTCAACTGTTGTATAATATATATTACAACAGGTGCACCACATGTTGGGTAAAATACCCATATTACAACAGGTCATTCCTTAAAAGACAACATGTTTCAACTGTTGTATAAAATACATCTACTACAACATGCAATCACATGTTGTGTAAGGCACCCCCCCATAAGACCACACGATCTAATACAACGGTTAACATCTGTTGTAAATTGAGAAAAGGAACTGTTGTAAAAAGCATTTTCTGTAGTAGTGTAAAGTTGTAGAGGATATGGGTACAAGGGGGACTGATCCAGCCTATGAAGGATTCCTACTCATTATAGATGTTACTGTCAAAGGCACCCACACATCTATTGCATGTGCTTCCCTGGGAAATGATGGAGAGTGGTGTAACATACTAGATCTTAGACCCTACCCTACAAGTTGACATTTTGGACTTAGACAAACAAGGCTGAAGGTTAGACCTAAATAGATGTTTAGTATAACCCAAATGAGATCATGCATATATAGATCACCTTAATGTAACCTAATGTTCTAACATTAATCTTAGTTTTATAATGGATACATAAAATATGCCACATAACTCATTTTGGTGGTAGTATGAAGATAAGAAACTTAATTGGATGAATAATTTAGATAATGGGCCTTTAATGGGCCATATGACATATCTCATCAAAAGAAGTCTCAAAAGTGGAAACAAACTTCAAATTCGAAATCTACATATCAAAATTATCCTACATGTCAAATTTCATCTAATTCGGACAACCTTGAAATATTAGGATAAGTTTAGGAGAGAGAAAATGAGTAAAAGGCATAATTAATTAATACTATGATTATATAACTTCAAAATAATAAAATAATATTAAATTAATATTCCAAACATCAAATATAACTTGTATATGAAGTTTGTTCCAATTTGGATGTTGTTTGTGCAAGTTATGCAATTTTCGGTACATTCTAGACTTTTCTACAATTTACCCAATTGGGATGTTTTCTATGCAAATTGTCACATCTTTTATAATCCTTATATATTCCCTTACCATTCTCGAGTTTTTGAACCATGGGGCACCTAGTTGCACCTTGGTTTGAAGGTGTTTCTATCCAAGGGCATTTTAGGGATTACTCTCTTTATAAATGAGCTTATCTTTAGAAGATATCAATCAATGGGGTTATTTGTTTGATTGGAGGTTGGTTGGGATGACCTAGTGTACATAAACTGAAATTTAATATTCAAGAAGCCTCTATGATTTTTCCTCTTGCATGGCCATGAAATCCCTAGCTAAGGACACATGGAAAGCTCCATGGACACCTCATGCTTGACTTCTTCCTTATCCATAAAGATTTGCATGTCCATGGACACCCGTATACATGACACATGGAAAGTCTCATAGACACCTAATACTTGACATCTTTCTTTATATAGTCATATCTACCCCTTCCCAACTCCCAATTCGAAAACTCTTGCTCTCCTTTATTTCCTCTAGCTTAGAGCATCATTCCTACACTGTTTTGCCACGAAGGTGCTGTCCCAAGGTAAAAGGAGGTGCCTACCTTGGTGAAGAAGGCTTCTAGGGTTAAAAATTTCTCTATTTCAGATTTCTTATGATCCTCCTTGGTGATTTTGACCAGAACTAGTAAGTATCCTCCTTTCCTTCCCTTTTTGCATGTTGTTAGTCTTCCTTCCACCTTCCTTGAGTTCGGAACCCCGATCATCCATGGTGAAACCCCACCTAGAGCCCTTAAACACACCATCTCCATGTTCTTTTGTTAGGATTTTTCACCTCTAAAGTGGAGAAGGTGTTTCTTGATCGAGATAGGAGCTTTGTTGGAGAAACCATCCTCTCTAATCTTTGGAATCTTACTTATTGGACATGTCCACCTTCCCTAGAGGTTCTTTGGAGGCCTAGGCTTGACTTGGACTATTTAGACTCTAAAGTTGAGGTATGATTGCATCCCACATTGTTTCTATATTATGCAATTTCTAATTCTTCACTCTAAATGTATGATGTATCCCCTATTCTTCTATGTTGAGCAATTCACCAATGCTTATTCATTCTCTTTATCCTATGGACGTTAGCCTATACACAATATCTTTTCTTTTGAAAATCATGGTTCATGTAAACTACCTTATTTGATATTGATCATGTGATCAGGGATATTCTTTTGAACTCTTATCATATGCTTTGTTCATGATGGAACTCTAAAAGATGACATGTGATGTCTTTTGCCCACTTATGAGGTGGATGTATATGTTGGTACACTTATGTGGTGACTAGTTTATATATTCTAACTATACTTTCTACTTGCCTCTACATTTAAATGCTATGTGATTCATTAGCACTAGAGTCATGTAATTGCATTGGCTTTTATGACAGATGTGTTATTTCCTGCCAAGCATATGTGATATTTCCTGCTCTTTTTGGATGGAAAGGAACCTCATACTGAGGGAAAGATGTTTGATTCTTGGCCCACGTTTTATATATTTGGGAGATTGGCAATATTCCTTTCTCTACTAGGTTTCAAGTTTATGAGACTTGGCCGCCATTGTGTTTATATTATTCTTGGGCTATGTTTATCTTACATGCATGCAGATTGATGATATGGGATGTGTGCCCTAATTCTTTACATGTGATTGTGTGGCACAATCTTTATGTTTTATTAATGAAAAGTATTCTTTTGTTATCATAGTGATCATTTCAATTCATTTTCTCTTGATACCCATTTGGGTGGTCCTTATCCTTTCTATGGTAAGCCTTTTATATTTGTTGTCCTTTATTCCATATATTGCTCAATTTCCTATTTAGTATGCACATACCAGCCTTTGCTGATGTCATCTATTTTCTCTTCTTGATGGGGTATGTTTCCAACCCTAGGTGAAGGACTTGGATGATAAAGCATGAAGTTTTGGACTAGCTTAAGGAGTTAAATCTTGGAGACATAGTTGTTATGGTTTAGATTTCCCTCTACATAGATCCTTATGTTGTATCATACATGTAAACCCTTATGGGATATTATGATGTACTTTTGTAATAACCTTGTGATAAATTGAATATAGCAACATTTTTATTCTGTTGTTGTATGTTTTGAATACCATTTATTGAAATTTGAAAATGTTACACCTATTTCGGCATACCTTTAAGTGTGTTCAGAATGGATGTTTTATTCTTCAATTTTTCTTTAGTAAGGGGGTGATCCCGCCTCCTTACAGCATGGTATCAAAGCCAAAACCCCTCTAGTAGGTGGGCCCCACATGGGCATGTGGCATGCCAGTCTTGAGCCGTACGGTCGATGCATGTTTGAAAGGATTTTCCATGGTTAACGTAGCCACCCTTGCGTTGGTATTCCATGATTGGGAGATGGGTGTCCATGGGCCATTCTGGGTTTGCACTGAATGGGACAATGTTACGAGGCCATATAATTGTGCCTTGATGAGGACGTCAAGATTCCAAGTGGGGGAGATTATAATGTCTCATGATTTGAGGCCTCAGATAAAATGATCTTAAAAGAAATGATTGGACTACCCATATCACCAAGGTGCTCCACCTTTCAAGGTATCCCATCACTAAAGAAATCCATAGTTAAGCGTGCTCAACTTGGAGTATTACTATGATGGGTGACCAGTCAGGAAGTCTATCTTGGCTTGCGCATGAGTGAGGATAAAGCACGTAGTTAAGGCTAGTGGTGGTCTGTGGGGCCAGTCATCATTCATGAAACTCTACTACAGCCAAGGGCAGTGGGCCCAAGGTTACAAGTGGCAAGGAGGCGTGGTCCGAACAGCAAAAGTCCAATCAGTTGTCGAAGCTAAACTCAGAGCCATTCGGCTTGCTATCCATATGGCAGTTCATAAGGGATACATGAATGTCACTATTAAATCGGGTAGTACTTCCGCCATTGCTTCTATTGAGGAGTTCTCAAGTACTATGTCATCTCTCCAGCCTTGGATACGTCCCATGAAATAGGAGATGAAGAAGATAGAGCACATACAGATCACAAAAGCCAACTGAAAATCTATTGTGCTAGTTGATTCCCTTTCTAAACACTACCTCCAATACTCAATGGAGGATAGGTTATACCTGGATCCTCCCCTCGACCCTATGGGTCACCCCATCACCTTTCCCTTATGTAATGGTAGAAGTTCTACCAAATTTAAATTTTCTGTTGGTACTGTATGTAACCCTTTATTTTCATCTGAAAAAGGAGGGAAAGATGAATAAGATAATCTCTTGACTTCCCTGCCCAAAAAAAAAGAATCGATTGGGAATTTAATTTAATGTCACACCTTCTTTTACTGATGCATGCATGACTGTGACCATTGGATCCGCGATCCAACAGCTCTTAGGTCAACTCCTTCCCCAATCTGCTCATGGGTGTGAACAAAACTTGGCTATATATGATTTTTGGATCATGATTTCTCACTATATTCTCCATCTTTCTCTGAGATTTTTGTTGCTTTGGAATAAGGAGAGGAATCTACACCCAATGATCTTTAATTCTAGCCCTACTTTCTGATATTTTCAATTTGTCCAAAACTCACACTACTATAGAATATGCCTTTGGCGTCGGTTGTTTAACCCCCTTTGGCGACGGTTTTCAAGCGACGCCTATGTGGGCGCCGCTAAAGGTCGAACTCTTCGCCGTCAGTTTTCTAACCGACGCCTATATGATCTATAGGCGTCGGTTATATATAGTTGGTCGACGTCTATAGGGTTCACGCCACAAAAAAGGGCACCACCTAGGACATTTTCTGCGTCGGTTAACAACTGAACAACCTACGCCATACTCCCAGACGACACGACCGTGCTTCACTGCACGGCCGTGTTTTGTACTATAGGCATCGGTTTTATATGAATAAGCGACGCCTTTTCCACCACGGCCGTGCTTTCCTACACGGTCGGGTTGTTTGTCATATTAGGCGTCGGTTTTTATCTAATAACTGACGTTGTAGGCCTTTGATGACGGTGTTCTATAAATAACCGACGCCTATACTTTAATGTTTTTTTTCTTATCAGTTTGCAGGCCTGCTGTGGCTGGTCAGCAAGATGAGAACCTACAGTTTAGTTTTCTGAACTGTAGGTTTACGACATCCATTGATATCAGCCTATAAACAGGCCACAAACCTGCAAAATCAACAAATATTTTTTCACACAAGTAGATACATTCAGACATCAATTCAATTCTCACATTCACACATGTAGAAATATTCAAATACATGTAGAAACATTCAGACATGTATAAACATTCAGAAATATTCATTTACAAAATATCATTCAGCATCGCTATCAGCATCCCAATTATATCTTACAATCGCCACTGCTTGTATGGCTTTTGCCCATTCTTCTCTTATTTCATTTAATGCTTCCATCGTATATGGAGCATGTACATTTTTTAAGTGTTTACCTATAGTGTGGTTAGTTTTAAACACCTGCAAAGAGAATGATGTATATATATAAGTAATAATATAAAAATAAGATTGATATATTTCATACTAACTAATGAGACTATATATAATACCTCATGTATGGTATTAATATCCAATGCGGCATGTCAGATAATCATCTGCATAAATCACATCACATAGTATGCACATGCCCAGCCATTGTCTTGTGTAGCGCACTATAAATTGAAACATAAAAAATATTAAAAAATACAACTAAGCACGGTTCACATAAATAATATATACATTAGAGTCGGGAACTTACTTTTACGTTCTCCCAAATTATTGGCTGGTTCATTCTCCTTGGGACATTTCCTCCAGCATTTTTGAATGCATCTAAACCCCTACATGTTAATGTAACACAGTAAATTGCATAATTAAATAGTAATGTAATAACAGATGTTAACGGATATAAAAATGAAATATTTCTCACCAAAATAATGGCATTCTCAATATGTGTCCAATTTTAGTGTTCAATGTACTTCCCGTAGGATCTAGATAATAAACAGTGAACGTCCCAGGGACAATAACTAGTAACTCCCAATGTCTACCGCTAGAGGTAAAAAAGTTAAAAATTAATAACTCAAAATGCACAATAAAAATGGAATTTTCTTAAGTCCAAATTATAAATAAAGTAAACTTACTTGACATTGAATGGAGCTATTATTATCGTCTTCTTTTGCTGACTGAAAATTATAAAAGCATCTATACAGTATTGTTGAACACTATCAGGATCTTTAGCTACCATACTAATCAATGATGGAATCAAAAAACCCACATGATCAAATGCAAATTGTTTGCATTGATCTTCGACTAAGTAGCTGCAAAACATGTATTACGTATGCATTAATATATAAGAAACCAGATCACCGGATCTTACACAAGGTATATGGATGTATAAACAAGATCACACCTTATCCATTTCTCTATCATTGATGTATTCAACCAATCATACATAAACAGTTCAATAATATCTTGTATAAATAAAGAGCTATCATATGATTGACATGCATAATCTGCTTCTAAAGAAATAATTATAGGGCAATGTATATTATGTGCCCGTAGCCAACATGCCATTCCCCTACAAGCAAGACCTAACAGGTATTTTAGGTCAGTTGGAACCCAACTTGGTAATGCAGGAAGTGGAGGTGGAGGCCTAGGTGCTCTGGGTGTCTTCTTTTTAACCTGTATATATAATTTCAGATCAGTTGACCTCATATATACACGTTAACAATCTAAAGTAATGTAAATTTATCTTACAATTTCAGTAGTGTAGACGAAATTTGCTTTGGGCCACAATATCACCCCGCCTTCTGCCTCACCAAGTGTATTAATATCTGGGTGGGCATATGGCAATGCAGCTTCCCTCCAATTGGGTAATAAACATATCGGGCTCACATGAATGTAGCCCTGCGACATTTGAGTCCCATGAAACGTTGCCCCAGGAAGGGACTGGTAAGCTTGCACCTCTACAACAACATAGTCTTGCATTCTTAAGCGGCATGGCTTCAATGCCTACAAATTTACGTAAAGAATGTTATACATATATACATATCATCTTGAAAACATATAATCTTGAAAAGACTAGCTACAATGTCATAAACAATACTTACAGCAGACGTGTTCGGCGATGGGTCTCCAGGATTACTCAGAGTCTGTGCATCAGAAGAAGAGTGGGTCGCCATAGGCTGATTGGAAGCCTGAGATGCCTGCCACCGCACTATTTCTTCCTTGACCTTCTCAGCAACTATATCATTGACCTTCTTATCAACTATATCCTCGACTCTCTTATTCTCCTATACATAGATAAAAGAAACATTAGCTTCTTATTATTGAATTCCCTTTTGTAGTAACATTCTAAAAAAAGAATAGGTTACCTCTTCTTGTGAAAGTCCCGCTCTGGGTTTGCGCTGGGATGGCCCAGAGAATGCTTTGATGCCCACACCAACGCCTGCACCCCTAGGACGTCCAGGATACTCTGGGTTACCCAGAGCAACTGTCAATTCATCCCTTGTGCCCTTAGGGATGAACGTGCCTTGTTTCCTCTGCTCGTGCAACTCCCGCTAATCACCATCAATAGAAATTGGTAAGTTAACACCACAAATCATCAATATTCAAATGATTTCTCTAAGAGTTTTATTTTACCATTTTCGCGGCCGCCTCAGCAGTTACGGGCTTCTTTATTTCACCCTTCTTGTTTTGCCTCCCAGCTATCCAGATATCATGGCGAGGCATGGGTGTGGCAGACTCCTGAGTAGCAGCAGACTCCTGAGTAGCTGCAAACTCCGCCTATAGTCTTTGGCGAACGCTTGCATAGCCCTTTGGACCCATAGTGTGGTCATACACATTCAGTGCACGCCTTGCTTTTTGCGCGTCACTGAGGTCCTAGTTAGTATGCACATTAATGATTTGGTTAGTAGCACTAATATTTTAATCTTGAATAGGTGAATACAACATATATTAATTAAATTGGGAGTGACGCCTAATACCTTGAATTCATCAGATTTTCTTGAAGCAACAAAATTGTCTGAATCTTCTTTGTCCAAGAAGTTCCACTGTTCAAAGGCTGACTTCTTCTTCTTATCACCATCTTTTATGTATTCTCTGTTGAGATTTGTCCTATAGTTCCTAAGCATCTTTCCAGCGCATTGCATCACACTTTTACGATGCAGCTTCTCATCCAATGCAAACAGATTCTATAAAATAGAATTCTTATTAACTAGTATCCAAAAATAGAATTGCAAATAATATAATTTGTAATCTACAAAATAGAATTGCAAATAATAATAACTCACACATAAATCCTTCCATATCAAGTCTTTCTTCCCCTGAGGAACTTTATGCCAATTATCATACTTAACACCACAATGGCTTCGAGTGACACACCCAAGATAGTTTACAAAATTATTGCAGTTCACTCCAATTGCATTTCCTCCATTATCAAACTCCACAACCAATTTGGATCCACTACCACTTAGTGCTATTAACTTCTTCAACAGAGTGATGCCCCTTTTCTTGTTAAGTGTTTGGTGTTGCGCATCAAGTTGCTCCAGTGCTTCAGTGGGTACATGTACATCATCAACCTAAAATTTGACAAAAATAAACCCACTGAATTAGCACAATATAGAAATATGGGATATATGACATAACTAGAAGATAATGAATTTTATAGAAATACAGGATATGTTTTTAAACTTACATTGGTATCCTCGTCATGCTCGTCATGGACAGCATGCTCATCATGGACTTCATGCTCATCATGGACATCATGCTCATCATGGTCAGCCATCTGAAAATGTCATTAAAAAGGCAAACATTTAGCATTTGTATTAACTAGAAAAAGGCAAACATTTAGCATTTGTATTAACTAGAAAAAGGCAAACATTTAGCATTTGTATTAACTAGAAGATAATGTGATCTTTTATAAACATACATGCCTCTAAAATTGTGATCTTTTATCAATTAAAAATCCTTCATTGTGATCTCCGCGCACATATAAGTCATCATTAGCTTCAATATTTTGTGGAGTTGGCAACCCAACTGAGACTGGACTGGAGTCATCATACTTATCATAGTACTCTTCTTCATCTATAGGATCTTCAATGAACTGTCTTTTACCATGAAGAACAACTGACCATTTATCATTTGCAGGATCATCGATATAGAATATTTGTTTCGCCTGTGATGCCAATATGAATGGTTCACCCTTCTCGCCAATCTTTTCAAAGTTCACCAAAGTGAAACCCAATTCATCCACTATAACTCCTTTAGTGTTATCAACCCAATTACATTTAAAGAGCAGAATTCTGAAAACTATGTAGTCAAACTCCCATATGTCTTCAATGACACCGTAATATGACATTTTAGCTTCATGTGGACTCTTATCCTTTGCACTTGCAAAATACATAGTCGACGCTTGAAGAGTGACCCCACTGTTTTGGACGACACTCTTATCATCTTGGCACTTTGTGTAATATGTGAACCCATTAATGTCAAGCCCTTCATAAGACAACATTCAGTTTTGGTTTAAAGGCGAGGCATTTGATAATTTCTGTAATATCATTTGGTGTTTGAGATAGTTGATGTAAGACTTTATCTTCAAACCACTTAGTAAAAGTCTTATTATGCTCTCTAGCAAGCCACATTGAACTTGCTCGAGGATGTTGTCTCTTGATGAAATTGGTATGTTCCTCGATATAAACACTCACTTCGTCCATGTTGTGTAAAATATACAAGTGAGCTTGTTCCAACTTCTCACGGCTAATTACTTTCACCTGTGATCCCAAAATTCTTTTGCCCTCCTCAATATTCTTATCATTAACAGGAGTGTTATTACCACTCATAAAGTCATTACAAAAATCCATAACCTCTCTCGCCACATAACCTTCAATAATACTCCCTTCAGGCTGATAACGGCTTCGAACATCACCTTTAAAAACGCTCATGTATCGTTCAAAGGGATACATCCAATGCAAGAAAACTGGTCCCAACATTTTCACTTCCCTAGTCAAGTAGACAATAAGATGTACCATGATATCAAAGAACGAAGGAGGGAAATACATCTCAAGCTGACATAGGGTAACAACCAGTTCTCTTTGCAAATTATTGAGAGTATCAGGGTCAATAACTTTGCTGCATAGACTGTTGAAAAAGAAATAAAGTCTGGTGATTGCAAACCTTACATGCTTCGGCAATATAGATCGAATTGCCACGAGCAATATTTGTTGCATTAGACTGTGACAATCATGAGATTTAAGACCTATCAACTTCAGATCTTTCATTGATACCAATCTACAGATGTTGGATGAGTAACCATGTGGCACCTTAACATTTACCAATCATTTACAAAAAGCTTTCTTCTCCTTTCTAGACAACGTGTAACAAGCGGGAGGTAACTATGTTCTTTTATTACCCATTTCACATAATTCTGTTAATTCTGACCTTATTCCCATTTCACGTAGGTCCTGTCTGGATTTTATCACATCTTTAGTCTTACCTGGTATATTTAACAGAATACCAATGATGTTATCACAAACATTTTTCTCAACGTGCATTACATCGATACAATGCATGACAGTCAAAGAACTCCCATAAGGAAGATCCCAAAATATTGACTTCTTCTTGAATGAAGAATTGTCACTCCGTGTGGTCATCCTACATTGTGATTTCTTACCAAATTCATTGACAATGTCTTTTACTCTTTCATAAACAACATCCCCTGCTATAGGTTTAGGTGCACTCCGTTCATCATTCCATCCATTGAATGCTTTGCGCTTCCTACGATATGGATGGAATTTTGAAAGAAACCTTCGATGACTAAGATATACAGTCTTGCTGCCATGTTTTAGTCTTATAGAATCAGTGTTTTCTTCACATATAGGACACGCTTTAGCTCCTTTGACACTATATCCAGACAAATTCCCATATACTGGAAAGTCATTAATAGTGCAAAACAACATAGCGTGTAAATGAAATGTCTCTCTTCCTGAAGCATCATAGGTCATCGCACCTTCAGCCCAAAGTTTCTTTAAGTCATCAATCAGAGGTTCAAGATAAACATCGATATCATTTCCGGGTTGTTTAGGGCTCGATATCAACAACGACATCATAACGTACTTATTTTTCATACACAACCAGGGAGGAAGATTGTATATAACAAGAATGACTGGCCAAGTGCTATGTTGGCTGCTCAATATCCCGTACAGATTCATCCCATATGTACAAAGCCCAAGTCTTAGATTCCTATCTTCTTCACCAAATTTGGGGTATAATAGATTAATCTTCTTCCACTGTGGGGAATCAGACGCATGTCGTAGGATCCCATCATTATTTTTCTTAACATCTGCATGCCACCTCAAATTCTTCGCATCTTTCGGATTTGCAAACAAGCGTTGAAACCGTGATATTATAGGTAGATACCACAACACCTTGGCAAGAGAACCAGTTTTGGACTCCCCCGAAGTCGTCAATTTATACCGTGACGCACCACATTTTGGACAATCTTTCAAATCTACATAGTCCTTTTGAAATAATACACAATCATTTGGGCATGCGTGTATCTTCTTGGCCTCCATTGCCATTGGGCACACCATTTTCTTTACCCGGTATGTTGAGATTGGCAGCTCGTTTCCTTCAGGAAGAATTTCTTTCAACAAAGTCAACAATGAAGTGAAGCTTTTGTCGCTCCATCTATTGTTAGCTTTCAACTTATACAATCTCAACACAGCGCTAAGCTTCGTAAACTTAGCACAACCTGTGTATAACGGTATCTCAACATCATGCACAATGTTTCTAAAGATAGGAGGTGGATCGGTGTGCTCTACCCTACAACTATCCAGCATCGCATAAATGATGTCTACTAGAACTGGTTCGTTCACATCTATGTCATCAGAGGCAATTTTTTCTTCCACCCAAGCACTGCTATCGACATCTACTGGTTTCGAGTTTGAAATCTCTCCATGCCAGTGCCATTCTGTATAGCCTTGTACAATCCCGTTGCACATGACATGACTTTTGATTTCCTCACCAATGTTGACTTTCAAGTTGTTACCGCAATGCCTACATGGACAGTAGAACCTATCTGTAGGTTTTTTCCTATGTTCCTCGGAAAATCTAATAAACTGATCAAGACCAGATATAAACTCGGGGGTGCAGTGATTGCGAATGGACATCCATGATCTATCCATTATATGATCAAAGAGAAAACAAGTATATATTTGGACAAGATTAGGGTATACACTTACATCCTATCCAAGATTTACTCCTATTATCTACAATGAAGCCGGACTCCATACAAACAATATATAATTTAGTGATTGTTCATTCTAATTTATACCAATGTACAAACGGGGAAATGCTACCGAAATTTTCTCGAAAACCCAATACACATTATACACTTACATCCTAAGTGAGATTAGGTGTTCAAGAACAGTCCCAAACCGGGCACTATCCAAGATTTACTCCTAATGAGTAAATCTTGGACGGGTTTCTAGGCCAACAAACACATGTGATGTCATTCTTATATATAATAAATGTGTACCACCTATCCCATCCTTGAACACCTAATCTCACTAGTAAGTGTATAATGTGTATTGGGTTTTCAAGAAAATTTCGGCAGCATTTCCCCGATGTTCTATAAGTACATATGTACTTAGAGAACAAACGGGTAAATGCTATCGAAATTTTCTCAAAAACCCAATACACATTATATACTTACATCCTAAGTGAGATTAGGTGTTCAAGAACAGTCCCAAACCGGGGACTATCCAAGATTTACTCCTAATGAGTAAATCTTGGATGGGTTTCTAAGGCAACAAACACAATAATAGATATGTACATGTTAGGGCTTCATCACAATTAATGTTAGGGTTTCATCACAATTGATGTTAGGGTTTAATCAAATCAAATTAGGATGCTACAATTGACAATTTTAAATCTTATTTCAACATGCATCAAAATTTACTAAATTAGGCCAAACATTACGATTAGAAGCACAAATATATGACAAATATATGCAGGCAAAATTTTGTTCATATCCTAGGATTTACATAAAGCATTAAATAAAAATTTGTTCATATCCTTACCAACAGCAAGCACGGCCGTGGCTGTGTTGGCCTACCACGGCCTTGCTGGACAGCACAGTCGTGGTAGGCCAACACAGCCACGGCCGTTACCACGGCTGTACTGTCCAGCACGGCCGTGGTAGGCCAACACAGCCATGGCCGTGCTTGTTGTTGGTAAGGAGCTAGGGAGAAGGAAGCAAAGAGGCTAGCCTACCTGGAGCTAGCATGGAGAAGAGCGGCAGCGAGCGGCGGCAGCAGTGGCGGCGAGTAGGCGAAGAAGCAGAGGGGCGGGGGGCAGGCAGAAGCAACCGACGGCCGGAGAAGCAATAGGCGCCAGCCGGAGAAGCAACAGGTGAAGAAGTAGCAGCGGCGGGCGGCGGGCAGCGGCGTCGGCGAGCAGAGGAGCACCAGCAGCAGCGGGGGTCGTCGACCGATTTTGGGAGGCGGCGGCGAGCAGCAGCACAGGAGAAATATCGCGATGAAACAGGAAGAAAGGGGGAAGAGTCGTGTGATTGGGTCTATTAAGTTAGTCAACGGTGTCGGTTATCGAGGGATAACTGACACTGAAAGTGGGACTTTTCACGCAAATTTTTATTTTAAATAGGCGTCGGTGAATAGTTAAAAAAACGACGTTGTAGGTGACCTAAAATGTTTTCGCTCGAAAATTGGATTTGACGGGCAATTTTAGGCGTCGGTCTGTTATAACCAGCCGACGCTGAATACAAAGCGGTGCCTGTGTCTGGCTGGTCTTCGAATATAGACGTCGGTTTGCATAAATAACCAATGTTTAAATTTATAGGCGTCGGTTTTCCTAAATCACCGACGCCCAAAAAAGTGACAATGAATGTTGTTTCTGTAGTAGTGTCAGTTTTCTTGTTCTCTAAGCTCCTATCACTTTTTGTGCAATACACAACCACACCTCTCTCTCTCTATATATATATATATATATATATATATATATATATAATGTATGTAGGTATGTATATATATGTGGGTATATATATATATATATCAATTTAGCTCCGTAGTTGCAAGAACTATTCTCCTCTCACCTCAATTTCTTCTTTGCATTTGTTTTGGACCACCGCCAAGCATGCTCCTCTCTGGCTTGTGGCACCTCGCATGAACACTCGGAGAAACTGGTCTTCAATCGCTTGTGGAGATAAGTATGTGTAGCTTTACTCTTCATTTTTATAACTTTGAATCGGAAAATTATCCCAGCCTGTGAATTTGCCATAAATTGGAGCAAGCAACCTGCTTCATTGAGTAGAAATGGTACTGTGAGGGAAGGGAAAAATCCCTCAGGTGAATTCCCCCTTTTACCATCCTTCTTTTCTTCATTCTTTGTTTTCTCGCCCAAGGGAAAATACGTCATTTAGACCTCATTTGCTTTTGCTTTGGGCACAACTTACTTGGTCATTGACTAGTGAATTGGTCGCTCGTGATTGGGCCAAGTCACGTGGCCTGGTCCACTCTCTTCCTCTCTCTCTCTTGCAATCTCTTGCTTATATTGCTTTTTTGTATTTTGGATTGGTCGCTTTTGAAAATTTCATATTTTTATATACTTGTCCAAAAATTAAGTAAAAATATGTTTTGTAATCGAAAAAATGTGATTGCTCTAATAAAAATAGTTTCAAAGCCTGACTTCCATGTTTTTAATGGTTGATTTATAAGAATCTAATAAATCATATGAAAATCCCTAAAAATTGTAACTTTGTCATATAAAATAAAAAATGACAAATAAATAGATTTTCTTGATCAAAAGCACACAAGGAATCAAATGATCTAGGGTTTCTCTACATTAATGTTCATTATGTACTCTAATATATGTTAATAAATCAAAATAGGAAAAGTTAAACTTGGGATCATCCAAAAGTGATGAAAGTTGGTAACTGAACTCAATAAGAGAGGTATGTTCATCCTTACACCCTAAGTTAGGATATTTTCAAGCCAAAACCTAATTTCCTTAATGAGGAAATTTATGAACCCTATTCTCTCCATTATTATTTCTTTTACTATATTTGCTTCAAAATCAATATTGATATTCTATTTATTTGGTCTTGTATCCCACTACCATGTTTCAAATAGATGATGCTTCTACTTGCCATATTTTCTCTTTAGCATGTTGATTTGATAAGACTATTTAGCTAATATTGTGGTACTATTGTACATCCACCCATAGATAGGGCACATGTTATTTCACCCAGGGGAATGTGTTACTCTCCCCATTATAAAATATTATGTAGGTTGCTAGGAATGTGTTACTGTCCTCTCTTTGGTTGAGATCCAATAGGTGCCATAATGCTACTTAGTTAATGTAGTCAATATTAATCATGCAAGAAAATATTTTAATATTTTATTGTTATGGAAAGCATCAATTTTACTATGCCTCATAATCTGGACCATCTTCATCTTATGATGAAATCTTAGCCTTTATTTCAATGTTATTTCTTTACCTTTTGTCCTTGTTCACTACTAACACATACCTTGTTTCCTTTCTCTTGTTGGGTGATCCCAACCACCCAGGCCTAGGATCAGATTTGTGTTGTAGGAGCATGGAGGACCAACCTAGGATTAGGATAAGGAGTACATGGCTTTCAACATGGACCTAACTCATAAGGTTGATGTTTGGAGACAAACATCATATGGTTTAGATTTCCCTCTATCTAGATCCTTATGTTGTAACATCCATGTAAACCCTATATGGGAGATGATGATGTACTTTTCTAAAATTGATTATAGTCATGAAACGTTTATTCTGCTGTTATACTTGGTCTTTTGTATACCATTATATAAGATTTTAAAATTTACACCTATTCTAGCATACATTTTGAGTGTGATTGGAATGGATGTTTTATGCTTCAAATTTTAGCAGGGTGTGGATCCCCTCTAGGTCCCACTAATTACAGCATGGTATCAAAGCCCATGGTAGACAAAATCAGACTATTTCAATTTTGTCTCCCTAATTAGATGCCTTGCCTTACACACTTCCCCTTTAAGTGACATTTTCACCTTAGACATCTAAGATACTCTTGGGAACCTAATATGTTGACCTTGTGACTTGTTTCAGGATGGATACCCAATTTAGTTCCTTTATATCTGATAGAACCACATGTTTGGGAAGTCTATCCCTAGAACCTAGAATTTGAAGTTTGGTGATTAGAAAGCAACCAAGAGATAGATCTTATACATGGTTTAGTTATATTAACCCTTTACCTCTAGTTTTGCTTGAATTGGTAGGTCAACCCTTTTAAGGGGTGGAGGGATAGTAGTAGTACCTTGATAGATATTAGACATGTTTATTTTGAGGACAAAATCCTCTTTAAGGGGATGGAGTCTTGTAACATATCAAAATCTAGCTGCTCTGTCTCTATACCTTAACTCGATGAATAGGAGGTTAGTGTACTTGGATCCTTAGTTTTGACCAAAACACGTTATAGTTGAAACTCGACATACTTGTTTATATATTAATGAACGCATAATAGTTATCTAATTAATAGTTCATATGCTTGAACCCTGATGAATACCTAATGCACACAACATGATTAACTCACATATTAATAATAATAGTGGATGCATGATGTTAACCATGTCATCAACCAATAAACCCTAATAATTTGATGAGCAAGATAAATGTAACCTAATCTTGGACTTAATGCATGCTAAGAAGATATAAGTAAAGTATAGTGACCATAGAAACATGAACCCTAAGTTGTAATGATATCACCTTCATACATGCATCTTTGATGACATTCATGACATTAGGTGTCATAATCAGATAATGTACTTTGATAAACATAAATGGTATATAATCACCTAATTATAGGTTAATGAAGTCATCAATATTACATGCATATTACCTTGTTATCTATTACACACCTAATTAATCACCAAATCATAACTTGGTGTGTGAATAAATTCATTAATATGTTATATGTTCCACCTTGTTCACCAAAATCATATAATGACTCAAATATGGCTAATTAGTAATTTGATTAACATAAACATGTGTGAATACCTAATGTGGTGTTAAATGTGTGTAGTCAATAATAAGAAGTGAATAAATATGAGAAAATGATTAATGATGTCATTAATGTGAGTATGAAAGTTAATGTGAGAATGTATAGATGTTTAATTGAGATAGTAGTAATGAATGTGACATTAGTTGGGTTAATTGTAGATTCAATAATAAATTCAATAAAGTTTGCCTACTTCATGCAATTGATCTCATATCATTCAATATCGTGTTAATATGATGATTATGGAGTCTAAATCAGAATTATTATGGATAATGATCTAATATATTAATATATATTGAGATAATTGTGTTTAACTTTAATTGTGCTAAAACTCTTAATGAGATAAATAATAAATTTATAGGGTCTCATGCATAATAATAAAATATAACTCTTTTGGCAATAAATAAAATATATTAGGACACAATTAAAAGAATAATGATGATAATGTGATATCCTAATAAATATAATAAGCCTAAATTCTTATTGTGTTATATCTCATAAAAATAAATCTTAATAGAGGAACATTTAGTGATCCATGAGAACCTAATATGTGAGGACATTCATGTGAAGATTCTAAACTCCCAAGTTAAGTGGTTGAAGAACAAGGAGTTGAGTTAGTGAATGTTTTTGGTGGAAGTTTTATGGTTAGTATAGAGATGAGATGTTACGTACTCACCCTTCCCTTCTTGATTGAGGTTTTGGGGATGAAATCCTTTTTAAGGGGTGGAATGTTGTAACAAACTAAAATCTGGCTATATTCACTTTTTGACCCTTTTCGTAAGTTGTTCCTTTCTTTTCTATCCTTTTTGTCCTTTATGTTGAAATTGTGAAATTATTTGCGGTTTAGGGTGGATTTGATAACCTTTTATGTCAATATATGGGTTTATGCACAAATACCTCAATGAATGTTTAAGTGGGATAATAATAAAATAAATCTATTCTAGAGTTCTCCTTAGCCTTTTGGAGAAGGGAAGAGAAAAATTAATGAATAATAATTATTTAAACATGTCAATGTGATATTGGATTATTTAATGTGAGAAAAAGTGGTAATAATGGATAATAGGCCAGAATTCATAAAAGGAAGACTAATTGGTTAAATACAACTTGAGATTCATGTTCTTTGGGTTCGATATGGCTTGGAGGCCAAGTTTCACAATTTTAGAATAATAATAACTATATCCCTTTTATTTTGAAAAGAAAATGTGACTTCCCTACAAAATATGAGATAAAATAGTTAATGACCCCAAAAGAGAAAACAAATATTAGATTCATAATCTACACATTAAATACCCTTAGGGTAAATTATCATGCAATTTGGATAATCTTTAATGTGTAGGAGAGAGAAAGTGGTATTAAAGCCAAAATGTTAAATAATGAGCAAGATAATCCCAAAGGATAAAATTAATGTCCAATTCATGTTCAAATAGTTTACTTTGTTTGAGGGTGAATTCTCACCTTAATTGGAGGATTCTAGATGTATCTAATTTGATAAGAAAGAGAAAATGTGAATTACTTTAAATAAATTAAATAAAATATCTAGAGTCTAGAAAAGTGAAAAGTAATGCCATATTCAGATTCTACTTGTCCTAGATATGTTTGGTGTCAAATTTCATTTAATTTGGAGTTTGTTTACACCCTCAATTGAAGAAAGAGAAAATAAGAAATAATTACATTCACACTATTCGAAATCGATTGGGAATTTAATTTAATGTCATGCCTTCTTTTGTTGATGTTGCATGTGACTGTGACTGTTGGATCAGTGATCCAATGGCTTGCAGTTTGTCTCCTTTACCTATCCACTCATAGGTCTAGACACAGCTTGGCTATGATTTTCAGATCGTGATTTCTCCCAATATTCTCCATCTTTCTCTGAGATTTTTGTTGCTTTGGAACCAGGAGAGGGATCCACACCCAACAATCTTTAATTTGAGCCCTACTTTCTCATATCTATGATTTTCCCAAAACTCAGTTTTCTTTCTCTTGAATCTCCTATTCCTTTCTACAAAATAAACAACCACACCTATATTATATATATATATATATATATATATATATATATATATATATATATATATATATATATATATATATCGCTTTGGCTCCATCGTGGAAAGAACTATTCTCCTCTTACCTCAATTTCTTCCTTTTGTGCATTTTAGACTGCCTCCGAGCGTGCTCCTCTCTCTGGATTGTTGAACCTCACAGACACTCAGAGACATCGGTCTTCAATCTCTTGAGGAGGTAAGTTCAGGGAGCTTTACTCTTCGTTTCTATAACTTCGAATAACCAAATCTTTGTGGCAGATGGATTCACCCAAAATTTGAGCAAGAAACCTAGTACTTCAAGCAACAATGGTGCTGTGAGGGAAGGGAAGAATTACTTAGGTGAATTCACCCTTTTACCCTCCTTCTTTTCTTCTTTCTTTGTTTTCTCACCCAAGGGAAAATACGTCATTTAGCCCTAGTTTTCTTTTGCTTTGGTTGTGGCTTACTTGGTCATTGTCTAGTGACTTGGCCACCCATGATTGGGCCAAGACACATTGCCTAATCGACTCTCTTCCTCTCTCTCTCTCGCAATCTCTTGCTTATATGGCTTTTTAGTATTTTGTGATTGGTTGGTTTTGTAAATTTCATATCTTTTGATCTACTTGTCCAAAAATTAAGTTAAAATATGTTTTAGAATAAAAAAATGTGATCTTTCTAATAAAAATAGTTTATTATCCTGATTTTCATGTTTTAGATGGTTGGTTTTTGAGAATCTACTAATCATATAAAAATCCCTAAAAATTGTAAATTTTTCATATAAACTCCAAATTTGAAAAATAAATATGTTTTCATGATTAGAAAAACATAAGGAATCAATTGGTCTAGGTTTTGTAATCAAAGTTTGAGTTTTATTAAAAACATAAAAAATTAGGGTTTCTCTACATTAAGGTTCATTATGTACTCTAATACATGTTAATAAATTCAAATAGGAAAACTTGAATTTTGTATCATATAAAAGTGGTCAAAGTTGGTAACTGAACTCAATGAGAGAGGTACATGGATCCTTACACCAAAGTTGAGATATTTTCAAGCCAAACCCTAATTTCCTTAATGAGGTACTTTATGAACCCTATTCTCTACATTATTATTTATTTTTCTATATTTGCCTCAAAATCAATATTGATATTCTATTTCTTAGGTCTTATACTCCACTACCATGTTTCAAATATATGATGCTTCTACATGTCAAATTTTCTCTTTAGCTTGTTGATTTTATTAGACGATTTATCTAATGTAATGGTACTTTTTTATAACCACCCATAGATTGGACGTGTTATATCTCCCAGGGAAATGTGTTACTCTCCCCATTATAAAATATTTTGTAGGTGACTAGGAATGTGTTACTCTACTCTCAGCTATTTGGTCGAGTTTATGTAGGTGCCTCAACCTACTTAGTTAATGTAGTCAATATTAATCATGCATGCAAATTTTTTACTATTTTCTTGTTATGGAAAGCATATATTTGATTATTCCTCTTACTCTTGATCATATTCATCATAAGATGAAATCTTAGCCTTTTTTCCATGTTATTTCTTTATCTTTTATCCTTTTTCACTATTGACACATACCTTGTTTCCTTTATCTTGTTAGGTGATTCCAACCACCCAGCCCTAGGATTAGAGTTGTGCAGTAGGAACATGGCGGACAAGCATAACATTAGGATAAGGAGTACATGGATTTCATTATGGACCTAACTCATGAGGTTGATGTTTGGAGACAAACTTGATATGCTTTAGATATCCTTCTATCTAGATCCTTATGTTGTAACATCCATGTAAACCCTCTATGGAAGATGATGATGTACTTTTGTAAAATTCAGTATAGTCATGAAACTTTTGTTCTACTACTATATTGGTCTTTTGTATACCACTAAATAAGATTTGAAAGTTTTACACATGTTCTAGCATACCTTTTGAGTGTGATTGGAATGTATGTTTTATTCTTCAAATTTTAGTAGGGAGTGGATCCCCTCTGGGTCCCACTCATTACAATTGTAGTATTCTGGTAGAGATTGTAGAATCACATAAGTTTCTAACTCTTGACCCAAGGGGAATCCAAGTCTTGATAGGTTCTCCACATACCCAATGAGCTTGAGCACATGAGGACCTACTGGATCTCCTTCTTGCATGTTACATTTAAACAACACCTTGGAGACATCGTATCTCTACTGTCTTACCCGATCTTGGAACATGTTCTTATGATATGTGACCATCTCAATGACATCCATGTTCTCGTATTGCCTTTGGAACTCATAGTTCATGGAGCATAACATTAGATAATTGACATCAACACCATCTACCATATGCTTCTTATAAGCATCCATGTAAGTCTTAGGTGCATTGGCAAGAGGTTCATCTGGGTCTGGTGTCTCCAGGACATAGAGCTTGTGCTCCTGTGTGAGAATGATTCTTTACGTCTTGGACCAGTCATGGAAGTTATTCCCATTTAACTTCTCCTTCGAAGGACTGATCGTAGAGAAAAGGTATTGTTGTGTGTTGCCATTTGATTCTAAAAAAGATTTTGCAATTTTGTTAAAAAAATCATTTTGATTTGATTTGTAAAATTTGACGATATTAAATTAGGTCTTTAATTAATTATTGCTCCCACTATTTTATTCAAATTGATAACCCTCACATATCAATTTGGAAGATTGTAACCTACAACCTTCTAGTGATCCAAGATCTAAAATAATTGAACTATTACCCCACCAAAACCAGCGTCCATAGTCAATTATTAAGGTAGAGAACATTTGTCAATTGCATCTTATGTAATTCTCAGATAGATAATATGCACAACTCCTTTCCATAGTTATCTTCATACCTTTGGTGCTTAATCCCATTAAGTACACTAGTAAAGCTTGACCCAATAGCTAACAAAATTGATATATACCCTGCTTGGGAAAAACCTACTTATCTACCATCACACTTCCACAAGATGGACGACACACCACACTTGAGCGTAACTATGCTTGGTCGATCAAGCTTTTAACATGTGTTTCTTATGGAAAGCATCTTACACTTAATATTTTATTTGATGGAGTTTGTATATAAATTACATATACTTTATCCAATCACCACATATATTTAGTATGTATCATATGCATGATATATCCCACAACATAAACATGCAATATAAAGCATTAGCAATGGTTATGGCCACACTACTGTAATTCCTTAGATCCATAAGGAATTACTATCAGTTAGGTCAACATCACATGCATGAACCTGTTGTTGGTGTAGATTTGTGCTTGCCAATCTGGGTTGATAGGTTCAACCCTTGAACCAGGTGACTCCTCTCTTGGTCGGTCGGTTCTCCATCTAAAATGATCATATGGCCTCCTATCCAACTGATGTCTGGACTCCTCCAAACTGTTGGTTTGGTCCACCAGGCGGTCAGTTCATGCTCTTGCGTTCTACCCTCCTTGGTCCTCCGTCCACTCATCCCATCACGTGAAACACTCAGTTGGATTGACGTTGATTGTCATCTTCATTGTTGTAAGAAAATAAACTATCCTATTGGTATTAAACTTATTACATGATAAAGAGAAACCTCAAGTTACATTCGAGGGGAAATAAGGTAGGAAAGAACAATACTTTTACATTGGGAAGAAGAATGTAGACTCTCAATATGCAAATTGAGATAAAAATGCATAAAAGAAACAATCCAACCACACATAGATATTTGGATGTTGTCCATAACCATGCTACACATCCACCATCAAAACTCGCTTTAGGACGACAGATGCAAATTGCATATATATCATATCATATATATATTAGTTTGGGATTATATGTGGTATATGATCAGATACACACATTAGGTGGTTTGAGTATTCAAATCCTATGTAATAAATAAATGACAAAAACCAAATATTTGATCATATAGATTATCACAAAACATACAAAATTGATATGACTCTGATTCTATTGTTGGGAAATATAGGCACAAAGTAGGAAGAGGGAGCAAAACTTTATCGATCCCTATTCTCCATAATAGCAAGATCACATCGACAACTATATAATGTGCAAGATGTTTTAACAAGTTCATACCTAGTCCTTGAGAAAGTCCAATGATTATTTCTTTTTGCAATGATGAATCTCTCCTGGTTGCACTGGGATGGTGTCTGCATCATCTCCTAGTCTCACCACATACAACAAGATGGCGTTGCCAACCTAGAGGCAGATAACAACCTCCTGTCTCTATGGAAGTCCACACAGACTGTCTAGAACTTCTATCATTCTAATAGAATAGACAAGAAGCATTTGTCCCTTTTGTTGGTGTACTAGTCATCAACTTTCTCTCCCATAATTACTCTCCCTTGTTATCCCTCCCTTTATCGGGTAGGACTTGCTCAGGCCCACTATTGGTTACCACAACCAGAGAGGACAACAATTGTTTGAGGAAATTGAGTTGTGTCTCTGGGAAGCCCCAGTACCACTCTAGTTATAAGAGGGTCAGGGTCAGGGTTCCCAGTCTGTGTGGGAGTGGAAGGAAGAGAAATCTCACAAATTTTTGCAACCTACAATAGGAGAAATGGTTGGTTTACAAGTGAACTGATCGTTGACATGTGAGCCAATTGGTTCACCTAGTGAACCGATCATTTCATCATGTTCCCCAATTGCAATTTTATTGGAAATTATTATCCAAATTAATGCACAACATGTCATCAACATAAATCCTTGAATATATCAAATTGATCCACCAACTGTTTGGTTCACAACCTGAGCCAACCGATTCATGGATGTGAGTCCATCAGTTCACTTCCTAAACTGGTCGGTTCAATGTCCACAACTACAAAACTTGGCTCTTTTGACCTGACAACTAAAATGATCGGTTCAACACTTGAACTGCTCAGTTCAACTATCCAGTCAATCAATTTTCAACCAATGTTGTTTAAATTGAATACTTAAACACTTTAGTAATCAATTGAATTATCATTCATGATTAAATTTCTCTTCTAGGTGTATCCTATGTGTGTGACCCTATAGGTTCCTTATTATGTTGGCAGTGAATGTTCATAACTAATTTCTGAGATCACAAAAAAAGAGTGGTGCCTAGTCACACATCATTGCTACCCAAATAATCAAGAAAGTTGGAGAACAACTTCAACCTATGGCTTGTGTTAGGTATTATAGTGACTTTCTAACTCCTTTGTCTCTGATATCTGAATTAAACTCAAGGCATGGGATCATCATCCTCTCAATTTTAAATCCATGTTCCTTGATACAGAGAAGACTGTCTGAGATATATGTGACCTCAATATCATATATTGATTCAGATGAGCATGCACATGCTTTTCTCAGTCTTGCTTATCAAGTGGACTAGATATCATACTCCTATAGGATGGACAAATCCCATCTACATCACTCACATCCATCCCCATGTGTCATAGTGCACCCAATCATCACCTTTATGGAAACCCTTATCTAGGTTCACAATGGATGATGTCAAAACACATTGAATGACATGTGATGAGTGTAGTGACTTTAGGTTTAAGAACCACAATCACCATCTTCACTTTAAAAGATGACTATGACCACCATGTATGGTTTACATGTGTCTCTCCCAAGGTGGGTCTGTCTGATGCACTGTTGCCTAACAAGTATTTACGTGCTTGGTTTGATATCACTTATCATGACTAATGAGATTTTGTCATCAACCAACCCACACTCTAGTCTTTAGTATTAATGTTGTCTATTTTCCTTTCATAGTAACAAACGACTAGGGACATAATAAGAATGTACATACTTTAAACATCTGTATGATCTCATTGTTCAAGTCACTCACTTGAAGACATACATCATTGAGTATTGTCATTCTTTATACATTCATTATGTTTCCTCATTATCTCATAATTGAGTGAAACAGAATGAATTGGAAGCTTGCCTTTATTAATAATCAAATCATCTATGTAATATGCCATCACAATCATCATATGATTGGCTCTCTGGGCATACATACCAATAAAAAGGTGTTACATATCAACTTAAGTAAACTTCTTTCTAACTAATCGATCCATGATAAATTCCAAGTTTTTGAAATACTTTCAATTCCCAGGTTTTAGTAGAAAAGTTATAATGAAGTCCAATTTTGTGATTCATCAAGATTTATTTGTGTGTGTGACCATGTAGAAACCATATTATGTTGGTAATGGATTCAAAAACTAATGTTTCAATATTTAATAAATTAGTAGTTTTTAGCTATAAATCATTGCTACACAAGTTGTAGAATTAGTTAGACACCATAGCAAAACTAAATAGAAATTATGTGATGAATAATCCCTCTGTCTCAAAAGCTAAAAATTAACTAGATCATGGATACATCTTCCTTATACTTTTATAACCAAATTACATGATTAACATGTAGACTAGAAAGATTCATGTGCGTTGATTATCACATACTAACTAACATGATCATGGAGATGCTTTTTTTGTCTCACTTATTAGGAAACCTAGATAACTATCCTATTATATTGGAGTGGAAAATTCCTTAAATTTCAAAAACAATTCCTTGCAAGATTTTCACCGTAGCCAATTACTTCCTTTATGGATACTATATTAAGGATCTTATTTAGTAGTATCAAAGTATGGCAAATTGACAATCATAATGTCATCATTGCAAGTAGTTCATGTTAAGGAATCACAACATCATTGGAATATGATTATGGTAATGATATAATGTTCCATGAATCACACTCAACCTTGGTCTATCAATTACACTTTGTCTCTAAAAGTATTAATGTGTCTTGGAATATGGAACATATGACAAATGTGATATGGTCATTATTTATGATGCATACTAGTCTCATGTGTTGTATTGTTGTTTAATCTAAAATACAACATGACTAGGGAACTTTTAGAACATTATTCTTAGATATAATGTATTTCATGTTCAAGTCAAAATCTTTAAGTTGCATGCAGCTAAACCTATAATTCTATGGACATCTATCTTGTCACCAATTTCAGTAACAAATATGCAACATTTAAAGATTTTACTTTATTAATTAAATCAAATGTATAGAAATCCCTATACAATAATTATAGAATTGTCTTTTATAAAAGATGCACCACTTTTCATCCATTTGAATAAAGGTCCATCACTCACATATAACATGAAATGATATATCATGATCATCATGATTCTATTGTGAAGAATCCTTTGTAAAGAGCTCATCAATATTACAATCTTTTTGTACCTTTGACTTGCATTAGAGACCCATTATATTCATAATACAACTCTACTTTGGCAACAATGTTAGGAGTATTTCTTTGCTAGATTTCTCTCTCTAGATACAGCTCTATTCAATATCTAGATAGAGGGGGCTTCGGTGCACCCATGGCGGGGAATGACTAGGTTGGGGGGCCTCCTCCTCCCAATCTACTACTGAAGGCCCTACTCTAATCTCCTCCACCACCACACCCCTATCTTCAACCTCTTAACTAGCACTATTTTGGTCTGACTGACAAACAAATGTGACAAAAGGTAGATCTTGGGTGGAGACACTAACAAAGTCGATGTATGTCCAACAATATTCCAAACCCCTGATCATGCCATAAGATTCAAAGACCCCAGTGTATCATGAGGGTGATCTGAGTCTGTGGATGAAGTTATCCAAGCTAGTGGTGACGGCTATGGATGAATATCATTAGTGCTTGGTCATAGCCTAGATTTTGGGGAAGTTGGAGGTTGTACAGCAACTCCACGGGTGGATGATCAAGGCATGGAGACTGAAAGGGGAGCTCCAAGTTTCTTTGTTTGTAGGAGGTCTCTTCCTAGCAAGGTTCATGACCAAGGAAGATATGGAAGTGGATCTTAAACATGGTGTGTGGTTCTTCGACAACTAGTTGGTGCTGATAAGGAAGTAGTCATTGAAAGAGGACATCACGAGAACTTCTCTCACCTCAGTTCTGATTTGGGTGACTTTCCCTAATTTTAGCTAGCACTGGACGAGGAGGGTGATCTCAGTCATCACATGTGGCATTGGATACCCAGAGGTTATTGAATTCATTACAAGAAGGAGATATATGGATTCTACACACATTAGTGTGGAAGTCCAACATATACGAAGCTTTCATTGGTCATCATGGTGGAGATGCCTGACGGGTGAGATCTTGAGAGTAAGGTTCTCTTTGAGGCCATGCCAGACAGATGTGAGAGATGTAAGGTGTATATGCATGTTGAAGGTTGTTGTCTCGGTGATAGTGTGTCCCATCAAGAACCTCCTTTTATTTGGGAGAAATCTCAAACTCAAGAGCAAAAGAGAAATAAGAAGAGGGGCAAAAGTAGAGGCCCTCCTCCAAAGTTAGTGACCGATAAGGGGGCATAGTAGGACATGATAGCAGAGTCTGATTCTCTTTCAAAGAATCCTAGTATTGGTGTTGGATTGTAACAATCCCTATGGGGGACCAGGGTAACGAAGGACAACCAGTGGATGAGTCTTCAGATAGGTTGATGGAAGGTGCACTAGATGTGCTTGTGGATATGCCTATGACAAAGGTGGAGGCCCACCCTTCAGATTCAGAGGGGCTAGTCGAGTGCCAAAGACACAGTGGCAAAGAAGAAGATAGCTCAATGCAATGAGAAGCAGATGGGTTCTACCAACTCTTTAGGTGGTCGAAGTGGAGCTGGAGAAAAGCATTCACACTTCACCAAGGAGAACAAGGAGGGGAGGGTCTACCCCTGGAAGGGGTGGGCATAGAAGAACTGAATAATGTTTATCTTTGTGTGGAACCTGAGAGGGGCATCTCAGATGAGAAAACAAAGGAGGTTGAGGGAGATCATAGATCAGATGCAAGCATCGGTAGTCATATTCTTGGAGATGAGGATTAGGATGGAAGGGAAAGAGAGAATCTAGGGTTTGTTTCCTGCTAGTTCGGTGGCTTCTTAAAATCTTGAACATATCGAAGGGGGTTGTATTGTGATGGATTGGAATCCTAGATTGTGTGATGTCTAAGTGATCTTTTCCCTGGACTAAATGATCATAGCCAATTGCATAAACCTTGGGGGTCTTCATCTGGTTGTGTCAGTAGTTTAAGGGTACAACTCTAAAATGTGTAGAAGAAGATTGTGGGAAGTCATAGGAAATGCAAATAAGAGGGATTGGCTACAACTCTTTCTTGGAGACTTTAACCACATTAGGAAAGAACACAATAAGAAAAGAGGGTTGCCTATCCCAGACCCCTGCCTTTCTAGACTCAATGATGCTATGGATGCGACAGACCTCATTGAGTTAAAAATGAACAGAGGGTTAATGTAATATCCTTAATTTTGGTAAAAAAAAATGAATTATATCAATGAATCGATTTGTAAATTCCCCAATGGTATTATTGGTGGAAAAATTAATGGTGATCAACCTTGTGGCATGGGTGCTTATGACATAAGTTAAGTAAAAAACATTTATACATGGATACATGATAATGACTTGTGGTATGACTTTTCATGTACTGGAAAATAATAAATAAAATGATATTCCATGTATAATAGTATTGTCTTAAATACTGTTTAAAAGGGGCAAGTTTTATGTGGGAAATATATTCCATTAGATCACTTGCATTGGATATAACTCTGGGAATTTCCTTGAAATAAGATAATTATAAGTGAATACGGGGAGAGGGAAATCTAGAAGGTTTCCTTAAAAGTTACACTAGTACAGAAATGGCTTATAACATCACATTTACAAGCGTCGGTTGTATATAGAAAACTGACGCCTAAACCCTACATCATCGGTTGAATACACAAACAGACATCTTCTTTGAAGAGAGGCCAGACATGGGTATCTCTTTTTAATTAGTGTTAGCTCCTCAATAAGCAACTGATGCCTAAAATCGACCTCCAAATCCGAATTGTCCAGAGGAAAAAACTACCTTCAAAATTTAACATACAACGTCAGTTGTTAACAAATGAACCGATGACTAAAGGTTTTTCGTTAGATAGAAATTGGACCCATTTTCATCGTTGGTGTTCTTACAATAACTGACGCTGATGTGTTTTCACGTGCTGTCCCCGCAAAAATTCGGTTTTCTACTACAACCGACGACTATGGTCATAATTCGAGAACATTTTTTTTGTCGGGATATGTAGATAGACGTCGGTTTTTCTAGTTGAAACCGACGACTATCATTGAACGTTTGTTTGTGGTGACCGACGCCTATTGTTATAAGTGTCGATTTTTTTTAATAACCGATGCCTATTGTTAACTTAATAGCACCCGCACAAAGTAGCCTTTTCCCCTTCTCTCTGTTTCATTGCCGACTCCGCTTAGGTCTGGCGATTTGTGTGATTCCTACCGCCGCTCACCGTCATTACTGCTGTGCTCTCCGCCGCCACTGCTGCTGTGCTCACTGCTCCCTTCTCCTGCTCGCCGCCACTGTCCCTTCTCCACTAGTGCTCGCCGCCGCTTACCGTCAGACTACTTCCCACCGTTGTTGCTGCTCACTGCCGCCTACCGCCCCTACTGCTCACTGCTACCTACCACTCAGAACCTGAGCTTTCCACCACCAGATAGGTACCTTTCTCCACCGACTGAGCTCACCGCCGTCGCTGACTTCCAACCCCCTTTTTAGCTATGTATGCTCTGTCTCCACCTGGAATAGTTGTGTATCCCTGTGGGTTCACGCAAACCCTAACAATAGCCAAACGTGGCTGTTGTATATGAACCAGATGATTACTATTACAAAAAAATAGTAGTTTAAATCCTGATAAGAGGAAAATGAGGGATTTCACAATTAAGTTCACAATTACATAGATGCATAGTGTGTTAGTCTTTGATACCAACTGTCATAGAAGTGTTATTATATCGATCCAATCCCATTGCTTGGGTAGACAATAATAAAGTAATTTAGTGTGACTGCCCCTAAATAGCTCAAAGTTCACACACAACTTATGTAATAATTAAATATAGAGAAGAAGAAAGAAAGACATATTAGATTTAATATAGAGAAGCCACATTATCATTCCCAAATATTAGTTTATCCTAATGGACTTTATATTCGGTGATTCTTGTACAACAACCAAACATTATAATCATTAAGTAGAAAGTAGTAAAAGGCAATCTAGAAGCTTAGTCACTAGATTAATAATGGCCATAAATGTGTAATGAAAGATGCATGAAAAAAATGTTTGGTTGTAAAATAATGAGTTGATATTTTGTTTATCTTGCAATATATATTATTACTAAGAAATTATTTCATTATGCAGTCCATTTTTTATGATTTGTGTTTTTATTGATCTCATCTTGATTTTTCCCTATTATGGGGCATGTCAACATTATTCAAGATTGATGAGTGCTTTAAACCTAGGCATGTCAACATTCTAGGGTCATATGGGGCATGTAAAATTTTGCTTCTATTTAGGATCAACAAAATGTTATGCAAGTCATGAATGAGAACCAACAAGCTATAGTTGAGTTGACTATTCATAAGATTCATTGAGTCATCTTCAAGTTTTTATCTATTTGAAGACTCACTAATACACCAATTTGGTTTTAGTAAAAGGGAAATACTACTGTACTCACGTGACATGCTTGGAATGTAAATGATGAACTTTTCCCTAGATTGCCAATCATGCTTCTAAAGACATCAATAATCACCCTAACTTGAAGAACTAGGATATGAATGATGAAACTAGGATTGTAGGTATAAGAATGACAACACATGTATTTGTTGGCCTAGAAACCCGCCCAAGATTTACTCATTAGGAGTAAATCTTGGATAGTCCCTAGTTTGGGACTATTCTTGAACACCTAATATTACTTAGGATGTAAGTGTATAATGTGTATTGGGTTTTCAAGAAAATTGTGGTAGCATTTCTCCATTTGTTCCCTAAGTATATATGTACTTGGAGAATAGCGGGGAAATGCTGCCGAAATTTTCTTGAAAACCCAATACACATTATACACTTACTAGTGAGATTAGGTATTCAAGAATGGGATAGGTGGTACACATTTATTATATATAAGATCTTAAACCCTAAAGTTTTAACCATAAACTCTAATCTTTTAACCCTAGACCCTAATATTGTTCTAATATATACTTGTTTTCTCTTTGATCATAGAATGGACAGATCATGGATGTCCATTCCAAATCGTTGCACCCCAGAGTTTATTTTTGGTCTTGATCAGTTTATTAGATTTTCCAAGGAACATAGGAAACAACCTGGAGATAGGTTCTATTGTCCATGTAGGCATTGTGGTAACAACTTGAAACACAACACTGGTGACGAAATCAAAAGTCATGTCATGTGCAACGGGATTGTACAAGGCTATAGACAATGGCACTGGCATGGAGAGATTTCAAACCTAAAATCAGTGGATGTCGATAGCAGTGCTTGTGTGGAAGAAGAAATTGCCTCCGATGACATAGATGTGAACAAACCAGTTCCAGTAGACATCGTTGATGCGATGTTGGATAGTTGTGGGGTAGAACACACCGATCCACCTCCCATGTTTTGAAACATTGTGCATGATGTTGAGATACCGTTATACACAGGGTGTAAGTTAGTGAAGTTTAGCACTGTGTTGAGATTGTATAAGCTGAAAGCTAACAATAGATGGAGCGACAAAAGCTTCACGTCATTGTTGTCTTTGTTGAAAGAAATTCTTCCTGAAGGAAACGATCTTCCAATCTCAACATACTGGTTAAAGAAATTGTTGTGCCCAATGGGAATGGAGGCCAAGAAGATACATGCATGCCCGAATGATTGTGTATTATTTCAAAAGGACTATGTGGATTTGAAAGATGGTCCCAAATGTTGTGCGTCAAGGTATAAATTGACGACTTTGGGGGAGTCCAAAACTGGTTCTCCTGCGATGGTGATGTGGTATTTACCTATAATACCATGGTTTCAATGCTTGTTTGCCAATCCGATAGATGTGAAAAATTTGAGGTGGCATGCAGATGTTAAGAAAAATAATGATGGGATCCTACGACATGTGTCTGATTCCCCACAGTGGAAGAAGATTGATTTATTATACCCTAAATTCGGTGAAGAAGTTAGAAATCTAAGACTTGGGCTTTGTACATATGGGATGAATCCGTACGGGATATTGAGCAGCCAACATAGCACTTGGCCAGTTATACTTGTTATATACAATCTTCCTCCCTGGTTGTGTATGAAAAATAAGTACGTTATACTGTCGTTGTTGATATCGGGCCCTACACAACCTGGAAATGATATCGACATTTATCTTGAACCTCTGATTGATGACTTGAAGAAACTCTGGGGGTAAAGGTGTGATGACCTATGATGCTTCACGAAGAGAGACATTTTGTTTGCACGCTATGTTGTTTTGCACTGTGAATGACTATCTAGCATATGGAAATTTGTATGGATATAGTGTCAAAGGATCTAAAGTGTGTCCTATATGTGAAGAGAACACTGATTCAATATGACTAAAACATGGAGGCAAGACTGTATATCTTGGTCATTGACGTATATTTTACTACGCGCTAAAAACGCAAGTGTACGCGTCGAGTAGTACAGGCCTTGTGAGGCCCGAGTCGAACACAGGGATACTCAGAAATGTTGGAGACTCCTACTAACTATTTGCGATCAGCTAAGCCGAATAACAACTTGGGGTTGTTGAATAAAATTAAAAGAAAATAAAAATAAAGCAAAGCAAACAATCGATTAAAGGTTAATTTAATCAATTCAAAAGGATACCTTTAGGATTGCAGTTTCACCGCGGGTTTTCATTGTATTAGGTTTTATATAATGCCTCACTCTTCTCTCCCTATCCGGGTAATGGTCTGAAAACAGAATTGCCCACTGTCGTGGTACAATTCACTATCTAGGTTTAGGTCGGTTCCACTATCGTAGTAACATATACCCTAAACTAGATGCATTATGAACGATCTCTCAGTATCCACCATTAATTTTACACCACCTTGGTCAAGGGATTTGTCGATTAATGTAGATTTTGTCTCTTTTCAACCATTAATCCTTCTTTCAAAGTGATTAAGGGTATTATGTTATTATTATGGTGATCAAGCATAACAATATATGGAGAAAACGAAACTATACCATGGATTTAAGAGAGAAAATATGAATTACTATTATAAAACTGTCATACAATGAATCCCCGGGCTACTCTCGGTCCTAAAGATGAAGGGGATTAGCCCCGGATGGTCATCTCACACAAGTACAAGGTAGAGATAGGGGAAATCATGTGAAAAACATGGAATGAAAGGGAAAACCCCTTAACGGAGAAGAACCGGTTGATCCTTTGCGTGGAACGCATGCTCTCCCACCTTTCGGTGGTGAAATCCGTCTTCTGCGGCGTACGAATCGACTGGTATGAGCTTCTGGCCTCCGTTCTCCTATCCACTGCTCCTCGGTACTTGTGCAATGGCTAATCAGCTCCTCTTTTTGTCTGGGCGGCCGTCCTTAGGTATAAGTCCCTAATTAGTTCGTTAATTAACTCCAGCCGCCTGATTGAGATCAATCTGAATCCAACGTATATCTAACGGCATCGATACCATCGACACGGGTCGATGGTATCGACACGGGTCGATGGTATCGACCCCATGTGGTAGCGGCAGCCATTGATTTCTTTTCGTCCGAGTGCCTGATGCAGTCTCGATACCATCGACTTGGGTCGATGGTATCGACTTCCTGTAGGCATCAGTTTTGTCGTTTTTGCGTCGTTGTAGCCTCTGTGTGTCGATGGTATTGACAGGGTGTTGATACTATTGACTGCTTCATCGCCAACAACCTGAAGATGACTCGATACCATCGACATCAAAGTCGATAGTATCGACTTTTTCCTGCTTCTTTCGGCTGGCAATCTGTGACCATGTCGATGGTATCGACTCCCGTCGATGGTATCGACGGAAGCAAATACTCGTTTGTCCTGAAATTCAAAGACAAGATCACATCAATTCACACAAATAATAATTATTTGACAATTAATGCTCAAAAATGATGAAATAAAGGGAATTTGACATAAAATATTGGCAAAGACCAAAATGGATGAATTATGCAATATTAACCATAAAAATGACTAATAAAAGCATAAAACACATATCAAACAGGTCTATAAATGCTACTCAAAATTATCGCATCAAACTCCCCTAAGCTTGAACGTTGCTCACCCTCGAGCAACTAATCCTTAGAATAGAATTGCCAATGTCAACTGAAGAACAACACATCACCATCAACATCCCATATGACTACTACCGGACATTCACATACCGCCCCTCTCTAACCACAGAATGGTAATTACCCTACAGGTGACAATAATCATCCATAAGAGAAATTGACCTCAAAACTAATGAACACTATCACATAAGGCAGTTAACATAATAAAAATCTCCAGTTCAGACTTGGTGCATCTTGTGATCTCCTAAACTACGTTGCTCGCCCTAAGTACCATCTACATGAAAGAAGTTCTCCTGATATACATTAATGAGGAGAAATTCACGGTGGCCTACCAATCTGAGCAACGGGTGGATGAAATGGGTGGCTCATGGAAGAATGTGGAAGTATTGTACAGTTTCAACCTGCATAAAACAAAAATGTCCTATATGATGCAAATGCACATGAAAAATGCCCTAATGCCTAAAATTGGGTGGAATGATGCATGTACTAACCATCCATCTCAAAATGAAATGGAACTTCTAATTAAGCTACATCATGTACTTCAATTATCTCGAATTGCAGGTGATATTAAGTTCCTTTCTCCTTCTTATTCTTATTGCTTCTACATAACTCTTTTTCATTATGCAGATTTTCTTTCAGAATTTTTTTCTTTTTTTTCTTTTTTTTTCAACCCTTTATATCCACGATTGATAATGAAAATTTTCTCGGGCTTATTCTTCATACTCAAAAATTTGCACTATTCAGAACGTATGGAACAGTTTAGTTCACTATTTTAAGGAAAATTGAGATACATGATGTACTTTATGCATGAAAATTATGAATGCAACTACATGGCATGCACCTAAGGGTAATGTGCATGAATCACTATACTTCATTTTTTTTTAATAAAACATATGGAAAGTTGAGATGCAAGTCCTATCTAGATGCTATGCAAACAAAAGGAATTAAAATTGCACTTTACTTCCAATTCTTTGGTGGATTATGGAAAAATGAAGTGGAATGATCACAAGACTAGATGACTGAACCTTAGAAAGATATTATGTGTCCCTCCTTACTGACCTGTGTAGTAGTTTAGAGGGTTCTCTCTCTTACATCCAATTAAAGTCTCATTACCATTTGGTCAGATTAGGCTCAAACAACCATTTCCATCCACTTTCATGAATCATTAGGAGTATAGGTGTGAGTTGTTGTTTTAGAGTTGACAGAACCAATCATTTTCATAGGATGTGTGCCCAAGATTAAACAAAACAAGCTTTTCAAACACACAAAAAATTTTCAAATTTCCCTTGATTTTCGCTTGCACTACTAAAGAGATGACACAACTTTATGACATCCACGATTACACTAGATAGCATGTGGATCCTACAAAAACTAAAAAAAACAAGAAAACAAATAACAAGAACAAAAGCAATAACGCTAAAAACTAAAAACCATAAAAGATAAAGCTGTTCCAACTACCCCCCTAAGCTTGAATTCGATTATGGCCTCATAGTCAAAAACAAACTTAAAGATTGGAACAGTGATACCAGATCAGTCCTGTGGTGGTGGAGGCAGGTATTGCGACGCCGTGGGGTCCCAAGACGGGTATTGCCCCTGAAAGGTCGGATCATACTGGGGCATCGGAGGAGGCTGTGGATACCCCCAAAATAATTCTGGCTCCAGTAATGATCGTAAAATCGTTGCTGCTGCTGCTCCATCCTGTGCAGCCGATCGTGGATGTTCTCTTGATTGGTGAAAAGAAGGTGCTCATTCTCGAAGATCGCCTGCTAGTTGACATAGAGCCGGTTGGTGGTGTCTTGAATACCAGCATAGGCAGCTGTGTGGTTATGCTGCGTCTGTTGGGTGTCTTGAAGCATTGTGTACATCCCTTGCATAGAATAGACATCCTCGCTCTGTTGTGAGGGTTGTGGTGGTGGAGGCCGATGCGGAGAAGATGAAGATGCACCCGGATGCATCCTAGGGCGCTTCCGGGGTGCCACTCGTGATTGAAGAGGTGTGAACGCCTCTTTCTCCTCTTCTGCCGCCTCGTCGTCGTCGCCACTGTTGTTGCCGCCGTCTTCTTCATCGGAATCGATGGCTATGATTGGCCACCGGACATGCTACGCGCCGTCGATGTTGAAGACGGGGTCGGGTAGAGAACGCTCCTGATATGCTTGATTTACGTGGCAGTGTGCGAACGCCACGCCATCTCGGAGAAGAATGAGATTGGACCGGTGTAAATGTTGCAAGTTCACCTTGCTCTTAGTAGATAGAGGAGTGAGGGTCTGGAAATTCAAGCCGAGGTATGAACCCAGCTTGGTGATTAGCCCGCCGAAGTGAATCGGCGCTTTCCTCGTACTCCTCTTCACTGCCAAAACTCGTTGCAGAAAGAAGGCGCCCCGGTTGCACTCTTGTTGCGTCAGGAGCTTGTAGAGAAAGAAAAAGTCAGGCTCCTAAAACTTGCTAAGGGCTAGGTCACCCCGAGCAAACAAGGTGGAGCTCAACATCCGGTGCAAGACCCGGACAAATGGGTGCTCAAAGTCGGCTACCGCGGTGTTGTGGTAGCTAACCGACTTCCCTTGTGGCACTGTCACCAACTCAGAGAAGAGAGCGTCGTAGTTGGTGCGGTTATCCGGCCTCCTGTAGTTGTACCGCGAGTGATTCCAGTTGAAGATGTCATTGAACTGCTCGAGGGTGATGGTGTAGTCACGGTTGTACAGCCAAAAAGACACCCTGCCCTTTTCCCACTCGCGGTCGCTTGCTGATATCTCATTGGGCACAACACAGACGTCCAGTGACGCCATGAATTCCTCCACCAGCTCTTTGTACGTTGGCCACTCACCGAAAAATGGCTAGCCGTCTTCATGGTACTCAAGCTCATCATGTCCACGGCCCGTTTGGTGGGCCTGTCCCTTCAGTACGTAATCCAGATTTGCCTTGAAGCCAAGATCATTGATCATCTCCGGATCCACGTAACGGGTGGGCTCGATCTTGCACTTCAGGATATCTTCGTAAACCTTCTTCACATCCATGGATGGGTGGACAAGTCGAGGACGTGTGACCGATGATGGCGGTGGTGGCACGAACTCGGGGATGTCAATCATATGAGCGCGCGAGGAAGAAGCTCCGGTTGTATGCACCATTGTTGCGACGAGAAAAGGATTAGAAGAAGAGCTCGGTGAAGATGGAGAATTGAATCTCTGCTCGGTGAAGATCGTCGCTCGGTGCTGCTATTCTTCAGGCTTGGATGGCTCGGGGGAGTGCTCGGCGCAAAGGAAGAAGAGAGCTGTGAAGGTATGACATTAAATGACGTCATGAATCTCCTTATATAGACTTGGCCGGTGCCACTGTTGGTCCATTGATACCACCGACGCGAGTTGATGGTATCGACACATGTCGATGCTATCCGCCTCCCTCGCGAGTATCGACGGTCGTCGATGGCTGGATCTTGAAACCCAGATCGCTGACGTGTCGATACCATCGACATCGGTCGATGGTATCAACGCTTTACCCCGATCGATGACGTGGAAGCCGCGCTCGCCGTTGATTCCTTTGCGTGGATCGGTGATGTGGAGTGTCGATACCATCGACATGGGTCGATGGTATCGACTTGTCTTTGTTGCAACACCGCCGCTTTGCGTCTCAACCTGTAGCTGTGTCGATACCATCAACATGGAAGTCGATGGTATCGACTTTCCTGAGTCGATTTTGTCTGTAAATCTCCAGAGATCTCGACGGTATCGACGCCCGTGTCGATATCATCGACTTTTTCTTCGCGACCTGCCTGTAGGTAGGTCGATACCATCGACGAGGTCGTTGATGGTATCGACGCAGAGCAAAATCTGCAGTCGTCAACCTGTAACCCGGTCGATACCATCGACCAGTGTGTCGATGGTATCGACTCTGCCTCAGCCTGCACATCAAACAAACCGATCACGGTATCTTTTTTATACTAAAAACTAAGTAAAAACAAATTAAACTACGAATTTAAACAAACTATCCTACTGTATCGATGGTTGGGTTGCCTCCCAACAAGCACCCTTATTTAACGTCTTAGGCTAGACGACTTGAAGCTCATCATCTTGGCACTTTGGGGCATGTGCTTAGAGGATCGTGCGGTAATTTGAATTCAACTCGATCTCCTCCAATTCCCAAGGACAATGTACCTCTCCCTAAGGCAATCACGACATCCGCCGTTGCTTGAAAAGGTCTTCCTAGAAGAATTTCATAGCTTTGGAGTGGTGGCATATCCATGACAACAAAATCCACTGGGAATATAAATCGATCCACTTTGACGAGAACATCTTCACATACTCCATATGGTCTCACTAAAGACCCATCCGCCAATTCAATTGTCACGGTCGACTTCTTGATTTCTTTTAACCTAAGTTTATGAAATGTTGCCAGAGGCATGAGATTTATGTTGGCGCCTGAATCACATTGCGCTTTAGGAAAATGTTGATCACCTATCAAGCATGGAATGTGGAAACCTCCTAGGTCTTTTCTCTTCTTTGACGAACTCCCATGAATCATAGAACTCACCGTCTCATTCATCCGACAAATATTATCGTCTTTTATCTGCCTCTTCTTATTGATGATTTCTTTGATGAACCTCCCATAGGCGGGAACCTTCTCGATCATCTCCACTAATGGGATATTGATGTGGAGTTTTCGGAATATTTCCAAGAATTTCCTAAAATGACGATGCTCTTTCTTTGGCCCTGGATTTCCTGGACTTGACACAACGGCTGCACTCACACGCCTGTGAGGTGGCACATATGAGCTTTTCGGGGCCAACTCCCCTAAGCTTACTTCAATCACTCCCTCTGATGTGGGCTTTGGTGAGACATCATCAACAGTAATAGCTTGTTGTGATTCCTCTCTCGCATTAAATGTTTCCACACGTGCACAAACGGCCTTCACTTGTTCTTCTTGCCTAGATGGAGATGCAATATTCATAACTGGCTGAGATTTCCTGAAGAAAGTGCTTCCGCCTGCTAGTCCATAATAGGTGCGAGGGTACGGTATTGCAGGTGTCGCCTCTGTACTAAAAGTCAATTTGCTTTGATCTTTTGTCTCTGGCACCTGGGATTCCTCCTCATTGCTTACCACAGATATGTACTTGACCTGATGGTGTGCTTGGGCCATGTTTGCATTCTCGGCCGGTTTATGTTGATTGGCGTGCTTGATGGCCGCCACTTCACTGGAAATCTGTGCCACATTGGTTTCTAATGCCCGCATCTGTGCTCCATGGCTTTGTAGAGTCTGCCCAAATTTGGTTAGAATATCACCTTGAGATTGTAGTTGTTTACCAAACATAGCCATCATCTCCTGATTTTGATGCACCATTTGACTAAGTAATTCAGTGTTCTTGTCCTCCGCTCTAGGTTGTGGCTTGGCATCCGGATCTTGCAGAACATTATTCGGATCCTTCCATGAGAACTTTTTGTCCTTTCTCCATGCATAGTCATTGTTTCTATAGCCCTGTTGTTGCATGAATTTAACTTGGGCTTCCTCATCCTCAGATGCATCTTCCTTAGCTAGCAACTTCTTGGCTAGAATATCTAACTTGTCGTTCAGCTCCTTAATTACTTTGGATTCACCTGCAACTCTGACTTGCTCCACAATGCCTCTGTCACCCCATGACTGTTTCCTATCCATGTTCTTTAATATCTCCCAACATCTGGTATCCGTATTATTCAGAAAGAATCCCGACCCAGCTGAATCCAGATTACTCCTATCGTGCTCGGATAGAGCAAAATAGAAGATCTTCACCTGCGTCTCTTTGTCCAACCCATGATGCGGGCACCTCCTCAGCATAACCTGAAATCTCTCCCAGGTCTCTGAATATGTCTCACCGGCCTGTTGGGTGAAGTTATGAATCTTCCGGATCATGTCGTTAGTCTTCTCAGGGGGGAAGAACCTCTCAAAGAAGACCTCCACCATATGGTCCCAAGACTCCACGAACTCATCGTCCAAATTATGCAGCCACTCTCACGTGGATCCCACTAAAGAACTCAGGAAGAGCTTAAGATATAGTGCATCCTATGGAAACCGATCGATTTTTACCATGTCGCAGTTTTCAACAAACTGGCTGATATGCGCGACAGGGTCCTCATTCTTGAAACCATGGAAAGCGTTAGACTTCACCAAATTGATTAGAGCCGGATCAATCTTATACGTCGGTATATTGATTGCTTGCTTCTTTATCGGCCCTTTAGAAGCAGATGAAGAAGAAGCTTTGATCTTCGCCCAAATCGTTGGTTCGTCGGCCATCTCTTCGTGCTCCGATTCAGATAACAGTTCCTCTTGATGATCTTGATTATGGTCACCTTCATCTTCCGAGCCCGCCAGTGGAACCTTTGGTGCGTGCTGCGCATAGTCAGTGGTACGCGTCTGCACCATGCACAGTACCTGAAAATAGAAAAATCAAATTTAGTACAGTGCTTAAACAATTATTAAAAATTTATAGATCAATTTAAAAATATTTGAAGTTGTCTCAAAATAAAAAAAAATATGGCCTAGAGTGGCCGCTCGTAGCACTCAAAGTGCCAACAATTCGCCGTATCCCCGGAAACGGTGCCAAAAACTTGACGTATATTTTACTACGCGCTAAAAACGCAAGTGTACGCGTCGAGTAGTACAGGCCTTGTGAGGCCCGAGTCGAACACAGGGATGCTCGGAAATGTTGGAGACTCCTACTAACTATTTGTGATCAGCTAAGCCAAATAACAAATTGGGGTTGTTGAATAAAATTAAAAGAAAATAAAAATAAAGCAAAGAAAACAATCGATTAAAGGTTAATTTAATCAATTCAAAAGGATATCTTTAGGATTGCGGTTTCACCGTAGGTTTTAATTGTATTAGGTTTTATATAATGCCTCACTCTTCTCTCCCTATCTGGGTAATGGCCTGAAAATAGAATTGCCCACTGTCGTGGTACAATTCACTATCTAGGTTTAGGTCGGTTCCACTGTCGTAGTAACCTATACCCTAAACTAGATGCATTATGAACGATCTCTCAGTATCCACCATTAAGTTTACACCACCTTGGTCAAGGGATTTGTCGATTAATGTAGATTTCGTCTCTTTTCAACCATTAATCCTTCTTTCAATGTGATTAAGGGTATTAGGTTATTATTATGGTGATCAAGCATAACAATATATGGAGAAAACGAAACTATACCACGGATTTAAGAGAGAAATTATGAATTACTATTATAAAACTGTCATACAATGAATCCCCGGGCTACTCCCGGTCCTAAAGATGAAGGGGATTAGCCCCGCATGGTCATCTCACACAAGTACAAGGTAGAGATAGGGGAAATCATGTGAAAAACGTGGAATGAAAGGGAAAACCCCTGAACGGAGAAGAACCGGTTGATCCTTTGCATGGAACACGTTCTCTCCCGCCTTTCGGTGGTGAAATCTGTCTTCTGCGGCGTCCGGATCGACTGGTATGAGCTTCTGGCCTCCGTTCTCCTATCCACTGCTCCTCGGTACTTTTGCAATGTCTAATCAGCTCATCTTTTCGTCTGGGCGGCCGTCCTTAGGTATAAGTCCCTAATTAGGTCGTTAATTAAGTCCAGCCGTCCGATTGAGATCAATCTGAATCCAACGCATATCTGACGGCGTCGATACCATCGACGCGGGTCGATGGTATCGACCCCATGTGGTAGTGGCAGCCCTTGATTTCTTTTCGTCCAAGTGCCTAATGCAGTCTCGATACCATCGACTTGGGTCGATGGTATCAACTTCCTCTAGGCGTCAGTTTTGTCATTTTGCGTCATTGTAGCCTCCGTTTGTCGATGGTATCGACAGGGTGTCGATACTATCGACTGCTTCATCGCCAACAACCTGAAGATGACTCGATACCATCGACATCAAAGTCGATAGTATCGACTTTTTCCTGCTTCTTTTGGCTGGCAACCTGTGACCATGTCGATGGTATCGACTCCTGTCGATGGTATCGACGGAAGCAAATACTCATTTGTCCTAAAATTCAAAGACAAGATCACATCAATTCACACAAATAATAATAATTTGACAATTAATGCTAAAAAATGATGAAATAAAGGGAATTTGACATAAAATAGTGGCAAAGACCAAAATGGATGAATTATGCAATATTAACCATAAAAATGACTGATAAAAGCATAAAACACATATCAAACAAGTCTATAAATGCGACTCAAAATTATCGCATCAGTCATCGAAGGTATCTTCCAAAATTCTATCCATATCATAGGTTGCACAAAGCATTCAATGGACAGAATGAGGAACATAGTGCACCTAAACCTATACCAGGGGAGGATGTTTATGAAAGCATAAAAGACTTTTCCAATGAATTTAGTAAGAGATCACAATGTATGATGGCCACACGGAGTGACAAATCTTTATTCAAGAAGAAGTCAATATTTTGGGATCTTCCTTATTGGAGTTCTTTGGCAGTCAGGCACTGTATCGATGTCATGCACGTTGAGAAAAATGTTTGTGATAGCGTCATCGGTACTCTATTGAATATAACAGGTAAGACTAAAGATGGGATAAAATCTAGAATGGACCTACGTGAAATGGGAATAAGGAAAAAATTAAAATAAGTAGTTAGTAGCGATCGGAGAACATACTTACCTCTCGCTTGTTACACGTTGTCATGAAAGGAGAAGAAAGCTTTTTATGAATGCTTGGTAAATGCTAAGGTGCCACAAGGTTACTCATCCAACATCCGTACATTGGTATCAATGAAAGATCTGAAGTTGATAGGTCTTAAATTTCATGATTGTCACACTCTAATGCAAGAAATATTGCCTGTGGAAATATGATCTATATTGCCAAAGCATGTAAGGTTTGCAATCACCATACTTTGTTTCTTCTTCAACAGTCTGTGCAACAAAGTTATTGACCTTGATACTCTCGATAAATTGCAAAGAGAAGTGGTTGTTACCCTATGTCAGCTTGAGATGTATTTTCCTCCTTTGTTCATTGATATCATGGTACATCTTGTTGTCCACTTGAATAAGGAAGTGAAAATGTTGGGACCAATTTTCTTGCATTGGATGTATCCCTTTGAACGATACATGAGCATTTTTAAAGGTGATGTTTGAAACTGTTATCGGCCTGAAGGGAGTATTATTGAGGGTTATGTGGCGAGAGAGGTTTTGGATTTTTGCAATGACTTTTTGAGTGGTAATGACACTCATGTTAATGATAAGAATATTGAGGAGCATTTTGGAAAAGGAATTTTGGGATCACGGATGATAGTAATCCACCGTGAGCAGTTGGAACAAGGTCACTTGTATATTTTACACAAAATCGACGCAGTGAGTGTTTATATCGAGGAACATACCAATTTCATCAAGAGACAATATCCTCGAGCCAATTCAATGTGGCTTGCTAGAGAGCATATAAGACATTTATTAAGTGGTTTGAAGAAAAAGTCTTACATCAACTATCTCAAACACCAGATAATCTTACTGAAACTATCAAATGCCTCACCTTTAAACCAAAATTGAATGTTATGTCTTATGAAGTGTTTGACATAAATGGATTCTCATATTACACAAAGTGTCAAGATGATAAGAGTGCCATCCAAAACAGTGGGGTCACCCTTCAAGTGTCTTCATTGTTTATTGCAAGAGCAAACGATAAGAGTCCACATGAAGCTAAAATGTCATTTTACGGTGTCATTGAAGACATATGGGACTTTGACTACGTAGATTTCAGAATTCCGCTCTTTAAATGTAATTGGGTTGATAACACCAAAGGAGTTATAGTGGATGAATTGGGTTTCACATTAGTGAACTTTGAAAAGATTGGTGAGAAGGGTGAACCATTCATATTGGCATCACAGGAGAAACAAGTATTTTATATCGATGATCCTACAAATGATAAATGGTCAGTTGTTCTTCATGCTAAAAGACAGTTCATTGAAGATCCTATAGATGGAGAACAATACTATAATAAGTATGATGACTCCAGTCCATTCTCAATTGGGTTGCCAACACCACCAAATAATGAAGCTAATGATGACTTATATGTGCACGGAGATCAGAATGAAGGATTGTTAATTGATAAAAGATCACAATATTAGAGGCATGCATGTTTATATTTTTTATATGTTTTATTTTTCTAAATGTGAACTTTACAATGTGAATTACTTTACAATGTGAATGTGAACTTTACAATGTGAATTACTTTACAATATGAAATTTACAATGTGAATGTGAACTTTCAGATGATTGATCATTATCCTGATGACCGTGCTAATGATTACCGTGAGGGTGAGGACGTTAATGCACCGCCTCACAATGTAAGTTTTAAAAATATATCCCTGAGGTTTCTATCTATATGTTCATTTATAGTTATATCCTTTAACTGTGTTTTTTTGGTCAAATTTTAGGTTGGTGATGTACCCCCTGAAGAAATTAGGGCACTTGATGAGTAGAAAAAAAAATTGAGAAAGTGAGGGGCATCACAATGATGAACAAGTTACTATAGCAAAGGGGCAATGGACCCAAACTGGTTGTGGATTTCGATCATGCAGGAAATCCAATTGGAGTGAACCACAACTCATTTATTTCATATCTTGGGGTTCTTACTCACAACCATTGTAGTCCTATTTTTGAATCCTAGCATAAAGTTCCTAAGAGGAAGAAAGACTTAGTATGGAAGGAACTATGCGTGAGTTATTATTATTTGCAATTCTATTTTGTAGATTACTAATTTTTAGGATACTAGTTAATAGCAATTCTACCTTGCAGAGTATATTTGATCTGGATGAAAAGATGCATCATAAATGGGAGATGCAACGCTGTGGGAGGGTCCTAAGGAACTATAGGAAAAATATCACCCGAGATTACATATGTGATGTTGGGAAGAGGTTCTTGATTGATTTCCAATTCTAGACATTGATCACTTTTTGACTAACTCTACACTAATAATTTTTGTTTGTATTCTCTTTAGAAAATAAATTTAGGCAGAAGGCAACCACTAAGCAATGGAACTACCTGGACACCAAAGACTGGGAGGATTTTGTTACCCAAAGAAAAATGGATGAATTCAAGGTATTAAGTGCCACTCACAATTTAATTAATATACATTCTTATGTATTCACCTATTCAAGATTAACCTTTAGTGTTACTAACCAAATCAATGTGCTTACTAACAAGTCTATCAACAATACTCAAAGAGAAAGGTGTGCACTGAATGTGCATGACCACACAATGGGTCCAAGAAGCTATGCAGGCGTTTGCCAAAGACTACAAGTTGAGTCTACTGCTCAGTCTGCTACTACTCAGGAGTCCTCTACTATTGGTCCCGCACCTCTACCTCGCCATGCTATGTGGATAGCTGGGAGGCAAAACAAGAAGGGAGATATCACAAAGCCCGCAACTGCTGAGGCAACTGCAAAAATGGTAAACTTCAACTCTTAGAGCAATCGATCGATATTGATTATTGTTATGTTTACTTACCAATTTCTGTTGATGGCGATTAGAGGGAGCTGCACGAGCAGAGGAAGGAAGGAAAGTTCATCCCTGAGGGTACAAGGGATGAATTGAAAGTTGCTCTGGGTAACCCAGAGCATCCTGGACGCGTTAGGGGTGCGGGCGCTAGTGTGGGCATCAAAGTGTTCTTTGGGACATCCCAACACAAACCTGTCCCAAAAGTGGGAATTTCACAAGTTGAGGTAACCTATTATTTTTTTAAAATGTTATTGTGAAAGGGAATTCAATAATCGATAGCTACGTTTCTTTTATCCATGTATAGGTAGATGAATTAATTGAGAGGAAAGTCCAAGAAGCAATGGTGAAGTGGCAGACATCTCAGACGGCCACTCAGACGGTACCTGTGATGTGCCGCACTTCTATTACTCCTACTACAGAGGTTGGGAGTAATCATGTAGACCCACCACCTAGCACATCCTTTATAAGTATTTTTATGACATAGTAGCTAGTCTTTTCAAGATGATATGTTTATGTATATATGTATATAATATTCTTTACGTAAATTTATAGGGGTTGAAGCCATGCCGTCTAAAAAGTCAAGAATATATCGTTGCAGGGGCACATGCTTACCCAGCCCTTCTAGGGGAAATGTTTCATGCGAATCCAGTACCAGCTGGTGCAGTTTGTGTGAGCCTGATACATATACTCCCAGATTGGAGGGATCTTCAACTACCATATGCCCACCCAGATTCTGAAACGCTTGATGAGGCAGAAGGCGGAGTGATAATGTGGCCCAAAGAGGATGTCGTCTATACTAATATTGTATGGTAAATTTACATTACGTTAATTTATTAGTGTGTTTATATTAGTCAATTGATCTAAAATTATATATACATGTTAAAAAGACAACACCCGCTACATCTCAGACTCCACGTCCAACTCCTCAACTACCAAGTTGGCTTCCAAGGGACCTACACACCTCGTTAGGTCCTAATTGTAGGTGTATGGCAGTATGGATCAGCAAACATGATCAAAATTTCCCTATAAATGTTACAATTTCGGAGGATGTTGTAGGTCAATCATACGATAACAATTTATTTATACAAGTTTTGCATACGTATTAATGTATAGGTATTAATGCAAGTCAATCATACGAAAACAAGCTATTTATACAAAATATTTTGGAGTTGTTTCATTATGATTGGATGAACACATCTATGATAGAGTTGTGGATATGGTGAGATTTTTTTTATACATCCATATACCTTGTTTTATATTCGGTGATTTGGTTTCTTATATATTAATGCATACGTAATACATGTTTTGCAGCCACTTACACAAGATATGTACAAATTTTACATTTTCCCATGGGGGATTTTTGGTTCCATCATTGATTAGTCTTGTAGATACAGACCCTTCTTCAGTTACTTCATACTGCTATGATGCTTTTCAATATTTTGGTAAAAATAAGAAGACGGTGATAATAGCTCCATTCAATGTCGAGTAAGTTTACTTTGCTTATAATTTGGACTTAAGAAAATTATATTTTTATTGTGGATTTTGAGTTATTAATTTTTAACTTTCTTACCTGTAGTGGTAGGCATTGGGAGTTACTAGTTATTGTCCCCAAGATGTTCACTGTCTATTATCTAGATCCTGTGGGGAATGAATTGAATACATTATATGGACACGCAATGAAAATGTCATTATTCTCATGAGAAATGTTTCATATTTTTATATCCATTAACACTTGTTATTACATTACTATTTAATTATACAATTTAATGTGTTACATTAACATGTAGGACTTTACAAGAGTTCAAAAAAGTTGGAGGAAAGGTCCCTAGGAAAAAGAATCAGCCACTAATTTGGGAAAATGTGAAAGTAATTTCCCGACTCCAATGTATATATTATTTATGTGAACTGTGCTTATTTGTATTTTTGAATATTTTATATGTTTCAATTTATAGTGTGCTACACAAGATAACGGCTGAGCATGTGCCTACTATGTGATGCGATTTATGGACCTAATCATCAAACATGCCGCAATGGAAATCGATACTATACATAAGGTATTATATATAGTCTCATTAGATAATATGAGATATATCAATCTTATTATATATTATTAATTATGTATATGCGTCATTCTCTTTGCAGGTGTTTAAAACTGACTTCAGTACAGGTGGAAAGTTATTAGATGTACATACTCCCTATACGAGGGAGGAATTAGATATTGTAAGAGAAGAATGGCCAAAAGCCCTACAAGTAGTGGGAATTTTTAAATATAATTGGGGTTCTAATGACAATGATGACGATGATGAATAAAGAATGATATTTCTAAACATTGTTCTCATAATTATTTTTGTGTGAATGTGAATGACTTTTTCTGAATTGTCATATGTGTGAATGTGAATGACTTTTTCTGATCAATATATGAATGTTTGAATGTGAAAATATATGAAATAAATGGAACTGAATGTGAATGTAAATGACTTTGTAGGTTTCTACATGTATATGATCAATAGATGTGTCTGAATGCGAATGACTTTGTAGGTTTGCGGTCTGTTGTTGGCTGATATCAATGGATGTCGTAAACCTACAATTCAGAACTGAACTACAGGTTCTGCATCCTGCTGACTAGCCATACAACAGGCATGCAAACTGATAAGAAAAAAAAAATCAGAACATAAGTGTCAGTTATTTGTATAAAACTGACAACAAAGACATACAATGTCAATTATTAGTAAAAAACCGACGTCTCTTCCATGGTTGGCGTCGGTTATCTATAAGAACTGACGCCTATAGTGGCCAGGTACCACAACCGTGTTGGGAAGCACGGTCGTGTTGGCAGGGATATGACGTCGGTTATTATTTAATAACTGACGTGTTTAACCATGATATAGTGTCAGTTTTCTTTACTAACTGACACTTATAGTTCCCTTGCTGGCGCGTTTTCGGTGGCGAGAAGGGTTATGGCGTCAGTGTTGGTTTAATAACTGACGTCTTTGATCATGATATAGTGTCAGTTTTAATTAAGAAGTGTTGGTTTAATAACTGACGTCTTTGATCATGATATAGTGTCGGTTTTAATTAAGAACCGACACTTATAGTTCCCTTACTGACGCATTTTCAGTGGTGGGAAGGGTTATGGCATCGGTTAGAAACTGACATTGAAGGTGTCGCCCTTTAGCAGCGCCCACTTGGGTGTCGCTTGGAAACCGACGCGAAAGGCTCTAAATAACTGATGCCAAAGGCCTTTTCTGTAGTGTTAATGATCAATAAACCGATATGCTCCATACAAGGATGCACTTTCGTTGGAGGGCTGTGTGGTTGCCGAATTCAAATGAATGTGGTGGTTTCCTACGTGACCTAGGGATCAATATATAAAGGAGGAAAAATTGTATTCTTACCTTTTAGTAGAGTCCCAATGTATATGGTATGTGGGAGAAACATGACTCATTGCCCACATATTTATCTTCCTTCTCTTTTAGGCAACGTGAAACTCCTATTCCCATAAGACCAGAAGAAAGGAAACTCAATCAAACTCATCGCCCATATCTCTCTGTGTCGTTGTTCTTTTAACCCTAGTGTTGTGTTGGGGGCTATATAAGGAACCATAGCTTAACTTGATTGGGAGATCCCTACCTACAAGTTTGCTCTGTCGACCTCATCACGAGCAAGGAGCCGGGCGTGGAGTTAGTGGCGGGTTTACGTGGATGGCACTATAACGAAGAGGGGCTTGCACCCTCACCCACTAGGAGGTTGGGCACCAGGGAGAGCGCAGACCGAAGTCGCAAGGGGAAGCCTTGAGACGACGCCTTTGGGTGAAGGAAAGTCGACACCGAGAATGATGCAGTGGCGGCCGATTTGCTTGTGTCCATGCAAGAAAGGGACAGAGGGGCGACCAGAAGTGGTAGTCCATAAGGCGGTGGTCAAACTCCTTGCCGGAGGTTCCAAAAGCAGGTCGGCATGTGACGCACCAAGGCAGACCGTCTGCACCACCCCTTGATCCTAGAAGACATCCTCTCCTCTGAGTCAGCACTGTGAAGAAATCTGTATCTAACCCCGGGGTTGTGCTAGGGCACGGTGACCTACGGTAGCGTCGGCAGAGGCACACGTCATGGCTTGCGGATGTACGCACATGGATAGCGAGCGGAGGATCTCCTGCCCACGAGTAGGTTGACGTCCCGTGTGTAGGACGACGTCCGTACGGCAGAGAATCAAGCCCTGATAGCGAAGCCTGGGTCGGTAGGGGAGCTATGTGAGTAAAAAGGAAGGTGAAGGGAAGATCAACGGGAGGTGAACCTGATGTGGCGGGTAGCGGCTGCATCATTTATCGGGCCATGAGGATGCTAGGTGGGTGACCAGGGAGGGGGAGAGATGACCTGTTGGGCCTTTCCGGCGTTGGAAACGCCCGAGTTGGATCAGCCTCCAGCCGACGGCAGCGTCGGACGACAGGCTAGTGCTCTGGTCACCCGGGTGGCCCAGAAGGGGCAGTGGGCAGGGTTGCGGCACCCTGAAGCTGGACTAGCAGAGGTGCATTGCCGTAGAGCCATGTGGGTGCGCGGACGGGAGGTAGCTGCTGGAAGAGCCCCTGCTTTGCATCCATCGGGGTACGGCTCGCGAGACCGCGAGGAAGGAGACGCGGCGTCGCGGTCTGAGAACCCAAGGGAGATGACCCTCTGGAGAAAGTCAAAAGTGCCCCTTCCTGTGCGAGTAAGGCGTGAGGCTAAGAAGGTCTTTTCCTGTAGAAAACCTTGGTGGCTCGGCTACCAAGGGATAGGCATATAATCGCTGACGTGTCAAGCCCTGAATGGGTCAAATAAGGTTAGTTTGCAAAATTTATAAATAATGATTGGGAACTGAGATTGTAACATATAATACATGAAAATTGACCAGGAGAACGAGAGGAATCCAAATAAAATACTATCAGAACCTGATAATTCTTCCTGTTCTAATAGTATAGGCTATACATGTCCTAATGTGTTTAATGAGAAGGAAAACCTGGATTTGCCTTAATCTGATGATTAATTGATTAGAATTGGTTATGTTATGTTCATACTTGATCTAGACAGGTTAATGAGTAAATCTTTGATAATGATGTATAACCAATGTTTCTACATTAGTAAGCTTATATATGTTGGTTTAGGGTTTGAAACCAATGTAGACATCGTGATATAATCTTAATGCTAGTAATGTGATCGAGGTATCATGAGTAGTCTTATATGTTTAAGATGATGATTAGGGTTTCACCTAATATGCATAATGGAATTGGTAATCTTAGAAACCATAATATGATCAAATTAGGGTTTGTAACCCTAACTTATAGTCGAAACATGAGATAGTCCTAAACTCTAGTTTAGGAGTGCATCTCGATCTGAGTAAGGGAATATGAATACACGGTGACACATATGTAGTATGTATATTTCAGATTGAATGCCCTGCTGCTTGGATGTTTGGATACACTCTTAAAGTACATGTTAGATATGCATGATTTCTGTGATGGAATAAGGTACGTGGTTACGCTTATGATTACATGTATCGAATTCTGAGATTGCCGATGTTTCTCGATGAGGATTGAATGATAAATAAATTGTTTGCTTGTTTATTTACTTCTTGCAAACTATAAAGTTCCTATGAGTATCATGTAAAGTAAATAATAATATTCTGAACCCTAGGTTAGACTGATCTTAAGGGTAATGCACACAAGCCCCAGAGGGAGAGTGATTACACCTAAGGTAGTAGACCAGATATGGGTTAGAATATGAAAACAAGTTTATGTTCTTATATGCATGAAAGATGTTTGCTTATATGTGTACTTATAATTCTTGGTTGAACCCACGTACCAGTATAGCAATATACTGACTGTGTATTTGTTTGTCGGCGTTTTAGGTATCAGATATACTTGAATCATAGACATGAGGGTACAATTAAAGATGCTGAAGACACTATAGTTTAATCATGAAGGTTTAGTCTTAATGGTTTATCATCACACATGTAAAAGTTAATTCTGTTTAAAAGTTATGTAACTCCGAAGAGCAGCTTTTTATGCAAACTTGTAAATATTATGTTCAATAATGGAAATTGTTTACTATTCTGTATTATTTCTTGAATATGATCCTAGAATTTATGAGTGAAGATCTGCGACTTTAAGGTCTTTTAGACACTAAAAAGTGCGGGTCATTACAGTTCATTACTTGGCAGAATGAAATAGTGGTGTAGAGGAGAATCACTAATCTGTTGGATAAAGTTGTGGTCAATGAGGCATGACTCTATGTATTCCATCATGCTATGTTAATTTGGGAAAGCATACTAACAGTGATCTTGTGTGGCTTGTCATCCAACTGACACAGGAACAACTGAAGCGTAAACCTTTCAGGTTGTTGGTGGGATGATTGGAGTGGACTAGCTACATGGAGGTCATTAGAGAAGCTTGAAGCGATAGGGTCGAAGGAAAATCAAAATTTGTAGTGGTGAAAAAATTGAATAGAACCATGACGGATCTTAAAGGATGGGAAAATGGTTGGATGGTATCAAGTCACTGGCTAGGGGGGCAATGAAAATCTATGCCAAGGTAGAAAATTTCTATAGACTAAATCTGTTTCTTGAGGAAACCATGGATGAGGAGACGATAGAAGAGAAAAGATTGATGAAACTGGAGAAAGCTACAAAACTCTATTTGTGGGAGAGGAGTAGGCTCATGTGGGTCAAAGATGGGGACATGAATGCTAGTATCCACCATGCTAGTATTAAAGAGAATGAAATAGAGGAATACTATCCATTCCCTTCTCAAAGATAATGGAGACACAATGAACTCGCCTTTGGAGGTTGGATAGGTTGTTGTTGACTTCTATTCTGAGCTCTACAAGATGGAGTGTGGGGACCTTAATCATGGATGGGAAGCTATCAATAATAGAGTCACCGATATTATGAATAGAATCCTCATGGTCCCGACAAATGAGGAGGAAATTAAACATGTTTTGTACTTCATTGGATCCATGAAGGTGACAGGGCCAGATGGCTTTATGCCAAGTTCTTCCAAGTTTCATAAGATGTCATTAGGCAGGATGTATATAGGGCAGTAAGAGGGTTTTTGGTGGGAGTTAAGATGTTGAGGAAGGCGAACCACACCTTTCTTAGAATTATACATAAGGAAAAGGTGGTTGAATCCATGAATGATGTCAGGCCCATAGCATGCTTCTAGGTCTTATATAAAATAATTGCCAAGGTACTAGCTAGAAGATTGAAGAAAATCCTACGAGATATCATCTCTCCCGCTCAAACAATGTTTGTTGGAGGCAGAAGCATTTTTGGTAGTGCTATCTTGGCTATGGAATTCTTGCTAGACTTTGGGGTGAAGAATAGCATGAAAAAGGCATGTGTGAAGTTGAACCTCACTAAAGCCTATGATAATGTTAGGTGGGTTTCATTCTAGTCAATTATGAAGCATATGGGCTTTTCGGATAGGTGGATCATCTTAATGAAGGAATGTATTACCCCTACCTCTATCTCTGTACTGGTCAATGGTATCTTGTATGGGTTGTTCAAGGCTACTAATGGCTTGAGGCAAGGGGACCCCTGTCCCCTTTGCTCTTTACCATTGTGATGGAGGTTAACCTGTCTGGTTAACAAAGAGGAAGAGGATAGGAGAATTAAACCCTTCAAATAAGGAGGGGTGAATGTCATGCCGCACATGATTTTTGCGGATGACTTCTTGTTTTTCCTTCACAACAATGTGAGAACCTTGAGGAACTTTAGAGTGACGATCAAGAGGATCGACCATTTATTGAGGAATGAATATTCCTACTGGAGGGATTGGATGGGAAAGAGGTATTGCCATCCTACTGGGGTGGAGAATGTGAACAATGGATCCATAGTGTGGAGCGCCATGTGCAGGCTGTGGTGGGAGGTTGTTGCTAATTACTTCTAGGTGGAAGGTTTGTGGAAGCTAAGGGATGAGAAGGTCCTGACCTAGGCAAGGCCGTCTTCTTACACCCCTTAGGTCACTTGGAACCCCCTTATATGGAACAAGCATCATGTTCTAAAATCGATCTTTGCTACTTATAGGGGCATCCTAAGGAAACTACCTTTCTTTGATTAGATGAGGAAGTGGGAACTGGCAGTTGCAGTAAGGTGTATCCTTTTCCTGAATGAAGATGAAGCTCATGACAATATGTTCTTCGAATGCTCGTACACCAGGTACATATGGTGTAGAATGATCCTCAAGATGAGATGGGGTGGTAACTCCCCATCCACCATTCTTGAGGGTATCTTTTAGATCTTAGAGAGGATGAAGAGGTCAGTAGGACTGAGGAACTTTGGTGGCGTTTCCCTGACCGGGTTGTGCTTCTTCATATGGCATTAATGAAACTCTAGACTTCATGGGAAAGGGAGTGTGGATAATACCATACTCTTTGAGAATTTTTTACATAATCTCTCTTGGGTCGTTAAGGCCTATCCTTGGCTTGGAAGGGAGTTGTATGTAAATGTGAGTAGACATTGGGGTTCTATTGTTGTGCTAACCCCCTTGTATAGTATACAACGGCTTGTCCATGATACTTATTTTTTAGATTACTCTTACTAAAATTTTACCTTCTCCCAAAAAAACAATGTCAGGAGCAACTCCAATTTTTCTAAAGAACTTCCTGATTGATATAGATTTTTTCTTAGAAACAATTCTTAAAACTATTTGAACTAGAAACACAACCATTGAGGTTGTCACAAAACCTAATTTCCATTGATAAGAAACATGTCTAGCATAGAAACACACGTCAGTGTAATCGATTAACAACCTATTGTTTCCATCCCCCTTATACCAGGCATATTCTTAGTTTCTCTCAACAACATAGGGATGTTCTTGAATGTATTGTAGTGACATCCACTTGGATCTACTTGGTATATGCTTGTCAAGCTCAAGGCATATGAGATTTATGAATGTATACATAACTTTCGGTACATGTTAGATCCATTTGATATGACATATGGAATGTTACATGTAATCCCTTTCTTCCAATGATTTTAGACAAATGGCCTTCGAAATACTTATCCCATGGGACATGAATAAGCTTACTTTGTTAGGCACTTGCATTTTGTATCATTCATGACATTGTCAATGCATTTACTTTCAATAAGGATAAGAGGACTAGTATATATATATGTATATATGTATGTATGTATATATATGTATATATATATATATATATATATATATATATATATATATATATCTGAGTGTGTGTGTGTGTGTGTCTAATTATTTCTATCTTTAATATTGGTGGATTTTGTGAATTACTTGATTGAGGAAGTATTTATTAACCATGTATTTACATTTTATGGAGTTGTATCATCATTTCCCTTGAATGGTATATGATCAACATACAATATGAAAATATAATACACTGGCAAAGGAAATTAGGGAGGGGTTTTTCTAGTTGGAAGACTCATGTCAAAGGAGAAATGAGGAGGAAGCCATGACCACACTATTTATTAATTTTTTTTTCTTATTTTAGAGGGTATGGACAAAATGAGATGGAAAATAAGCCTCCTTTTATTTTCCTACTTTTTATCCATAAATGCACAATGAAAAATGTCAAAAAAGAAAAACAACATCAAATATCACTATTTGAAATGTTTATTGCAAAAGTAGTTTATAGAGATCAACCAGTTGTGTACAATAACCAATTATTTTCACTGTGCAATCCTTTTTCTATGAAGATACCATTTTTCCATGCCATTCATCATATTGTTATGTCATAATAAATTAATACTCATAGGATCAATTTGGAAGATTAGGTTTGAAATAATTTAAAGATAGTATACCAAGAGATGAAACACAACACTATACAAACCTTTCAAAAATAATAATTAGACAAATGATAGAAAATAAAAATCTGACAAAAGGTTGTGGAACAATCACATTAATATTGAAATGTAGTATTAGCAAACAAAATAGATTGATTAAGGACTACACCAACAAAACTACCTCTCTTAATAAATAAAATGATTATTGAAAAATAGATTGAAAGAAAAGTCCCAACAAATAGAAAAGAACATGGCCATGGATTTATCACACAACATAACTTATAGAGGTTCTCCCGAAACATAGTCTTGTGTTTGGCATAAGACTAAGTTGGGATCCAAGCTAATATCGATCTGTCCTTTTTTATCACTGAGAATATCTATTCAATATGCTTTTCGAATGTAGGAAAGAAAATTTGTGATGTCCCTAGATTTTCTAAAACTTAATCTGGTGTGCGACGTCCAAATTGTAACCCTCACCTCAGCGAGAATCCCAATATAAACACCACACACTAGGCTAAGGAGAAGAAAATTAGAGGAAGTCAGAAGGAAAAAATCAGTAGTACATGCACATGAACAATAAACAATCCATACAACATATGTTAACCATTCAACATATAATTACATAATGAATTGTTACAACATTTGATATTACATATTGAATAGCAAACTTATACATATACATGTACTACCACTAACTACAGGATCTTAAGACAACATGTCCACCTGTACATCAGCTCATCACACAACTCTAACTATCCTTGATCTTCAAGATCACAACCACAACTTGAACAAAAGATTACATGTGGTACATGTCAGCACAATATTCAAGAATACTGTACTGAGTACGCCTACGTGTCTTTTATATACCTCTCATCATATCTTGGCAATAAGATTAAACTAATATACTTGGATTAACAGAAGAATATAACAAAAGTGTATACATGCACAAAGATATTCATTAACAAAAGAGAACACATATTTTAATCTTATTTCCATCATATATCTCGTACATCTGCCCCTAGGGCTTTGATGTTTTCATGCCTTATGATCTACCCCCGAGGAGTTTGTGAACATTATACATGTGATCTACCCCCTAGGAGTTTGTGATCACTTTTCGAGCACCGTGTGCTTTCCTATAATGGAACATATATATTATGTTTATTGTGTTCATAGCAATAAGTATGGAAAAGCTCAAGCAACATAACATACATGAACAATCATTTCATCCAATACCATATGCCAAGTATTTTACTACTCATATAACACAAGCATATTGTATAATAAGCCAAGTAAGAGGTAATGGCATACCTTAGATCAAGATATCCTAATCGTCTCATATTCCTCATGTCAACTATATCCTTGGTCAAACCCTGATTAAGACAAGATCATATATCACCATCAGGTTCTTATCATCTTACATCTCATCTTAACCCTAATCGTATATATTAGGGTTTCACCTTATCTCATTAGTATATTTCCATTATTACTTGCATTCTTGCCTTAGATAAATCTTATTGATGTCATATTCTAGATTATAGTTCATAAACTGGATATACTAATGTGTCACGTTATTATGTGAACATATTTAACATTATGTCACTTTCATTAACCATATTAGGGTTACATCACATGTATTATGGGTTCTCTTCATATAACATGAATTTCATGTATATAACTAATCTCGGAATTATATATATATCTTCCAATTACAGATATGAGGGTTTTCTATAAATTTCATCATTCATTGAGCATGTCTGTATTTATTGCATTTTATTTAGGGTCATTTGCCCTAAATAGCCATATTGAGCAAACTACATGATTTTGTGCTCTAACATCATAATCACTGACCTTATATGGATTAAAGACATCAAAAAGGATTTACTGACATATTATCATAATTTTGGGCCATCGTATGATATTTATTATCCATTAAATAAGAATTACACATCTTACATGGTATCATTGTTATTAATGCATCAAAACCCTAAAATTATCATTCTAATGCGTTCTACTCATTTTTTTGAGAATTTTGGTACCTTATTTGTATTTTTCAGATAAGCGAGTTAATTTGTACAAATTATATAAGAGCTAGCCATTTCTGAGGTAATTTACTGTTTCTAGCCAATTGGTCGTTGACACGTGGCTAGCAAGGTGGCGAGCTCTTCTCCTGGCTGGGACCCAGACTGGGTCTGGGGGTGGGATCCACAGATCCAATGACCCGCGTGCCCGAGTCGGGCATTCCCCCCTTTCCCATTGTCACGAGGGCCTTTGTTTCCTCTGTGAAACAGAGCCCCACCCAAGCGGCCGTTCTCAGGCGATATGTCGTCTTTGAAGGCCAGATCTGCACCCGCGTGAGCTGTATATCACAACACGGTGCTCTAGGGACTGCTTCGGTAAGCAGTTCACTCTCCATAACCCGATACAGGAGCCGACACAAGGGCTCGCCTACACAGACGCTCCCGACTCCATCCCTCCATAGGTCTGCTGCCGCCTAGCTCTCCTCCGGTGTGGACTAGGGGTCGTTGTCCTCCTGCTATTGGGCGATCAGTGCAAATTCTCTTTGTATTCATGGACTTCCTACTACATGTGATCCCCCGATCATGTCCCACGCATACGCAGTTGTAAGACTCCCGTGTCCATCAGGTCTCCAGTGTGCGAGACCAACAGTCGTGGCCAGCATCCCCGACTTGTGATCGGCGGCTCATACTCCACTCCTGTATCTACTAGCACCTCCAAGACCATGACTTTGTCCTTCCTTATGCGTCACATGCTCCCGATCCAGTGCCTTCCCCCTATCTCTGTCACCAGGGTTCCCATCTCTAGTGTGCCAGGCTCTCCTCCTCATCCTCTCTCTTGTATGCAGAGCTAGGTGGAGAAGAGGACAAACAATAATGAGGGACCTCTCTCGTTAGCCCTGCATATGACCCAAAAGAGAAGTCTTTTGAGAGCTCGTACACTTACAAAGGTAACTGCAGGGTATAAACTGCCCATTACACTATGATCGACAAGATCATCATCATGGGAGCTTGTGGCTCCTGACCCTATAGAAACTGTTGTCTAGAGAATGACTTTGAGACTGTTTGGTTAACAAAACTACAGACAGAAAAAGGTCCCACACAACTCGTCTAGGGATATCTCATTTTACCAGCTGGGTAACATGGGGTGATTAAAAACCTTAGGCTAGATACAACTTTATTGATCATGCAAATCGAATGTACATACTTTCATCGAATTTTGAGTCTCAGTAACTTCTTCTAGGGATCTCAACACCTCATGAAATTCGAACCATAGATTTAATTAATCCATGTCCCATCCAACTTTGGAGCCAAGACTCACTTATTTGACCATTGAATTACATACCTCAAATGTAACATCCCTGACCCGGGTTATGAACTAACCCTAGGTGTTTTGTTTAATTATGTAATTAGAAACTTGTGATTATCTTTTTGGTATGTAATTAAAGCTTCTGAGGAACTTATATTTCTATTTCTGCCCTTTTTAAACAATGTTATAATATTGTTTAGTTAATAGGGACTTATGTGCAAATTACCCAATTAGAGGAGTTAACTTGCAAATTTCACATGTTTAGATGTTCCTCTTATGATGATACATCATAAGAATGAATATGATGAAGTGTTATGGGTTCTCCAAGTTTGGGCACCAAGATGCAACTTGTTCAGTAATCCTTGTACTTTAAAACTCTAGTTTTGGTGAAAAGTGCAATTTACCCAAAACCTGGGGTGCAACATGTAAAATATATCTTTAGAGTATCTTTTATGACTCTTGGCATCAATTAGAGTAAAAGTTATGAACATGGCGCTTCATTTGACTAATCAAAGAAGAAGGAAAACCCTTGTAATTAAATAACTAAGTTGTAAGCAAAATGACCCTTTTATGTGTGCAACTTAGAAGGATGTTTGGCTTCTTTTACTCTAAACCTTAGTTAAAGAAAGAGTTTTTCTTAAGTATAGAAAGGAGGGGTGTGTCCAATAAGGAGAGAAGGACCCATATGAGAAATAGAAGAAAAGATTGTCCTTATCTTGAAAACATGCCCAAAGTATATATACACCGTTCTTTTACAACCAAGGGATTGTTTCCCTTTCTCTCTTCACTTATCTCTTGCTGTGGCCGACTAAGGAAGGAGATCAGGAGTAGAGGAGAACGGCCAAGTAGAGTTGGGTAAGCTTTAACCACTATCTAGCTCGGATTCATGGAGGAAATCATGAGACAAGGTTGGTTTGCTAGTTTTTCTTACTTAGTTCTTCTTTCTAGCCATCCTTTCCAACCAATTCTTGAAGAAGAAACCTTGGACGACCTGTGTAGCTCAAGCCACCATTAAAGATTCGAAGCTTGGAGCTCTAGATCTGGTTCTAAGGTGGGTTTTATAACTCTAAACCCTTAAACTTTGTTATGCATCTTTCTTTCTTGCAAATGTTGCTTGTTCTTCTTCCCTCCATTCTTCTTTGCACTTTTGCAAGCAAAACCGTGGAGAATAGGCCTTGATCTAGAGGTAAAAGAAGGGGGCATGAATACCAATGCTACTTTAGCAAACGGTCTTGCCCCCCCCCCCTTGGCCAAACGGTTTCCAAAACCGTTTGGGGCAAACGGTTTGCAAAACCGTTTGGGGCAAACAGTTTGCAAAACCGTTTGAAGAGCAAACGGTTTCACAAGGTCGGTTAGAGAAAACGGTCTCCAATACCATTTGGTTGAGTTGACCAATGGTTGACCGTTTGAGTTCCCAGTTCATAATTATGTTGGTTAATAACTCACCAAATTTTATAGGTTAACTCCCAAGGAATCATGAGTTGAAGGCTAATCAATTAGGTAAACCTAATTGGATTAAGTGCTGATTTCCAACCTGATTAACTTGACCTTTTTGGGAAAACGGTTTCAAAACCGTTTGAGGGAGTTTCCCAAGGGTGGACCGTTTGATATTCCTGTTCATAATTATGTTGGTTAATAACTCACCAAATTTTATAGGTTAACTCCCAAGGAATCATGAGTTGATGGCTAATCAATTAGGTAAACCTAATTGGATTAAGTGCTGATTTCCAACCTGATTAACTTGACCTTTTTGGTAAAACGGTTTCAAAACCATTTTAGGGAGTTGACCAAGGGTTTACCGTTTGATATTACTGTTCATAATTATGTTGGTTTATAAATCACCAAATTTTATAGGTTAACTCCCAAGGAATCATGAGTTGAAGGCTAATCACTTAGGTAAACCTAAATGCATTAAGTGCTGTTTTCCAACCTGATTAACTTGACCTTTTTGGGAAAACGGTTTAAAAACCGTTTGAGGGAGTTTACCAAGGGTTGACCGTTTGATATTCCTGTTCATAATTATGTTGGTTAATAACTCACCAAAGTTGATAGGTTAATTCCAAAGGAATCATGAGTTGAAGGCTAATCAATTAGGAAAACCCTAATTGGATTAAGTGCTGATTTTCAACTTGATTGATTTGACTTCTTGGGTTATTTAGCCCAAACGGTTTCAAGACCGTTTGGGGATCACCCAAACAGTCTCAAGACCGTTTGGGGGTCACCCAAGACCGTTTGGAGGTCTATGGTTGGATATGGTTAAGTGTTTGAAGGACAAAAGATATGGTGTTAACCCTAATCGGCTAAGTGCTGATTTTGCATTGAAATGAGTTGGTGTTTTGGGTTGATCGACCCAAACGGTCTCAAGACCGTTTGGGGATCACCCAAGACCATTTGGAGGTCTAGGGTTAAGCATGGTTGACCAATTGAAGGTCTAAAGGTACCAAATCACTTTGCAATTAAGTGTTGATTTGATGATCAACTAAATAGCTCAAACCCTAATGATTTTTAACTAGAATCCAAGGGTTGGATGAGCCAAACGGTCTCAAGACTATTTGGAGTTCATCCAAACGGTCTCAAGACCATTTGGAGGTCACCCAAGACCGTTTGGAGGTCTAGGGGTAAGTATGGTTAAGCAATTGATGATCCAATGATACTAAGTTGGAGGGTAATCAATTGCTGATTTGGTGATCAATCCAATGATCCAAACCTTAATTGGTTGACTTGGATTTTGATGATATGATGGGAAAACGGTCTCAAGAACGTTTGGAGGTCATCCAAACGATCCCAAGACCATTTGGGGTTAGGTCATGTCCAAATGGAATGATGGTTCAATGGGTTCAAATCAATTAGACCCACATTGAAAAATGTTGAAGGGTTATTGATTGCAAACCCTAATTCAATTGGTTTAAACCCTAATTGATGATCAATTGAGGGTCAATTAAGGGTCAAATCAGTTGAAGGTTGACCTATTAAACTCATTTGAAGTATGAGTATAGGTCCAATTGATGATTGGTTCCATGAATTCAATGATTGAAGGAATCAACATTGGAAACCCTAATTTCATTGGATACCTTATGTAATGGAGGTCCAATGTGATTGAATCTTTGAGAATTAAGATGATGAATGTTCTATTAATCCAATGATCATTAGTAATGATAATCAATGAAGGCACAAAGGTGGAAACCTTAATAGTACCTAAGTGATTAATACCAATTAAGGGGTGAATTCCTAATTGCTTATAGGATCAATAACTTGATACACTATGTTAATCATAGTTGTATATACTTGATTCAAGAGTTGATGTGACCTAATCCAATTGAAAGGATGAAAGATTAGAATTCATATATAAATATGAATCATGTAGTGATCTTCGGTAGCACGACTGTGGTAGCTTTACTTTGCACGACCGTGAAAGGTGGCACGGCCGTGGTGTTCTATGAATAAATTGAAAACAATTGGTATTGTGCTGATATTGTTATATATGCATGTCTTCAATTATGCTAATCATGCAGGTTGTTAGCAAGAGGTAATCATAGCCAGGTAAGGGTTATGATGTTTTATTCATTGAAAGCATGTTATAAACTTTTTGAATAATGACATACTATGTTGCCTGGTTTAAGAGGCAATATATAAGATTGATGGGCTGTAAGAGCCTTGAGTAATATTCACATTGTTACAATCAAGGTCATGTTTTTAGATGACTTATGGTGATCTAAGTGTTTGAACACCCCTACTCTTGAATCATATTGATGAAATGATTAAGATATGATATTCATATGATAACTGATGTGAGTTAAACTTGATACATTTAGTATTCTTCTTTTATAGCAGTGTTTTAATAGTTAAATGCTTGGAAACATGCTTGATGCTAAAAGAATGCTGAAATGTACCTAAATGATCAAGTATAATCAGACCATGTAGAGCCATGATCATAGATCCATCATTGTCAGCAGCCAAATGATGGTGAAACAGGTTTTCCTAAGGGGACTACTGCATCACATACTTTTGAGTATGTGGGGGATTATGGACGTGAATATCCTTACGTCCTAGTGTTGGAATTGATGTAGATGTATCATAAATCTATCAACCCTTCACTATATGTTTATTTCGGGATGATGTATCACTAATCTCCCGAGGGAATCTTTAATGCCGCATCGATGAGAGATAAACAAGAGATCTTTCGATGATAAAGAGAGTACAGAACACCACTGTGACTCTAATAGCGAAGTGCCAGAATACCCTGGTAAGCTATTGTAGAAGAGACACGAGATGTCATGCATTTTGATCCTCACACTGACTGAGGAAGATGAGGTCATAATAATCCGACTCTTTTGATGACCTATGTATGATACCGATGCGACTTAGTAGTGATTGGTTGGAGTATGAGCGGCATACCTCATCTCCGCAGGGCATAATAATGTTTGTAAGACATAATCAATCGTGTAGCATAACTGCTTAGGTTGAACTACGAGAAACAATGATTGATGTTACTTTGTTTATAAATGTTCTTGTCAAGTAACTAGCATACATATTCTTTATAATCCTTATTGAAATGATTGCTTAAGTAATTGTTGCTTTACTTAATCCTAAGCCTGCTGTTGAATGATTTAAGTTATTTTGCTTATATTATCCCTTTCTTGCTATAACAAAGCTTCTTGCGGAGAGTTATAACTCTCGCTGGGACAATTATTTAAAATTGTCTCACCCCGTAGGTTTTGACTTTTTAGGTGGACGCCGAGGGCGAAGGAACCAATCTGAGAGTGAGCAGTATCAGCAGCAACAACACCAGGAGCAGCAGTGAATCTCAGGTGGAGATACTGACTGTCAAGTCTTGTAGATAGTATGTCTTATGTCGTCTTTGTACTCTCAGGTCCTAGGAGTCAGTAGGTCTGATGTTTTTGTCTTTAAGCCTCGAGATTTCTTTTTGTATCTTGCCTTGCACAGGTGACAGGGCAATGGATGTATAAAATTACTCGAGATGTAAATGAAGAACCATGTTATAAACAAGTTATCATGTTTGCTTTTAAAAGAGTTTTATGGTTTAAAGATCTTCTTCTGAAAAGTTTTAAATTTTTAGTGATTTTCATAATTCCGCTGCTAGTTAATCGCTTCCGCTGAGTTTACATCGTGATTTATCGATTCGGTCACCACAATTTAGTGGTATCAGAGCTCTAGGTTCGCTGAGTCTACAGAGACATAGGACTTAGGATGTCGAGTCTATTCTTAGTGTTTTCCAGTATATCTAATAGTGTCTTCTGCTCCTCTAGAGAAGAAGATAAGTAAGGATGTCTGGACCACATGAGGAGTATGTGGCAGAGAGTAGCATTGCTGCACCCCGACAAGGTGCAAGAAACCTGGAGATAGAGCAACATGTACCAGAACCACCCCAGTTCAATCCAGTTGACATGGGGAACCTAGCCGTTCAGACCATGTGTGGGCAGTTTATGACTGTCATGACACACATAACAGATAGGATGTCAATGCCTGCACCTAGGGTTCCTACCCAACCAGAAGGACAAGGAATCGGCAAGACGTTTGAATGACTTCGCCGAGTTGGAGCAACTGAGTACTTTGGAACGGCTGATCCCGTAGATGTCAACCTGTGGTTAACCGAACTAGAGAAGTCCTTTAGAATCCTAAACATCCCAGAAGCTGCGAAGGTTAGACATGCTGTCTATCTTCTCAAAGGGAGTGCTGGGCATTGGTGGACCATGGAAGAGCAGAAGAGGCCTGGTGTGGAGGTTGCATGGGAAGTCTTTCGACGGGAATTTATCAATAGATATTTCCCTAAGACGTTCCTAGACGAGAAAATCTCTAAGTTCGAGAGGTTAAGGCAAGGTCCAATGAACATTAGCGAATACGAGGCTGAGTTCATGGAGTTGTTGCGGTTCTATCCGCATATGGCTGCTACAGATGAAGAAAGGATCAGGCATTTCGAGAAGGGGTTAAATGCTGAGTTGACTACCCCTGTATCTGCCCTAGAGAGCAGAGAAAGGTTTCCTACCTTTGTTGAGTCTGTCAGAAGGATAGAGAGGTCCATAGAAGAGAAGAGGCAAACCCATAATAAGAGGATGTATCCTCAGTTCCAAGGATCTTCATGCAGAGACTTCAAGAAGCCTAGATTTTATGCACCTACACCACCACCTAGACCCAATGCTCAGACACAGTGGACACCGAGTAGAGGTAGAGGACGAAGCCTACCACTACAAGCGGCTCGCAGTTCAGCATCTATGTCAGTTACAGGACCACCCAGACCACAACAACAAGACAGAAGTTGTTATATATGTGGGAAGATGGGGCATCTAATGAAAGACTGCAGAGCTAGACCAGCGAGTGTAACCCAACCACAGAGGTAGGGTCAACAAGGATCGCAGAGAAGATAGTTTCTAGGAGGAGCTAGAGGATGTGGACAAGCGTCCCAAGCTGGATCGTCAGCACCAAATCAACCACAAGCAATAGTAAGATTCTATGCAATGAATCCACCTGATGAAGTGATCAACCCTCAGGTTGTGGCAGGTCAGATGGAATTGTTATATTCTGATATTTCTACATCCTGCATTGTATCTGTTTTGATTGATCCGGGTGCTACGCACTCCTTTATCACTCGAAGGATGATTCGTAACTGCAATCTGACAGTCAGTCACAGAGCAGATAGTCTGTTGCTAGAGACTCTGTTGAGAGGGTCTGCTGTGTTATAGGAGGTATGATGTTCCTGCATCCTTTTCTTTTTTGAACAATGCATTCAAGTGGATCTTATACCACTTGAGATGCAAGGATTTGACATAATCCTTGGGATGGATACCTTGGAAAGGTATAAGGTTGTTTTGGATTGTGAATCCAAGCGAGCTGTATTTGTTGATGAAAGTGACACATGGATCTTTCAAGGAGAGAGAAAGATTCTACCCACCTATATTGTGTCAGCTATGGTTGCTGAGAAGCTGATGAGGCAAGGATGTTATGCATTCTTGGCCCATGTGGTAGATACTACCATGGAAAGTCCTAACCCTGCTGAAGTTCCCGTAGTTAGGGAATTTGAAGATGTATTTCCTAAAGAACTTCTAGGTGTACCACTGCCTCGGGAGATTGATTTTGAAATCAATTTGATTCCAGACACACAACCTATAGCACAAACACCATATAGGATGGCGCCTGCTGAGATGGCAGAACTCAATACAGTTGTGCATTGGGGTTTCATCCGACCGAGTACTTGAGAAGGGTTTCATCCGACCGAGTACTTTGCCTTGGGGTGCTCCGGTTCTCTTTGTTAAGAAGAAAGATGGATAAATACAGTTGTGCCTTGATTACAGACAACTAAACAAAGTAACAATAAAGAACAACTATCCTCTGCCGAGGATTGATGATCTTTTTGACCAGTTGCGTGGTGCAACCATATTCTCAAAGATAGATTTGAGATCGGGATATCACCAACTCCGTATTAAGGACAGTGACATACCCAAGTCTGCCTTTAGAACGAGGTATGGTCACTATGAGTTCACAGTTATGTCGTTTGGACTAACTAATACACCAGCTGCATTTATGGAACTCATGAATAGAATCTTCCGTCCTTTCCTCGATCAGTATGTTGTTGTCTTTATAGATGGAATTCTGATCTATAGTAGAGATGCTCAACAGCATGAACAACATCTTCGTCAGGCTCTAACTTTGCTAAGAGAACACAAGCTATATGCTAAGTTTAGCAAGTGTGAGTTCTGGTTACCAAAAGTATCTTTCCTTGGACACGTGATATCTGCATCGGGTATTTGTATTGACCCTAAAAAGGTAGAATCTGTCCTACAATGGGAACAGCCGAAGACACCGACGGAAATCCATAGTTTCTTCGGGTTGGCTAGTTATTACCGAAGGTTCATTAAGAACTTCAGTTCCATAGCCCTACCTTTGACTAAGTTGACCCGGAAGGATGTTCCTTTTGTTTGGAGTGATAAGTGCCAGCAATCCTTCTAGTTGCTGAAGGAGAGGTTGACAAGTGCACATGTACTTGTGTTACCTGAGCAAGGCAAAGGATACATAGTTTTCTGTGATGCCTCCAAGAATGGACTCGGATGTGTGTTAATGCAGGATAAACAAGTGATTTCTTTTGCTTCTCGACAGCTTAAGAAACACGAGGAGAATTATCCAACACACGATCTGGAACTAGCTGTTGTGGTTCATGCCTTCAAGATCTGGAGACACTATCCCTATGGAGAGACATTCAAGATTTTCACTAACCATAAGAACCATAAGTATATTTTCTCTCAGCATGAACATAACATGAGGCAACATCGCTAGATGGAGTTAATCAAAGACTACGATTGTACAATTGATTACCATCCAGGGAAGGCCAATGTAGTTGCAGATGCTTTGAGTAGGAAATCAGCAACACCAGCCTTAGATAGGGCACAAATAAACTCTTTAGTATGCTCTAGGAGAGATATGCTTATTTCCTTAAGGCAAGACAATGTACAGTTGAAGGTGTCATTGTTAGCTGGGTTGTTAGCTGAGATGCATATAAAACCTACTCTGAGAGAGCAGATTAAAGAGGCACAGCAAATCGATGCTGTAGTTCAACAGATTAGATCAGAGTATGGTGATGAGAAATGAGATGGTTTGCATGACTTAGATGACCAAGTAGCCTGTTATCATGGAAGGATGATAGTACCAGATGTGGATAACTTGAGAAAGTTAGTCCTGGAGGAAGCTCATTCTTCGATGTATGCTATGCATCCAGGAAGCACCAAGATGTATCGAAACTTGAAAGATATGTATTGGTGGCATGGGATGAAGAAGGACGTTGTTGAATTTGTTATGCGGTGTCCTGTGTGTCAGCAAGTTAAGGCTGAACACCAGAAGCCTGCAGGAACAATGCAACCTTTACCCATACCATAGTGGAAGTGGGATCATGTAACCATGGACTTTGTTGTTGGCCTACCCAGGACAAGCAAAGGACATGATTCCATCCGGGTAATAGTTGATAGGTTGACAAAGACAACACATTTCTTACTTGTCAAAACAACCTATTCTACTGAGAAGTTAGCACAGTTGTATGTTCAGGAGATAGTGCGACTGCACGGAGTTCCAGTCACTATAGTTTCAGACAGGGGTCCCCAGTTTACGAGTCATTTTTGGGAATGACTTCATAAAGCTTTAGGCACCCAGTTAAGGTTTAGTACATCCTTTCATCCTTAGACTGATGGACAATCTGAAAGGACTATACAGACCTTGGAAAACTTGCTGAGAGCATGTGTTCTTCAGTTTACATGGAGTTGGGATCTGCACCTAAGCTTCATAGAGTTTGCCTACAACAATATCTATCAACATAGCATTGACATGGCACCTTATGAAGCTTTATATGGTAGACGTTGTAGATCACCCCTATGTTGGTATGAAACCGGTCAACTGTTAGGTCATGATCTTGTGCAGCAGACCACAGAAAAGATCAAAGTAATACAACAATAGATCAAGACTGCATAAGATAGGCAGAAATCTTATGCTGACAAGCGTCGTTGACCTTTGGAGTTCCAGGTTGGAGATAGAGTGTATCTTAAGGTCTCACCATGGAAGGGAGTTCTGAGGTTTGGAAGGAAAGGGAAGTTAGCTCCTAGGTTTATGGTGCCTTATCCAATCATTGAACGAATTGGAAAAGTAGCCTATAAACTAGAGTTGCCACCATAGTTATATAATTTACACCATGTGTTTCACGTTTCTATGTTGAGGAAATGTCACCCTGATACAGAGTCAGTTCTACAACCTATGGAAGTAGAATTGAATGACGATATGTCATACGAGGAAGGACCAGTGTCAATCCTTGATAACAGAATTAAAAAGTTGAAAAAGAAAGATAGAAGTCTTGTTAAAGTCCTCTGGAATCACCGTAGTGTTGAAGAAGCCACATGGGAACTAGAGGAAGAGATGAGAAGGAAATACCCTGCTCTTTTCTCTTAATATGTTTTGTTGATTTTGGGGAAGAAATCCTTGTAAGGGGGGGATAATTTGTAACATCCCTGACCTGGGTTATGAACTAACCCTAGGTGTTTTGTTTAATTATGTAATTAGAAACTTGTGATTATCTTTTTGGTATGTAATTGAAGCTTCTGAGGAACTTATTTTTCTATTTCTGCCCTTTTTAAACAATGTTATAATATTGTTTTGTTAATAGGGACTTATGTGCAAATTACCCAATTAGAGGAGTTAACTTGCAAATTTCACATGTTTAGATATTCCTCTGATGATGAGACATCATAAGAATGAATATGGTGAAGTGTTATGGGTTCTCCAAGTTTGGGCACCAAGATGCAACTTGTGGAGCAATCCTTGTACTTTAAAACCCTAGTTTTGGTGAAAAGTGCAATTTACCCAAAACCTGGGGTGCAACATGTAAAATATACCTTTTAGAGTATCATTTATGACTCTGGGCATCAATTAGAGTAAAAGTGATGAAGAGGGCGCTTCATTTGACTAATCAAAGAAGAAGGAAAACCCTTGTAATTAAATAACTAAGTTGTAAGCAAAATGACCCTTTTATGTGTGCAACTTAGAAGGATGTTTGGCTTCTTTTCCTCGAAACCTTAGTAGTTTTGCTTAAGTATAGAAAGGAGGGGCGTGGCCAATAAGGAGAGAAGGACCCATATGAGAAATAGAAGAAAAGATTGTCCTTATCTTGAAAACATGCCCAAAGTATATATACACCTTTCTTTTACAACCAAGGGATCGTTTCCCTTTCTATCTTCACTTATCTCTTGTTGTGGCCAACTTAGGAAGGAGCTCAGGAGCAGAGGAGAACGGCCAAGTAGAGTTGGGTAAGCTTTAACCACTATCTAGCTTGGATTCATGGAGGAAATCATGATTCAAGGTTGGTTTGCTAGTTTTTCTTACTTAGTTCTTCTTTCTAGCCATCCTTTCCAACCAATTCTTGAAGAAGAAACCTTGTACGACCTGTGGATCTCAAGCCACCATTAAATCTTCGAAGCTTGGAGCTCTAGATCTGGTTCTAAGGCGGGGTTTATAACTCTAAACCCTAAAACTTTGTTATGCATCTTTCTTTCTTGCAAACGTTGCTTGTTCTTCTTCCCTCCATCCTTCTTTGCACTCTTGCAAGCAAAACCGTGGAGAACAAGCCTTGAACTGGAGGTAGAAGAAGGGGGCATGAATACCAATGCTACTTTAGCTAACGGTCTTGCCCCCCCCCCTGGTCAAACGGTTTGCAAAACCGTTTGGGGCAAACAGTTTGCAAAACCATTTGAAGGGCAAATGGTTTCACAAGGTCGGTTGGAGCAAATAGTCTCCAAGACCATTTGGTTGAGTTGAACAAGGGTTGACCGTTTGAGTTTCCTGTTCATAATTATGTTGGTTAATAACTCACCAAATTTTATAGGTGAACTCCCAAGGAATCATGAGTTGAAGGCTAATCAATTAGGTAAACCTAATTGGATTAAGTGCACGATTTCCAACCTGATTAACTTGACCTTTTTGGGAAAACAGTTTCAAAACCATTTGAGGGAGTTGACCAAGGGTTGACCGTTTGATATTCCTGTTCATAATTATGTTGGTTAATAACTCACCAAATTTGATAGGTTAACTCCCAAGGAATCATGAGTTTAAGGCCAATAAATTAGGTAAACCTAATTGGATTAAGTGCTGATTTCCAACCTGATTAACTTGACCTGTTTGGGCAAATGGTTTTAAAACCGTTTGAGGGAGTTGACCAATGGTTGACCGTTTGCGATTCCTGTTCATCATTATTTTGGTTAATCACTAAATAAATTTGATAGGTTAACACCCAAGAAATCATTAGTTGAAGGCTAATCAATTAGGTAAACCTAAATGGATTAAGTACTGTTTTCCAACCTGATTAACCTGAACTTTTTGGAAAAACGGTTTCAAAACCATTTGAGGGAGTTGAACAAGGGTTGACCGTTTGATATTACTATTCATAATTATGTTGGTTAATAACTCACCAAATTTGATAGGTTAATTCTAAAGGAATCATGAGTTGAAGTCTAATCAATTAGGCAGACCCTAATTGGATTAAGTGCTGATTTTCAACTTGATTGATTTGACTTCTTGGGTTATTTAGCCCAAACGGTTTCAAGACCGTTTGGGGATCACCCAAACGGTCTCAAGACCGTTTGGGGGTCACCCAAGACCGTTTGGAGGTCTATGTTTGGATATGGTTAAGTGTTTGAAGGAGAAAAGATATGGTGTTAACCCTAATCGGCTAAGTGCTGATTTTGCATTGAAATGAGTTGATGTTTTGGGTTGATTGACCCAAACGGTCTCAAGACCGTTTGGGGATTACCCAAACGGTCTCAAGACCATTTGAGGATCACCCAAGACCGTTTGGAGGTCTAGGGTTAAGCATGGTTGACCAATTGAATGTCTAAAGGTACCAAATCACTTTGCAATTAAGTGTTGATTTGATGATCAACTCAATAGCTCAAACACTAATGATTTTTCACTAGAATCCAAGGGTTGGATGAGACAAACGGTTTCAAGACCATTTGGATCTCATCCAAATGGTCTCAAGACCGTTTGGAAGTCACCCAAGACCGTTTGAAGGTCTAGGGGTGAATATGGTTAAGCAATTGATGATCCAATGATACTAAGTTGGAGGGTAATCAATTGTTGATTTGGTGATCAATCCAATGATCCAAACCTTAATTGGTTGACTTGGATTTTGATGATATGATGGGAAAACGGTCTCAAGACCGTTTGGAGGTCATCCAAACAATCCCAAGACCGTTTGGGGTCAGGTCATGTCCAAATTGAATGATGGTTCAATGGGTTCAAATCAATTAGACCCACATTGAAAAATGTTGAAGGGTTATTGATTCCAAACCCTAATTCAATTGATTTAAACCCCAATTGATGATCAATTGAGGGTCAACTGAGGGTCAAATCAGTTGAAGGTTGACCTATTAAACTCATTTGAAGTATGAGTATATGTCGAATTGATGATTGGTTCCATGAATTCAATGATTGAAGGAATCAACATTGGAAACCCTAATTTCATTGGATACCTTATGTAATGGAGGTCCAATGTGATTGAATCTTTGAGAATTAAGATGATGAATGTTCTATTGATCCAATGATGATTAGTAATGATAATAAATGAAGGCACAAAGGTGGAAACCTTAATAGTACCTAAGTGATTAGTACCAATTAAGGGGAGAATTCCTAATTTCTTATAGGATCAATAACTTGATACACTATGTTAATCATAGTTGTATATACTTGATTGAAGAGTTGATGTGACCTAATCAATTTGAAAGGATGAAAGATTAGAATTCATATATAAATATGAATCATGTAGTGATCTTCGGTAGCACGACCTAGCAAGGTAGCACGGCCGTGGTAGCTTTACTTTGCACGACCGTGCAAGGTGGCACGACCGTGGTGTTCTATGAATAAATTGAAAAGAATTGGTATTGTGCTGATATTGTTATATATGCATGTCTTCAATTATGCTAATCATGCAGGTTGTTAGCAAGAGGTAATCATAGCCAGGTAATTGTTATGGTGTTTTATTCATTGAAAGCATGTAATAAACTTTATGAATAATGACATACTATGTTGCTTGGTTTAAGAGGCAATACATAAGATTGATGGGCTGTAAGAGCCTTGAGTAATATTCACATTGTTACAATCAAGGTCATGTTGTTAGATGACTTATGGTGATCAAAGTGTTTGAACACCCCTACTCTTGAATCATATTGATGAAATGATTAAGAAATGATATTCATATGATAATTGATGTGAGTTAAACTTGATACATTTAGTATTCTTCTTTTATAGAAGTGTTTTAATAGTTAAATACTAGGAAACATGCTTCATGCTAAAAGAATGCTGAAATGTACCTAAATAATCAATTATAATCATACCATGTAGAGCCATGATCATAGATCCATCATTGTCAGAAGCCAAATGATGGTGAAATAAGTTTTCCTAAGGGGACTACTGGATCACATACTTTTGAGTATGTGGTGGATTATGGACGTGAATATCCTTATGTCCTAGTGTAGGAATTAATGTAGATGTATATTAAATCTATCAACCCTTCACTATATGTTTATACCGGGATGATGTATCACTAATCTCCCGAGGGAATCTTTAATGTTGCATCGATGAGAGATAAACAAGAGATGTTTCGATGACGAAGAGAATACAGAACGCCACTGTGACTCTAATACCGAAGTGCCAGAATACCCTGGTAAGCTATTGTAGTAGAGACACGAGATGTCCTGCATGTTGATCCTCACACTGACTGAGGAAGATGAGGTCATAAGAATCCAGCTCTTTTGATGACCTATGTATGATACAGATGTGACATAGTAGTGATCAGTTGGAGTATTAGCAGTATACCTCATCTCCGCAGGGCATAATAATGTTTGTAAGACATAATCAACTACGTAGCATAACTGCTTAGGTTCAACTATGAAAAACAATGATTGATGTTACTTTATTTATAAATGTTCTTGTCAAGTAACTAGTATACATATTCTTTATAATCCTTATTGAAATGGTTGCTTAAATAATTGTTGCTTTACTTAATCCTAATCCTGCTGTTGAATGATTTAAGTTATTTTTCTTATATTATCCCTTTCTTGCTATAACAAAGCTTCTGGCAGAGAGTTATAACTCTCGCTGGGACAATTATTTAAAATTGTCTCACCCCGTAGGTTTTGACTTTTTAGGTGGACGTCGAGGACGAAGGAACCAATCTGAGAGTGAGCAGTATCAGCAGCAACAACACCAGGAGCCGCAGTGAATCTTAGGTGGAGATACTGACTGTCAAGTCCTGTAGATAGTATGTCTTATGTCGTCTCTGTACTCTCAGGTCCTAGGAGTCAATAGCTCTGAGGTTTTTGGCTTTAAGCCTCGAGATTTCTTTTTATATCTTGCCTTGCACAGGTGACAGGGCAATGGATGTATAAAATTACTCGAGATGTAAATGGACAACCATGTTATAAACAAGTTATCATGTTTTCTTATAAAAGAGTTTTATGGTTTAAAGATCTTCTTATGAAAAGTTTTAATTTTTTAGTGATTTTCATAATTCCGCTGCTAGTTAATCACTTCTGCTGAGTTTACATCATGATTTATCGATTCAGTCGCCACAATTTAGTGGTATCAGAGCTCTAGGTTCACTGAGTCTACAGAGACATAAGATTTAGGATGTCGAGTCTATTCTTAGTGTTTTCCAGTATATCTAATAGTGTCTTCTGCTCCTCAGGAGAAGCAGATAAGTAAGGATGTCTGGACCACAAGAGGAGTATGTGGCAGAGAGTAGTGTTGCTACACCCCGAGAAGGTGCAAGAAACTCGGAGATAGAGCAACTTGTACCAGAACCACCCCAGTTCAATCCAGTTGATGTGGGGAACCCAGTCATTCAGACCATGTTTGGAAAGTTTATGACTGCCATGACACACATAACAGATAGGATGCCTATGCCTACACCTAGGGTACCTACCCAACCAGAAGGACAAGGAATCGGCAAGTCGTTTGAACGACTTCGCCGAGTTGGAGCAACCGAGTACTTTGGAACGGCTGATCCCGCAGATGTCGACCTGTGTTTAACTGAACTAGAGAAGGCCTTTAGAATCCTAAACATCCCAGAAGCTGAGAAGGTTACACATGCTATCTATCTTCTCAAAGGGAGTGCTGGGAATTGGTGGACCATGGAAGAGCAGAAGAGGCATGGTGTGAAGGTTGCATGGGAAGTCTTCCGATGGGAATTTATCAATAGATATTTCCCTAAGATGTTCCTAGACGAGAAAATCTCTCAGTTTGAGAGGTTAAGGCAGGGTTCGATGAACATTAGCGAATACGAGGCTAAGTTCATGGAGTTGTTGCGGTTATGTCCGCATATGGCTGCTACAGATGAAGAAAGGATTAGGCATTTCGAGAAGGGGTTAAACGCTGCGTTAACTACCCCTGTATCTGTTCTAGAGAACTAGAAAGATTTCCTACCTTCGTTGAGTCTGTCAGAAGGATAGAGAGGTCTGTAGCAGAGAAGAGGCAAACCCATAACAAGAGGATGTATCCTCAGTTCCAAGGATCTTCATCCAGAGACTTCAAGAAGCCTAGATTTTCTATGCCTACACCACCACCTAGACCCAGTGCTCAGACACAGTGGACACCGAGTAGAGGTAGAGGATGAAGCCTACCATTACAAGGGGCTCGCAGTTCAACATCTATGTCGGTTACAGGACCACCCAGACCACAACAACAAGACAGAAGTTGTTATATATGTGGGAAGATGGGGCATCTAATGAAAGACTGTAGAGCTAGACCAGCGAGTGTAACCCAACCACAGAGGCAGGGTCAACAAGGATCATAGAGAAGACAATTTCTAGGAGGAGCTAGAGAACTTGGACAAGCATCCCAAGCTGGATCATCAGCACCGAATCAACCACAAGCAACATCAAGATTCTATGCAATGAATCCACCTGATGCAGTGATCAACCCTCGGGTTGTGGCAGGTCAGATGGAATTGTTATATTCTGATATGTCTACATCCTGCATTGTATCTGTTTTGATTGATCCGGGTGCTACGCACTCCTTTATCACTCGAAGAATGATTCGTAACTGCAATATGACAGTCAGTCATAGAGCAGATAGTCTATTGCTAGAGACTCTGTTGAGAGGGTCTGTTGTGTTACAGGAGGTATGCTCTTCCTGCATCCTTTTCTTTTCTGAACACCGCATTCAAGTGGATCTTATACCACTTGAGATGCAAGGATCTGACATAATCCTTGGGATGGATACCTTGGAAAGGTATAAGGTTGTTTTGGATTGTGAATCCAAGCAAGATGTGTTTGCTGATGAAAGTGACACATGGATCTTTCAAGGAGAGAGAAAGATTCTACCCACCTGTCTTGTGTCAGCTATGGTTGCTGAGAAGCTGATGAGGCAAGGATGTTATGCATTCTTGGCCCATGTGGTAGATACTACCATGGAAATTCCTAACCTTGCTGAAGTTCCTGTAGTCAGGGAATTTGAAGATGTATTTCCTGAAGAACTTCCAAGTGTACCACCTCCTCGGGAGATTGATTTTGAAATCAATTTGATCCCAGACACGCAACCTATAGCACAAACACCATATAGGATGGCACCTGCTGAGATGGCAGAACTCAAGAAACAGCTGCAGGAGTTGCTTGCGACCGAGTACTTCGCCTTGGGGTGCTCCGGTTCTCTTTGTTAAGAAGAAAGACGGATCAATGCGGTTGTGCATTGATTACAGAAAACTAAACAAAGTAACAATAAAGAACAAGTATCCTCTGCCGAGGATTGATGATCTTTTTGACCAGTTGTGTGGTGCAACCATCTTCTCAAAGATAGATTTGAGATTGGGATATCACCAACTCCGTATTAAGGACAGTGACATACCCAAGTCTGCTTTTAGAATGAGGTATGGTCACTATGAGTTCACAGTTATGTTGTTTGGACTAACTAATGCACCAACTGCATTTATGGAACTCATGAATAGAATCTTCCGACCTTTCCTCGATCAGTGTGTTGTTGTCTTTATAGATGACATTCTGATCTATAGTAGAGATGCTCAGCAGCATGAACAACATCTTCGTCAGGCTCTAACTTTACTAAGAAAACACAAGCTATATGCTAAGTTTAGCAAGTGTGAGTTCTGGTTACCGGAAGTATCTTTCCTTGGACACGTGATATCTTCCTCATGTATTCGTATTGACCCTAAAAAGGTAGAATCTGTCCTACAATGGGAACAGCCGAAGACACCGACGAAAATCTATAGTTTCTTAGGGTTGGTTGGTTATTACCGAAGGTTCATTAAGAACTTCAATTCCATAGCCCTACCTTTGACTAAGTTGACCCAGAAGGATGTTCCTTTTATTTGGAGTGATAAGTGTCAGCAATCCTTCTAGTTGCTGAAGGAGAGGTTGACAAGTGCACCTGTACTTGTATTACCTGAGCAAGGCAAAGGATACATAGTTTTCTGTGACACCTCCAAGAATGGACTCGGATGTGTGTTAATGCAGGATAAACAAGTGATTTATTTTGCTTCTCGACAGCTTAAGAAACACGAGGAGAATTATCCAACACACGATCTGGAACTAGGTGTTGTGATTCATGCCTTGAAGATCTGGAGACACTATCTCTATGGAGAGATATTCCATATTTTCACTGACCATAAGAACCTTAACTATATCTTCTCTCAGCATGAACTTAACATGAGGCAACGTCGCTGGATGGAGTTAATCAAAGACTATGATTGTACAATTGATTACCATCCAAGGAAGGCCAATGTAGTTGCAGATGCTTTGAGTAGGAAATCAGCAACACCATCCTTAGATAGGGCACAGCTAAACTCTTTAGTATGCTCTAGGAGAGATATGCTTATCTCGTTAAGGCAAGACAATGAACAGTTGAAGGTGTCATTGTTAGCCGGGTTGTTAGCTGAGATGCATATAAAACCTACTCTGAGAGAGAAAATTAAAGAGGCACAACAAATCGATGATGCAGTTCAACATATTAGATCAGTGTATGGTGATGAGAAACGAGATGGTTTCCATGACTTAGATGACCAAGTAGCCTCTTATCATGGAAAGATGATAGTACCAGATGTGGATAACTTGAGAAAGTTAGTCCTAGAGGAAGCTCATTCTTCGAATTATGCTATGCATCCAGGAAGCACCAAGATGTATCGAAACTTGAAAGATATGTATTGGTGGCCTGGGATGAAGAAGGACGTTGCTGATTTTGTTATGCGATGTCCTGTGTGTCAGCAAGTTAAGGCTGAACACCAGAAGCCTGCAGGAACAATGCAACCTTTACCCATACCACAGTGGAAGTGGGATCATGTAACCATGGATTTTGTTATTGGCCTACCCAGGACAAGCAAAGGACATGATTCCATCTGGGTAATAGTTGATAGGTTGACAAAGACAGCGCATTTATTACCTGTCAAAACAACATATTCTGCTGAGAAGTTAGCACAGTTGTATGTTCAGGAGATAGTGCGACTGCACAGAGTTCCAGTCACTATAGTTTCAGACAGGGGTCCCTAGTTTACGAGTCATTTTTGGGAACGACTTCATAAAGCTTTAGGCACCCAGTTAAGGTTTAGTACAGTCTTTCATCCTCAGACTGATGGACAGTCTGAAAGGACTATACAGACCTTGGAAAACTTGTTGAGAGCATGTGTTCTTCAGTTTACAGGGAGTTGGGATCTTCACCTAAGCTTGATAGAGTTTGCCTACAACAATAGCTATCAACATAGCATTGACATGGCACCTTATGAAGCTTTATATGGTAGACGTTGTAGATCACCCTATGTTGGTATGAAACTGGTGAATATCAACTGTTAGGTCCTAATCTTGTGCAGCAGACCACAGAAAAGTTCAAAGTAATACAAAAACAAATCAAGACTGCACAGGATAGGCAGAAATCTTATGCTGACAAGCATCATAGACCTTTGGAGTTCTAGGTTGGAGATAGAGTGTATCTCAAGGTCTCACCTTGGAAGGGAGTTCTGAGGTTTGGAAGGAAAGGGAAGTTAGCTCCTAGGTTTATGGAGCCTTATCCAATCATTGAATGGATTGGAAAAGTAGCCTATAAACTAGAGTTTCCACCAGAGTTACAGAAGTTACACCCTGTGTTTCACGTTTCTATGCTGAGGAAATGTCACCCTGATACAGAATCAGTTCTACAACCTATGGAAGTAGAATTGAATGACGATATGTCATACGAGGAAGGACTAGTGTCAATCCTTAATAATAGAATTAAAAAGTTGAAAAAGAAAGATATAAGTCTTGTTAAAGTCCTCTGGAATCACCATGGTGTTGAAGATGCCACATGGGAACTAGAGGAAGAGATGAGAAGGAAATATCCTGCTCTTTTCTCTTAATATGTTTTGTTGATTTCGGGGACGAAATCCTTGTAAGGGGTGGATAATTTGTAACATCCCTGACCTGGGTTATGAACTAACCCTAGGTGTTTTGTTTAATTATGTAATTATAAACTTGTGATTATCTTTTTGGTATGTAATTAAAGCTTCTGAGGAACTTATATTTCTATTTCTGCCCTTTTTAAACAATGTCATAATATTATTTTGTTAATAGGGACTTATGTGTAAATTACCCAAGTAGAGGAGTTAACTTGCAAATTTCACATGTTTAGATGTTCCTCTGATGATGAGACATCATAAGAATGAATATGATGAAGTGTTATGGGTTCTCCAAGTTTGGGCACTAAGATGCAACTTGTGGAGAAATCCTTGTACTTTAAAACCCTAGTTTTGGTGAAAAGTGCAATTTACCCAAAACCTGGGGTGCAACATGTAAAATATACCTTTTAGAGTATCTTTTATGACTCTTGGCATAAATTAGAGTAAAAGTGATGAAGAGGGCGCTTCATTTGACTAATCAAAGAAGAAGGAAAACCCTTGTAATTAAATAACTAAGTTGTAAGCAAAATGACCCTTTTATGTGTGCAACTTAGAAGGATGTTTGGCTTCTTTTCCTCTAAACCTTAGTTAAGAAGGATTTTTGCTTAAGTATAGAAAGGAGGGGCGTGGCCAAGAAGGAGAGAAGGACCCATATGAGAAATAGAAGAAAAGATTGTCCTTATCTTGAAAACATGCCCAAAGTATATATACACCTTTCTTTTACAACCAAGGGATCGTTTCCCTTTCTCACTTCACTTATCTCTTGCTGTGGCCGACTAAGGAAGGAGCTCAGGAGCAGAGGAGAATGGCCAAGTAGAGTTGGGTAAGCTTTAACCACTATCTAGCTCAGATTCATGGAGGAAATCATGATACAAGGTTGGTTTGCTAGTTTTTCTTACTTAGTTCTTCTTTCTAGCCATCCTTTCCAACCAATTCTTGAAGAAGAAACCTTGGACGACCTGTGGATATCAAGCCACCATTAAAGCTTCGAAGCTTGGAGCTCTAGATCTGGTTCTAAGGTGGGTTTTATAACTCTAAACCCTTAAACTTTGTTATGCATCTTTCTTTCTTGCAAACGTTGCTTGTTCTTCTTCCCTCCATCCTTCTTTGCACTCTTGCAAGAAAAACCATGGAGAACAGGCCTTGATCTGGAGGTAGAAGAAGGGGGCGTGAATACCAATGCTACTTTAGCAAACTGTCTTGCCCCCCCCCTTGGCCAAACGGTTTGCAAAACCATTTGGGGCAAACGGTTTGCAAAACCATTTGAAGGGCAAACGGTTTCACAAGGTCAGTTGGAGAAAACGGTCTCCAAGACCATTTGATTGAGTTGACCAAGGGTTGACCGTTTGCGTTTATTGTTCATAATTATGTTGGTTAATAACTCACCAAATTTTATAGGTTAACTTCCAAGGAATCATGAGTTGAAGGCTAATCAATTAGGTAAACCTAGTTGGATTAAGTATTGATTTCCAACCTGATTAACTTGACCTTTTTGGGCAAACGATTTCAAAACCGTTTTAGGGATTTGACCAAGGGTTGACTGTTTGAGATTCCTGTTCATAATTATGTTGTTTAATAACTCACCAAATTTGATAGGTTAACTCCCAAGGAATCATGAGTTGAAGGCTAATCAATTAGGTAGACCTAATTGGATTAAGTGCTGATTTCCAACCTGATTAACTTGACCTTTTTGGGAAAACGGTTTCAAAACCGTTTGAGGGAGTTGCCCAAGGGTTGACCGTTTGAGATTCCTATTCATAATTATGTTGGTTAATAACTCACCAAATTTTATAGGTTAACTCCCAAGGAATCATGATTTGAAGGCTAATCAATTAGGTAAACCTAAATGGATTAAGTGCTGTTTTCCAACCTGATTAACTTGACCTTTTTGGGAAAACGGTTTCAAAACCGTTTGAGGGAGTTGAAAAAGGGTTGACCGTTTGAGATTACTGTTCATAATAATTTTGGTTAATAACTCACCAAATTTGATAGGTAAATTCCAAAGGAATCATGAGTTGAAGGATAATCAATTAGGCAAACCCTAATTGGATTAAGTGCTGATTTTCAACTTGATTGATTTGACTTCTTGGGTTATTTAGCCAAAACGGTCTCAAGACCATTTGGGGATCACCCAAACGGTCTCAAAACCGTTTGGGGGTCACCCAAGACCATTTGGAGGTCTATGGTTGGATATGGTTAAGTGTTTGAAGGACAAAAGATATGGTGTTAACCCTAATCGGCTAAGTGCTGATTTTGCATTGAAATGAGTTGATGTTTTGGGTTGATTGACCCAAACGGTCTCAAGACCATTTGGGGATCACCCAAGACCGTTTGGAGGTCTCGGGTTAAGCAAGGTTGACCAATTGAAGGTCTAAAGGTACCAAATAACTTTGCAATTAAGTGATGATTTGATGATCAACTCAATAGCTCAAACCCTAATGATTTTTCACCAGAATCCAAGGGTTGGATGAGCCAAACGGTCTCAAGACCGTTTGTAGCTCATCCAAATGGTCTCAAGACCATTTGGAGGTCACCCAAGACCATTTGGAGGTCTAGGGGTGAGTATGGTTAAGCAATTGATGATCCAATGATACTAAGTTGGAGGGTAATCAATTGCTGATTTGGTGATCAATCCAATGATCCAAACCTTAATTGGTTCACTTGGATTTTGATGATATGATGGGCAAACGGTCTCAAGACCGTTTGGAGGTCAGCCAAATGATCCCAAGACCGTTTGGGGTCAGGTCATGTCCAAATTGAATGATGGTTCAATGGGTTCAAATCAATTAGACCCACATTGAAAAATGTTGAAGGGTTATTGATTCCAAACCCTAATTCAATTGATTTAAACCCTAATTGATGATCAATTGACGGTCAATTGAGGGTCAAATCAATTGAAGGTTGGCCTATTAAACTCATTTGAAGTATGAGTATAGGTCCAATTGATGATTGGTTCCATGAATTCAATGTGATTGAATCTTTGAGAATTAAGATGATGAATGTTCTATTGATCCAATGATGATTAGTAATGATAATCAATGAAGGCACAAAGGTGGAAACCTTAATAGTACCTAAGTGATTAGTACCAATTAAGGGGTGAATTCCTAATTTCTTATAGGATCAATAACTTGATACTCTATGTTAATCATAGTTGTATATACTTGATTGAAGAGTTGATGTGACCTAATCAAGTTGAAAGGATGAAAGATTAGAATTCATATATAAATATGAATCATGTAGTGATCTTCGGTAGTACGACCGTGCAAGGTAGCACGACCATGGTAGCTTTACTTTGCACGACCGTGCAAGGTGGCACGACCGTGGTGTTCTATGAATAAATTGAAAAGAATTGGTATTGTGTTGATATTGTTATATATGCATGTCTTCAATTATGCTAATCATGCAGGTTGTTAGCAAGAGGTAATCATAGCCAGGTAAGGGTTATGATGTTTTATTCATTGAAAGCATGTTATAAACTTTATGAATAATGACATACTATGTTGCCTGGTTTAAGAGGCAATATATAAGATTGATGGGCTGTAAGAGCCTTGAGTAATATTCACATTGTTACAATCAAGGTCATGTTGTTAGATGACTTATGGTGATCTAAGTGTTTGAACAACCCTACTCTTGAATCATATTGATGAAATGATTAAGAAATGATATTCATATGATAAATGATGTGAGTTAAACTTGATACATTTAGTATTATTCTTTTATAGCAGTGTTTTAATAGTTAAATGCTTGGAAACATGCTTGATGCTAAAAGAATGCTGAAATTTACCTAAATAATCAAGTATGATCATACCATGTAGAGCCCTGATCATAGATCCATCATTGTCAGAAGCCAAATGATGGTGAAATAGGTTTTCCTAAGGGGACTACTGGATCACATACTTTTGAGTATGTGGGGGATTATGGACGCGAATATCCTTACGTCCTAGTGTAGGAATTGATGTAGATGTATCTTAAATCTATCAACCCTTCACTATATGTTTATGCCGGGATGATGTATCACTAATCTCCCGAGGGAATCTTTAATGCTGCATCGATGAGAGATAAACAAGAGATCTTTCTATGACGAAGAGAGTACAGAACGCCACTATGACTCTAATAGTGAAGTGCCAGAATACACTGGTAAGCTATTGTAGAAGAGACACGAGATATCCTGCATGTTGATCCTCACACTGACTGAGGAAGATGAGGTCATATGAATCCGGATCTTTTGATGACCTATGCATGATACCGATGCGACTTTGTAGTGATCGGTTGGAGTATGAGCGGCATACCTCATCTCTGTAGGGCATAATAATGTTTGTAAGACATAATCAATCGCATAGCATAACTGCTTAGGTTGAACTACGAGAAACAATGATTGATTTTACTTTGTTTATAAATGTTCTTGTCAAGTAACTAGTATACATATTCTTTATAATCCTTATTGAAATGATTGCTTAAGTAATTGTTGCTTTACTTAATCCTAAGCCTGCTGTTGAATGATTTAAGTTATTTTGCTTATATTATCCCTTTCTTGCTATAACAAAGCTTCTGGCAGAGAGTTATAACTCTCGCTGGGACAATTATTTAAAATTGTCTCACCCCGTAGGTTTCGACTTTTTAGGTGGACGCCGAGGACGAAGGAACCAATCTGAGAGTGAGCAGTATCAACAATAACAACACCAAGAGCAGCAGTGAATCTCAGGTGGAGATACTGACTGTCAAGTCCTGTAGATAGTATGTCTTATGTCGTCTCTGTACTCTCAAGTCCAAGGAGTCAGTAGGTCTAAGGTTTTTGTCTTTAAGCCTCGAGATTTCTTTTTGTATCTTGCCTTGAACAGGTGACATGGCAATGGATGTATAAAATTACTCAAGATGTAAATGGAGAACCATGTTATAAACAAGTTATCATGTTTGCTTATAAAAGAGTTTTATGGTTTAAAGATCTTTTTCTGAAAAGTTTTAAATTTTTAGTGATTTTCATAATTCCGCTGCTAGTTAATCGCTTCCGCTGAGTTTACATCGTGATTTATCGATTCGTTCGCCACATCAAAAGTCACAAACTTATGAATCATAATCATGATTTCAACACCCAATAACATCTATGCTTTATCTCAACACTTGGAACTCTTCATAACCACTCAACATGCATGACTTCATTTGTGTCATTGGATATTTTAGGATTTCAAAAGTCCAGTCCATCACATCCTACACACCTTGAAAGAAATTCGGTCCTCAGAATTAAGCCAAAAACCACTTTGTCACATCATATACATCTTAAAAGAAATTTTGTCCTCAAAATTAAGCCTTCCTCTTACTTCAAGGAACTTCATCCATATGTAGGACACCACTGTAGGTGCAACACATCCAAAAACGAAGCGACATAATCATATCCAAACCACCATTAGGAGGTCTTAAAACATCTAGGTGTAACGCTCTCATAACATCATGTCTAGAACATATATGTACCACTCCTATGAAGGTTTCTAAAGCATCTAGGGTGAAACATCACTTCATGGAAGGCTCAAACAAGGGTTTAGAAGCTTAGGTTATGTCATCACAAATCTCATATATTAGGGTTTCTTCTTATCTTTACACATGCATTAGGGTTCCCACATCATATTACCATGTTCTAAAGGAGTTAACCAAACTTAGCCTAATATATCAAGGTGCCATCAACATTATATTGAGATAATTGTCAGAACATGTTCAACACTAACATATGCCTTCTAGGATGGAGTTAACTATAGTTAACCCACTTTAACCATATAGATCATATCTAGGTGTCATAATCATTATGTTGTGCTAACTGTCAAACTATATTTTTCATCTTTATTAAGCACTAAGATTAACACCTCATGTAACATGTTTCATCCATTTGATTTTATTGCATCACTCATAATAAATTGCAACATTTACTAGTGATTTCATCACAAGATTAACCAACATAATCACATTATCATTGTTATTCATGATTATGGTTAACCATTTATGCATTGATATCTATTAAACCATCTCTAGGTTTCCATCATATTATCTTCATGTATACCATCTCAAGATTAGATCACATTTTTACAAATAAAATATCATGGTTGTGCTAAACAACTCATACAAGTGGCTTATCAACATACATCAACAAGTCTAATTGAGGTTCCCCTAACCCATACTTGAGGGTAGTGCCATGCTCAGTCTCTCTGAGCTAACTCAACTCTATGAGTATTTCATATGCATATACTTTATCCTCCCTCCTTGGTTTAGGGTTTCCAGGTTTACCTCATTGGTACTAGCAATAGCTTTACAAGCTCTAGCCACATAAGCACAAACCAAAACATGTTATGTGATTCTCTTCATAGGTCTTCTACCCATGAAACATGCTTACCCAAAGCTCTCTTATATACACCACTAGATTCCTATGTGGGAAACCACCAGCCTGAGCATGAGGCTTCACAAAAACTAACATAGCTACCTCCTCCAGGGTCTTGGGCTCTCTCCCTCACCCAGATGGTAGGTTCTCATATTCATGTTCACATTCACATATATTACCAACCTCTCTCTATCTCTAGGGTTTTGGTCTTCCCAACGACATCTAGGGTTCAAGAATACTATAGGAATCATGCATAAAGTGACTCAACACAATCACTCAGGAGTATTATAGTTTAGGACATAGCATATCTCATATTTCTCATTATTCTCATATCTTGGAGTCTAGGTTCTCAAACCTTCTCCCTGTAGGTCTCACTCTCTCTGGAGTTAACCCCAAAACTGGTCCTCACACTAGAGTTCCTCCTTCATAAAAGAGATTGAGGCTCTTGTTGATTCACATCTTATCTTAACTTAACATATCTCATAAAAGCCTATTTACTTGCATCATCAAAACTTATCTCAAATCCTCAAATCTGAACTTAAGTCCTCAAAGAAAAACATATCATCATAAATTGTCTTATATCATCTCTATACAACTTAGATCATCATCTAATCTTATTCCATCTATCACATATTCCAAACAAGGCTCTAGACATCTAATCTAGAACTACACTCTATTCTAGACTGATGTCATTCACTTTCACTTAGGTTGCATGACCACCTCCTACTCGTACATGTGTGGGGACACATTTTTGTAATACATATACATAATAAAATATTATACAGTTTTTCTCTGATAAAACAAGCGTCAGAGAAAACTATCAAGGTTTGATCTGATTGGAATCAAAAACTAAATCCAAAAAATGAGTGTCCCACACATCGTAGAGAGTATAGTGCCATGAAAACAAGTGAAAAGGGTGAGAACATGGTGTAGACTAGTGTAGCTACTCTAGACAACGAGCGCCATATGTCTAGGGTTTTTGTTCCCTTTATGCACATCATTTCCAAATAATGCAACGTCACATACCACTGCACTATAAGGAAAGAATGGCATCTAAGGACCTACTATACAACAAGCACCAATCTAGAAATAGTTCCCTAACATCAAGGTGCTAACCTAGAGGCTAGGTCAGATCTAGTCTCTAAAAGATGACTAATCTAACCCTAAAAGATTATTAAGTTCAAGGTTCTTTAGTTTTGAGTTGCATAATGAGAAAATGACAGGCTTTGATATTGTTCATTCTCTGATACCACCTGTGATGTCCCTAGATTTTCTAAAACTTAATCTGATGTGTGACGTCCAAATTGTAACTCTCACCTCAGCGAGAATCCCAATTTAAACACCACAGACTATGCTAAGGAGAAGAAAATCAGAGAAAGTCAGAAGGAAACAATCAGTAGTACATGCACATGAACAATAAACAAACCATACAATATATGTTCACCATTCAACATATAATTACATAATGAATTGTTACAACATTTGATATTACATATTGAATATCAAACTTATACATATACATGTACTACCACTAACCATAGGATCTTAAGACAACAGGTCCACCTATACATCAGCTCGTCACACAACTCTCACTATCCTTGATCTTCAAAATCACAACCACAACCTAAACAAAAGATTACACGGGGTACACGTCAGCACAATATTTAAGAATACTGTACTGAGTACACCTACGTGTCTTTTATATACCTCTCATCATATCTTGGCTATAAGATAAAACTGATATACTAGGCAGTAATAAAAGAATATAAGAAAAGTGTATACATGCACAAAGATATTCATTAACAACAGATAACAAATATTTTAAGCTTATTTCCATCATATATCTCGTACATCTTCCCCTAGGGCTTTGATGTTTTCAGGCCTTATGATCTACCCCTGAGGAGTTTGTGATCATTATACATGTGATCTACCCCCTAGGAGTTTGTGATCACTTTTCGAGCACCGTGTGCTTTCATATAATGGAACATATATATTATGTTTGATGTGTTCATAGAAATAAGTATGGAAAATCTCAGGCAACATAACATACATGAACAATCATTTCATCCAATACCATATGCCAAGTATTTTACTACTCATATAACACAAGCATATTGTATAATAAGACAAGTAAGAAGTAATGGCATACCTTAGATCAAGATATCCTAATCATCACATATTCCTCATGTCAACTATATCCTTGGTCAAACCCTGATTAAGACAAGATCATATATTACCATCAAGTTCTTATCATCTTACATCTCATCTTAACCCTAATCGTGTTCATTAGGGTTTCACCTTATCTCATTAGTATATTTCCATTATTACTTGCATTCTTGTCTTAGATTTATTTTACTGATGTCATATTCCAGATTATAGTCGTCAACTGGATATACTCATGTGTCACATTATTATGTGAACATATTTAACATTATGTCACTTTCATTAACCATATTAGGGTTACATCACATGTATTATGGGTGCTCTTCATATAACATGAATTTCGTGTATATAACTGATCTCAGATTTATATATATATATATATATATATATATATATATATATATATATATATATATATCTTCCAGTTACAGATATGAGGGTTTTCTATAAATTTCATCATTCATTGAGCATGTGTGTATTTATTGCATTTTATTTAGGGTTATTAGCCCTAAATAGCCATATTGAGCAAATTACATGATTTTGTGCTCTAACATCATAATCACGGACCTTATATGGATTATAGACATCAAAAAGGATTTACTAACATATTAACATAATTTTGGGCCATCGTTTGATATTTATTATCCATTAAACAAGCATTACACATCTTACATGAAATCACTATTATTAATGCATCAAAACCCTGATATTATCATTCTAATGTGTTCTAATCATTTCTCTGAGAATTCCAGTACCTTATTTGTAGTTTTTGGATAAGTGAGTTAATTTGTACAAATTATATAAGAGCTAGCCATTTCTAAGGTCATTTACCTTTTCTGGCCAATTGGTCGTTGACACGTGGCTAGCAAGGTGGTGAGCTCTTCTCCTGGCTGGGACCTGGACAGGGTATGGGGGTGGGATCCATGGATCCAATGACCCACGTGCCCGAGTCGGGCTTTCCCCCCTTTCTCATTCTTGCGAGGGCCTCTGTTTCCTCTGTGAAATAGAGCCCCGCCCAAGCGGCCGTTCTCAGGCGATCTGTCGTCTCTGAAGGCCATATATGTACCCGCGTGAGCTATGGATCACAACATAGTGCTCTAGGGACTACTTCAGTGAGAAGTTCACTCTCCATAACCCAGTACAGGCACCGCCGCAAGGGCTTGCCTATACGGACACTCCCGATTATGTCCCTCCACAGGTCTGTCTCCGCCTGGCTCTCCTCCGGTGTGGACTAGGGGCCGCTGTCCTCCTGCTCTTAGGCAATCAGCACAAATTCTCTTTGTATTCATGGACTGCCTACTACCTACGATCCCCCAATCATGTCCCACATATATGCAGCTGTAAGACTCCCATGTCCGTTAGGTCTCTAGTGTGCGAGACCACCGTCATGGCCAGCATCCCCGACGTGTGATCGGCGTCCCGTACTCCACTCCTGTATCTGCTAGCACCTCCAAGACCATGACTTGGTCCTTCCTTACACGTCGCGTGCTCTCAATCCAGTGCCTTTCCCCCTATCTCTGTCACCAGGGTTCCCATCTCCAGCATGCCAGGCTCTCCTCCTCATCCTCTCTCTTGTCTACAGAGCTAGGTGGAGAAGAGGACAGACAATAACAAGGGTCCTCTATCGTCAGTCCTTCATATGACCCAAAAGAGCAGTCTTTTGAGAGCTTGTACGCTTACAAAGGTAACCACAGGGTCTGAACTGCCCATTACACCACGATCAGCAAGATCATCATCGTGGGAGCTCATGGCTCCTGATCGTGTAGCAACCGCTGCCTAGAGAATGACTTTGAGACTGTTTGATTAACAAAACTACGGACAGAAAAAGGTCCCACACAGCTCGTCCGGGGATATCTCATTTTACCAGCTGGGTGACATGGGGTGATTAAAAACCTTAGCCTAGATACAACTTTACTGATCATGCAAATCAAATGTACATACTTTCATCGAATTTTGATTCTCAATAACTTCTTCTAGGGATCTCAACACCTCATGAAATTCAAACCATAGATTTAATTAAGCTACATCCCATCCAACTTTGGAGCCAAGACTCACTTATTTGACCATTCAATTACATACCTCAAAAGTCACAAATTTATGAATCATAATCATGATGTCAACACCCATTAACATTTATGCTTTATCTCAACACTTGGAACTCTTCATAACCACTCAACACGCATGACTTCATTTGTGTCATTGGATATTTTAGGATTTCAAAAGTCCACTCCATCACATCCTACACACCTTAAAAGAAATTCCGTCCTCAGAATTAAGCCAAAAACCACTTTGTCACAAAATTGCATCGATAAAACTACTAAACTGTATCATAGATCCTCTTTGTATATCCACACAACAAGTTAAGAAAATAATCATTATTATTACATAGTTTCCCATGGTTCTTCATTACCCACTTTTCTAGGATATTAGGTACTCTATTTGTACCTCTACAACTATTGATGAACTTGACATTTGGTTTGAGGCCTAGATAAAGATTGAGATGGAAGAGAAGAGAATAATACTTTTCTTGGGAATCAATGGTAATCCTTCATGACTCGTATAATAAATCTAGTAATCCATGGTAGATAGTGAATGGTTGTCTTTAGAGAGTCATTACTGTTGATGCACTTCACTCTTCTAGATAATGACATTTCCTTATGATCTCTTAGCACATAGATTATAGCTGCTACCTCTCAATAATTGTTTAACATAAAGGAGCCCTCCCTAGAAGCTTTCCATGGTTGGACTTGCATGTTTCTGAGTTATGGTTATCATTTGGTTTCTCTATATGCATCCAAAAAAGACTCAACCTCTCTTTTTGTCATAAGGGTGCCTTCTGATGGTGGATAATAGTGTCATTGAAGATGAAGTCATTCCATAGTTGCTATAAAAGATATAGTTTTCAAATGAACCAAGTGGTTTCCAACTCATATTATTGTTGGGCTTTAGATTTCTGGAGATCTATTGTTTTTGTGTAGGACCGTCCCCTATGACCACATTGTCTTGGGAATTGATGTTGTCCCATAATTCCTTTGCAAATCAACAACCATTGATTACATGCAAGGTGGTTTTTGATGATTGCCACACCTTCGACACTGAAGAAACCTTAAATTAATCTATTAGAGCTAGTCATGAGACCATTGTGGTAAGATTTCCACAGGTGGACATTGGTGCTGTGAGGCACTTCTAATTTCATACATATATCCAATTTCCTAGGGTGCATATTATGTGATACTTATACATCTTTTTTTATATCGTCATTATATTGAAGCAACCTCGGGGATCATTTGTGAAATACCAGCCATCCTCTCTAGTTTTTGGGTCTGGTGGTAGCATGTTCATGGTTTTACCATTGGTTACATGATCAAACCAACGTAGCATGAACTCAATGTCCAGACTTTGATGTCCTTGGTATCATCAGGACTATGTCAGTGATTATAGATTTTTAGGAGATCCAAGCCACTCATACATCTTTCATACCTAATAGAGGAATCTATGATATTGATAACTACATGACCCACATGCCTTTCATTTCCAAATTCTTGTTAACAATGGATTTCCACATCCAATAGCCATTTTTTCTCCCTATGTCCTACAAGTGGTCGTAGTTGTCTATCATCACGTACCGATAATGTATTTTGTTGTGACTGTAGAAATCATGCATCAGTCTTGAGAAGAGGGCTCATTTTGGACCCCTGCCTGTTTGATATCTAGACATCTATATTCCTTGGTTGACACTAGTTTTTGCTGAGAAATTGTATTCATGCTTATTTTCTTAGAGTTTCTACCCCATACAAAGCTATGTATGCTTTGATCAATTATTTCTCAGACCGCAATGAGAAGAGGACAAGTTTGCATCAATTAAATGGGTATTGAATTGAGAACTGAGCAGGTGAGACACGTCTAGAGACGGAAACTCAATGCTTGACCTAAAGGTGAATGTCGAATGCAACACATGGAGTAGCGTGAAGATTCATTAAGTCAATTCTAGCTCCTATAGGGTGATAAGAATAAGGTCTTGTTGACCCAAGAAGAGATCTTTGCACAAATGGAGTTTATGGTGGATAAGAACCTAGCTCTATTAGAGTGTGAGTGAAGAATTATAACCCCCAAGTGACTACCCAAGTTATCAGTATGAGTAATACCTATTCGCTTTCTAATCCTCTATTGCAATAGAGTATAAGTAATTTTGAAGATCATGATTTCCGACTTCTCCTAAAATAGAGTATGTCCTGAGGCTTGACCAAAACAAAGATAAACGTTTCATCAATAGTCAAATTTGTTATAAAGACACAGAGGATGATATCGTCTACAAAACATAAATGGGTGAAAGTTTCTCCTCTTCTTAGACATGTCATTTCTTTGTAAATACAATGATCTCCCGGTTTTAACTATTTGAATACAAGAATACTTTTTTTTATTGAAACACGGCAATAAATATGTTAGACAAATTTCATTCCACAATGTGAAATCCAAGCTAAATTATGAAATCATGTTTCACGATGGATTTTGTTTATATATATATATATATATATATATATATATATATATATATATATATATATATATATATATATATATATGTATATATATATGTGTGTGTGTGTGTGTGTGTGTGTGTGTGTTCGTTCTAACATGGATATCGAACAAGATTAAGATCAGAAGAAAATCAAACCAAAATAAGTTTCCAAAAATATTTTGTCTAGATCAGGATACATGTAAATCAATCTTACCAGCTCATCCCGGATCTTGTGTGTATTCGTTCTAACATGGATATGGAATAAGATTAAGATCAGAAGAAAATCAAACCAAAATATGTTTCCAACAACATTTTGTCTAGATCAGGATACATGTAAATCAATCATACCAGCTCATTCTGGATCTTTTATGTGTGTGTATTCGTTCTAACATGGATGTGAAATAAGATTAAGATAAGAAGAAAATCAAACCAAAATAAGTTTCCAACAACATTTTGTCTAGATCAGGATACATGTAAATCAATCATACCAGCTCATCCCAGATCTTTTGTGTGTGTGTGTATTCGTTTTAACATGGATATGGAATAAGATTACGATCAGAAGAAAATCAAACAAAAGTAAGTTTCCAACAACATTTTGTCTGGATCAGGATACATGTAAATCAATCATACCAGCTCATTCCGGATCTTAAACCACAATTTGATTCCAAACTTGAGGTAGAGAAACCTCCCATTCCGAACCAACAGTTATTTTCTTTTATACATACCAAGTACGTTGCAGTCCATTTGGTCTACTACTTTCGAGATTTGTTAGTCCCATGGGAAAACACAGTATTTTACACTGTCTACCAGATTAATGCACATGCCAACGACATTTAATGTAAAGAAAAAAATTAATATTATCAACGCGTGTACAATCATAAACAAATTTATAACCTACACCTGTCCCAAGTAGGTATAGCAAATCTGAACTCGGTCCAGAGTGTCCCGGGCAGAGGAGATTTAAACCCGTCCACAAGGGCCGCCAGCCGACCACAGAAGATGGAGACACGGAATAGGAAGAACGGAAGAGTCATAGGGAAGGATTTGTCTGTTTTGACTTCGAAACGCCGCCAACGACATGATCCTTGCAAGATAGGGAAAATTCAAGATACGTCCACCGCCACCACTTGACTCAAAACGAAGAAGACCCAACCATCTACTTCCTCTTCAAGCTCGAAAACGGTGAAATAAGCAACGCATGAAGGATAAGAAAACGAGGTCTGCGGTACACTGAGACATTTGGAAATGTTTCGGTTAGTCGTTTCGAAACAGGCATGACTTCTAGCAACAAAGGAAAAAAAGGATTAACATCACTATGTAAACTTCTATCAGTGGTCATGCCACAGTTTGAACAATATTTATTTGTCACATCTGCTGATGTAGCTCCCACTGTCACTTAATCAGCTTACTTTCGCATTTACTTCACTATGCCGTCCATCCAGCTGCAGACTGCTGCCTGGATCCCATTTGTAAACAGGATAATATACCTTTTGCTTAAACTAACCCCATCATTCCGACAGTCGTAGAATCAACAAACATCCTACTCTGGGCTCTCAGTCCCCATCAACCCGGCAAGATTGCCGCCCCTCCCGCCATCGTGCCACCTTGGCAAAGAGTTGAAGTCGGCACTGCAATTGCTTAATTCTGCTGGTAAACTAACAAAGCTGGAAGCTAGCGTGATGTGTCCTTCACTACCACGTGTCAAGATAGAAACACTATATGGATAAATAGTAATTATTTACTAATTCATGCACAAACAACTGATGTGGCGTATCCTTCCCGCAGTTTAATTGCGGTCGAGCTGCATAAGCATTGATGTCCTTACTTGTATATACACGTATATCCATTAGTGTGATTGGAGCGCAATGTTTGATTAATCTTTTGTCTTGGCTGATCGAGGTTAGGTGATATTAGGTGGCACTATAAAGTGAAACAGCGACACAAGCGCGTCGATCTCGTGGCTTGTATAATAATTCCGATCTACACTGTTAGTGTTATCGTACAGATACTTTTTTTCCTATCGCCGAAAATCAATCGATTCAGAAACATCCAAGGAACTAGACGACCCATGGTCAGGCCACTACAAGCCATGGCATCAAGCAGGCTCCTAAAACACTAGAGAACCAGAAATTGGATTCCACGACTCATTGCCCTCAGTGCCTCCACTAATACTATGAATGGATTGAAACTTAAAAATACAATCATGTTTAAATGTTTTGTTATAAGGAGTATTCACATTTATATATAGGAGAGGAGATCTTCTTTACAATAATTACAACCAAGGCCTGAAAGAAACTGACAGTCAACAATATAAATACAGTCAATGGTAAACAATACAGATATGGTCAATGTTATCATTAATTCACATTCAATCTATAGATTAGTTGATAATCAATTAATATTAACACCTTCCCTCAAACTCAACGTGGATCAAAGATGCAGAGTTTGTGAATCAGTTTGTTGTGATTTGATGCAATGTGTCTTTTTGTGAAGAGGTCTGTAATTTCATCTGTACAGGTTATGAAGGGGAGCGTGATGATGCTAGCCATATGTTTTTCTCTCACAAAGTGATAGTCTATCTCTATGTGCTTAGTCATGTCATGAAAAACTAAATCACAAGTAATTCACATGGCACTCTTGTTGTCACATAACATACGTATAGCATCAGAAATGATAACTTTCATATCACTTATAAGCCAACAAATGTGCACTATTTCTTCAGTGGTGCCACACATTGCTCTATACTCTGCCTCAGTGGAAGAAAGAGATACAATATCTTACTTTTTACTCCTCCACGACACTAATGAATCACCAAGAGGAAGACAAAAACCAGTGGTGGAGCGTGTAGTGGTTGGGCATCCAACCCACTCAGCATCAATATATGCATGTAGGATAAGGTTGGAAGAAGAGCTTATGAGTAGAGACTATGATTTCTTTCGATATGTATCATATGATACGAAGTACAAAAACATAGTGGACACTTCGGGGAGAAGATAAGAATTATGACACAATGCTAAGATCATGTTGAATATATGGCCTACTGATTCACATGCATAGTAGTTGTTCTACGAGTTGACGATACCTTGTGGGATCAGGTAAAGGCTCACCATCAGTTGGGTATAATTTTATATGAAGTTCAACATGCGTGTTTGCATTGTATAATTCATATATTTTGGCACGCTCAATGACAGCTGTTGCATATTTTTGTTGAGAGACTAAAATTTCTTTCTTCCCATGAGCAATCTTCAAGCCTAAAAAGTAGTGAAGTTGTCCAAGGTCCTTCATCTGAAATTATTTAGCAAGATAATGTTGTAATTTATTGATTCCTACAACATCATCTCTTGTGATTATCATGTCATCCACATACAGGAGTAGGATGACTCACCCTTGAGGTGTGTGGCACACAGCCATTGAATAATCATATAAACTTTGGGTGTAACATGCAAATGTGATGACTTATCTGAAGCATTCAAACTAGGCCCTGGGTGCCTATTTGGGTCCATAAATGACTCGATGTAGAAGACAAACATGATATTTAGGTACTATTAATCCTGGTGGAGGATCCATGTATATAGTTTCTAGGAATTCTCCATCTAGAAATGCATTTTGTACATCCATCTGGTATAAAGTCTAATGATGGGTTGTTGCAACAACAGGAAGAGTTCTGATGGTGGTCACAAGAGCAACTGTGGAAAATATTTCTTCATATTCTAAGCCAAATTCTTGAGTGAAGCCTCTAGAAATTAGGCATTCTTTGTATGGTCAATCTTTCCATCAGCCTTGTGCTTGATTTTCTACAGCCAGCTGCAAATGACAGGTTAGTACATGTAGGTAAAGGAATAAGATCCCAAGTGTGGGTGTGATCAAAGGTCTGAAGCTCTTCTTCTGTATCCTTCTTCCAATGTATAGAGCTAGAATCTTCCTTGTATGAAGATGGAACAAGACCTGTATGAAGAGCAGTTAGGAGACGTCCATATTCTAAAGAGTAACATGTGACTCTGAATGAGCATAGAGGGTGGATATGGTCAGTGACCGCATTGAGATCTTCTTGGACCCATGTTAATGTCATTAGAAGAAAGGTTTTGTGCAACATTAGGATCATAATCATGTGTCATGTCATTGGATGGTGTATCAGGGTCATCATGGGTTGCCTCAATGCCTAATGGTGGTGATGTGACAAGAGACTCAACATGGGTAGCCTCAATGATAGTGGAAGGTTAAACAAGGGTAGCCTCAATCTCAATGGGTAGATTTAGTCTAGGGGTTTGTGGTGGAAGTTGTTTTGGTAATAGATTCCTCATGGGGGACAGTGTTGAATTCATGAAGCAAGGAGTCATTTATGTTGGTGGAAGTATAGTAAGGTGTATCCTCAAGGAATGCAACATGTCATGCTATGCGCAGACGGTGGGGAATAAAGTCAAAACAACGATAACCTTTGTTTTCATCATTGTATCCTATAAGGACAAAATGTGTAGATCATGTCTCAAGTTTCTTCCACTTGTGTTGCAGAAGAAGGTCAAAGTAATTACAACCAAAAACACATAGGTACATGTAGGGATGTGGTCAATTGTAGAGTTATTTATGCGATGAGACTCCCCTAGGTTTTGAGTTGGCATGAGATTAATGAGATAAGTGGATGTGAGGAAGGCTTCATCCTAGAACCGTTGTGGAATGCCAGAGCTAATGCACAAAGCACGATCTGTTTCAAGAATGTGTATGAGCTTCCTCTCTGCAACACCATTTTGTTCATGGGTGTAAGGACAACATTGTCACAAAATGGTACCTTGGGCCCTTAGATCAAAAAAGGGAAAAGGTATGTATATGAACCTGAGGTCAAAACAAATAAAGAATGGATAAGAGAAGAAAAAAGGGAACACAAGCTTAGAAAAAAAATTAGCTCCAAAGTTATCCCACTGTCTAGATTCAAAAGATAAACCAGATGAAGGCTACCAAGAGAAAAACAAGCACAATCAGAACAAGACTTGGGATCTATATGCAGAACACTAAAACCTTCTGATATCAAACTAACATGTATATCTTGTACTATCATCTTGGAATTATCTCCTCAAAGAGGCTGATAAAACTAACAACTAAATTAGAAGATATTTAACTAAAGCTATAAGCATCAAGCACCATGAAATAAGGGCACCCTATATGAAATAACGTCGGGAAGGAGAAAACCCCAAAGAAAGTGTGACTTGCATCTAGTCATCAAAGTAAGAGGTCTAAAACCTCAACTAGGCCACATGAGAATAACTAAATTTAGGAAATAGCAAAAACCCAATTACCTCTCATGATACAATTCCATAGGCAAGTTGAGGATCAAGATTTGTTATCATGCACAATAAGGTTTCTTTCAAACCAAATATGAAAAAATGCAAGGACACACAAGAGCTTCAAATTGCAACCTTTAATAGAGGTAACATGAGACCAATTTGAAGGTATCAAAGTGAGGGAGAAAAATTTAGCGGATTTGTCATAATACCAACAGTAAAAGAACAACAGAATAAACTGTGATTACAGCATTCATAGTCACTTATGCACCGGAAACAAATTGAAGTTGTTGATAGACCCATTCTCCTAGTATAGTTCTATGTAGGAAGCCTATCGTATCTATGCTTCCACATATGATAAATGCATTTCTTTGGACCCCTTATGCTCCATATACAATCATAAACAAGATCTTCTAATCTTTAACTCTGACAGAGTCTAAAAACAACATAAGAGACTCCTTCTTATCTTCCTTTAGACAGATAACATCATCATCATAGAACTTGACATTTGTGCCTTGAAGTAAATTCGGAAGAGTATTAGAGTTCCTACTCATAGGGAGAGACCAATTCTTATTATAGATAATAGAACTAAAATTGTAATATGGAAGAACACATGTCTTAATGATCATACTTTTGTCAATAAAACTTTCCATAAACTGTCCATTAATGTAGGGGTTGCACCATACTTTGAACATACCCCCTTTTCCAACCTGAAAATTGACATGAGGGATAAGAAGGGTCTAACTTCCAAAATCTTTTTGAATAGGCAAGAGTGATTGGATGACTCAAGTACACTCCAAAAGGAAAACTTCTTAAGAAACTTTTACCTTTTCTACTTAACCTGTAGTGTGTCTTTCTTTCTAGCTACATCCCAAGCATTGACCATAAGGCAAGCTCTAGCTATTTCCTTACTCTTTCTTAAATTGAGGCCACCTTCTTTCTTAGGAAGGGTGATCTTATCTCACTTGATCAAATGGAGGTTGTTATTCCTTTTAGAAGATCCCAACAAAAAGTCCCTACTAATTGTATCAATTGCATTAAGAACTGAGCAAGGAATAGGGAAAGAATACAACCTATTAAGTGTATAGTAGAAATGGTTGATTTGATAATCTCATCTCTCCCAGACATAGATAATAATTTACTCTTCCAAGAGTCTAGTTTACCTTTGATTTGGTCAATGAGACCACTACAAAGGCTCTTAGGAAACATTCCATAGAATATAGGAAGACCCAAGTAACTAGCTTCACCTACTAACTTCATATCGAGAATTTCCATGATTTTTACTAAAATGGATAGAACTTTTTTCAAGATTAGCAATAAGAACTGAGATGCTACCAAACTTAGAAAGAATTTCCTTGAGACAAAAAGCATTGTCCTATCTAGCTTTCATGTAAATAATTAGGTCATCAACAATGATAAGATGAGAAATAGTGCAATTCTTAGAAATCTTGATAGGAGTAAACCTTTTCTCTAGCATAGCTATCTTGATGATTTCAGAGAGACCCTGCATGACAATAACAAATAAATAAGGCTCCATGGGGTCCCCTTGTTGGATGTGATTTGAATGATAATTGCCTCAGAAGGTTCTACATTAATAACAATCTGGTAAGAAGTTGAATTGAATATATTCACAATCCAATTGATCCAACTAATAAGGCATCCCATCTTAAACAAGATAGAGAAAAGAAACCTCCAGTTAATATAGTCGTAGGACTTTGGGATATTAGAGTGAATGCACATGTTTTCGTTTGAGAATTTCCTGAAACCACTTAGAATATCATTAGTCAAAATCATCATATTTTTGATACTTTTGTTCTTCATAAAAGAACATGACAAGGGTCGATAATGGTAGGAAGGACAATCTGGAGTCTATTTGCAAGCAATTTAGATATTACCTTATAAAAACATTGATAAAACAATGGGCCTCCAATACCAATCTTGCTAGAATCTTGTCTCTTAGGAATAAGTGTAATGAAAGTTCTTTGATATTTTTTAAGAAGATTGTTTTGCACACAAAAATCGTAGACAACGAGAAAAACATCATCTCCAATTACATTCTAGTAGATTTTTTAGAAGAAATCATTAATATCCTTTCGGACTAGACACTTTATCCCGCTTCAAGTTTTATACAATATCATCAACCTCTTTTCTAGAGATAAGAGAAACAAGGTCAATCTTCTATTTGGTCGTAAGAGAACTACCCTACCAATTTCCTTGTCAGACCTCACCACACTTCTCAGGGTTGATAAAAAGGTTGAAATAGAACTTAGTAATAGAATCTTGAATACACATTGGATCATGAGATAAAGACCCATCAATCTCAAGGTTTCTAATATGATTAGAGTGTCTTCGGGTTCTCATATGAGAATAGAAAAAATTCATGTTAGAATCCCCCTCCATGAGCCAATGTGTAGGGAAATATGACTACGAGATAGGCAGTAGAAATAAAATTTTTATCTACTATATTCCCATGACCAATGGATCATGTCAATTACTATAAGACAGGAAGGATGATTTCAATGATATAACTGGTCCTGGAGCAAGTGCAACGACAATCCTCATTGTTGTAGTTGCACAACTCAAACTCCTAGTTGTACTGAGACTCGTCTGAATGCTCCTCCAAGGACACCAAACTCACATGTCATCTTCTACAACAGTTTCTCTTGTCACAGACTGCTAGTTGATGATGTCCTCCTTAGTGATAGACAATGGCATCCCACCTCTCGAGAAGTCTACACGGACCTCCTAGAACTCTTTTCATCCTACTGGACTAGATAGAAAAGAATTGTCCCTCCCTCGAGAGTACTAGTCACCAGTTTGCTCTCCCATAATAATGAACTTAGTTGTTTCTCTCACTCTAGCTATCCCTCCCTAGTCGAGTATGACTTGTTTGGACTCTTGTGGTTACCCCAACCAGAGAGAACAATTTTTGTCATAGAAATTGATTCTTGATTGTCTGTGTGCTCTGGGAAGCCCCCAATACCCTCTATTTATTAGCAGAATTTGGGTCCAAGTTCCCATTCGATGCTGGAGTAGAAGGGACTGGAAGATCTTGAAATTTCACAACAATTCTGGAATTTTCACAACATGTGAACACCCAAACGACTATATAACACACCAGCCAGTCGTCTGGCATGTCATATGGTCATCTGGCTCAGTCTGACAGTCTTTGGGGATTTCCCAGTGGCACATAAAATTGGCAATTTGTTTCCAATTATTATCCCATATTAATTCCTTGCACAACAAATAATATACTGCCTAAATGAACTTGGAAATGTCTAGATACTTCCTTAGTCAAAATGGGCCATCTTACCCATGCGAGATATTCATCTCACTCACCCATACAACCATCTAGTGACACGAGTTAGGCCAGTCGGTTCAATCCAAAGCCAATTTCAATCTAAATCAATCTAACACTCCAAATACCCATCTCAACCCTTGAGACAGCTGTTTGGCACTCCGGACGGTCGTCTCATGCCATCAGACATGCATATGACAGTGCAGTCAGGTTGCTTCTGTGTGGATTAATTACCTAAACACTTTAGCAATTAATTGATATGTCATTCGAGATCAGACTCCTGTTCTAGGTCGAGACCTATGTGTGTGACCCTATAGGGCCCATATTATGTTGGTTGTGAATGTTCATAACAACTTATGACATCACAAGAAATGAGTGTTGCCTAGTCTCACATCACTGATACCCAAGTAAATGGAAAGTTGCAGAACAACTTCATCCTATAATTTGTGTATGGTGTTGTAGTGTTTGTATAGATCCTTTGTCACTGATGTCCAAGTTGAACTCAAGGCATGGAGAAGTCACCCTCTTCATCATTCAATCTTGTTTCTTGAACTAGAGCAGAATGTCTAGATATATGTAAGCTCAATATCACATATTGACTCACATGTTCATGGACATGCATTTCTCAGTCTCGCTAATCAAGAGGCCTAGGACATCACACTCCAGTAGGAGGGACAAATCCCATTTCTATCATTCAAAGTATATCCCCATGTGTCAAAGTCACCCAATCATCACCATTATAACAACCCATGTGTCTAGGAATAAATTTGATGATGTCAAAGTATACCCAACGACATGTGATGAGTGCAATGATTTCAAGTTTAAGAACCACAACCACCACCATCACCGTGAGACTTGAATATGACTTCCATGAAGATGGCTTCCATGTGTCAATCTCACGGTGGGTTTGTCTGATACATTGTTCTCTAACATGTATCCATGTGCTTGGTTTGATATTGCGATATCATGACTAATGAAAATTAGTCATCAACCAACTCACACTATGATCTCATGTTTTGTTGTTGTCTATCAACCTTCCACAATATCATCCTATTAGGGACATCATCAGAATATGCATATGTACTCTTATCATCTGTATGATCTCATTCAACAAGGCTAATACTTGAAGACATATGTCATTGAGTAATATTATTCTCTACACATTTATAATGCTACATCATTATCTCATAATTGAATTAAATAGAATAAATTGGAAGCTTGTCCTTTTATTAATAATCAAATCATTTTACTTGATATGCCATTACAATCATCACATGATTGGCTCTCTGGGCACAAATAACCAATAGACTCCCACTTGCACTTAGAGCCAATCACTCATGAGTCTTATTCTGAGTGACCTAACATGACCGTCATGCTTCTACTCTGAAAGTCCCTTTGTCAAGGGATCAACAAGATTGTTCTCAGTTGGTACATTAAAATCATTACATCTCCTCATTGTACAATCTGTCGTATGAGATGGAACCACATTTGTATGTGCCTTGAGTGCAGATGTGATCTAGGTTCCTTAGCTTGTGCAATAGCTCCATTGATGTCAGGATATAGCTCGATTGCATCGCTGATGCTTGGAACAACCCCAAGTTCTGTAATGAACTCCTTGATCCAAAAAGACTCCTTTGATGCACTCGATGCAACACTATACTCAGCCTCTATTGTAGAATTAGAAATTGTCTCTTTCTTGGAACTCTTCCAGCTCATAGATCCATAGTTTACACAAAATACAAATCTTGATTGCAATTTGTAATCATCTTGATCAGTCTCGAAGCTTGCATCGGTGTAACCCTTTACCACCAACTCTTCCTCTTTGTCGTAAACCAAGAACTGATCCTTAGTCCTTCTCCAACTGGGTAAAAGTATTAAGGCACTGTAAGGAGGAAGGATCACGCCCTTACTAAAAATTTGAAGAATAAAACATCCATTCCAAGCACACTCAAAGGTATGCTAGAATAGGTGCAAAACTTTCAAACTTTAATAAATGGTATTCAAAACAACCGAAGTATAGCAGCGGAATAAAAATAATGACTATATTCAATTTTCACAAAAGATTACAAAAGTACATCATAATATCCCATAAGGATTTACATGTATGATACAACATAAGGATCTAAGTAGAGGGAAATCTAAACCATAACAACTTTGTATCCAAGCCTTAACTCCTTAATCTAGTCCAAAGCTTCATGCCTTATCATCCAAGTCCTTCACCTAGGATTGGAAGAATACCCCAGCAAGAAGAGAAAATAGATGACATCATCAAAGCATGGTATGTGCATATTAAATAGGAAATTGAGAAATATATGGAATAAAGGACATCAAATATAAAAGGCTTCCCATAGAAAGGATAAGGAAACCCAAGTGGGTATCAGGAGAAATGATTTTCAATAACAAAAGAGATACTTGCCATAATTAAAACAATAAAGATTGTGCCATACTAGCACATGTAACGAAAGTAGGGCACACACCCCTACAATCATGATCAACCTACATGCATGTGAGATAAGAATAGCCCTATAACAATATAAACACAAAGGCGGCCAACTCTCATAAACTTGAAACCTGATAGAGAAAGGAATACTTCCAATCTCCCAAATATATAAAACATGCACCAAGAATCACACATTTTCCCCTAGGTATGAGGTTCCTTTCCATCCCAAAAGAGTAAGAAATATCACATCTGCTTGGCATGAAACAACACATCTTCCATAAAAACCAATGCAATTACACTACTCTAGTGCTACTGAATCACATAGCATGTTAAATGTAGAGGCAAGTAGAAAGTATAGTTAGAATATATAAACTAGTCACCACATAAGTGACCAACATATACATCCACCTCATAAGTGGGTAAAAGACATCACATGTCATCTTTTAGAGTTCCATCATGAACAAAGCATAAGATAAGAGTTCAAAAGAATATCCATGATCACATGATCAATATAAAATAAGGTAGTTCACATGAACTATTATTTTCAAAAGAAAAGACATTGTGTATAGGCTAATGTCCATAGGACAAAGAGAATGAATAAGCATACGTGAATTCCTCAACCTAGAAGCATAGGGGATACATCATACCTCAACTTCAGAGTCTTAGCAGTCCAAGTCAATCCTAGATGCAAGCCTAGGCCTCCAAAGAACCTCTAAGAAAGGTGGAAAGGTCTAATAAGTAAGGCTCCCAAGATTAGAGAGGTTGGTCTCTCCAACAAAGCTCCTATCTCGAGCAAGAAGCACCTTCTCCACTTTAGAGGTGAAAAACCCTAACAAAAGAACATGGAGATGAGATGTTTTAGGGTTCTAGGTGGAGTTTCACCATGGATGGTCATGGTTTTGACCTGGAAGAAGGTGGGAGGAAGACTAACAACATGAAATCAAGGAAGGAAAGGATGATACTTACTAGTTTTGGTCAAAATCACCAAGGAGGAGCTTAAGAAATCTGAAATAGAGAAATTTAAAACTCTAGGAGCCTTATTCACCAAGGTAGGCACCCTCTTTTACCTTGGGACAACAACTTCGTGTACAAACATAGAAGGAATGATTATCTGACCTAGAGGAAAGAGAAGGAGAGGATTGCTTCTTGGATTGGGAGGTGGGAAGGGGTAGGCATGGCTTTATAAAGAAGGGGGCAAGCATGAGGTGTCTATGGGACTTTCCATGTGTCCCTAGCCTAGGGCTTCATGGCCATGCAAGAGGAAAGCTAATAGAGACTTATTGTATATCAAAATTCGGTCCTAAAATCCCCTAGAGACTTACAGGACATCCCTACCATCCTTCACACAAAGAAATCACCCCACTGGTTGATAGCTTTTAAAGATAAGCTCATTTATAAAGAGGGTTATCTTTATAATGCCCTTGGAAAGTAACACCTTCAAACAAAGGTTAAACTAGGTGCCCTATGGTTCAAAAACTCTAGAATGGTAAGGGAATATATAAGGATTATATTGCATGTGACAATTTGCAAAGAAAACCTTCCAATTGGGTAAATTGTAGAAAAGTCCAGAATGTACCTAAATTTGCATAACTTGCACAAACAACATCCAAATTGAGCCAAATTTGAAACTTAGGCTCATTTTATGATTTCCAAACACATCATAAAGTTATATAAATGTTTAGAGAACTTAATTATGGTAATTCAGCTTGTTTAATATATTAAGCAAGGTTTGGGGCCTTGCACAAATTTATTTACCATTGTTCCACTGAAGTGATGATTTTGCATGTTAGATCCTTAAATACGCTTTCACTGAGGTATTTGTGCATAAACCCTTCCATTGGTATGAATAGTGAATAAATGTTCAACAAACCACTATAAATTCCACTAATTAAACATCAAATCCAAAAAAAGATAGAAATGAAAGGAAAAGCTTGGAAAAGGGCCAAAAATAGAATATGTCCAAGTTTTAGTGTGTTACAACGCTCCACCCCTTAAAGAGGATTTCATCCTTGAAATCTAAATCAAAGTGAGAATGGTGATTATGTAACATCTCACCGCTAAACTCCCATGTTGTTTCTATTGAACTTCCACCAAAACTTCTACTAACTTAAACTCCTTTGTTTTTCAACTGCTTGACTTGGGAATTTAGAACATTCTCAAGCAAATCCACATAGGTTAGGTTCTCTTAGATCACTTAAAGGTTCCACTTTTATGATTTTATTAAAAAAATTGTCTTATTAGAATTATATTCATTAGGATATCACATTATCATTATTATTCTTTTAATTGTGTCATGTTTTATTTACTTTGTTGCCAAAGGAGTTATATTTTATTATTATACACAAAGTCCTATATATTACTTGTTTATCTCATTAAGATTTTTAGGGAAATTAGGGTTTACTCAATTATCTCAATATACTTTATTATTATCCTTAATCATTTGGATTTAGCCTCTGTTATCAACCAATTAAATTATAATAGATTGTTACTAAGAAATAAGACATTTTATGTATTATTTTATAATTAATCCAAATAATGTCACATTAATTACTTATATCTATATTAAACATTATCACATTACCTTTTTTTTACATTGATGTCATCATTAATCATTTTCTCATGTTTATTCACTTATTATTATTGATTATGCACATTTATGTGAATCAATTACTTTTTATCCATATTGGATTCATTATATGCATTTTAGTGATCAAGGTGGGACATATTACGTATTAATGATTTGATTCAGATACCAAGTAACGATTAGGTGATTAATTAGGTGTGTATTAGAGAACAAGGTGATATGCATTTCATATTGATGACCTGATTAATCTATGATTAGGTGATTATATATCATTTATGTGTATTAAAGGTTGTTATCTTATTATGACACCTAATGTCACTAATGTATCAAGAATGTCATTAAGGATGTATAGGTTCAGGTTAGATGAATTCAACTTAGGGTTTAGGTTAACATGATCACTATACTTCACATATACCTTCTTAGGATGCATTAAGTCCAAGGTTAGATTACAATTATCTTTCCCATCATATCATTAGGGTTTATTGGTTTATGCCATGGTGAAAATTATGCTTATCCACTATTAGTATTAAAATGTGAGTTACTCTTATTATGTGCATTAGATATCCAGTAGGGTTCAAATGTATGAACTATTTATTAGATGATCATTAAATGTTCTTTTGGATACCAAGAAACATGTGGTTACAACTATAACTTGTTTGGTCAACACTAAGGATTCAAGAACACTAACTTCCTAATTAGGGAGGTAAGGTTTCTAAAGTCAGAGTAGCCAAATTTCAGTATGTTACATGACTCCATCCCCTTGGAAATGATTTCATCCTCAAAATTTAACTACGCAAATATCATCAAACCAACTACTCTCCACCCCTTAAAAGGTTCGACCTACCAAGCCAAACTAATCTAGAGGAAAAAGGGAGAATCTAACTAAACCATATACAAGATCCATCACATTTCACTGCACACTCTGATTGCTTACTAAACAACAAATTTCAAATCTAGGTTCTAGGGATTACTATCCAAACATGTGGTTCTATGGGTCATAATGGAACTATATTGGGTATCCATCCTCAAATAAGTCGTTACACCTGGGGGACTAGTTCAACATATTAGGGTCCCTAAAGATAAATCATATAGATGTCTAAGGCTACCATTGCCTGAAAGCATGCTATTTTGAACAATTCATTTCATCTCAGGCCAGGCCGATATCATATGGATTTGGGAGTCCTCGTAAACCAAGCTAGTGGTGCGGAGGAAAATCTTACCATCCCCCAAACCCTAATCCTTTCTAGACACCTTTCTTTTCAACTTCATGTCCTAGTATATGCCTAAAGGCCAAGCTAAACAACCTCAAGTTACTAACTTATGCATCTTTTAATTGTAAGTATTTTAGGGATCTATTCATCATTATTCTAGTGTGAAACTATAGGATCCTAAATCAACCCTTCATCATCTATTGATCAACTCTAGGGCAAACATGTCACTTAAAGGTAAGGAAAGTATTCTAACTAGGGAGACAAAATTTAAATAGTCAGGTTCCGACTACCATGGGCTCTGATACCATGCTGTAAGCAGGCGGGATCACCCCCTTACTAAAAATTTGAAGAATAAAACATCCATTCCAAACACACTCAAAGGTATGCTAGAATAGGTGCAAAATTTTCAAACTTCAATAAATGGTATTCAAAACAACCAAAGTATAGTACGGAATAAAAATAATGACTATATTCAATTTTCACAAAAGATTACAAAAGTACATCATAATATCCCATAAGGGTTTACATGTATGATACAACATAAGGATCTAAGTAGAGGGAAATCTAAACCATAACAACTTTGTATCCAAGCTTTAACTCCTTAAGCTAGTCCAAAACTTCATGCCTTATCGGCCAAGTCCTTCAACTAGGATTGGAAGCATACACAGCAAGAAGAGAAAATAGATGACATCATCAAAGTTTGGTATGTGCATATTAAATAGGAAATTGAGCAATATATAGAATAAAGGATATCAAATATAAAAGGCTTCCCATAGAAAGGATAAGGACAACCCAAGTGGGTATCAAGGGAAATGAATTTCAATAGCAAAATAGATACTTGCCATAATTAAAAAAATAAAGATTGTGACATACTAGAACATGTAAAGAAAGTAGGGAACACACCCCTACAATCATCATCAACCTGCATGCATGTGAGATAAGCATAGCCCTAGAACAATATAAACACAAAGGCGGCCAAGTCTCATAAACTTGAAACCTGATAGAGAAAGGAATACTTCAAATCTCCCAAATATACAAACATGGGCCAAGAATCACACCTTTTTCCTGGGGTATGAGGTTCCTTTCCATCCCAAAAGAGCAGGAAATATCACATCTGCTCAGTAGGAAATAACACATCTTCCATAAAAACCAATCCAATTACACTACTCTAGTGCTACTAAATCACATAGCATGTTAAATGTAGAGGCAAGTAGAAAGTATAGTCATAATATATAAACTAGTCACCACATAAGTGACCAACATATACATCCACCTCATAAGTGGGCAAAAGACAGCACATGTCATCTTTTAGAGTTCCATCATGAACAAAGCATAAGATAAGAGTTAAATAGAATATCCATGATCACATGATCAATATAAAATAAGATAGTTCACATGAACCATGATTTTTAAAAGAAAAGACATTGTGTATAGGCTAATGTCCATAGGACAAAGAGAATGAATAAGCATAGGTGAATTTCTCAACATAGAAGAATAAGGGATACATCATACCTCAACTTCAGAGCTAAGCAGTCCAAGTGAGTCCTAGATGCAAGCCTAGGCCTCCAAAGAACCTCTAGGAAAGGTGGACATGTCTAATAAGTAAGGCTACCAAGCTTAGAGAGGTTGGTTTCTCCAACAAAGCTCTTATCTCAAGCAAGAAGCACCTTCTCCACTTTAGAAGTGAAAAACCCTAATAAAAGAACATGGAGATAAGATGTTTTAGGGTTCTAGGTGGAGTTTTACCATGGAAGGTCATGGTTCCGACCTGGAAGAAGGTGTAAGGAAGACTGTCACGCCCCGATCTCACATTAACCACAAACCACGAGATTAGGACGCGTCAGGATGGGATTTACACATAAGCCAACCACTCTTCACTTTTTTAAACATTTTAAAGACATTAATAGGATTATCTGATTTATGCTGTAAAATGAAACTAAACAAACTGCGGAAGCATCTTTATTAACTGACTAGCAATATAAACAGAGTCTACAACATTTTACATTGTTTGACATAAAATAAAGCATAACAGTTAATTTACATCTTTATACACATTCTCTCTCTCTCTCACACCTTGTCCCACAGATCGCGGGGAAAGGACTAAGAGACCTCTAACTACTAACTACATATACCTTCTACAAACTAAGCGATAGGATGAAAGGATCCTTCAGATTCCTGCTGCTGATGATGACCTAAAAATGTTTTGAGTAGAGGTATGAGCCTACTCGCTCAGTGAATAGCATTTCACTTAGCTATCACTAAACAACTCATCAGGTTTATAAATTGAAACTAAACATAAATGCAGAACTAAGCAAGGCAGTTCTAGTAACATAACAGATTTGCAGAATATAATCACATTTCCATGCAATAGCACATAATTTGAACAGATAATCAGATATAAAGAAATAGCACACAAGTTCGATTACTTTAATTTACTGTGAACCTGTATGATTACATATTTATTTTATTATGCCCTAATCATATGCAGTGTACTCTGCATATAAAGATCCGTAGCAAGTTCATGCTACTATCTCACCGTACAAGACTTAGCGACACACCCGGGAAATGCTAAGTCTGACGCCAGCCCTGTTCTGCTACAGGACCCCAGGCTCCACGGCCTCAATGCACAACCACGTGTGCTGCACAACCACGTGTGCTCCAGACTCCTCCTGGCAAACCTGAGCACACAGACGGAGAGTCTCACAGGGTTACCTTCGTGACGCAAGCACGAATGGTGTTGGATAACCCCCCTTTTTCCTCAGTGCCATCGTGACACAAGCACGATTGTTGTTAGACACTGCCTTTCTTTTCTCGTTTGTCTGTGACACAAGCATGGATGATGTTGCAACACGAGTTTCCCCCCTAAGAAGCAGATCTCTCTTAGGGGTTCTACAGTGTTAGGGCACCTAAGTCTATTAATTAATTAACAAATAAACATTTAAACAGGAATATCACATTTCATACATATTGCACAATTTGAATAACACATGAAGCAAATATATATCCTTTATCATCATTAAACATGATTCAGTATCATTTATCCACTTTCAATGCTAAACATCTATTTTTAAATCAGCAAATACATTGCAACTATAATACAGGAAATTTCATCATTTCACTAAGCATATTAAGTATTTCAAGTTCCAATGAAACTAACATACTCTATTGTATGTACTACACTGTTTAGAAGTTATACTAATTGATACAGAAGCAATTAAACATTTAAATTGAGTTAAATAATGATTACTGAATGAACTACTACTCACAGTACTGAAACTCGACCGACCAGTCTGGGAACTCGGCCGATTAGCTGGTAACTCGGCCGATTCACTCTAGGCAACTCGGCCGATCGGCTGACAACTCGGCCGATCAGTCTGCAATCACGGCCGATTGGAACCCTGTTCGATTTCCTTATAAAGGAAACTCGGCCGAATCACACCAAATTCGGCCGATCAAAAAGCTGACCCTGTAATAAAACAGTAACTACCATCTTAACCCAAAAGAAAATCTAAGGATAGCTCGATCAAAAGCTAAGTCTTAAGCTAAGACTACGAATTCATGATTTGGACCTTAAGTCAAAGTTAGAATTACCTATCCTTAATGCCTCTTACGCCCAGGTTGTTCCTAGTCGGTCATGCTGCTGCAAACAACAGCTCCTTCACACACATGTTGAAGATGGTGTCCGTTCTTGGTGCTAGACGTAGCTATGGCTGCAGATTCAGGTTGGGACCTCCAGGCCGAGGTCAAAGGCAACTTCGCCTTGCTACTAGTTGCTCCCAAGGGGCGCCTATCTGCTGCCCGCATAGCTACTGGTTGCAGGCCGGCCACCCATGGCTAGGGTGAGCTACTGGTTGGAGGCGCCGCTAGGGCAAGATATGCAGGTAGAGAAGGGAAAGGGAAGGAGAAGAGAAGGAGATGGTGCTGCTGAACCGAAGAGAACCAGCCATTAATCGACCGCTCTTCCTCTCCTTCATGGCTGGTGAAGCTGCTGCTGCAGCTATGGGCCGACGCCCTAGCTGGGTGGCTGTGTTAAGGTTTGGGTGGAGAAGGGTGAAGAAGGGGAAGGGAGGACGGAGGTGAGGGAAGCTCGATCGCTAGCTATCACGCCAAAAATCGCCCACACGCACCCCCCCCCCTTCAGCTGCTCCCGCTCAAGCGCCGCTTCTGCGGCTCTATTCTATCGGGTGTCGGCTGAGAAAGGAGAAGATAAGGGAAAGAAAGCAACTGCCCCATTAAAATGAATAATTGGGAAAATTGCAACTTAAACCCTAGAAACTAAAAAGGTCACAACTTATGGCTCGTAGGTCCGATTTGGACGATTTTTCTTGCAACATTTCAAGCACGGAATTCTCTATAACCCAAAGTAAAAAACATGCTAAAAGGACCATTTCACTGGATCAAAGCTCTAATTACAACTGTGATTACTTCATTCAAGTTAATGTACTAAATAATCAGCATTGACATCATTAATTGCCTCAGGTGATTCAATCTCAGCTTTTAATTCACGTCTTAGATTATCTTGATTATCCATGATGTTTAATTTGATACTCAACACTAATTGAGGTGTTTTACGTAATTCGAGGTATTTATTAGTTAATCGTGGAGGGGGTCATAACAACCTTTTCCCTTAAAAGAATTTTGTCCCGAAATTCCTAAAAGAGAATGGAAACTTGTCATTCATTCCTGACTCGTGCTTCCACGTGCCTTCCTCTAGGTTAAGATTTCTCAACTCTTGAGTTTCTTGATCCACTGATCAATCATCCGTATAGGTCCCTTAACCTAGGACACATCTGATCTGATTCCAGATCAACCCACAAAACATTGTCTTTCCAGAACTGTTATAACAGTATCTCAATTTATGATAATTACAAAGAAATTATTATACTATACATGCAGATAAACTAAAATTCTTAAATAAACAGAATGCATGTCAATCTGGTACTAGAATAAAATCATGAAATTTAACTGTTAAACATCATCACATCTCATAATGAAAATTGATATCAAAATACTTGATTCATCGCACACCCTATCCTTAGGGTTTCATTTGCCTTATTCATTCATCACATGCCAACACCCTACTCTTAGGGTTATCTCATTCACTAATCACATGGCAACACCCTACTCTTAGGGTTTCCGTTATCTCATTTGTTTGATTGCAGTTCAAATCACAATATGGTATCATTCTAGAACTGGCAGAATAATATATTTCAAAATCATTGCAATTACTGAGTAATCTTTATATCATGCATGCAGGCAGATTAAAAAAAAATTCATAAATATTCCAAACTCAAATCAATTTTGACACATACATACTGAATTCATGTAATTGAACATCCTATTACACTAATAAGAGTAATTTACTCCACTTATAAGAAACCATCTGTAATACTTATCCATTATCTGAAATTTTTCGAAGAACGTGCATATTAACCAAATTCCTGGTTTATGCATCACATAACTCAATTAAGAGTTATTTACGTATCATATCACAAATAATTATTAGTACTTGAGAATTCTAATAATACCTCAGAGAAATGCGCCAATTCATGTAAATGTTAAGTCATACACATTAACATAACAGGAAGCATGCAATTAGGTTTATCTACATATTTTAATGCTATCTTACTATCTTGAAATCATGCATCTAATGGTTTACTAAATTTGTATTGTCTGGGTTTATACCCAAACCGTACCATTATCAGTTGTGTATTTCTAAACTCAACATTCACACTAAGCAAACTCTATAAGATTTAAATATTCATCCCTACTTCCACTGAAAAGAAAAACACATGCTCTCAGCATGTCCTCAAGAGTCTGAATGGTTCTCTCAGACTGACCATCCGTACGCGGATAAAAAGGTTATACTGAATCTTATCTTTGTGCCCGAAGCACAATGCAACTGTTTCTACAATCCTAGATGTGAACTTAGGTTCTCAATATGACATGATTGAATCTGGATTACCAGGAAACCTATTTATTTTATCCATGTATATCTTAGTCAAGTTTCGAGATATCAAAGGTTGACTTAATATGAAGAAGGCGAGCAGACTAAATTAGTCTATCCACAATCATTCATATCAAATCACAACCTCTAGGTGTCCTGGGTAATCTTACCACAAAATCCATTGTGATAAATTCCCACTCCCATTCAAGCATAGAAAAAGATTACAAGGTAGCTATAGATTTCTAGGGTTCAGCCTTATCCTACTGGTACACACTACTTTTAACCACATTCTCAGCTAAATCCTTCTGCATATCCGACCATCCGTTTCAACTACTTGAGATTCATATACATCTTAGTGTTTCCTGAAAGCATAGCATACATCAATACATGTACTTCCATAAGAATCTTTTCTTTCAATTCACTATCTCGAGGTACACACAACATGTCATGCTAATACAACACCTTATCATCTAAAAACTTAAATTCTGGTCTCTTTTCCTCCTATCATGTCATGCATGGTCTGGTTTAATTCACTATCACCCTCTTGTAGTTCCTTGATCTGATCATAAGAAGTAGGCTTAACTTACATCTGTACAATCAAATCACTTTGTGTTGTCACCCCTAAGCCTAAGTTCAACTTCCACATTTCTATTAACAAGTCTCTATTGAAACCTGCCATAGATAATGCATTAACTGTTGAACTTGGCTTTCTGCTGATAGCATCATTCACCACATCCTCTTTACCAGGGTGGTAATCTATTGTCACATCATAAAGATAGTAACGCCATGTCTTATAAACATGAACTTCATCAGCTATCTTCATATCATATATCGGGTAATACTCCGCTTTCTATGCTACTTTCTTATTATTACATTTCAAGTTTATGTCTTACTCTTTTCTCTAAGTCATTACATATTGCTCATGTACCATTCAGATTATCTACCTTAAAACCCTAGATCACTATCGAAGCCAGTTTACTTTACATAGATCAAATCTCAAGGTCTTATTTTACAAAGATACTAGTATACAAGGTTACATCACTAATGATATCCTTTAAACTACTTCAACTCTAATCATTCTAGGGTTTTATCCTTATTAATAACATAGCGTTATTGTGCGCGGGTGTGGTCAATTATATAAATCAATTTGAGTTGCTTGGGTTAATAGCATATTAACCCAACACTCAACTTTAATTATATTGGCTGAAAATTCAGTTTTCACAATAGTTTCTGTAATGCGTTTATTAAACAGCTAACAGAAGCTCCAAAAATTCTGAAAATTTTATATGTTGTACCTAATGAAGTTTCAGACCTCCAGTAAAAATTTCAGATCATTTTAAGTTACCAATAATTAACTAAAAATCGAACAGTGCACTGCTAAATTGCAGTCTGCAGCAGGTTCGGTCGAGTTGTAAACTCGGCCGACACCCTCACTGTAGAAGTCAAAAGTCATCAAAAAATTATGCCAATTTAACAGAGTGTCTAAAATTGTGTTTTGCAAGCACAGTTAAAATTTGAGATCAATTGGATATACCAATAAAAAGATAAAATTCAATTACCATACTGCTATATCATTCAGAAAATGTGATGGGTCGAGTTTGAAATTCAGCCGATGAACAGGTCAGAACATTCTTCAAAAATTCTGATATCTTCCAATGTTGTTTACATTTTATATATCCAAATCATATCCCAATTTTAGCCAAATCAGAGTTACACATAAAATACTAAAAATCATTTACTGAGACACTTTACTTATCAAATTTGTATTTATGTATCATCAAAACCCTATTTTGGACCGATTAGGGTCTATGCTTCTCAAACCCTAATTCTCAAGACAAAAGAACATTTAGACTTCTTATCATAATTAAAACATCCTAGTTTATATACATTCTAACTATGTTACGGGTCTAAATCATCCAGAGCCTATTCTTATTTTACTGTTAATAGGAGTCATTAGATCTCAGTAACGCATCCTGCCAGCCGGACCAGGCCGAACCTGTAGTCCTGAAGCCAAGAGCTACTCGAGATTAATCAACCCCTATTAACCTTAAACATGTGGAAAGAATATCCACTTAGGGCAAACTCATTTAAACATAGTTTCGGGTCTACATTAATACAAAGAAAACAAACATTAAACAATTCACTTCATGTCACAACAATATAAAAGAATCATCTTTGTTGTTCAAACTGAAAGTCTAAATTCATGCATATAAGAGCGTTTCTAGTGATCTTTAATCAAATAAGCAATATAAAGTAGGAGTTATATCACATCCTTTATTTAATCTCTTACTCCTACATTAATTTCTGATTTCTTAACCCTAAGATTTCTAGGGTTTCTCTCTAGCCTATCCTCCCTCTGCATACCTGGCCAGGGCATCCAGAGAACAACAGATAGAGTAGCTTGATACTGGTCAATCTAAGTATTCAGACACCTGGCCAGGGTATCTAAACACTCAGACCTTCCAGAGCTAAAACACATCATTTATTATTCGCCTTAATTATAACTTTATCTTTTGACCTTAATGATTCTTAACGACTCAACTTAAGCTCATTACTTGATTCTCGTGACCACATCCTCTTCCTGCTATCTGCAATAATATAACAGAACACTTTCTGTTAGAAAATTACAGATAGAAGAAAGACTCCTAAACCTTAATCCTATTGGTCTCTTATCGTCCCCTGACCTTGAGTAATTACGTACTCAAACCAAGGCTCTGATATCAAAATTGTCACGCCCCGATCTCACATTAACCACAAACCACGAGATTAGGATGCGTCAAGATGGGATTTACACATAAGCCAACCACTCTTCACTTTTTTAAACATTTTAAAGACATTAATAGGATTATCTGATTTATGCTGTAAAATGAAACTAAACAAACTACGGAAGCATCTTTATTAACTGACTAGCAATATAAACAGAGTCTACTACATTTTACATTGTTTGACATAAAATAAAGCATAACAGTTAATTTACATCTTTATACACATTCTCTCTGTCTCACACCTTGTCCCACAGATCGCGGGGAAAGGACTAAGAGACCTCTAACTACTAACTACATATACCTTCTACAAACTAAGCGTTAGGATGAAAGGATCCTTCAGATTACTGCTGCTGATGATGACCTAAAAATGTTTTGAGTAGAGGTATGACCCTACTCGCTCAGTGAATAGCATTTCACTTAGCTATCACTAAACAACTCATCAGGTTTATAAATTGAAACTAAACATAAATGCAGAACTAAGCAAGGCAGTTCTAGTAACATAACAGATTTGCAGAATATAATCACATTTCCATGCAATAGCACATAATTTGAACAGATAATCAGATATAAAGAAATAGCACACAAGTTCGATTACTTTAATTTACTGTGAACCTGTATGATTACATATTTATTTTATTATGCCCTAATCATATGCAGTGTACTCTACATATAAAGATCCGTAGCAAGTTCATGCTACTATCTCACCATACAAGACTTAGCGACACACCCGGGAAATGCTAAGTCTGACGCCAGCCCTGTTCTGCTACAGGACCCCAGGCTCCACGGCCTCAATGCACAACCACGTGTGTTGTACAACCACGTGTGCTCCAAACTCCTCCTGGCAAACCTGAGCACACAGGCGGAGAGTCTCACAGGGTTACCTTCGTGACGCAAGCACGAATGGTGTTGGATAACCCCCCTTTTTCCCCAGTGCCATCGTGACACAAGCACGATTGTTGTTAGACACTGCCTTTCTTTCCTCGTTTGTCCGTGACACAAGCACGGATGATGTTGCAACACGAGTTTCTCCCCTAAGAAGCAGATCTCTCTTAGGGGTTCTACGGTGTTAGGGCACCTAAGTCTATTAATTAATTAACAAATAAACATTTAAACAGGAATATCACATTTCATGCATATTGCACAATCTGAATAACACATGAAGCAAATATATATCCTTTGTCATCATTAAACATGATTCAGTATCATTTATCCACTTTCAATGCTAAACATCTATTTTTAAATCAGCAAATACATTGCAACTATAATACAGGAAATTTCATCATTTCACTAAGCATATTAAGTATTTCAAGTTCCAATGAAACTAACATACTCTATTGTATGTACTACACTGTTTAGAAGTTATACTAACTGATACAGAAGCAATTAAACATTTAAATTGAGTTAAATAATGATTACTGAATGAACTACTACTCACAGTACTGAAACTCGGCCGACCAGTCTGGGAACTCGGCCGATTAGCTGGTAACTCGGCCGATTCACTCTAGGCAACTCAGCCGATCGGCTGACAACTCGGCCGATCAGTCTGCAATCTCAGCCGATTGGAACCCTGTTCGATTTCCTTATAAAGGAAACTCGGCCGAATCACACCAAATTCGGCCGATCAAAAAGCTGACCCTGCAATAAAACAGTAACTAGCATCTTAACCCAAAAGAAAATCTAAGGATAGCTCGATCAAAAGCTAAGTCTTAAGCTAAGACTACGAATTCATGATTTGGACCTTAAGTCGAAGTCAGAATTACCTATCCTTAATGCCTCTTACGCCCAGGTTGTTCCTAGTCGGTCATGCTGCTGCAAACAACAGCTCCTTCACGCACCGGTTGAAGATGGTGTCCGTTCTTGGTGCTAGACGTAGCTATGGCTGCGGATTCCGGTTGGGACCTCCAGGCCGAGGTCAAAGGCACCTTCGCCTTGCTGCTAGCTGCTCCCAAGGGGCGCCTATCTGTTGCCTGCATAGCTGCTGGTTGCAGGCCGGCCGCCAATGGCTAGGGCGAGCTACTGGTTGGAGGCACTGCTAGGGCAAGGTTTGCAGGTAGAGAAGGGAAAGGGAAGGAGAAGAGAAGGAGATGGTGCTGCTGAACCGAAGAGAACCAGCCATTAATCGACCGCTCTTCCTCTCCTTCATGGCTGGTGAAGCTGCTGCTGCAGCTATGGGCCAACGCCCAAGCTGGGTGGCTACGTTAAGGTTTGGGTGGAGAAGGGTGAAGAAGGGGAAGGGAGGACGGAGGTGAGGGAAGCTCGATCGCTAGCTATCACGCCAAAAATTGCCCACACACACCCCCCCCCCTTCAGCTGCTCCCGCTCAAGCACCGCTTCTGCGGCTCTGTTCTATCGGGTGTCGGATGAGAAAGGAGAAGATAAGGGAAAGAAAGCAACCGCCCCATTAAAATGAATAATTGGGAAAATTGCAACTTAAACCCTAGAAACTAAAAAGGTCACAACTTATGGCTCGTAGGTCCGATTTGGACGATTTTTCTTGCAACATTTCAAGCACGGAATTCTCTATAACCTCAAAGTACAAAACATGCTAAAAGGACTATTTCACTGGATCAAAGATCTAATTAAAACTGTGATTACTTCATTCAACTTAATGTACTAAATAATCAGCATTGACATCATTAATTGCCTCAGGTGATTCAATCTCAGCTATTAATTCACGTCTTAGCTTATCTTGATTATCCATGATGTTTAATTTGATACTCAACACTAATTGAGGTGTTTTACGTAATTCGAGGTATTTATTAGTTAATTGTGGAGGGGGTCATAACAAAGACTAACAACATGAAATCAAGGAAGGAAAGGAGGATACTTACTAGTTTTGGCCAAAATCACCAAGGAGGAGCTTAAGAAATCCTAAATAGAGAAATTTGGAACTCTAGGAGCCTTCTTCACCAAGGTAGGCACCCTCTAATACCTTGGGACAACAAATTCATGTCCAAACATAGAAGGAATGTATCTCTAACCTAGAGGAAAGAGAAGGAGAGGATTGCTTCTTGTATTGAGAGGTGAGAAGGGGTAGGCATGGCTTTATAAAGAAGGGGGCAAGCATGAGGTGTCTATGGGACTTTCCATGTGTCCCTAGCCTAGGGCTTCATGGCCATGCAAGAGGACAACTCATAAAGTCTTCTTGTATATGAAAAGTTGGTCCTAAAATCCCCTAGATACTATGAGGAAATCCCTACTGTCCTTCAAACAAAGAGATAACCCCATTGGTTGATAGCTTTTAAAGATAAGCTGATTTGTAAAGAGGGTAATCCCTATAATGCCCTTGGAAAGTAACACCTTCAAACCTAGATGCAACTAGGTGCTCTATGGTTCAAAAAGTCGAGAATGGTAAGGGAACATATAAGGATTATAATTCATATGACAATTTGCAAATAAAACCTCCCAATTGGGTAAATTGTAGAAAAGTCCAAAATGTGCCTAAAATTGCATAACTTGCACAAACAACATCCAAATTGAACCAAATTTGAAACATAGGCTCATTATATTATTTCAAAACACATAAAAAGTTATATTAAGGTTTATAGAACTTAAGTATGGTAATTAAGCTTGTTTAATATATTATGCAAGGTTTGGGGCCTTGCACAAATTTATTTACCATTGTTCCACTGAAGTGACGATTTTGCATGTTAGATCCTTAAATAAGCTTTCATTGAGGTATTTGTGAATAAACCCTTCTATTGGTATAAATAGTGAATAAATGTTCACCAAACCACTATAAATTCCACTAATTAAACACCAAATCCAAAAAAGGATAGAAAGGAAAGGAAAAGCTTGAAAAAGGGCCAAAAATAGAATATGTCCATGTTTCAGTATGTTACATGTATGAACCTTGAACTAAATTCAGCCAATCATCAAGTCCTGATCTGACAAGTCAAAAAACACATCTTATGATCTTAACATTGCTCATGGCTAATTAATTGATCACTTTTGTTCGTTGCATCTACAAAATGGAACTCTTGGCCACATAAATACCCAAGTCAATTAATAAGGAGTGATTATTTATAATTGAACTTAATTAGGTTTAATAATCATAAATTGTATCTATGATTATACTTTTCAAGTGAAAAGAATCCATAGATGTATAATCAGTTCCTCAAATTTGTATCAATCACTGACATAAAATTCATGGTCGTGAAATAATTACGAAGGCCCTAAAATTTAGGGTGATCACATTCACCCAACCTTAAATGGAATTTCATCCTTGAAATTCAACTAGTGTCATACTTAAGGTGAAACAAAGGAGTTCAGCTTCATACTGTCAATTCGTCTAGGTGTTAAGACCATCATAATTCTATATGCACCTTAAGTTCTTGTCCTAGGACTTAGAGAATCTACGGGTACCCACCCCACCTAGTATAGTTTGAATCATCATTTATTAGCTCACTCAAAACATGACATTCTTTTTAGTATTTCATACCTTATTTCCCTTAAAAAATAGGGTTTTTATATATACATATAAGTCTGAGAAGTTATCACTGAAGGTTTCATCTTTCACCCTAATCACCTATGTAAGGTGATATCAAGATTGTATGTAGCTAATTAATTTTGTTATTACATTAACATACTTAGTGTTGGTTTGTTGAGCATCATCTTAGGAATTTATAACTAGAGTAGGCCTACTTAACATGCTTGAAAATTAGGGTTTCACCATATTGTAAGAGAATTATCTTCAAAATAGAAGCATATATTTAAAAGGACTGGGGTTACAAACTATATTATTAATCATGTCATCAATAATACAAAGATGTATACATTTCAAGTTCATTATTTAAAACGTACATCATTCATGCATAATATAAAGGGAAATGGAATAGACTAGGCCAAGCTTATCTGATTTCAAACATGGATATTATATGTATGATATAGGAAGGGAAATGAAGCATTCTAGTCAAGCTTATTTGAGTGACTCTTCATACATAGTCGTTAAAATATGTCAAGTGAGGTTTCTAACATCATATATAGATAAAGATCAGGAAAATGATCAAAATGTATTGTTGAGTATCTTATGAAGTGGGCATTTTACACCAAGAATTAGCATTTCATATATCACATCACTTGTAACTAATAATGAGCTTTAAAATCTTAAGTCACACAAGGTAGTAACTAAGCTAGTCATGATTGACTTTCTCATCATGAGTCTTATACTCATCATCATTTTTTACCCAACTCTCACATAAAGGATTTTGATCAGCTATAGGAATCATGCATAATGACTCAACTCATATACTCAAGAGTAATCTTTCTTAGGACATATCATTTTGTGTATTTCATATTTCCCATATATTGGAGGTTAGGTCTTTTGTCCTTATACATGTGGGTCTCACTCTCTCTAGAGTTCACCACGTGTCTCGCCATAACACTAGGGTTCCTCCTTTATAAAATAGCTTGAGGCTCATGCATATTCGACCTTGTCTTATCTTATGTTACCTTATGTGAGAAAATCCTACATACTTTCATCATCCTGACTTCGATTGGATTCTCCAAAATTGTATTCAGATCTCATATAAAACTTTGAATTATTATAAAGCAACTTATATCATCAAATATCTAACTTGCATAAGATCATAATTACTTATATCATTTATCAATTTATCATCTTCTCTATCTATTACATATCTGATAAGTATCTATACATTTAATCTAGATTTACTCTCTCTTTTAGACTGATGTCACTAAAAGATCTAGACGGGGGGTGAACAAATCATTATAAAAATCTTAAATAAAATATAAAGTGAAAAAAATGAAAAAGACAACCCCAAGAGAGAGACATGATTTCTAGTAGTTACGTCTACGACATCAGTCCACTACCTAGTTGTTTCCAATTAGGATTTGCAACAAACTATTTTATTAATTTATCAGTGAGGATAAATTACAAAATAGTTATTATAACTAAACCCTATTCTTAATCGGACAAGGACGAACACCGACCAAAACTCTTCTTTTGCGAACTCCCAAAGCCGCAACGGACGAGGAAGAGAACTGAATGCCACCTATTATTGTTTGGACGCCTAACGAAATGTCAGACTAGGAAGAGAACCAAATGCAACCTCTTCTTTTGTGGACTACCAAAGTACCATTAGATTAGGAAGAGAACTGGATGTAACCTCTTCTTCAATGGCCAAAGGAAGAGTACCTTCTCTTACGTGATCTTGGATAGTCTTATCCACTAGAAGCATCCCAACTACTATCACAAATAATAGAAATAAGGTGGGAGAAAAGACTACACCAAGTAAGCTCCACAATGTCCTTATAAAACAAGCTTATGGACCAAACCACAAAGAATATATCAAGGTTGAGTGGTAGTAGGCTATGCTAAGGCAAGGACATGAAAAGATTGTTTTTAATGATTTGCAAATGGGTTGCTACTGCTCTTATTGCTCAAGATGTAATGTATGAAAGAATGCAAGTGTGATTTGGGATTCTCCTAGACCACAAATACTTATAGGAATGTAGTATAAGTGGCTAGGACACCCTTGGGTAGAGTCTAAAGGGTTTTAAGGGGTCAACTAGCCATCTGGACGAAATTAATTTAGGTACAATGGCAAGTTTGAATGTAATCAAAATGTGTTCCAGAAAGTTCTTCGGTTGAGAATTTCCTCGATCGGATTTTTCCCGGTCGACTAGTTTCTTGACCGAGACTGTGCTGAGTGTGCATACACTCCAACGGCTATTTGTCTGACTGACTTCTTAGCCAAAGGTCGCAGTAGCTCTTTCTCGGTTCACAATATTTTCAACCAATTAAGTTTTGGTCCACAAAGTGTTTCCCTCAATATTTTACTTGAAATTTGATTTCTTGAGTTTTTGACTGAACAGTGTCTCACTTGACAATATTCTCAACCGACTGAGTGTCGATCCATAAAAATTTCAACCGACCAGCTATAAAAGATGGGTAAACTTTGGAAACACTTATCTAAAGATTTTTCAAGTGTGACCTACCTATCCAGTACACTTGGTATTGACATATGAAGGGTTTTGGGATAAATGGGTTTGGTCTAAAGCTTGATTTTGCATGAGTTCTATAAACTTGTACATTTGAAATATAAATAAGCACATATGATTAATTATTCAAATAATTGATGTTCTAGTCTTTGAGTTTGCCAAGAGGTTCCTGAAACACTAGAGTAGAATGTTAAATCCACAAGTAAGCAATGTTTGTCATCATCAAAAGGTAAGATGAGCTAATGTGCAATGTAGTCTACAATCTCCCCATTTTTGAAGATGGCAAACATTTCAAATTATAAGTAAAAAACTCAAAAATAAATATCCCTACCTTAGTGAAGTTTTCCTTGAGTATCTTTAAAATTTGTGTATAGTTATATTTGAGAGGTATGGAACATATTGTCCATTTCTCAAAGTAAAGTGCAATAATTTATGTATGGCAAAGTGTTTATTAAAGTAAAAACATGATAACTCAGTCGACAAGATCAAGAAAATAATTTTTTACTTATAACATATTTCTCCCCCTTTTTCATCTCGAAAAGGTAAAAAAATATGACGAGAAGATGACTCACCCTGAGGGAGATACTCGCCCTAAATATGATCTGCATAAAACAAATATCAAATTTAATCATATGATCAAGGAACATTAAAAGGTTGTTTAATGAATGTTAAGTCCTTCATGAAAATAAGATCCCATAAAGATCAAAATTACAAAAGATACTCTAAACCAATGGTCAAGAATGTTAAGTCCACCATGATGTAGAGATGCTGTAATGCATGAAAAAATCTCAAAAATTAGATGTCACATGATGTATTTCAATAAGATGTCCAAAAATTTTATCTTCATGATAGATCATTCATACCAAATAACAAAATTTTGTAAGGATATGAAAATACACATCTTGAAGAGGAACAATGTATAATTTGTCTAGTATAACTTGAATTTGTTCCAAATAAAGAGGTCTTATGAAAATATCAGCTAATTGATTTTCATTATCAACATGATGAAGACAAATGTTATTTTTAGCAATGTGATTGTGAAGAAAATGTTGTCAAATTTCAATGTGTTTTGCTTGACTATGTAAAATAGGATTTTGTGCTAAAATTATGGCACTAGTATTATCTCAAAAAATCAGAGTTGATGACAGAGAAAAACCATATTTGTTCAGAACTTGTTGCATCCATAATACTTGTGCACAACAAGAACCAACTTCCGTTTTTTTTGGACCGAGTAAAATATTACAAGAACCAACTTCCGTCTATTCAAAATCAATGGTGGATAAAGCAATAGTATTTTATTTCTTACTAAATCAAGAGACAAGTTATTTTCTGAGAAAGAAAGAACCACAACTTGTACTTTTTCTATCTAGATGAAAACCAACATAATCAACATCTGTATAGGCTTTAAGGTCAAAAGGTTGATCTCTTTGATACTAGATACCATAAACAAGTGTACCAACAAAATATCTATAAATACTTTCAACAACAATTATGTGAGAATTTATAGGATTAGATTGAAAATGAGCACATAAACCAACATTAAACATAATATCAGCTGTAGAAGCAGTTAAATATATCAAACTACCAATCATGCCTCTATATAAAGAATTGTTAGTAGGTTCACCATTTTCATATTTATCAATTTTGGTTGAAGTACCCATAGGAGTGGATGCATGTTTACAATTTTCCATATTAAATCATTTTAAAAGTTCTTTTTATATTTTTCTTGCTTCAGGAAAATACCACAAGGAGTTTGCTTTACTTGAAAACCCAAGAAAAACTTTAACTCACCCATGAGACTTATTTCAAGTTCCTTTTGCATGATATCACTAAATCATGTGCAAAGTGATTCATCTGAAGCACCAAAAAAATACCATCAACATATATTTGAACAATAAGAAAATTCGAGTCATACTTTTTGAGAAATAGTGTAGTATCCAATTTTCCCATAGAAAAATCATTTTTTTAAAGATAATTTTTGAGACGTTCATACCAATTTCTAGGGGCTTGTTTCAAACCATATAATTCTTTCTTTAAATTATAGACATGATCAACATGTATGGGATCATCAAAATTGGGAGGTTGAGCAAGATAAACTTCTTCTTGAATTATTCCATTTAAAAAGGCACTTTCAACATCCATTTGAAAGAGTTTGATGTTTTTATGTAGCTAGAGCTAATAGCATTTGAATTTTTTTGAGTCTAGCTACTGGAGGATATGTTTCATCAAAATCAATTCATTCTTATTGATTATACCCTTGAGAAACTAATCTAGCTTTGTTTCTAACAACTTCCACTTTTTCATTTAAATTGTTACAAAATACCCATTTAGTTGCAATATTACCTATTCCAGTGATGGTTCCTTTCCTGTTGTATCCAAATATGACTGATCCTCCCTTTTTCTGTTTGAGTGATTGGTAAGCATGTTTGTTTCTAGTCATATGTTTGGAGCATCCACTAGAACCACCCAATCCTAAAATAGAAGGTTTTTGGTACCCATGTAGAGTCCATGATGGTTCTTTAATAGAGTAAATATTTATATAAATTGTATTTATGGAGCCAAAAATTTTGTATAGGAATTTTTCAAATGAATCTGAAAGATATGCAAATGAATGTTAAATTATTGTTGAGAAAAGACATAATTTTTTTATCTCATTAAGAATAGGTCAAATATCAACATGTTCCTTTAATTCTAAGTTGGGTTTTAGGGACCTAAACCATGCCAAGTGATCCTTTGTTTCTATATTCACATTAAAAAGAGTAATGACCAATGTGTTGACAATAATGACATGAGATAAAAGATATTTAATTTCTCTTTTCAACAAATTTTTGGGCACATATATAGTTCTAGTCTTTGGAGAATAAGTCTTTTTTGTTCTAGTCATATGTGAGGTTTTAATTCTTTGGCACATATCCCAAAACTCATTTTGCTATTTGTTTAGAAGTATTAACTAGATGTTATCAAGAATTTTGTTCCCTTGCATTAATCTGGAAACTTTTTTTTTGCAAATCAACATTTTCAACAATCTTATTATTTAGATCTAAGTTCAACATAGCAAAGATTGAAATTAAATCATACTTTTCCTTTACTAAATCATCATAATCTATATGATTGCATAAAATAGGTTGGGTTTGATAATCATTATGTTAAGTAAGCATGTCAACCTTTTCTTGAGAGAGAAGACTTTTGTTATTTTCAAGAGAAAGCATTTTTGTCTTATAACTCTCAACAAATTCTTTTAATAGAATAATTTGAATGTTTTAGAGTATCATTCTCAGAACTACGATTATCCAGATTAACATAAAGTTCATAAATAATTTTGGACAATTTCTTCTTTTCTTTCTTGTAATCAATATATTTAGCATGAATTTTTCAAGACTATTGACTAATTCTTCCTTTGATAATTCAAAAATATATAACTCATTAGTTTCTTCTTCGTCTTCTTTTTCCATGAAGCATTCTATCATCTCTTCTTCATTGCTCCCATTTTCATCGCTTTATTAATCCCAAGAAACCTTGTAGGATTTTCTCCCTTGTCTTTATTCTTGGATGAGGGCTTCTTCTTCTTAGGTTTTGGGCACTTATTTTTTAAGTATCCCTTCTTTCCTCACTTGAAACACAAGGGAGAATGAATACATTTATATTTTTACTATTTACAATTAAAGCATCTTCCTTATTTTCACTACTTGTGTTACAACCTTCTTGAGTGACATTTCTTGATGATGCCTTGGAGGCAGATTTAAGCGTGATGTCTTTCTTCTTTTTCTTTTGTTATTCAACCTTGATCTTCTCTTCTTCTTCTAGAGTAACTTCATGTGTTTCTATATTTTGAATGAGTTGCTCCATCTTATGTGTTGTAAGATCATTGGCTTCTTCAATAGCAGTGACCTTGGATTTGTATCTTATAGGCAATGATCTAAGTATCTTAGATACTTGATCTTATTCTCTTATATTGTTTCCCAAGGTTCTTAGGCTTTTTATAATGTTAGAAAATCTAGCATACATCTCTATAATACTTTCCTTGGGTTGCATATGAATTAATACAAATGTATGCTTTAACATGCCAATCTAAGTATTTTCACTTGTGTAGTACCCTCATGAGTTATGGAGAGTTTGTTCCATATTTCATAAGTGGTATCACAAGTGGGAAGATTACAATTAAATTCACTTGAAGACAAATAACAGTAAAGTATGCTTACAACCTTTGCATTTAAGGTAGCTTGTTTTACCTTTACTGCATCCCCTTGCTCTAGTTCGGTAGTTGGAAGTTTTTAGGATCTAGCAATCATCTTCAATAGATCACTCAAACCATGAAAATAAAATTGCATCCTCCTCTTCCAGTAGGTATAGTTTGTCTAATAAAAAACTAGTGGTCTGTTTACGTGTTTGTCTTCCATGTTGGTTGCCAAGTATGCCCTCCTCCATTCTTCAAGAACCGTGATCGCTCCTTGAAGACCTGCTCTGATACCAAGTGAAATATCTAGAGGGGGTGAATATATCCTTATAATAATTTTATTGAAAATTAATGTGCAACGGAAATAAAAGAGGAAACCACAAAAGAGAGAGACAAGATTTAGAGTGGTTCCATCTACGACGTCAGTCCATTACCTAGTTGTTACCAACTAGGATTTGCAACATATATTTTATTAATTTATTGATGAGGGTGAATTAGAAAATAGTAGTTGCAACTAAACCCTTTTCTTTACAAGCCATAAAAGAGAACCAACCAAACCTCCTCTTTTACAGACTCCCAAAGCACCACTGCACAAGGAAGAGAACCTGATGCCACCTCTTCTTTTGTGGGCTCCTGAAAAAGTAAGAGAACTGGATGCTACGTCTTCTTTTGTGGACTCCGAAAGTACCACTGCACTAGGAAGAGAACCATATGTCACCTCTTCTTCAACAGCCAAATAAAGAGCACCTAATGGTGGACATTCTTCTCCTTTAGAAGTAGCCAAACTGCAATCACAAATAACATAAACCAGATGGGAGAAAAGAGTACACCAAGTAAGCTCCACAATGCCCATATGAATCAAGCTTATGGACCAAACCACAAAGAATGTATCAAGGTTGAGTTTTAGTAGGCTAAGATAAGGCAATGACATGGAAGGATTGCTGTAAATGATTTTTGAATGGGTTTCTACAATTCTTATTACTCAAGATGCAATGTATGCAAGTATGCAAGTGTGTGTTGGGATACCCCTAGACCACTACTATTTATAGGAATGGAGTGCATGTGACTAGGACACCTTTGGGGAGAGTCTAGAGTTTTCTAAGGGGTTAACTACCCATTTGAATGAAATTAATTTAGGTGTAATGGCTAGTTTTGTCGTAACAAAAATGCATTCTAGAAAGTTCTTCGGTTAAAAAATTTCTCGATCGGATGTGCCACGGTCAACTAGTTTCTCAACCCAACTTGTGTTGAGTACAAATACGCTCAAACAACTATTTGTCTGTCTGAATTCTTAGTTGAAGGTCGCAACAACTCTTTCTTGATGGACAATATTTTTGACTGTATATGATTTGGTCCACAAAGTGTTTGACTCAGTATATGATGTGAAATTGTATTTTCTATGCCCTTGACTGAGCAGTGTGTTAGTTAACAATATTATTGACTGATTGAGAGTTGGTCCACAAAAAATTCGACCGACCATCTATAATAGATGGGTAAGTGTAACGACCCCGCCTCCCGGTAACCCCCAATTAAGGGAGACCGAAAGGTCGGTGCCGTTATCCATTATACAGGATCAAAGGTTCGACAAATAATCAGTAATAATTAATAAACTTTACCAACTAAACTGAAAACTGGTGTAAAATAAAACTTTTCTTACCTTGGAAAAATTGGGATTTCTAAACTTCTATCCATGAAGATGTTACTCTAACTAATCCTCCTGTGTATGTTACTTCTCATTTAATTCCACATATGCCACTTTACTGATATTCTTTTCATTTGTACCTAAAACGCCGACAAGCAAAACGTCGGTCAGTATATCGAAATATACTGGTATGTGGGGACAACCAAAAGTTTGCACATATGACTAACAACTTAATAATCACAATCAAATTATTTAACAAGCCAATTTACACATTTCAATATGACATTCTCCACCGCTTTTGCCCTAACCCTAGCATACCCACCTTAGGGTGCCCTTTGCCAATGACTTAAGGCCACCTTCTTGGTGCCTGGGGGTCACCACTCATGGTGCCCACTAGTCATGCAATATCATAGGCCACCTTCTTGGTGCCTGGGGTCACCACTCAAGGTGTCCATTGGTCTACCCATCTGGGCCTGACCTTTGGCATCATCCATCAGGGTGGCATGTAGGTGCGAGAATCCACACTTCCATTATTAATGTGATAATCATAGTGACTTTATAATTTGCAAATATGAATCATCCAACCAATTTAATTGCAATCAATGCGATTAACCATCCGACAAACATGCGGAAAACTAATGCGGTTATTCATAAGCGTAACCACATACCTGTCAGGCAGACTTAGATGCAGAATATTCCAAACAAGCAAGTAATCCAGAATCAAGCAAGTACACAATTCAATCCTGAAATATTCATCCAATATTTTCTATCATTTATCATGGCACACAAAACTAATAGATCTACTCGTGCCTTAGGGTTACTAGCCTTTTTAGGGTTTTGACTATAATTAGGGTTTCACTTCCTTTTTATCTCTTTTATCTTACTTTTATCAAATATCCATCAACCCTAATTATCTTGTCTTATTATCCATTAAGGTCCTTAATATCAGGTTTGGACCACGAAAACCCTAATTTCCAGATTACTATATCTTTTCTTTTCTTTTTCTCTAATTTAGGGTTTCTAAACTTGTTAATCATCATATTGAGTTAAAAACCCTAAACCTTGTAATTCTATCATCAAAACAGGTTAAAAACTATTTTAATCATTAATCAGGTTAAACATATTCGAATTAACCTAATTGCAAGACTAAATATATCCTTGATAATCAATTAGAGTTTCTAATCACAAATTAATCCCTTTTCTTATTCAAAAGATACACTTTTACAAAAAGAGATAGATTTAGGCTTTCAAACCATTTTTAATAAATTCCTCATATTTTTGTGATAATTTTTCATGTATTGACTTTTTGCATCTGAGTTTTCTATCACCAGATATGATTTTTCCAAGATAACTCCTTTTTATAGAATTATTAGCTAATTCAGAAAAACGAGAACCGTTCGATCTATAGTCCAGTGGACTAGGCGGCATCTTACGGCTCAGGGGTCGCGCGCCCTTCTTTTACCAACAAAAGGAGAACAATACGGGAGTACCCTTACCCTGACTGAAGGCGCATAGGGGTACTTTGGTCAAAAGTCACGAAACTTCATCTTCAACCTCGCGTCGAGGTACATCATCTGCGCGGTCAACTCGGGTGTTGACTCCGAGTTCTCGACCCTCTTTTCTCGCGCCGAACGGTCAGGGAGCTCCGCCTCCCTTCCTCGAACTCGATCCCAGCATCAAATTTTGCCGAAAACGATGCCACGGCCACCTCCTACCCGCCGGACTCCGGCGAGGTTCTTTCAACCGACAGGGGTACCGTTCAGGGTTTAGGATCGAATTGAGGGCACTAAAAAGCTCCTCTCAGCTTGCCGCGGAGTTTAGGATAGCAATAGAGTACGCTGGTATCCCCTTCCACTCTCCCCTATATATAGGGTCAAGGTCACGCCTGTGAGGATTGGGCGTTTCCAGAAACAACGACCAAGCGTAGAGAAAATAGGGATGGATCTCCGCGGTTCCACATCCTGAGTCCAAAGGGACTATCAACAGGCGAGCATATCCACTGGATTGAAAGGAATCCGAGATGGAAGTTTCCTCCTGTAACTTACAAAATCCCAGCCTGCGTGGGACTTTGAAGATGAACGACCAGCGTTGGATCGAGATCCAACGGTCCTCAAAGCCTGCGTTCATCCAAAAGGAAACTCCCTTCATAAAAAGTCAAATTAAATCATTATTTTGGTGATAACTTGAGAAATTGATATCTCTCAAACCATTACTCATTTTTGTCTCAAATTTTAAGGGAATGTACGTCTTGGCATTATCTAACTCTGTATTAAATTTGGGAAACCAATTCCAAGGGATGAGAAGGCTTCCTTCTCTCCTAAGTTATTCATTAATTTATACAAAATTAATTGTTATTTCTTTTCCCTTTGCTATTATCTTGTTATTTTGGGTCCCTTGGACCTCAAGAAATCACAAAGGCACGGATTCCCATATTTGGAAACAACTATTTGCCTTTATCTTCTTTCAAAAGTCAATTCTCATATTTCCCTTTTATTAATCCATTTCTTTTCTTTTTTTAATTTTCTTTTAAAGGGAATTCTCTTTATCTCTCTTCTATTTTCCTATTGGGATTTCTTCTAACATTAGGAATCCTCGGGATATGAAAATCCACCAAGGATAACTCGATTATACCCCTTTTTACATATTTTCCACATTTCATCAATATTTTCAATTTCTTTCTTAATAAAGAAATACTTGATTTATCCCTTCTTTTCTTATTACTCTCTTTATGCAACATTGGGCTCCTTGGAACCCAAGGAATCTAAGAGGCACGAAATCCTCTTTGGATTTGCCTTCTAGAGGTTTCCACACCTTTCTTATCTCAAATTCTCATTTATTCATTAATAAATCGAATATCCTTGTTATTGGGCCCAATAGCCAATAAAGCCCACAAATCAAACAACAAGGCTATTGTAAATGAAATCCATGCATTCATCCATTATTTGTTCATTTATCTTTATTATGAGAAATTAAATTTCTCAACAAATGAACCCAAAATTTGGGGTTGTAACATCCTTCCCCTCTTATAAGAATTTTGTCCTCAAAATTCCATCAAGCAAGCAAACAAACAGGATAATTCATTCTTATGTCCATCAGGGCTACCATGTGGCTTCACCCTATCCATGGTGCTTTCCCAAGAACCTTCATTATCTCATATTCTTCCATCTGAGTTCTTTCTTACCTTGGTATATCGTACCCTCATAGGTGACTCAGGACATTTCAGCCTCTCAAAAGATGAATAGGTTCAAGGCTCAACACATGGCTTGGGTACCTCCCATAGTGCTCTAGATCAGACTCATGGAACACATTACACACCATGTTATCTTGAGGGGTAAGACTAAACACAACCATCTCCACCAATCCATCAAATGGATCCCTATATCGGGGATTCAGCTCTCTTAGCTGTAGCTTAGAGGGGTCGGATTTTCACATTATTCCTCCATAGTGAACTGCATGTCAGTCTGCTTTGCATCAGCTCGTGACTCATGTCACCACTGGGCTCTCTCTCAGCCATTGCATGATCAAAGCGACGTCATCTGCACACACCTGGGGTTCTTTTATGACCTTTGCGAGGCCTCCTTCACCAACATCGTCATAATGAAGTGGTGACCGACACTACCTCCTTATGGAACATCTTGCATCCCGATAAAGGCCATGGTGGTTAACATCACATCTTAGGAACTGTCTCTATGTATCACCCTAAATGAGCACACATGCTCTCATCAGACCCACTAGTCCGGATCATACTGTCCATTAGTATGGGGTGATAAACTATACAAACACTGAGCTCTTCATGGATATACTTCCACCTCATGGAAGTGAACCTTTAGGTCACATCAAGAACTTTTGAATTCACATCATGGTGTAGTCGAACCATCTCTTTTCATATGTAGTTCAACCAGATCTATCCCTTGACAGAACTCTTCCTTTCTCATGTCATCTAGGTAAGGCGATCTACCATAACCCATATTGTGTCTTGACCTTCTTGGTCTAGGAGAGACTCACCACATCCATAATGATGAACTCTCATTCCTTTTCAGGGACTCTTTTATCCTCTATATTGGTACACTGGGTTACTGATATTCGTCCTTTACCTTTATCATGCATGGCCACAAGCCACATGCATCTTCATCTTAAGCATCCAAAGTGCTACCATCTCAGTAATACCATGGTATATGGTGATCTTAAAATCATGATCTCCAGTGTGTCATGATCCCTCAAGCTTGATACCTCAGAAACCCTAAACCATTCAAATCAGGGTTTCATCACATTCCCTTCCAGAGAAGTGCATCTGAGGCTCTAAACCATTCTTTCACTACGTCCAGGACTAGACTGACTAGCCAAACAATCATTAACTTGTTCAACCTATCTCATTACATCTGAGTGTTAGCCAAAACACATCTTCTTTCCAAACGTAGGGTTAGCCTAACAACTCCCTTCTAGCCAAACTAGGCAGCTCTATCTCCACCAGAGCATCCATTACCACTTCACATCCTTCGGTATTAAGTAACATTGAAGACATACTCTTCCATGTATTCTACTTATCACCTCATCTCAAACTCTAAGTTTGTCTTCCTCAAGAAACTCTAAGCTCATACTCACTGTGAACAAACTTGACCTTGGTTAATCTGCAAATTCCAGATAGTTCCTGATAAAACATCCTCATAAGCTGGCTACACTACTTCTCATAGTGTTTGCGAACCATCCATGTACCATTCCTTCCACATCTCTATCATTAATCCTTATAGCAACGTTCCAACTCACAACATCCTTGTCCTTGGTGTATGGCATGCATACTGTCCTATCTCTCACTCTCATAACAAGAAGAAATAAGCATTTGGCGGCCGTCCAAATACAGAGTTCTTCCTATTCCAAGAGTAGGGATAGTACAACCCACCTTGCCAGTACACCTTCAAATCTCCGTTGAAACGTGCAACTCATGTCTCTATATCACAATTATATCAAAGTTACTTCCATGGAAAACTGGTCTCGAACCCACTTGGGTTACTACATAATCCTTTGTCATCTCCTCTAGGTCTATAGGGTGCCAGCATGTTTGGGGTCATCCCTCTTCCCTTATGCATCCAGAGAGTGCCCTACTCATATGCCCTTTGGGCCTCATGAGTTCACGAAGGTGATTAATCTCCTAACCCATGGCCCTCAGACAATGATAGATGTTACCTCCCGACCATATGGTCATGTGCAACTAGGGAATTAGGGAACTCCGTCTTTCATCGGTCTTATCCCTACCTGACCCTAGGATAGACTTTGGGATTCCCTTATAGCACAGGTCTGACTTAGAACCTTACCCAAGCCTTCATCATCTCTTTCTGCATTCGTGACTGACTTTCATCCCTTCACAGGGGTCATGGCAACCTGCCTACCTTGGTCAGGCCCCATACTGGTTACTCCCATGGTAACACGTCCACGCACTTAGAGATGGTTATCTATGGGCCTATAGGTTCATTTTCACACCATGTACTCTTCACTTAGCTTCTCAAGATCCTATGAGACCTCTTCAGGTCACCTCAAAACTGACAGAACTGGTACACACCCTACCAAAGGGTCCTCTCCCAGGATGGGAGGAAACTACAACCCGTGACAGCAAGGTCACAACCATCCTTAAGGTTTTCATCCATATGAGCATGCTTAAATCAATAATTACTAAGGCACAAGCGTACCCACAAAACCATGCTAGGTCACACTCATTCTCCTTCCTCATCATCAGATCAACTTATTCGTGAGGGGTTCATCAAACATACCCTTACCTGAAGGGTTTTTCCTTTACCTCTACACATTAAGAGTGCCATGCTCAAAACTATAGAGACTCAAATCTCAACATGAACATTGGGTACAACGCTTCCCCTCTTAGGCCTAGGAACCCTAGGTTCACCTCCGTGTGTCCAACTGCATGCTCATTCTCTTAACCAAGAATCCAGCATGTCTAAGATATGTCATGTACTCCCATGATCTTTCTACTCAAGCAACACTTCAAAGTTGATTCCTCTTCCTGGACAACTACTAGGTATAAACCTCACAACTGGTGCCTTAACCTCCTCAGGGTCTAAAGCACTCTCTATCTCATCTAGTATGTAATCACTTATACCATAGGTACCAGAAGCATCATCCTCCCTCTAGGGTTTGGTTACTCTCAAGCTAACCAAGACATCATCAACCTTCAGGGGTCATGCACGAGGCAACCATTATCATCCACTTAGGTCGCATCATACTCGACTCCCCACTGTTCCTCAAGTTTCAGGGTTTTAGGCTTCCAACTTTCTTGGCCGAGGTCTGCTCCCTCTTTCTAGAGCTAATCCTACAACCAACCTCTCTATAAGAGGTCCTGTCTTTATGAAGGATCGAGCTCATAAGCATGCCCCTACCTGAGTGAAGCCTATACTCGAACTTATGTTTATTCAAGGTCATCCATAACCCCTTATGCTTATCTCATCATGATCCCTGACTCGGATTTCATCAAGCTATACCCTACCTGCCTATGCCTATAGGGTAACTATAGGTTCTCTAACCTCATCCACGAAGGAGCTATCCTTTGCTATGGCATGCACGACCCTCTCCAGGGTTGGGTCACCAAAGGTACTAGGTCATCTACCTTCTTATGGCATCCCAAGGCATGACCTACCAATTACTCGGTCAATCATGACATCTAACTCATCATGTCATCCCTCTCTCTTACCTATACTTAGGGTTAGGGTTACCATAATCCTCAAAGGATGTGCTAGGTCTCTACCTTTAATGGAGGTCTCTACCTCCAAGCTTAACTTTCTCTCTACACATCCTCCTGCCGAGGAGGTCTATCCTCAGATCTCTCCTGAGGGCAATGACAACTCATGTCATACGACCTAAGCATGTATCTATTCCTTTACGCTTACTCTATTAAGCTTATGTCCATGACATCTTATTTACATGCTTTTTATTAATTTGATGGAGGATTCCTTAATCCTTATCAACCTTACCCATACCTCAAGAGGGTGAGGAGAAGAGAGGAAACCCTAATCCTTAAGGTCCTTAATAGAATTTGAGTTGAGAAGGGATGAATAAGATGAGAGAGTCCTAAAGGTATCTTACTTCGAGTCTTAACCTAAGACATCGGCCAGGCAGTCACACGATCCGGGAGTCCTCGTATTCCGACTAGCGGTGCGGAGGAAAATTTTGCCAGCCCCCGGATGTGATCCTTTTCTAGACACCTCAGTCCTTCGGAAAATCCTCTAATAACTCCCTTGGTTTCTACAGAATTTGTAAAATTTAATAATTATTAAAGATTAATTGAGGAACCTATGCTCTGATACCAATTGTAACGACCCCGCCTCCCGGTAACCCCCAATTAAGGGAGACCGAAAGGTCGGTGCCGTTATCCATTATACAGGATCAAAGGTTCGACAAATAATCAGTAATAATTAATAAACTTTACCAACTAAACTGAAAACTGGTGTAAAATAAAACTTTTCTTACCTTGGAAAAATTGGGATTTCTAAACTTCTATCCATGAAGATGTTACTCTAACTAATCCTCCTGTGTATGTTACTTCTCATTTAATTCCACATATGCCACTTTACTGATATTCTTTTCATTTGTACCTAAAACGCCGACAAGCAAAACGTCGGTCAGTATATCGAAATATACTGGTATGTGGGGACAACCAAAAGTTTGCACATATGACTAACAACTTAATAATCACAATCAAATTATTTAACAAGCCAATTTACACATTTCAATATGACATTCTCCACCGCTTTTGCCCTAACCCTAGCATACCCACCTTAGGGTGCCCTTTGCCAATGACTTAAGGCCACCTTCTTGGTGCCTGGGGGTCACCACTCATGGTGCCCACTAGTCATGCAATATCATAGGCCACCTTCTTGGTGCCTGGGGTCACCACTCAAGGTGTCCATTGGTCTACCCATCTGGGCCTGACCTTTGGCATCATCCATCAGGGTGGCATGTAGGTGCGAGAATCCACACTTCCATTATTAATGTGATAATCATAGTGACTTTATAATTTGCAAATATGAATCATCCAACCAATTTAATTGCAATCAATGCGATTAACCATCCGACAAACATGCGGAAAACTAATGCGGTTATTCATAAGCGTAACCACATACCTGTCAGGCAGACTTAGATGCAGAATATTCCAAACAAGCAAGTAATCCAGAATCAAGCAAGTACACAATTCAATCCTGAAATATTCATCCAATATTTTCTATCATTGATCATGGCACACAAAACTAATAGATCTACTCGTGCCTTAGGGTTACTAGCCTTTTTAGGGTTTTGACTATAATTAGGGTTTCACTTCCTTTTTATCTCTTTTATCTTACTTTTATCAAATATCCATCAACCCTAATTATCTTGTCTTATTATCCATTAAGGTCCTTAATATCAGGTTTGGACCACGAAAACCCTAATTTCCAGATTACTATATCTTTTCTTTTCTTTTTCTCTAATTTAGGGTTTCTAAACTTGTTAATCATCATATTGAGTTAAAAACCCTAAACCTTGTAATTCTATCATCAAAACAGGTTAAAAACTATTTTAATCATTAATCAGGTTAAACATATTCGAATTAACCTAATTGCAAGACTAAATATATCCTTGATAATCAATTAGAGTTTCTAATCACAAATTAATCCCTTTTCTTATTCAAAAGATACACTTTTACAAAAAGAGATAGATTTAGGCTTTCAAACCATTTTTAATAAATTCCTCATATTTTTGTGATAATTTTTCATGTATTGACTTTTTGCATCTGAGTTTTCTATCACCAGATATGATTTTTCCAAGATAACTCCTTTTTATAGAATTATTAGCTAATTCAGAAAAACGAGAACCGTTCGATCTATAGTCCAGTGGACTAGGCGGCATCTTACGGCTCAGGGGTCGCGCACCCTTCTTTTACCAACAAAAGGAGAAAAATACGGGAGTACCCTTACCCTGACTGAAGGCGCATAGGGGTACTTTGGTCAAAAGTCACGAAACTTCATCTTCAACCTCGCGTCGAGGTACATCATCTGCGCGGTCAACTCGGGTGTTGACTCCGAGTTCTCGACCCTCTTTTCTCGCGCCGAACGGTCAGGGAGCTCCGCCTCCCTTCCTCGAACTCGATCCCAGCATCAAATTTTGCCGAAAATGATGCCACGGCCACCTCCTACCCGCCGGACTCCGGCGAGGTTCTTTCAACCGACAGGGGTACCGTTCAGGGTTTAGGATCGAATTGAGGGCACTAAAAAGCTCCTCTCAGCTTGCCGCGGAGTTTAGGATAGCAATAGAGTACGCTGGTATCCCCTTCCACTCTCCCCTATATATAGGGTCAAGGTCACGCCTGTGAGGATTGGGCGTTTCCAGAAACAACGACCAAGCGTAGAGAAAATAGGGATGGATCTCCGCGGTTCCACATCCTGAGTCCAAAGGGACTATCAACAGGCGAGCATATCCACTGGATTGAAAGGAATCCGAGATGGAAGTTTCCTCCTGTAACTTACAAAATCCCAGCCTGCGTGGGACTTTGAAGATGAACGACCAGCGTTGGATCGAGATCCAACGGTCCTCAAAGCCTGCGTTCATCCAAAAGGAAACTCCCTTCATAAAAAGTCAAATTAAATCATTATTTTGGTGATAACTTGAGAAATTGATATCTCTCAAACCATTACTCATTTTTGTCTCAAATTTTAAGGGAATGTACGTCTTGGCATTATCTAACTCTGTATTAAATTTGGGAAACCAATTCCAAGGGATGAGAAGGCTTCCTTCTCTCCTAAGTTATTCATTAATTTATACAAAATTAATTGTTATTTCTTTTCCCTTTGCTATTATCTTGTTATTTTGGGTCCCTTGGACCTCAAGAAATCACAAAGGCACGGATTCCCATATTTGGAAACAACTATTTGCCTTTATCTTCTTTCAAAAGTCAATTCTCATATTTCCCTTTTATTAATCCATTTCTTTTCTTTTTTTAATTTTCTTTTAAAGGGAATTCTCTTTATCTCTCTTCTATTTTCCTATTGGGATTTCTTCTAACATTAGGAATCCTCGGGATATGAAAATCCACCAAGGATAACTCGATTATACCCCTTTTTACATATTTTCCACATTTCATCAATATTTTCAATTTCTTTCTTAATAAAGAAATACTTGATTTATCCCTTCTTTTCTTATTACTCTCTTTATGCAACATTGGGCTCCTTGGAACCCAAGGAATCTAAGAGGCACGAAATCCTCTTTGGATTTGCCTTCTAGAGGTTTCCACACCTTTCTTATCTCAAATTCTCATTTATTCATTAATAAATCGAATATCCTTGTTATTGGGCCCAATAGCCAATAAAGCCCACAAATCAAACAACAAGGCTATTGTAAATGAAATCCATGCATTCATCCATTATTTGTTCATTTATCTTTATTATGAGAAATTAAATTTCTCAACAAATGAACCCAAAATTTGGGGTTGTAACAGTAAGCTTTGAAAACATTTATCTAAACATATTTCCATTGTGACCTACCTATTGAACACATCGGGTATTGGCGTATGAAAGGTTTTGGGATAGGTGGGTTTGGTCGAAAACTTGATTTTACATTATTTATAAAAACTTGTACATTTGAAATATAAATAACAACATATGAAAAATTATTCAAATAATTGATTCTCCAATATTTGAGTTTGCCAAGAGGTTCCTAAAACACTAGAGTAGCATGTAAAATCTAGAAGTAATAAATTTTTGTTATCATCAAAAGAGAATATGAGCTAATGTCCAATATAGTCAACAGTCACCCCCTTTCACTTGGGTTGCATGAACACAATCTCTTGTGTGTGGGGGCATATTTTCATATTTACATATATATAATAAAATATTATGTAGATGTTCTCTGAAAAAGAAGACATTGGAGAAAATTGTCTTGGCTCGAGTCGATTAAAAAACAAAACCAAATCAGAAAAACTGAGTGTCTCGCATAACAGGTAGTCTAGTGCCATGTCACCTAGTGAAATGGTGAAAACAAGGGGTAGACCAGTGTAGCTACCCAATACATATGAGCTCTGTATGGAAAGGGTTTCACACACTTGTCTAAACTTAGTGCTTGATCATCTAGGTTCTAACCTAGATGCTAAGTCAATCCTAGTTTGTATAGAACAACTTACTAAGTTTCTAGGTATTTAAGTGAAGGAATAGTTTAGTTTTGTGTTTCATGATGAGTAATTACTAGGTGTAGCTATTGTTCATGCTCTAATACCAACTGTAATGTCCCCAAAATCCACCTTCTATAAACCCTGTGGGGATGAGAGAACAAACTCCTAAAACATTACACAATCATATCTAAGAGCATTATGGAAGAAATATGTTCATACATGAACACTTCAACCATGAACATATACCATAACATTCTCAACATTCGATATGTTTGTTAATACAATATGAATTATTACAAATATAGTTAGAAATTGAATGAACATCATTCAAGTATGATCATGTATGCTAATAGGATCTTAACACAATAGGTAGAACCTATAAAACTTATCACTCCCCATCTTATCTCCCATTCTATATATGAAACTAAAACATATGTCAAACAATGGATCAACACACAAGGTGTTGTGTACATGGGATGAAAGATTATCTTTTTGTGGTAGTAATAACTTGAAAATATTTGTAGAAAGAAAGAAGGACGATCATAGGAAACAATTTTCTAATAAGTGAAATTTGCCTATTTTAATCATTTTTCTAGATGAGTTGCATTATCAAGGTAGACTACCGAAACATATATGTTAGGCCCTACCCTGTGGACCAATTACTTTGGGGAAACTCACTATACACCCTATGCTCTAGGGAGGTGTGCTAGTCAACATTAATCCATTCCCTCATTAGTGGGATAACGAACACCTTAAATAACCACTGAACATCTAGTTTTAATTTATGTTTCAAGTTACAAATCATTGACTACTTTTAGTAATACAACATCCAATATTTGCAAATAAAAGAGCACTTATAGATATCATTTTTCAACCAAGAAAACCATAGTCATATGACTTATATAAAAACCCACACACCTCCTGGATCATTTAGATCTCTGGTTATTACCTGATAATATCAATTAATCATAATTAATACTTATTTCACCATTATTGATGATATTTAGGTCCCAATTAGGGTTCTAGGACAAACTTAGATTCCACTAATCTTAAGAGTGTCTCTGGTACATGATACCAATAATGAAGGTACTATTAAGGTGCAGTCACATTTTCATATTTTTTTTATGCTTGATCAATTTTCTAGAATTAATATTAGGCAAAAAGTATATATTTACATGTTAGTGCCAAAAGGTCTAATACTAATCAATATTTCTAGGATCAAAGTCTCCCTATAGTTTCTATATGCAATTTGGGTTAAATAAGAATTTTTTGAAATTTTATATCCATGGAATGCTAATTTTTCCAATTAACTAACATTAAAAAAGAAGAATCATCATCTAGGTTTTTATCATCAAAATTACTTCTTGAAAAGTGTAATCTCGTCTTATATCAAAGTACATATTTTTTTTGGAGTTTATAGGTATTTTGTGGGTAATACTAATTTATGTGATTTAAACAAGTTTTACACATTATCAACTATTTTATAAGAGCAAATACGTTTTTGTGAACTTCCATAGATGTTTGATCTTATATCTAAGGCTAAAAAGTAGGTAGGGTACTCCTTGATGGGAAAGGGAGGATGAATCTTGATGTAGACCCGATTAGATTAGGTCCAACCAATCTGGTCGACCCTCGTCTCCTTCACCTCGTGATTCCACTCACACCCTTCATTGTCCTCTTTTGCTTCCTTTAGGCAGAGTCATCACAGAAGCACAGGGATACACCTCCAGTGATATATTTGTAGTCTTCTTCCTATGTTTCACTCCTAACATGGTTTCATCATCCTACACTCCCTGACGAAGATCTAGGCACTGATGCTCCTAGGAGTCTAAGTGACCCAAGGGATGCAGCTCCGCAAACTAGAGTCATGGCGAGGAATTGTATCTGCAAGAGGAATAGTTGTCACCAGATTATGGATCCTCAATGCTCGGTGAGGCAATTACTGTGCCTTTAGAAATCCCCAAGCTACCTGCATAATCAATAGACCTTCCCAAACTAGACTGCGATGTCTAAAGGTTGTAAGGACACATGGAGAGTGATGTACAGTTGGCTCATAGGCTATGGAACCCATTAAGACACACCTTCGTAGTCCTATCTGCATCTCCCTCCAGACTAGGTGGTGTTTTTCACCTACTCCAATCTTCTCTAGGACCCTCAAAATTGATCATGGTAACTTTGTTTAGAATAAAGGAGATGGGGTATTCAACAGTGGGTAATTCTCTATCATCTCTATATGAACATACATCCCAAATGGGTCATTACCTAGAAAGGTTTCTTATCATCAAAATTACTTCTTCAAAATTCTAATCAAGGGTCTTATGTCAAAGTACATATTTTTTTTTGGAGTTTATAGGTATTTTGCAGGTAATAAAGCTATTTTATATGATTCATACAATTTTTGCACATTATCAACTATTTTATAAGAGAATATACATTTTTGTGAACTTCCATAGTTGTTTGATATTTAATATAAGGCTAAAAAAAGTAGGTAGGGTACTCCTTGCTGGGCAAGGGAGAATGAATCTTGCTGGAGACCCAATTAGAGTGGGTCCAACCAATCTGGTCGACCCTCGTCTCCTTTGCCTTGTGAGTCCACTCACACCCTTCATTGTCCTCTTTTGCTTCCTTCAGGAAGATTTATCACAAAATCATAGGGAGACACCTCCAATGAGATATATCTAGTCTTCTTCCTATGTTTCACTCCAAAGATGGTGCCATCATCCTATCACTCCTTGACAAATCTCTAGGCCCTAGTGCTCCTAGGTGTCTCAGTGACCCAAGGGCTGAAGCTACCACAAAGCAGAGTCATGGTGAGGAATATATCTATAAGAGGAGTATTTTTTCCAGATTATGGATCCTCAATGCTCGGTGAGGCCATTATTGGGGATTTAGCAATCCCCAACCAACTTGCATAATTAATGGATCTTCCTGAACTAGACTGTGGTGTCTAAAGGTTGTAGGGATGCATGGAGAGTGATTTACAATTGTGTCTTCCTCCTCTATCCCTGATGGCTTGTAGGCTCTGGAACCCATCAAGCCACATCTTCCAGGTCCTATCCGCATCTCCCTCCAAACTAGGTGGTGTTTTTCACCTGCTCCTATCTCTCTAGGACCCTCAACATTGATCATGGTAGCTCTGTTCAGAATAAAGGAGATGTGGTATACAATGGTGGGTAATTCTCTCTCATCTCTATATGAAAATACATCCCAAATGGGTCGTTACCCAGATCCATTCTTTTCGGATCTGAAGTGCGGAATTGAAACAAATGTAAGGGCATTGTTCGACGAGGTAGTCTAGGTTCTGGGTCATAAATCTTCTTCCCATTCCTATCATGATATTTAAAGGTAGGGGATGATATATGGACCATGCGATCTGAGATCTATGAATGTAAGAGAGAGTTGTACAAGTCACCTAATATCTAGACCATGTGACTTTTAAATTTCACATGGATGGCCCCTTAACAACAAACGACTAAGGCTTCATAGATAATAAAAATAAAAGTTCATAACTTCACACATGTGTATCTTCTACGATATACCTCATAATAATATTAAATTTGGACCATGGATTATTCATCACACAAAGCCTTTTATAATCAAATTTGAAACCAAAAATACAACACATGGTCATCTAACTTAACTCCTTGAATATCCTAATCAATATGTGTATGAACCTTGAATGAAATTAAGTTAATTCAAGTCCTAGTATGATAAGTCCAAAACATGTGTTATGATCATAAATACCCCAAGGCTCTTCAATTGATTACTTGAGTATGTTGCTACTACAAAATGGATCTCTTGGCCTCATATGTACCCAAGTCAATTAATAAGGAGTGATTTATCATAATTGAACTCAATTAGGTCTAATAATAATAAATTGCATCTATTATTATACTTTTTGAGTGAAAGGAGTCCAAAATTATATCACCAATTCCTCAATTCGGCATGAATCATCTACATATCATTCATGGTCATGAAATACTTATGAAAGACACTAAGGTTTAGGGTCATCATAGTGGTTCTTCTAGGTATCATCATTGTTGTCGATGTTGTTCCTTCTTAAACTCTTCCGTCATAGTTGTTACTACTAATGATTTCCACCCCGCCTCTATTTTTGTGACTATTGTGCTTCTCATCATCGCTTTCGATGTTGTCCCCATTTTTCTTCTCATCCTCCACCATGCCGCAGGTGTGGTTGTTATGTGCTTCATGGAATTGTTTTTTCCTCCTTTGTTCCATGTGTTGTCTGACTAAATTTTTGTATATTTTCTTCTTTGTTTCATTTTCAAGAATATTCTTATAATCAAATTAGATACATGAATGAATAATGATACATGGTATGCTTTTGATTTTAAAACCTGGCTATGGTTACATTTTGATTTGTCACTAGAAAAATATATGCATCAATAAATTAACACAAATGGATGAATGACTTTTAAATTATTTTACATGTATAGTAGATGAATGCATTTTTTTGATGAAATAATCAACTCTATTTAACTTACTATAGAGCTCAACCATAATTATTTAACCTAATTTATATATGTATTTGATAACTATGCATTTCTTCTATTTTCCTGGAAAATAGTTCAATAGTTAGTCAATATGAGTAGATTTGGATAGTGTTCGATTTTGGGGTTGTTCTTGAACACTTATTCTAACTTATGATGTGAGTATATAACGTGTGTTTGATTTTCAAGACATTTTGAAAGTTATTTTTTGTTTGTTCTCTAAGTACATATGTAGGTGGGTATTTACCCATCTACATCAGTGCAGGTTGAAACTATAGGGAAATTCTGCAAAAACTATTCTTAAAAACCAAAGAAAAGTTATATATTTCATTGTGAGATTAAGTTTTCATGAATGGGTTAGGTGGTACACATTCAGAGAAAATAAATAAATTTGTTATAGAAGCCTATCCAAACTCATTACGAGTGTATTTTGGGTAGTTCAGTTTGTGGTTGCTCTTAGACACCGAATCTCACTTAAAATGTGATTATATAATGTGTGTTTGGTTTTTAAGATATTTTGACTATCATTTTATCATTTATTCTCTAAGTACATATATAGGTGGGTAGTTTATGATCCACATCTATGAACCTGGAGAACTGTCGACAAATCCTACCAAAATATTTTTGAAAACCAAACACAAGTTCCACATTACCAGTAAGATTAAGTGTTCAAGAATGGGATATGGGGTACACATTTATTGAAAATCAATTAGTTTGATCTCAATGGAAACGTATTTGAAATACACATTGACCTATAACACCTATATTCAATGCTTTGTTCCCTTAATTTGCATGTAACTAGAGAATGGAATGAAGTAGGATATCCATTCAAAATGATTGCACCCCACAATTTAGTATATGTCTTAGTTAGTTTATTATATTTGTTGAGTAACCTAACTAACAACCTAAAGATAGGTTCTATTGATCCTGTAGGAATTGTGGTTATAATTTGAAAGTTGGCACTATTGTGGATTTTAAAATATATATGATATACAATGGGATTATGAAGGGTGTAGGGAACTATTGTGACAGATAAGGAAGTAGAAAGGAAAATTTTGTTTCCATATTCCCCTTAGACAACATATCATGTCTACAACTATAAATGGGAAGGTGGGTTTCAAGACATATATCTAGTCCTGGAACAATTCCAATGACTGTCCTTGTTATAGTGTGCTTCTTTCTCAAGTTGTACATGGTGGTTTTCAACGTCGGCCTCCTGGTCTGGCAGTTGACAACATCCTCCTAGTGGGTAGAAAAAGCCTCCTTGCCTCTACATAGTTCACACAGACCATCATGAACTTTTGTCGTTCTTTTGGAACAGACAAGAAAGAGTTGTCCCTTCTAGTCAATGTTCTAACACTGACTGCTCTCCCTTGTTGTCTCTCCCTTGACGTCTCTCCCTTTTATGGGTAAGACATGCTCGGGTTCTCGTGTTACCACAACTGCGAGAAGACAACAATTGACAGAACTTATTGTTGTGTCTTTTGAAAGCCTCCACTACCCCTCTATTTATAGGAGGGTTAGGGTCAGGGTTTCCAGATCAAGTGGGAGTCAAAGAGATAGAACATTTACACCGACAACATTTAGGCCCCCTCTAACAATGTGATATCTAAAACTAGGTAAATCCTTTCATGAATTTTATAGAACCTCCAAACCATGAATCAAACGGTTAACACTTAAACTGACTGGTTCACATGTGAGTTGATCTGTTCAACCCTTGAATCAATTGCTTCACTATGTTTCCTATTCACAATTGTATTGGCATTTAATATTAAATTAATTCACAACATGATGTCATCATCAATCCTTGATCCAATCACATTGATCAACCAAACAATTAGTTTACAACCTGAACCGATCAATTCATACATCTAAACTGATTGATTCACTAATTGAACCAGCCATTTTAGAGTTACGAATACCAATCTTGTTTAAATTGAATACCTAACACTTTATTAATCAAGTTGAAACCATATTCAAGAGTAAACGCTTTTTCCATGTGTACCCTATGATTGTAACCTTATAGGTCCCAGGTTACGTTGGCAGTGAGTGACCATAACTGATTTATGACATCACAAGCATAGTGATTTTATAGTTCCTTTGCCTCTGATATCTAGATTGTACTCAAGGCATGGAATTGTCATTCTCTTCAACATTCAATCCATGTTTCTTGAACAGGAGCAAACTGTGTAAGATACATGTCAACTCAATATCACATATTGACTCACACGAGCCTGGCCATGCATTTTTCAGTCTCACTTATCAAATGGCCAAGATATCAATCTCTAATAGGAAGGACAAATCCCATCTACATCACTCACATTCATCCCCATGTGTCACAAAGTATTTGAGCATCACCTTTATGGTAACCCTTATTTAATCTCATGTTGGATGATGTCAAAGTATATCAAGCTACATGTGATGAGTTTAGTGATTTTAGGTCTAAGAACCAAAATCACCACCTACCACTATGAGAGATAATTCTGACTCCCATTCAATGGTTTCCATGCATCGCATTCAAGGTGTCTATGTTTGATACACTATTCGATAACTAGTGTCTATGTGTTTGATTTGAGATCACATATCACGGCTAATGATATTTTGTCATCAACCAACACACACTCTAATCTTATGTGTTATTTTTGTCATAAAAACTGACTAGGGACATAATAAGAATGTATATACTCTCAACATTTGTATGATCTCATTGTTCAAGTTCTCAACCGAATGACATATGTCATCGAGTAAAATCATGCTTTATACATTTATTATGCTACATTATTATCTCATAACTGAATTATAAAGATAAATGAAATATTTTCTTTATTATTAATCAAATTGTTTATAAGATATTCCATTACAATCATCAAATGATTGGCTCTATGGGTATACATACCAATAGAATCCCACTTGCACATAGAGCCAATCACCTATGAACTTAATCCCAACTGATATAACATGACCTTCATGATTCTATTATGGAAGTGCTTTTATCAAAGGGTCAGCCACATTGCTTTCAGTTGGTACTTTGCAAGTGTTCACATCTCCTCATTGTAAAATGTCTCGTATGAGATGGATTGGTCATTCTATGTGCTTGGAATTATGATGCAATTTGGTTTTATTCCTTTGTGTAATAGATCCATTATTGTCACAATATATCTCTGCATCATTGATGGTTGGAACCACCCAAAGTTTAGTAATGAACTTTTTGATCTAAATAGCGTTCTTTACTACATTCGTTGTAGCAATGTACTCGGCCTCTGTAGTTGAATCAGCAATTGTCTCTTGCTTGGAACTCTTCCATCTTACAACTCTATTGTTAAGGTAAAACACAAATCCTAATTGTGATCTATAGTCATCTTTGTTAGTTTGGAAGATTGCGTTGGTGTAACTGTGACGTCCCCCAATTTCTATATACTTTCCATAGTGACATTCATAGATATGCGTGCACTCATATCTATAGATGTCAAAAGGGAAAATATAAGAGATTAAGGTAGTCAACTAAAATAGAGATTGAGCCAAGATCAAATCCAAATCATCATATAATGCCACACAAACATTCATTCATAAAGATAATAAAAGTCATTACATATGGAGAGAAATATTGTTCTAGAGAAAGTTAACTTTATTACATAGGATTTCAATCATCCTCAATATCAACTAAGAAAAGAAACAGACTAACATCTAGTAAGAAATGAGATAGGAGGAAAAGATCTATCTAATGTATCCTCCAAGTTTATTATTTTATGCCTTCAGGTACTTTGAGCATGCATTTCACTTTGTTGTCAATTATTCCTTGCACCTAGAAAATACGAGAAACAAAACATCAATAGAGCTGGTACGTGGTAAAAGTTACATTAATAAAGTTGCATAAAGGAAAATATTTGAAAAAGAAGGAAAGAGAGATAAAACCATTTCTTAACGCGAAAATCAAGTAAACACCCTTTCATTATATTCATTTTGATACGGTTGTACTACACCGATTGCACTTGACTTACATCTAGTGTGGGCAATAGAATATCATCATACATCTAACATGGGCCAAGGAATCATACATCCATGTTAGGAAACATACATCCACACCAGGATATGTGCTCTAGTAGCTACAACCCATCATAGTCATTTATGTTTCTCTTAAATTTGTCGAAGTATAACTCATACTAGTTCAACCAACAATCATATCCAAATACGAACATTCAAGATATTATATAGCATAGGCAACAAGAAAACTAGTCTTATACTTGTAATACCACATACCTACTTGTTCAATCAGATGTCCAAAGATTTAGAATCAATCAAGAATTTAGTCACCCTGCAAAGAAAGCAAGGGTACAACATTACCATTGGTCCATGTGACCAAGACTAAGATATGTTCTTAGTTATTATTCCTTTTTATGTTATCTTAATCCAGATCAGGGATTTCCCATATCTTAATTGAGTTCAAAAAACATTATCAGGTCTGATCCATCATAAACTATTTTGATTAAAGATAATATTTAATTGATCAATCAGAAGATTTCCAAAAATTAGGGTTTCTAAGATGGTTGGAGAAAAAGGGAGAGTAACCCTCAATATATTAACCATTCATAACATCAGGGTTCGTTTCAAAGATTCAGACCAATCATAATCACTAATTATCATCTAATGATATTAATTTTTATTATAAAGATATATCTTTAATTCTATGTAGAAAGAGAAACTAGTTCCAGGGTTTCTCCTAATCCTTTGATCATTTATCATCATAGAATAGGATTTTGAGCTATTTTAGAAATAGAGTTCTATCTAGGGTTGATTACACCTTAGAGGGTCAGATATCATCAAGGAAAATTATTAGCAAAATTAATTGTAATTAAGGGGGGTCATTTAGGCTTTAGGCAACTATTTTTGAAAAAGTCAACGGATCTAGGTCCTGGTAACATTATATTTGGATAGAGAATAATTTTCTGATCAAAATGGTGTATTGGTTCGCTATTTTCTAATAATCCTAGCATTTACTATGATTTTTCTAAGAGAATCAATTTTTCCATTTTAGAAAAAGAAAAAAAAGAAAAGGAAGAGAGGAGTACCTTGATCAACGGCCGGATCCGACTGGATCGACGACTCTCATTGATCTAAGGAATTGCAAGGTTGTCCACAGATCGTCGGATTGGGTCGTTGGCCTGCGATCCCTCTAGCTGATATTGCAGCTTTGTTTCTCCTTGCTCGTTGCTAGCCCAGGTAACGGGATCAACTACGGCGAGCTCGTTCTAGCTCCTGGGTGGTGCTTCTGTGAGGAAGAGAGGTTTTACTGGAAGAAGGAGAGGGTATGTGCAACCTGCAAGTGGGGGTACAGATCGTGACTCTGTGAAACACATGTTCAAACTGATGGAGGTACAGAGTATGAGCTACCAAAGTGCAAGGAGGAATCAGTTTGGGCTTGTACCTCGAGTACTGATTAGCTGAGAGTTGAGAGAAGATCCGCGATCCTTCCTGGAGTCCCGCGCAGGTGCCCGAGCTCAAAGCTGCAGCAAAAAGGGGGTCGTGGCGGTGGTCGAAGTATGGTCAGAGATGTCGCAGGCTGCCCTAGTCGATATCAGCCTATGCACCGACACCCCCTTCCACGAGTGTTGGTATGCCTCTGCCTTAGCGCAAGGATGGTGTAGACAGAACCAATTGGAGGGAGGAGCTCTGAGGTGTGAGCAGGTTGCAGTGGTTCAGGCTGAGGAAGTTGGAGTTGGATGGAGAATAGGGGGAGTGATGATGAGAAATTGAGGGGTCTTTGCAGCTAAAGAAAGGGCTACGAAGATACTAAGTTCCTTAAATAGGCACTACAAGACCTAGGGTTGCCTCCCCTTCATGTGGCTAATGGCTCCATGGCGCCTCCATTGGGCATTTTTGAATCCCTGATCATTAGGGATATTTCTTGGGTTCGTTCGAAAGACGAGGAGAAACCAGACCTGAGGAGCTAACTTTGACGAGGTATGATCGAGAGGTGAGAGAGAGATGAGGGTTTGAAGGATGGTGCTACTGAGTAGGCTGAGCTCCATGAGAAACGGGCGAGGAGTATGACACAATCGTCTCTCCCATGGATCTGGATCCGGATCCGGGCCAGGGTCCAACAAGTTCTAAAAGCTATTATATACATTGATTTCAATTTCTTATATCTCCTAATTGGATAGTCCAATTGCAATGAAATTTTAGGGGTAGCTCAATAATGTCAATATGAAACTATGGTATAAATTTGGGGTCCAAAATCGAATATTTGATGTGTTCAAATACTAAATACATTAGCATATGTATTTTATCATAATAGCATACTAGGGTTCACATATCTTTTGCAATTTGTGACTTTTATTTGTCCAATTAAGTGAGGGAAGCATATGAGGGCATTTTGGTCAATAAATTTAATAATAAAACTTTTAAGAGAGAGAAAATACTATAAAAACTGACTTTGTCACATTCTCCCCTCCTTTTAAGAATTTTGCCCTCAAAATTCAAGCAGCCTGAAAGAGATGTGGATATTTCTGCTTGACTTCGGACTTGAGCTCCTATGTAGCATCGGTTTGATCATGGTGGCTCCAGAGAACTTTCACCATATCTATACGCCGATTATTGTGAAGCTCTGTCTTGAAATCAAGAATTCTTACTGGTGACTCAGCATACGTTAGATCATCTTTCAGCTCAAGAGGCCCATGATTTAGAATGTGACTGGGATCTTTGACATAAGGCTTCATATTAGATACATGAAAGACATTATGCATGGCACTATACTGAGGTGGCAAAGAAAGACAATAGGCACATTCTACAACCCTTTCAAGAATCTTGAAGGGTCCCACATAACGAGGAATGAGCTTTCCTTTATTCTTGGCCAAAGCTCGAATAGGTCAGATCTTCAGAAAGACATGATCACCCTCCTTGAACTGACGTTCCTGATGGTGAGCATCTGCATATGATTTCTGCCTATCCTATGCTCGCTTCATTCTCTATCTAATCAATGCAACTTTATCTACATACAGCTGCATCTCTTCAGGATTTCATCAAGGTGTGTTCCCCGACATCGTCCCAATGTAATCAAGATCTGCACGGTCGGCCATAAAGAGCTTCATATGGTGGCATCCCAATACTTGCCTGATAGCTATTATTATAGGAGAACTCAGATAAAGGCAGGTAATGGTCCCACGAGCCTTCCCAGTCAAGCACACAAGCTCGTAGAAGATCCTCCAGAATCTTCACTATTTGTTCTGACTGTCCATCTGTCTGCAGATGATAAGCTGTACTGAAGTTCAACTTGGTGCCCAATTCTTCTTGAACCTATTTCCATAGCTTTGAAGTGAACTTTGGGTCCCTGTCCGAGATAATGGACGCTGGAACTCCATGCAGACGTACAATCTCCCGTATATAAAGGTCGGCCAACTCAAAAACTTTCGCAGTAGTCTTCACGGGTAGAAAATGAGCTGACTTGGTGAGACGATCCACAATGACCCATGCAGCGTCGTATCCCTTCCTAGTCCTGGGTAATCCCACTACGAAATCCATAGTGATATGTTCCCATTTCCATTCCAGAATCTCGAGGGGTTGCAGTAGACCACTTGGTCTTTGATGCTCAGCCTTGATTCTCTGGCATGTCAGACACCTGGATACAAAATCTGCAATATCATGCTTCATGCCTCTCCACTAGAACTGACGTTGTAGGTCTTTGTACATATTTGTCATGCTGGGATGAACTATGTACTTGGACCCATGTGCCTCACTAAGAATTATTGTCTTTACAGCTGACTGCTCAGGGACCCACATACGGTTCTTGTATCGAAGACCACCATCAAGACCCACAGATAGATGTGTATGAGGTTTAGCCAGGAGAGAGGAGAGCTCTGCAAGCTCGGGACTAGCTTGCTGTGCCTCCAGAAGTTCAAAATGCAGGTTGGATGTGATAGTGATATTATTAACATGCATATGATCAGCCAGGAATTGTGGTCTCCAACTTGCTAGATCCTCCATGTTCCTCCATTCAGGTACAGATAGGGATGCACAAATAGCTCTTTTCCTACTAAGAGCATCTGCAACCACATTGGCCTTACCTGGATGGTAGCCAATGGTGAAGTCGTAGTCCTTCAAGTACTCAATCCACTGTCGTTGTCGCAGATTCAAATCCTTTTGTGTCAGAATGTACTTGAGGCTTTTATGGTCGGTGAAGATATCAAATGTTGCCCCGTACAAGTAGTGCCTCCATATTTTGAGAGCATGGATGATAGAAACTAACTCCAAATCATGCGTAGGGTAATTCAACTCATTGGGTTTCAGCTGTCTAGAAGCGAAGGCCACTACTTTCCCGTTCTGTTGTAGGACACACCCTAGACCATGTCGGGAAGCATCAGTGAATATCACAAATCCTTCATTGCCAGAGGGTAGAACAAGGATAGGTGCTGATGTCAACTTCTGCTTGAGCTCTTGTAAACTAGACTCACAAGCAGCTGACCAAAAGAAATGCTCATCTTTCCGAGTAAGCTTAGTGAGAGGAAGTGCCACTTTGGAGAAATTCAGAACAAAACGAAGATAATATCCGGCCAGACCTAAGAAACTCCGGATTTCAGAAGGATTGCGAGGGGGTTGCCAATCAAGTACAAAAAATACTTTAGCAGGATCAACAAATATGTTACCCCCAGAAATGACATGTCCAAGAAACATAACCTTGTCAATCCAGAATTCACATTTAGAAAGCTTGCCATAGAATTTTTGGGCTCGAAGAATCTCAAGGACAAACTTCAAATGCTCTCGATGTTTCTTTATAGAGTCAGAATAGATCAGAATGTCATCAATGAAGACAACCACAAACTCATCAAGATATTGTTGGAAGACTTTGTTCATCAAGTTCATGAATACGCCAGGTGTGTTGGTCAACCCTAACGGGATCACCAGAAATTCGTAGTGCCCGCAACGAGTACGGAAAGCAGTCTTAGATATATCGGAATCCTTGACCTTAAGTTGATGGTAGCCAGAACGAAGATCAATTTTTGAGAAAACTTTAGCAGTAAAAAGTTGATCAAAGATGTCATCAATACGAGGGAGAGGATACTTGTTTTTAATGGTAGCTTGGTTCAACATGCGATAGTCAATACACATCCGCATCGAACCATCTTTCTTGTTAACAAAAAGGACATGTGCACCCCAAGGGGAAACACTAGGGCAGATAAAACCCTTATTAAGAAGTTCTTGTAATTGTTTCTTCAGCTCCATAAGCTCAACAGGTGCCATCCTATATGGTGCCCTAGAAATCGGAGTGGTTCCAGGAAGAAGATCTATGGAGAACTCAATGTCTCGGTTTGGAGGCAAGCCAGGAAGCTCCTCTGGAAATATGTCAAGAAAATCACGTACCACCTCCAGTCTTTCTACAAGCCCGTTGTCGGGACTGGTCTCTGAGACGAATGCGAGGAAGACTTTACATCCTTTAGATATGAGCTTTTTAGCTTTAAGAGAGGAAATTATTATATTATTACAAAATCCGCTTCCCCGAGGGATCACTATAGGAGAGGAATGAGGTTGAGAGAGAACTACCATCTTGTTTCTACAGTCAATGTAAGCATGATATGTGTACAACCAATCCATGCCAAGAATAACATCAAAGTCTTCCATGGTTAAGAGAATGAATTCAAAGGGCATGTCATGATTTTCAAATTTTAGAGGGAGGACATCCGTTTTCTGCAATGTAGTGAATATTTTGCCACTAGGAGTTGACACATCCAGAATGTATCCCAAGTCCCTTATATGTAAGTGCAACATTGAGGCCATATTTAGAGAGATAAACATATTTGTATATCTAGAATCAAACAATGCTTTAACAGGATGTCCATTCAAGAAAACAATGCCTACATAATATAATTACACTTTAAATATTTGAAGGCAATTGAACAAGATATTAGACATATGAAAAAGATTTAAGGTTACCTTTGACAAGCTGGTTCAGATTTGCCCTAGCCTCCTCTACTGTTACTGTGAACACCCTAGCATTGCGGTGTCCCTGAGGGGGTTGAGCACCCGCTGGAGGTTTTCCAAAGATAGACGCAATGGGGAACTTGGCAAGAAAATGTCCCTCCTTCTTGCAGTTGTAGCAGACCGACTTGGTGTAGAGACAAGGCCCGTCATGTCCTCGTCCACAAGTCTTACATTTGCTGTGGTAATCCATCAGCTTGCTATTCTTTGGTCCTTTCTTCCCTGAACCTCCTCCTTTCCCTGATCCTTTATTATGGCCGGGGTGGAACTTCTTGAACTTTTCTTCCTCGGTGGTGGTCAACCCTAAATATCCCACGCTAGAAGGCTTATGCAATCCCTGCTCCCTTTCCTGCTTAAGGGCCATGTCTAGGGCTTCATCAATGCTTCGGGGATGAGAGGCTATAACTAGAGTTTTCAGGTGTGCGGAGAGACAGTCTACATAGTGCTCAGTGAGGCGGTCCTCAGTCTGGATAGGGGCATAACGTTCCAGAAGCCTAAACTTCCGGGTATAATCGGCCACTGAGAGACTGCCCTACCTAAGCTCCATGTACATCTTCTCTTTCCTCTTCCTTTCAGCTATGTGCATGAAACGGTCAGTGAAGAGGGTCTTGAAGGCTTCCCATCCCAAGTTGTCTACTTGCTCTCCCAAATTCCCACCATAGTTCTCCCACCAGATCTTCGCCCCTCCCTTAAGCAAATGGGTGGCAAATTTAACCTTCTTTTCTTAGGGTACTTCTAGGGTACGGAAGGCATTCTCTATGGAAAGGACCCAGGCCTCAGCCTTGTCCATGACTTCGGGTTGGTCTTCCCCCCAAAAGCTATCAGGGTTAAGCTTAATGAAGTCTATCACCGTCACTTCCTTTTTCCTAGAGGAGCTAGGTTCAAGGGTTACTTTGTTGGCGAGGGTTTCCATAAAGTTTAGAAGGATTTTCTTCTGTTCCTCCCATCTTTCCTTGGCCGCGGCATCAGGTTCAGGTACTTCGGAGGTTTTAGGCTCCTTTCTCTTCTTAGAGGATGATTCCTCCGAGGCCTTTGAGTTGCGAGTTTTAGGAGGCATCCTATAATTAATATGAACATATTAGGTCTATTACTTCTAAAATTTTCTCATCATTATCTTTATTATCGTCACATGATATTTCATTATTCTCATTTATCAATAATTAATGTTCTGAATATTATGATTTATGGAGGATATCCTAAAATCCTTATCAGTCGATCCTTAGGAATTTACTAAATAGAGAGACTTCTTCCTAACCTTATAATAGAGGTAAGAGGGAAAATTTACTTTATTTTAAAACATAGATGAGAGGGAGAAGTTTTTTTTTCCTATAGAAGAGGTGAGAGGGAGAATCTATAGATGAGAAGTTTCCTAAATTAAGGTACACCAAAGAATAGGGGACACTTAGGATATCGGCCAGGTAGACTTATACTGCCATAAAGGTAGCCTCGTGATTGCCAAGCTAAGTGGCTCGGAGACTTTAGTCAGACCCATGGCAGATGCTATCCTAGAAACCTCAACCCTTCACATCCCAAACTCAAGGACTACCCTAGACTCAAAATAGGGTGAATGAAGTTCATGTGACTTGATGTGTGAACATTGGCTCTGATACCAACTGTGACATCCCCCAATTTCTATATACTTTCCATAGTGACATTCAAAGATATGCGTGCACTCATATCTATAGATGTCAAAAGGGAAAATATAAGAGATTAAGGTAGTCAACTAAAATAGAGATTGAGCCAAGATCAAGTCCACATCATCATATAATGCCACACAAACATTCATTCATAAAGATAATAAAAGTCATTACATATGGAGAGAAATATTGTTCTAGAGAAAGTTAACTTTATTACATAGGATTTCAATCATCCTCAATATCAACTAAGAAAAGAAACATACTAACATCTAGAAAGAAATGAGATAAGAGGAAAAGATCTATCTAATGTATCCTCCAAGTTTATTATTTTATGCCTTCAGGTACTTTGAGCAAGCATTTCACTTTGTTGTCAATTGTTCCTTGCACCTAGAAAATCTGAGAAACAAAACATCAGTAGAGATGGTATGTGGTAAAAGTTACATTAATAAGGTTGCATAAAGAAAAATATTTGAAAAAGAAGGAAAGAGAGATAAAACCATTTCTTAAGGCGAAAATCAAGTAAACACCCTTTCATTACATTCATTTTGATGTGGTTGTACTACACCTATTGCACTTGACTTACATCTAGTGTGGGCAATAGAATATCATCATACATCTAACATGGGCCAAGGAATCATACATCCATGTTAGGCAACATACATCCACACCAGGCTATGTGCTCTAGTAGCTACAACCCATCATAGTCATTTATGTTTCTCTTAAATTTGGCAAAGTATAACTCATACTAGTTCAACCAACAATCATATCCAAATATGAACATTCAAGATATTATATAGCATAGGCAACCAGAAAACTAGGCTTATACTTATAAGACCACGTACCTGCTTGTTTAATCAGATGTCCAAAGATTTAGAATCAATCAAGAATTTAGTCACCCTGCAAAGAAAGCAAGGGTACAACATTACCATTGGTCCATGTGACCAAGACTAAGATATGTTCTTAGTTATTATTCCTTTTTATGTTATCTTAATCCAGATCAGGGATTTCCCATATCTTAATTGAGTTCAAAAAATATTATCAGGTCTGATCCATCATAAACGATTTTGATTAAAGATAATATTTAATTGATCAATCAGAGGATTTCCAAACATTAGGGTTTCTAAGATGGTTGGATAAAAAGGGAGAGTAACCCTCAACATATTAACCATTCATAACATCAGGGTTCATTTTATAGATTCAGACCAATCATAATCACTAATTATCATCTAATGATATTAATTTTTATTATAAAGATATATCTTTAATTCCATGTAGAAAGAGAAACTAGTTCTAAGGTTTCTCCTAATCCTTTGATCATTTGTCATCTTAGAATAGGATTTCGAGCTATTTTAGGAACAGAGTTCTATCTAGGGTTAATTACACCTTAGAGGGTCAGATATCATCAAGGAAAATTATTACCAAAATTAATTGTAATTAAGGGGGGTCATTTAGGCTTTAGGCAACTATTTTTGAAAAATGCAACGGATCTAGGTCCTGGTAACATTTTATTTAGATAGAGAATAATTTTCTGATAAAAATGGTATATTGGTTCGCTATTTTCTGATAATTCTAGAATTTACTATGATTTTTCTAAGAGAATCAATTTTTCCATTTTAGAAAAAGAAAAAAAAAGAAAAGGAAGAGAGGAGTACCTTGATCAACGGTCGGATCCGACTGGATCGACGGCTCTCGTTGATCTAAGGAATTGCAAGGTTGTCCACGGATCGTCGGATTGGGTCGTTGGCCTACGATCCCTCTAGCTGATATTGCAGCTCTGTTTCTCCTTGCTCGTTGCTAGCCCAGGTAGTTGGATCAACTCCGGCGAGCTCGTTCTAGCTCCTGGGTGGTGCTGTCGTGAGGAAGAGAGGTTGTACGGGAAGAAGGAGAGGGTATGCGCAAGCTGCAAGTGGGGGTACAGATCGTGACTCTGTGAAGCACAGGTTCAAACCGATGGAGGTACAAAGTATGAGCTACCAAAGTGCAAGGAGGAATCAGTTTGGGCTTGTACCTCGAGTACTGATTAGCTGAGAGTCGAGAGAAGATCCGCGGTCCTTCCTGGACTCCCGCGCAGGTGCCCGAGCTCAAAGCTGCAGCAAAAAGGGGGCCGTGGCGGTGGTCAGAGTCTGGTCAGAGATGCCACAGGCTGGCCCAGTCGATATCAGCCTATGCACCAACACCCCCTTCCGCGAGTGTTGGGATGCCTCCGCCTCAGCACAAGGATGGTGCAGACGGAGACAATTGGAGGGAGGAGCTCTGAGGTGCGAGTAGGTTGCAGTGGTTCAGGCCGAGGAAGATGGAGTTGGGTGGAGAATAGGGGTGTGATGACGAGAAATTGAGGGGTCTTTGCAGCTAAAGGAAGGGTTGCGGAGCTACTAAGTTCCTTAAATAGGCACTGCAAGACCTAGGGTTGCCTCCCCTTCATGTGGCCAGCGGCTCCATGGCACCGCCATTGGGCATTTTTGAATCCCTGATCGTTAGGGATATTTCTTGGGTTCGTTCGAAAGACGAGGAGAAACCGGACCTGAGGAGCTAACTTTGACGAGGTATGATCGAGAGGTGAGAGAGAGGCGAGGGTGTGAAGGATGGCGCTACTGAGTAGGCCAATCTCCGTGAGAAACGGGCGAGGAGGACGACTCAGTTGTCTCTCCCACAGATCCGGATCTGGATCCGGGCCAGGGTCCAACAAGTTCTAAAAGCTATTATATACATTGATTTCAATTTCTTATATCTCCTAATTGGATAGTCCAATTGCAATGAAATTTTAGGGGTAGCTCAATAATGTCAATATGAAACTATGGTATAAATATGGGGTCCAAAGTCGAATACTTGATGTGTTCAAATACTAAATACATTAGCATATGTATTTTATCATAATAGCATACTAGGGTTCACATATCTTTTGCAATTTGTGACTTTTATTTGTCCAATTATGTGAGGGAAGCATATGAGGGCATTTTGGTCAATAAATTTGATAATAAAACTTTTAAGAGAGAGAAAATACTATAAAAACTCCCTTTGTCACAGTAACCCTTTACCACCAAATATTTCTCACCACCATAGACAAGGAATTCATCCTTAGTTCTTCTCAAGTACTTAAGAACGTTCTTTAAGGAAGTCCAAAGACTTTCACTGATATCTGACTGATACCTTCTAGTCATACTAAAGGCATATGAGACATCAGGGTGAGTACATATCATTACATGCATGATAGATCCAATTGCAGATGCATATGGAATCTTGCTTATGTACTCCCATTCTTCACAAGAATTAGGAAATTGAGTTCTAGAGGTATTAACAACATGAGACATGGGTATGTTTCCTCTCTTTGAGTTCTTCATGTTGAAAATTTTCACCACTTTGTCAATGTATGAGCTCAATTTTAGGCCAAGAAGCCATCTATATCTATTTCTATAGATCTTGATTCCTAATATGCATGATGCTTCACCTAAGTCCTTCATAAATAATGTAATTCCTAGACAAGTCTTTACCATCTATAAAGTAGGGATGTCATTCCCCATCAATAGTATGTCATCCACATACAATATGATGAATACAATCATCATCCCACTAACCTTCTTGTAAACATATGGTTCATCTTCATTTTGACTAAAGCTAAACTCTTTGATTGTTTCATCAAATTGAAGATTCTAGTTTTGAGATTCTTGCTTCAATCCAAAGATTGACCTTTGTAGCTTAGATACTTTATTTTTATCCTTTGGATATATGTAACCCTTGGGTTGTGTCATGTACACATACTCAAACAAATTCCAATTAAGGAATGTGGTTTTAACATCCATCTTCCAAATCTCATAGTCATAATAAGATTCCACAACAAGCATGATCCTAATGGACTTAACCATGGCAACTTGAGAAAATGCTTTGTCATAGTCAACACTTTGAACTTGTCAGAAACCATTTACAACCAATTGACCTTTGTAAGTTTGTACATTATCATCCCTATCAATCTTCTTCTTGAAGATTGAGATGCACCCTATGGGGTTTTACCCCTTCAGGTGGATCCATAAAGGTCTACATGTTGTTATGGTACAAGTTTCCATATCAGATCTCATGTATTGAAGCCATTTATCATATTTTGGTCCCTTAATAGCTTCTAGGTATGTATTTGGCTCATCATTAATGACCAAATCATCACCTTCTTGAGTAACAAGATAATCAAATCTTTCTGAGTGAAGGCATATCCTACTAGATCTACAAGGTTCATGTGTTATATGAGGAATTTGAGATTCCACAATAGTTTGCGAGTTTCTATGTTCCTCTTGTACCTCTATAGGTTCCATGCCTTCTTGTTGGTTTGGAACCTATTCGAGTTCTACTTTCCTCCCACTAATTCATTTGGAAATAAATTCCTTTTCTAGGTATACAACATCCTAATAACAAACACTTTGTTGTCAGACGGGGTATATAAGTAGTATCCTTTGGTTTCCCTAGGATATGCAAAAAAATAACATTTATTTGATTTGGTTCCTAGATTTTCAGGAAACTACTTTCTCACATAAGCTTCACATCCCTAAATCTTCATAAACGACACATTGGGATGTTTCCCATATCATATCTCATATGGTGTCTTTTGAACCGATTTTGACAGTACATGGTTTCGGTTAAACATTGTTGTTTGTAGAGTATAACCCTAGAAGGAAGTCAGAATATCAATAAAACTCATCATCAATTGCACCATATCTAGCAATGTGTGATTACTTCTTTCTGACACACCATTATGTTGTGGTGTTCCAGGTGGAGTCCATTGTGATATGATTCAATAGTCTCACAGAAGGTCCTCAAACTCTTGACTTAAGTATTCTCCACCTTAATCCGAACAAATTTCCTTAATACTCTTATTAAGGTGGTTATGTACTTCATTCATGAAATTCTTGAACTTTTTCAAAAAGGTATTGACTTATTTTTCATCATGTAAACATAACCATCCAGATTAAAATCACAGTAAAGGTAAAGAAGTACTGATAACCACTTCTAGCATTTGTTCTAAAAGAGACACATACATCAGTGTGTATGATTCCTAATTGATGACTAGACCTCTCACTATTACCAATGCAGGGAGTCATTGTTATCATTCCCAACAAATAAGAATCACATGTCTCTATTTATTCAAACTCAAAAGAGTGTAGATATCCATTTTATGGAGTCTAGAAATGCATTTCTCATTGATGTTCCCTAGAAAACAATGCCAAAGATAAGTTTTGTAGGAGTTATTGATTTTAATCTTTTGGTATTTATGTTATAAACATTTGTCTTTAGATCTAGCAAATAAAGACCATAAGACATTGGGGAGTTTCCATAAAAGATCTCATCTTTTGAACTAGAACAATGACCATTCATTATAAGAAACTGATATCCATCCTTGTCCATACAAGATTCAAAAATTATGTTTCTATTAATGGTAGGTACAAAATAAAAACGCTTTAACTCTATTACAAGCCTCGTTGGCAGAGATAAGTTATAGGTTCCAACTACATTAACAACAACTTTTTCTCCATTTGCAACACATAGTTCGACCTCGCCCTTTCTTAAAGGTTTACTCCATGTTATATCCTACAGATTTGATCATATGCAAGATCAACATTTAGTATCAAGTACCCAAGGACAAGAAGTAGGCATATTTATCTCAATAACATTTTTACCTAAAGTGGAGATCTCTATCCCCTCCTTCTTCTTCCTCCATTCCTCCACATAGAGAGGGAAATTCCTCTTCCAGTGCCCAAGATGGTGATAGCGGTGACAATTGCCTCCCTTGTTAACCCCTCCCTTTGATTTGAGTGTAGAAGACTTAGGATTTTGGATATCTTTAGAACTCTTCTTAGCTTTGTATTTTCCCTTGGACTTCCCCTTTCCTTTGATGATCATCATCATATATTTGGGCTTGTCACTCTTCATCTATACATTTGCTACTCTCACTTGCCAATTAGTTTTGATAATGGCTTGTCCAGTCATTCATGTTGTAGTTCCTTACAAACTAGTTGTATGACTCTAGCAATGACTATAGAATCACATATGTGGCCAACTCTTAAACCAAGGGAAATCCCACTCTAGCAAGGTTCTCCACATACTCGATAAGCTTGAGCACATGGAGACCTACTGGATCTCCTTCAACCATGTTGCACTTGAATAACACCTTGGAGACATCATATCTGTAACACCCAGATTTTCATAACACATGAGCAGAAGCAATAAATTTTTTTTTTCATCTGGGAGTGTCACAAACATGATAGTCATTGCAATTAAAGCAAATGAAACACTTTGCATTAGGTAAAATTGATTCATACATAGTCATTGATAAAAAGAAAACTACAACTCATCTAACCTACCCTTTAAACAAGAATAAGCATAAAAAGATCTGTCTAAACTCTGGATCGTCTCGGTAGATGGCACCCCACTAGGCAAGCTTGAAAACTTGCTACATCTTTTCTTATTCTTTAAATCTTTCGCTGCTCCAAACCCTACAGACATCGCGTCCCCAGCCATGCATTGGGAAAAACAGTCGTTAGAGTAAGTGGCATGAGTATTCTAAAAATATACATGAATAATCTGAAATCGACATTATAAACGACAAGTTACTATCAAGCTCTGAGTAAAATCTGAAACATAAAATCTCTTATTTCTTAATCTGAAACTTATATCTTTGTATCTTATCTTTCTCTAGAGACATGTACCCTGGTACATGGATCTCATGACCTACGCCAAAGCGCCTAGGTCTTACTTATCTTATCTAATACCCTCTCATCATTACTCATGGATGAGAATATGGGCATCTCTAATCTATGGTATCTTTTACTTACGACTTTTATCTGACTGTGGCCACCATTATACAATAAGTCCTCCTCTGTGACACCGAAGTGTCCTCTATGGTGCAACGCACCCTCTGTTGGCACAACGTGCCCTCTGTTGACACCGAAGTGTCCTCTATGGTGCAACGCACCCTCTGTTGGCATAACATGCCCTCTGTGACACCCGCATTGTCTGGCGCAACGCGCCTCTGAATCGTCCCGGGACTCTCTGGTGAGGACTTATTATATAATGCATTATGTGAATGTTTCAAATTAATTATCTTACGTCTATCTTTACTAAATACTGAATCTAAACTTATCTGAAACTGAGTACTAAACATGTACTGAATTCTGAATCTGAAATATGAATCTGAATCTCTGCTCTTTAAAATCTGAACATAATCTATTATAGAATTTGGATATGTATCTCAAATTACAACATATTTGAGATTGGGTCTATACGCATATCATGTACCTTTTATTCAAAATATGGCTACTCACACAGTGAGTAGTCTAAGTCTGAATCTAAATCTCTTATTCTTGAGTTCTAAACTGAATCTGTTATTGGATTTAATCATGTATCTCATTATCTAGGTAAACTTTATTCTAAAACTCTGATTTGGTAAGATTACTTCATTATACCAATTATATCACACATGAGTCTAATGTCTTATGAGACGAGATATAAAATGAGTATAGAAATACTAAACATACAGAAGTAACTTAAGTAATGTGTATAGCTAAAGTATGATATCTGATTCTTGGCAAGATAACTCATTCTATGTTAAAACCTCATCAAAATCTGATCTTAATGGACTTAAGTCTTAAGATCATAAACCATAGAATAGAACCTTAGAAAATCTTAACTTGCATCTTAATCATACTCAATTTAATCTCATTAAGTCTGATCTCAATACATTTGTATGAACTTAAATCTTAAACCTTAAGGTAGAAATCATATAGATTCTCTTCGTGCAACTCAATCATGGCTTAATATCTCATAATATGATAATATCATCACAAACTCATGTTACAATATCTTTAATGCCACTTTAGTACATTTATCCTAGAATTTGGGCCATGGTCTACCATGTGCAACACCCATATTCTCACATAATACTTAACTTTTAAACATCAACCTTATTAAGGAATCTATTTCACTTTTTAATTTCTTAGATCACTACATATATAAGAAACCTTGATGACATGTTCCTATTTGAAATCTCAATACATGGTTACATCTATATTTAAGAGATATGATAGAACTATATTTTCTTATCCTTCTTATGAACTTAACTTCATGATTTAGAATCATTCCATGACACATCACTACTTAAGATATTGAGCATATGAAATTCTACAATCATAAGCACATAAAATCATTCTTACATATTTAACTTAGAGTGTAGGACATGAATGGCTTACTTAAGAAGCATGTAAATGTACTTGGTTTGACAAACATAAATACTCATGGGCATGAACCACTTACCTCTTGTGCTGATGATGTCCTTAACTTAGTCTTGATTTCTTGTTCCAAATCTTAATCACCTGGAAATAATCAAAGTTTTATAAGTCCAAGCCTATATGCTCTCTTTCTATTTCTGAATCTCAAAACCCCATCTTCCTAACTACATATACCAACTTAGGGTTCTTATTTAGACTAAACATAACTTTAATCTGAAATCACCATAAAATATTGGTGTTGAAATAAAATAAAACTCATACTATATAATCAATATTATCTTTATACTCAAATAAGACATAAGTCGTCTTATGAACTCATATGAACATATAGATCAAAGAAAATCTCAAACATAGTCATATATACTAATCTTACTTGAATCTATTATGAAATCAAATTAAAAATCATTTAGATAAATCATATCAGACTTAATTAGACATATATATCACTTATTGTCTCAAGACAATCATCTATTACCCTCACATAATGGTCACTCAGGTCCAAATCTTAATACAAATATGATAATACCAGAAAATCCATCAAATCTCTAGAAAAGTAATCACACAATGTAGTAAGATCATGTATAAAATATTAGGTCATAAGAAAAAAATCATATCATGGGTGAAATACCCAAAATACCCTTATTAGGATTTATATCAAAAATCTCAATAAAACTTCTTATATGAAAGATCAGGCTCTTAAGTAATGTTAGAAATATCAAAATACACATTCAGTAAAATTTGTATAAATTTCTAAAGGCGTTTACTATTTTTAATTGGCAAAACATCAAAATCATATAGTTTTATCTACCCAGAATATAATAAATATAAAACATAAAAATCGTACTCTGGAACTATTTTTATAAGATAGTACACTCGAATAGCTTTCTATAGGTATCTTGTTTGTCCCAAACCGAGATCTGTAGCTCAAGATATGAATTTTAGAAGTTTACCTAATCTTGGTCAATCTCAGCCATCGAGATCTGATCCAGCGACCCTCATCTCACGTGCATCCCATGCCTAGGGCCGGCGCTTCATCCCTTCCGATTGGAGTCTTTGTGTCTGTAGACTCTGAAAACAGAGTACCTCCAGCCCATCACCTCCGGCGAGGACGATCCTGTGCCTGAGGCTACGCGACCGCAAAGGAAACTGTACCTCGTCTCTGGCCAGCCCCAATCAGCAAGGGCGGCGCTGCCTCCTTGGCTTGGGCGGTTGGGATTAGGGAACTCCCATGGTGTGCTACCGCAGCCACCCGCAAGGCACCACCCCCTTCTTATTCGTCACAGATCTCCCTCTCTTCTTCCCATGCTTCACGAAAATCCTAGATCTAGGTGTGTGAGTGCTTATGTGCCGAATCCATAGAGCTTTTATAGAATTTTGGCTAAAGAATCTCGGGCGGAGCCCCATTCTTCGTCGGACTCTGTTCAAGTCCGTGAAACAGAGGACGTGGCTCTTCAGTCCGTGAGGACTGGGGTCGCTCCCCCTTTTTTTTAATTTCTTTTGCATAAAACTGTAGTTTCTAGAAATATTTCTGCATACCACTACATAACCCCATTTGAACTCAAATTTTGGGGTAACTGATATATTATCATCAACTTCACACGAGCAAGATTTTAAGTAAAAACTAACTGTACGAATACTCCAAACATGTCTTTTAAATAAAAACATTATAATTACTAATTTAATTACCTAGACCGCTATATACATCAAAATCATCTGAAATTTCTTCCACCATCTTATATTCTAATTATTATTCTACTAAAAATATTTTGAGCATTCATTATGACCACAAAATACTCAATTCTCAATTTGCACTCCAAGGACCTATTTGTAGAATATAATTGGTCCAATAGGGCTGGAATTGAGCTCTAGGGCACATGGCCCACCCCTTAGTATTTAAAAGGGTCCATGAGCTTGATTGTATTCCAAATCATGAAAATAAGTCTTCAACCAATATAATTTATCAATTGAAGTCCATGTATAACACATGTGATCAATATTTCATTAGTTACATAACATGAAGACCTAAGCTAGGTCCAAGGCTCAAGCCATGATCTGGACTCATCATATTAGATATTCGTCACATTATTGTCCATAGGAATAATTCTTTTATGTTCATATACAACCGACTACAATCACACACATTTAAGTCATCATGTGTGTATTGGTTGTTTTAGATGGCTTGTATCACATATTTTGTGAACTTAATTACATACCTAGTCATAATAGGTTGATTGGGTCCCTTGGCATACACTTACTAGAAAACCCCACATTAAAGTATTACTTTAGCTATGAAATTGAGGATGTTACAATTCTACCCACCTTGAAATAAATTTCGTCCTCAAAATTTCTCTAGGCTACTACCCACCTTAGGGTTCTTCTTACCTCTTAATTTATTGTAAGACACACTTATGTTCCGACTTTTACATGGAAAGAGCTATGTAATGTATTTCACTAAATGATTTTGTGAGCATTATTTGTTACCTTGCTCTACTACTCAACTCATACTTAAGGTCTATGAAGCTAAAATGGTCTCTACACTTAAGGCATCTGACTCAACCTTGTCATGAATTTCAAACATCAGGTGTAGTTGACCATCTAATCTTAGGTCTTCCAGGTATCTCCTACACCTCTAGATATGTGGTGATCAAGCACATACCCACAGATGCGAGATCCTTCCATGCTATATCTCACTAACCTACTAACACATGTGTCCCATACCACACAAACTAGTAAGAAATGAGAGATGCATCAAGGTCTAGTGCTTATGACATTCCTCCTCAATTCTCAATTGGCTGGCCATAACCATTGAGAATGGAGAAGCAATATCATTAGATAGGGTTAGGTTGAAACATGAGACCTCGAATATAAACATCTCTCTTGGACATCTATATTTCTTCTAAGGTGAAAACTATATCTCAATCTATGTCATTATATCTTTCTATGGGAATCTATCCCTAAGCTTTAATCTCTTACCTCTTCACTCTAGGGTGACTATGAAAATCATGTTTGCCTAGTGGCCATTTACCAAATTGCTCTGATACCATATTGTAACACCCAGATTTTCATAACACATGAGCGGAAGCAATAATTTTTTTTTTTCATCTGGGAGTGTCACAAACATGATAGTCATTGCAATTAAAGCAAATGAAACACTTTGCATTAGGTAAAATTGATTCATACATAGTCATTGATAAAAAGAAAACTACAACTCATCTAACCTACTCTTTAAACAAGAATAAGCATAAAAAGATCTGTCTAAACTCTGGATCGTCTCGGTAGATGGCACCCCACTAGGCAAGCTTGAAAACTTGCTACATCTTTTCTTATTCTTTAAATCTTCCGCTGCTCCAAACCCTGCGGACATCGCGTCCCCAGCCATGCATTGGGAAAAACAGTCGTTAGAGTAAGTGGCATGAGTATTCTAAAAATATACATGAATAATCTGAAATTGACATTATAAATGACAAGTTACTATCAAGCTCTGAGTAAAATCTGAAACATAAAATCTCTTATTTCTTAATCTGAAACTTATATCTTTCTATCTTATCTTTCTCTAGAGACATGTACCCTGGTACATGGATCTCATGACCTACGCCAAAGTGCCTAGGTCTTACTTATCTTATCTAATACCCTCTCATCATTACTCATGGATGAGAATATGGGCATCTCTAATCTATGGTATCTTTTACTTACGATTTTTATCTGACTGTGGCCACCATTATACAATAAGTCCTCCTCTGTGACACCGAAGTGTCCTCTATGGTGCAACGCACCCTCTGTTGGCACAACATGCCCTCTGTTGACACCGAAGTGTCCTCTATGGTGCAACACACCCTCTGTTGGCATAACATGCCCTCTGTGACACCCGCAGTGTCTGGCGCAACGCGCCTCTGAATCGTCCTGGGACTCTCTGGTGAGGACTTATTATATAATGCATTATGTGAATGTTTCAAATTAATTATCTTACGTCTATCTTTACTAAATACTGAATCTAAACTTATCTGAAACTGAGTACTAAACATGTACTAAATTCTGAATCTGAAATCTGAATCTGAATCTCTGCTCTTTAAAATCTGAACATAATCTATTATAGAATTTGGATATGTATCTCAAATTACAACATATTTAAGATTGGGTCTATACGCATATCATGTACCTTTTATTCAAAATATGGCTACTCACACAGTGAGTAGTCTAAGTCTGAATCTAAATCTCTTATTCTTGAGTTCTAAACTGAATCTGTTATTGGATTTAATCATGTATCTCATTATCTAGGTAAACTTTATTCTAAAACTCTGATTTGGTAAGATTACTTCATTATACCAATTATATCACACATGAGTCTAATGTCTTATGAGACGAGATCTAAAATGAGTATAGAAATACTAAACATACAGAAGTAACTTAAGTAATGTGTATAGCTAAAGTATGATATCTGATTCTTGGCAAGATAACTCATTCTATGTTAAAACCTCATCAAAATCTGATCTTAATGGACTTAAGTCTTAAGATCATAAACCATAGAATAGAACCTTATAAAATCTTAACTTGCATCTTAATCATACTCAATTTAATCTCATTAAGTCTGATCTCAATACATTTGTATGAACTTAAATCTTAAACCTTAAGGTAGAAATCATATAGATTCTCTTCGTGCAACTCAATCATGGCTTAATATCTCATAATATGATAATATCATCACAAACTCATGTTACAATATCTTTAATGCCACTTTACTACATTTATCCTAGAATTTGGGCCATGGTCTACCATGTGCAACACCCATATTCTCACATAATACTTAACTTTTAAACATCAACCTTATTAAGGAATCTATTTCACTTTTTAATTTCTTAGATCACTACATATATAAGAAACCTTGATGACATGTTCCTATTTGAAATCTCAATACATGGTTACATCTATATTTAAGAGATATGATAGAACTATATTTTCTTATCCTTCTTATGAACTTAACTTCATGATTTAGAATCATTCCATGACACATCACTACTTAAGATATTGATCATATGAAATTCTACAATCATAAGCACATAAAATCATTCTTACATATTTAACTTAGAGTGTAGGACATGAATTGCTTACTTAAGAAGCATGTAAATGTACTTGGTTTGACAAACATAAATACTCATGGGCATGAACCACTTAACTCTTATGCTGATGATGTCCTTAACTTAGTCTTGATTTCTTGTTCCAAATCTTAATCACCTGGATATAATCAATGTTTTATAAGTCCAAGCCTATATGCTCTCTTTCTATTTCTAAATCTCAAAACCCCATCTTCCTAACTACATATACCAACTTAGGGCTCTTATTTAGACTAAACATAAATTTAATCTGAAATCACCATAAAATATTGGTGTTGAAATAAAATAAAACTCATACTATATAATCAATATTATCTTTATACTCAAATAAGACATAAGTCGTCTTATGAACTCATATGAACATATAGATCAAAGAAAATCTCAAACATAGTCATATATAGTAATCTTACTTGACTCTATTATGAAATCAAATTAAAAATCATTTAGATAAATCATATCAGACTTAATTAGACATATATATCACTTATTGTCTCAAGATAATCATCTATTACCCTCACATAATGGTCACTCAGGTCCAAATCTTAATACAAATATGATAATACAAGAAAATCCATCAAATATCTAGCAAAGTAATCACACAATATAGTAAGATCATGTATAAAATATTAGGTCATAAGAAAAAAATCATATCATGGGTGAAATACCCAAAATACCCTTATTAGGATTTATATCAAAAATCTCAATAAAACTTCTTATATGAAAGATCAGGCTCTGAAGTAATGTTATAAATATCAAAATACACATTCAGTAAAATTTGTATAAATTTCTAAAGGCGTTTACTATTTTTAATTGGCAAAACATCAAAATCATATAGTTTTATCTACCCATAATATAATAAATAGAAAACATAAAAATCATACTCTAGATCTATTTTTATAAGATAGTACGCTCGAATAGCTTTCTATAGGTATCTTGTTTGTCCCAAACCGAGATCTATAGCTCAAGATATGAATTTTAGAAGTTTACCTAATCTTGGTCAATCTCAGCCATCGAGATCTGATCCAGCGACCCTCATCTCACGTGCATCCCATGCCTAGGGCCGGCGCTTCATCCCTTCCGATTGGAGTCTTTGTGTCTGTAGACTCCAAAAACAGAGTAGCTCCAGTCCATCACCTCCGGCGAGGATGATCTTGTGCCTGAGGCTACGCGGCCGCGAAGGAAATTGTACCTCATCTCCGGCCAGCCCCGATCAGCAAGGGCGGCGCTACCTCCTTGGCTTGGGCGGTTGGGATTAGGGAACTCCCATGGTGTGCTACCGCAGCCACCCGCAAGGCACCACCCCCTTCTTCTTCGTCACGGATCTCCCTCTCTTCTTCCCATGCTTCACGAAAATCCTAGATCTAGGTGCGTGAGGGCTTATGCGCCGAATCCATAGAGCTTTTATAGAATTTTGGCTAAAGAATCTTGGGTGGAGCCCCATTCTTCGTCGGACTCTGTTCAAGTCCGTGAGGACTGGGGTCGCTCCCCCTTATTTTTTTTAATTTCTTTTGCATAAAACTCCAGTTTCTAGAAATATTTCTACATACCACTACATGACCCCATTTGAACTCAAATTTTGGGGTAACTGATATATTATCATCAACTTCACACGAGCAAGATTTTAAGTAAAAACTAACTGTACGAATACTCCAAACACGTCTTTTAAATAAAAACATTATAATTACTAATTTAATTACCTAGACCGCTATATACATCAAAATCATCTGAAATTTCTCCCACCATCTTATATTCTAATTATTATTCTACGAAAAATATTTTGAGCATTCATTATGACCACAAAATACTCAATTCTCAATTTGCACTCCAAGGACCTATTTGTAGAATATAATTGGTCCAATAGGGCTGGAATTGAGCTCTAGGGCACATGGCCCACCCCTTAGTATTTAAAAGGGTCCATGAGCTTGATTGTATTCCAAATCATGAAAATAAGTCTTCAACCAATATAATTTATCAATTGAAGTCCATGTATAACACATGTGATCAATATTTCGTTAGTTACATAACATGAAGACCTAAGCTAGGTCCAAGGCTCAAGCCATGATCTGGACTCATCATATTAGATATTTGTCACATTATTGTCCATAGGAATAATTCTTTTATGTTCATATACAACCGACTACAATCACACACATTTAAGTCATCATGTGTGTATTGGTTGTTTTAGATGGCTTGTATCACACATTTTGTGAACTTAATTACATACCTAGTCATAATAGGTTGATTGGGTCCCTTGGCATACACTTACTAGAAAACCCCACATTAAAGGATTACTTTAGCTATGAAATTGAGGATGTTACAATATCTCTCTTGTGTTTCCTGATGTTGGTACATGTTCATAAGATGTGTTGCCATCTCATGAAAAAGCATGTTCTCATGATGTCTCTACAACTCATAGTTCATTGAGCATAGCATTAGGTACTTCACATCCATGACATCTTCAAAGTGCTTCTTGTAAGCATCTCTATCAGCCTTAGGCATAATGGGAACATGTTCATTTGACAATGGTGTCTCAAAGACATAGAGCTTGCACTCTTGCATGAGAACAATTCTCAACATCCCGGCACAATCATGGAAATTATTCTCACTCAATTTGTAATTTTCAAGGATTGATCACAAGGAAAACCTATTATTGGTTGTCATTTGATTCTTCAACAAAGTTTTGCAATTTGGAAAAACACTTTTGATTTGATTTGTTTAAAACAAAATTTGATGATGTAAAATTAGGCCTTTAAAAAATTATCACTCTCACTTTTTTTGTTTCAAATCGATGTCATCTCACATATTAATTCACAAGGTTGCAGCGTACAACTAGTGATCCAAGACCCAAAACAATTGGGTTATAGCCCACCCAATGCCAGAATCCATAACCAATTATTAAGGTAAGAAACTTAGGTCCATTACATCTCATGCAATTCTTACATATATGGTGTGCACATCTCCTTGCAAGGGTCATCTTCATGCTTCTAGACACTTAATATCATTAAGGTCACCTAGTTAAGTCTAACCCAAAATAGCCAACATGATAGTAATGTGCTCTTCTTGGTAGGCCCATATAGAACACTATCACAGTTCCACAAGTTGTACGACGCACCACGCTTGGCATGCCCATGCTTGGTCAATCAAGCTTTTTATGTATGTTGCTTTTGGAAAGCATCTAAGACTTATTATTTAATATGAGGGATTTTATATTTATACATATAAATATCCAATCACCACATACTTATAGTATGTATCATATACATTCTATATTCACAAATGAGAAACATGCAATTATAAAATATGAGAGATGGTTATGGCCATACTAAAGTGATTCTTTAGATCCACAGGGAATTACTATCACCTAAGATCCACATCATATATATCAACCTATTTTTGATGAAGATATGTGATGGAACTGGTTTTGGTCAATCGATTCAACTCTTGAACTGATCGGTTGGCCACCTGGTCAGTAAGTTGGTCCCTTAGATCAGTCAAATGGTTTTCGGTGCAAGTGACATCTGGACTCCTCCATTTGATCAGTTGGGCCACCATCCAATCATTCATCTCCTTCTATCATCTGGCCTCCTTGGTCCTCTAGTCGATTGATTTGACATCTAATTTGGTCAGCTCGTCTGGTCTTAGAGCAAGTCCAGAGATAGTCCTTGTTACAATGTGCTTCTTTCTCAAGTTGTACTTGGATGGCTATCAACTCGGCCTCTTGGTCTTGCAAATTGGATGGCAATTTATGGCATCCTCATAGTGGGTGGAAAATTCCTCCTTGCCTCTATGTAGTCCATATGGACCACCAGGAACTCCTATCGTTCTTTTGGAATAGACAAGGAGGAGTTGGCCCTCCTAGTCAATGTGCTAGCATCGACTGCTCTCCTTTGTTGTTTCTCGCTTTTACATGTAAGACTTGCTCAGGTTCTCATGTTACTACAAATATGAGAAGACAACAATTTCCAGATCTTATTGTTGTGTCTTACAGACACACCAGTAGCCCTCTATTTTTAGGAGGACCAGGATCTGGGTCAGGGTTTCCAGATCAACCGGGAGTCGAAGAGACAAAATTTTAGTAATTTTCATAACCTGCAAACCACAAACCAATTAGTTTACACCTGAACTGGTCGGCGCTCATGTGAGTCTATCAGTTCAACCATTGAATCCATCGGTTCACTATGTTTCCTATTGACAATTGTTTTGGCTTTTAATATTCAATTAATGCACAACATTATGTCAACGTCAATCCTTAATTGACTCTCATTGATTAAGAAAATGATTATTTCACAACCTAAACTAATCGATTCATACATATGAAACAATCGATTCACAAACTAAACTGGTCCTTTCAGAGTTCTGATTACCAATCTTGTTTAAATTGAATACCTAACAGTTTAGTAGTAAAATTTAAACCATATTCATGAGTAAACTCATTTTCTAGGTTTAAATTATGTGTGTGACCCTATAGGTCCCAAATTACATTGGCAGTGAAAGTCCATTACTGATTTATGATATCACAAGCAATGAGAACTATCTAGCAACACTTCATTGCTACTCGAGTGATTGGAAAGTTGGAGACCAATTTCAACCTAAAATATATGTTTAGTATTACAATGATTATATAATTTATTTGTCTCTGATATCCAAATTGTACTGGAGGCATGGAATTGTCATCCTCTTCAATGTTCAATCCATGTTCCTTGAAGTAGAGCAGACTGGTTAAGATACATGGGAGCTCAACATCACATATTGACTCACACGACCGTGGCCATGCATTTTTTCGGTCTCTCTTATCAAGTGGCCAAGATATCAATCTCCAATAGGAGTGAAAAATCACATATACATCACTCACATTCATCCCCATGTTTCATAATGTATACAAGCATCACCTTTATGGTAACCATTATTTAAGGTCACGTTGGATGATGTCAAGTACATCGAATGACATGTGGTGAGTGTAGTGATCTCTAGTCCAAGAACCACAGTCACCACCTATAACTATGAGAGATTATTTTGAATACAATTAATGGTTTTCATGCATCACTCTCAAGGTGGGTCTCCCTCATACATTGTTCTCTAAAAAGTATCTATGTGTTTGGTTTGATATCACATATCATGACTAATGAGATTATGTCATCAACCAACACACTCTCTAATCTTATATGTCATTGTTGTCGACTAGTTACCACAAAAACAACAGACTAAGGACTTATCAAGAATGTATATACTACCAACATACATATGATATCATTGTTTAGGTCATCAACCTAAAGACATACTGTGATAACCTAGATTTTGAGTTTTAATAACTAATACAATATTTGAGAGACAAGCATTCTATGTAGAGGACAAATACCAAATTGAGGAATTGGTAATACAATCATGGATTCCTTCACCCAAATTAGGCGATTTGAGATATGATAGAGGACTATGATACCTAATTGAAGTCAATTGTGAATGAATACCCTTACTAATTGATTAAGCTCTCATGAGACCAATCATTCATTTAGTGATCCAGTGATTAGTGAACTAATTTATTTTGAGGAATTTTGTACATATGAATCAATATTAGAGCTTGATGTCAACCTTGATGAATTGGATTATCAATTTCATTTAATACCATCCCTAGTATCATATAAAGCCAAATTAGAAGCAATATGGCATCTAGTCAATTGACATAGCCAACAATAGAATTCCAACTCCAATTTTATACCATAGTCACATATTCACATCATGAAGCTTACCTCAAAATTTCATTCTAGTTGGATAAGTCATTTGGGAGATATAAGAATTTGAAATCATGTATAGTATATAATTAATTTGAACCCTAGAATCTAAGTTGGGAATTATATGAATCAAATGTGTGACATTATGTGTCACACAACCCTTTGAAGCTTGGACGTGGAACTTAATATAGGTCGAGCTAATGCTGGCCATTGATCATCGATCCAACAGGGGAGACTTCATCATCTACCACCCACTTTCCTCGGTCCCAACCCCAACTAAAACACCCAAATTAAATGAGACTCCACGCGCCCGACTCCCGCATCTCCTGGGCAAGATCGTTGGAGGACGACCTCGTCTCCCCAAACCAAACCCAACAAGCCCTCACTCTACCCCCTCACCCTCATATTAGGGAGAATGAGCTCCCCTTATCTCCACGCCTCTCACAGGCGGTGACGCCGCTTTAGGGATTTTCCCTCTACACCTCCTCACTCCCATTTAAAACCCTTTGTAGCTTCACCATCCACCCTTTACTCAGTCTCCAACATCAATTGCAAGAAAGACCACCCCAAGCACTTCCACCATCTCCACTTCCTCTCTGCCACTGCACCACCTCGGCGGAACCCCCACAGGTCTCGCCCCACTGAAAACACCCTGCCATCACCACCACCTCGATCCAGGGGTGCTTCCCGGCCAGGTCCCGCCCTCTCCAACGCCCTACACCCTTAAAACCCTCTGCACACCGTCAACCTCCATCACCCACTCGATAGATCAGAGACCCAGAGGGAGCCGTACCTCCAAAACTGGTAGGCCCTCCACGGTTGGCCTCAATGAAGGTGAGGCCACCTTCACCCAAGCCAACAGAGCAGCTCGCAGTCGACAAGGCCTCGCCGAAGCTGCTCCAGGCACCTGCTCATGCACAATCAAAGGAGAAGAGGAAGATGACGTGTCGCCAACTCATCATATAGGTGGACCAATCCCCGAACACCAAGTCCGCAAATCGATCCATTCCTTGCAAATCCTAGAATCAACGAGAGTCGTAGGTCCAGTCAGATCCGGCCGTTGATCAAGGTAATCTATTTACCCTTTTATTTTAGAAAATGGATTATCTTAAGAAAACCCTAGAAAATGCTAGGAAGGTCGGATTATGATGAACCTATATACTATTTTCATCACAAAAATACGATCTATCTAAATAAAATATAGTTAGGACCTAGATCCGATCCCTCTTCAGAAAATATGGCCTACAAGCCCTAATGACCTTTTAATATATATATATTGTGTAATATTAGCGATCCATGATTAAGATCTGATTTGCTGACATCTAAAACTCGAATTGGGTCCCTGATATCCTATGTCTTGAAACCCTAATCAATGAGGGATATTTGATCCAATAGTTGTGAAAAACCCTAATTTCTAGTTACTCTTTCTAAAAGTGTATACCTTATGCAACAATATGTCGAATCCTAATTATTTAATGACACTATATGATCTTGAACGACCTTAAAACCCTAAGATCCAAATATGATTCCTTTGAATCATGTGAATCCTAAAGAGATACCCCTAATGATCTAACCCATAATGGAAACCCTAATTTGGACCTAAAATATCAGTAATATAATGAACCATGTATTAATGATGATTAATTGGTATTAATCAGTTCATGGACAATTAAAGTTCTAGATGATCATGGATGTATAAAGAATCTCTTAACTCAGGTATGTGGATATAATTATATGACTAGATTTTGTGGGATGCTAAATATATGTACTTGCTTGCATGTAATTGAAATACATTGTTGGATGTACATATACGTGTAATTGCCAAATTTTGTCTAGAACGTTAAAGAACATAAACGATGATAAATGAAATGTAGTTACTAGTGGTGCTCATTAATCTCCCTATTAGAGAGGGAAAGCATTAATGTTGACTAGCACCTCCCTAGAGTACATGGTATACGAGGAGATACCTAGAGTACAAGGTACCCGGGGAAGGGCCCACCATATATGTGATTATGTGCTACGTCCACCATAGTAATGCATATTCATTTTAAATGTGTTTAATTACTTGGGATTACCTGGTTTTCTGCCTCTAAATAACGTTTTCTTTCTCTTTCTTCATTTCCAAGTATTCTTATATGCCAGCAAAGTATAGCTTTTAATTCCTCGTACCAACTTTGTTGATGTTTTTGTTTCTTGTATTTTCTTGGTCCAGAGCTAGAATGGGATAAAGGAATAGGATGTGAGCAAGTTGCACAGGTTGTACCTTTTGTCTAAGATCTGGTTAGCATACATGTTCATAGATTGTAGAATCTTCATTCAATATTTAACTAAAAATCATTGTGTAATAATTCATGCTGTATAAATATACATGTTGAATGTTGAGAATATTATGGTTGATGTTCATGTATGGGCAAATTGCTTCCGCAATGCACTTTGATACAATTGCTTAACATTTTAGGATTTTGTCTTCTCATCTCCATGGGGTTTTGAGAAGGTGAAAATCCGGGGACGTTATAGTTGGTATCAAAGCATGAACAATAGCTACACCTGACCATTGCTCACCATGAAACTTAAAACTAAGTTTTAACTTTCACTTAAAATCCTAGAAACTTAGTAAGTTGTGCTATAGGAATAAGGTTTGACCTAGCCTCTAGGTTAGAACCTAGATGTTCGAGAACTAGATTTTAACAAGTGTCTGAAACCCTTTCCATATAAAGCTCATATGTATTGGGTAGCTTCACTAGTCTACACCATGTTCTCACCATTTCAGTAGGTTACTTGGCACTAGACTATCTATTGTGTGTTGGACACTCGAGTTTGCTAGTTTGGTTTTGTTTCCCGATCGGCTAGCACCTCAACAATTTTCTCTAACACCTTTTTTCTCAGAGAAAAACTATATAATATTTTATTAGATAAATGTAAATATAAAAATGTGTCCCTCACATAGGGGAGTAGTGGGTGTTAATGCAATCTAAGTGAAAGGGAGTGACATCAGTCTAGAAGAGAGAATAGATCTAGATTAGATGTCTAGAGCCTCATAATGTTATGTGATAGATAGATAGTTAAAAGAAAGATGAAGAAAATAAGCATATAGAATCTTATCTAACTTTGATCTATGATGGTATAAGTTTCCTTATTAAGATTTCAGTTGTATATGAGCCAAATCCACTCTTAGAGGATCTATGCTAAGTCATTATGATGAAAGTAAATTCCATTTTCCTACTTAAGATAAGCTAAGTTAAGATAGAGATGAGTATGCATGAGCCTCAAGCTCTTATACAAGGAGGATGTCTAGTGGTAGGATGAGATATGTGGTGAACTCTAGAGAGAGTAAGACCCATAGGGAGAATGTCATAGGACCTAGCCTCCAATATATGAGATATGTGTTAAAAAATGTTTCCTACACTAGATTACTCTTGAGTGTTGAGTTGAGTCCTTATGCATGATTCAAATATATATGTGAGAATTGGGTAAAAGAAAAGGATGGGTAGATGACCCATATGATAAAGTTAATCCTTTGGCTGAGTTAGGTCCTAACCGGAGTGACATATTTTGTGAATCTCATCATTAGTTGCAAGTGAGGTAATATATGAACTCTAGTTATGAGAGTATGATGCTTTGTGCAAAAGATACTCAACATACATGTTCTCCCTTATTATTCTCCTTCTTAATATACGATGATAGAAACCTCACTTGAGCTATATAAATGATTTATATATGAGGAGTCACTCGTATAAGCTTGATCTATTCTATATTTCCCCCCTATATCATACATGTAGTACCCAAGATTGAAATCATGATAAGTTTGACTTTAAAATATTCTCTTCCCCTTCATATGAAACATGAAAGATATGATGCTGAGATCATGGGATAAACTTAGTATGTTCTCTTTTTCCCTTTACATAATGCATGCAAGACATAAAAATTTGAACTCATGAACTTGATATAAAAATATTTTTGGATCATAGGATATATGATCAGAAATATAGTTCGGACTTTGATCCTTCTCAATGTATGTGTGACATCCCGCCATCACAAAGACAGTGAAATGTGCGGAACCACCATAATCATCACATTACCAAAAACACAAGTTAATTAAAACCGATTGCAGAAAACATCATAAGAAATGGACTATCACAACCAGATCCACATCCTGCAAAGAACATGTTATATATATAAGCTTGATATATGTTTACCAACACATAGGATCCAGCTATTCCATATCCATCAAGGATGCATCACCTGTTTATGTACATAACATGCCTTACCAGGGCCAACATCAGGATACAAGAAACCATTCTTAGATCACACATCGTGAAACCTCATCAAAACACCTCCAAGGACCTGAGAGTACATGGAAGACTCTAAGACTCTACTATAAAACAACCACATCAGCAACATATCCAACCTTGCCTTCTACTGATCTTCTTGATGCTCATCCGCAACACTACGATCACCGCCACGTTTATCACGATCACCTAAAAAGGTTGAAACCAACGGGGTGAGACACACAGTCCCAGTGAGAAACATAACTCCCCACTGAAATCATGTAGAAGAAAACCATATCATATATGAAAAATGAAGAACAAGATTATATATGTAACACTTACCATGATATATGAGAGGCATATAACTAACTACAAGAAATACTTAGCGCATGTATATAAGACAGTCATACATTATGCAAGGCCTCAACCAATGTTCTGTGTTTTCCCTAAGCAAATATACTATACTGCTGGATTACCATTTATTATGCCCTGAGGAAGTGAGTCATACCGCTCAAATCCAACCTTTGGTTGCAAAACGCAAAGTAGGTGCCATACAAGATCAATGGAAGAGACAGACTCCATGACCTGATCCTCTTCATGGTCAGTGCACGATATCCAAAGTAGGAACACAATCTCTTGCTTAAGTGACCTTAGTCACAGGGTCAGCTCGCACAGGCTACCCTTTCCTCTAGCCCGCCTTGGTACATGTCTCGACGCTAGCAACCATGATCCAATGGGGATGTCGTGAGTTAGGGTTTGGGTATAAGTGTTGATCAGTAACATTGATATAAATTATCATGTCGAACCTAACTCTAATGCAAATAGATAAAGATGAGTATTCATTTTTAACATTCTTATATGATGGAATGATGGTGGAATAACCTCCTTAACATGATCATAACCTTAATGTGTTAATTGGTGGTTATCATAGCCACATGGTTGATACTTTCTTATGTTGAACATGTGCATTGTAAATATGATGAGTGTTAATCATATCTAGATTCCTTGCATGCTGATGTAATAAAGGAATGTTCTTAATGTTAATATAACCCTGCTATGATTGTTTATAAATATCTCCTAGATCATTAATGCAAGATTGTGTTGATTTGGTGTATTATATAAAAGTGATGTTGTGGATGCCATTGTCTGATGGACGTCGTGTCTGCAGAAGATGTGGGCTTCGTTTTCTGTTTGAGTGCTGGCTCTGTTTGGATCTGCCTTTTGAAGTTTTATTTTTGGCGTTGATGTCTTGTCTGTCTCGGTTGCTGGGTGCTTTGCTGTTTGATCTTCTGCCTGGGAGTGGTTGAGTTGCTTTGTGTTTTCTGTTTGAGTGATGGTGTGACTCTTGGCTGCTGCTTGGCTCTGCTGGGGAAGTAGAGGGTGAAGGTTTTTCCCCTGCTGTTTTGCTATTTCAGCTGTCCAGAGCTGAGCTGTTGGGTCCCTATTCCTTTGTGATGCTCTGTTTGCCTTCAGTTGGATGAGCTATCCTGTGCTATCTTTTTGTGTGGGGCTGAGCTTCATAGCTGTGCTGTCTGGCTTTGTTGGGGTGTTCTCCAGTTTGAGCTATGTTTTCGTTGGCTGCCTGCTGTGGTTTTGGTTATATCCTGTGATGTTGTGCTTTGCATTTGCAGGGGAGAGGGAGTTTAAGTGTAACTGTACCTTTGTATATACTTTTCCATCTTTTCCTTTTTTTCTTTGATCCTTCTTTGGGACCAAGAAGCATTGTATATAACACCTTACAGAAATACAAAAAAAAGCAAGTGGTGCGTGATTCACCAAAAAAAAAATTGTTGTTGAGCCTTGTTATAAGGCATGGAAAGATAATGATGATCTTGCATGGAATATTATGATGGTCTTAATGACCTTTGGGCATGGTTGAGCCCTAAATGAGGTGTAATCCTCTTATGTTGATAAGGGTTGATACCATGTGATATTGTGAAAATGATTTATATCTTGTGATAGCATGATGATTGGTGCGGTCTCATGAATGGCAAGTGAATAGTACCATGTGATAATGAGATGAGAAATTATGTTTCACACGTTTTATATCTTTTCAAGTTTTGATATTTATATGCTTGCTAGAAGTGAATTAGGGTTTGTATGTCCACTTGTTTGATGCAGCCTTAATTCACCCAATTGGTATAACTAATCAAGTACAACTCTAATCATGTAGTGCCCTGTGCCGTAGAACCATCTTCAGTGTCAGAACTTGCTAGATCGTGAAACGAGTATTCCTAAGGGAAACCCGGAGCGCATACTGTTGAGTATGTGGGGGTGGTAGGTTGAGGATATATCCTTGTCATCCACAATGCAGATTGTGGAGGTTGGCTTTGGTCATGCCTCATACATCTGATGTGATCGAGAACGACTGCGGTCGTGTGTCAGTGATTATAACATGATGTGATTAGAGGACAACTACGGTCGTACCTCAGTGATTGGGTTTGAATACCCTAGTTTCTAGTGTCGTGACCTGTACCAAGGTCAGACTAAAGGTTTTCAGCTTGACTATATGTCGCTGTGGTGGCAGCTTTTACTGATATGTCACTGCCTTTTTACTCATACTGACTGAGGGGAAGAGATCTTAGGATATCGACACTCCTAGATCTTATACGGAACCGAATAGCCCTTCGCAGGTGTTGGTTGGACTTTGAATGGTACGATTCAAATTCCCAGGGCATAATAAAAGATGTAATACAGCCGTGTAACATATTTCTTTAGGGTTATACATGATGCTTCACATTGGATGATAACCCTTGTTTTTTCTCTTTACATAAAGATGATGCTTAGTGCAATTAAGAGATAATAATTATTCTTATGTTGTGGATCATAAGATTGTAAATGTGTACATACATTAGTCATGCTTATGTTAATATCTATAATACTACTGTTGATTATAATCATGATGCTAGATATCTCATCTTGTTAGTTATGTTTCGCATCCTAGCCATGCCTTTATAACTAGAGATGCATATACTGCTAATTATGCAAATATGCGTGCTTATGGTGATAGCTCTACTTATGATATTGATATGTTCAAACTATTAGACATGCTCATGTTGTTAGCTATGCTATGTTACTAGACTTGCTCATGATGCTAGAACGATATATGCTACTGACCTTCTTATATTGTAAACAAGATAAAGGATGATAGTCTGGTTAATAATGATAGTTATTATCTACTCCTTTATGTATTTTTTTAATCATCAACATGATTGATCTTATTTGTTATATCTGATTAAACTTCTTAACTGTTTAATTACATAAAAATGTTGTAATCAATAAATGTTGTTGATGGTTATATTACTTGCTGGGACTAGTTCTCACCTTTGTGCTTCGGAAGTGAAAAAAACAAACATGTGACAGCAAAGAGGAGCTATAGTAATGAATATTTGATAAAGTTGATTAGATGTCTAGTTTGTTCTAGAGTTGTCCCTGTACTCTCAGGTCCAGGCAGGAAAAGTTTGTATATGGTGTTTCAAATAAATAGAATTTTTGTTAGCATGTTAATGCTTGTTTGTGTGATATATATGAATATTTTTCTCATGTGTATATATGTTGTGGCTAAGTCAATAGAACATTTGTATCAAATTCTTAGCATAGTATGGATATAAAAGATGTTGGTCTCTTATGAAAATAGTTTTGAGTGAGTGTTAACGTTGAAATCGGTTTTAATTTACCCATATTTTTGGGTATGTGATTAATTAGTGAGTGATTGTGTTTTATGTTTTGAGAAATCACGTTTAGCGTGATGGGTCCCGGCAGGTTGGTATCAGAGCTTTATGTTCACTGAGTCTATAGGGACACTAGGACTTAAGACTAGGATGATGTCTAAGTTAGGAACGTGACACAAAAATATGGTGCATACTGCCTAATCTCAGTATTTGAGTGCCCTGGCCAGGTATTCAATTATTGAAGAAAGGTAAGTATGGAACTCTTAGATTATTATCTTTTTAATTACTCTGATCAAGTAGTCATTTTGAGAAAATCTAAAGAGTATAATGAACAAGAAATCATGGTGTGAATATCTGAATCCTACCTTAAAAAAGATGAGAATTGCATCATAATCTATTAAAACTTGAATGTTTGGTAAATATAACAGAAAGATACAACACAATGAAATCTAAATCTGAATAAAATAAGGAAAAGGGGAGTTCTTGAAGATGTGATTCAAGAAGATAATAAAGTAAAAGACATATAAGTCTATACTTACAAAGTGAATCAAGGTATGAAATCTACATAAGATATAGAGAACTCCTATGATAAGTATATAATGAGAAGATAAATGGGAACAATGGCAAAGAAATAAGGTGGAACCTGAGTTAATCTCAGACCAACCTATGTGTGTAATAAAGTGTTAATGAAAAATCAGCATGGCAGGTGAAAGAAATTAAGGGATATGATCCCTATTTAATGAAGAAAATATGGAATATGATGATTTACCTGTTGATAAGTGGTTAAAAAATATAATAAAATAAGTGAACATATGTTACATACCCAAGTGTGATAAATAGTCATCAAGGAATGAGTAATGAGATATGTTAATTATGATGATTCCTATGCTAATGGCAAGGGACCAAAAATGAAAAAGGTAAAATGATACATAAGAAGTTGTAACTTGCATAATGAAAATTGAATTGGTTACCTTTTTTGTTAGTACCCTGAACAATGTTGCTATGATGTGGGAAGTATGTTTCCCTTTGTGTCTTTCCTTTCTATCGCACATATTTCAAGTGGATCATTGCCTCTTGGTATGTGTGGATTCATTCTAAACATGAGGATGTATATCTTACTATATAATAAGGTTGTTTGTGTTGGTATGTATGCCCTGAGAGCCAATCATGGGATGATTGGTGGGATACATTAAGATTGATTTAATAAACATCAAAGGAAAGCTTCCAATTCTTTCTGGTTCAGTCATTTGAGATAGTGATAGAATAGATTGAATGTCTAGAGAATGACAATACTCAATGACGTATGCCTTCAGGTTGAGGACTTGAACAATGAGATCATACAGATGCTAAGAGTGTGTACATTCTTGTTATGTCCCTAGTCGGATGTCATTGCAGAAGGTAGATAGACAACAATGACACACAAGACTAGATTGTGGTGTTGGTTGATGACATAATCTCATTAGTCATGATATAGAGATATCAAACCAAACACATAGGTACTTGTTAGAGAACAAGTGTACCGGACAGACCCACTATGAGTTTGACACATGGAACCATGACATGGTAGTCACAGTTAGTACTCACAGTGACGGTGGTGAATGTGATTCTTTGACCTAAAATCACTACACTCAACACATGTCATTGGGCACACTTTGACATCATCAAACGCAGTCCTGAAACATGGGTTGTTATAAAGGTGATGATTGGGTGGCTTTGACACATGGGGGTTTTTTAGGGGTGAGTGATAGATATTGGATTTGTCCCTCCTAAGGGAGTTTGATATCCAAGGCCACTTGATGAGTAGGATTGAAATAGGCATGCGCACGCATATGTGAATCAGTATGTGATATTGATGTCATACATATCTCTTCCAATCTGCTCTGAGATCAAGAAAGTGAATGAACGTTGACAGGATGACTGTTCCATGCCTCGAGTTCATTAGGGATATCAGTGACAAAGGAATTATACATTCTCTATAACACCATTCACGGATTGTAGGATTGAAAGTTGTTCTCCAACTTTCTACTTTCACTTAGGTAGCACTGATGTGTGACTAGGCATCGCTCTTTGCTTGTGAAGTCATAATTGTTATAGACTTTCACTGCCAACGTGAAATGGACCTGCAGGGTCACACACATAGGATTTAACTTGGAAGAGGACTTTTGTCCACAAACAATGTTTAGATTGATTACTAAAGGAGTTTAGTAGTTCAATTAAACACTCAATTAATTGACAGATCAATATCATAATGTTCAAGGTGTTGGACGCATTGATTGGAGTATCGAATTGATTGAAACTGCAATTGACTGATTCTGCATAATCTGCACTCCCAACCGATTGGCTCATGTGAGGAACCGATCGGATGAACTTGGTGAACTGGTCGACTCAGGTAGTGAGTCGATCGGCTGATGGACAGGGTGAAACAATCGCTTCAAGTGTTGAAACGATCGTTCAACTGGTCCAACCGGGCAAGTTGGGAAAGTAGGATTGGTGAGAATTTTCCTTTCATTTCACTTGCCCAATTTGATTGGAACAAGGATTGGTATTTGATACCAATTAGAAAAAAAAGATGGAAAGTCAATCGGGAACTGACCGGGACCACGAACTGACCGATTCATAAGTGAACCGACTGGTTGAGGTGTCAATCGACCGGCTCAGGTCCCCAACTGACCATTTCAGAAATGAAACGATCGGTTCAGGTTGAGAGTTGGTTGTTTTTGTGGAAAATCTCGAACCCTTCTACTCCTGCTTTTAGTCCTGCATTGCCCGGGATGGAGAACCCTGTCCCATGACCCTCCTATATATATAGGGGTATTGGGGGCTTCTCAAAGAACAACTCAGTGCAAACCAGTTGCTCTGTGAAGTTGTCGTTCTCTCTAGTTTTGGTAACCGAGAGAGAGCCCGAGCAAGTGCTACCCGATAAGGGAGGCACAATAAAAGAAAGACAACTGTAGTTGTGACTGGTGGCAGGAGAGTGTGTTGGCGACTAGTACGCTGAAAAGAGGATGCGAATCCTTCCAATTCCGTGTGGGACAAGGAGATTGGAGTTCTAGGTGGTCCGTGTGGACTACATCAGAGGCGGGAGGTTTCTGTCGCTTGGAGGACAGCTGTCAATCCCAACAGTCCCAGTGAGACCAGGAGTCGTTAGTCCTGGTGTGACCAGGAGCTGCACAGACACCATTCATTACCGGAGGTGAAGACCATGCAAGCCGTGAGGTATTGTCTCCGAGCAAGCCTCGGGACAAGGTATGATTCCACATACCATCCTTTCTTATTGTATAGACCTTGACGCGTTTCCTTGTTCTGGGTTTGGGGAGGAGAAATTTTTTTGTTTCCGCTGCCTTCTCTGCCTCCCCTAAAACCCAACAGTTTGGATTATGGTTCCACGATCATAAAGTTTGTGATGATTTTTCTTTTGAGCCTTCCAATGATTAGGAAGACTCCTTTTATATGTCTTGATATTTGTTATGTTGGTAAAAGTAGATGAGATAAGGATGTGAGTTCCTTATAGCACATGAGGTGGATTCCAAAGTAATGAATCCTAGTATCCAAGATGTATCAATAATATGAGAAATATGTGAAGGTTGGAGATTTTTATTAAATGGACATTACAAGTATTCCTCTCTTGTAGAGAGAGAGAGAGAGAGAGTGTTGATAATGATCTTATAAATGTTGTTTGTAAGGAAAAACAAAAGTGATTCTATAATGTTGTGCATGGTTCAGTGATAACTGGGAAAGACCACTATCTAGGATAGATGGTTTGTTGGTTAATAAATATGTGATACCATGTTCCTTTAAGATAAACCTATGATAAAATATCAATGCATAATATTTAGATTGGATAACATAATCCACATGACCATGATGAGTTTAGAGTCATATACTTTATACTAACCAATATACCAATATAATTTATGAATAGAAGGAAGAGAGTGTTCAAGTAATATCTTACAAGTTGTAGCAATCTTTGAATTATGACATGCCAACGTATTTCAAATATGGTCAAAACTATGATCAATATTTCTTCAAAAAACTTAGGGTTGCCGAAGAAGAAATAGCTATAAGACAAGTTGAACAAGAGTGAGATGGGGTTTATTAAATTTCTTTATGGGATCATTATATGTCTTCTAAGTAGGTTGTGTAAATCTTAGTAATGAGAAGATGGTGTTTTTGTTTCACCCCTAACAAGGTTGAATAGGAATGATGTTTCCTTGTATGGAATGACAGCTGCCAGCGTCAGCATTTCTTTTGATGCTGAAAAAGAACTGACAAGAGTTATAGTGTCAATATATATATATATATATATATATATATATATATATATATATATATATATATATATATGTATATATATATATAAGGATGGATACATTGCTTTTTTTTATGCTGCAAGGAATGGTATGGGACACATGGCATGATTGGTAAAAAGCTAGCAAGTATGACTCTTGAGTAATGTGTTGATACAATAAATATAATTTTTGGATGATTGCTATAATTTAATGTTGAACATTACTACTAGAGTAGTACAGATGACACAACAAGGTTTTATGTACCATATTTGCAAATGTTTTCTTAGGTAGAGGTTTTTGTGCTGACCTAAGATGAGATATGTATGAATGATGTGACATCACCATGATATGTAAGTAACCATGTGATGGTAATAGGATGAGGTGTAAAGGAAGTACCCATCTTTGTTTACCATGGATTTTGGGGGCGAAATCCCTATTAGGGGTTTATAGATGTAAGGCCCTTAAACTTGCTTAATGAGTTGAATGAGCTTAATTACCATTATTGAATACTTAGAATCCTAATCCTACATTTTTATATGTTTTGAAATCATAAGACAAGCTTAAGTTTCAAATTTAGTCCAATTTGGACACTATTTGAACAAATTATGCAATTTTCTGTACATTTTGAACTTTTCTGCAATTTACCCAATTGAGGGATTTTCTTTGCAATTTGTCACATACTTTATATTCCTAAGATGTTATATTATTGTTATTGAGATTTTTGAGCTATGGGTATGCTAGTTGATCCATGTTTTGAAGGTGTTTTTATCAAGGGTATTTTAGGGTTTTTCCCTTCATGGATGAGGTACCTTTAGTAGCTATCAACTAAGGAATTATGTGATTGGCTGGGAATTTCGCCAAAGGAAAGCTAAGAAGGTCTAGAGGGACGGTGGGAGAGCTGCTTGTGTGTGTTCTTATGTATTTGTTTTATAATTTAAAGCCATGGACACTTGGATATATACTAGAATTGCAACTTTTTCTTTTTCTTAATATTAAAGTGTCATATACTTATCCAAAAGCCCCCAAACGAGCCATTTCCTCTCCATTATCTCTCTCCTTATCCCAGCTTCGTACTCCCTCTATTCAGCTGCGATTTTTTCTGCCCAAGGAAGAAGAAAGTGGGGATTCTCTAGGAAAAAAAATCTAGGGTTGATATTGATTCTCTTTTTGGGTCTATAAAGCTCCCCCCCTAGTGATATTGAACTAAAAGTGTAAGTTTTTCCTTATTTCCTCCGTTTAATTCTTTTTTCCTCTTCCTCCTACATCTCTCCAGGTCGGAACCATGGTTTTCCATGGCGAAAGTTCCCCTAGAACTCAAAACTCCTTCCTTCTTGTTTCTTTTCTAGGGTTTTGCTTGTTTGTGGAGAGAATTGCATAGTTGGCCAAGTTCAGATCTGAATCCAAGGTTTCCTTGCCTTATTTGCTCTATATTCTTTCTGTTTGGGATCTGACCTACTATATAGAGGCATGTTTTATAACTTTCTCCACGTTTATTGCTTACCATAAGCATTCTAGATCATGTTCTTTCTTGATGATCCATGCACTAAAAAGCTATGCTTGACTTGGATTTCGATTTTTATAATGTTTCCTGTTATGATTTCAGTTATATATGAACCTTTGATCATGTGTATGTTATTCCTAAGGTATGACATGACTTGGATCAGGTTGTTTTGATAACCTATGGTGCTAACAACCTATCAAACTATGGTCAATTTTAGGGTTTAAAGCTGATTTCTTCTATAAATCATGACCCGATTATGGTGCCATTGCAATAAACCTATGTTGTTGTCTTCATAACAAATTATATTCGTGATCAAGGGTGTCAAATTGTGGTGATAACCTATGTTAACCCCCTTAGGTCAGGTTTGGGATCAATTAGAAGTTTAATGATCAACCATTAAGTACCCTACTGATGTTATCAATCAATGTTGACATTAGCTTAATATTTGATGTTGATTAATGAATTACTGTAGATCTAACAACCTATGGTGACTTAATGGTCACTAATGATGGTGGATTAGGTCTCTACAACCTATGGCGAGTTAAGCATTGTAGTTGTAGCATCAATTAAGCCTTAGACCAATGGTTTCTTGGGTAACTTGATGCAATGGTCAGACATATACTGTAATTCATGGTTTTAATATATGAACTTGACCCAATGGTCAAGATATAATGTTTATTCCTCCAATAAAGTGGAATGATGGCTAATGTAATATTTGGTCCTAAGAATGTGATTTATATGGTTTCCTTTATATGATCAACTTAAGGAGCTTACTTGTTGATAATGGATGACTTGTTTTAAATGAACAGTCGATTGTGGGTTTTACCCTACTCTTAATGGAACTTTTTGTGTTGTTAATCAAGGGATGTCTAGGGTTAGATAATGACTCTTTCTAGAACACAAATAAAGGATTTCATAGGTGGTTTATCTAAGGTGTTTACTTATGTAAACAACCAAAGGTCTTACCTTTTTAAACATCCAATGGTTCTGGGTGACATTGTTGTATGGTGATACGGGTTGAATGATGATGGAACAAATGGAGGGTTACCCTTAATATGTTAGTCTTACCTATTAACTCAGATGAATAGAAGGGATGATAACCATATTGTGTTTATATGTAACCCTAATTAGGTATAGCTTGTTATACCTAGCTTTAATATAACTAAAGGATGGTAATTGGGTATGAATAGTCCTTGAACGAATAATACAATCATGGAGACTTTGTTATTGTTGTTGAAACCTTAGTATGCTATAACATGATGGTTACACCTTGATTTATGTGTGGGTTCATACTTGAGAATAGTATGGAATGTGATGGTTATGCTTCACCTTATGCATCCATGATCCAATGGGGATGTCGTGAGTTAGGGTTTGGGTATAAGTGTTGATCAGTAACATTGATATAAATTATCATGTTGAACCTAACTCTAATGCAAATAGATAAAGATGAGTATTCATGTTTAACATTCTTATATGATGGAATGATGGTGGAATAACCTCCTTAACATGATCATAACCTTAATGTGTTAATTGGTGGTTATCATAGCCACATGGTTGATACTTTCTTATGTTGAACATGTGCATTGTAAATATGATGAGTGTTAATCATATCTAGATTCCTTGCATGCTAATGTAATAAAGGAATGTTCTTAATGTTAATATAACCCTGCTATGATTGTTTATAAATATCTCCTAGCTCATTAATGCAAGATTGTGTTGATTTGGTGTATTATATAAAAGTGATGTTGTTGAGCCTTGTTATAAGGCATGGAAAGATAACGATGATCTTGCATGGAATATTATGATGGTCTTAATGACCTTTGGGCATGTTTGAGCCCTAAATGATGTGTAATCCTCTTATGTTGATATGGGTTGATACCATGTGATATTGTGAAAATGATTTATATCTTGTGATAGCATGATGATTGGTGCGGTCTCATGAATGGCAAGTGAATAGTACCATGTGATAATGAGATGAGAAATTATGTTTCACATATTTTATATCTTTTCAAGTTTTGATATTTATATGCTTTCTAGAAGTGAACTAGGGTTTGTATGTCCACTTGTTTGATGCGACCTCAATGCACCCAATTGGTATAACTAATCAAGTGCAACTCTAATCATGTAGTGCCCTGTGCTGTAGAACCATATTCAGTGTCAGAACTTGCTGGATGGTGAAATGAGTATTCCTAAGGGAAACTCAGAGCACATACTGTTGAGTATGTGGGGGTGGCAGGTTGAGGATATATCCTTGTCATCCTAAATACAGATTGTGGAGGTTGGCTATGGCCATGCCTCATACATCTGATGTGATTGAGAACAGCTGCGGTCGTGTCTCAGTGATTATAACATGATGTGATTAGAGGACAACTACGGTTGTACCTTAGTGATTGGGTTTGAATACCTTGGTTTCTAGTGTCATGACCTGTACCAAGGTCAAACTAGTGGTTTTCATCTTGACTATATGTCGATGTGGTGGCAACTTTGACTGATATGTCACTGCCTTTTTACTCATACTGACTGAGGGGAAGAGATCTTAGGATATCGACACTCCTAGATCTTGTACGGAACCGAATAGCCCTTCGCAGGGGTCGGTTGGACTTTGAATGGTACGATTCAAATTCCCAAGGAAAAGTAAAAGATGTAATACATCCGTGTAACATATTTCTTTAGGGTTATACATGATGCTTCACATTGGATGATAACCCTTGTTTGTTCTCTTTACATAAAGATGATGCTTAGTGAAATTAAGAGATAATAATTATTCTTATGTTGTGGATCATAAGATTGTAAATGTGTACATACAGTAGTCATGCTTATGTTAATATCTATAATGCTACTGCTAATTATAATCATGATGCTAGATATCTCATCTTGTTAGTTATGTTTAGCATCCTAGCCATGCCTTCATAACTAGAGATGCATATACTTCTAATTATGCAAATATGCGTGCTTATGTTGATAGCTCTTCTTATGATATTGGTATGTTCAAACTGTTAGACATGCTCATGTTGTTAGCTATGCTACGTTACTAGACTTGCTCATGATGCTAGAACGACATATGCTATTGACCTGGTTATATTGTCAAAAAGATAAAGGATGATAGTCTGGTTAATAACGATAGTTATTATCTGCTCCTTTATGTATTTTGTTAATCATCAACACAATTGATCTTATTTGTTATATATGATTAAACTTCTTAACTATTTAATTACATAAAAATGTTGTAATCAATAAATGTTTTTGATGGTTATATCACTTGCTGGGACTGGGTATCACCTTTTTGGTTCACCACATTTTTTTAGGTAATTGGAAGTGACTAAAACAAACATGTGATAGAAAAGAGGAGCTATAGTAATGAATATTTGATAAAGTTGATTAGATGTCTAGTTTGTTCTAGAGTCGTCCCTGTACTCTCAGGTCCGGGCAGGAAAAGTTTGTATATAGTGTTTCAAACAAATAGATTTTTTGTTAGCATGTTAATGCTTGTTTGTGTGATATATATGAATATTGTTCTCATGTGTATATATGTTGTGGCTAAGGCAATAGAACATTTATATCAAATTCTTAGCATAGTATGGATATAAAAGATGTTTCTCTCTTATGCCAATATTTCTAAGTGAGTGTTGACGTTGAAATCAGTTTTAATTTACCCATATTTTTGGGTATGTGATTAATTAGTGAGTGATTGTGTTTTATGTTTTGAGTAATCGCGTTTAGCGTGATGGGTCCTGACAATGGGCAAAGCTCAAGAGGTTAACACAACATATCATCAGGTGGGAAACGTATCGTGCAACGTCTCATACTGAGAAATACCCAAACCAAGGGTCAGCCTTATCGTCTAAGGGAAACAGGCATCCTATCGCCCACATGGTCGATCATCACAATGTTGAGCACCCTATCGGGCAAGGCATCTCCTAGCAGGGTGTCGGGTAGCACCATCTAAGAGGATGTCATGCAAGGCACCAACAAGTTGTAACGCCCAACACAAACCACCAACCATCCAAGGGAAAGAAGATCATAATGCCCATCACTATATCGGGCAATACTCTCAAGGAACCATATCATGTAACTAGGGTTAGGACAACCATGTCATCCAACCTCACCATATAGCCCAAGGCATAAAGAGCATTGGCTCACCTCTCAACTTAAAAAGAGAGAGGGGTCTTGCACAATCTCCAACATGTCAGTTAGGAGCTAGAGCTCACCTCACAACTCAAGGAAGGAGGGGTGTTTCTCAAACCCCACCCTCAAAGGCATGGCCACTAATGTCACCCAAGGTACCAACAAGGACATAATGTGCAACTAGGGTAGAACTAAGGTCAGCACCTCTATCGGCCAAACCAACTGACCTTGACGCCCAACATCATAGGCTCACCTCTCAACAAATAAGTAAGGGAGGGGTATTGTCTCAAGGATGCACTACCATACCTCCTCGAGTTAAGAAACCCTAAGCTCACCTATCAAATAAATGAGAGAGGGGTATTTCTTGAGATTCTACAACCAAGGGGTCAGCCAACACAAAGATAGCTATCACATATCGTTCAACCTAGTCTAGGGAAAATATAGGGCAACAACGTCACCAACTAAAGCATACCCATTACTAGCAAGATATGTATAGCCGATCAAGATAACATATCAAAGAAACATGTAAAGGAGATAGAATAGTTAGGTTAGAAGTTATGTAACCCACCTTAAGCGCAACTCTCCAAGCTCCAAGCTCTACAACACCACCTTTGTCCACCTCAAGAAGGGAAGTGACACTACTACAGAAGTGCCTTTTAGTGTCGGTTGTTTAACCCCCTTTGGCGTCGGTTTCGGAACGACGCCTATGTGGGCGCCGCTAAAAGGGTGGACACTTCAGCGTCGGTTAAAAAACCGACGCCTATTTAATATAAAGGCGTCGGTGTTTTATAAAACACCGACGCCAAAAGGGTTCCCGCCACAGAAAACGGCGTCATCTAGGACTCTTTCTGCGTCAGTTTTATCTAAAAAACCGACGCAGAAAAGTGTCCTAGATGACTCCCATTTCCTGTAGTGCGAACACTTTTGGCGTCGGTGTTTTATAAAACACCGACGCTGTAAGTCTGTGCTGACGGTTATCGGTAAATAACCGACGCCTATATCTATTTTTTTTTTTTATAAATCTGTTTGCAGGCCTGCTGTGGCTGGTCAGCAGGATGAGAACCTGCAGTTCAGTTTTCTGAACTGCAGGTTTACGACATCCATTGATATCAGCCTACAAACAGGCCACAAACCTGCAAAATTAACATAAAAAGATTCACACAAGTAGATACATTCAGACATCAATTCAATTGTCACGTTCACACATATAGAATCATTCAAATACATGTTTTAACATTCAGAAACATTCATTTACAAAGTATCATTCATCATCACTATCAACATCCCAATTATATCTTACAGTTGCCACTGTTTGTACAGCTATTGCCCATTCTTCTCTTACTTCATTTAATGATTCCCTCGTATATGGAGCATGTACATTTTTTAAGCGTTTGCCTATAGTGTGGTCAGTTTTAAACACCTGCAAAGAGAATGATATATATATATATAAGTAATAATATAAAAATAAGATTGATATATTTCATACTAACTAATGAGACTATATATAATACCTCATGTATGGTATCGATGTCCAATGCGGCATGTTTGATAATCATCTGCATAAATCGCATCACATAGTATGCGCATGCCCAACCATTGTCTTGTGTAGCGCACTATAAATTGAAACATACAAATTAATACAACTAAGCACAATTCACATCAATAATATATACATTGGAGTCGGGGAGTCGGGAACTTACTTTTACGTTCTCCCAAGACAATGGCTGGTTCTTTTTCCTTGGGACCTTTCCTCCAGCATTTTTGAATGCATCTAAACCCCTACATGTTAATATAACACACTAAGTTGCATAAGTAAATAGTAATGTAATAAAAGATGTTAACGGATATAAAAAATGAAATATTTCTCACCAGAATAATGCCATTCTCATTACGTGTCCAATTTTAGTGTTTAATGTACTTCCTGCGGGATCTAGATAATAAACAGTGAACGTCCCGGGGACAATAACTAGTAACTCCCAATGTCTACCACTAGAGGTAAAAAGTTAACAATTAATAACTCAAAATGCAAAATAATAATGGAATTTTCTTAAGTCCAAATTATAAATAAAGCAAACTTACTTGACATTGAATGGAGCTATTATTATCGTCTTCATTTGATGACCAAAAATTGTAAAAGCATCTATACAGTATTGTTGAACACTATCAGGGTCTTTAGCTACCATACTAATCAATGATGGAATCAAAAATCCCACATGATCATATGCAAATTGTTTGCAATGATCTTCGATTAAGTAGCTGCAAAACATATAGACGTATGCATTAATATATAAGAAACTAGATCACCGGATCTTACACAAGGTATATGGATGTATAAACAAGATCTCACCTTATCCATGTCTCTATCATTGATGTATTCAACCATTCATACATAAACAGCTCAATAATATCTTGTATAAATAAAGAGCTGTCGTATGATTGACCTGCATAATCTGCATCTAAAGAAACAATTATAGGGCAAAGTATATTATGTGCCCGTAGCCAACATGCCATTCCCCTACAAGCAGGACCTAACGGGTATTGTAGGTCAGTTGGAACCCAAGTTGGTAATGCGGGAATTGGAGGTGGAGGCCTAGGTGCTCCTGGTGTCTTCTTTTTAACCTGTATATATAATTTCAGATCAGTTGACATCATATATACACATTAACAGTCTAAATCAATGTAAATTTATCTTACAATTTCAGTCGTGTAGAGGACATCTGCTTTGGGCCACAATATGACCCCGCTTTCTGCGTCACCAAGTGTATCAATATCTGGGTGGGCATATGGCAACGCAACTTCCCTCCAATCGGGTAATACATGTATCGGGCTCACACGAATGTAGCCCTGCGGCATTGGACTCCCATGAAACGTTGCCCCAGGAAGGGACTGGTAAGCTTGCGCCTCTGCAACAACATAGTTTTCCATTCTTAAGTGGCATGGCTTCAATGCCTACAAATTTACGTAAAGAATGTTATACATATATACATATCATCTTGAAAACATATCATCTTGAAAAGACTAGCTACAATGTCATAAACAATACTTACAGCAGACGTGTTAGGCGATGGGTCTCCAGGATTACTTGCAGTCTGTGCACCAGGAGAAGAGTGGGTCGGCATAGGCTGATTGGAAGCCTGAGATGTCTGCCACCGCAGCAATTCTTCCTTGACCTTCTCAGCAACCACATCGTTGAGCTTCTTAGCAACTATATCCTCGACTCTCTTATTCTCCTATACATGGATAAAACAAATATTAGCTTTTTATTAATGAATTTCCTTTTGCAGTAACATTATAAAAATAGAATATATATGTTACCTCTTCTTGAGAAAGTCCCGCTCTGGGTTTGCGCTGGGATGGCCCAAAGAATGCTTTGATGCCCACACCAGCGCCGGCACCTCTAACACGTCCAGGATGCTCTGGGTTACCCAGAGAAACTGTCAATTCATCCCTTGTGCCCTGAGGGATGAACGTGCCTTGTTTTCTCTGCTCGTGCAGCTCCCGCTAATCACCATAAACAAAAATTGGTAAGTTAACACCACAAATAATCAATATTCAAATGATTGCTCTAAGAGTTGTATTTTACCATTTTTGCAGCCGCCTCAGCAGTTTCGGGCTTCTTTATTTCACCCTTCTTGTTTTTCCTGCCAGCTATCCAGATATCATGGTGAGGGAAGGGTGTGGCTGCAGACTCCTGAGTAGTCGCAGACTCCTGAGTAGCCGCAGACTCCGCCTGTAGTCTTTGGCGAACGCTTGCATAGCCTTTTGGACCCATAGTATGGTCATGTACATTCAGTGCACGCCTTGCTTTTTGTGCGTCACTGAGGGCCTAGTTAGTATGCACATTTATAATTACGTTAGTAGCACTAAATCTTAATCTTGAATAGGTGAATACAATGTATATTAATTAAAATGGGAGTGACGCCTAATACCTTGAATTCTTCAGATTTTCTTGAAGCAACAAAATTGTCCCAATCTTCTTTGTCCAAGAAGTTCCATTGTTCAAGGGCTGACTTCTTCTTCTTATCACCCTGTCTTATGTATTCTCTGTTCAGATTTGTCCTGTAATTCCTAAGCATCTTTCCAGCGCGTTGCATCACACTTTTACGATGCAACATCTCATCCAATGCAAACAGATTCTGTAAAATAGAAATGTTATTAACTAGTACCAAAAATATAATTGCAAATAATAGAATTTGTAATCTACAAAATAGAATTGCAAATAATAATAACTCACGCATAAATCTTTCCATATCAAGTCTTTCTTCGCCTGAGGAACTTTATGCCAATTATCATATTTAACACCACAATGGCTTCGAGTGACAACCCCAAGATAGTTTATAAAATTATTGCGGTTCACTCCAATTGCATTCCCTCCATTATCAAACTCCACAACCAATTTGGATCCACTGCCACTCAGCGCAAGTAACTTTTTCAACAGAGTGATACCCCTTTTCTTGTTAAGTTTTTGTTGCTGCGCATCAAGTTGCTCAATTGCTTCAGTGGGTAGCTGTGCATCATCAACCTAAAATTTGACAAAAATAAACACACCGAATTAAGCCAATATAGAAATACAGGATATATGACATAACTAGAAGATAATGAATTTTATAGAAATACGGGATATGTTTTTAGAACTTACGTTGGTATCCTCGTCATGCTCGTCATGGACAGCATGCTCATCATGGACTTCATGCTCATCATGGACATCATTCTCATCATGGTGAGCCATCTGAAAATTTCATTAAAAAGGAAAACATTTAGCATTTGTATCAACTAGAATAAGGAAAACATTTAGCATTTGTATAAACATACACATTCTTATATATAATAAATTCACATTCTTATATATAATAAACATTCACATTCTAGGCCAACAAACACATTTCATGTCATTCTTATATATAATAAATGTGTACCACCTATCCCATCCTTGAACACCTAATCTCACTAGTAAGTGTATAATGTGTATTGGGTTTTCAAGAAAATTTCGGCAGCATTTCCCCGCTGTTCTCTAAGTACATATGTACTTAGAGAACAAACGGGGAAATGCTACCAAAATTTTCTCGAAAACCCAATACACATTATACACTTACATCCTAAGTGAGATTAGGTGTTCAAGAACAGTCCCAAACCGGGGACTATCCAAGATTTACTCCTAATGAGTAAATTTTGGACAGGTTTCTAGGCCAACAAACACAATAATAGATATCTACAATGAAGCCGGACTCCATACAAACAGTATATAATTTAGTGATTGTTCATTCTAATTTATATCAATGTACAAGTAATATAAAAAACAATGATTGTTCACATTCTAGGCCAACAAACACATTTCATGTCTTTCTTATATATAATAAATGTGTACCACCTATCCCATCCTTGAACACCTAATCTCACTAGTAAGTGTATAATGTGTATTGGGTTTTCAAGAAAATTTCGGCAGCATTTCCCCGCTGTTCTCTAAGTACATATGTACTTAGAGAACAAATGGGGAAATGCTACCAAAATTTTCTCGAAAACCCAATACACATTATACACTTACATCCTAAGTGAGATTAGGTGTTCAAGAACAGTCCCAAACCGGGGACTATCCAAGATTTACTCCTAATGAGTAAATTTTGGACGGGTTTCTAGGCCAACAAACACAATAATAGATATCTACAATGAAGCCGGACTCCATACAAACAGTATATAATTTAGTGATTGTTCATTCTAATTTATATCAATGTACAAGTAATATAAAAAACAATGATTGTTCACATTCTAGGCCAACAAACACATTTCATGTCATTCTTATATATAATAAATGTGTACCACCTATCCCATCCTTGAACACCTAATCTCACTAGTAAGTGTATAATGTGTATTGGGTTTTCAAGAAAATTTCGGCAGCATTTCCCCGCTGTTCTCTAAGTACATATGTACTTAGAGAACAAACGGGGAAATGCTACTGAAATTTTCTCGAAAACCCAATACACATTATACACTTACATCCTAAGTGAGATTAGGTGTTCAAGAACAGTCCCAAACCGGGGACTATCCAAGATTTACTCCTAATGAGCCAATCTTGGACGGGTTTCTAGGCCAACAAATACATGTGTTGTCATTCTTATATATAATAAATGTCTATAAAGTACAGGCAACATGGTTAATCCTAATCAATAGAGCATTATTAAATAATAAATCAAGAAATCAATAGTTTCAAACAAAAGGTCTAGGAATCTTTACTAGACATTATATGTATCCCTAATCATCATATTTAACATACTACATTATTATGAACATCCAGATCAGATTAAGATCATACTATGTTATAACCATTGGTTTAATAACCCTATTTCTGCATGTACATGTTTATCAACTTTAAAACCCTATAATTCATGAAATCATTCTAATTCAATTTAATATGTTGGGATCACATAATTATATAATGACATCAGAATATATAGAATAATCATAATTAACATGATTAACAACATGCTCATCAAACTAGGGTTTTCTTGAATATCATCTAATATTTGTGTACTAGACATTATATTTATCCCTAATCATCATATTTAACATACCATTATTATGAACATCCAGATTAGATTAACTCTAATCAAATACATTACATGCATTTTTATCACAACAATTTGATCGATGCATAAAAAAGCAGAGCAGCTAGCAGCGGGAAGACCAACCTTGTCAGAGGGAAGAAGGCAGAGGCTCCGGTGGCTCTGGCTGGAGAAGTAGCTAGCAGCGACGGCGGTGGAGGAGCAGCTAGCAGCTCCCGTGGCTCTGGCGGTGGTTGCGGCGGCGCGACGACCGTGGAAAAGCACCAGGCGGCGCCGAAGAGTCAGGCGTGGCGGCGGCCTCAGGCGCTTGGAGCAGCAGGGGCAGGCAGCAGGGGCGGGCAGTAGGGGCGGCGGAGAAGGGGGCGCGGAGAAGGAGGAGTGGTGGTGGAGAAGGGGGCGCCGGAGAAGGGGGCGCCGGAGAAGAAATAGCCGGAGAAATGGCACTGGAGAAGAAATCGCCGGAGAGAAATCATCGGCAGCAGAGAAATAGGGTAATTGCTCGCAATGAAACAGAAGAAAGGGGAAGAGTCGGGCGATCGCGGAGTATAAGTTCCCATATAGCGTCGGTTGTTTGCATCCACCGACGCCTAAACATCTTTAGCGTCGGTTGTTTGCAACAACCGACGTCCAATTGGACGATATTTTCATGAAATTGTTTGGCGGGAACAACCTTCCGCGTCGGTTATAACAGGATAACCGACGCTGAAAGTGACACTTTTTGCGCAAATTTTCATCGCACATAGGCGTCGGTGTATACCTACATGACCGACGCTGACAATGACACTATTTTTTTTTATCTAAATTTGGATTTCGCGGCCGACTTTCAGCGTCAGTTTGTTATAAACGACCGACGCTGAATACAAAGCGGTACCCGTGTCTGGCTGGTCTTTGAATATAGACGTCGGTTTGCTTAAAAAACCGATGCCTAACATATAAGGCGTCGGTTTTCCTTAATAACCGACGCCCAGAAAAGTGACATTGAATACTATTTCTGTATTAGTGTGAGACCTATCACACTCATGGATGAAAGGGTAAGGAAGAAGATGATAGCAAGCAAGGGAGAGAGACTTACCAACTTGGAGAAGAAAGGAAGAAAAAGCAGCAATATGTATTAGCCACCACTATGTCTATCAACCACCACCTCTTCTCCTTCTCTTCTTCTCATTCTCGGCCAGAAAGGGAAGAGCAACACTTAAGGAACTAAAGGGACTACTAGAAAGCAAGGTGGGTGGTATATATACAAGAGGGTAAAGGGTGAGAGCAAGGAAAGGTGGCGTCCACTAAGGACCACTTTTCCAAGGGTCACGCCACATGATAGCACCCCAACACCACTTGTCCAAGATCTCGCCACTTGCTATCAACAAGCACCATGTATCCAAGAGAGGGTGACACAAATGATGCTAGGTGGAGGGGTGTGTTGCCCATGATTGCAACCCGACACACCCACCAACACTCCTATGTCCGATACACCTCCTAGATGACACACCCCAAGCACCTCCTTGTCCGACACACCAAGCAAGGGGGATAGGTACCGAGCCCAACAACAAGCCCAAGCTTAAACAAGCAAGCCCAAACTAGGCCCAAACGGCTCAAGCAAGGTGCACAACTCATCCTCTCAACCCTAGGAGATGCAAAGAGAAACAAAGATCTCTCAAGGTGGCAAACTTGCACAGAAACCCTAGAACTTGGGTAAATTACAAGTTGCACCAAAAAGACCCGCACAAAGCACAACAACCCCAATCACACCTTTGGTGATTAAGAAAGCCTCTAAACACTAGGTTTAGGCAAAACAAATAGGGTAATCCCAAATTGAAGTTTAGGGTCCTTATAGTATGCTTCTAAGTTGAGTATGAATATCACACCATAGAGTGAAACCCTAATGGTCAAACATGTTACGTAAGCCCTTCTTGTTGGCTAAATGGACATCACCAAAATCCCTTTGTTTTGAAAATGACAAACATTTCATTCTTGTGGATCTAACGTTCTACTTGAGTGTTGTAGGAACAAGGTGGATGACAAACCTTTAGAAGATCTATATGCTCAAAATACTTTAATTTCATGATTGTAATCAAATGTAAAAACTTGTACAAGTATATAATGTACAAGTACTTAGATATCATGTAAATCAAGCATTTAGATCTTCCCTAGCCATTCACAACACTTAGATAGGTCATCCCCTATAATAGTGTCACATCTGCACACTCATACACACACTTAGTATTCATTTAGAACCACCAAAATAGAGACACTCTCGGTCGAACTCTTTGTTGACCGAGACAAGATCGGTCAAATAACTTCTCTACCGAGAGTCTCCTAGGTTAATTCTTCTAATAGGTTCTATTGCCATTAGACACAGTAGACAAGGTAGTTGGGAGTTGGAATCGAAGGTTATATACACTTGCTCCAGACCATCCCTCGATCGACAAATACTTCGACCGACAGACTCTCGGTCGACAAGCTTCTCGACTGAGATTGTCTCTATCTACACTTTTCAAAATTAATAAACTAGCCATTTCTAAAGCAATTAGTGGATACCTAACAGCTAGTTGAACACTTAGAACACCCTAGAAAGTGTCTAGAACATCCTTAAGCATTCATAGGCCATTCCTATAAATAGGACATGCCATAGGACACCCAAAATACACTTTTGCAATACTTGAGCATACACAGTTGCAATTGGCAATCCTTTCTTGTGAGAAATTGAGCACCTTCTACACTTGCTAATCTTTCCCATTTCTACAAGCTCGTGTCCTATAGGCTAGAATCTCCTTTCCAGCATACTTACACTTTCACACACATTGGTTAGGATATCAAAACTCTTGATATAGGAAATCAAGCCTTGTGCTACAATGGTAATTGTAATTTCCATTTTCCCTTCTTGTTCCTTTTTATTACTTGTACTGTCCTTGCTACTCCTAGGGTTGGAGGCCATGGATTGGAGAGGGTGCTATCTTCTCAGGCGGAGAAGGGTCTTCTCGGAGGAGAAGGTGGACTTTGGACTACTTCTAGAAGGTCTCAACGGGAAGCTACTTCAAGAAGGAAGACTACTTCAAGGGGGAGCTTGAAGTTACTTCAAGTGAAGGCTGCTTTAAATTTGGTGAGATGACTTCGGGGTGAAGGCTGTCTAAAGGGTTTGGGAAGGTAGTTGTATTTTATGTAACATCCTTGCAAGGTAATAAAATACAAGTACTTTCTAAATCCCAATTGGAAACAATGGGGTAGTGGATGGACTCCCTTAGTATTTGCTAAGGGTGGAACCACTCTAAACACTATGTTCCCTTATCTAATCATTTGTGGTTGATTGTTTGAATTAATTATTAATTTTTAAATCTAAATAAAAACCCTATTCACCCCCCCTCTAGTGGTTTTTCATTTGGTATCAGAGCAGGATTCTAGGAGCTCTAATCGAGTCTTGAAGATGGAGGGTGGTGGTGCCTACAACCACAAGCAAAGGAGAAGCTTGGACCAATGTTCATCAAGCTCTAATTGGTGCTTAGGAACAAGACACACAACACCTAGCTGCCCATGGAGGTTAAAGAAAGAAGAGGTGCATAAACAGTGTTTTATTGCTACAACTAATGAAGAAGAAGAAGATGTAAGGATTTTTTATCTATCTAAAGAAGAGTTAATTGCTAGCATTGAGGAATTACATGATAAATATATTGATTGTAAAAAGAAACTAAAAAGAGTTATTAAAAATAATGAGGATTTGTATCCTCAATTAAATGATCTTACTTCTAAAAAGGAAAGTATTGTTCGTGAAAATTCTGCCTTGAAATTATCTCTCAATGATTGCAATATTAAGTTGCTTACTCTAGAAAGAAATCATGATATTCTTTCTCAAGAAAATGTTGAACTACTTGCAAAATTGAATGATGTTCAAACTCAACCTATCTTGTGTACACATTTAGATTATGATGATGTTATTAGAGAAAGAGATAATTTGTTGTCTTACCTGGAGCAAGCAAATTTGAATGTTAAGAGGAGAATGGATGAAATTGTTAAGCTACAAAAGGAAATTAGTAGCTTGAGAAACAATGATGTTATTGATGAGATTTTGAAAAATTCTTCTAGTTATAATGGAAGGAGAGGATTAGGTTACAAGCCTAAAGGAAAATCGTATCAAAAACCTAGTGGAGGAAGGACACAAGTGCCAAAAACTCAATCTATGTATGTACATAAAGGCAAGTATTCATATGTACCCAAGAATAATTTAGATCAAACTCATAAAAAGAGAAATGAGATTGATTCTATATGTTGCCATTATTGTTTGCATCTTGGACATTATTCCTTCTCATGTCCTTACAAGAAAAAGGATGTTGAGTTGGTATGGGTTCCAAAATCCCCAAACTAAATAAATTAAATTAAGTTGATATATGACCAAAGACTCTAAATTGTATATCTTTATGTCTATCTCAACTTAACATAATGAGATAACAAATTGATTCAAGTAATTAAAATTTCTAACTTGAAAATACACATTTTTAAATAAACCTACAGAGTCCCATCTTTAATAACTTGTTTTAGTTTGGGTTCCTAAAACCTAGAGATTTGAATATGATTAATTGAGATTTGACTTAAATGTTACTTTGATACTTAAATGTTTTATCTCAACTAAACTGAGTTTGAAATTGCATAATTGAATTGGAAGTGATCTATGTTTTACTTGCAAATAACTACTAAAAATAGTACAGAAACAATCTCGGTCGACAAAATCTTTGACTGAGACAATGTTGATCGAGAAATTGGTCGACCGATAGGATTTCTGCCTTAAATCTGTATTTTTTCTGAAGAAACACTAACATTCTCGGTCGAGAAAGTTATCGATCGAGAAAATGTTGGTCGAGAACTTTGTCGACCGAGTGAAACTCTGACAAAACTGTTTAATAAAAACAAGACACTTCAATTGCAATCAACTTAAGTATATAATGAACTTTACATATTCTTGTGCTTTAAATATTTGAATGATCCTAATCAAAAGGAAGAATATATGAGCATCAAAATTTAATACTTTTTTAAATTGTATCTATCAAATATACAATAGAAAAAGATTGATTTTACTAAATTTGTTGCAAAAACATTGCTTGCAAAGAAAAATGATGCTGATCTATACTGTTACTGCAAGTAGACATGCTCTATTGCAAAAATAAGTCATATATCTTGGAGACAAATCTCAAATCACATATTGATAATTTTCATCATGATCTATATGATATCTTTATCATGCTATAAATTTACTAATTACATGATAAAAAATATATGCAAATAGAAATCGGAAATGCTCTCTTAAAATCAATGCACACATTGCTACTGAAATGATTAAGCATGTTCATGGCTTGTCTTAAATTTAAAAATTCATGAACCAGGTTGGTTGAATAAAAAAAATTACTGTTTTATCATAATCCACATGGTTTTTCCTAAGTATTCCTTGGTCTATCTATATAAATCATGTGTCCTGAAATTTGCTTTTAAATGATCATAATCATTGTATTTCATGAAATTATGGATATGCTTCTATTGTTCTATCATGATCATTGTGTTATGGATATGCCTTTACTATTTTATCATGATCATTATGTTCCATATTTTACTTGGTTTGCCTAAAATAATCTTTGATATATATATACAGACCATGAATGGATATTGTTTTCAAAATGATCATTGTGATTTTTCTCATTGCATTTAAAAATGATGTTATCATTAAAAATGCCATTTTGCATAACAATAAGTCTCTATGTCACAAATGCATCATGACATGATAGATAACGATTATCGTGTGCATGGCTTGTATCATCCTATGTAATAAATGAATGATTTTTTGTAGATGACATTATGACAAGCTAAATAGTATGTTTCTTAGAACAAGAATAATAATGCCTTATCTAATTGTTTGTTCTAAGTAATCAAAAGCAAAATCTTGATTTTAAGAGCTTGACTTCTATGAGATATAAAACTTGTTCTTAATTTATACTCAAGGATAACTGATTCTAAAGAGTTAATCTAAAAATAAGTTTAAAATAAGAGACTTGTTTTGAATAAAGAGCTATTTCAATGTTACATTTAAAATCTATTATAACCAAATCAAGAGCAAGGTACTAAATTCATATCTTTCTTATAAATAAATGATTGAAAGCTACATTCTTTCTATGATTGAACATGTTTTAGATGTAGATCAATTGCCTTTTTGTAAGAAGAACAATAATTGTGGATATTAAAATTCCTTATTTCATGAAGAACATCCATTCTAAAAATTTTCTTAGTACATAACTTTCTCTAAGAAAATCAAGAACAAAGACTTCATTGTGATGCCTATATTAAGTTTTCAATTGATAAAACTTCTTCAAAATAGGTATCACTCAAACTGCTTTAAATTGATATACATTTGATCATATTACATAAAGACTTTATGTTTCACATATTTTAATATTAATGTGTAACTCAATGAGAGTGCTTAAACTGTAAATCCACAGAAAATGCCTCTCGGTCAAAATAAAGTTCGACCGAGGGGCGCCCAGGTCGAAGTCAAGGTCGACCTAAAATAAGCTTGACAAAATGCTTAATTGTAAATCATTTCCTTGCACTCAATCTTAGCATATTGAAAATAAGATTTTAGTGCATAACTCTCATAAAAGGTTAACTTATTATGATCTAATGCTTATTGTGACCTTAGAATCCTTAAATTATCTTGATTATAAGATTAAGAAGGAGCTCACAAAAACTATCCTTACTATAAGATTAAGAAGGAGCTTACAAAACTTTGTAAACATCATAAAGAAAATTTGAAGCTAGTTATGACCTTAGTATCTTTAAAGTAATCTTGGAGCCTACAATATTTATGAATATAATGGAATTATATAAACAAATTAGGGCTTCACATCTCATGCATTTTGTTAGAGATACATTCATTGATTCTACTATAAGCTTAAAAGAATCTCATATCATTTGAGGGCTTACCATCCCTTGTAAATGGTTGAGAAACTATTAAATATACTCATGAGCTTAAAGGATTCTCATGTAATTTTTAGGGCTTAACATCCCTTGTAAAATGGATGAGAAATCAAAACACATATGCCATGAATCTAAAAGGATATAATGTCATTTCAAGGCCTAACATCTTTTGAAAATGATTGAGAAATAAATTTTGGCTAAATTTGACATAAGTGGTTTGCTTTGAGTATCAAATTGTCAAATTAAGGGGGAGAAATAAAAGTCATACTTAATAATTATCTTGGTTATATTTTGAAATGACAAAGGGGGAGAAATAATATAAAATCAAAAATATAAAATAAAATGAGTTTCATAATCTCTCGGCCAGCACACACTTACAAACAAGAGAATGGCTATAAAAGGTAAACTTCAGGTATGAAACTCATATGATTTATATTTCCTTATCTTATATTTTGGAAATGTTTGTCATCTTCAAAAAGGGGGAGATTGTTGGCTAAATGGACATCATAAAAATCCCTTTGTTTTAAAAATGACAAACATTTCATTCTTGTAGATCTAGCGTGCTACTTGAGTGTTGTAGGAACAAGGTGGATGACAAACCTTTGGAAGATCTATATGCTCAAAATGCTTTCATTTCATGATTGTAATCAAATTTAAAAACTTGTACAAGTATATAATGTACAAGTACTTAGATATCATGTAAATCAAGCATTTAGATCTTCCCTAGCCATTCACAACACTTAGATAGGTCATCTCCTATAATAGTGTCACATATGCACACTCATACACACACTTAGTGTTCATCTAGAACCACCAAAATAGAGACACTCTCAGTCAAACTCTTTATCGACTGAGACAAGATCAGTCAAACAACTTCTCGACCGAGAGTCTCACAGGTTAATTCTTCTAATAGGTTCTATAGTCCTTAGACACAACATACAAGATAGTTGGGAGTTGGAATCGAACATTATATACACTTTCTCCAGACCATCCCTCGGTCGACAAATACTTTGACCGACAGACTCTCAGTCGACAAACTTCTCGATCGAGATTGTCTCTGTCTGCACTTTTCAGAATTAATAAACTAGCCATTGCTAAAGAAATTCGTGGATGCCTAACGGCTAGTTGAGCACTTAGAACCCCCTAGAAAGTGTCTAGAACGTCCTTAAGCATTCATAGGCCATTCCTATAAATAGGACATGCCATAGGACACCCAAAACACACTTGTGCAATACTTGACCATACATACTTGCAATTGGCAATCCTTTCATGCAAGAAATTGAGCAACTTCTACACTTGCTAATCTTTCCCATTGCTACAAGCTCATATCCTATAGGCTATAATCTCCTTTCCACCATACTTACACTTTCACACACATTGGTTAGGAGATCAAAATGCTTGATGTAGGAAATCACGCCTTATGCTACAACAGTAGTTGTAATTTCCATTTTCCCTTCTTGTTCCTTTTTATTACTTGTACTCTCCTTGCTACCCCTCGGGTTGGAGGCTGCAGATTGGAGAGGGTGCTATCTTCTTTGGTGGAGAAGGGTCTTCTTGGAGGAGAAGGTTGACTTTGGACTACTTCTAGAAGGTCTCAACAAGAAGCTACTTCAAGGAGGAAGGCAACTTCAAGGGGGAGCTTGAAGTTACTTCAAGTGAAGGCTACTTCAAAGTTGGTGAGACGACTTCGAGGTAATAAAATAGTTGGGAGGTAATTGTATTTTATGTAACATCCTTGCGAGGTAATAAAATATAGGTAATTTCAAAATCCCAATTGGAAACAATTGGGTAGTGGATTGACTCCCTTAGTATTTGCTAAGGGTGGAACCACTCTAAACCCTGTGTCCCCTTGTCTAATCTTTTGTTGTTGATTGTTTGAATTAATTATTAATTTTTAAATCTATATAAAAACCCTATTCACCCCCTAGTGGTTTTTCACTTCTTAATTAGAAAAATTCTAATATCAAGGAAGAAGATAAATCTCCTCTAATGCTGAAATAATTGTAAGATGTTAATGATGTTAGATTTGAATGATCTGAATACTATGACATCTAAACGAATTCCTCTTGAACTTTAAAAGTATGAACAAAACTCATATCCTTAGGGGTGATGTAATCCTAAGATATCATAATGTCATGTTATGGCTAAAACTTTAAGTGATGCTTCCACATATATACGGTATGGTGGACACACCCAAGAATCTCTAGACCCTAAGCTGACAACTTAGAGTGCATGTAACTATGGTGGTCTTAGAACCTAAGCAATGATGATGTATATGAAGTTGAACTCCTAAATAGCCTCTTAAGGATAAGATTAGTTGAATTTCGAGGACGAAATTCCAAATAAGGTGGGGTGAATGTGATAACCAAGATTTTGAGTTTTAATAACTAATACATTATTTGAGAGACAAGCATTCTATGTAGAGGACAAATACCAAATTGAGGAATTGATAATACAATAATGGATTCCTTCACCCAAATTAAGTGATTTGAGATACGATAGAGGACTGTGATACCTAATTAAAGTCAACTGTGAATGAATACCCTTACTAATTGATTAAGCTCTCATGAGACCAATCATTCATTTAGTGATCCAGTGAGTAGTGAATTAATTTCTTTTGAGGAATTATGTACATATGAATCAATGTTAGAGTTTGATGTCATCCTTGATTAATTGTCTTATCAATTTCATTTAATACCATCCCTAGTATCATATAAAGCCAAATTACAAGCAATATGACATCTCTTCAATTGACAGAGCCAATAATCTAATTTCAACTCCAATTTTATACCATAGTCACATATTGACATCATGAAGCTTTCCTTAAAATTTCATTCTAGTTGGATAAGTGATTTGGGATATATAAGAATTTGAAATCATGTATAGTATATCATTAATTTGAACCCTATAATCTATGTTAGGAATTATATGAATCAAATGTGTGACATTATGTGTCACGCATCCCTTTGAAGCTTGGATGTAGGCCTTAATATAGGTTAAGATAATGATGGCCATTGATCATTGATCCAACAGGGGAGACTTCATCGTCTACCTCCCACTTTCCTTGATCCCGACCCTGTGGGCTCTGATCTCCAAACCATGACATAAACACGATTAAAACTTAGCGGAAGCGAATCGGTAATCAGCGGAAGACAAAAATCACGGGAAATTAAAACTTTTCGAGATAAGAACTTGTATCCATAAAAACTCCTTTCATAAAGAGAGGTAACTGTTTACATCTCAGGATAATTACTTCTTGAGTAATTATATACATCAAGATACAAAATCTCAAGATCACATAACACAAGACTCCAAGACCTGAGAGTACAGAGGACACATAGGAATGACTCTAACTACACCACATGGCAGGACAAATCTCCACCTGAGATTACTGCTGCCCCTGGTGTTGCTGCTGAGACTGATCACCTGTAGGCTGGTTCCTTCGTCTCCGACGTCCACCTAAAATGTTGAAGCCTACGGGGTGAGACAATTATACATAATTGTCCCAGCGAGAGTTATAACTCTTCGCCAGAAGCTTTATTATAACATCAAAGAATATTTTAAACAGTAAAGCCTTCAAAGCATTCTGTAACAGTTGCAGGTATAACAAGATCTCAACCATTTAGGAGATATGGAGAATATAAACACTATTGCAATGTAACATCAATCAACTAACTTGGAGTTATCTCTAACAAGTTATACTATATGGTTGATTATGTTTTACAATCAACATTATGCCCTGTGGAGATGAGGCTTACCACTCATACTCCAACTGATCGCTGAGAAGCCGCATCAGTATCATACATAGGTCATTAAGAGAGCCGGATTCTCATGACCTTCACCTTCCTCAGTCAGTAAGAGGATCACTTGTAGGGCATCTCGTGTCTCTACTACTATAGCTCACCAGGGTAAACTGGTCCTTCGCTATTCTAGAGTCACAGTGGCGTTCTGTACTCTCTTCGTCATCAGGAGGTTTCATATTTACCTACCACTGATACGAATATCTGTGCTTTCTTCGTCATCAGGAGGTTTCATGTTTACCTACCACTGATACGGTATGGAACTATAGTGAAGGATGGATGGATTCCACATCTACATCACTTTCCTACACTACGATGTAAGGTTCTACACATCCATGTACCCCACATACTCAAAAGTATGTGCTCCAGGAGTTCCCTGAGGAAAACCTGTTTCACCATCACTTAATTTCTGACAATGATGGATCTATGATCAGGGCTCTACATTATACTTGATTAGTTAGGTACATTCAGTATTCTTTAACATCATACATTGTTCTTCAAACAATAACAATAGCATAGCAGCTATAAAAGAAGAATACTAAATGTAACAGGACTAACTCATATCAATCATTATTTCTCCTTATCCTCATCACAAGTCATCTCTAATGCATGACCTTGATGGTATTCATGGCTCTCATAGCCCATTATCAGCATAGGATGCCACTGGCAAGGCATCAGATTACTTTACTTATTCATAAGGCTAACAACATGCCTTTAATGAATATAACATCAATATCCATACCTGGATATGGTTACCTTCATATCAGAACCTGCATGGTTAATACATCTTGAGAAAGGTAATACAACAATAAGGAATGTACTTCCTACTCTTGTGATGAGAATTAAATCTTTAATTCAAATCAAATAGAGTTTATTGCTCAAAAGCATGCCATTACCCTTGAATTAGGGTTTACTATTCACATTACATGTCATCACCCTTGAATTAGGGTTTACTATTCACATCAAGGTGAATTAAACTCATAACATCATCATGTATGAGTAACATCTTCATTGATACTCTTGGATTAGTTAAAGGTTCATCACTTATCATAATTAGGGTTTCTATGACCTCACACAGGTGGATCATACCCTAATTATACTCACTCATGTGCATTGGAGATGCTTTAGTTGAGTTTGCACTTTAAAAAGGGTACTTTCTCTCTCTAGAAGTACTTTCTCTCTCTAGAAGTACTTTCTCTCTCATCATAATGTTATGTGATATCAACATCACTCTGAAACAGGTCGGATTGAGTCATCATAGGCTAAAAGAGCCAACAACATCACCATTATGTGATTAGAGTTACTTCTCTCTCTAGGGTACTTTCTCTTTCTAGAGTGCTTTATCTCTCTAAAGTACTCTCTCTTTCATCATACTCATGGTTGATGATAACATTAGACTAAATCAAGTTGGATAGAGTCATTATGACTAAAAACATCATTTTCATGTAATTAGGGTTTGAATTGAGCAAGGTATAACTCAATTGACCCTTCAGGGGTATATTGGTAATTCACCCCTTTGATCATCATCATGGTCAAAACCCTTAGCCAAATAACCCCTTACTTATCTTCGATTATCATTAGGGTTTGATTTGAGCAACATTGAACCATTTACATCATCAAATGATTGAATGTGGTCAACCTTGAATCACATTGATTAATTTCAATCATTAATCATTAATTGAATTGAGATCGGTTGAAAGTGTTGACCGTTTGCCCACTTTGACTTTCCAAAACCGAGAGCCTCCTTCTAGCTCCAAGACCGCGAGCCTCTTTAAGGGTTCAAGACCGCGAAGCCTCCCATTGCTTCAAGTTAATGTTGAGACCGCGAAGACCAATTTGAGTTGAGACCGCGAGGGTCATGAAGACCGTTTGCCCTTCTTTGACCTCAGGACCGCGAGGCCCTTCGCGGTCTTGAGACCGCGAGCCTCCTCTCGGTATTGAGACCGTGAGCCCCCTCACGATCTTGAGACCGCGAGCCCTCTCACGGTCTTGAGACCGTGAGGCTCTCATGGTCTCAGCCGCTTGGTCCTTCAACAAGGCTCAAAGATGCAACCGATAATGTCAACCCATGTTGAAGCCCTCAAGTGGTCAAAGCTATGTTGACCACTTATGGATTTAGTCAATTAAGATTATGCTTTATCACTTGGTCATTCAATTGACCCATAATGGTTAACCAATTATGGTTGAAATCGATTCAATTAGGGTCTATCAATGTTCACCCATCAACACTCAACAATGTGACTCAACACAAGGTTGAACCTTTCAATTGAGCTCCAATTGGGCCCAAACTTAGCCCAAACGGTCTTGAGGTCATGTGGGTGGACCCCACATGGTCTTGAGACCGTTTTCCCAAGATTTCATCAAAATCTAAGGTGATTTGATAGGGGTTGAACCATGATTGAGTCACAAAATAGAATTTTGATTAAATTGATAACTTATTTGCAATTGGGTCCTCAATTGGTCAAATTACTCAACCCTAGACCTTCAAACGGTCTTGGGTGATTGTCCTCTCGGTCTTGAGACCGTTTGGATGAGTTCCAAACGGTCTTGAGACCGTTTGCCCATCCAATTTTTGGATTCTAGTGCAAATTCATCAAGGTCTGACCCATTGAGTTGATGATCATGTCAATATTTAATTGCAATGAAATTTGATGTAATTGTACCTTCAATTGGTCAACAAATCTTGATCCCAGACCTCCAAATGGTCTTGGTTGATTGCGCTCGCGGTCTTGAGACCGTTTGGTGACCCCCAAACGGTCTTGAGACCGTTTAGATCAATCAACCCTAAAAACCCTAATTAGGTCACCATAATTTCAGTACTGATTTCACCTAGGGTTATCCCTAGTAATCACCATTCAATCTTATCCCGTTTGGAATTAGACCATCAAACTTGGTGAGTTGTTCATTAACATAATTTTGAACAGTAATCTCATACGGTCAACGCTTAGTCAACGATCTTACACGGTCTTGAGACCGTTTGCCCAAAAAGGCAATTTCAGACCGTTTGAAAATCAGCAATTAATTCATTTAAAGTTGTGACTTAAAAAGGTCATATCTCCCGATTCCTTTGGAGTTAGTCTCCCAAAATTTGAGGGTAATTAGCCTATATAATTAGGAACAGGTCTCTTATACAGTCCACGCCCGGTAAACGGGCCCAAATGGTCTTGGAGACCGTTTGCCCTGTTGCGGTCTCGAGACCGTTTGCTCACCTCGCGGTCTTGAGTCCGAGAGAGAAAACTGTTAGGACCGTTTAAGGAAAAGAAAAGCGGTGGGTTTTTCTTGGAAATCACGCCTTCATCTTCTAGCTCAAGAACAGTACAGATATCCCACGGGTTTGCTTGCAAAATAGCAGGGAAAAGTAGGGAAACACTAAGAGCTATCATCAAAACGCATATAAAGATGCACATAGTAAAGCATGGGTTTAGAGTTATAAAACCCGCCTAAAGCTTGCTTCTTGAGCTCCAAGATTTCCAGCTCCAAGCTTTAATGGCGTCCTTGAGTTCCCACAGGTTGGCCAAGGTGAAAACTCCAAGGAAGGATGAAAAGAGACGGCTAGAAAGATAGGATTTCGAGAGTTAGCCATGAAGCTGACCTTGAATTCGAGTTCTAATCATGGAATTAGGCAAGAAGAGGGGTTTAGACCTACCTTGCACCCCTTGGTCGTCCTCCTTAGCTCCAAGGCAGTCCTTGGTCGTCTTTGGTGAAATGAAACAGTAAGGGAACGAAGGGTGAGTTCCCTTGCAACTAAGGGAAGGAGAGCTTATATACATGGGGTAGGATTTTCAACATTAGTTCATAAGTTTCCCTTTATTCCAACTAAGTCCTTCCTTTATTACTTTCTCGTCCCTTCCTTTTCATTCTAAGGACAAACCTTATCTTAAGTTATAGAAAAGAAGGCAAGGAAGAACAATCTAATAATAAAGTTCATACTTAAAGGGATATTGCACATATACCCTGATTATTCAATCACAAGGCATATCTCATAACTTGATAATTCAATTGAGGTGACTTCCTCATCATTTTTTTCTCTAAATGAGGGCAAAAGTCTAAAAAGATACATTAGATGACATATTTCACAATTTTTATCCCTTAATTTGGGTAATTTGTATTTTACCCCAAACTAGGGTTTCAAGCACCGGGATTGCTTCCACAGCTGCACCTTGGTGCCTTAGCTTGGGAAATCCCTCGAACTTTGCTAAAAAGATTTCTCATGATGTCTCAACATCAGAGGAACATCTCATCATGTGCAAATTGCAAGCTAACCCTCTTAACTGGGTAAATTGTACATAGGTCCCTGTATATCAAAACAATGCTACAACTTTAAATAAAAAGGAGCAAATACTGAAATATATGTTTCTGAGAAACTTAATTACATGCTCAAAGTTAATCACAAAGATTTAATTACATATTTAGGCAAAACACCTAGGGTTGACTCATAACCCAGGTCAGGGATGTTACAAATTATCCACCCCTTACAAGGATTTCGTCCCCGAAATCGATAAAACATACTAAGGGAAAAGGGCAGGATACTTCCTTCTCATCTCATCCTCTAACTCCCAAGTGGCTTCTTCAATACCACGATGGTTCCAGAGGACTTTCACAAGACTTATATCTTTCTTCTTTAACTTTTTAATTCGTTTATCAAGGATTGACATTGGTCCCTCCTCATAGGATATGTCATCATTCAATTCTACCTCCATAGGTTGTAGAACTGACTCGGTGTCTGGGTGACATTTCTTCAACATATAAATGTGAAACACAGGATGTAACCTCTGTAATTCTGGGGGAAGCTCTAGTTTATATGCTACCTTTCCAATCCGTTCAATGATTGGATAAGGCCCCATATATCTAGGAGCTAACTTCCCCTTCCTTCCAAAACGAAGGACCCCTTTCCAAGGTGAGACCTTAAGATACACTCTGTCTCCAACCTGGAACTCTAAGGGTCTACGACGTTTGTCAGCATAAGATTTCTGCCTATCCTGAGCAGTCTTAATCTTATGTTGTATAACTTTAATCTTTTCCGTGGTTTGCTGCACCAGGTCAGGACCTAACAACTGGTGCTCACCAGTCTCAAACCAACACAAGGGTGATCTACAATGTCTACCATATAAGGCTTCATAAGGTGCCATATCAATACTATGCTGATGGCTATTGTTATAGGCAAACTCTATCAAGCTTAGGTGTAGATCCCAACTTCCGGTGAACTGGAGAACACATGCTCGCAATAGGTCTTCTAAGGTTTGTATGGTCCTTTCCGACTATCCATCAGTCTGTGGATGAAAGGCCGTACTAAACCTCAGCTTAGTGCCTAAGGCACTGTGCAACTGTTCCCAAAAACGACTTGTAAACTGAGCACCTCTGTCTGAAACTATTGTGACAGGAACTCCGTGCAAACGCACTATCTCTTGAACATACAACTCTGATAACCTTTCAGCAGAATAGGTTGTTTTGACAGGTAAGAAATGTGTTGTCTTAGTCAACCTATCAACAATTACCCAAATGGAATCATGTCCTTTGCTTGTCCTGGGTAGGCCAACAACAAAGTCCATGGTCACATGGTCCCACTTCCACTGTGATATGGGTAAAGGTTGCATTGTCCCTGCATGCTTCTGGTGTTCAGCTTTAACTTGCTGACACACAGGACACCTTAGAACAAACTCTGCAACGTCCTTCTTCATCCCAGGCCACCAATACAAATCCTTCAAATTCCGATACATCTTGGTGCTCCCTGGATGCATAGCATACATGGAAGAATGGGCTTCTTCCAGGACTAACTTCCTCAAGTTGTCCACATCTGGCACTATCATTCTTCCATTATAACAAGCTACTTGATCTTCTGAGTCATGAAAACCATCTTGCTTCTCATTTCCATACTCAGATCTTATATGTTGAAATGCAGCATCACCTAGCTGTGCCTCTTTAATCTGCTCCCTTAGAGTAGGTTTAATATGCATCTCAGCTAACAAACCGGTTAACAATGACACCTTCAAGTGTACATTGTCTTGCCTTAAAGAGATAAGCATATCTCTTCTAGAACATACTAAAGAGTTTAGTTGTGCTCTATTCATGGTTGATGTTGCTGATTTCCTACTCAAGGCATCTGCAACAACATTGGCCTTGCCTGGATGGTAATCAATTGTACAGTCATAGTCCTTGATTAACTCCATCCAACGACGTTGCCTCATGTTGAGCTCATGCTGAGAGAAGATATACTTAAGGTTTTTATGGTCTGTGAAAATCTGGAATGTCTCTCCGTAGAGATAATGTCTCCAGATCTTCAAAGCATGAACCACAGTAGCTAACTCTAGATCGTGTGTTGGATAATTCTCCTCGTGTTTCTTAAGCTGTCGGGAAGCAAAAGAAATCACTTGTTTATCCTGCATCAACACACATCCTAGTCCATTTTTGGAAGCATCACAGAAAACTATATACCCTTTTCCTTGTTCAGGTAGCACTAGCATAGGTGCACTTGTCAACCTCTCCTTCAGTAACTGGAAAGATTGTTGACACTTATCACTCCAAGAAAAAGGAACATCTTTCCGGGTTAACTTGGTCAAAGGTAAATCTATAGAACTAAAGTTCTTTATGAACCTTCGATAATAGCCAGCTAACCCCAAGAAACTTCGAATCTCCGTCGGTGTCTTCGGTTGTTCCCATTGTAGAATAGATTCTACCTTTGTAGGGTCAACACGAATTCCTGAGGTGGATATTACATGTCCAAGAAAAGATACCTCCGGCAGCCAGAACTCACACTTGCTAAACGTGGCGTACAGCTTATGTTCTCTTAGCAAGGTCAAAACTTGGCGAAGATGTTGCTCATGCTGCTGGGCATCCTTACTATAAATCAGTATGTCATCTATGAAGACGACAACACACTGATCAAGGAAAGGTCGAAAAACTCTATTCATGAGTTCCATGAATGCAGCTGGTGCATTGGTTAGTCCAAACGACATAACCGTGAACTCATAGTGACCATATCTTGTCCTAAAGGCAGACTTGGATATGTCACTATCCTTAATGCGGAGTTGGTGATATCCAGACCTCAAGTCTATTTTTGAAAACATTGTTGCACCACGCAACTGGTCAAAGAGATCATCAATCCTCGGCAGAGGATACTTATTCTTTATTGTCACTTTATTAAGTTGTCTGTAGTCGATGCATAACCGCATTGACCCATCTTTCTTTTTAACAAACAAGACCGGAGCACCCCAAGGTGAAGCACTCGGTCAGATAAAACCTCTCTCAAGTAACTCTTGAAGTTGTTTCTTGAGTTATGCCATCTCGGCAGGCGCCATCCTATACGGAGTTTGAGCTATGGGTTTCGTATCTGGGATCAGATTGATTTCAAAATCAATCTCCCGAGGTGGTGGTAAACCAGGAAGTTCTTCAGGAAACACATCCTCGAATTCCCTGACTATGGGAACTTCAGCAGGATTGGTCCTTTCCTTGGTAACATCTACCACATGGGCTAAGAATGCATAACATCCTTGCCTCAACAGCTTATCAGCAATCATAGCTGATACAAGACAGGTAGGCAGAATCTTTCTTTCGCCTTGAAAGATCCATGTGTTGCTTTCATCAGTAAACACAGCCAACTTGGACTCACAATCCAAGACAACTCTATACCTTTCTAAGGTATCCATCCCAAGTATTATATCAAATCCCTGCATATCAAGTGGTATAAGATCCACTTGAATACGATGGTCAGAAAAGAAAAGGATGCAGGGAGAACATACCTCCTGCAAAACGGCAGACCCACTCAACGGAGTCTCTAACAACAAACTATCTGCTCTATGACTAACAGTCACATTACAGTTACGAATCATTTCACGAGTGATGAAAGAGTGCGTAGCACCCGGATCAATCAGAATAGATACATCACAGGATATAGACATATCACAATATAAAAGTTTCATCTGACCTGCCACTACCCGTGGATTGACCACTGCCTCAGGTGGGTTCATAGCATAGAACCTCGCAGTCACCTGGTGTTGAGGTGGTGCTGATGATCCAGCTTGAGACGCTTGTCCACGTCCTCGAGCTGCTCCTTGATGTTGTCTATTCTGAGATCCCTGTTGATTCTGTCTCGGGGGTTGTTGTGTCACACCGACAGGCCTAGAACCGCAATCCTTCATCAAGTGTCCCACCTTACCACAGTTGTAGCAACTCTTCTCCTGTTGCTGTGGTCTGGGTGGTCCAGTAACTGACACTGATGCAGAACTGTGCGTCCCTTGAAGCGGTTGACTCCGCCCTCTACCTATGCTTGGTGTCCATTGAGTTTGAAAACTCGATCTGGGTGGTGGAGGGTTAGGTGCAAAGAATCTAGGTTTCTTGGAATCCCTAGATGAAGAACCCTGGAACTGTGGATATCTTTTATGGGTTTGTCTTTTCTCAACCACAGATCTCTCTATCCTTCAGACTGACTCAACGAAGGTAGAGAATCTCTCTCTGTTTTCTAAGGTAGACACATGGGTTGACATATCGGAATTCAAACCCTTTTCGAATCTTCTGATTCTTTCCTCATCCGTAGCAGCCATGTGCGGACAGAACCGCAACAACTCCATGAACTTAGCTTCATACTCACTAATGTTCATCATACCCTGCCTTAGTTTCTCAAACTGGGAGATCTTCTCATCTAGGAAGGTCTTTGGAAAATATCTATTGATAAATTCCCGACGAAACTCTTCCCATGAGAACTCTACTCCAGGTCTCTTCTGCTCTTCCATGTTCCACCAGTGACCAGCACTGCCTTTGAGAAGATAGACAGCATGTCTAACCTTTTCAGCTTCTGGAATCATAAGAATCCTGAAAGCCTTCTCCAACTCTGTCAACCATAAGTCAGCATCTGCAGGGTCGGCAGTTCCGAAGTACTCGGTAGCTCTGACACGACGAAGTCGTTCGAATGTCTTACCAATACCTTGTGCTTCAAGCTGGGCAGGTGCTCTAGGTGCAGGAATGGGCATCCTATCGGTTATATGTGTCATGGCATTCATGAACTGCCCGAACATCGTCTGTACAGCTGGATCACTCATGTCAGCTGGGTCGAACTGGGGTGGCTCTCTTGGCGACTCAGGTGCAGGTTGTTCTATTCTTGGAACTCCTTCACCGCCTCGAGGTGCACTAGCACTACTCTCTGCCATGTGCTCATCACGATGTTCTGACATTCTTATGTATCTTCTTCTCCTGAGGAGTAGAAGATTCTATTAGATAAGGAAGGAGTACTAAAGGTAGACTCGACATCCTAAGTCCTATGCCTCTATAGACTCAACCAAACCTGGAGCTGTGATACCACTACTTGTGGGCTCTGATCTCCAAACCATGACATAAACACGATTAAAACTTAGCGGAAGCGAATCGGTAATCAGCGGAAGACAAAAATCACGGGAAATTAAAACTTTTCGAGATAAGAACTTGTATCCATAAAAACTCCTTTCATAAAGAGAGGTAACTGTTTACATCTCAGGATAATTACTTCTTGAGTAATTATATACATCAAGATACAAAATATCAAGATCACATAACACAAGACTCCAAGACCTGAGAGTACAGAGGACACATAGGACTGACTCTAACTACACCACATGGCAGGACAAATCTCCACCTGAGATTACTGCTGCCCCTGGTGCTGCTGCTGAGACTGATCACCTGTAGGCTGGTTCCTTCGTCTCCGACGTCCACCTAAAAAGTTGAAGCCTACGGGGTGAGACAATTATACATAATTGTCCCAGCGAGAGTTATAACTCTTCGCCAGAAGCTTTATTATAACATCAAAGAATATTTTAAATAGTAAAGCCTTCAAAGCATTCTGTAACAGTTGCAGGTATAACAAGATCTCAACCATTTAGGAGATATGGAGAATATAAACACTATTGCAATGTAACATCAATCAACTAACTTGGAGTTATCTCTAACAAGTTATACTATATGGTTGATTATGTTTTACAAACAACATTATGCCCTGTGGAGATGAGGCTTACCACTCATACTCCAACTGATCGCTGAGAATCCGCATCCGTATCATACATAGGTCATTAAGAGAGCCGGATTCTCATGACCTTCACCTTCCTCAGTCAGTAAGAGGATCACTTGTAGGACATCTCGTGTCTCTACTACTATAGCTCACCAGAGTAAACTGGTCCTTCGCTATTCTAGAGTCACAGTGGCGTTCTGTACTCTCTTCGTCATCAGGAGGTTTCATATTTACCTACCACTGATACGGATATCTGTGCTTTCTTCGTCATCAGGAGGTTTCATGTTTACCTACCACTGATACGGTATGGAACTATAGTGAAGGATGGATGGATTCCACATCTACATCACTTTCCTACACTAGGATGTAAGGTTCTACACATCCATGTACCCCACATACTCAAAAGTATGTGCTCCAGGAGTTCCCTGAGGAAAACCTGTTTCACCATCACTTAATTTCTGACAATGATGGATCTATGATCAGGGCTCTACATTATACTTGATTAGTTAGGTACATTCAGTAATCTTTAACAGCATACATTGTTCTTCAAACAATAACAATAGCATAGCAGCTATAAAAGAAGAACACTAAATGTAACATGCCTAACTCATATCAATCATTATTTCTCCTTATCCTCATCACAAGTCATCTCTAAGGCATGACCTTGATGGTATTCATGGCTCTCATAGCCCATTATCAGCATAGGATGCCATAGGCAAGGCATCAGATTACTTTACTTATTCATAAGGCTAACAACATGCCTTTAATGAATATAACATCAATATCCATACCTGGATATGGTTACCTTCATATCAGAACCTGCATGGTTAATACATCTTGAGAAAGGTAATAAAATAATAAGGAATGTACTTCCTACTCTTGTGATGAGAATTAAATCTTTAATTCAAATCAAATAGAGTTTATTGCTCAAAAGCATGCCATTACCCTTGAATTAGGGTTTACTATTCACATTACATGTCATCACCCTTGAATTAGGGTTTACTATTCACATCAAGGTGAATTAAACTCATAACATCATCATGTATGAGTAACATCTTCATTGATACTCTTGGATTAGTTAAAGGTTCATCATTTATCATAATTAGGGTTTCTATGACCTCACACAGGTGGATCATACCCTAATTATACTCACTCATGTGCATTGGAGATGCTTTAGTTGAGTTTGCACTTTAAAAAGGGTACTTTCTCTCTCTAGAAGTACTTTCTCTCTCTATAAGTACTTTCTCTCTCTAGAAGTACTTTCTCTCTCTAGAAGTACTTTCTCTCTCTAGAAGTACTTTCTCTCTCATCATAATGTTAGGTGATATCAACATCACTCTAAAACAGGTTGGATTGAGTCATCATAGGCTAACAGAGCCAACAACATCACCATTATGTGATTAGAGTTACTTCTCTCTCTAGGGCACTTTCTCTTTCTAGAGTACTTTCTCTCTCTAAAGTACTCTCTCTTTCATCATACTCATGTTTGATGATAACATTAGACTAGATCAAGTTGGATAGAGTCATTATGACTAAAAACATCATTTTCATGTAATTAGGGTTTGAATTGAGCAAGGTATAACTCAATTGACCGTTCAGGGGTATATTGGTAATTCACCCCTTTGATCATCATCATGGTCAAAACCCTTAGCCAAATAACCCCTTACTTATCTTCGATTATCATTAGGGTTTTATTTGAGCAACATTGAACCATTTACATCATCAAATGATTGAATGTGGTCAACCTTGAATCACATTGATTAATTTCAATCATTAATCATTAATTGAATTGAGATCGGTTGAAAGTGTTGACCGTTTGCCCACTTTGACTTTCCAAAACTGAGAGCCACCTTCTAGCTCCAAGTCCGCGAGCCTCTTTAAGGGTTCAAGACCGCGAAGCCTCCCATTGGTTCAAGTTAATGTTGAGACCGCGAAGACCAATTTGAGTTGAGACCGCGAGGGTCATGAAGACCGTTTGCCCTTCTTTGACCTCAGGACCGCGAGGCCCTTCACGGTCTTGAGACCGCGAGCCTCCTCTCGGTCTTGAGGCCGTGAGCCCCCTCACGATCTTGAGACCGCGAGCCCTCTCACGGTCTTGAGACCGCGAGGCTCTCATGGTTTCAGCCGCTTGGTCCTTCAACAAGGCTCAAAGATGCAACCGATAATGTCAACCCATGTTGAAGCCCTCAAATGGTCAAAGCTATGTTTACCACTTATGGATTTAGTCAACTAATATTATGCTTGATCACTTGGTCATTCAATTGACCCATAATGGTTAACCAATTATGGTTGAAATCGATTCAATTAGGGTCTATCAATGTTCACCCATCAACACTCAACAATGTGACTCAACACAAGCTTGAACCTTTGAATTGAGCTCCAATTGGGCCCAAACTTAGCCCAAACGGTCTTGAGGTCATGTGGGTGGACCCCACATGGTCTTGAGACCGTTTGCCCAAGATTTCATCAAAATCTAAGGTGATTTGATAGGGGTTGAACCATGATTGAGTCACAAAACAGAATTTTGATTAAATTGATAACTTATTTGCAATTGGGTCCTCAATTGGTCAAATTACTCAACCCTAGACCTTCAAACGGTCTTGGGTGATTGTCCTCTCGGTCTTGAGACCGTTTGGATGAGTTCCAAATGGTCTTGAGACCGTTTGCCCATCCAATTTTTGGATTCTAGTGCAAATTCATCAAGGTCTGACCCATTGAGTTGATGATCATGTCAATATTTAATTGCAATGAAATTTGATGTAATTGTACCTTCAATTGGTCAACAAATCTTGATCCAGACCTCCAAACGGTCTTGGTTGATTTCCCTCGCGGTCTTGAGACCGTTTGGTGACCCCCAAACGGTCTTGAGACCGTTTAGATCAATCAACCCTAAAAACCCTAATTAGGTCACCATAATTTCAGTACTGATTTCACCTAGGGTTATCCCTAGTAATCACCCTTCAACTCTTAGCCCGTTTTGAATTATACCATGAAACTTGGTGAGTTGTTCATTAACATAATTTTGAACAGTAATCTCATACGGTCAACGCTTAGTCAACGATCTTACATGGTCTTGAGACTGTTTGCCCAAAAAGGCAATTTCAGACCGTTTGAAAATCAGCAATTAATTCATTTAAAGTTGTGACTTAAAAAGGTCATATCTCCCGATTCCATTGGAGTTAGTCTCCCAAATTTTTAGGGTAATTAGCCTATACAATTAGGAACAGGTTTCTTATACGTTCCACGCCCGGTCAACGGGCCCAAACGGTCTTGGAGACCGTTTGCCCTGTCGCGGTCTCGAGACCGTTTGCTCACCTCGCGGTCTTGAGTCCGAGAGAGCAAACTGTTAGGACCGTTTAAGGAAAAGAAAAGCGGTGGGTTTTTCATGGAAATCACGCCTTCATCTTCTAGCTCAAGAACAGTACAGATATCCCACGGGTTTGCTTGCAAAATAGCAGGGAAAAGTAGGGAAACACTAAGAGCTATCATCAAAACGCATATAAAGATGCACATAGTAAAGCATGGGTTTAGAGTTATAAAACCCACCTAAAGCTTACTTCTTGAGCTCCAAGCTTTCAAGCTCCAAGCTTTAATGGCGTCCTTGAGTTCCCACAGGTTGGCCAAGGTGAAAACGCCAAGGAAGGATGAAAAGAGACGGCTAGAAAGATAGGATTTCGAGAGTTAGCCATGAAGCTGACCTTGAATTCGAGTTCTAATCATGGAATTAGGCAAGAAGAGGGGTTTAGACCTACCTTGCACCCCTTGGTCGTCCTCCTTAGCTCCAAGGCAGTCCTTGGTCGTCTTTGGTGAAATGAAACAGTAAGGGAACGAAGGGTGAGTTCCCTTGCAACTAAGGGAAGGAGAGCTTATATACATGGGGTAGGATTTTCAACATTAGTTCATAAGTTTCCCTTTATTCCAACTAAGTCCTTCCTTTATTACTCTCTCGTCCCTTCCTCTTTATTCTAAGGACAAACCTTATCTTAAGTTATAGAAAAGAAGGCAAGGAAGAACAATCTAATAATAAAGTTCATACTTAAAGGGATATTGCACATATACCCTGATTATTCAATCACAAGGCATATCTCATAACTTGATAATTCAATTGAGGTGACTTCCTCATCATTTTTTTCTCTAAATGATGGCAAAAGTCTAAAAAGATACATTAGATGACATATTTCACAATTTGTATCCCTTAATTTGGGTAATTTGCATTTTACCCCAAACTAGGGTTTCAAGCACTGGGATTGCTTCCACAGCTGCACCTTGGTGCCTTAGCTTGGGAAATCCCTCGAACTTTGCTAAAAAGATTTCTCATGATGTCTCAACATCAGAGGAACATCTCATCATGTGCAAATTGCAAGCTAACCCTCTTAACTGGGTATATTGTACATAGGTCCCTGTATATCAAAACAATGCTACAACTTTAAATAAAAAGGAGCAAATACTGAAATATATGTTTCTGAGAAACTTAATTACATGCTCAGAGTTAATCACAAAGATTTAATTACATATTTAGGCAAAACACCTAGGGTTGACTCATAACCCAGGTCAGGGATGTTACAGACCCCAACTAAAACACCCAAATCAACTGAGACTCCATGCGCCCGACTCCCGCATTTCCTAGGCCAGATCGTTGGAGGACAACCTCGTCTCCCCAAACTAAACCCAACAAGCCCTCACTCAACTCCCCTTACCCTCAGATCAGGGAGAATGAGCTCCCCTTATCTCGGCGCCTCTCACAGGAGGTGGCGCCCCTTCAGGGATTTTCCCTCTACACCTCCTCACTCCCATTTAAACCTCTCCATAGCTTTGCCATCCATCCTTTACTCGGTCTCCAGCATCAATTGCAAGCAAGACCACCCCAAGCACCACCACCATCTCCACTTCCTCTCCGTTGCTACACCACCTCGGCAGAACCCTCATAGGTCTCGCGCCACTGAATAAACCCTGCCATCACCAACACCTCGATCCAGGGGTGCTTCTCGGCCAGCTCTCGCCCTCTCCAACGCCCTACGCTCCTAAAACCCTCGGTGCACCGACTAGCTCCATCACCCAGTCAGCAGATTAGTGACCCAGAGGGAGTCACACCTCCAAAACTGGTCGCCCCTCCACGGTTGGCCTAAATGAAGGTTAGGCCACCTTCACCCGACCTAACAGAGTAACTCTCAGCCGACAAGGCCTCGCTGGAGCTACTCCATGCACCTGCTCGCGCACAAGCAGAGGAGAAGAGGAAGTCGACGTGTCGCCAACTCATCCCATAGGTGGACTAATCCCCGAATGCCAAGTCAGCAAATCTATCCATTCCTGGTAAATCCTAGAATCAATGAGAGTCGTAGATCCAGTCAGATCCGGCCGTTGATCAAGGTAATTTCTTTACCCTATTATTTTAGAAAATAGATTATCTTAGAAAAACCCTAGAAAATGCTAGGAAGGTCGGATTATGATGAAACTATATACCATTTTCATCAAAAAAACTTGATCTATCTAAATAAAATATAGTCAGGACCTAGATCCGATCCCTTTTCAGAAAATATGACCTACAAGACCTAATGACCTTTTAATATATATATTTTGTGTAATATTAGCGATCCATGTTTAAGATCTAATTTGTTGACATATAAAACTCTAATTGGGTCCCTGATATCCTATGGCTTGAAACCCTAATCAATCAAGGATATTTTATCCAAAAGTTGTGAAAAACCCTAATTTCTAGTTATTCTTTCTAAAAGTGTATACCTTATGCAACAATATGTCAAATCCTAATTATTTAATGACACTATATGATCTTGAACGACCCTAAAACCATAAGATCCAAAAATGATTCCTTTGAATCATGTGAATCCTAAAGAGATACCCCTAATGATCTAACCCATAATGGAAACCCAAATTTGGACCTAAAATATCAGTAATATAATGAACCATGTATTAATGATGATTAATTGTAATTAATCAGGTCATGGACAAAGTTCTAGATGATCATGGATGTATAAAGAATCTCTGAACTCAAGTACGTGGATATAATTATATGACTAGATTTTGAGGGATGTTAAATATATGTACTTGCTTGCATGTAATTGAAATACATTGTTGGATGTAGATATACATGTAATTGCTAAATTCTGCCTTGAACGTTAAAGAACATAAATGATGATAAATGGAATGTAGTTACTAGTGGTGCTCATTAATCTCCCTATTAGAGAGGGAAAGCATTAATGTTGACTAGCACCTCCTTAGAGTACATGGTATATGGGGAGATCCCTAGAATACAAAGTACACGGGGAAGGGCCCACCATATATGTGATTACGTGATACATCCACCATAGTAATACACATTCATTTTAAATGTGATTAATAACTTGGGATTACCTAATTTTCCGCCTCTAAATAACATTTTCTTTCTCTTTCTTCATTTCCAATTTTTTTTATATGCCAGCATAGCATAGCTTTTAATTCCACGTACCAACTTTGTTGATGTTTTTGTTTCTCATATTTTCTAGGTCCAGAGCTAGAATGAGATAAAGGAATAGAATGTGAGAAAGTTGCATAGGTTGTACCTTTTGTCTAAGATCCTATTAGCATACATGTTCATAGATTGTATAATCTTCATTTAATATGTAATTTTAAATCATTGTGTAATAATTCATGTTGTATAAATATACAAGTTGAATGTTGAGAATGTTATGGTGTATGTTATGGTTGATGTTCATGTATGCGCAAATTACTTCCGCAATGCACTTTGATACAATTTCTTAACATTTTTGGATTTTGTTTTCTCATCTCCATGGGGTTTTGAGAAGGTGAAAATCAGGGGATGTTACACATACATCAATGAGTGACATATTTATTTTGACATTTAGTATGCTAAATCGTTATCTCATAACTGAAAAAAATAGAATAAATGGAAGATTTCCTTTATTACTAATCAAATCAGTTACAAGATATCCCATCATAATCATAATATGGTTGGCCATATGGGAATACATCCTACATAAATGATGATATAGGTAACTATGTAAAAGAAGAAATGGGGAACAATATTGATTTTAATGATGAGAAAAATAAACATGATATGGTTGTTGCTTCTATACAACTATGTGGACAATCTTACTAATCAACCTTCCTTATTCACACATTGTACTAGTGTTGAGAAACTATTATATATGGATTGTACTAATTTCACAAGGATGAGTGTTGTGTTTAGATTATATAGTCTAAAATCTAACAATAGGTAGAGAGACAAAAGTTTCACACGAGAATGGTATCTCTATTGAAAGAAATTATTCTTGAAGGCAATCATCTTCCAATCTTGACATAGAAGGAAAGAAAATGATGTGCCCAATGGGAATGGAGGCTAACAAGGCAACTACCCTAATGATTGTGCATCATCTCAAAAGGAATATGGTCGAAAGATTGTCCAATTGTGGTGTGTCAAGCTACACATGACTTTAGTTAATACCAAGAACGACTCTCCTAAGGGGAATTATATCTACTAATACCATGATTTTAACTATAATTCTCTAAATTAAAAGTTTTGCATAATCTATAATAGTAGGAAGAGGTACAAGAAAATGATAATAGGATCCTATGTCATTCTTTTGATTCACTGGAATGAAAGAAAATTGAATTATTATACCCAAAAATTGGTGAGTAAATGAGAAACTTTAGACTTGGACTTTGTACTGGTATATGGTATACTAGACATCCAACATAGCACTTGGACTGTTTTGATTGTTGAACACAATATTCCTCCTTAGTGTGTCTTATTAATAGGTGTTTCATGATGTATATGTTTATTTGAAGGGACAAACAACATAGAAGTGACATTGATGTTTTGCTTTAGGATTTGACAGATGACTTAATGTAACTATGGGAAGAAGGCGTTATGACTAATGATGCTTCATCTACAGAGCTTTAATTTGCATGTTATGTTGTTTTGCATGATTAGCTACTTTCCAGCTTACATGATTTTTTCTAGATACATTATAAAAGGATCCAAAGCATGTTATGCAAATGAAGACACACTAGTTTCATGTAACTAAAACATGTAAGAAAGATGGTATATCTTTATCATCAAATATTTATCTGACAAATGTATTCTTATCGTAGGAAAAACATAGAAATTATGGGTGAACTGAGGAACAAAGAACCCTTAAACCTATATCGGGGAATGATGTATATGAAAGAGAGAAAGACGTTGTAAATTTATTTAGTAAGAAAACACATATAACTCGTACACGTGTTGAATCTTTATACAAAGAGAGGTTAACATTTTGGGATATTTCTTATTAGAAAATTTTGACAATTAGGCATTATATTCATATCATGCATATTGAAAAAAATGATTGCATCATTGGTACGCTAGTGAATATACTAATCATGACTAAAGATGTAACCAAATACCTATTTGTTTAAGACAAATGGGTATAAAAATGAATTATCAACAAAGATACATGTTGTTGCACATACATACCTCCTACATGTTACAATTTGTTTAAATAGGAGAAAAAACACAATTTATCAATGCTTGCAAAATGATAAGGTAATGTAAGGAAATTCTTCTGATATCTATAAATTGGTGACAATAAAGGATCTGAAGCTGATAGGTCACAAATATCATGATTGTCACAATCTTAAGCAAAAAAATTTCTTCTATGCCTATTAGATTGATAGTGCTAAAACATATAAGATTTCTAATCCAAAAGATCGATTTCTTCTTCAATAAAATAATCCAAAAAGTGATAAAAGATAAAATCCTAATATCATGCAAATAGATGTGATTGTTATGTTGTGCCATCTTGAGATGTATTCCTACTTCATTCTTTGATATAATGGTTTATCTTATTGTCCATTTGACTATAAAAGTGAAGATGTTGGGTACCATATTCTTACACAACATGTATCTTTTTGAATGGCACATGAGTTATTTTAAGCGTATTGTTCAAAATTGTAATCATCCTAAAGGGATTTTTATTTAGTATCATGTGGCTAGTGAGGTAGTAATGTTTTTTAATATCTTTTTGTGAACCACAATGAAGCTCATGATAATTTAAAGTATTGGAACAATAAATCTTATTGTGGAGAGGAAACTCTAGTTTGCAAGTGAAAGGAAAAATATGTGAGTTGTGGGAACAAGCACAAATGTACATTAAAGACAACATCGACGATGTGGGCATCTATATCCCTGAACACACTAAGCATATCAAGAGAAAGTATCCTATATATTGTAAAAGGTGTCTTGTTGGAAGTTCATAGTCAAACATGTATTATGTGGTTTGAGTATAAGTTCTTAGTCATCTATTTCGAACACTGAATTGTGTTGTTGAGAACATCAAAAGGCTAGCCTTTAAACCATAAATGAATGTCATGTCATATAGATGGTATGACATAAATAGATTTTCATACTACACAAATTGTCTAGATGAAGGTAGTCTATTCCAAAAGAATTGGGTCACAATGCTAGATTTTTCATTATATTTTGCTAGTGTGAAGGATACAGAACATGAGAACCTTAGATGACATATTACAGTGTCATTGAAGGAATGCGGATCTTGATTGTACATATTTTAGATTTCCCATCTTTAGGTGTAATTGGTTTGATAATCATAAAGGTTTTCTAGTGGAGGACATCTGTAATAACCTCGTACTTTTGGAACATTTTGGATAAGTTCTTAGTCATCTATTTCGAACACTAAATTGTGTTGTTGATAACATCAAAAGGCTATCCTTTAAACCATAAATGAATGTCATGTCATATAGATGGTATGAAGTAAATAGATTTTCATACTACACAAAGTGTCTAGATGAAGGTCGTCTATTCCAAAAGAATTGGGTCACAATGCTAGATTGTTCATTATATTTTTCTAGTGTGAAGGATACAGAACATTAGAACCTTCGATGACATATTTTAGTGTCATTGAAGAAATATGGGATCTTGATTGTACATATTTTAGATCTCCCATCTTTAGGTGTAATTGGTTTGATAATCATAAAGGTGTTCTAGTGGATGACATGTGTAACAACCTCGTACTTTTGGATCATTATATTTCAAACAAGGATATGATGTAAAAATCAATGGGGAATAATGAGTTAGATTATATTGTTTAGGTTAATAAATTTGAACACTAGACCTGGTTTAGCTCAGTAATATTGGAAACATATATTAATTGAGGCTTCTGTTGAAATATTGTACTGATTGAAACCAAATTTGTGTAGCTAAGATTGTTATAAAGGTTTCGGACCCTTTGGAATTCCAAGGAATGATCCAACTTCCCTAGAACCCAATTCAATCCCAAATCGTAAGGTTTACATATGGGTCCTTGGAATCCAAAAGTAGTATTTAGTATCTCCTGATAATATTATATACCAGGGATAATTTTAGTTGAATTATAAAGACTTCATGAGATGACAAACAAATTTTAAAGATATTCTACATTATGTCGTGACCTTGGTAAATATTTAAGTAATTATCCAATATTTACTTGAATGGAAAACTTGCATTACGTATTGTAGACCTCATCGTTGACCTAATAGACTATCAGAGAAAGATTAAGATAATTCATTAATTTGTGATTAAAAGGGGCTATATTGTGGATTATATAATTATTTATTATTACTGGGGATTTATGAAATGAATGGTTTTATTTATCAGGACAAATACTAACCCCTGGATGCACTCTTGGATCTAGATTAGTCCACGAAAAGATATTGTCCCTCCAATTTGACACCCTACAGATGTAGGTGTCTAACATCCTTTTTTCACATGCCCCTCCCTCCTCAAGTGTCCTAATCATGTCAAACTCTCACCGTTGACAATGGTCAATTGTGCCATACCAATAAAATTGCATGTGCCCATTATATATTTGTCTTGTGATAATACTAAGCCTAATTTATCCTCATACCTAGGGTTTCTGGTCAGTATAGCCTTGAGATGTGCACCTCATTCTTATATAAGGCCCTATATGGCACTATTGACCTACAACTAGAAACGATCAAGGAAATGAATCATACTAGCCTCCTCAACACCTCAGAGTCATCCCCAAAGTCAACCTCTAGGGTACCATCCTCCACAAGAAAGGACAACTTTGGAAGACCTTTGAGTGGATCTTTTGATGTGATAATGAGATTCAAAGCTTTTGGGATGTACACCATCTTCAGCCATGCAGTGAGGTCCCTAGGTAAGGGATCCAACCTCTATTATCTCTCTCATATACCTTATAGAAACAACTAATCTAGGGCCTAGTTCCATTTCCCCTGATGAGCATGGGGCACACTTAGGTTTTGGTGATGTTTGACGATGACTAGAAATAATGCCTAAACTTACTTCAAGCCTTTAGAGGCCAGGAACCAGGGAGTCAACCATATAGTTGACTCTTTAAGGGAAAGGGTCAATCCCCTCCATGAGGAAGGGAATGACTCATGGTCAATGACATGGAAGCTCTTCGACTTTGCACAAAGAACAAGGGTGCTAGGGTCATTTCCCATAGTTCTAAGCCCATCCATCTACTAAATAAAAATACATGTTCTTTTGTTGATGTGGTGATCTGTAAATGGTCTGGTAATGGTTAATTTAGAATAATTATAGATAATAAATGCTAGATCCAATCAAAATCTTGTTATATATCATTTTGGTAAAAAAATGTCTTGCATAAAAAAATGGTTTCAATAAATAATTCCTAAACTAGTTCAAAAAGCATGTATTGGATCATATTTTTATCATGTTGATTGTATGAAAACCAATTAGTGTCGTGAAATGATGTTTATCTCTAGTTTAATTGATGAGAAGTGGTATATCCTAATCATGACACTATGATATGAGTCATATCTAACTAATGGTTAAATCTTACTACTGATTAGGTTATCTAACCCTTAAGACTGATAACATGATGGATTTATTGTTACTAACCTAAATTCTAGTTTTGTGAATATGTGTTTTAACATGTGAAGTATGTTTATATTTTTTATCTTATTTTATAGTAATGCGATACCAAGATAATAGAATGATGATGATACCAATTTAGGGTTTATAGATCAGTAGATCAAAATACATGTGAATTAGGATTTCAAAACTTAACCCTAATATCGACCCTAGTCCTAAACCCTAGACCAGATCAAGTATAACTTCACATGGATACATGGTAAAACTTTAGGGTTATGCATAATTTTGGATCATGTTGATTGCTTTTGTCTATGTCTAATTCATTTCTTGGACATGAAACTTAAAGAGCATGGATAATGTTGCATGTATTATTCAATGAAGGTAAGTGGTTATCTTATGTTTATAAAAATGTACCAAAATTAGTATTGTTGATGATGTATTGATTATTGGTTAATAAACCGCTTGAATGTTAATTTAATTCTACTTCAATATATATTTCTTATGTGTATTACATAAAGGTAAACTATGATATTTTGAACCCAAGGTTAGACCTACTAAAGGGTAGTTCACTTAAGTCTAATTACGGACAAAAAGGTGATTACAACCAAGGTGTCATGACAAGCATGAGTTAGATTATCTAAATAAATATACAAGTTAATTATTTGATTGATGAGGATTATATTTTAATATATGTACCTGAAGACTTTTGTATTCTACCATGTACACACTATAGAAATGTATTGATTCATATATTTGTTTATCAACAATTTAGGTAACTAAAATATACAACAATCAAATATATGGATATTCAATTCAACATATTGAAGATTGTATTGTTAAATTCATAAGGAGGATTAATTAAATAGTAGTCCATGATATCTTCTTCCCTTTAGTATATTCTTTCCATGTAGTATCCATTTAGTTGGAAGTTTTATGTAATCTTTTGAGGAAAAATTAGCAACCTATTGTATGATTCAGGATTAAAAAATGAAATTATTTGTTATTTTATATGTATGGATGCTAGGAAATATGTTTATGATTCTTGACCCTATGATCTTCCTTCAATGTGGGTAACTAAGAGAGGGGTCATAAATGTTTAGTGTCAAAGCATAGAATATTCTAATAACTTATATTAACTAATAGTTTTAGTTATTTATAAGGCCATAAGGGAATTAGTAGGGCTTTACTCAAAGACAATGGTGTCTACAAAGAACCACAACCTAGGGCCTAAAAAATTCTCCTCCTCACCACTAGTTGGTCCATGAGGACACTCGAACCCTTGTGAGCCCCACCTAATAAAACATATATTGTTTGAGATAAAGTAAATTACATCTTGGTTTTCTCATTTTTAATTGTATCCTATTCTCTTATATTTTCTCTCTAACACTACAATACTCTTCTATCCTCATCTAGAGTTAGGTTTTTGTGTGTAAGTAGGATTAAGGTATCTTCTTCCAACTAAATTATATATAATGTTGAGAAAGGAATTAGATAGGGATAATATGACGTGAAATGTATGTCCCTCTAATGAGGGTAAACCCTAGTAAGTCAAAGTGATGGGTTGGGATACCCCATCCATCCACGAAGGTCTTCAGCTAGGATAACCTACTCAATTATGGAAATCTAAGTGGGTTAAAGGAAGAACAAAACCCTATGATTTAGAGGTTAACCCTTAACCCTAATAAAAATAACCTACTTTTGGGACATACATAAAGAATAAATTCCACCAAATACACTACCCAAGAAAACCCCAGATAGTGGTATAGGAATGGGAAAACACAAATGAATTTCGGTAATTTAATTTGGTCACTACAAATTCAATATTAGTACTTCCCTTACATGCAAGCACATTGAGTACAAATTACCATGCATGAATGATATAAACAAAAGGTTTTCTATATATACAAGATATGTAGGAAATCATTAGTTAGCTAAGGAAAAATACAATACCGTCAATTTAACTTCTAGGAATGGTGTTAAGAGATTGAGTAAGTGACAACATATTACTAAACCCTACAAATGGTTGAACCCTAAGTTATCCCTAGGGAAAAGTTTAGATGCCTAATGGAACATATAACTCAAGGGGTCAGGAGGTGATCATCCCATAAATGCAGAAGGATTGTGGGTTTAGGGCAAAGCCATCCATGTGTACATTAAGCCCATCATGTCAGGAGAATAGCCACCTTGATAAGTACGTGATGATGGGAAATGCACTCCATAAGTGAATAAATCCCTTGGGGTCAAGAGGAGATTACTTCAAAGGTACATATACTCCTAAACACCTTAAGGGAAATTATAAAGCTTGTGATGCAAAAAGAATACAAAAACTATATAATAATGTTTGGATTAGAATCTTAAAGGGAGTTGTGCATTAACTCTTGAATTTTGAGAAAAATAATTTCAATTGGGTTTTTGAAATTTAAGGAACTTCGTAGTGTTAAATAAAATTCATGGTTTTGAGTCAACCAATTTTTTTTTAAATTATAAGATAATGTGTTGATGCAATATATCTACAAAAAAAAGATGAATTTTGCATTTGACAATAACCACATATTTATTTCATCTCAACATTGGTGTGGGAGATTGGGCAGCCACATGTGATTCATATAATTAGGATATGATAGTGGATACACTAAGATAAAAGTTTATAATATGATATAGGCAATAGAGGTATTTAGTAAATTCGATACCTATGTGAAATAATGTTTAGTAAATTTAATACCTAGGTGAAATGAAATTACCAAGAAAAAATTGAAATCACCCAGTATTAATATCATGCCATGAATGGGGATGTGATTATACCTTGGAAGAAACTAAGGTTCCAACCTCAAAATTGCAAGTGATATTCACTATAAATAAAGTATAAATGATGTTGTAGTTAAAACGTTTCCAAGGTAAGTTGCTATACCTAACACATGAGGTTCAAAGAGTTGTCAATCACCTTATCTTTATAGGGTTCAAATTTTGGGGTGGGGTGAATGTAAGATCCTTGAAATTTTGAAATTTTCTATTTAATACAAGGATACTAATTTAAAAATCAATGTGTAATAATGAGTTATGATTTTGGTTAAAAAATTTGAACCCTACACCTAGTTTAGGCATTCATTTTATGTAAATAAAGTACTATCAAGAAAATGCTTCAATTGGGGATTCAATCCAAAACTTTGTAGTTAAGAATGATATAATGGTTGTGAACCCTTTCGAAGGCCAAGGCATGAGTCAAGGGCCCTCCATAACAATTCAAGAACAATTGACCCAATTAGCATTTACATATGCATCCATGGGATCAAAAAGAAGTAATTTAGTATCCCGTGATAGTACTAAATACCAAAAATAATTTTAGTTGAACTGTAATGATTACATGACATGACAAATGAATTTTCTAGATTTTCTAAGATATTTTTGACGTAGGTAATTATTAAAGAAATTATCTGACATTTAATTGAATGGAAATATTGAGTTAACTAATAGATTAGTTTACACCTACTCTCTAGCTTAAGAGAGGGTAAGACAAAGATTAACATAATACCAAAATTTGTGATTCAAATGATAGATATCGTGACTAGTATAATTATTTGTAGTTTATGGGTTATATCAAATGAAAGTTTTTATTTGTGAGGACCAATCGTCACCTTGATTGGACTCTCAGATCTAGGTCCATCTACAAAAATGAGGTAGTCCCCTCCACCTAGATGTAAGATTGTGTTGCATAGGACCTGGCAGTGTTTGGTGAGGACTAGTATTAGTAACCCAACCTCCTATAGGCATTTGGAGCCAATCAATTGAGTAAATAAACTCATAGTTGACTCACCCAATGCAAGGGTTGCGCCCCTCATAGGTGACATTAACTCTTGTTTAAATAACCAAGAAGACCATGGGAGTGTGTGTAATGTTTGACGATATTGGGGTCATTTCTATTGGTCCCTAGCCTACCCCATTTCTATATAAAGATGGTTCATTTGATGATGTGGCGATGTGTAATTGGTCTAAGGATGCTTAAATTTAGAACGGATATAGAAAATAATGATATCTCTGATTACAATCATATTATATATTGTTATGATTAGAAAAATGTGAAGAATCTAAATAAAATGGTTGTGAGAACTAACTCGGATACTCATTCAAAAAGTATGTGTTACATAAAACATAAAATAATGTTGTTATGTCGTTCAACTAATGAAAAATGGTCTACTGTAATGATAATATTGTGATATGATTAATATCTAACTATGGTTACACATAATTCATATTTAGGGTTTCTTATCTTAAGACTCATTAGATGATGGAATTATTGCTTGTTGACCTTAAACCTTATTTTTCTAAATAAGTAGTTGATCATGTGGAGTATGTTTGTATTTGATCTTGTTGGATAATATAGAGATACCAAAAAAATAGAATTATTATATCATGTAAATTAGTAGTTCCATACACATGTGAGTTACACTTAGAGACTTGATGCTATTATCAACCACAGAGCTAAATGGTAGAATTAAACCTATTTCGCATCATATGGATACACGGTGATATTTTTAGGTTATGCATAATTTCATATCATGTTGATTACTTGGATCAACATTTGTTTTGTTTCTGGACATGTAACTTAAATTACAAGAATAGTTATACATTCATTCTTTAATAAAGGTAGGTGCTTATCTTATGTAAACTCATATATATATATATCAACTTATGAGGATTGTTGAAGATATCTTAATGATTGATGAATACGTTGTTTGAATGTTTATTTTATTTCAATTGAATATATAATTTCTATGTTTATCATCTGTTAGAAAACTATGATACTCTAAGCCCATGTTCAAACCTACCTATGTGAAGTTCACTCAAGTGCAGTGATGGAAATAAAATCTATTACACCAAAGTGGAATGAACAAGCATGTGTTAGATTATGTAAATTAATATAAAAGACAAATGTGAAATATTTTATTCATGAATACTATAGGTAAGTATATGTCAAAATTATGTATCCACCCCACATACAAAATATATCAATACATTGATTTGTATATTTGTTTGTCAGATTATTAGGCAATTCACATATATAAGGATTGAAGATATGGAGATTCAGATGAATACATTAAAGATTATAATGTTGAAGTCACAAGGAGGAGTAAAACTTATTCCATGTAGTATACTCTTTTCAAGTATTCTCCATTAAATTACAAGATTTATGGAAACTATTTTGAGGAGAAGTTAGCAACTTTTTTATTCATTCAAGATTTTGAAATGAAATAATTTGTTATTTCTTAAGTTTGGATCCTATAAAAATGATTTTATAATTATTGCCCCAATGATGTGCCTTCAATGTTGGGTAACAAGGTGAGGGAGTCGTAAAGGTTTGATTTCACATATTAGTGAGAAGTATGAGTCATTCATCATGGAATCACATGTGAAGAAAATATTTTATGTCGGTGATCTGGAAAAATGAAATTTTGTTTGTCATGGAAAAAGCTTGGTCATTGTAGATTCTATTAATGTAGAAATATATTATTACAAGTATGATGAATTTAATCCATTCTTAGTTGGTTGGACAAATGTAAATTTGAAGTTACACCAATGAATATTGTAAGCATCAAGGTCAAGTTGAAGGAATATTAGCTGAAAAAAGCGATCAAGACTAGATGCATCGTGCTCTTTTGTAAATACATTCTAGCATAATTAAAACATGGATTCTTTCTATTATGTTTATTTTACTTTTATTTAGTATACTTCTATAGTGTGACCTCAGAAGAGCATCACTCCAAGGACGAGTGATATAATGTGGTACATGCTAAGGGACTGGTGGTGATGGTGATGTTGATTAATATTCATCCTAATTTTAGTTGCATTGTCTACTTAGTTTTTCATTTATTTCCATTTTTTTACTTTATAACTAGCTTATATTTAGGTTTTCTTAATTTCTTGTTAAATGTTTGGACTTTATTCCAAAAATCTAATATTTATGACAAGTTTAAGTTTCATATCTTCTACAACCACGTAGGAGATGATGGTTTCACTAACTGAATAGTTGGCATAAGAATATTTTTATACACGAACCAAATTTCTATTGATTTGTCTCTTCAAAGTTGATGATTCCATTTATAGATGCTTTATAGGATCATAGCTTGTGATAAATGTCAATACCCCCCCACCAAAGTGGGCTCACTTATAGTCTTCCTTTCCATCATTTGACTACTGAAGGAATGTACTGCTCAACAAGAAATGGAAGCCCAACACTCATAAATTCATAGAACTCCAACATGTTGTATACTGAAATAAGACCCACTACTTTCCTACCAATGGTCCTCCACTGATGGAAATATGTTATGTCTGCCTATTGAAAAATATCTTCCTATTCTCCTATAGATTGAGATCTATATCTACCTTTGGATTGAAGTTCTGATTCTGAACTGAAGGAGACTCGAATTCACCTTCCAATGGGATTCCTACACATGCCCTCTTAAGAAACTCTTGTCTTATTATTGATGAAGACCATGTTCACATTTTGATGGACGTCCTTCCCCTTCGTCTACTAATGGAAATACTGAACACCACAAGATTCATCCTCTTCCTTTGACAAATGCTCGTTCACATACTTGGCAGTTGACCATTTAAGTACATGTATTTTGGAGGGTTTGAAACACTAGTATTCTACTAATACATACATGGACTTGGATGCCAAGAAAGACATCCATTTTTATGCCACTAGGCTACCAAATGCAGTGTTGAGCATCCATATTCATTTTCCATGAGTGGTTTCCATTGGTTGATAACCCATCAACTGATAACGCTTCTTCCTCTGCTAGGTATCCAACATATTTATCTAAAAAAGAGATATAGACTAACCACACCTTCCATCCACAATTATCATCCATTTGCTCCTGTCTCACAGCTACAACTATAGGTTGTAAAGAAGCAGATTGATGACTTCTAATTCACCTTTAACAAATATCATAGGGTGTTCTCACTGCTTGTTGGACATCCTGATATCTAAGGTGAAGAAACACTTCTTCACACTAAGATTATATCTTCTTATTCTATGATTTTGGCTATCTCCTTCTTTTCCCTTGTTAAACTTGTTACTATTTCCATTTTTAATAGTCCACTCCCTATAGTGTAGAGAGTAGCCCCACTACATATTTTTGTTCTCACTACTGCATTTGCTTTTATACGAACCTTTTTATGTTATGGGAAAATGTTTTCTACTTGCAATCTTGTTTGTCCAACTATTTTGCATGATTATCAAATCATAGATGTATAGAACTTTAAACCTCATATTGGATATTGTTTATTACATCTTACACCTTAGAGCTCCAGATTGGTGTTTCATGTGGCAATAGGTAAATGTTCTCTAGGTAACAAGATGGTGAGCCTAGAGGAATATTAGTTTGGTTTTTAACCTAACGTTGAAAGGAATATTTATTCAACCTAAACATATGTCTCTTCATGTTATTTATGACCCAATAAGAGAGAGAATGATATGTAGTGGTGGCAAAACACATCCATCTTGGTGTGCCCCTCATTTTATAATCAATCCTTAACTCATCCCTTTTAATACTTGCAATATTATTATAATAAAAAATAAATCACATTTTGTGATAAGTGCTACTTATTTCTAGTTACCATGATCAAAATCTTCTTAAACAAGTTGTCATATGGGTTCAATCATAATACTATACTAAAATAAAATTTGTATGATTGTAGCTGGTGATTATTGTACATATTTTAGATAAAAATTGAGGTTCCTTTCCTTATGTGAAATTTTCTATGCAATAAATCACACATCAAATTCTAGTGTCATTTTTAGGGACAAAAAGTATATTCAGAAATAGAACTAACTTGGATTAGTTTGGATTTTCATTTTACAATTTTCAATACTAAAAATCATGTTGAATCCAACTCACCTTCAGCCATCTAATCTTGGTTTTGTGTAATTATTAGGTGATATTTGTTGTGGATGTGAATCTCTTCTAGAATGTAATCCATAACAAACTTTAATGCTAATATCAAAAGAACCTATTGTAGGTTTCTTCATGAACACAAGGCCGAGACAGTAGAGGAGGAGATCAACCACAGAGTGAAAGCAGCACTCAATCCACAAATAGGTAGACTCATGGCTAAGGCCATAATTTTTGTGCAGGATTAGTTGAGAACATATAAAGAAGAAGAATAACAAAGATATCTATGAGAGTTCTCTATTCCTAAAGTTGTAGATGTATGTAGCCTAGTTGGCTAACCTAATAAAGAACAAAACTTTGAGTTCAAGACATAATGGGTGATCACGATGCAAAATAAATGTTTGCTTGAAGTGATTGTAAGAATGTGTATCACCAGTTACTAAAGTTCATAGGTCCTTAACACTAAATCCCTTGGGACTATTATTAAACATAAGGTTCTTCTAGTGATGTGAAAGATGATCTGATGATGGTTAACTTAGTATAAATATAGAAAACGAATGCTAAATTAAATTATGGTCAAATTATATGTCTTTTTTGTCGTAAAAATGTCTAGAATCTTGAAAAATGGTTTAGAAAATTGGTTTTTGATCCTCTCTTGGAAAAAGTGTTAGATCATATATTGATAACAATGATTATATAAAAACCAATGATTTCAAGTGTTGAATTATTTTTGAATTGATGAAATATGATCTAATCTAATTATAATACAATTATGTCACTAATATATGAGTTACCATTACACCTAATAACGGAGACTCATAATATGATGGAATTAGGGTTTGTTGACACTATACATTAGTATCGTGAATAAGTGGTTGGATATGTGAAGTATGTTTATTTTTGTTATGCAGAATAATAATAAGATCCCAATATATTAGAACAAATAATGACATCTATTTTGGATTTATAAATCACTATATCCATGTATGTGTGAATAACGGTTTTGAGAGATAGTTGTAATATGAAGCCTAGACTTAAATTCTAGACTCAAACATGTTTTAGATCATATTGATACATGGTGATGGTTTAGGGTTATCCTTAATTTTAGATCATGTTGATTACTCATATATACATTTTATTGATTTCATGGACATGAAACTAAAAGAAGACAAATAATTCTACACATACTCTTCAATGAAGATACATGGTTATCTTATATATACTTTCATACATTGACTTTTGAGGATTGCCAATCAAATCTAGATATTTGATGTATAAATTTCTTGGATGCTTATTTCATTATAGTTAAAATATAAAATTCCTATGTGTATAGTATATCATCTATAGGAATAATATGATAATCTGAACCCAAGATTAGACCTACCAAGGGGAAGGTCACTTAAATCCAATGATGCACATAAAGGTGATAACACCAAGGTGGAATGTCAAGCATGTGTTAGATTGACTAAATTAACAAACAAGTCCATATGTTCAACTATTTGATTGATGAGAAATATATCTAGCATATGTAAATGAACACTTGTGTATGCAACCATGTTCATAATCCAGAAATACACTAATATGTAGATTTTTTTGTCAATTTTTTAGGTAACTAACATAAACAACAATTGAAGATATGAGTATTCAAGATAATACATTGAAGATTATAATGTAAAATTCACAATGAGGATTAGATAGATAATACTTCATGATATCTTCTTCCATGTTGTGTATTATTTTAATGTAGTCTCCATTTAGTTTAAAGGTTGATGTAAACTCCTTTGAGAAGAAATTAGAAACATTTGATATCATTCAAGATTATGAAATAAAATTATTTGTTATTTCTTAAGTGTGGATCCTTGAATATTGTGATTATGATCCTTGTCCCAACAATCTTCCTTCAATGGTTAGTAACTAGGGGAGGGGGTTCCAAAATTTTGGTTTTCAAATTAGGGAATTTTGAAAATATTGGCTGCAAGGATCAACCATTCATGATAGAATCATAGTAGAATCAAGTATTCTATGTTGAGGATTCGATAAATTAAACTAGTATGTCATACTTCATGGAAAAGGCAGTTCATTGCAAATTATAGTAATAAACTAAAGAACTATGACAAGTATGATGAATATAGTCCATTCTCAGTTAGTTTTCGAAGTGTATTGAAGTTAACTAGTGAATACTATAAGTGTCAAGATCACAAATAATTAATATTAGTTGACTAGTAATCAATTTTAGAAGCATGTGGTTTATTATTAAAAAATCATGTTAATAATTCTACATTTCATTTTCCTTGAAAATGCATCTCTATAAATATCCAGTTTATTATCAGTTAGACATGCATTCTTTCTCCTATTATAATATTTATCACTATTTGACAAACTATTATATTTTGGCCTCAGAAGAGAATCACTCTAAGCATAAGCATTTTGAAAAGGAGCATGCTAAGCAGGTGTAACATACTGAATCTTGGGTTTATTTGCAATTTAACACATTTTCAAGATTTTATTTCCTTCATATCCTTTTTGTCATTTTTCCTAAATTTTCCTATATTTTCTACCCTCTTTAGCCTCAATGTTGAAATGGAGCTATACTTGATGGCTTGAATTATATTTACCCAAATTCATTACAATGAAAGGGTTTTTGCACAAATATCTTAATTAATGTGTTAATTAGGGTCTAATAATGCAAAGTGACCATTTACGAGAGATAATTAGTAGATTATATTAATTTAGATATTTTATAGCTTTATGGGACAAGAAATGAAATTTTATATCTAAATTTGTTAAGAAAGGTATTAAATATATTTATTGGGTACTTATCATAAAATCAAATACAAAATGTGTTGAAAAGGAAGAATTAATGTAAATTTAGACTCCTCACACTTTAATTAGCCAACCCATGAATTTTTAAGTCAATTGGAATTTCTCTACCCGCTTAATTAATTAAATGAAGATGCAAACTCTAATATATATAAATGCCTAATTCATGTGAAAAAGGAAACCTCCTTGACTCCTAATTAACCTTCCCTTTGAATTTTTTAAAAATTGGGTCTTTTTTATTATCCCAATTGAATTAGTATTTAAAATCCTAATTACCTTAGGTTTTAATAGTGGTATTTGACTAAGCAATTAACTATTTCCTAAAACATGTTTCTCCCCTCATTGTAATGCCTCACGCATTATGCCTCCCCTTAGTATAACGCCTTATGCATTAATTCTTTCTCTTCATCACGTGACCCAGGCATCGGAAGAGGCAGCCACAATAGACAGTGATCGTCTCCCTCTCCCTCCTCTTCAGCATCCCCACTCACCCCCTTCTCCTCTATATCTTCCTCGTCTCCCCCACCATAGCGTTCAGTACCCTAGCCACCAACCATACCCTTGGATTGTGCCCAACACTCGACACCCTGTGTTTTACATCCGTCTGCAACAACAATAGGTCGACACACAGAACAACCCTGATGGGGGGGTGAAACCACATTGCTTCTTCTCCCTTCACACGATGTCTCCTTCTAGGTTTCTCGCACCCTACATCTCCTCGTCACCACATCGGTCTAAACCCCGATCTTCCTCTCTATCATCGACTCAAGGTCTAGAAACGATAAACTCTGACCCTAGATAGATGCAAGGAAGGTGATCCCTAACACCACGATTGACTCAAATCTGCAACCTATTCCACCACGTGCAATTGCCTCTTCGACCTGCTCCAGTAACACCATCACCATCACCCTACCGTAGAGCCATATACCACCATCACCATTACGATGCCCCAACACCCAACAACGTGTACCAGACCTATAATAGATCATTTCCCATCTACCATTACAACAACAACACCATCACCCCTTCAGACTCGACACCCAACAGTGCCTCTCTACCCCCACCTACAACACCATGTTGCAACTCCCTCACCTCCTCATAACACGTTATACACCTTGCTGCCATCACTACTTCAGACCTGATGCCTACACATCCAGATAAGCCTTGACGCCAACACACCCTGACAGTAGGGCTTCGTAGCCACCAAGTGTAACACCATCTACCCAGACAACAATACCGTCAACTCCTCTCTTGCAACGGCATAAACTCATATACATGCAACACCACCTGACGCTGTATCGGCTAGAAGTAAGACACCACCTAACGATTTGGAGGAATTATCCTGGGATGAACCCTATATATTATCTTATGATGACAATGTGAAGTAAACCATGGTAATAAGGATCATCCCAAATGAATCATCACAGATCCATTGAATTCTATTATCTAAGGCTAGTAAATCTTTCCTTATTTCAACCCTTCAATATTAGTTTATGATGACAGTGGGAAGTAAACCATGCTAATAAGGATACAGATCTAATTCCCTATGGTAAAAAAGGACCAAATATCTAAATCTGAATTTATGATCTGTATAGTAGATCTATAACTAAGGAGTTGTTTTGCAAAATGTATTCACATTATTATATCATAATGACTTACTTGTATACATCCTATTAGTTTATACATGTATCCATGTAGTGCTACAAATCAAATGTGGATGTAAGATGAACATGTTTCCTTATTGTAATCTTGAATGTCATGGCTCAACTAATAATTAAAGTCTATATATAAGATGAGTTACATCTTAATAGTACACATAAATTATCAAGAATTTTGATAACCATGTTTCAACAAAACCCTAGATACACAAATAAATATTTATGCAATATATAGTAATTAGAAACACAAATATAATTATGGAATGCATCTAACTATATTGTCTTCTTATTAATTAAATGGTGAAAAGATAATAACGTGTAAAAGAATGTACTTTTATAAACATATGTCTAGATGACATGTTAGTTGGATCAAAGCATGTGTATATGACGTGGTCTATTATCGCACTAACAAACTCACCTGGGGCTGAAATCCCTGGGTTTTTAACCAAAACCTTGTACAATAATAGCACCCACAAGCGGACGGGTCTTATCACAGTATAGTTGAGGATCGAATCCCAAGGGACAACATTTTTAAGAATCTTTTACTAGTCGAATCTAGTTGATTCAAGAATAATATTTAGAACAAGGTTGGTTGAGTTGAGTTTAATTAAACCAAAAGCAAGGAAAGTAAAAGAGCAGAATTGAAGGTTGATAGAAGATTAATGATGGGGATCACTGGGGTGGTCCCAGGTTTCACCACCACTGCACATGCAAACATATCCAAACACAGACATCCAGGCAAGATCTAACTATCCAAATGAAACTTCTGTGAATCCTCCCTGAGGGATGTTTAGGTCCGTGCAAGCATCACCTTAGGCATCAAATGTCTCGTCACCATCTGGATCATGCACTTACAGTTCTGAAGATGTAGAAATCCAACTGAAGTTGTGGGCCCCCTATACAGGCATTAGGCACACAGAAGCATCACCGTGGGCTAGATGGCTCGTCCCCTCACTGATCATGCACTTATGACCTCAAGGAATCCCATTCTATTTCTAGTTTGGGAGTCAACCACATTAATCAACATTCAAATCCAACTTATTGAAGTTCTCGCAACATAGTAAAAGAACAAGATAAATGCAAGCAGGTGATCAATCCACAAGCACATATCGACAATTAACAACAAAATGAAAAGTTATATACATGCCATGGAATGTTTAGTAAATGAACATGTAAGCATGGGAAGTGGGGCTAGTCCCCGCACCCCAATGAAAGAAAACTACTCGCTCATGATGAGAGAAATAAGAAAAATAAGAGAGAGAGAAAATTCCACCATGATCATGGTGAAGAAGATGATCGCAGCTCGCTGGAGAAATGGTCTTTTATACAATGTCGGGGAAGATCTAGACAAGGAGGGAAGAACACCATGGCAGACGGGGAAGATCTTCTCTCTCCACCTTCTATTTCTTCTCATAGTCCTCACTCGCAGTAGGAGGAGCATATCGTGGACATGACGATGGCGTAGGAATGGCGTAGATGCAACAGATCTAGATTTAGATCTAGATCTAGATCTAGATCTGGATGGAGTGCCTTGCAGATCTGAGTTTCCACTTCAGATCTGGTTGAACGGAGGCGTAAGACCACCACGGAGGTAGGCTCTTAGCTGTGGAGATCGTCTTCTTAGGCTCGGGACATACTTGCAGCCTAACAATGTATCCTGAGGCCCCTTGAATGGCTGGGGGTGTGGTCCTATTTATAGGCCCAGGCTAGGCGCTGGATCTGTTGCCTTAAGACCTTGGTCACAGTGCTTTGATAGTTGGGTCGCGGTTCCTATGGCATGTAGTTGAGGTTGCGGTGGTAGCAGGCAATGTCTGCTGCTTGCTAGGGTGGAGTCGCAGTTTTGGGCAGACCGTGATCACGAAGAAAGCATGATGGGGGATGTAGTATGTGGGTCATGATTGGAGTGGGTCACGGTTCCTCATGACGGAGTGGTCGCAGTATTGGATGGTGAAGAAACCACAGTCGCGGATAGTGGAAGAGGGAAACGCGGGTTGCAGTGTTTAGGAGGGAAACCGTAGATAGGTGGCAGATGTTGGAACAGGACGCAGTGGTAGCGTCGGGGCACTTCTCGCGATGGTGGTGGGCATTGCCTTTGTTGGGCAAACCGTGACCTAGAAGGGGAGGAGGAAGGTCGCGATAGCGTGAATCGCAATCACGGTTTTGGCTGACCGCGGGTGGGAGAGAGGAGGTCACGATATGGCGGGGGAGTGGTTGTGGTAGCATGAATCATGGATAGGTGTGGAAAGGAACTGTGATCAGGTCGCAGTTATGACTGCTCCCGATCGCAGTTGTGGGAGGAAGTGGGAACGTAATGGTGGGTGGCTAGGGTTATGGCGGAGGAAGGCGGAGGTGTTGCTGGAGTGCTGGTCATGCAGTTGGCATGAAGACTGACCGTGTTGTTGTCGATGGCTGGAGAGACCCCACGTGTCTTACCGCGACATGGTTTGATGATCAAAAGACCACAAGAAGGTGGTCGTGGTGTGTGGCATAGAGAAGAGGCAGGTCGTGGTTTCTCTAGCTACTGGGGTTGATTGCAATTATGGGAGAAAAGGATCGTGGTCCCTATCATGACGAGGTCATGGGCACGGACGGAGGAACCGCAGTGTGAGGTGACATAGCAGGTCACAGTTATGGCAGACCGCGGGCGTGGCTTTGCTGGCACCTGGTCTAGTCACGATTGTTGGGTAGCAGAGGACCACAGAAACATTAGTTGGTTGAGGAAACCGCGATCGCGGTTTTGTGTAATCACAGTCGCAGTCGTTGGCAGAGAGAAGAGGCCACAGTTCTTAGGGTTGATCATGATCAAACCAGCATGAAGAAGGAGGGCCAACTTTTAGCGGATGGGCCCTAGTGCTCGTGGGCCCAACTGCCCAAAATGACCTGCACAAAGGTGCGCAAATTCAATAAAAATAGTGATAAATTTGATTAAACCAAAACAAGTCAAATGTTAGAAGATATGGTCAATAAACACGAGACTGCAATCAAAACTGGGCCAAACATGGTGACTAAACCTAGGTGAATGTGCATTCATTAGTATATTAGTGAACCTAATAGATATTCATGTGGAATATACTTACACCAATATACATGGTAAGCATGATGTTAGGAATAATATGGATTCACATTATAGAGAAGAGAATGACATCATTAAACCTAAATTGGAAGAATATATATTATTATCCACATATATATGAGTTACATAGACTTATGTGACTAGAGATGGGTAATTAGAACTAAGATAGATATATAAAGCAAAGATTAAAATCATAAACCCTAACATGACATTGGATGATCAGGAATTGGGTAAGAATAATATAAAAATATAATAGGAATGAATATGTTCACTTTGACTTGGCTAATATACATAATACGCTTCTAGGATGAAAAGTTGACTTTGTGGACCAAAGAATACTGTTCAAATTAACCTTTATGTGTGAAAATAGGTATGTGCATTCTAACCCTAAGTTGGGCATATTTTTATCCAATCCTATTTTCCCAATGAGGCATGAGCCTATTCCTTAGTTTCAATAATTATTGTTATTTCATTTCAATTATACTCGGGTCTTGGACCCCACTTGCAAAGTTTTCAATTACTTAAATCTACAATGTAAATTCTTCTAGCATGATGATGAAAATGACTAATTACCTAATGTAGTGCCCATGAGTACAAACCACCCATAGTGGGAATGTGTTATTTTGCCCATGGGATTGTGTCCACTCTCCCCATTTAATATATATTAGGGTGCTTGGGAATGTGTTACTCTCCCTCACCCAGAGGATGGGGTTAGGTAGGTGCCTCAGCCCTATGTTAGCTTAATGTAGTCATATTAAATCATGCATGCAAACTTTATTATTATTTGACTAAGTAGAATTCTTATTTATTTACTTGCCTCATACTTTTGACCCTCTTATCATAGAAGTTCTTTAT